>CADCXD010000004.1:1438943-2877887 GCA_902806575.1 Jackrogersella multiformis | reverse complement strand
GAGCCTCAGGGCGCAGGCGGCGAGGTCCAGCACGGGCACCAGGAGCCCGACGGACGAGAGCTTGGTGATGAGCGAGGACGACGAGTTGGGCGGTTGTATGTTCCCCCCTTTCTCCCCTCCCCTTTTCCCCTAACACTGTGGTTGTTTCTCACAGCTGGTTATATCGATGATTGCTAACAACGCGAACAGACGGCTTCTTCGACGCCGGCATGCTCCTCCAGGCCCTCAAGGCGCGGGGCGAGGCGCTCGACCAGGGCGAGACGAAGGCTTCGGAGAGGGCGGCCGCGAACGCGAGGAGGAGGGAGATCGGGAAGAAGTTGCGGCTGGTCGAGTATTGAGATGGGGGTGTGTGGCTTGTACCTGGGTGTTTTGTATTACTACCCGGGGAGCTGTGGAGCGAGGAAGGGGGGGAGAAGGGAATGGGATGGAATGGGATGGGGGTGCGTGCTGCGGTTACAGTTTATCATGGGAGGTACCTAGGTCATGTCATATGTAGCGTTATTCTGCACGGTTGCAATGTTTTGATAGTGTGTAATCTATCTGGCTATCGAATTTACCTTTATTTACCTACGTCTCTGTTGAGGAATGTCTGTGATATGTTGAGCCTAGATGTGTAGCGTTATCAATAATCCTGTGGCTATTGCCTAGACGAAATAGTAAGAACCGTATGTCGTTTGCTGACCTCGGTCTATATATTGAGCACAAAAAGGGAATGGCTACTGGTCGTGTAGATAATGTCTCGTCGTCATAGGAAGAGATGTATTTGATCCCGATCACAGCAACTTTCAAGCCCCCAAACAGTAGAAGACAAGTTATACTGGATATAGTTATACTTGATAGACTCTTAGACTAACAATCGACTGACGCAACTAAGCACGGATACCTCTCTAGCAATGGACTGCTGCAGTCGAGGAGATAGTCAAGAAGTCAAGAAGGAGAAGTTAGTAACATACAACCACACACACACACATCCAGCCATATCAGTGCCTCGTAAATAGGTCATCACTATCACTAATTCAAGAATAAATTAACTGATATTACTTTATTATTTCTTTATTCTCTCTCTTTCTCTCTTTATTTCTCTTTCCCGCAATGCCCGCATAGAAACTCCGCAATGCAATGCCGCGATCCCAGCATGAACAAACAGGCACATCATCCCGTCCCATCCCATCCTATGTATCTTCATGTATTTATACATCCCAACATTTATTTGATATTATAATATTTATTCTTCATTAACCCTCTCCCTGCGCTAGGTACCTAGGTAGGTAGACCCACCCCCCTACCCCAGCTCGTGGAACTGGCCGTGGTGATTAGAATTGTAATCGCGGGCGCCGACGACGTTGCCGCCGGCCTCGTGCACGGTGGGCGGGACGTTGGGCTGGGGCGAGAGCTGCTGGGGCGGGTACATGCCGCCCTGCATGCCCTGCTGCTGCTGCTGCCAGCCGGAGTTGATGGTCGAGGTCGGGCTCGTGGGCTGCATGCTAACCGGCCGGTTCGTGCTGTCGGCCATCTGTGACACCGGGCTCGTCGAGTTGTTCCGGTCGGGTTCGACTGCCGCCGCCGCTACGAACCCGCCCGGCTTGCTGGGGTCTGAGTAGTACCCGTTCTGTGGGGGGAAGCCCGGCGGCGACCCCGGCTGCGATGGGTACTGCTGGCTGTAGTGCGGGTTGTACGGCTGCTGCGGGTAGCCGGCGGCACCTGCGACTGGTGGCTGTCCGGGCGGGCCTTGCTGCATTTGCGTGGTAGCTGCGGCGGCGGCAGCGGCTGCGTCCCTCTTCTTCTTGTTGTTGTGGCGGATGAGGAAGAAGATGCCGAGGCCGATCAGTGCGAGGCCGCCGACGCCTCCTACGACGCCTCCTACGATGGCGCCGATGTTTACCGAGGACTTGGAGGAATTGCTCGATGTTGGGTTGTTTGATGAGTCGTCGCTGCTGCCACCGGACGAGACCGAGGTCGAACCAGGAGATGATGCGCTTGTGAAGGTGCCCTGGCTATTGCCAGCTTTTGTGGTAGAAGAGGTTCCGAACGGCGCGCTCGAGTCAGCTTCTAAGGTAACGACGACTTGAGTGAAAGACCGGCCATCGGACTCGCCGTTGTATGTGGTATACAGCTGTTCCGGCGTCGAGGTGCTGCCGCTATCGCAGTAGTAGTCCGAGATCCCGGAGAAGAACGTGACCGTGCCGCAATAAGGTGCGGCGATACGTGTACTGTTAAGTTGTGAGAATTTTGCTAGACGTTAACAACGATATGGGCATTAACTCACCACTTAAGGGTGTAGGTGTCTTGTGCACATGCGGCATCGCACGCACTCGACAACACGAAGTCCTGGTAATCAACACACCCGACGCGAAGGCCGCACTCATTACCATCGCAACAGGCAACAGCACCGTACGACGCCGTCGTGACTAGGGCACAAGTGTAGTCATTGCCGTTGCAAGTATACGCCGCACCTATAATGGTGTTAGTTGGACACACCTAAAGCCAATGAGAAGATTCATACCAGCTCGCCCATTAAAGTATCCGCATGTATTATCCGGCCCTATAAGAACAGTCTGTGCATCTTCCCTCTTATCCAACTCGTGAAAACTCGGCGGGAAGGTGATTTTAGGTAGATGGAAGGTCGGACTCGGTATTAAACTGTCGGTTGGCTGGGGTGGTCTTCCGTCGAAAGCTAAGGCCTGGACGGCGGTGATGAACACGGCGGCAGACAAGAAGCTTGCCATCTTGGTGCTTTAGGGGATGGAGACCTGATAGTAGGGATTTGGGCACCTAAATCTCCTACGTCGAGTATGTCTAGATACTACTAGGTACTAGAATTTACAGATTACGGCGGTCACCTACGAAAGTAAGGGGAAGACAGGGCACGAGCGAGCGCGGGTATAGGGACACACGCCCTTTTATTAGAGTCGAGAGTCGAGGGCTGAGGGGAGAATAGTAATACTCCCCGACCTATCTATCTACTAGGTATTATACCCGACCGAAAGGTAGTGGCAACACAAGGCATATTCGCCTAGGTCTAGATGAGCGGTTTCTTGGTCTCATTGGGGTTTTTCTTCTTTCTGATTGTCCAAGATGAAGGGTCCGCTCAGCCTTGAGCCAGACCGTTTCTTGCATGTGGAGATTAACTACCATGGATCATGAGCGGCAGTAGCCAATGGTGATGTTGCGAAGTCTGGTATGGCTTGCAGGAGCTGAAAATTCTCTAGGGACTTTCGGCGGCCGCGCCAAGCAGCTATCGAGTATAGCTTCGCACGAGACCCTCGAAGAGACGGGTATCTTCCTATACCGGGTTGGCTAAGCGGAGTATGGTAAAGGTACTCCATGCATGGGGATTAGCATGTTTACCAGAGATTTGACAGGTAATATGTACTTCGTTCCTCGCGAACAAAGCCGAATTAAAGCTCGGGACGAGCGAACGGGTTACTACCACGGGCGAGACCTCGTGATGTTTATGTGTCTTGGTTGTGGGTTGTATTTTATGTTTCAGTGTCGCATTGCGGCTGAAAGTAGGGAGCCAGCTTCAGCAAATATTTTATGATTCCTTTCACTCAGCTCATATCACATATCTCAGCTCCGTCATATCCCGATTCTCTGCAGTGTATCCGTTAGAATATGCAGAGAATAGTAAGACCGGAGAGATCAGAGCAGAGAACGAGATTCTAGCGGCCAGTTGTGGAAAATAATTTCTCGAGTTTCACCGACAAGCTCTTTCGTATCTGCTAATACCTAGTATTAAGGATGGCCAGACAACTAACTAGAAACCCATGGCCGGGTACTATATTAGGTATCCGGTCTAGCTACCTAGGTAGGTAGCATTAGCGTAGCAGACTACCTACCTAGACACCTAGTAATCTATCTGGTCTGCTGGGTAGGGCGTAAAACAGAGATTAGCGGGTTGAAGTAGTGGATCTCCGAGTTGAAGCGGCTAGGTTCATTCTGATAGATTCTGATGGGTTCTGACTTGTTGCTAGACATCACTGGTTCCTGAATCTAGAAAGGCCTATTTAGTTGTACCTGAATATAAAACCTAAACCTGAGCGAACAACGAAAAGGAACACGAAATGATACGATCAAATGGCGTACTATTGATTTGTTGTTGTATTGGAGAGAATAGAGGATTGGATAGACTTCACCTAGGTACGGTAGATAAGTATTGGAACTAACACCAATGAGGCACACTTAGGCGAAATATCGGGATAACGATTAACCTCAGAACCCACTGATTGGCGGTTAGATTAAGCCTTGAAATGGATTGTCTGATTGGCTTATATAATGCATAGAATATACGTAGCATTACCCACTGTAGTCCCCTGCCATGACCCTAACTCCCCAGCTCCCCCACTTCCAGCCAAAACAACCTTGGGGGCTTCAAACCTTGGAGCTCTAACCTTCTCTAATACTTATACCGAAGTCAGCTGACATCGCGACATCAGATCGAGCTTCTTGACCGAGACCGGGACACAACTTCGCGAGGCAGACGCGGGCAGACCGGCTAGGCACGGGCAGACGGTAGACGGCAAGCGGCAAGCGGCAAGCGGCACATCCTCAGATGTAAATTGCAAAGCAACACCACAAGCTTGCTAAATGCAAATGCAACCCCGAAGGCAGCAGCCGCCGAGCCCATGACCGATCTCTCACGGATCCTGCCGGACTTCCCAACCGCCCGGTATGCGAACCTGCTGCCCGCCATCGAGAAGCACGGCCTGACCACCGCCGACCTGCTCACCCTCCAGGTCCCCGATATCGGCAAGCGCACCCAGCTGCCCCTGCTCGATATCAAGCGCCTCTGCGCCGCCGTGCTCGAGGCTTTGCATGTGGATTTGGGCGTTTCGGATAAGCAGCCGCCGCTCCCGAAGGATGATGATAATGACAATGATAATGGGAAGGGGAAGGAGCATGCAAAAACGGACACAGGATCCTTAAGGCGCACCGGCACCGAGCTCCTCGCCGAGCCAACCCGCTTCATCAGCACCCTCGACGAGGACCTCGACCGGGCCCTGGGCGGCGGCGTGCCCGCCGGCTACATCACCGAGATCGTCGGCGAGAGCGGGGCAGGGAAGACGCAGATCCTCCTGACCCTACTCCTCGCATGCCAGCTGCCGCCACCCCACGGCCTCGGGCGCCCAGCCCTCTACATCTCCACGGAGGCGCCGCTGTCCACGCGGCGGCTCTCGCAGCTGCTCTCGCACAACGCGTTCCTGCAGTCGCTGCCGCCGGCCTCGCGGCCGTCGCTCGACGGCATCGTCGGCACCATCACCCCGGACCTGGAGTCGCAGGACCACATCCTGAGCTTCCAGGTGCCGGTCGAGGTGGCCCGGCGCTCCGTCGGGCTGCTGGTGCTGGACTCGGTCGCGGCGAACTACCGCGCGGAGTTCGAGCGCGGCGGCAGCGGCAGCAGTAGCAACCTCGCCGCGCGCGGCGGCGAGCTCGTGCGCCTGGGCGCCACGCTGCACGACCTGGCGCGCAAGCACGGCCTCGCCGTCGTCGTCGCGAACCAAGTCGCGGACCGCTTCGCCGGCTCCGCGCACCCGCCGCCGTTCTCGCTGCCGCGCGTGTCGCAGGAGAGCCCCCTCGCGAAGCGCAGCCGGCCCGGGCCCACGCCGCCAACACCGCACACCCCCGGAATCGAACCGCCGAGCAGCAACGACATGTTCTCCACGATGCGTTCCAGCGTGCCGGAGCCGGAGCCGCCGGCGCCGCCGGCGCTGCTGCTGGACCACCAGCAGCGGTGGTTCACGGGGTGGGGGGACGAGCACCCTTACCTCGGCGGCGGCGCGGGGGGGCGCGACCTCAAGACGCCGAGCCTGGGGCTAGTATGGTCGACGCAGGTCGCGGCGCGCGTGGCGCTGTTCAAGCGCCCAGTGTACGGGCGGCGGGAGGTGCTCGAGGACGAGGATGGGGAGGCCACGACGACGCTGCGGAACTGGCGCCGGTGGATGAAGGTCGTTTTCGCGCCGCACGTGGCCGGCACCGGACCCGGGCTGGAGGGCGCGGTCGAGTTCGAGGTCACGATGGGTGGGGTAAGGGCTGTGGATAAGGAGGGGAAAGGGAAGGGGAAGGAAAATGACGAAGACGAAGACCAGGATGTGTGAGTGATACATACTAGGTGGCCTATACGCATTTGCATATCGTACAGACGAAGCTACCGGGTGTTGTAGGCTCATGATATATATGAAGCTCACTTCGAGTTATTGTAATTTAGAAAGAAAATAATGCATATCACAAGCAGGCACGTTGGAACTTTTCATGTAGGAATTCATTCGAGGTATCTTATGAGCATCTCTGGCTCCATTATTATACACGTCTACATTCTATGGACGGCGTGATCTTTCAGGAGCACTTTCATGACTCTTTACTCTTCCTTTTTTTTTTTTTTTTTTTTTTTTGGCGCATAATAGATTTAATACACGATGTCGTGCTATGCCAATTGCCAGCTTTTCCGACCGCCCCAATGCGCAAGTAACTTATAGAGCACAAATACGCCGCCCAATGCTAATGTCACGTCACATCACATAATCCATAGTCCCCCATTATCGAGGGTGCGGGAATTCATCCTCCAGCTGCAGCCGCACACCGACGTTCATACTGATGAGTTCTTGGATCAGAAGCTTCGCGGCGTACGGCATGGTCATGCGAGCAACCTCTCGGCTGCTCCGGCAGGTGCTACAATAGCCTTTGTAGCCGAAAAGGCCGCATCGCTCGCAGATGTCTATCTCGGTTGCGTCCGAACTGATCATGAGGCGCTCGAGAAGGAGCTGCGAGGCACCGTACGCGATTAGACAATCTCGTTCCATTTCTCCCAGACGTAGACCACCGTCCCTTGATCGACCTTCCGTGGGCTGACGAGTGAGGATGGCCCGAGGGCCGCGCGAACGGGAATGCATCTTGTCTTGCACCATGTGCTTCAGTCGCTGGTAGTAGATAGGTCCGTTGAAGATGTAAGCTTGGAGCGGCTCGCCCGTTATTCCTGATGTGAAGTAATCCTTTCCTTCCCAAGAGAATCCGGCATTGACCAACTCTCTACTCATCTCTTCTAGTGGATGAGACCTAAAAGCGTCGCCGTATCCGTACGATTTGCGGCCCTGGACGACCGAGGCTTTGCCTGTCAAGCATTCGAGCAGCTTGCCAACTGTCATACGGGACGGGAAACCGTGAGGGTTCATGATAATATCGGGTACAAGGCCTGTATCCGAGAATGGCATATCCTCCTGATCCACGATTATTCCCACGACGCCTTTCTGCCCGTGTCTGGAAGAGAATTTGTCGCCTAATTCGGGTCTTCTTGTCTGTCTAGTCTGGACCTTGATGAGTTGTGTCTGTCTCTCCGTCTGTGTGACCATGACTTTGTCAATATAGGCTGGATCCGGAAGTCGATACGACAATGGTGTCTCGCGAAACTCTTGAGCTCGCTTCCCGCCTACTCCAACTACCGGGGTTATGTCTACGGGGGTCTCCTTCTTGATCAAGACCTCTCCGCTGCGAACAAGGGAGCCTACCTCGGCCAGCCCGTCATGGCCGAGAATAACATTTTTAGCTTGTGTCTCGTCGTTGTCACCAATTCTTTCGCGGCTCCCGTTGGCATACTTCTGAAGGTCCGCGGTGTACTTTCGGAACACTTGAACTCGTCCAAATCCTCGATCGCAAGATGCTTTGTTTAGGACGAGAGCATCTTCAATATCGTAGCCGGAATACGACATGACGACCACAGTCGCGTTCTGTCCCGCAGGTAACTTGTCGTAATGAATGAGCTCTATGGTCTTGGTGATGACCATTGGCCGCTGAGGATAAACCATGGTGTAGAGGAGGGTGTCGATACGGTTGAATTGATTGTAAGCGATAGCTCCGATTGCCTGCTTACCCATAGCGCATTGATATGTGTTTCTAGGAGACTGGTTGTGATGTGGGAATGGGATTAAACCAGCCACAGCCCCAAGTATTGTGAATGGCTCAATCTCAACATGTGTCGTTGCCTTCGTGATGTCCTTCTCGTAGAGAGCCACCAACGTATCGTTCTCTTCATTGACGTCAAGATACTCGACGATGCCATGTTTTAGGAAATCATCGAATGTAGCTTTACCGGCTTGCAATAGCTTCAAATGACTGTCCTTGATCTTCGCTTCGCCATTCTTCACAATGATATATGGCCTACAGATGCGCCCCTCGTCGGTTGCAATATGCACAGCTGAGAGGTGAGTGTTCACATTGATGCTGACAAATGGGGATATCCACCCCCGTCGCCTCATGGTGCGGAATCTGGCTGCAAAACGCTTCGGATATCGAGCTAGGGCGAAGGGTGTACCGTTGATGTGGACAATGTAGGTTCCTTTCTTGTGCATTTCGGACCCGGAAAAGTTCTGAAGAGGCTCGACTCCGGAATCAAGCGTGAACGTCCATATTCTAACCGGGTCTTCGTCCACATTGGTTGTGATATGTGTCATCAAGGCCAAGTTTTTGATCAGACCACACGCTTCGCCTTCGGGTGTATCAGAGGGACAGAGCATACCCCATTGCGATGGTTGCAGGGCACGAGGACCGCTAACTTTCCTCGTCTTCTCAAACTGACTGCTTATACGGGTCATCATTCCGAGGGCACTGATGTAACTGAGACGGCTTAGAACGTGCGTTACGCCAGCCCGGTCCATCTTGAACCGTTTCACGCTCCAGTTCCCAGTTTGGATGGCACGGTTCATGCCCTCGGTGATATGCTTTCCCTGAGCACCAACTTGGACCAAAGGATCAAGGGGAATGGCACGATTCTGCTTCCTAAGCGAATTCTCAACCGTCATCTTCAGTTGATACATGAAATTCTTGAACAAGTCTTCGAAGAGCAATGATAGAAGCTGCCCTGCTAACTCCAACCTCTTGTTGCCTACAAAGTCTCGATCGTCGACGAGCTTGGGGTTGTAATGGGCCATGAGCACTCGACGAACCATGAGAGCTATATAGATAGCTTTTGGGTAGAAATCCAGACCCTCGACCGGTATATGGGCGATTATGAGGTTGGCTAGCGCATCGAGACCTTCCTCTATCGTACTACGTCGAGCCTGTGGCGGTGCCCCGGGTTGTTTGCCTCTACCGCCCATCTTCACTCTTGCCCCGATGTAATCTAACGCCTGCTGCTGGGTAAAAACACTAACCCTGGAGGCTTCCTCGAAGTTAACGGCGAAGTCATCCTGGAATCGAGGGTCAGAACCTGCAACAAGGGTCATAATCTCGAAATCCGAAAGACCTCCGAGAGCCTTGAGGATAATGACAATGGGTATAGCTTCAACGAGAACATTGTGCTGAAGGACAATGCGGTCCTTCTTCAGGGTGACGTAGGTCTTGGATTTTCTTTCGTGGGTGGAACTAGTCACGGAGGCAGTGATGATGCTATTCTTTTCATCCGACTCGACAATGACTCTGTTCTTGCTTAGCTGCTCCTGAACAAGGATAACCTTTTCCGTCCCGTTGATAATGAAATAGCCACCAGGATCCAGGGGGCATTCGTTCATGAGTTCCATTTTGGCATTATTAGCACTGTGAAGCCGACATTTGTTGCTTCGTAGCATAACAGGCATACGAGCCAACTCCACATTACGACGGATGATTTTCTGCTTCTCTCGAGTATATGCTATATCCACGAGGATCTTAGCAGAGTACGTCATATCCCGTAGGCGACATTCCATAGGGGTGATATCATTCTCAATCCTGAATTCACTGAAGTCGGAACGATCTGGGGAAGCGACCCGAATGTCGATGAACTCGATCCAAAAGCTACTATCGACATCGCTTCGAAGCGTGCGATTAGCCTTGACGATTTCTTTGATCTCATGGTCCACGAAGAAGTTGTAAGAATCGATATGTCTAGAACCCCTTGATTAATATTGTTCAAGATAGACTATACCTAGGTAGCTATCTGCCAAGGTACGATGTAGAATGAACATACTGTTTGACCAACCCTAGTCAAGTAATGATGTTAGTATACATAATGTACGTGCTTAATCATCATGCAGATCGCGTACATACCTTTGACCTTTAAGAATGCTGGAAGCAACTGATTCTTATCCTCGACTGTAGATATAGGGTCCGTTAATTTCTTCCCATTGTAGAATGGCTCAAGAAGCGCCTCAAATCCGTCATCGATGTAAGGCATCTTGACGGTTTAACATTTCCATGCTAATCTAAATCCATAAATTGTGAGGATTTCAAAGATTGCGAAAATGACTACCTATCAAGGTACGTATCAACAATAATAGACCAAGTTTCTATGGTTAAATGTGAGTGGTACTTAGATAAGTGAGTAATGTCTGTAGCGATGTCTGTAGCGGCTCATGTCCCCACCAAAGGAAAAAATATTATCAAGGGTCGTCTAAAAACTCAAAGTACCTACCTACCCAAGTACGTAAAAGAGTGGGGGGGGTTGATTATGTAAGATCTGGTGGGTAGGGGATTGAAGTCTAGCAGGTACGTACTAATGTGAGGGGGATTACTAACTGGGCCAATCAATGACGTTTCCTTCGCTAGTCTGGAAAGTCTTCAATTATGGGCCAATTAAAATACTCCATATCATAAGACCCCTCCAAGTACAGTGGTACACGATACCTGACTCCATGGGGAAACAGAGTTGACGAAACAGATTCGAACCGGAGATTTTAAACCTTACACTTACGAGGTACTTTCCTATAATGAATACTTACATATTTACTTGGACATCGAAACATCGCGAAGCCTTCCTACCTAAATATCACGAGATGTAGGTTCTAACTAGAAAAATCATACATGAGGACATGTGACCTACCTAGGTAGGCAATCAAGAACCCTCTCTACCTAGGTACATTTACAATACTGTCGTCTTGATATCTATTATCAGGTACGCAAGTCCGGAGCGTACATGTACACTACGAAGAATGTCAACCACCTGCAGTAAGCGAGTACACAGATGGGGGCCAAGTGCCAAGGATCATCGTAATGAGCCATTTCAGCCCCTCTTTACCCCTCCATCGTCGTATGTAGAAAGAAGTGCTGCCCCTCGTCTCGACAACGTCTGCAGCTTGCCTGCAGATTCACTGCAGGAGACTATACGCTGTGCTGGCAGATCGATCCGCCGTGCATTGGCCTGTAAAGTTGCCTCATCATCTCAGGCAGGATATTGGGAAGCGGGAGAGTTTACGTCTAGTGTAGTGTAGGCACTTCGTGCGACATGCGGTAGCTACAGGAATTACAGGAATCACAGGAAATGCAGCTATTTCGTCATATCTCAAGTGACTATCTGACGAGAAGCATGTAAAGAGGGGTTGGGAGGCGGAGATATGCTACCGGGCATGTATCCTGGATCGACAATGTGTCTACCTAAAACCCCCTTCGTTAGTAATCTTGTCGATTCACCCAAGCCAGCTCCAGACCTCGTTCCATCACAAAAGATCGCCGTACTTAACGTCTTATTGCCGAGTTTTGAGTTTTGTGCCCTTGTTTACAACTTGATATTCGATCATGTTTATTCCGAAGGGTAGAGCAACGATCGTCGTATATATACTACACACATGTTGGTCTCCAATGGATATTTATATATGTTGGCTTCTTGGGTTGAGCATCTGCAAGCCACAAACGCACATCGTGATCCAAAGCATCCGGGGGAAAGAGCTGATTCCCTCCCGGGGCTTGCTGGCTGGCTGGGTGACGTGCAGAGTCACTAGGGCAGGTAGGTTCTCCGTGTCTAGGCAAAAGTCGGTGAGCGGAACAAGGATAGGCACTTTTGGTAGCCACCCAACTCATCATGTACGTAGCTGCGTAGGTAGGCTTATAGGTAAGAGTAGCTAAAGGAGCAGAGGAGCTGCCCTATCGTAAGGTTGTAAAAAGCGACCTATTTCAGATGTTCTATCAATGTCGCCACTAGTGTAGCCTTTACTAGTTGAAAGCCAATTATAAGCCGTGATTGGGATGTATCTTGAATTCGGCGATCGTCGCGCCATCAATGATATAGTCCCGGTTTTCACGTCGTTCATAGGTTTGTAACTTATTGGCAGCAAGGAGAACAAATGTGAGAGTGGCAAAAGTAACGGCTATAAGAGGAAATTTATTACAAATGTTGAAGAATAAGAAGGAGGGGGGTAAAGGAAAGGCAACGTTTATCCCAACTGGGGCCCATCAGCATTAGAGCCGCGCTAGGAGCCCGTTAAGAGCGAGCAGATCTAGGCTCGATCCGAAACTTTAAGGAGGGACGGACCTAAAGTATACAAGAGACGGATGATAGGATAGGGCAGAATATCAAGTGGCGTTACATGGTGAAGGGTTGCTTGACAGTCCTGAAGGTCGAAGATCGGTACCATCCTCGGAGCAAGCACCGGATGAACCTGGCTCGGGAGAAGAAGCCTCTGCAAAAATTATGCGTTACCCAAAGTCCAAGTTGCCAACTATACTAGTGTAGACAAGTTGTTCTGATTAATGTCGAACAATGTCTCAAAATTCGCCATATGGTGTCCCAGATCCGTATTTGCTGGGGCTGCTCCGAGAACTTGGTACCTTAGAGCTTCTGACCTTGACATCCGAACACCGGGTAAATGCGCCAAATTTTACAATTAGCAGAGCCAGGTGGTAGGTTATATGTAGAGAAACCAAGAACTTAACACTTATCAATTTTGAGACTGAGGTCCCAGAGACCTCATGGTTGGAGACCTATGAGAAGTCGTCTCGTAGTAAGACATAACCGAACGTGGATAAGGTACTTGTCCAACCAAGACTCGTCGACGTACATACCAATTTATACCTCTGTCCTCTTGCATGCATAGCGTCCATGTGGAGTCTGTTAAACCGGGAGACAGAGCATACCTGAGCAGATGTTTGGATGACTTTTGCTGCAGGGCGGCATCGCGGCATTGGACAACCGACCAGAAACAAAAGATGGAAGGATGAATCATCTCACACATCGGGTTGGGCTGGTTTGACATGAACAAGTCCAAAGGAGTCTGAATGCATACCTACGTATAAAGTTTTCCTAATAATCATATACGCCACCTGGCACGGAGATGGACTCTGTATCTTTCGAAGTCCATTGCGGTAGATACATTCAAATTTGGATTGTTTGCAGTTTGTATAAGTATTCCCCGCACTCACAAAAGACTACTACAGGTAGCTACCGTGTATGAAGAGAGAAATGTGAACAGTCCGCATATCGGTCATGGCTTGCACCGGCGTTTGGAGCCAAAGGTTTTGGGCCGCGCTGGTTTGTTCGATGACCTTTGGTGACAGGTAAGGTTCCGCTCTCACCGCTTCCCCCCTCCTAGTTTGAGCAAGCTATTCCCAGCTACCAATCCTAGCATTCGACGACGCCAGGGGTAGCCAGATGCCTAGGTTAATTACTTAGGTACTTACCTTAAAGGGTATCTCAATACGACATATATGGATATTCAGACCCGTCGCAGCAAAACGGTTAGTTACTTGCTAACTTCCAAGATATTCATATAAAGTCGCTATAAACTTCCTTCTATAATAGTTACCGGGCATCGTGAAAAGGTGGCACTGAAAGGGGTTGAACCTTAGCTCAAGCGATCTGACGAACTTACTAAATATCGAGGCCGGTCGTCTCTTCTTTTTACGCAACTAGGTTAGACTCTCGACTCCACCTTTTGGATTCCCAAGTCTATGGTTAGAGTTCGCGGCCAGCACCGTCGCTTTCAAGTCTCTTTAGTAAGGGGGTTAAAAGACTGAACCCTGAAGAACAAACGAAGAAAGTCTAGTTCCAGATCTATATGCTGAAGTTTCCGATTCATCTGTATATAGAGAAGCTAAGTACCCAGGTAGGTAGGTAGGTACTTTATTGTTTCGTACTTAACAAAGTAGGTAAGTATTAAACGATTGGTACATCTGTGGGTGTTCTTCGTATATGTGTGTAATCCACAGTTTACGACGTCTTCCCAAGCGCCATTTTTCAAAGATGGTCATCTTATGTACATATATATGTAAGTACTATGTATGTATGCAAGTATTTAGATTACGGTTTTATGCTTACATATATGTATTAGGTAGTCGTTTTACAAGTATCTACCTACACTAGGCAGGTATGTGACTTGAGCATACCACTTAGATGCCGTGGGAGCAATAAGGATAGGTAAGATTTCATTAATGATCTTGAAGAGGGAATGGATTACAAAACAGAGATATTGAAGGTAGGAAGAAATGGTAGCAATTGACCATGGCTAGACACGTAACCTTTAGCGTGTTAGGCTCTAGTGTATTAAGGTGGGTACCTAGGTAGACAAGGAGGGGGCCAGTACTGCATAAGACTTTGGAGTCGCCAACTAGAACCCACTAAGGCGCATGTATATATTTTGTACTCTCCCAGCACTTATATAGCGTAGGTACATGTAGTACCTATGTACAATACCTACCTCCACTACAGTCGCTTAGGACCTGGATGTATCCCGGGGCCTTTGTATCACCAAACAGACTCGGCCAGGGGTATGGGAAAAGCTAGGAAAAGGAAAAGCACGACTGGAGCATGGAGGTACTGGATTGGAAGTGATTGGACGGATTGGACGGATTGGATGTTAGGAGGCAGGAAAGGTGGAGGGTTTTCGGTTGCGCCTTTGTCCTAATTCCTAATTCTAACCTCCCACCTGGGCAACTGGCACCTGGCACCTGGGCAGCTCTTCCCTGTGCCTTGCCTCGTCCACTCGCAGCAATTGAAACATTTCAGTCTCCTTCTCTTCGCACAACTCCACACTCTTTTATTATTATTATTATTTTGCTTGGGATTTTTTTGCGATTTGCAAAACCTTCTTTTTCCTTTTCCGTACTTGCGCTGCCGCTCCTGGCTCTCCAGGGTAGCATTTTTGCGTTTTGTGATATAGTTGTTCTCATCAAAGGTGAGTTAGAAGACAGCCAGGACAGTCCGCGTTGTCAATACCTACCTAAGGTAGCCGATGACAACCTTCTCCAACTAAACCCAAGCACCTCTCCTTGAGACATCGTCGACCTGCCATACCCGCGCGAGTCGAGTGCCGAACGAGGGATATGCGGCGGCGACACAACGGGAACACGGGCGCGAATGTTGCTAGTTATTCTCCTCCTGAAACCCCTCATTACATATTTGACCTAGGGGGAAGAGAGAGAGAGAGAGAGAGAGATCAAACTCGGAACCTCTCTGCGATTCGCGTCGTCGTCGTTAGTTTCGTTAGTATCATAAGAAACCCCGTGCTGACTATCGTCTTCTCGAATTGCAGTTTATAGAAAAACCGGTGATTCCCTAATTTGGGCCTGTACGACTGTACGAAAGCTTTTGGTGTTGTAACAACAGAGTAAAACATGGATGATTACCGTTTTCGCGCTCAGCAATCTCCAAGAAACGAAGCGCCGATGAATTCTCTTGTCTCACCGCAGAGAAATGGCAGGCCCATGCCTCCGCCACCAGTCTCGCAAGATCCTCGAACAACCTTGCCTCGACGATTCACCACCGACTCGGGGCGTGTACCAACATTGTCCACTATATCCACGCAGCGACTGCCGGAACCCCAAGAATATACTGCCGTGAGTCTCCCCAATCCAGACGACGCGCTAGACGTAATGTCATGTCATGTCCTATCCTGTCCTTTCCTTTCCTGTCCTGTCCTGTCCTGCTGGGACTATTCAGAGCATGTCTCAATGCTCCTGATTGCATGTCTTGCTCCTGTGAAACTCGCAGCTGATACTGGTCATCCTATGATAGACCCAGTATAAAGTACAATTGGTAAGGCTATCCCTCTGGTATTTGTGGTCTTGGTCTACTGCCACGTCTCGTGTCCGCGCATGCGCTCGGTACTAGCACCTGCTTTGCGATTTTCCATTATCCGTTATTTTGATATAGCCGAGTTGTTGCTCATGAATTGTGCAGTTAGAAAAGAAGAAAATCGAGTATGAGAAGCTTCGAGAGCAGAAGCGGCGCTTCGAAGCCGAAATGCATAAGTTAGACCAGCAGCAGCGGCGGGATGAGTTTGATATTGCTCAGATGCAGGAAGATTTAGGTCGGGGAGGAATGACGGGTCACCAGTCCGAGCCGACGACGCCTCCCGAGTATCGAGAGACAAGCTCGGGATTCCCAACCATGTTCTCTCGTCCCAATCGATACTCTACTCCTAGTCTTGGCCTGGTCTCTCCGCCGGGACTTTTCACTCGACCGGGAAGATCTGGCTCGCAGCTCACATCTCCTCAATCAGGTGTTCTCCAATCTCGGTTTTTTGACGACCCTCTGCCCTCCCGTTCCGTTCCGGGATCTAGAAGAAATAGTGACGAGGACGAGAAGGAGGAAGCACTTCGTCAGGATCCTACAAGTCACCGATCAACAAACGCGTAAGTCCAATATTTCTCAACAATACCGTTCTTGCTTTCATTCATGACCTATATTCATGTATAATCCTATCCAAACATGCATACAGTCTCAATACCGAGCTCTGTTTACTTAGATGGTTCAACCCTTAAGAAATTGGTGGCAATTAGGTCTCGTGGTGGTGAAAAAAGGCTCTAGTGTCCGACTAAAAGGACTGGATAAATTATTTGGACTATTGTCATTGCCAACCTATTCATCCTTACTCGGTTGCTCAGTCGCTGTCAGCTGCGCGATCGATTAAGGTTTTGGTTGTTGCAAACATTGTCGTGGCCGACCATTTTGACCCTTTTCACCTTGATTCCTAAGGTTCCCATCTTTCCTCACACATATTTATTCTTCCCTTGCAACAAAATCTCAACACACACCACGCATTTTTTCACCTCGAATTTTTTTGACCTCAAATTATTTTTTCCCCTAAAATAAAATAAAAATTCCCACAACATAATTCCTACCTACCTACCTACCAGGTACCTACCTTTTCCCCTACGGCTACCGACTACCTTTACACTGTTCTATCACCTAAGTCACCAAGTTTTTTACTAACCCTAAAATCTACCTAGTCTCAACCGGTATTCTATGCCGGTCACTCGTCGTGGTAATCTATACGATAACTTAGACCAAACCAATACCGCAGGATTCCTCTTTAGAGACGACGAATCCTCAATGGATTTGAACAGCTACGCCAGCATGGATGCTGGCGAAGACAACTTTCCTCAGCTTTACGCCCAGAAGGGCAACCCCAATGTGGTAAGTGGCTACACAGTTTATACTACTTTTCTCGCGTCTAGTTCACTTCTATCCCACGTTCGCTTTAACTCTATACCCTCTTATTGTTTGCTCTTGGCCTGTGCCTTCCTACCTTGCAATTTGAGGATCTTGTGAACTGTTCTTCAGGTCTTTTTTCTCCTTCGGCGCAATACATACCTGTGTACCTAGGTACATTGGTGCACAATTATCTCCCATTCGTTAGAAATTCGATTTCCTACACTTTTCTCCCCATTATCTCCCATTCATAATCCCCCCCTTTTTTTTAAATCTCATTTCTCCATTATGATTACTCTTCCTACTACTTCACCGTCCACTAACTTGTTCTTTTCTCAGCTGTCGGCCTCTTCCGCAGCTGTCGACCTCGCATCTCGCCGTGCAAGTGGTGAAGCAACTCCTACCAACGGTTGGGGATCAATCTCCCGTCATCGACAGCAGCAAAGCTTATCTACTCTGGGATCTACCCAGATCACCTCTACCGACAGCATGAATACCGGTCAGACTGGATCATCAGCCGAGAGCAACTCCATGGTCAGTCGACCTTTCCGCCATTCCCTTGATGTGAATCAATACCGAGAGGCCAACCCGGAGGCCATGACACCACCGTCTAGCCAAGTATTGTCCACCCCTCCGAAGCTACAGACCTCATTCTCCACAGGCGATGTTCCTACTGCTAAGAACGTGTCTGGTGCTACCATGACTCCCTCGAGTAACGCCAATGCTCATGCCCAGCAGCATTTTCACAACCACAATGCAAGCATTGGCCGATACCCTCCCGGCGCTCTCAAGCGCCACAGCCGCGAGCTCTCGAGTGATAACCTTGCCAATGTGACCCAGGCTGGTGCGGGTTTTCCCTCGATTTCGACGCAGCTGCAAGGCGGTGCTCCTGCATTTGGTCCGATTGCCTCTAGTCAGGCCGCCACTCAGCCGCCGGCTTCTGCTGGGCCCGCCTCCGCCGGCTCGCCCTCGTCAATCAGCCCATACCAATTCTATGGTGGATACAACCAGACGAGCCCGAATGGTGGTGGGTACAATATGAACATGCTAGCCTTGGGCATGCAAAACATGGGCATGGGTAATTATCCTCCTCAGAACTATGCTAGCTTCGGCCCCGTCTACCAGGGCCCTGGCCAGCAGAGGGATTCTCAGCAGCGTGTGATACAACAACGTCGCGCACAGGAGAACGAGGCTATGAACCGCTTTGCAGGTATGAGCATAGAATCAGTTGTGGGCACTATCTATAGTCTGTGTAAGGATCAACACGGCTGTCGATTTCTGCAAAAGCAACTCGAGAATCGAATTCCTGAGCAGGTCCACATGATCTGGCTGGAGACGAACCAGCACGTTATCGAGCTTATGACGGACCCTTTTGGTAATTATTTGTGCCAAAAGCTTCTGGAGTATTGCAACGACGACGAGCGTACCGTGTTGATCCAGAATGCGACTCAGGACATGGTCCGCATTGCGTTCAATCAGCACGGAACTAGAGCCTTGCAAAAGATGATTGAGTTCGTCAACAACCGTACTCACATAGGTCTCATCATCGGAGCCTTGCGAGGCAAAGTCGTCGACCTCATTAAGGATCTCAATGGCAACCACGTGATCCAGAAGTGTCTCAACAAATTCAGTGCAGAAGATGCCGGTTTTATCTTCAGCGAGGTTGGTGACCACTGCCACGAGGTTGGCACCCATCGCCATGGCTGCTGTGTTCTCCAGCGATGTATCGACCACGCGTCTGGAGATCAGAAGATGTGGTTAATCCAGATGATCACCAAGGATGCCACGGTACTCGTGAAGGATCCTTTTGGCAACTATGTGGTCCAATACATCATTGATCTGAACGAGACTGCGTTCACTGAGCCCTTGATACAGCAATTCCGTGGCCGGATTAGCGAGCTGTCCCGTCACAAGTTCAGCTCGAATGTCATGGAAAAGTGCCTCCGCTGTGGCAATGATGACTCCAGAGACTTGATGGTCAATGAGCTTCTTTCTGCAGGTGAAATGGAACGCCTCCTCCGTGACAGTTTTGGCAATTACGTCGTTCAGACTGCTCTGGATCATTGCACTCAACATATGAAGATGCCACTCGTCGATGCCATTCGCCCTATCATCCCCCACGTCAGGACCACGCCATATGGTCGCCGTCTCCAGGCGAAAATTCAACAACATGATGCCCGTAGCGGCAACACCAGCGGACAGATCACTCCTGTTGACCCAACCCAAGGTCAGATAGCGATTCGTCCTCCTCACACTCGTGCCCTGGTGACTCAGCCTATGGAGCCGTCACCTGGTGCTTTCGTCAACGGCTCTGGTCCTAACGGCGTCAACGGCTCTCGAGGCAGGATGGGATATCCAACTCACAACACCATGACTGTACCGGGCGTCAACACTAGCGCGCCTCCACAAATGCCGAGACTAACACAATTCTCCACGTACCCGGGCACCAGTACCGGTAATGGCAACTTCTTCTAGTTGAAGACTTCTTCTCTTGCCTAACGGTGATCACGACACTTGTAACGGTACGATATACTAACTTGGACGACAATGATTTCGGGCGGCTGCTTACCTAATTGTCATTAACATGGTATCTTTGGCCCATTACAAAGAATGAATGAGATGTTTCTCATGAGCTTGATGACAACGCTATTTCCTTTTCTTGCACTGTTTTCCCACCGATACTACTCCCTTCCAACGCTGGATATTACACGAATCTATTTGCGTTGTCGGTAAACACCACTAGTGCCCATTGTTTCCCCGGGTTGTTCTGTATATTAAACACTCGATGATGCACGACTCTCAATACCCACGACACTGGAAGGCTGACGAACTAGACGAATTCGTCCTAATCGAGGCCAACAAGCTACATTCACATCGACCTTAATCGTGGCCTGCGCCTATGTACTCAGAATACAACTCGGCATAGATTCGATCCTATTTCTTTTCGTTTTTTTCGGATTTCCTTTTCGGTCATGACTGTCACCGAGGCTCTGGTCGCATTAGTTGGCCCTCTTTCCGGATCGCTATCAAACGCGATAGGTCTGCATGTGTTCGCACACCTCTCCTCCCTCGGCGCTCCCAAAATTGCAGCTTCAACTGGTTGTCTTTCTAGGAAGACTTGATCCGTGTGAATACACACATGTAGATCATGATACAATAAAGCTAGTAGGGAAGGGCATGGGATACCGGTATCGTTGCATCTTGCACAATTCCAAGCTTCTCACACCGCGTTGCAATCAACTCCCAGTAGCTATTGCGGGGTGAGCTGATGATGAGAATGGGTAATCCAGACAGATACATCTAATTTTCGCTACTAGATGTGGACAGGAGAATACTGGACACCTATTCTGGACGGGTTTTGCTTGTACTTGCATTTACCAGGATTTGGGCAACGATGTCTTCCGCATGGATCTCACCGATCTTACAGATATTGACGATATTGGACGATAGTTGTCCTAGGTCTTATGTACAAAAGGGCTTTTTGTCTGTACATCGCAGGTAGACCTAAAAGAGGCATATCCATATTCTTAATGGCCTCCTTGGTGATATGCTTTACTGTAGTTCCTTGTAGTCCTTCGCTTTATAATTTGCCATTCGCCTGCCCCAGACTAAAGTAATGTAATACCCCTCCAGCGATGTAGGCATCTCGCATTATCGTGATCATGGGGGTAACAGAATTCTTGAGAAGCTAAGCTGACTGTTAGGTATGGTAACTTTAAATTTGTACATCAACCAGAGATAATAATGACTTGTTGTTTTTTATTTCCTGTAATAACGTCCTTTTCCGCTGTTGCGTTATCCTCTCCGCTCATAGCATCACAGCTATTGGCTGTCCTTCAAACCACTCTTCGGTCTATTTTATCCGGTATGACCTATTTTGTAGATATGACCTCTTCTCATGCCCTCCTACCTCCTACGACTAATCCAACATAATAACCAGCCCATCCCATCCCATCTTTTAATAGCGTGGTTTGGTACCCTAAGAGACGGGGAACGATGCTTCCGAGCTTCATGGTAAGTCGAGACCGTTCCCCCCTATCTGTGATAATGCATACAGTGAGCTGACGAGGTCAGCGGGGTTAGTTTTAGGGTATGGCTAGGTATGATGAGTGGATTGCCATATAAGAGATCTGACGTCAAATTCGGTTATGGCCGATTGGCTACTAGGGCCTAACGAATGGGAATTCATGAGGATAGGTAATAAGGGGGCGCCGACGTATAACATGATATGGGTCGGAGCTTTGCTGCATACCCTCCTAATTAGTCAGTCGAGCGATAAGCCGTCTGGAATCATGCTAGCGGAAGCCCGAATGGATACATTCATGTACATTCGTATTCATTCGATATCCACCACGATCGTCCATTGGTACCTAGGAACCATCGCCATTAACAACATGAGGCCGAGCACTCCACGGGTCTAGTGTCTGTGTCTACATCGATTCACGGTTTACCTGCGCAGACGGAAAATAACACGAGGCATATTCTCAGATACTTCGAGATTAGTCATCGTCGGTCTTCTTACTTAGAAAGCCATGCCAGAGCTTTTCTTGACCTTTCATAGCCACGCTATTCGGCATGGGATAAAGAAATCAGAAAAATAGGAGGGGTGTTACTAGGAGGTAGGTAGTCCGCATGAAACCCAGCCAGTATTTATCAGGTAGACAGCGAAGCGGCCCAAAGCATAAATACCTACCTATTAGAATGTTGGAGAATAGATGTTATCAAGATCCGCCTCTGAGTTCTAATACCTACCTACCTAGGCACATATAATACAATGCCAACGATCAACGACGGAAGATGTGGGCAATATTTGTAGACAGCACCCAAGTATCAATCCAACTCCTAGCTTAATAATGACGAGCTAAGTTTTACCCTATCTCGGCCAAACCGTCACTCCCATGGCGTAGGTCTCTATAACTCAAGTCACATACAGACGAACATAACAATATCACCAAGGCACAGGTAAAGACAAAGAAAAGCACGCATTAAAACCAATCAAATTTCCGTTCCTCGACGAATTTTATTCCTTACTCGACTATGTAGTAGAGTAACTGTAACTCCAGGCAGAATTCATGAGCCAGATGCATGCCCCATCGAAGGTGAAGAAAGACGTCATTACATGTCGTGCCCATGACCAAGCCGCCATCATCGTCCGCACCCTAACCGCTGCTACCTCTTCTAGCACGCGCTTATCGGTAACGCCATAGAGACAGGGTGTTGTGTCTCTTCCAGGTCTTTCGGCGGCCAGCCTTCGTCTTGTTGTAGCGGTGACCCTTGTTGAGGCCGCGCGACTTCTTGCCGGTGGCGGTGAGGCCACGAGCCTCGCGGTGCTTGTGGACGGGGTTGACGATCCAGTTGATGCGGGGATCTTGGCGGATTGCCTTGTGCTGGGGGTCGACGAGGATGACCTCGTAATACTTGTAGGTCGAGTCTTGGTTGATCCAGTAGGAGTTGAGGACTCGGAGGTTAGCGCAGCGGCGGCCGACACGCTCCTCGGCGGTGGCCTTGAGGGATCGCTGGTACTTCAGCTGGTTGACACCCTGGTTGGTGGGCTTGCCTGTAGTTTCGAAGTGGTTAGGTATCTCGTCTTGCTTTTGTTTCGATAATATAACACCAGGTTTGGCTTCAAGGCTTCACTCAAACTCACCATAGGTAGCACCCTTGGGCACAGGGCGCTTGCGGCCACCACGGCGGACACGTACTCGGTAGACAACATAGCCTTGCTTGGCCTTGTATCCGAGGCGGCGGGCCTTGTCGGGGCGCGAGGGTCGAGAAGCGCGGTGGATGACGTTCAATTGACGGAGCTATATTGATGCACTCTCAGCTAATGTTCAACGAGTGTATAGCAAAGACGCCATCCCTCCTCGACAAGAAGGGGAATAAAAGTCGAGGAGAGAATACAGCGTCCACATAACCATCCACGCCAATATTCTTGGTTTTTTTTTTTTAACATACCTCCCAGCAGCGGACTCGGAGGAGGAATCGCAGGACATCGGACTGCTTCTTCTTCTGAAGCTCTTCGACATACTTGAGGGCACCCATCTTGACTATCGTGAGGAATATAGAAGTTAGTATTAAGAGCGACAGACAGACTCTAGTATAGTATGGTAGAGTATTACAAACCAGGTTGGGAATGGAAGCCTGTAAAAACGGATGGTCGTGTGTCGTTTTGTGTGGGTTAGAATGGAGGAATAGAGGAAATGAGGAAATAAGGAAATGTGAGATCTCCAATTGAGTGTTGAAAATTTTGGCGAAGTTTGTGCGAACGGGTTCGAGCGAAAATTAAGCGAAAGGACGCTAGTATTATAACGGATACCTAACATAATAGTGGATTCATATGCACTGACCACCTCCATGTACTTACCTACCTAGGTACCTAGGTACTAATACCTTTTGGCAATTGCCTCCATGTAGCCCCACTATCATCCAACGCCAGAGTCGGCAGCTGGAGTCGGTTGACTGGAAGGTCAAGAGGAAGTTGATAGGTATAGCATCTCTTCTCCTTTAAAAGCATTCCAATCTTGCAAGCTACATATAACTATGTCCTTAGAATGCATATCGATATCTTCTTGACTTCTCACTTCCTCTTCCGACATTCTCCACCCATAACTGGTAGGTATATAGGTCCTAGGTAGCAACCCCCCGATAATAGTAGCTAGAGTAACTGTATGATATAGATCATCCCAAATCCCAAGTGCCTCCTTATTCCCTCTAGCTGAATTCAATATATGGTTCGATCTGGATTCTGGATGGGGACGGTCTTCGCGATCACAGTGAACTTCTTGACCTGGTCTGCAGCAATCATGCCCCAATTATCCTCATCCGTTCCCTTGCGGCTGTCTTTGAAAAGCTCCGACGCCATGCTCTCTTTCTCATTTGCCTTGTACCTGTCAGGAAGGGGAGAGGGGTAGACCTGCGGGGCGAGCTTTTCTTCGACAAGTTTCTCTCCGTACTCGCGGCCGCAAGCGAGGAGTTCTTTCATATCCTGCTTGTCTTGCTTCCACTTTGCAGTGGGAAGTTCTAGCTTGTAGTTCTGGAGTCGCTCGTCTGTCTCCTTGAACTGTTTCAGGAGCAAGTGGCCTCCCGAGATGGCAGCCTGGGCATCTTTATACAAGAAGTGGCTTTCCTTGCCGGCACAGCGTGATGTATCGTCTAATCCATTAGACATTCGAGGAGGGGTCGCCGCAAGTGAATAAAGCTTCTCGAAAGCTTCCCCTATTTTATCTTTACCTTCAGCGCTGCAATAATTAATAAATAACTAGAATTTGGCTATAACGTGAAGTCGAGAATACCCACAGCTTCTTCTCCTGCTCTTGTATGTAATCTCGTACTCGGTCCTTCTGCTTCTTGACTTTTGCCCCGAAGTTCTTCATGAAAGTCTTGGATCTTATTACTTCGCCTTTAGTGTTGCTTTCGAAAATCTCAGCCCATCGCTGGAAGTTTCTACACATAAGTAATATTAGTAGCTAGCTCCAAGGTTGTAGTTAATTTCATGACTTTGATGCTCACCGACTACCCTCTCGACCTTCATCTTGATCATATTCTTCGAGACGTGAGAGTCTCTTGCTCGTACCAGTTGGCTTGCTCCTCTTTGCGATATTATCTTTGACGAAGAGGCCATCCGATTCGTCTGAAAGCACTGCCAATGTAAATATACATGCTGCCGGATTCTACGACATACTAACATTGAAGGCCTGCCTTTCTCTTAGTTCCCCTCTTCGACATGATGCTTTGAAATAGATGGGGATACAATTATATCGGCTGTGATCGGTTCTCGGACGACTGGGGACTCTAGGAACAATTCAATGGTAAGATAGAAACACCACGAGAACTTTAATTATATGCGTAAATAGCAGGCTGCTCGGCTGCATGTTGAACTTCAAAGCATGTTTTAAAAAGGTAAATTGGGAGGGGAAAAGGTTCCGTGGAATTTTCTCTCTATTTTATTTTTATTTTTATCCACGTATGGTCCTTCTTCGATGGTAGCTTCTTCGATGCCAACTTCCTCCTGACGATAGTGCTCCTTCCATGACTAAAGAACTCAGTAAGGTGCACACCTGATCTTTAGCCTTTTAAAACCGGATACCTACAATCCACTTAGGTAGGTACTTACTACCTATGTACACTAATATTCATCACCAGGTACGATTCACCTTAGAAACTTACTGTAAGCTTCTACACATAGGAGGCGAGAACCATATGGTAGTGGTTAGGTAGGTAGCTGGAGCGGTAAGGAGGCTTAACATCAAACCATACCGTTCGGCACGATCAAGGGCGCAATCATTATACTAGCATATACACGACAGGCAAATATTATCAGAAATCCTCGGGGCAAAAGCTGGAAATTTACCAGTGTCCTCAATTTTGTCAACAATATCAAAAGCTATCAAGGCTGGGTACCACCCAGAATGCATCTCTCTCAAAAGCAAAGTGTAAACATCCATGCGTGAAGAAAGTCTTTTTGGTCGTACAAATCTCATCCGATAGCCCAACAAATAGTGCAAAGCCGCCCCTTTTACATAACAAATTACACCAATGCTCGTGTAGCGGTCTAGAATCTCGTACGGGTGTGATATGTACCTAGGCAATTTTATCTTTGGTTTCTCCCATGCCTCGTCATGATGTGAGTCGTATAAGAGTGTAGAAGCCTCCTAGTCCCCTCTTGTTTCCGCGCGATCGTTTCAAATTCTCCATGAGATGCCGACGAACGCCGAATAGTCTGATTATTGCCGTCTTTAAACCGTCTGTTTTAGTCTGTCTGTGTGTCGTAGCCTCGTAGGCCGTATAAGAGATGATGATGATGGGTATGGTACGAACGAAGTATAGTACGAGAATCGAACATGTACTGGGATGTACTAAGAAATGGGACCGTAGGTCCCTCGGGTACACGCGTAGATACCTTGGTACCTATATGTAGGTAGGTAGGTAGGTAGCAGTAGGTATTCAGCGCGAGTTTAGAGACAATCCCTGAAATGCCCCAACCCACTCATTCTGACCTGTCATGGCTGGCACCGCCTGATCGTGCGGAGAGGGAGCCGTGTGAGGACTTGGAAAGCGTGCTCGCATGCTTGGGGTAAATTCGCCACTTTGGGAGAAGCCGCCGGGGTATGACTCCATCCCCTGAACTACACCCGGGACATATGACAGTCCACCGGATCTCGGAGCGCTACTAAACGCACCATAGGCGGAGTATGGGAAGCCGGACGGAGGAAATGCGGAGTTGGCCACTGACGGACGGTCTGGCCCACCAAATGGCTGAGCGAATGGTTGGAATGATCGAGCACCCTGTGATTCCTGAGTTGGATTGGGCCTGCGCTCTGCGTTAGTAGAACCACTCCCTCTTCCAAGGCCGACAGCACCTGGGCCGATGCCGCTAGGAGCTTGTAGTCCCAAGGTCGGGCTGGCGAATGAGGCGGGGTTGATGGCCGACATCCAGATTCGCGTTTTGTAGATTTTGAAAAGGTCGGTGACGAGCGAGTTGAAATTAATGTAGGTGTCGGCAAAGTAGTAGAACGTCAACTTTTTCCAGTCCCTGAAATTTGTTAGCTTCGCGACACGCTAAGAGCAGACGAAGTGGACTTACATCTGGAACTCAGCATCGAGGATCTCCATATTGAGCCCATGTTCCTTCACCTTCTGCATGCACATGCGCTTTGCCTTGGCTTCATTTCCCTCCTTCTCTCTAAGATTATGGATTTCATGGCTCTGTGCAAGGCGCTTGATGAGTTTCGGTTTGAGCTCGCCGGCGTTTGGCTCCTGCATATGATGTTGACTAGGTGGGCCCATACCACCAATCGCGCTGCCTTGCATACCGTTAGATGCGGCCATCAAACCAGCACCGGTTCCTTCTTGCGCAGCCGCTGCATTTTGAGAATACATCATGAGCCATTTGTAGTGCTCCTCAGAGTAATGTTCTTTCAGTTCCTTAGCCATCTGCCAATCCACGTTATCGCGAGCCACAGTTCCGAGATCTGTTCCTCGATCCGCCTCAACGATAACGAGATCTCCTGGCTTGACTGTGAGGCCAGTGCCCTCCTGAATGTAGAATACATCTGCCCTCGAGCACTTGAAGAGAACGATGTGCAACAGTTGGTTGTGTCTGGGTTGGCTCATCCCATACATATTCCGGTGAGGCGATTGCGGACGGTTGCTGAAAGTGGACGGTAGACCGTAAGCTGGCTGGTAGGGGCCGCCATAAGCCGAAGATGAAATGGCTTGGTGTGTGTTAGAGACATTGCCGCCTCCCGGGTAGTAAGATACTGCCAATGATGTTAGCTTGGAGCGTAGATCGGTCGTCGAGAATAGACTTACCAGGACTAGTAGTAGTGAAGCCGGCAGCATCCGGGAATCCACCGAATTCCTGAGATTGAGATGCATCTGGAGAGGTTGCGTCATGGAGAGAAACAGACTCTCCTATAGAGCCGATCGACGCCTGTCGCGTAGGTACATCGGCAAAAGAGTGCCTACGGCTTTGTGGAATTTCGCCGAGACCACCGAAGCCTAGCGAGCTCTGCCAATAGGCCTTCTTCACGTTCTCGAGTTTTCTGTTCTCCAAAGGGTAAGGTGCTCGGAAAGACCCAGACGCGTATTCGCTCATACGTCTCGCCAGACCTCGTTTTGATGCGCCATCTTGGCCTTCACTTGCTTCGTCTAATTCATCGATCGCATAATCAGACTCCTCGGGAACCACCCCTCGGACACCGTATCCATTACCTAGCCCGTACGTAGCGGCGGTTGACGCACGAGGTCTAACTCGGGTATTATGGTACTGCTGCTGCCTTAGCATGGCATTTTCGCGAGTGAGCATCTCGATCGTCTTCGCTTCAACACTTTGCTGCTGATGAATGCCTTGAGCCGAGTCACCTGTGCTCTCATCGTCGTCGTCTTCAACTTCTTTCACTTTACCTAGCATCGCACCTTCATTAGACATCTCGCTCAACATGCTTGGACGAGAAGGCCTGTGTTGTAGTCCTGGATGCCCATGAGGAGCACGCGGCCTTACAGGCACCGCCGAGGACGTGGGCATAGTAGGAGTGGTTGAATCTGGGTCTAATTGTCCCACTGAATACGACTGAGATCGATAGGTCTTCGGTGTTGGGTGTAAAGGGATGGCAAAAGGAATTTGCGGGTTGGAGCCTTGCTCTCTTGGAGTGGGAGACGTCTGCGTTAATGGGCCCTCTCCAAAGAAGCCACCATTGCCGGGAATGGTGGAGGTTGGCGAAGGGAGCACTTCGGTCAGTCGCGACGGTGGTTCCTTTCGCTCCGTGTTCCAAATCCCCGTCCCCCATGGGAAAGACGACGGTCCCTGATGCCCTCGCCCCATCGCTCCTGAAGTAGCAGGGTGAGACCCCCAAGGCGCTGGGCCAGGCTCCGCTGACGGAGTGCTTGGATGCGATGCGGTTGGCGACATGGAACTGCTCGCAAATGAACCCTTTCTTGGATGAGGTAATGTGGTGTGCGAGGTATCGTTCAACCAGGAAGCACGGCGCACCGGCTTCTGAGATTGCACTAGAGGCTGGTGGAACTCTTGTCGAGAAGGATCGGGTTCGTCGTCAGAGCTCGCTAAAGCTTCTGAGTCCGGTGTAGACCTTCGAACGTTTAGCTTCTCGAGCAGGATGGACTGATTATTTGGTGCAACTCCTGAGAATGCACTCTGACTAGCTCTGATGCTGCTTGAGCTCATGGTTTTCAGATGAATGGCTTTGCCACAGCCCCTACACTGAAAGCACAATAGTTGTTATACAACACCAAACCGAGTTCTCGACGAAAATGACAATAAAAAAGGCACCTAAAATTCACGGATGAGCTCTAGGAGGCCGACGAATCTATGCCCGTGACAGAGCGTATAAAATCTGTATATTGTATTAGCTTTGCTAAACCTACTCCCGGAATCGGAACTAAGGTTGAAGAAAAAAGACAAGGCCACCCCTCCAAGAGCGCATACTGCAGGTGATAGAAGACCGGATGAAGGAGGTATGATTGGCATTTCCTATCCTGAGGACCAGCGCTCGGCGAACCCATCTCCACACACCCCTTGGAAGATGAACCGCAAAATGCCGGCGCAGACCAGATCACCCTTTCAGAGGTAGCCCACCAAGTCGAAAAGAATTTAACTATAGAGAAACGAGGCAATACTAACCAGGTTCGATGTTTCGCAGAATTATTAGATCTATTCGTAGGGTATTGAAGGATCCGCCTCTAGGAATCGATAAAGATAAAAAGAAGTCTTAGAAGGAAAGAGAAAATCAGGCCAAGGAATACTACAAGGTAGTATTGGTCACGCCTCCAGAAACGCCACTAAAAAGACCGTTCTTGAAGTGCAGAAAAGTAAGGATCGAGAAGGTCTTGTCGCAAGAGATACAGTCTTATGAATTCTGAATCGGAGTCCCAATCACCGTGCTTGGTATATTGAAATGATAGTCCTAGAGTTGGAGGTAATCTAAAAACAAGTTTTTTTCTTTTCTTTTTCGAGCTTTCTTCCAGCGAGAAAATGAGGTCTCTCTAGCTTTGTAAGTGTATGTGTACGGGCTTGAATGTTTCGCGACAGAGTCGACGGAGCTATTCGCAATAGCGCATCGTTGAAAAGGAGTCGAATGCGGCGGTCGCAAATGGTTTCTAATCCGGACCCACGAATTCGCAGTATCTTTAGATCCTCTCTTCTATTGTGACGGTGCCTAAGAAGAGAAAGGAAATATATCAAAGCGTCTAGAAGCTGGTAGTTGGAACGGCACCAGTGTGACTTTGATCAAACACAAGTTAGGTCCCGTAGAAGCGTTGGTGGTCTTGCGAAGCCCGAGTCGGCAATTGCAAATGGGACGGATGAGGGCGAAGGCGTTGAGAGGGTGTTGGAGGGTGTTGAAATTGAAGAAGAGGGCGGGGAAGAGTAGTACCTAAGAAGGGTAGGTAAGGTAGAAAATTGCTACTGGAGGTAATAGGTATGGGTACCTAGGTAGCTACCTACATATGGTAGCCTAGGTTAGCCGCCTGAGCTATGTACCTAGGTATGTACCTAGGTAGGTGTCTCGGTGCCAGCAGCTGGACGTTGCGACACGAGACTCTCGCGTGAGGGAAAGTGGCTGGTGGGGAAAACGGAAGCTGGGTTTAAAGTTACAGGCTGGTAATAAGGGACAGGGATGGTACAGTAGTGTAATGGTAGGTAATCCTACCCACTAATAAATGTCGAGCGAGGCACCGGACAGTTTTTAGAATGGATGTTTTCGAAGCAGGGCTTGTAGATGAGGATGGAAGGTGTGCAAAGGTAGGTAGGTGGGTATATAAGAAGACCAAAACAACTGAGCTGGAAACTTTTTTTTTTTTTTTTTTATAATTTACCTCGTAATGTTTAGTTTTCGGAACTTGTGAGTGAAAACAGAAAGAGGTTCTCAGCAGGACGTATGTTCTACAGATGGAGAAAAAAAAACCCGTTTATAATATAAAGGAAGTGAGACAGGTGGTGATCTGTAAGTTTGACTGGGAGAGTACGGAATACCAGGCAGCCTGGAAGGTGTAAGTACCTAAGTAGTGTATATACGCAGATACAGAGACAAGTGAGAGGTAGACAGGAAAAAGAAGGTTAGGTACCTACCTAGGTATGATCAGGTATGAAATGGAACGTTCCAAGGTTGCTCATCAAGTTGATCGGTACTAGGTATGTACGTGTATTGGGGCGTATATGTGCAGGTATTGCGTGTATGAGATGTGTAGGTATGTATTAGGTGCGGGCGCGGTGATTCTGATGTGGATTATGAGTGGATGAGCGGATATGGATGGATACGGATGATTATGGTATGGGATACGATACGATGGGCATGTATGATGGGACGACGAGATGCAAGTTGTCTGCGGAGTTCAGCTAGTTCGTGCAGAAAAGGTGTCGAGAAAAAAAGGAAGAAGAATTGAATTCATCGAATTTTACTGGATCGCGGTCAGTTGGAACTTCAATTTTGTGGTGACCCGGATCGAAGTACTTTCAGTTTGTACCTGGCCCAAGCGACCACCTGGGCAAGCCCTGCCAGTTGCAAGGCACTAAAATAACAAAGTGAGTAACCCCACCTGGCTTATCCTAATCGGGGAAAGGCGGGCACATGAATTTTGGGTTGTCTGGGGATGCCTGACGACGAGCGGGTCTTCAAGATGGATTTTATTAATTTAGCGGACAAAGGATGATCATTAAGCTTCCAAGCCTAGCCCGAGCCGCCTAACATCTGGATGCTTCGGGTGCATAGTACATACATGTACATGGATACATTGTCGTATTTTAATTCTTCGATTACCATAGTACCCAGATACCCCCTAGGTATGCATTAAATACAGGTATGTACATGCCTAAGTAGTGTACTGTATGTAACTTCACTTCCCCCTTTTCCCTTTTCCCATCAAGCCTATAGCCGGTAAACGCTGATGAACCCATCTTGGTTCCAGCTTCTAACTTGGGACATACAAAGAGTGTGGGGAAGATTTGATCTCGAGCTATCGAACCGGCAAGAGCACGTTAAGCAAGAGACATCTATTGGCCCGAGTCAACGGCCCAAGCTCTTGCCTGCTACGGGTATCCTGGCTTTTCCGGGGAGTCGCACAACAACCAATAATATTTACCTACTACGTACCTACCTCCTACCTGAGGTAGGTACCTACCTGGTATATTTAATCTTTTAGCTTCTAAGATTATCATGTTTGAAGTTACATCACTTATAGAACTATTTTCTAGTATCAAAATTATATATCGTTTAGTCAATCGCATTTCTTATAGATCTATCCGTATAGGTCTTCCCGAGGTCATTGAACTTATGTGGTAGGTAGGTGTTGAAGCTACCTACCCTAGGTAAGTACCTATTTAGAAGTTGTCAGTTATTCAACTATAAGTCATGTTATTCAACTAATTTTCAAGAAACATGGATCTAAAGAACGTACTTATGGCGTCTCCTAAGGCAAGCCCTCTTCGCGTATCAGCCATCTCGCAATACAGGTATATATTTGACTAGCGAATGGGAACTATATCGCAGCTCAGCTATCGCCTCCTCCTAGGATTTTCATTTAGCTATATAGACACACGCAGACCGAAGGCCTCGTTCTATAAAGGTGTGCATAAGCCACGCCAATCAGGATTCTAGGATTGGAAAGTCGTTTCTTCACGATTCAGTCTACCGTTGAAGATCTCTCAACGAAATTTATCCCGTATGGCGAATAGGGCCTTCTTGTCCAGTGCAACATCCTATCCCCTCTCCTGATCGAGTAGGTACATATACTGAAGCCCTAGGTACATGGATCATGGATGCGAAGCTTGCGGTCTGCAAGTGAGTCCCCCGTTCAAAGTTGGATGCATCCGTCTTAACCGGACTTGGCCATCTTCCATTTCCACACACACACACACACGCATCTGGGGAATAGAAAGCGGCCGACAAAAATTGCGCCAGTCCTGCATATTTGATTGATGCACGCAATGCACGTCAAACCCGTTGTTACCCTCACTTAATAATACTAGACTCCGGGGTCAATGCTACTTAGCTTAACCGTTCGACAATCAGATGGCTCATCAAGAAACTACTTATCGAGTCGAAAGAGGAACGAAACGCATGGTTTTTGTCAATTCGAGGCATTGTCGCTAGGTAGACACCTAGTTCTCATATGGTATATTAGCAAAATCAGCCTTGATTGGCTATAAGACAGTTAAGTAAGATCCCAATACGACGTGGAGGTGAGCATAACCTCTCCTGAAGCCAGCCGATCGACCATAAGGTGACAGGGGAGGGGCACCGAACGAATTCCCCAACCTCATTCGGTCCTCCGGCCTACGGAAGCTTCGATATAATAGTACGGCGTCGTGTGTTCCAAGAGAACCCCGATCTCGAGTAGGCGGATTTGGAGTCACGTCGTCAACTTCAAACTTCGTTGCTAGCCAAGGTTGACCCCTTTACTCGCACAGTTGGACACAAGGAAACCTGAATTACAACTGTCTGTATTCCTAGCCCCTCGTGCGTAACAGACATCGCATTTACCTGCATACCTACCTAGGTACCTAAGCGATCTGAGCCGGGGTGTGGTGGAGGGGTCGTCACCCTTTATATTCCATCCATATTCCTGAGAATTGCTTCTGCAAGCCTCAGCCTAAACGGGAACTTTGCTTTTTCGAAGCTTCACGTGTGTTAGGTCGGAATGAAACACTTTGTATGAATAATTTTGTTTGATATCTAAGTTCCGTGTTCATCATATAGCACTGTCATACTATAGCGACATATTGACGATGCCGTCACAGGGTTTGCTTGGGAAACTTGGAGGTGGCGCAAGCTTCTCAAGAACCCGTACCCAAAAACGTTGCACGGGCATCTTCAGGGGGGGCATTACCCCGGATTCTTAGTTCATTCATGTCAACTCTATTTACGAACGGCGAACGGCGAACCATCGATCACGATGTTTGTACAACTACGGAGTAGAATGCGACTCGTCCATTAACGAGAAACGTAAAACGTAGACGAGCAGGACAAGCTTCGAAGTCGGCATCCTTTATCAAGCTACCCACAAAAGCAGCAGCCACTTCTTATATATCAACGACCCATGATTGGCGTGAGCTTGCAGATGTTTGCTGGGATCTACGACGCAGTCTAGTCCGTTATATAAGGCAATTAAAGGATCCATCTGCTAATCGTTATATCATCTTAGCACATGTACCCAACTAATATCGAGAGCTTTACTGTCACTAACCATCGTTGCCTAACAGCAATTTCTAATATAACCCCCTGAGAGAGGATTACATCTATTGTTTAACGACGAGTCTGATAAGGGATACCGTGTCAACTTCACTGAATTACTCGACTACGGAAGAGAGCGAACGGTTATCTCTCTCTTCTACGGAGAGAATCGCCTTGCCGACCTTACACAGCATCTAAGACCCAGCATTTATATGCACATACCTGGATATTTGATACACAGCGTAAAATCTTATGTCTCACTTAGCACCCCGTGACTCAAAATGGTATACAAATTTCGGGGGACAAAAAACTTTCTTCAGAGATTTTCAATGCTACCGTCTTTTAAGGGGTTATCCCTCATCGCCAAGTCTCCATCCCGGCATATGAGGCTTCTATGCCATAAATAAGGTGTAAACATGACATATATATTATATAGGGTACATATACTCTCCACGGCCGAGAGGGTCCAGAACGATCCGAATTTGTATATATGTACCTAGTATATTCCTACTAGTTTTTCCCATTTTATCTAAGTTTGGACTACTAAACCACCTAGAGTAATAGGATGGTAAGAACGGTGGTAATAACGCTCGGGAAGAAAAGCCATGCTAGACCAAACTTGTACACCTTAAGGACGGCTGTGGCCTGCCATGCAGCTTGACGTACGTCTATAGTCGACTTTTTGCGGGGTTGGACGTACTGTAACCGCATTTAATCAACGTAGCCGGCCCTCCCCCATCGTGCATAACTTGATGGAGAGATTCTGTGGGAGATTCTGTAGGAGCACGCTTGAGCTGCACGTTACTCATGTGACCCTAGCAATCCCTCGCCTCCCATCGCCACACCGGTACGAATCGCCGCCCGCTACAGTCCAATAATATGCTTCTCTATCGTCTTCCGGTAGTATCACCCCCTTCGCCTCATGAAAAGAAAGAGAAAAGGCCTCTACCGCACACCGATTAGACTATCTCCCGCCGCCTAGTGCCGGGGCTTGTTTATTAAAAAAAAAAAAAAAAAAAAACGGGGATGAGGCTCGGGGAGCAACGCAAGGACGATCCTGGCGAATCTTGGCTAAATATGCAGCGAACCTATCGATTAATGGGTTGTCGAAGTTAATATTGACCTAATTGTCAAATGACCCATGACGAATAGGGTCCTATCTGAAGGTCAAACCTAAATCGCAAAAGATGGCAGCCCTGGAGAAGATGTTGAAAGACCGACGACTGCCTTAGCTCTCGCTCTGGGCGTTTCTAACTGCCTCTAGCTGCGAACTCTGCCGAAGACACGAGATGATCAAAAACCTAGCTGAGTTGGTGACCGAGGTCGTATTCCAAAAAAAAAGCATCTAGGGTATTCTCATTTCTGCTAAATGACGTACTTGGGACGACGCTCTAATGATACATCGGATGAAGCACGTCTCTGGCTTATCCGGGGACTGAATCTAATGAGTCCTTGCCAAGTGTACTCGGGGCTGCCTCCGGTCCCTTCTGTTGTCGAAGCTTCTCCTCGAACTTGGCGAATTCCTTTATCGCGATCTCCTCCTCCTGGTCCATAATCTGATTTACTCCTTTGACCTCCTCGATCTGAATATCTGGTTAGCATAACTATACATCACGTGTCCGGGAATTCCCAAGGTTCGGGGAATTCCCGAAGTTCGGAGATTTCTCGAATGAAAGAGGTATACTCACGTAATGCATTAACATTCCCTCGATCCCATTCTTCAATGTGACCGTACTCGAGTCGCAAGTCCGGCATGCTCCCCTGAGCTTTAGACTCACATATCCATCCTCAAAGCCTCGAAACTCGATATCTCCACCATCCTCCTGGATGGCGGGTCTTATCCGAGTCTCGAGTAGCTCTTTGATCATGCCGACGACCTCGCTGTCGCTTTCGTTGTAACTCAGGCTATCCTGCTCTCCCACATTTTGTCCCTCCTCGCCGTCCGTCTTGCTCACGGTGACAATCTCCTGCCCCGAGGTTATAGCCTCGGTGATCAGACTGAATATCTCGGGCCTGATGTGAATCCAATTTGCGTCGGGCGACTTCGTCACAGTGATGAATTCCGGGCCGTAGAAAACGGAGGTGACTCCGTCGATGTTCATCAGCTGCGCGGCGAGCGGCGAGGGGTACGGCGGCGCGATGGTGCTCCGCGGGTTGAGGTACTCGATGTAAGGCGTGGAGAATTCCGGAGGCACGACCTTGTGGTTCGGCAAGAACTTCAGCGCGTCCGGGTTCGGCGTGCTCTCGGTCTGGATGAAAATACTGCGGGCACCTCGAGGCGCTATCGTCGGTAATTTCGAGGCTGTTCGCAATGTTGGCCTAGTAGGCCTCGCCGATATGGCTAACGACTGTGAAATTGTATGCGCTTGCCGCGCCGCTTCGTATAGTCGGCCGCAGGTGGCGGGCCTCGCTCTTTTTGTCGTGGCGGATAGCAGAGCCGCTGCTGGCCGAAGAAGTCGACTTGTAGGCATAATGTCCTGTCCTTTATCCTTCTTAGGTAGTCTTTTTCAAATTGCCCTGAGGTTCAATCGATCAGTAGAAGCGGAAGAAGAACTAGTCGAACTAATAATGTTTCGTTATATAACTCAAGTTGCTTTTGATAATGACGAGATGTTCCTAGGTTGTGTTAGGAATACAAGAGCGATTTATGTTAGTAGTATCTACCTAGGTAGGTATTATTAGTAGATGTTGGTTTGTATCATAGATTCGATCCAAGTGCAAGTGCCGATTTGCGCCGATTAAGATCAACCAACAAATTCTATCGCTTATCAATCAGTGGCAATGACGCAACATCTCATAGAAAAATGGATTTGATTGGTTTATGCATTTATTGGTTGATACATTTATTGGTGATACATTTACCCTGCTAGACCCGGAGAAGAAGCCGGGATTTTACCGATCATATTCAAGTACTCGATTTAACGGTTACTTAATACCTACTAGGTAGGTAAAGAGACATTCACTTTTTGCAGATCTCAAGCCACACTTCGACAATCTCGACTACGACTTTCAGCCTCATAGTCCCTCTCATAGTCCACGACTTTTCTACTTTCACCTAGTTCATATATTTGAAGCCTCGGGTTGCTCTCATCGCATCACCCCTTACTCAGTTACTGTTGCGCTGGAAACCATCGAGCTTAAGCATATAGATACTACAATCGGAAGTTCACGAGGAAACAAGGAACTGTAGCGCGTTCGCCAGTTGCTGATAGACCGTTCTCCGTCATATTGATGTAAAGGAAAGGAACAAAATTAATGATAGTGGTCATTTTCATTTCGTGACCAAATTATATCGACCTAGAATATCTAGCCTCGACTTTGAGCTTTGTCTACGCTTCCCTTCTCAGGGGGTCCTACGATTCTCCTATTCGACCTATTACGAGTTGAAGAGCAGAGAAAGAAAGTCGTACTTTCCTTAATATTTTCTGCCTGATCATAACGACTACAGTTTCCTTGAGGGATCTTTCATTTTCTTCACACATCAACTCAGGTTGCTGGAATCTGTTCACCTACATTTCCCATTTGCCTTAGGCTGCGATAAAATAGTGGCATAATCTAGTTTCCTCTCAGCTAGCATAAGAAAGCAGGCCACTACCACTTAGAGATACTTGCGAAACTAGTCTTTTGCAACTTTGTCAGGGGTATGTCTACATCCAATTCTCAGTGTATACTTCCCAGAAACTTATGAGTATTCCAGCAATTTTCTCAGTCCTTCAAATCAAATCCTAAGGCTTGGCGGCATAGTCTATCTCCAGAGACACCCTCGTCGTCTCATACTACGGTATAGTAATGCCCTTGCACTTGAATGTTTTCCCGTTATTAATTGGTACCTAGGCTCATAACGTCCGATCACGAGAGTCCGGTTCCCTCTCCTAAAAAGCATCGGACAAGATAAACTTGAGACTCTCCGCAGGTCAAACCGCCTATTGCCAAGTCATTGACGTTGGGCTGTTAACTTTGCCCGAATTTGGGCATCTGTTCCAGCCATGGCACAAACTAGATCTCCGTGTCTTGTCTGCAGCACAGCCGAAGGCAAATATAAATGCGCTCGTTGTAATCTGTACACGTGAGTTTGACTTTCTACTCGACTTTTATACACTTTCTCACCTCTATTACATAGATGTTCACTCACATGCTTCCAAGAGCATCGTGATACTCACCCACCCGTGGACCCATCTGTCATAGAAATTTCGGACGATAGTTCTTCTATACCAGTAAATGAGGGATCTCAGAACTCCTCGGATGCCCAGGATAGTGCCACGCAACCTACCAATTTTGAGCGGTCGGAGATCGCCGATCTACCGGAATACAAGGCACTCGCTCAAAGATATCCCAACCTGGAACGTTTACTCTGGAATATCGCTGTAGCCACAGATCCACCAACCAGTAACAACGGCAGCGATGGGAAGCATGGCGCAACGCCTGGGTCTAATAGAGGCTATCGTAAGGCGAATCAGCCCTGGACGAGGGATATAGGTTATGAGAATGGCATAAAGGTTCTGCGTCGGACTAGAGACAATCCTGGCGACGATAGAGACGCTCTCAGGGAGTATTGCGAATTAGTCCGACTCTACTCGGCTAAAAGAGAATCCGCCATCTCGGAGGTCAATATCCGACAGCAGATGGCAAAAGACGATGCTAAAGCTATCGGGGAGCTCATCCGTGTAGAGAAGTCTGATGAGTGATGGGAATTCCTCTCTACCGATACAGAAGTGCGTCAGTGAAGTAACAGGTACTGCACACCTCGAATTACGATGCTCTCTATCCCCCTGATCCCCTATATAGCATGGACATTACATACAAGAACTAAAATGCTACTTGGTAAGTCCAATAGTTCTATCATATTGAAAACGCATATGCAAGACTAAAGCAAGTTCCTTAAACGTGTTCTCTAACCAATATTAGACCAGGTAATCTCTTTCGACCGCGACAAGCAGCAAGGATGCCGTCGTGGTGTCTTGTTGATGGGCAATTTCGGACCTCGCATTTCAGCAAGGTCAAACGAGCTCCAAGTATACTGAGATACTCGTCTCATAAGACGCCTCTGGTCAAGGCCAGACATACTCCGAGAATTTCTACATGTGCATCCCAATCCTATACAATAGCATTCTTGTTATCCAGACGTCATAGCCGAATGAACCAAACAGGAATAAACGGGTTCCTTATGTCTCTTTATTCCAATACAACCGGGACGCAATTCAACAAGGATAACAGAGTTCTACTAAGTCTACCTGTATGGACACTAAACAATATTTGGCATTGCCGAGTCTCTACTCTAGAGACTAGTAACAGCAAGTATCAAAATCATAAATACTAACTTCTAAACTAACTCTAGAGTACGCAGACCCAAGACACTGAAACTAACAGCCGATTTAGACCGAGTCACCTCAGTACCTTCGGTATATTCGTTAGCTATTCAAGACTTTCCCCTTTCCCCTTGTCCATCCTTCCAACCAACTATGCCCTACCAGCCTCATCCCGTCACTTTACGAATACTGAAGTCATGGAATATTCGACTCTCTTCTATCTAGGGAGCTATCACTAGCTGATAGTCACCCTATATACTAGATATTGCTAGATGCGTTGTCAGGGAATGAGCTATTCTAGGTACATAGGTAGTACCTAATCAAGGCTTAGGTGTCACTCTGGCTACTTGATGTTTACATCCTAATTACGAGTAATGGTTGTGTGTCTTGCTCGTCTCATTGAGTACCTTGGAAATCGTGACAGTAACATCGCGCGAGGCGGAAGCTCATCGACCGGTCCAAGGGGTTCGATAGCAACTGCCAAAGCCCTAACTAAGGCTTCTCTACTAGGTTTCCAGCGAAGACGTATATTTAGCAAAAGGTCCGATCTGGTATTCCCAAGTGCTTTGCGAATCATGTTTATTCCATATCATTATGATACATCATTATCCAAAGGAATATCCTGGGATATCTGGTCTATGAAGAACCCTTCAGTTATAAAAAGGCAAATCACTCCATGAATTTTGTAACAGGACGTACCTAGGTATCGGGATACGCGACCCCTTAAGCCCGTCAGGCAAAGTGATCACGCCGCGATCGAAGCACCCATTCACATGTACTACCTAGGTAGCCCTAACATAAGGCACGTATCCTCAGACTGACTGGCCACTTCATATACTTGAATCCATGTACATACCTCGGTAGCGAGTACAGCCACTTTGACGGATTTCCGCATCTGCCATGCAGGTTCCCGACGCGATATGACACATCAGAGGGTGAGTCATGGCTGCTCTCCGTTTGCAGACGGGATGGGATACCTGCAAGATTTATGTCCTTAAATTCTCCCATGCGCAGAGATTCTAGGCAGACGTGAAATCACCCAGACACCTCACCCGAAACGTAAGTAGGTAGGTACTTGCCCCCGAGGAGTGAGAGAAAGAAACGATGCAAGCAGCCCGAGCAACACCAGCGGCGTGTGCGAACTGGAAGGATGGAGGGCCAGTGTGCCCCAGCGAGGGAAAGCTTGCCTGTTGCGGCTGCAAGATGGTTTTGGTACGTCGAGGCACGCCCCTAGGCTTGGTCGTCCGTCTGGTTCTAACGATCGATGAATTTCAAGTATTGCGGCCGCGACTGCCAGAGGGAGCACTGGGGCGAGCATAAGACGCATTGCAGATCCCCACTGATGAAAGCCGACTGGTATCCAGCTTGGCATCGAGAAGGCAGGAAGGCATCTTTTGACCAACAAGCCAGATCAGCTCGGGCCCAGTTGCCAGTCGAGCTCGACCTATACAGCCCGTTCGGGATGAAGTACCTCTGGGGTTTGATGCAGGCGGTGGATGTGCTTCGACTAGATCGGAATGAGGGATCGGCCTATAACAAGGACATAGCTGTCTTGTTCGCAGGTACGTGCTCGATGGCAGTTATGTCCCAAGCAAGCTATTAACACTATACAGCGTCTGGAGACCTCAGAAACGTAGTCAAAACAATACAAGGCCTGCCCGACAATTTTCGCCGTCGGATTAAGATTGTCATCAACGACATAGACCTGGATGTCACGGCAAGAAACGCTATACTATTGCTTCTGGTGATGCGCTCACTGGAGGAGGGATTAGATCAAACCAACATCGAGGTTTTAGCCGAGACCGTCATGCATGTGTGGTACTCTGCCATGCTCACGGAAGACACGCTATCTCAACTACAGTCGAAAGTAAAGCCGCTCATTAGCGACGTGTGTCAGAAGATAGCCAACATGAAACCAGATGCCCTGGCAGGGAAGACGTGGCATTTCAAGTCGGGGAACACTCTGCGCCTGGTCCTGCAGAAGAAGGACTGGACTCGTGTACTGACATTCCTCGAAATACCCGAGCACCTAACCGCGGCAAAAGCTCAGGAGATACGCCGTGCTGTGACGTTCCCGCCAGAGCGGCAGGACTGTCGAGACCAGTGGGATTTCAATACTGCCATCCCCTCTATGCGTGTTGCTAAGCAGCGGTTCCGGGAGGACGGTCTTGTCCTAGCTTTTGGGCACCCGCGTGTTGGTTTCGACCATCCCAACCCGTGAGTATGTTTTCATCTAAGTCGAATACATCTGAGCCTAATGTGGGCTAGGACGATATTCCAGACGGCCGGTTTCTGGCCTTTTGGCGACAGACAAGACCCCCTAAGAGGTTGGTCTACCACCGAGGTCGGAGCGACACCGTGGTTAGCTGATAAGGATTTGTATGGGAAATTGTTCTTGTATCTACGGGGTGTCTTGAGCGACTTCATCCGGCAGATTTCTTCTATAAAGGTACACTTCCAGCTACTCAACGTCGATGTCACAGAGTTGGGACGGCACGTCGAAAAGGCCGCATATGACAGAATCGAGGTAAGCAAATATGATGTTTACGGCGATCTTCACGGAAGAGAAACTGCTAAACCGAACAGGCCTCCAACATAGCAGACATACAATTTCTAGGCACGCGTGAAACGCTGCGCTGCCTAGGCCCCTTACTCAGGGCTCCGCAGCAGAACCGCCACGCCACCCTCATTACCGTGTATTTCAATGCGGTCATAGAGATGTACCACAATTACGAGAGCACTGCGGACAGAGAAATGTATATATCCACCATCATGCAGTATATGCCTAACCTACGAGAATGTAAGACCCCGAGCGCAGAGCTGTACTTTATCTGGGAGGCGCGGACTTTCGTCTTGGACGCGGACAAGTTCTTTCGCAGGTTCGTAGGCTCTTTAGTTGCAACCCATTGGTAGAAGTTTGAGACTAATTGACTGTTTGTGACAAGATACATGGACGAGCATAATTTTAAACAGATCGAGACCGACCTGCACGTTGCCATGAAAGAGGAGAATGCGATCGTAGATGCGAAGCCTACGAGACTGAAGCTTCGTCCGGGGCAGCCCGGAGCTCAGGAGGAATTTGACAACGCTGTAAGCTCATACTGCAGTGGGCTTGAGCGGTTCGTCGAGTGGAAGAGGGTGTGATGGACATCTCATAAGCCGTCAATATCTTTCCCGCGACGCCAGAAACCAAGCAGATAGACCCTCGATGTCGAGGTCATGTCGAGGACTGTAGAGTGATGAGGTTTGATATATGTGTGTTGCTAATGATGATGAAAGAACAATAAATACTTAGGTAGATATGAAATGTGAGTATGATTTATATAAAGTAATATACTCTGGATCTTGCTAAAGAGATTCGTCTAATTTAAATGATGCCGCCTTACCTTCTAGTCTACGGCACATCCGTAAAAGGTAAGAAAAGATGTCGTTAGTGGATATATTGATGTTGTATCGGAAAAGATTACCTTGAAGGAGCTTCGCTGGTTTAGATTTAAACACCACATGTCTCACTCACACTTTCCCTTCCTCTATTATTCACCTTGATCCTAGGTACCTAGGTATCTATTAATCAGGACTAGGTACTTATTCTCTCCGTACCTAGGTATATCGAATTATAAAAGTTATAATATAATTCAATTAAAAGTAAGATACTACAATAGATAAAAAGTACAAAAATGTAACCGACGCAGGCCTGATTCGAACAGACGCTCCCGAAGGAACAAGATACCTTAGATCATCCAAGTTGCCTTACGGCAGTCCAGAACGTTCTAGTCTTGCGCATTAGACCACTCTGCCACTGCGCCTTACAAAACCTAACTTCGAGGTTTCGCTGGTGAATGAATGGGGACGACTTCGATAGCCCTATATTGCAAACTATTGTGACCCGAGGTAAGCCCGAAAATCCTTGACTCTCATGCCGTTTCCGCTCCTCTCCTCCCCTTCCAAATATTATATTTACCTCAACCGGTTTAGTATGAGTTGATATCTTCTACTATATTTAGTCATAAGTGCTCCTTTACACCATTCCAGGCCCATCACCGTAATAACCTACCTCTAAAAGACAGAAACCAGCCAAAGCAACCCTTAACAAACAAGCAATGTCTACCATCGACGGGAAGGTATACAAATATCCAGATAAACAATATCAGGATGCACGATAAAAACCAGCAAAGTAGATTATTAGAATTTACTCATTAATATCGTCGTAAAATAGCAATACGCTACCACTATTCTACCACCTACTTACTTACTCTAAGTTGCTCTCAGCACTCAGAAACGGGCTCCCTACCGTCTAAACTTCGTCAAGAACCCGAGCTTCAGAAACCTCGGCGACGACGGGGCCGCGAACCCATCCCTCCCCCCCTCCCTCTCCTCTTCCTCCTCCTTCCGCCGGTGCTTCTCCCGCGCCGCGCCCATCTTCTCGTCGCGGCCCGTCTTGACAGCAACAGCCGTAGTAGTAGTAGCAGTATTCCGGCCCCCGAGCCTGCCCCTCAGCGTCCACAGCGAGTCGGCCTTCCGCAGCAGCGGGTTCCTCGCCGCGGCCTTGGGCTTCTCGCACGCCTCGTCGCTCTGCGTCCAGTCGACGCCGCGGTGCTCGTGCGCCGCGGCCGGGTCGACGACGACGACGGCCAGCGTCTCGCCCGAGGAGATCTCGTCGGCGGGCTGCTGATGCTGCTCGAGCGCCAGCGCCTCGTCCTCGAGGATGTTCCCGAAGCTGCTCTTCCGCCGCGACCGCGTCTGCGTCAGCCCGATGATGCTGTGCCGCCGGTACTGCCCGCTCTCGTCTGCGCCGCCGACGTCCCACGGCGGGCGTGGGGTTTGGAACGGGTTCCGGTCGTGCACCTTCTCCCGGTGGCTGTGCGCGCGCTCCAGGGCGCGGGACTGCTGGGCCGGGGTCGTGCTCGCGTCGAGCTCCGCGCGGTCCGAGGGCCGGCCTTCGAGGTGGAATTTGAGCGCCGTGTGGGACAGCCTGTGGACTATGTTTCTCTCGCGCATGCTGTTGGCCGTCGCCGTCCTTTCGAACTGCGTGGCTGCTTCTTGGGGGACGTAGTGGTGTGCCGTAGCTTTTATCTCGCTTTCTGTCGGTGCTGGTTCCGCCCTCGAAGGTTTCCGCCGCAGCTTTTCTTGGATGGATTTCGACATCGACCGTCCGGGTTTTGCTTCTGGTGGTTGGGCGCTGCTTTCCTTCGGAGGCGGCTCCGATTTCACGGTCTTGGTTTTCACTATTCTCGCTGCGAAGCTCGAGTCGTTAGGTCCTGGTTTTGTGGCTCCCGACTTGACTGCGGCTTGGCCTGTCTTCTCCGTCTCTAACGGACTTATCGGCGTGTCCTGCCCCTTGCTCCGTGTTGATCTCATTGATCCTAACCTTTCTCTCCTCTTCTTATCCTTTGATTCTTGCTCCGCGATAACTACGTGTAGCCTTCGACGCAAGTCATCGGGATCAAATGGTTGTGACTTGTGTCTATGTTGTTTCGCGATGTTTTGTCTATATGGGTCCGGCTTAGCGACGGTCTGTCTGGTCGAACCCGAAGTTTGACGGCCTTCTGTAGGACGACCCATGGTGAGTTGCATTATGTCTTTCTTTCTTTCTTCCTCTCCCCAACCCAGATGCATTTGTCTAGGTAAAGTCGCAAGTAGTTCTATACTCTTAAAGGTGTCAAACTCGTGACATCAGACGAAGTAACTCAAAATTCGAAGTTGATAGTTCGTGTAAGGTTTTCATGAATGGGTGTAAAGTTGGACGGTATTCTAATTCTCTAACTCGTCATAAGTGCCAGTTTCTCATATGCGTGTATACCATGTCGCGCATGATCCGTCTCATGAGACTCGAGCTAGTGTAGCTTGCGGAGCGAAAAGCTTAGACAGCAGCGATAATCGATGTAAGACAGGACTGACTGACTGACTAACTGACTAACCGACCAGGTAAGCCCGTAGGAACGACGGGAAAGCCCAAAAGCATGCGGGGGGGAAACCTTTCTTCGAGTAACATCAAGGTTGTAGAGGAAAGTAAAAATAAAACACCTTAGGTACGTGTAGGTTACATCGGGTTCGCGAGACGGACGAGGCGATCTATTATATATATGCTACAATAGGGAAGTCGACCCTTAAATGAAAATCCGGGGCAAAGCCCTGCAGAATGCGCCCATCATCTCCGGCCAAGAAGTATGAAGCCTCTTTTTCTAACGTACCTACTAATGTAGTGTACCTAGGGTAACTAGTAACATGGGTACAGGGGCCAGCGAACGGTAGCGAACGGGAATGGTCCGTCACTTGACTATCGGGGGTTGTCGTGGGTAGCTACTAATTAGTAATTACTAGTTACTACCTAGTTACTACCTACATGTTGGTAGTCACCAAGGTATGTTGGTAGCTACTAGGTAAGTAAATACTACTAGTAAATACCAGGTAGCTATCAAAATGTTAACTTACCTAGCTCCAAAGGAGACGCGTAACACTAACGATTCCCGGCGACTGCGTACCTACCTAGGTAGGTAACTTCGGTTCCAGGTTCCCTTTGTTTACCGTTTACCTACCTGGTTTTTATACAGATGCACCAGGTAGGTAGGTAGGTAGGTAGGTAGGTAGTCACATACCTAGGTAGTAGGCTCGTACATGTGACATGCTACATGCTTCGAGGATGCTCGAGACTCGTAAGTGTTGCGGAACTGAGATGCGGTCCTGGTGTCATAATTCAACCGTGTCTGGATCTATAATGCACTGCAACGCTCTCCTGTCCTATGTAAGGAGCCAAGAAAGCGGTCAGGTGGGAGGGTCGTAGGTAAGGACACATGGTAGGCACGTATTTGAATTTGAGCAGGAGGAGCTTTATGATGGTATGGTACGAATGGGGCATTGGGGTTACAAATGGAGTTGGGAGGGGATGATGGCGGTTGAATCCTTGCCATGATCCTAGCCGTACATAAACCCCAGCCTGTGTGATAGACTCTGATCGCATATTGGTTCGCGCCGGGTGGCTTATGCACGTACCCTAGTGGCTTTTTTTTCCCCAAGGGGAAGAGGAAAAGAGGATTGAGCCAGTACGAAGACGGGGAGAACGCCCTCTTCATTCCAAATTATGAAAATAGGCACCTGTAGGTAAATAGGTATGAATAACCTACCTAGGTCCTAGTGTAGGGTACCTACCTAAGGTAGGTATGCAGTAGTTCTTGATGCCGTTGTGCAACGTCTTGATCTGTATTCTCCCGCGAGCGCCTCGGTGTTTTTAATCTGCATCTCCTGTCCCACTGCCTACCCAGGTACACAGGTATAACACCGAATATCATGCTTTATCATACCATGGGCCATGGCGGGTATGTAATCAGGTAGGTCGACTCTTAAAACCTGCTGCAGCATCAACCATACGACCACTCGGTCGATGAGAGAGTGTTAAGTTTTTCAACAGCTGGACGCATTCTACCTTAGGCGTCCAACCATACGTACAGGCGTATGCTTGGCTCTCACCAATATGTATACCAATACACCAATATACCAATAAATTTGTCTACCGACGGGTCTCGCCATCCGGCAGTTTAAGGGTGATACGTCGAATCATACCAAAGTTCTGCAGGTTAGCATGCATAGATCCTGCTGAAGAGTACCTGGCTGACCACTACCACCACCACCACCACTGGCTTAAGCCATGTAACTTTGTGAATGGGATACCGCCCGTATTAGTGGCCTCGTCTGTCATATTAGCGAATAGGTACACTAGGTACGCAGTTTGAGGAGAAGGCGGAGACTCGAGAGGCTAGAGCTCGACATTTAGGTTAACACGTAGCTCCTGTAAATAAGCACACGAGCTGTCGACGATCTATTGTAGGTAAGTGAACCATTCTTTTATCCTTCTATACCCACACTAGTCCCTCCGAAAGTTAGAGGAGATACGATGATCGATCATCGGACGACGCACTATTGAATGACAATTGGCACTTTAAGGAAAATCTAGAAAAGAAGGTTCAATAGGAACAAGCCACAGAGATCCTCCCTACCCCTACCTAAGGTACCTACCTACCTAACCCTGGTCTAAACGGAGTTATTATTTGAAGGGTCGATGGCAACGGTAGCGTTATCGCAATAACCACACTGTGGTTAGCCCGGTATCCCTGTCTTAATAAGTAGATCCAGCCAGGCACTGTATCTGAAAGGCAACGGCTAGGTACTTGCAGGTGATAGTTGCAGCCATGGCTGGTAGGTCTAGGCAAGTAAGTACCAGGTTGGTACTCGAGCCGCCGAAGATACGCATCTGTAAACTCCATAATTACGAGAAGGATGTGACGATGTGACGATGTGATGTTGGTTGTTTTAACACCAGAAGATATCCAAGGTGCAAACATTTACAACGATACCGTATGTACCATGACGAATTCGGGGATTTGAAGAATTGTCGATCAATAATTTTTGATGGGCGGCCCGAGCATTAAGAGCTAGAGTTTCGGATGATACCGAATATCAATCCATACCGTATATAGGTAACATATGATGTGAACCTAGGAATGGCAAGGTTCTGACCATTGCTATCGTGTATATTGAAATAAAACCTAACAGAAAGACTATTGGAAGTTGTCTGAAACCTAAAAGTATTCAAATCACAGAGTCATTCTAGGCTTGATCAAAACGACAACATGGATAAAATAAGTAATTAAATTAAACACATGTCTATCATAAAGTATGATAGAGATTTCGGAGGCATAATTAATACGTTGCAGTGCAAAAATTCTCCATCGGTGACTGACCGAATTAAGCTTTCAAGTCAAGGGTGCACTTTTAATCGAGAATCGGGATGCAACTAGCAATTAAAAAGGAAAACGGGCAATCACACAGTAGCTATACTTGAAAAGGAAATACCTATGCAAAAAATAGAAAGTGAGCTCTCGATCGGGGAATCGAACCCCGGCCACCTGCGTACTTGTTCATTGATGACAAGCAGGTATCCTGACCACTAGACCAATCGAGATGATTACAGGCCTAATTGCTGATGACGGTCAATGTCGGAAAATCGGTATATGTATGGTTTGAAAAAGCAACAGGGTCTCATTGGCTGCCCTTTCGACAACCTTGGAGGCCAGCTAGGTACCTAGGTACTTAATATAGATCTCACAGGTGGGGTTAAGATCTTATCGAATTCCCCTTCTCCACAATGTAAGACGATCTACTTGCCCCTCATCACCGATAAGATATAGATCCTTATTATCATTATCATAGTATATTAGGTAGAAGAAGAAGAAGAAGAAGAAGAAGCTAGCCTTAGGTAGTGGCGCCTTCTCGGTGAGCAAGTATTCATAACTTGTCTTGGATTATTGGATTTCATGTAAGTACATACCTATTCATACTAGGTACATATGTAGCAAGTAAGTAAAGACTGAAGTGAAAGAAAGACATTTTCATCTTTTGTGATACTTCATCTCCTCGCAACCGCAACCGCAACCGCAACCGTATCTCGTACCTACAGGTAGAAAATAATATAAACTCGAAAACGCCCCCCTCCCCTCCCCTTCCGCAATGGCAATGCACTCGCACGACGGCGGCTTGACCCACCACCAATCTCACGATGGCTTCTCCGTCGCCGAGCACGGGCACTCGCACGAGATCCTCGACGGGCCCGGGAGCTTTCTGGGCCGCGAGATGCCCATCATAGAAGGCCGCAATTGGAACGAGCGGGCCTTTACCATCGGCATTGGAGGGTGAGTAAACACCTATCTATCTACCTACCCATCTATGAATATCTCGAAAGACCTACCTACCCAATAGTAGGATACGATACCTATGATACACAACAGCTAAAGAAAGCAACTAACCCCCACCCCACCCGCAGCCCCGTCGGCTCCGGCAAGACCGCCCTGATGCTCTCGCTGTGCCTGGCGCTACGCTCCACGTACTCCATCGCCGCCGTCACCAACGACATCTTCACGCGCGAGGACGCCGAGTTCCTCACGAAGCACAAGGCGCTCCCGGCGCCGCGGATCCGCGCCATCGAGACGGGCGGGTGTCCGCACGCGGCCGTGCGCGAGGACGTATCCGCGAACCTGGCCGCGCTCGAGGACCTGCACCGGGCCTTCGCCTCGGACCTGCTGCTGATCGAGTCGGGCGGCGACAACCTGGCCGCGAACTACAGCCGCGAGCTGGCGGATTTCATCGTGTACGTCATCGACGTCAGCGGCGGCGACAAGATCCCGCGCAAGGGCGGCCCCGGCATCACCCAGAGCGACCTGCTGGTCGTCAACAAGACGGACCTGGCCGAGGCCGTGGGCGCCGACCTGGGCGTCATGGAGCGCGACGCCCGCAAGATGCGCGAGGGCGGCCCCACCGTCTTCGCCCAGGTCAAGAAGGGCGTCGGCGTCGACCACATCGTCAACCTGATCGTCAGCGCCTGGAAGGCCAGCGGCGCCGAGGAGGTCTGCAGGGCCAACGGGGGCCCGAGGCCGACTGCCGGGTTAGAAGCACTAGCGTGATCCAGAGTGGACAACGAATTCGTAAAAGTTACCTAGTTTACTTACCTATTATCTAGATAGAGGCTCGAATATTACGGGGATATGATAGCAAAAGCTTCACTTAGATACATAACTGGATGGACACGAGATCAAAATCGTTCATTATTTATCTCGTAATAACCTCAATGATTGTGACACTCAAAGCCGCATATTATGTTCCTGTATGCGACTAGAAACACACACGCCCAAGATCTATATATTTTCATGGCTATTGGATATCCTCATCCATAGCCTCCTCATTTTGCAATCCCGACACCCCTTCTTCCAAGAGAGGTCCAGTAAATGGAACAGAATTCCGCGGCCACACCCGCTTGTAAAGACTAACGCCGACAGAATCCTGCGGGTTGATTCTTCCGTCGAAGTTGGCCTTGAAGTACCCGTGGGTTCCAAGAGTCTCCTTGATGTACCCGGCCTTCCCTCTCTTCGTCCATAAGGGTAACGCCTTGAACCACTCCACATCTTCCAGGTTAAAGAACATATATCGGATAGTAACGACCTTCTTGTGGATGTGGTATGGATGGCCTGTTAGGATGACCCGCTTGGCCACGACCCTCGACGTGGAAGGGGCACGAGCAGTTCCGGTTGCTACTAGTTGAAGGGAAACGCCGTTTTCTTCGGAAACCGTCCGCTTGAAGAACAATGTCGGCACGGATCCCCATGTGATGGGTCCTATAAACGTCGCAATAGCCGACTGGCCGGGGTGAAGGTATCGGCAGTATTTGTGGACATTATTCTCAGTGTTGCCGCTGAGTGAGAAAAGGGGGTTGACGGTAAATCGTCGAGGACCACATTGAACAATAAGCTCCTCCTTAGCCTTGATAGACTTCTCATAATCCTCCTTGTGGGTAACATCAAAGTTAACCGATGTCATCTTGTTCTCATGCCGTAAGAGAGAAAAGAGTGTAATCGGTCGCGAAGGACTGCAAGACTTTGCTAGATCTTTAGGGACACCCCTAAGATGGACATGGACTCTCGTTCCAGGGGCCACCCCACCAACCAGAGCTTCTCGTATTGAGCGGTTTCGAGAAGACTGGTAGTCGGAAATTTGTAATAATCTTGACCATTCTTCTGGCTGAAACGGTCGGTCCTCATCTGCGTTCCAAGGACTTGTTCGTAGGCTCTTCAATCCTCGGTATTTCGCTAGGCGTTCCCTTGCAAGGACGTTTGGATGTAGCTCGATCTCATCTGGGAATTCCTTGTCCTCTTCCGCCTCGTCGCGTTTTCTGGAACGGTAGGCTTCTAATTGTGCAGCATCGTCATCCTCGTTCGGCTCAACAAACATCTCTGATTGGGGGTACTCCGACATAGCACGCTCGGTTGGCGCATTTTGAGCTATACCCTCCATGCCGTCTTCTGGGGCTCCAGGAAGATTCTCATCCTGAGCATCTTCCATCTCCTGGTCATCTAGCTCCGACTCGCTATCCGACACATCGTCCAAAAACCAGGCTGCTTGGTAGGACGATGTACCCTTGGGTAATTTCTTCGGTGGGGCGTATTCCTCTCGTTCTTCCTCGGAAAAATAATGATGATCGTCTAACAACACACCCTTTTGTTTTGTCGGCTCCTCTACATCTTCTTCTATTCCTGCGTCGCCCATCATTACTTCTTCTGGGGCAAATTCCGCAAGATTATCTTGATCCTCATTAGGGATTTCTAAGACTTTCTCACCCTCAACTTCCTCCACAGCCATTGCATCATCTTTCCGTTTCTTAGTCGGAAGCGGCGCGGCTGTGATCTTCTCGATCTGGAAAGTTCCCCAATCCCCAACATGGACTAAGCGATCAGCTTTGAGGCCCTTCCCCCGAACGAAGCCCGTTAATACCGTTGACTCATTTTCAGTAGAAGGCCATTGGATTTCGTCGACGAGCATCCACGACCGTTGGTCTCTCCAGTGAATCCCCTTTGGTGTCGTAGTGCAAAGTGATCTCATAAGATTTGAGCATTCCTGTCTTGAATCTAGGCTGTATATCTTTTCTTGTCCCGGATGGAAATGTGTCATGAAGGAGACGAGTGACTTGACAACGTCTGGACGGGCTTTCGCAGGCTCAATCTTATCCATGTTCTGTACAACCGTGAACAGCGTTGACATGCCTTGGTTCTCAATGCTTCGGATAATGAGTTCGCCTAAAGCGTCGACTTCGACCTCGGAAGATAATACGAATATGACGTAGTCCGCGATCCTTGCTGCGTCCATAGATGCAGTGAGATCTCTACCGACCGGAACATATTGAAGCTTCTGCTTGAATCGATCGACAGATACTCGGAAGTTTGTCGTGGAGACCTCGGATTCGATATCAAGGCTACTGTTGAGGCTTTGGATAGTCGCAGAGACGTCGACGTCTGTACAGAGCGGTACCACAGCAACTATTCTCGGGGCGGCATCTCTTCCGGTAAAGACTGAAGTCTCCTTTTGGTGTTCCTTGTGCTTGGTTAATTGGCGCTGTTTTGCCTGGTTGCGACGGTCGAACTTGGACATGACTTGTTGATGAGGAGTTTTGCGCTGTCCCCTTTCGTTAGGTACTTTGCCTTATAAGCCACGTGTTAGTAGATATGAAAAGCCTAAGCCAAAGCCCATAAGATAATATGAATTTGTCGTAATCCTTCCTACCTTTGGCTTGATCTCGCAAAGCACCTTTGCTGGCTTTCTTAGATTTGAAAGACTTGGGCAGGACCTTGGTGGTCGGCCGATGAGAGTGAGCGCCTACTGCTCCCGGCATTTTACTGTCGCCTCCAGCTTTGAATCGAAATGGTAGTGACGCCAGGATGAAAATTTCCCGATAAATTTATTATGCCGTTGGGATGTGCTCGAAGATTTATTGTGATGGTTCGAACTTTTGTATTTTTGGAGGGGTACGTAGAGGGGCAATTAATTGAGGGTGTATCAATAGCCGTAATGAGAATCTTATCATGATGGATATTTTATTTTCTTGTGGCTGTGTGGGAATGTAGAGCTAACAATCGTCGCTTATCGATTTAGATAAGAACTTTTTAGCGGGACTAGATCTTATCTGTTTATCTAGGTACTTATCCTGGTTCTCAGAATTTTTGGTTTGCGCTTCTAGTTTTGGCTTGGCATTGATTAATACAAACTCCAAACTCCAAACTCCAACTATTTCATTTCGAAACAAACCGCACTTCACTCACTTCCTCAAAGATTAACCATCTCAATAGCCCAATATGGAGGTCGAAGCCATATCAGTGGATAACCCTTCCGAAAAGAAATACGACAATGGCGCCCGAGTCGTTAAGCGAGCCAGGACAGAACTCGTCCCGAAAGAAGAACGAGAGAGACGACGACGCTTAAAGGAAGCGCAAAGAGACTATGGCCGAGGGCACAAGGTCAGTGTCAAGGGAATCAAGGACAAGAAGCTACGGAGCAATCTCAAGTCCCTCGAGAACAAATATCAAGAGGCTACGGTGAAAGCGAAAGATGCAGAAATACTTCTCGAGAACACTAGCGGCTTTCTGGAACCCGAGCACGAATTGGAGCGAACCTATAGAGTGCGACAAGACGAAATACAAAACGAAGTCTCTATAGAATCGGCGAAGAAGCGATTCGAGCTGAAACTTGATCAGCTCGGGCCCTATGTTTTCGAGTACTCCCGGACCGGTCGAGAATTATTGCTTGGAGGACGCAGAGGCCATGTTGCCACCATGGATTGGCGAGAAGGCAAACTCGGATGCGAGCTACAACTTAAAGAGACTGTTCGGGGCGTACAGTGGCTTCACAATAACCAGTTCTTTGCAGTGTCGCAGAAGAAACACGTTTACATCTACGATCGCCAAGGTGTTGAAGTGCATTGTCTGAGGAAACACCAAGAAGTTACGCACATGGAATTCTTGCCGTATCATTTCCTGTTGGCGACTTTGGTAAGTAAGAATGGCTACACCTGGATCGACGGTTACTAATTACGAGAGTAGGGCATGTCCGGCTTTCTCAAGTATCAAGACGTATCTACCGGTCAACTCTTAACGGAAATACCGACAAAACTTGGAGCACCAGTCTCTCTCACTCAAAATCCCTATAACGCTGTCTTACATGTCGGTCACCAGAATGGAACTGTTACATTATGGTCTCCAAATTCCCCCGAGCCGTTAGTGAAGCTATTGGCGCATAAAGGACCAGTTCGATCGCTAGCTGTTGACAGAGAAGGCCGATACATGGTATCGGCAGGACAAGATTGCAAGATGGCTGTGTGGGATATAAGGATGTTTAAAGAGGTCAACAACTACTTTACGCGACAACCAGCCTCGTCTATTGCAATATCAGATCGAGGTCTGACTGCTGTTGGGTGGGGAACGAAGACAACTATTTGGAAAGGTCTTTACTCAAAGCACGCCGCAGAGCAGGAGAAGGTCCAAAGTCCGTATATGTCTTGGGGCGGGGAAGGCAAGCGTATTGAGCGCGTTCGCTGGTGTCCATTCGAGGATATACTTGGACTAGGTCATGACGAGGGCTTTTCGTCGATCATAATCCCTGGCGCAGGAGAACCCAACTTTGATGCTCTCGAAGTCAATCCATTCGAGACAGCCAAGCAGCGACAAGAAACCGAGGTCAAGACATTGCTGAACAAGTTACAACCTGAGATGATCGCGCTGGATCCCAACTTCATCGGAAACCTGGATCTACGTTCTGACAAGCAGCGCCAAGCCGAGAAAGACCTAGATGCTAAACCGGTGGATGTCGAGACAGAAATCAGGAACAGAGCTCGCGGAAAGAACAGCGCGCTTCGCAAGTACTTAAGAAAGCAGCGAGCTAAGAATATTATCGACGAGAAGAGGTTGAAGGTGGATGAGCTCTGGAAGGAACAGCTACAGCAGCGGGAGCAGAATCATAAGGAGAAAGAGGTTGAACTTGGGCCGGCCTTAGCAAGATTCGCTAAGAAAGATAATTAGAATCTAATACGAATTACGAGGCATCCAATCTAGCTTCGATCTGCTGCCTTTAATATACCTAGGTACCACCTAATGATTTATTTGCTGGCATTTCGTGACTGAGGATCGAATGTGACAAAGTAGAATGGACATCTACGTGGCCGGATGGTAGAGGTACCTGTGCCTATACCCATCTATGGATACCTAGGTAGCTGTGCTGCTGAAATTTAGATAGGTTACTTACTCACTTCGAGATTATTAGTTCAAGCATCGTATCGTATCTGAGGAGACAACACAATATGGCATGAAGTCAAAGGTGCTTGATTGGAGGATGAGTAGTGCTAGGTACTTACAAGATTTCAGTTACGAATGAGATTCCCGTGTTGAGTTGGCAGATACCTAAGGTACCTTTGTACCCAAATATTTGAACTTGAGAACTTAAGAACTTAAGATTTGAACTTAACTAAATATAGGCAAGTACCTAACGGATATATGAAAGTTTGCAGGATAGTTGCATTAGCACGTGTGCAAAGAACCAAAGCAGCTGACATCATTTAGGTATTTAGGAGGTAGATTTAGGTCGTCAAGGTTGTTCAGCCAATTCCCTCCATTGGTGCATGTGACAGTGATGTGACAGTGGCAGGGTGGCGCTTGTGGCCGTTCTTAACAGCTGTCGAATTAAGCTATCGAATCACTGGGCTTCTCCTGGAGGTTGGTCATAACGTGGGCAGGTGCAGGTGCAGGTCCGTTATCCGTTATGAACAGGGATGACCTTGCTACGTCGAAATGTCATTCCTACCTAGTACACAATTTATTACCTACTCTTTACACTAGGTACTTTACACTACTTTACACTATTCCTCTCCTCTGTTCTTCTGTTCGAATGATATTTGGAGATGGGAGCTTTTTGTCTCCATTCATAACTTATAACTTGTACATATTCTTGATTGTTCTTTCTAATAATTTTCGACAATGAACGGCCACTTTTCTTCTGTCGGCAAAGTGCCGACGAAAGCTCAATACGAGCATGGCATCCAAGTTATTGATGGGGATAAGGAGTTCAAGTAAGCTTAGCTCCCTCTTGTTGTTGTTGTTATTATTGCTGCTGCTGTTATTGCTGAGCTGTCCTCGATGTCATCGTCGCTAACCCGCGCGCTCTCGTAGCGAGAACATCAATTCCTACCTACACGCAACCGATGTTGCCGATGCTGGATTCAACTACCACATTATATCCGTCTTCGGCTCCCAGTCTACCGGCAAGTCGACTCTACTCAACTTTCTCTTCGGTACAGAGTTCAACGTCATGTCTGAATCCGAACGACGCCAGACGACAAAAGGAATATGGATGTCTAAGAATAGGAAGGGGTCTATGGCCGACAACGTCTTAGTTATGGACGTAGAGGGTACCGACGGCCGAGAAAGGGGTGAAGACCAAGACTTCGAAAGGAAGAGTGCACTATTTGCACTAGCAACCAGTGAAGTGCTCATCGTAAACATATGGGAGCATCAGGTTGGTTTGTATCAAGGAGCCAACATGGGCCTATTGAAGACCGTCTTCGAAGTCAATCTCCAACTCTTCTTGAAAGATAAGCAGTAAGTTTCAAATGGGATCAGACAGATATTTCGGACGGACGAAAAGCTAATGTGTATACCCTTAGATCTACCCCTAGATCTCTTCTCTTCTTCGTCATCCGTGATCATATCGGCCACACTCCTCTATCGAACCTTCGAAATACCCTAATCCAAGATCTAACGAAGATCTGGTCGTCGATCTCGAAGCCTAATGGCCTGGAAAAATCACGAATAGAAGACTACTTCGACTTTGCCTTCGCTGCGCTACCTCATAAGATTCTACAGCCAGACAAGTTCGAGGCCGAAGTCAAAACTCTGGGCGGCAGGTTCGTTGCTGGAAACAGGAACTCTAAGACTCAGCTGGAGCATGGCGAACATGAGCTTGAAGGCGGTGTTTTCCTACCCGAGTACCACCGAAGAATTCCGGCCGACGGATTCTCTCATTACGCGGAAGGTATTTGGGACCAGATTGTGAACAATAAGGATCTTGATTTGCCGACGCAGCAGGAGCTTCTTGCTCAGTTCCGCTGCGACGAGATTTCTCGAGAAGTCCTGACTGCTTTCGACGACGCTATCAGCCCGCTAGAAGAGCAGCAAGCCGAAGCTGCCCGGAGTGGGAAGCCGATCGTCCTACCAAATCTTGGTAGCACTGGTAGTGCCTCTAGGGAGAAATGTGTCAAGTCCTTCGAAACGCAGGCTAGTCGATATCATAAGAAGGTCTATTCGATTAAACGAACCGACTTGGAGGGCAAAATCGACCAGCGTCTAAAGGCGTTGTACCAGGGCCAGCTCTCCGCTGCTCACAAGGCTGGCGTGACTACATTCAGCGACGCTGTGTCCGGTGCCGTAAAAGCGGGTCAGAAGTCCGGCGGTGCCTACGAGTTTGCTGAAATCGTGGATTCGAAGAAATCTAAGTCCCTGGAGACATTTAGGAAGGAGGCGCAAGGTCTAGCAATCCCAGGCGTTGCGTGGACTAACTTCAAACCCCAGTATGTTCTCTTCGAGAAAGAGCTTGACGAGGTCAGCTCTCGCCTGCGAAAAGAAGAGATGCGAAGACTGGCGACTCGAGTCGAACGTTGGGTCAAGTCTCGCCTAGGCGATTCCGTCGGTTTGGAGTTCAACAAGCTTGGATCAGGTAGGGGAGGATCCGGAGCCCCCGAAACAGGAGAAAAGCCAGCCACGGAGAAGGATCTCTGGGATCGTATCTGGAACGTCTTTACTTCCATCGTCAAGGAAGCCCAGGGTCGGTTCACGGAAAGAGCTAAGAGCTTCGAAGCAAGTGACGACGAGGTTCAGGTCGGGCTGTGGCGTCTGCGACGAAAGAGCTGGGTAGCCCTCCGAGAGAAAATCGAGGAGGAAGTGATGGAAGGCAACATCCTCCTCAAGCTTCGAGAAAACTTCGAGGATAAATTCCGATATGACGAAGCAGGTGTTCCTCGAATATGGCGACCAGCTGATGATATCGAGGGCATCTACACCCGCGCTCGGGAATCGACGCTGACCCTTATCCCGCTCCTGTCGAAGTTCCGATTCTCCGCAACTTCCACCTCGCCAGACCTCCCGGAGTTTATTGGCCACCAGCCTCCCGGGGCAGAGCCTGAGGACGAGGACGACCTGGCACCCATCGGTGGCGTCGACGAGGAAGAAGGAAAGAGCCTCGAGGAAGAGATGACTGTCTTGAGCGAGACCAAGCGCCAAGATCTGGTGGTCAGGTTCAAGAAGACTGCCGATGGCGTGTATGTGGAAGCCAAGCGAAGTGCTATCGGCGGTATTACACAAGTTCCTTTGTATTTCTATGGTCTATTGTTGATGTTGGGGTGGAACGAGATTCTGGCCGGTAAGTTCCCATTGCACAATACGACCATCAGGGTACTGACTTCTATTAGTTTTGCGCAACCCTATTCTCTTCGTACTCATCATCATCATTGCCGGCGGGCTCTATATTTCGTACAACCTTAATCTCCTAGGTCCTATGATGCAGATGAGCAGCGCAGCCTGGAACCAGGCCGTGGACATTGGCAAGCAGCGCCTTCGGGACTTCCTCGAGAACAACGAGACTGCGAGGCAAGCGATCGGAATGTCGGGCCGGGATAGCGACTCGATCAGCATGGACACTCTAGACAGTCGAGGGAAGAGACAGTCGCGAGAGGCAGAGGGTGACGATGATATTTGATTAGGGTGGCTTGGTATTCATAAAAGGCAACTAGGGCCAGGATATAGTAAAGATACATTTCCCATCAGGTAACTCCTTAATTCAACTAGACACGTATTGAGCAATGCTCTGTTTTGTCCAAAACGCCGTAATCCATGCTTTGACTTATGCAATAAAAACTTGGTGATTAAAACGCCTCTAGTCCCGCGGGAGTCCCGAACCAGGCGCCTAGCTCGTCGGCATCTCTCTCCTTACTACCGTCAGCGAAGTAGTCGGTGAGCCGGCTATTCTCGTCGTCTTCGTCTACCGGCCACTCGACCTTGACGCCCGCTTTGGTATCTAACATGTCTTTCGCCGTCCCCCAACTGAACCTGCACTCAGGTCCCCAGCCGAACACGGGATGCATATTCTTTTTTAACCAGGTCACGCACCGCGCATCGGACGGGTATCCAGACCCCCAGCTCGCCTCCTCCTCCCCCTTTCCCGCGCCGTCCTCGCCCACCCCGTTCCGGCTGGCGTCCGCGTCGGCCCTCGCCTCGTACAGGACCTCGAGCGCGGCGTCGCGCGTGACCTTGGCGCACACGCTGGCGGCGCTGACGCACGGGTACAGGCTGTCGGCCTTCTTGGCCACGGTGATGCGCGCGGTGGGGAAGACGCGCGCCAGCTTGGCCTGGTACGTAGCCGGCGGGCCCACGGTGTCCACGTAGATCTCCTTGACGTTGACGCCGCGCGCGAACACCCCCCGGATCAGGGTGACGGTGGCGTCCAGCGCCTGCGCGTTGAGGTTGTAGGCCGCGCTCGTGCGGGGCCGCAGCATGTTGGCCCCGATGTCCCGCGCCGACAGGCACGACACCGCCCACCCGCACGACGCGTGCAGGTCCGTGGAGCTCGTGCACAGGGTCTGCATGAGCGACGACCGCACCGCCGGCGTGAGCACCTTGGAGTCGTCGAAGTGGTGGGTTTCTTTCAGCAGCGAGTCCGAGAGCGTGGTCGGCAGGTAGAAGACCCCGTACACCATGGGCCCGAGGACGGGGCCGCGGCCGGCTTCGTCGACGCCGAGCACGCAGGGCACGCCGGCTTCTTGGGGGGCGGACGGGGAGGAGGAGGAGGGGTCTTGCGGGTTGAGAGAGGGCGGCACCGGCGAGAAGTGCGTGTAGGTCTCGCCGGCGAGGGTGGCGGGCTTGTGGATGGAGGGCGGCACGAACACGTCGGCGGCTGGGGTTTCGAGGGCGAGGGCGCCGTCGTCCATGGGTGTGTCTTCCATGTCGAAGGGTCTGGATAGGTGAGGAATTGGAGCTAGAAGACTGGATTCTTTTTCATTAAGAATCTCGACTCCAAGAGACTACTGAGGTATGAGTAGAGAGGTTCAATGTTCTTTGTACATCGATACCGAAATACAAACGGGGTTTGTCTCTAAGCTAAGGTAGGTAAAGTTTAGACCAGGTCGAAGATTCCTCTGGCAGACGCGTGCCTCGTTGCCAAGCGCGTTCTAGCAACTGCATAAGTACCCTAGTACCTAGACATTCAGCCAATGATAAATGAAGTAGGAGAGGCCCGACCCATATAAATTTACCGGGAACGTGCAGTCAATCAACGGGTAACACCAGGAAGGCACAAGTCATCAAGAAAGTAAACATCAACCTTCATCCCCACTCGAGTTTCTTAATTCGTATTTTAGCATTTTATATTTTATATTTGCCTCATCACCTTTCCCTCTTCAACTTCAAATGCGCCCCTCGTCGCTTTCTACAACCTGGAACGTTGCTATAGTATCACGCGTTCACTTGACCAATTAGTAATTGCTTGACCGAGAATCGCACCGCTACTCCTACTAGCTCGTCGCTATGCCACCGAAGCAACAATCGCAGCGGCGCATCACGCAGTCGCAAAATGAGGCGGTCTACGAGCTGGGAAAACAGGGAAGGTATTTACTATACTGCGCTTAGCCGGGTCAAATCGAAAATTAATACTTGTATGGCAGGAAAACGGGTATCACATTAGAAGAGCGCGAACGCGACGAAAATGGCTTCGAAAACGTCGATGCTCTCTTCTCCTCGCCCGAAAAAGACGTCAATAATGCCGCCACCAACGGTGTAAATGGTCTCAATGGGCGGGGCGAGTCGGATGAGGAACAAACTATGGAAATCGACGACGGTACGACGCGCACCATATAACATTTGGCCGTTTCTGTTCTTGCTGATCTCCCCCTGTAGAATCTCAAATGGGTCCAGCTACTATCATGAAGCAGCGTCAGAGTCGTCCTTCGTTACCGCGCGCCCGATCCCCTATAAAGACGCACCTCCAGTCTCCAGCACGCCAGAATCCGCACCTCGGTCCTACTTCTTCGCCCGCCCGCGGTTCCATCATCACCGCACGCGAACATAGCCCCCCGAGGGCCGTCAACCGCAGACTCAACTTCTCCCAGAGCTCCTCTCAGAATAGGATGAAACCTCCGGTAAATGGGACTTCAAAAGTTAATGGTACAAAGGCTCGAAACGGGAAGCTCACTAATAGTCGTGCTCGTGCTAGCGAGTCCGACGAAGAAGAAGAAGCTATTCTACAAGGCAAAAAGAACCAACCCCAAGAAGAAGAAGAGGAAGAGGATGGTCAAGAGGAATCGATGCAAGTTATCGATGCTGGCGGCGACGAGGTAGATGATGAGGAAGAGGACCGAGAGGAGTCTCCCATAGAACCGGAGCCTGAGCCAGAAGAAGATCACACCCAAGAGTCTGAGATTGCCGAACAACCTAAGAAACGCAGAGGTCGCAAGCCAAAGGCCCCTGTTGTGCAGGAGGAAGGCGAACCTTCAATAGCAGAAGTAGCTCCCGCACAAATCGAAGAGGTTGATGCCGAACCCATCAAGAAGAAACAACGAGGACGACCGGCGAAGACTGCGCAACCGAAGGGAGAGCCCGGACCTCCGAATAAAACCACCAAAAGGAGAAGATCCGATAGGAATTCGGGAGGGAGCGCCAGCGAGGAACAAGAACAGGAGCAAGAGCAGGAGGACAACGTAGAAGAGAGGGAGACAAAGCGCCAGCGAAGCGAGAAGAAAGAAACCAAGGCTACTTCATCGAAACCAACCGCAACAAAGGAGAAAGGAAAACCCGGTCGGAAAAGAAAGTCTTCTGGAATTGGTGTCGAACAGCCCGTGGTCCAGCGCGGTCCTCCTCTACCCAAAGGTCGCGGGCTTGTCACATTACATCGGGAAGACGAAGATACCATGCGCACTACACGATCAGGCCGACTTTCCTACAAGCCCCTGGAATTTTGGAAAGGTGAACACCCTATATACGACACCGATAGGCAGGATGTCTTCGAAGACAAACACAACCGTTTCGTAATGACAACTATCACGGGCGTTGCACGTAACACCGAGATTTATTCTCCCGCGAAAAAACGTCGCGCCGGACGGCCCTCCAAACGAACGGGCAAGCCAGGGCGCCGCTCGTCTGCCATCGAAGAAGAGGTGGAGCGGGACGAATGGGAATACGAGCCCGGACGCATCACGGGCGAGTGCATCTTCTGGCGGCCGGACCAGGAGTCGCAGGAAGACGACGGCGAGCTCGAGGTGGCGGAGGAGGAGCTCGCGGTGTCGGAGGCCGCGATCCAGCTCAAGGACATAAAGGACGCCACCTTCCGGTTCGCCAAGACCCTGACGATGCCCTTCTTCGGGTCCGGCATCGTCGACATGCCGCCCGGGTCGGAGAAGCGCACCAAGAATTCTAGAAAGATGCAGATGGTGTTCTTCGTGCACGCGGGCACCGTCGAGGTCACGGTCGCGCAGTCCGAGTTCAGGATCGGGAAGGGCGGCATGTGGTTCGTTCCTAGAGGTATGTGTGATCTTTGCTTCGACTTGGGATCTTGGTTTTCGTTCGTTCGTAGTTGATTAGCTAGGTGTATACGCTACCTATGTAGATAGACCCTGCGTATGCGTTCGAGATGTTATAATGCTTGAGGACGAAGCTCTGACAAAGGAAAATACTAACGTCTCTGCCTCCAGGAAACCACTATAGCATAACAAACAACACCGAAAGACCGGCACGCATCTTCTTCGCGCAGGGTTGCGAGATGGTCGCGCAGCCGGAAGGCCTCGAAGATACGCAAGAATAGGCCAGGCCTGCATAGCCCTCGTACATGACCTTCGCATTTTCTCTACGCGGTTACGAAACGGAAGAGGAGGGTTTTCCAAAAGAGCTGGAATGCATTGTTTGCTTGCTTGCTCGTTGCTTTTGCGAATTTCAAGAGGTCGGTCCGGTCGGAAGTTTCGAATTCGAATTCCCTTCGTGTACATATGTATGTCTCGGACCTAAAGCGGCATTGCATCATACCCACTACCACCACCACCACTACCATTATCAGCAGCAGCATCATAATCACCGCTACCCTGCTCTTTCTCTCCCATTCCCTTCCCGTGCTTCTCCCCCGCGGCGTCGAATCTCTTTCTACACACGATACGGTATGGCATCGAAGCTTTATTTCTCTCTTCGAAGTCGGAGTTGAGGGGAACGGGGGGTTGATAAGGGTTTTACTACGTGTATCTATTACGCCGGGAGAGCGCGTCTCGCTCGACGAGCCGAGTTTTAGAGCTTGGTCGTTGACCCCTGTTATGATACCAAATCAAAAGTTTTCATCCGTTCTAATGCTTTTTTTTTTTTAAAAAAAAAACTCTTGCTGGTGCTAGTAACGGCGTGTTCTACGCTGTTGGCTATTCCTATCGTCGTAGATAAAAGACAGAAGAAGAGCCTGACCCGGTATTGCCATTTAGTTCGTTCAAGGAGTTAAGCTTGTCGGTCTGTGTGAAACAGGTACGTGACTATGAATGATGGAGTGTTATTTTATTTTATGTATACCTACCTAGATAGGTACCTAGACGAGTTCTAGCAAATGAGTTGGGTATCGAACCATGCCACCGTACGTACAGCCAACCCCCTGCCCGCCGTCGTAATTCGTCCATCGTGAACACATCCCCGTGTACGAGTGCGAGTATATAGTATATACACATCCAATATGCAGCCTACCCCCATCCCTTTCCCACCCCCCCTTTTTAATCTCGACTAGTCAAGACCGCCCAACACCAACCCTAATACTGACTCGCCAGAACCTTCTTCAGCCCGGCCATGTCCCTCTCGTACGCCTCGATCTTCTTCTGCGCGGCCTCGAGCTTGGCGAGGAGGTACGCGACCCTTCCGCCCATCTGGGACGGCTGCTTGGGCAGGGCGGCGAGGAGGGCGAGCTCGGCCTCGGCCTTGTCGATGTTCTTGGCCTCGACCTTGGCCAGCTCGGTCAGCACGGCGAGGTCCATCTTGGCGGCGAGCACGGCGTCGCGGACCAGCTGGCGGAAGGCGGCCTGGTAGACGGGCTTGCCGGCGGCGATGAGGCCCGGGCGGCCGCCGGAGGACTTGACGGTGATGAGCTCGGCGCTGGCGAGGCCCTCGAGGGCGGACTCGCCGTCGGGCGCGGACGTGGAGGAGGCGAAGGTGTTGTGGAGCAGGACCTCGTTGTACCGCAGGGACTCGCTGGACGACAGCGACTTGACCAGGTACCAGGCCTGCTCCACGGACCACTGGTGCTCGCCGTCGTTGGTCGTCTTGCCGGGCAGCAGGAACATCTTGAGGATCTCGGAGGCCGACTGCTCCATGATCTCGGCGACGGCCTGCTTTGGGGTCTGCCCGGCTTTGAGGCGGCGCGCGAAGGACTCGAGGTCGGTTAGTCGCCCGCCGAGGGTGGTGATGCATTCGTCGAGGTCGGTAAGATCTAAGGGGATTATGGCTGTCTGCTGTTTCTCGTTTGGCTCTCTGGAGGCTTTATCCGTTGGTTTGGGCTGGTGTTCGTCGGCACTGCTGATGTGACTCAAGACAAAGCGCTTGGCGACTTCGGGGGAGAGATCACCGAGGGCGGCCTGGCGGAAGATGCGGTCGGGTAGGGACTTCGACAGGGACTTCGAGTAGGATGAATCGTTGGTCAGGAAGATGACGTGTGCGATATTAGACTGGACCAGCGCAGCAGCCCATTCGGCGATCTTTTCGTAGACGATAGTGTTAGAGTCGCCTTTGTGTAGGAAGTTGTTGATCACCACAACAGGCCTTTTCTCGGCATGCGCTTCGAGGTAGGCGTCGACGGGGAGCGATGCATCCGGATCCGACTTCTCACGGTTCGCGATACCTATCTCCGTGAGAGCACTGGCCGTTGTCTGTAGAATCTTCTGGAGCTGCGATTCCAGCGTCTCGGAGAACCCAGCTTTTACACCGGTGGTGCTCTGGACAGCCAGCTCGACCATGCTGCTAGCACTATTCGCCCACGAAAAGATAGGGCGATAGCCAACAGCGGCCGCCATATGCTTGATCGTCGCCGATTCGCCTCTAGCTTCCACTATTGGTTTGCAGTCGATAACCAGAACATTGCTTCGCCCCTTGAGAGCTTGTTCTAGCACCAGCTCCTCCTTACCAGACCCGCGAGGTCCTTGGATGACAATGAAAGTTTCGGCGGTTTCCAAAAGCCATTTCTGGATTTGGTTGATTAGGTCCTTCCGGTGAGTCCAAACCGCCTCCAAGCCTGCCTGGTCCGCCTTCTCTCGTCTGAAGCTCAAGATGTCGGACGTTCGTTGTCGAAGCCACCTATATACCCTACTATTACTGAGACGGTACCTTTGTGTGACATATGCCTTGACGAAGAACGATCGGATGGGGTCGAATATGATAACGGTAAGACCGGTTAGTAACGCAACGAGAACAGGAATGACGATTCTCGGATGGCTCGACAACCACTCCCAAACCCGATGAGGTCTCGTCCGCTGCTCATAAGACATCTGAAGTTTCGTTCCAAGCTTTCCGCCGCCAAGCTTTTCCGGCACGACAAAGCCATGCAAGCAGTTCCGTGCCATGATGGCGTCCCTGACGAATGCGAAATCGACATATGCGTATCTTGGAAGAGTCTTGGAGTCCCACGACTGTGAACTAATCTCGCCAATCTTGCCGTATCGACGGAACAAACTGTACAGAGTCTCCTGAGATAATTCGACTGCCTCTTCGCCGGGAACCTTGGGAACGAAGTCGACCCTCAGCCGCTCCTTGGGAAACCTATGAAGGTCCTCGAGCCAAGGAACACCCTGAACCAATCCGGCCTGAACTCCTCTCCACAAACTGAAAAACGGCTTCACGGGCTTCTCTTGTAAAGACTTCAAGACGATCTTTTCGATCTCCTTAGCAGACATGCTGGCTGGATATGTAAATTTGACGAATGCCCCACCGTCCTTAAGGCGAGGTAGGATCTCTAAGACCTTTACCGGGGCAGTCTCTGGGATGGCTCGCTTAACCAAGTTGATGGGATCCAGGAAACCAAAGGTTGAGTTCTCAAATCGCTTCATCAGCTCGGTCAGATCCTCGCCCGAGCTCCTCCATGGTGTTCGCAGCAAGCTAGAGAGCTTTAGAGGAAACAAATCTGTTGTTGTAGTCAGTCATCCCATCATGTTAAAAAGTAATAGGTAACTAGATGGTTCAGGTAGCCCATACTGTCTATCCATAAGATGGATTCATTGGCGGCTGCTTCGATATGTCCACTCTTCCCTTCTCCCGTAGTAGTGCTCTCCCAAGCCCTCGATGCTAGTACCCATCTTGGTTGATATCTTGGCTGGCAGCGTGGGGTGAGAATGGGACGGATGTAGGAGCTCGGAGCTCTCAAACCAGGCAAGCTCCTAGGACGGAAGCTTGCGTATGTCGATATCATTGTCTAGCAAGTTCGCGACTCTTCCCCATGCTTGTGGTTTGCGAGAAGCTGGAGAGAGAGAGAGTGCGTGTGTGTGTGAGCGTGACTTCAAGGAATATGCTGGAAATTATGTATTGGTGTTTGTGCTTCGGCTAGTTCAACCATTAATTTTCCTATAGGCCGATGAGGTCATCATTCATGGATCCAGGACCTTAAAAATTAAGCCACAATTTGGAGGGGATAAAGACGCCACAAGTGTAACCGTACTGTACCCAAGCCACAATATGATACTTCGCCGGAAAGAGCTTCAAGGTTTGAAGCAACAAGCAACGAGAAAGAGAAGCAGCGAGAGTATAAAATATCTAATAAACCGGGTTGTACGAAACCCTCGATAATACCTACCTGCATATCCGAGGTTACAGTACCTACCTAGGTACCTAGGTAGGTAGTTACCTAGTATCAGACCATTTTCTTGCGTCCGTAAGAGGTTTAATCATATTGATCGTACCACAACCCGCGTGCAGTAATCAGGCACCTCGTCATTGGTCGAGATCGTCATTGGCCGGGATACAAAGCTCATCATCACCTTCTACGGGAACGGGAATTAAAGAATTGGTCAACGGAGAAAATCCTACGATATTGCGCACCCCGCCCCGCGTCAACCCCCCGCACTGCCATTGTAAGAGACCTGACTTGAGTCCGTAATCCCCTCTATCCTCTCGTCCCCGTTTGAGTGTTTTATTATCTCCAGTTTATTCTATTCATCTGGTATATACGAAGAAATATACCTATACAGAGTTTTCCTAACAATTGTCAGAGCTCCAACATCTACTCCAACATATACTGTTACTGCTACTGCTACTGCTGCATACATATCAGAGCAATATACACGAATACATACGAAGCTATACCTACACATCACCCTAGCAAAGATGGGTTGGATGTGGTCTTCGCAATCCCCTCCCCCAAAGGGCCTTAGTCCCAGCTCCAACACACCCGACGACACCAATAAACCTACAAAGCAAGCCGAATCCGACTACGGCGACCCCGAAATCGCCAAGTTCATGACCCAGCTGCAAGCAGAATTCGGAGGGAACAGCAACAGCAACAGCAACAGCAAACCCGCCTCGCCAGAGCACCCTCCACCTGCCCCCTCGCCCGAGAAGACTTCTCCTCCTCCTATTCCTCAACCCTCCTCATCATCCTGGACAAGCTCCCTCTGGGGCTCCTCCTCCCAGGAAACCACGCCTCCCACTCCCTCCACTTCCACCTCCACCTCCCAAACCTGGACGCCCTCGCGCCTCGACCCCATCACCGAGTCCCTCCTGCCAACGACAATGTCGTGCCGGCAATCCTTCGACGCGGTCTTCCACTGCAACTCGCTGGGCGGGCAGTGGACCGCGGTGTACCGGTCGGGCGGCATGCGGTCGTGCTCGGAGCACTGGGACGACTTCTGGTTCTGCATGCGCACGCGCGCCTACGCCGCCCCCCAGAAGGAGGACGCCATCCGCGCCCACTACCGCGAGAAGGAGTACGCCAAGTACCTCGCCGCCGGCCGCCCCTCCAGCACCGACGTCTGGGACCCGCGCGACGAGAAGGTCGAGCCGGGAACCGCCTTCGACCGCGAGCTGGAGATGCCCGACGTCAGCGACGACGAGTGGCGCCGCCGCGAGATCGAGAAGAGGCGCCGGATCCAGGCTTATCTCAAGTCCCAGGAGTCCCAAGATTCTTAGGATGGCTGGGCTGGACTGGACTGGATTGGGCGGGATGGATGGGCTGTGTTATATTTGATGTATTATTATTTACGAGTTCTAATACGATTAATGAATGTAGTCAATCTTGTAGTATACCATGGTAAATCCGTTAATTCTTTATACACATACCTATATAGAAGCACTAGTACACGCATCACCGACCTACTTGCTGGGTCACTTCACCTATCCCGTCTCTCAAAATGGTAAATAGTGCAAGTCAATGATCTCTTAATCTTATAATATACCTACTAAAACTACAACACATCAAAAGGTATTACATATAGTCACATACAAGTTACATATCACGAGAGACTCAAGACTTATTGATTGTTTCAGAAAATTATCTCATTGCTTCGTGTAGGACTATTCCTGCCTAGAATACATCCATGCAATTCATAAAACCGCAACTTTTGCCCTTTATCGTCATTACCAGTAGAAAATCTAGTAGTGCAAACCCATGAAATCCGAGACCGCCATTCAGTGTGTCATTACACCGGTTGGGAAAACGCCGGGAAGAAAAGGAATTAGGAATATCATCGAGAATTATCCATCTAGTCAACCTCCTCGACGGTAGGGCCATCGTCTTGGGTGGCACCGGGACCGCCAGCACCGGGGAAGCCGCCGGGGCCGCCGGGACCGCCGGGCATGCCACCAGGCATACCACCAGCACCACCGGCTCCGTAGAACTTCATCATGATGGGGTTGGCAATACCCTCCAACTCCTTCTGCTTCTCTTCGTATTCCTCACGAGTCGCTTGCTGGTTCTCATCAAGCCAGGAGACAACCTTGTCGATCTCAGCCTTGAGCTTCTCCTTGTCACCGGCATCGAGCTTCTCGTCAACCTTGGCATCTGACATCGTGTTTCGGAGAGAGTATGCGTAAGATTCGAGGCCGTTCTTGGCGCCAATGCGGCGACCCTCAGCCTCGTCTTCCTCCTTGTACTTCTCCGCGTCCGCAAGCATGCGCTCGATCTCCTCCTTGGACAGACGGCCCTTGTCGTTGGTGATAACGATCTTGTTGGACTTGCCTGTGCCCTTCTCAACAGCCGAGACGTTCATGATACCGTTGGCATCAAGGTCGAAGGTGACCTCGATCTGGGGAACACCACGGGGTGCAGGCGGGATGCCGGTAAGCTCGAACTTGCCGAGCAAGCTGTTGTCCTTGGTGCGTTGACGCTCACCCTCGTAGACCTGGATGAGCACACCGGGCTGGTTGTCGGAGAAGGTCGAGAAGACTTCCGACTTCTTGGTAGGAATGGTGGTGTTACGCGGGATGAGCTTGGTCATCATACCACCAGCAGTCTCGATACCGAGAGACAGAGCGGCGACATCGAGAAGAAGGATCTCGTTGGTCGACTTAGAGCTAGTGTCACCGGACAGGATAGCGGCCTGGACGGCGGCACCGTAGGCAACAGCCTCATCGGGGTTGATTGACTTGTTGGGCTCCTTTCCGTTGAAGTAGTCCGTGATGAGCTTCTGAACACGGGGAATACGGGTGGAACCACCGACGAGGACGATCTCGTGGACCTGAGACTTGTCGATCTTGGCGTCAGCTAGGACACGATCGACAGGCTGGATGGTAGATCGGAAAAGGTCCTGGCACAGCTCCTCGAATCTAGCACGGGTGATAGACGTGTAGAAGTCGATACCCTCGAAAAGAGAGTCGATCTCGATGGAGGTCTGCGCGGAAGAAGAAAGAGTACGCTTGGCTCGCTCACAGGCAGTTCGGAGACGTCGGAGAGCACGAGCGTTAGTGGAAAGGTCCTTCTTGTGCTTTCGCTTGAACTCGTTGACGAAGTGAGTAACAAGTCGGTTGTCGAAGTCCTCACCACCCAAATGAGTGTCACCGGCAGTGGACTTGACCTCGAAGATGCCTTCTTCGATTGTGAGAAGGGAAACATCGAAGGTACCACCACCAAGATCGAAGATGAGAACGTTGCGCTCTCCCTCAGCCTTCTTGTCAAGACCGTAGGCAATGGCAGCCGCCGTAGGCTCGTTGATGATTCGAAGGACGTTCAGGCCAGAAATGAGACCAGCATCCTTGGTAGCTTGTCGTTGGGAGTCGTTAAAGTAGGCTGGCACAGTGATGACAGCATTGGTAACAGTGCCACCAAGGTACGACTCAGCAGTCTCCTTCATCTTGGTCAGGACCATAGAGGAGACCTCCTCGGGAGTGAATTGCTTCTGCTCGCCCTTGTACTCAACCTCTACAATAGGCTTGCCGCCCTTGTCAATGACCTTGAAGGGGAAGTGCTTCATGTCAGCCTGAACCTCAGCGTCGGTGAATTTGCGACCAATCAGACGCTTCGCATCGAAGACGGTGTTGTGAGGGTTCATGGCGACCTGGTTCTTGGCGGCATCACCGATAAGACGCTCAGTGTCCGTGAAAGCCACGAATGAAGGGGTAGTTCGGTTACCCTGGTCATTGGCGATGATTTCGATTCGGTCATCTCGAAAGACGCCTACACACGAATAGGTCGTGCCCAAGTCAATACCGACTGCGGCAACCATGGTGAAAGATGTTTAGGAGAATTTGTGGTATCAAAATAGACGCGGGGTATTGGAGAGGGAGAAAATGTGTGTTACGGTGATTTTATGTGAATTCTCTTGCGTGTGAAGTATGGAAAACGCAATGAAGTTAGGTACCAAAGTGAGAGGGGTATCTAGATTAATGTGTTTTGCGTTAATCTTTGGAGATTTGTATGTGTAGTTGTAGTTGTTGATGTCTAAGATGAAGATGGGAAGAGAAATGTGCTTTTGGACTTGAGGGTGCAGTTTAATAAAAACCACAAGTGGAAGCTATGGTGGGGCCAAGGAATCTTCTCGAATTGCTTGGAGTCGGTACCCGCTTCTGGTACTTTCCGCCTAACGTCTACTAGACAAAACTCGTAGCTTCCTGAATTCAGTAGAAACGCCTAGATGGTAATGGCAGTTTCCGTGTACACTACACATTAGGTGCGCTATTCTGGTACCGAATATTGTACCTGAGAAGGAAGTACCTACCTATTATTCTTAAGATTTACAGTGATTGTCTGAATACCTAGGTACATATTTCCAGTGATTTCTCTGTCTGCAAGAAAATTTATTTGTAACTTAGACTCAAGTACCTTCGTACCCATCCTACCTAAGTACCTAAGTACATAATTGACGTATGTATGTACTTATCTACCCCGCCATGCTCCTCATAAAATACTTACTGACATCACCGCCATGAACTGCTTGCCAGGCGGTTGCCCGGCCTAATCAGTCCGCCAAGGCCCACAAAAGAATAAGTGTTACAGTTTTACAAAATACTTCCATCCATCTCTATGGATACAAACAAAAAGTACCTACCCTGATGTACCTTTTTTCATTCCCTTTTTTTCTCTTTTTTTTCCTCCCTTTTTCCTTCCCTTATCTTCGTTTTGCCATCAGGCAGGAATGGATCCATTGGTGAGGCAACTTCCAGTTCTTTTTTCTTTCACTTTCTATTTTCCTAGGTAGGCTGTGCCTGTCTGCCTTCCGTCCTATCGTCTACCTAGGTACAAAGCCTCGTCAGAATACCTGGGTACCTACATAGGTAGGCGCTTTTAATTCTAGAAGATTCAACAATTCTCATTGTACCCATCATTCCGAATTCGACTTTTCAGTCTCAATCGCATTCAGAGCTACCTAGGTACACGGTTCAAACCGTACAATCACTAAGATAACTTTGATAGGTAGAGAAGTATCTAGAATCGCTCCAATCAGCCTCATTATTCATATACCAAAATGAAGCCTTCCAATCAAGTCACTTAGGAAAACATCAATGCCCGAATTTAATATATTTGATATCCACATGCTAGATAGCTAGCTAGGTAGGTGCAGAAAGACATCTGCATCTTATGTGTACCTAGCATACACATTGTATGCGTGTGTATATGTAAGTATCTTCATGATACATGTCTGGTATCAACTGGGCACCCAAAGAGGTTTCGTTCAGCCACAGGAACCCTCTAGTAAGCAACCAATTGCTCCGGAAACGTTTTGAGGTGCCTGCATGTCTCAACTTCGGTAGATGCGAACAAATCAGAGCGAGGTCCCATTAGTGAAGACCTACAAACGGCCGTTTCTAGACCGCGTGGGCTTCGAGCAGACACCCATATAATGTCACGCATCACGGCTTACATACGTACCTAGGTATTCATGCATGATGCTCGTGGATCCTATGGACTAGATGTAGCAGGCATGTAGTCAATAGGAGGTAGGTATCAGGTATATTAGGAGAATAATCAGATATTTCAACCAAGACTATCTTCGGTATACTTGATACAGACTACCGACTAAAGATGATCAGCAGAAGTGCTCGACCTCTTCAGGCTTGTCATCCTTCGGCCCCAGGTCCGACTTCAGTATGCGGCCGAACAGCTCTAGCAGCACCTCGAAGCAGATCTTCGTGATAGCCGGATCGTACCGATCTTTGCTCAGCTCGTCGCGGATGAAGGCGTGCTGCGCCCACGCGAACTCGTAGAAGCTGAACACGGCACCCGCGCTCCTCAGCTTGTGCCGGATCAGGTCGCGGCCCGGGTCCGGGACATGTGTGTCCTTTAGGCCAAAGATCATGGCCACCTCGCCCTTGATCTCCTTGAACCTGTCGATCGTGTGGGTACTGTTCTCCGGGCCCGGGACGGACATGTTGACGCCGGAGTTGGGACCTAGTGTGCGGCTGTGAACGTCCGTCGCGAAGAACGAAACGCATGCACTTATTCGCGGATCCAACTATAAGACTTGTCAGTACCTAGTCATGACCAATTTTGAAAGGGATGGTCGTACACTAGCTCGTAGAGAGAGATGGCCACCGAGGCACATCCCACTGGTGCCTATCCGCCCGTTGCACGTAGGAAGACTGAGAAGGTAATCAACAGTTTTGGATGTGTCCGCGTCGTACGATTGGAGAGTCTAACACGCATCTTTGCGTCAGCCCACGCTTATTCAGTAAATTGCGTCAGTGTAGCAGCTTTACCTTCTTCACCTTCAGCTCGTTTCCTTGGTCAGTGCCTGGAACATCGTAGGCCAACGCCTCTGGCCCAATGAAGTCATGATACGACGAAGGGGCAGCGACGATGTAGCCTTGACCTGCGATTTGACGCGCAAATCGCGCTACCGGGCCCGTAACTGTCGATATACTAGTCAGCGAGCTGCATATCTAGTCGTTCGACCTGCTTGGCCGATGCTAAATGACGATGGTACCTTGATAGATCTCGCTGAATAGCACAACTCCAGGGAATCGACTGCCAACACATCAGCGCAAACCTATGTTAAAGACCCGAATGGGAAGGATATCAAGGTCATACGCATTAGGATATTGCGAGATGGTGGGATGGAAGACGAAGATTCCTGCCCAACGTTAGTGCCTTGAGCTGGGGAGCTAAGTACGGCCGTATAGGACGTATAGGGTCTTCTCCTTACTCATCGACGTCTCCTTTCCATCCACGTTTGTTTGGACATCGATATGGCTTTCCTTGAGCAGCATCTTGACCGGATATTTCTATTGCTTGGTGATAGGTGCTGTATGCTGGGTGAGATGTAGAACTTATTAGTCCGCCTTTCAAGGTGGAATGTCGATATTTGAATCCCCGCGTCGGATAATAAATAAGGTCCCAAATGCGGGGAGAGCTCAAGCCCAGTAAGCTACCGCTCCGGTTTTACTTTCACGGGTCACCTCTACAGGATTCTGATGGTATATTGCTGCAAAGATCATACGATAGAGTGTGGCATGTTTGTTGTACATTACCAATATCTTTAGGCAATTGTATAAAAGTATGGGCCGTGGAAGCTACAGGCCAATCGGCTAGATAATATATACCACAGATTTTAAGTACTATACCAACACTAGAAATCTATCAGCTTCCCTCGGTTAGCAAATTCTATCTCTCTCTCTCTTTCTCTCTTTACAGATGGGGAACCTGAGAACTCTGTAAAAGTAAGTTGATGATGCTTAAAAAGCCTTCTCCCAGAATAAAGCCCTAGTATTGATATGTTAGTTATCGTCTGTGTAGGTCAAGAGGAAGCCCTGATACTCACTGATGCAACGACGATGAGGGGAGTGTCGTCCTTTTGCAGATGAACCCTCCAGTACCAGTTCAGAACCCCACCTATAGTCCTTGCTAGGGTGAACGATGGAACGTTGTACATGCCTAGGGAAGTTGTTAGCGACGGACCAGATTCATCGAGTATAATACGACTGCTCTTACCAACTGCCACGGCGATCCCACCAGGGATATAGGCGTGCCAACTTTTCCCGATGGCCTTGGTACGCAGCGCAGTGAGGGCAGCGAAAATAACTGCACCACCAATAGCGAACTCCCTCGCCATATAGGGCAACCCCTTTCCAGTGACCAATCTCGCAGTGAAGATCCACACAAAGCTAGTGGGCACTTGAAACAGGTCACCCGGAATTTCGTCGTAGACAGCAGTGTATAGTCTATATATGAACGCGCTGACGACGGCACCCACAGTCGCGCCTATAATCTGACCCCAGAACTGTGCTTTGGGTGCCGCGCCCAGTAAGTGACCAGTCTTTAGGTCTTGCATGAGATCGCCAGCTTGCAGTGCACCGGCTTCGGACACGGCACCAGCGACCAAGTTAATGAGGACACTCGACTTGTGAGACTGTGGGATGATAAGGGCGAAGAATAGCTGGGCCAATTTGCTAATCCCGGAAACAGGATTTAGATCCGTCTCGCCTAATGCTCGAACTCCCATTATACTCAATATCATGGCCATGAACACAGCTATGACAGTCGCATATAGGGGAACCAGGTTACCGAATGTGATGTGGATGCTAGCAATGCAAAAGAGGACCGATAGAACAAGACCAATGCCCACGGTCTTGTCCCCGACCAATTGCTCGGGAGGGGCATCGTCTTCATCCCATACTCTCTGGGGATAAACCGGTTGGGTGTTGAAGGGATCCCTGCGCTCAACTGACGGGCTTGCCAGGCTATCAATATCCGCCGAAGGTCTCGAATCATCCTCGCTGGTCCGAACGGCTACGTAATCGTTGGGTCGGGGAACCAACAGACCTCTGAGCCCACCGTGCTGAAATCGTCGCTTAACATCCGCGAGAATGGACGGTCCACGTTTAAGAAGGGGGTTAAAAGCGATGTAGCCTAGACTAACAACAGCATCTGATAACATAATGGCAAGAGATGTCCAAACGATCCAGCCCTTACTACCACTCTCCCAATCATTGATCGGCCCTGGTGCCCAACCTCGATATTTTGCAAGAGGCGATAGGATTCCCCATCCGACAACGGCTCCGATGAGCATATGTATAGTCGTAGAAGGTCCCATTATAATACCTTGACCGACGTAGGCGAAACTTGGGTTTAGAGTCCAAAGCCAGGTATCTGCTGCCACGGTCCCGAAGATTGGGAGGTTACGAAGCACGGGAAAGAAGTAGGTGCAGACTGTGTAGAATCCGGAGATTCCAAATGTGATTAGGAGAAGTCGGATGTTGGAACGCCAGCTATACTGCTTATCTGGTTCAATGCGTGTAGGTTCGTCGATTGAACCAACCCTACCGCTTTCACCATTGGTATCCTCGGCCTGTACGAGGGGATGATTCTCAAGTGCCAGACTACCAAACGTTTCGGCCTTTGATGGGTCCAGTGCGCCGCCGTTTTGGTTGCGCCCTTTACCGTGAAGTACCCCGATTAGAACGGCCGTACTGAATCCACTTGGGAATTTCAGCTTCTCTCTAATAATCACTTGGCGCCGTCTAGACGAGGTTAGATGCGGTCTTTAACTACATCTAAGGAGTACTTTCAACTCACAATGGAACAGCAAAGACGACGCCGAAGTAGCAAAGACCCAGGGACCAAATGATCAGTTTCCACATGCTCAGATGTATCGGACCTTGCTCCTCTGACTTTAGTAGATATTCCATAGCCGGTATCTAAACCGTATCCCGGATCGATTAGTTCAAATGACTATCTTCTTGTTGTTGAGTCTGGAGCTACTTACCACACCTACAAATCCACAGCCAAGAGGCATTATTGCCATACCACCAGCTACAGACTGAACGAGGACATTTTCTACGGGGGAGAAAGGGAAGCTCAGATGACGAGATAAAGTCTTAAAGATACCGAAACCCAATAGACTAGAAGGCATCGTCATCATGGAAATCCAACCGGTCTGCAATCCAAAATACATGTTGCTGAAACATATTCTGCAAAAATTTAGAGTCAGCATTTATTTCTTCTATATTACTTAGGTACTATAGGGGAGGAGGGGCTTCGCTTCTGTAACAAAGAGGAAACCCCCCTATTGCTGGTCGGGATACTACTCACACCAGACCAACGAGCAGACCGACGGCAACACCTCGAAGTGTAAAGTGGCGGCCCTCCGGAAGATACCTAGGCTTGACATCCACTCCGGCATCCTCTCCGGCCTCGGGTACATAGGGAGGCGGGTCCTCGGTACTCCCTCTATCGGGAGCCATAATACTAGCGGACGTGATGGGGGCGGAATGTGATAGGTTCAATATATACCTAGGTAGGTTATAAGCTAACTGGGGATAAATGCAACTTGCAAGACAGTTATCTAGAGATTATGGTACACGGCATTCCGCCCATACCTGGTAGGTATTGAAGTGGGCAGCTTCCAGAGTGCAAGGATTAAGTTGGTGTCAAGGTGACAAAGTGTCAAAGAGTCAAAGATTAAGTTGAGCGGATGAAATGAAAGGGAAGCTTGGAAGCATGGGGAAATGGCAAGAGCTCAAGGTTGCACTGATAATGACTGATAACTGAAAGTGACTGCTGACCAAGCCGGAGATATCGAGATATCCATAACGGCTAATACGCTAATACGCTAATGACGGAACTCCACATTCCCAATAAATATTGCCAAGACCTTGCCCGAGTCCCTTCTTTCAGTACTTTCAGTATTAAGTACCTAGATACCCGCAATTGCACATGTGAAGGTACCTACCTAGGTAGGTAGTAGATAACTATTTCTATTACCCTGGCTGCCAGGCTGCCTGGGTATTCTTCTTGTTAAGAGGCAGAATGACATGTGGTTAATTTACAATGACAAAGTTTCCAATAATAGATGGATATCATAGCCTATCTGCAGTGGTACCAAATATTAGGGAACCAACCTGCAGCTGATAATAGCTGGTATTACATACCTACCTAAGTAATATGCACATGCGGTTAGCCAATAGTATGACGGCATTGACTAGTCTGCCTACCTAGGTCTAAGTACCTAGGTACCTTAACTTAAAAGACATCCCGTGTAATATCTATTAAAGGCGCCAGAACAAAATATCCCTAATTACCTAAATCGAGTCTTCATCTCGGATATAGTTATTTGGGTATTTGCGTACTTCGACCGTGATCAAAAAGCCGAAAGAGGTGAAGGGATTAAGCTCTCCGACAGGACGGTTAACATTCAATATACCCTGCCCCTACGTACCTACCTAATAAGAAGCTGGAAGATCACAGCCCAGGAGTGCTAGAACTTAGAATTTAAAACAAATATTAGGAGGATTTTAGCTAAGGATTTTAGGGGACTTGACCAATCGAATTGTTAACCTTTCCCCCTCATCCCCTGTTTCCCTTCCTTCTTTCCTACTACGGTTTGGTCTATCCAAATCAGGTTAGCGCGGGGTAGAAATCAACTACTAGCCGAACTCGCTCGACTTTTTTTTCTTTCTTCTTATTACGCCATCTCCAGGTCTAAAACACCCGTCGAGGGACTTGGAGATCGCCAAATACTGAGCCTCTGTCTTCGATCCTATACAACCTACGATGTCGAACGGAACAAACGGTCAGGCCGAAGCCGCTGACTCTTCGGAGTCTCGTAATGGCTCTCAGCGGTATTTGAGCACCAGAGGCGATGACTACGACGTAGGAATCATCTAAGTCAGACTCACAATTGCTCCCTACTAACTATTCCTACTAGTTATCATTCGAGGAAGTAGTTTTGAAAGGTCTAGCAACTGACGGTGGACTTTATATTCCCGAAGATGTTCCCGAGGCGAGCAATTGGCAGAGCTGGAAAGATCTGGCATTCCCAGACCTTGCCCTTGAAATTTTGTCCTTGTACATCGCGCCATCTGAGATCCCGCGCGATGACCTCAAGGGCATAATTGATAGAAGTTACTCGACTTTCCGTGCCCCTGAGACAACACCGTTACGACATCTTCACGACAACTTATATCTCCTGGAACTTTTCCACGGTCCTACATTCGCATTTAAGGATGTTGCCCTACAGTTTCTCGGCAACTTATTCGAGTACTTCCTAGTACGAAAGAATGCGAACAAGTCGGGCACCGACCGACACCATCTTACTGTAGTTGGAGCCACAAGCGGTGACACCGGGTCAGCAGCCATCTACGGGCTCCGCGGGAAGAAGGACGTCTCCGTGTTTATACTACATCCCAAGGGCAGGGTCAGCCCTATCCAAGAGGCGCAAATGATCACGGTATTAGATGCCAATGTACACAATTTAGCAGTCACGGGCACTTTCGACGACTGCCAGGATATTGTAAAAGCCTTGTTTGCCGACCCCGATATCAACTCGACTCTCAACCTCGGAGCGGTGAACTCTATCAACTGGGCCAGAATTCTTGCACAGATTGTCTACTACTTCTACTCTTACTTCTCACTCGCCAAGTTGACTGGCTTGGCCCTTGGGGATAAGGTCCGCTTTGTTGTGCCCAGCGGTAATTTCGGTGATATATTAGCCGGCTACTTTGCGCACAGGATGGGTCTTCCCGTGGAGAAGTTGGTCATCGCAACAAACGAGAACGATATCCTCGACCGATTTTGGAAGACTGGAAGATATGAGAAGAAGCCCGCTTATGGCCCGGAGGCACAGGGAGGTTTGGCAGTTGATGGTGTTAAGGCGCATGAAGATGGCGTCAAGGAGACTCTGAGCCCAGCCATGGACATTCTCGTCTCGAGTAACTTCGAGAGACTGCTCTGGTTTCTGGCTTACGAATTTGCCTCTATGGCCGGGATGGATGATGAGTGGAACAGAAGGCAAGCTGGCCAGGAGGTCTCCCATTGGATGAAGCAACTGAAGTCAAGCGGTGGTTTCGGCCCAGTCTATCAGGACGTGCACTCGAGTGCACAGCGCAGCTTCGAAAGCGAACGGGTGAGCGATTCGCAGACAATCGACACAATTAAGAATTACTTCAAGAAAATCGACTACGTCCTGGACCCTCACTCAGCAATTGGCGTGGCCGCTTCCGTACGGTCGATGGACCGTTCCAAGGCCCTGCACATCTCGCTTTCGACCGCCCACCCGGCCAAGTTTGCCGGCGCGGTCGAACTGGCGCTGAAGGACGAGCCCGGATTCAGCTTCGAGGAGAAGGTGCTCCCGACGGAGTTCCACGGCTTGGAGACGAAGGAGAAGAGGGTGACCGAAGTCGCCAACGATTGGGAAACGGTTAGGGAAATCGTCAAGAAGCAGGTAGAGGAAGAGTTGAAGGGTGAGGCATAGAACGGCGTTCAGGCTCGGGTATCTGCATCGTGTGCATTCTTGGATCATTTGCATTGAGCTTGCTTGTATATGTATTCGCACGCCCGAGATTAAAATTCATAAACAAATATATATCCTATACACTACGAATGACCATCAAATACTTATCGTAATTGCTACGTACCTACCATCACTGTTCGGGTGTTACAGAAAGTGCACAACTTGTTGATGATGTACCGTTGGCAGAAGTCTAACTGAGAGTAACTGATAGTATATGATGTGTTGGCAGCATCATACACAGGCTTTACTGAGTAAGAGTATGATTGTATTCCGAGTAAGTCCATGATGAGGATAATGTGATCATATGTATTTCTTTATTACAGTCAGATGAGTATTACTATGTTACTGACGTAGCCTAAGCTCATTCATTATATGTCTTCCCACTCACTCTCCCCCCCACATCGCCAACGCCACGACCTATGTACACCCTCCCTCTCAAGGCAAGTTCTGCACGGGGTAGCTCTGGTCAGGCGAGACGACCTGCCCGTTCGGCAACTGCGTGTCCTTGTACTATATCGTCTCGAGTCAGCAATCTTCAGCATCCCATAGGTACACACATACATATATATCTTGTATATATAACAAGCTTCAAAGTATAGATCACGACAGCACACAAGATAGAAAGGATGAAATAAGAAACCAAAAGACCAAACTCACAGCAGGATACACAATCAACCCCTTCGCGTAGTCGATAACCGAAAGCGTGGTGAAGCCCTCGCCGTCGCCGAACTGGCCGCTCCACGTGCTGGTGACGGTGTAGTTTCCGAAGAGCTGGGGGCCGCCGATGGCGCGGCTGGCGGGGGCTGAGTCGGTGGCGGTCACGGTGTAATTAGCGACGTCGATCACGGCCGCGCCCTCCTCGCCCGTGTCCACGCCGAACGTCCACACGCACGTCGCGTCCGCGTCGTCGCACGTGCGCGCCAGCCCCGCGATCGTCCACTCCGCCGCGTCCGCCGCCGCCATCGACAGCGGCGCCGCGAGCGAGGCTGAGGCCATGGCTAGGATCGTTGCTGCGAGCTGCATCTTGGTTGCGGCTTGTATGCGTATTATGTATACCTAGGTGATATGTATGTGTAGGTAGATACTATGATTAGGAATTGAGCTTGCGGGTTCAGCTGAGATTCAAACGAATGACTGGGTGGATATTTTCGCAGTGGTTGGAGGAGCTGGGCTAGAATGAAGCTGATGTTTTAAATCTCTGAGGGCGAGAGCTCCTGTCTATATATACAGTACGTAGTCGCTTTGAACCAGACAAAGCACGCGGTATATGAGAGCTGATATTAATGACCTCGTCTCCAACCGGCTACCCGTCTGGAATTCGCCGCGTCCATTCATCCACGGCCGCTGTCCCTTTCCACGGCTTCGCCCACCTCCCTACATGCCTACCGCGGAACCACACATGTCCCATGTCCATTCGGGGCATTAAACCCGGCCTCGTATCCAGCAACCGAGACTGCAGCAGCAGCAGCGACCGTGAACAAAGACAGGGAGAGTTCATGACCGAATCGGTGGTTGATCGTTTACCCGGCAGCTCGAACGTTCCATCCGGGCTGTGAGAACGAACCCATATTAGGTAATTACGTGGTGCGTATGCATGTGGGAGATCGATTTGTTTCGAGATCTTTGATCACGCTGTAACCGGCAGGCGGCAGATGGGCGGGATCGACGTTGCCAAGCTCGTATTTCACAAAGGCGCCTTGCCGCGCCCTTGCAGACGGGTAGGATCTGATAGGCTCGCAGGCCAGGGGGGGGGCTTGGAAGAGCTGGATGCCAAAGCCGCGTGCTCCGCATGCGAATCGCTTCTCAAAAGCGTTCTTCATGACCAGAAGCTGCAGCAAGACAAACGCAACGTTGCTAAATTACCTATACGGTGTAGAAGGGGTGGCGGCCGGTGTAATCAGATCTGGCTATTGGCGTCATGGGAGGCGGCTGTGCCAATACCTGAGCGCTCGCCTCTTGTGACGGGATACAGTAACATGCTGAAATGTCTCATTATGGATGTGACCAGTCAGTCAGCCTGTACCTATTGCGAGGTGCGGGGCTCTGGTTCGTCCATTTGTCGATCTGATCCCAAATAAGGAAGGTTATATGTTCGAAGTTAGTAGGTGTTCAAAGGTAAAAGGGCAGGACTAATTATGACCGGTTCGGTTGAGCGCGAATTATTCTTTGGGATGCTTGAGACATAATCCTAGGAAATGGTCAGTCCCAAGATGGATTTAATAAAGTAACCTTCGAGATGTAAATCGACTAGAGATAACGAAAATTTACGTATATCTCCATGTGCGAATAAGGGGCAACACGAAGTGCCCGACTCTTTCCTCCAAATCAAATACAAAATTTACAAACGCGAAGCCAACGTCAAGGACTGAGCTGAGTTGACCAGGGCCACCCAAAATCGCACATCTTTCCGTGTCTGGCTTGAAGATATTAATTGACGTTAGAGACGGCTTGTCCCCAATAAGTTTCTTTCAAGCAAGAGCTCGTAGAACATGTGAAGAAATCGGCATGGCAATATGATGCTGGTTTCATTTTTGAATAACCCCTTTGAACTTAACCGCGAGGAAATCGAGTTAGCTAACCTCGATTACAAAAGATTATGTATGGCTAAGCTTAGATCCAGCTTTCATATACAGGATCCAACATAAAGTAAATCACCTCCTAGCACATATAGAATAACTTATCCAAGAATCTGAAATAATCTCTAGTCAAAGGCGATATAAGTGAATATATGCCGATACTGTCCCATTTCTGTACACAATTTATGTATATAATGTACCTCTAAATCACAATACCTCTCTTAGCCCAACCGTCTCGGCCTTTCCAGGCCCAGATTATCATGACTGATCCGATCCAAATGGAGATCGTCATAGCCCAGAATGTGGACGAGTAGCATTGTTTACCGAAGCAGAATACGTCGTCGTCGTCACTTTCTCCTGCCAACGAAGGTGAGTTTCTGGCGCCCGCTTGGTAGACTGCTGAATAGATGAGGCCCCACATCGTGGAACCCAGAGCTGGCGTGAGAGCGATGATGCCGAAATTGGTTCCGAAATTCTCGACTCCCCAAATCATCGTGACAATGATAGGTGTTAGGCTAAATACGGCACCATAACCAGCTCCAATAGAACCGGAGACAATCCAGAAACGTTCTCCATGCTCCTGAATCGCACCGGAGGCTAGTACAAGTGTCCCAATAGACAGAATGATGGCAGAGGCGACAAACAAAACCACGCGCGAGACGGATAACTTCTGCCTTAGCTGTGGAAGGGAGGACGGAAATCCCGTTTGGACGTGTTGACTATTGGGGCTAGGCGACAGCAGGTCACTCAGCGAGGCTGCAATTAGACGAACAACAGTGCTCACGGCAGCCATGATAGAAACGTGATTTGCTGCCGTTATTTCGTTTGATTTCGTATTCGGAGTGTATAACGTTCCAATGACGGTACCAAGATTATTAATAAATGCCTCGCCCGGTCCGATGATGAGCCAGAAGCCAACCGCAAACCACCACATCGTGTGGTCGGTTAGAAAACTCATAGTTTCGGCATTGAGAAGCCAGGCCTTTTTCAGCTTGGCATTGTCATCTTCATCTTCATCGTCCCTAGCGGGGTCCATGGCTCCAGCATCATCGTCAGTAGCACCAATAGTACCGTAATCACGATTGGCTCGGCGGTGGAAACTCGCACTCCCTTCAAGGAGCCCGCTCCTCTCAAGCTCTTCTACCGCTTCATCGATGAGGTCTTCCTCATCTACCACCCGCAACGAGAAGGCGCCAATAAGCCCAAGGGCAGCAGAAAGGACGCAGAGGAATAGAAAGAAATGAAACACGTTCACATCTCCTCTGGCTCCGTCTGGTTGCACCTCGTAGAGGACTCGACTGCCAATTTGACTTAGAACCATTCCACCAAGACCGAACGATGCAATAGGTGCGACCAGCATTAGGCCTCGGTATTTCCCCTTGCCAAAGTTCTTGGCGCATGTCGTGATGGCGCCGATATACATGCATGCCGTGCCAACGCCAATAGCCACAAAGGCAAATACCATGGGAGCAAATGTAGTCTTACCGCCTTTTCCGCCATCGCGGACTTCCGTGAGACCCTTGCGATATAGGCCGGCGGCTAATCCATAGCCACTTCCAAGTAGGACTGACGACAACAAGGAGAGTGGGCCAGGCCCTACTCGATCGCACATGTAACCAATCACCGGGACTGGGATATACATGGAGATGCTCATGGCGCTAGCGATGCCATTGATTTGGAACTGCGTATAGTGTAGTCGTGACTGGAATAGGTGGCCGTAGAGGGAAAAGACGGTGATAGATCCAGCGCAGAGAGCGGCAGCGATCGATACGGCGAATGCAAGAGAGCGTAGGGCACGCGTCTTACTTCGGAGCTTCGAATTTGAGATGTCATCGCTGATGGAGGTTTGCGAGCTTGATGAGGCTAAAGTCGAGGAAGAGGCCGAGCGTAGGAGCGTCGCAAGGGACTGGTCGGAGGTTGACGGCGTGGTCATCGTCGCGTAATTAGAAGCAGCTCTACTGCCGGGTGAGTTGTAAAGAAGATGAAATGAAATGAAACTCTAGCTCTCTCAACGAAATAAATAAATAAAGGGGCGACCGGAGGATGGATATGCCCACCTCCTTCTGCATAAGAGAAGTCGAGGCTGAAGGGTACCTGCCTACGGTAGGGGTCATTTCGACTCTGACGTGCTTATGTAGAGTTAATAGCGGAAGCAACGGCCAGCCTTATCTTATCGCATGCTTGCCAGGCTGCCAGGTGAATCATCTAATGCAGTTAGTGTAGATCGGCCAATGATTCTACAGGGATCAGCCCGGAGTTCGCTAAGGTACCAAGTACACGTCACGCGCTAACCTAGTTAACTTTACATACTGCATAATTTCTCATATGCACTTATTGGGTTTGTTAGATGAGATAATTCCTAGAGGCTACCAAGTTGAAGATCATACCTACCTAGGTACCTAGCAGATGGAAGACGGAACAAACTCTTATTAATTACTCGATAGTTTACCGACCACTCTTTAAGTTAATTTGTGAACAAGTACCTAACTTAGAAACTAGCAAAGACGTTGATAAAATACCGAACAAAGAGAAATATTAACATTTTGTATCTTACGTATAGATGCTTTTCGGATTAAAATTGGTGATGATGATTTTCTGGATTTATTGCTCTTTGGCAAACATGTTATAGGTGAGTCATTAGAAATTGTTGGCATACCTTAATTTTCTCCGAGATTATCGACATAATAATTCCCTGTCTGATTAATAGGACTTAACCTAGCTAACCAGGGAGTATCGTCAGGTTTGATAGAAATCAAGCTAAAGAGTAGCTTCTTAGGTCACTTGTGTTTAGCTGAATCTTTAATCTCTTCACAAAGCACATTCTGTACTTCGTGTGATGGGCATGAGTACTGAGTCATTTTTTCTTACATGGGGCGACTTATATCTTAGAGAACGATCACTATAGTCTCAAGTACATGGGTAGTGATCCAGGTCTACTCAAGTTATATGGATGCCTAGGTAAATCATTGACAGTATAATCGAGTGGTAATAGAGTGCGTTAACTAGAAAATCCACCAATAATGTGATAAATATTAATATACTGTTTATAATTTATAGGCAACATCCACGATTAACCTTTTACACTTGTAAGTGAATAACAATAAAAACTAAATGCCTTATAAGGCTATTGTACATATTCCTCCAGTCGAAAGCGAGAGCATTATAAACTAGAAATCTAGTAGGTACTAGCAAATTAAGTGTTGAAGCTCAAAGGTTTCTTCCTTACTAAATTTAAAGAGAGGTACATTATATTTCTCATAGCTTCAACTGAGCTTTACTTTCTTCTCCCTAAACTACCACTCTCCTTAGTTTGTATTCATTGTTTCTGCAGCGAGGAGTTACTAAAAAGTACTAGAAGAGCGAGGGGCAAAGTTATCCGTCTCAGGCAATAAGAGGTTGATAACAATTACCTTACTACCTCGATATCTCAGCAACATCACAATGACAAGACACGTCTTACTATTCACCCTACCTAGGTATCAATAACCACAATCAAGCCTCTACCTACTGGTCTTCACACCAAATAATAATAAATCATTTGCCTCAATCCTGTTTTCAAAATACTTGTCAACTTACCACTCACTCACTATTAACATTTGATCCATTAGTCCTCGACCTATCACCCACTACCCCTTCATTATCAACTTAACATCCATTGTTATTTTTTGTAATTTTTTACTAGATCCTTCATTCTCCCAAGGACTACACAATGTCTTCCACACGTCTCAACCCAGAAATCCCACCCTTCAAGCCGAACGGGGTTGCTTTTGCCAACCCGGCTACTTCTAAACACCAGACTGTTTTTATGAAAAACAGATCGTCGTTTGGCAAGAAGAGTTCTCTTCAACCAATCCCAGAGGATGCTGAGTTGGATGGTACTATCATTTATGATAGTAGAAAGGCGGCAGCTACCCGCCGTGGTGTACCAGTAAGTAGTCACAGAGAACCCCTTGATCTTATGCATTATCCACTAACGATAGTAAATCAAGGCGACTGTTAAGAAAATTGCAATACCAGCAGGTCCTCGTGTTCCGAAACACCATTCATCCAATGGTTCTCAATCCTCTACCGCATCCGACAGAGGACACGAATACCAAAACAAACATCCTAATGGTCCTGGAGATGCCCATGGTCAACTGGGAGAATCCGCTAAGATCTCCCCAAAGCTAGTTCGCATGACTAGCGAGGACAACCTCACCCTTGTCAATGCACGCTACACCCTTTGGTGTAGTACCTGCCTCGAGTATGGCCATGTGGACTGGCCAACTTCTAAGGAGTACCGAATCTCCCGCGGACATCTTCCTCTGCCACGTACACAGGTACTGGACAACCAATACGCATATCTTGCTAATGGCCCCAATGCCATCCCCCCTGTTGGCTCTCAAGTTCCCCCAGAATTCCGCAAGGTTGCAGGATGGGCACTCGTTCCCGCCCTCGACGGTGTCACTACGGAAGAAGTAGCTGACCTGAAGAAGGCCACCAGTGAGATTGGCATGGAAGATGTGAATGAAACTATGCGGGGGTTCATTGAAGAGATTAGTAAGGTCGAGGAGTAGGCAGTCCGAGGGCTTATGGATACTCAATGGTATTGGTGAATTGTAGAACGAGGATATGGATGAAATAGGGATCAGGTATAGCCTTCTGGGTCGTTACCCCTATTTTAGGTACTAGGTTAGGTATTTGTCGTCTTGATTGGCACGTGAATACTGGGTCTATGAACACTCTTTCCATGTACCTAGGTAGTATACCTTGGTAGCTGTATGTGCACTGACCATCCACCTCCTTCCAAACATGTGCTGATAAATTACGCACAGACCATTAATATAAACCCTAGGTAGCTATGTACATCCCCGCCGAAATTTTCGCGAGCCCACACCAAATTTGTAAATTTACTCTGATTGAATTTCCAACTTCTTCTAACTTCCCAATTCTTGCGAACAAAAATTCGAGTGCTTCATCACCACCCACCAATTTCCTTCTTGATTGCCAACTGATTTAATCAGGTATGTACTCCATTACTACTCTAATCTGGAATATGAGACTTGATTTGAAAAGCAACCTCAATAATTCAGTCTGTCCTGTATTTATTGTCGCCTTGTTGCCTCGGAATTCTCTTCTTCCCTACTGATGACCGATTTCTTCATCGGTTTGCCACTCTTCACCTCCATCTCAGGCTAACCATCCAAACTTCAAACCAGAAACCGCAATCATGGGTATCTCTCGCGATTCTCGCCACAAGCGCTCCGCCTCTGGTGCCAAGCGCGCTTTCTACCGTACGTGACCATCGCATCCGTGTCCTTGAGATACATCCCCCCCAAAATATCGAAAGCCCGTATGCAGTCATTGGGTACAATGATCATACGTTCTGACCTCCTCAACAGGGAAGAAGCGCGCTTTCGAGGCCGGCCGACAGGAGGCCAACACCCGAATCGGTCCCAAGCGAATCCACACCGTTCGCACTCGCGGCGGCAACCACAAGTACCGTGCTCTACGTCTCGACTCCGGTAACTTCGCCTGGGCCTCCGAGGGCTGCACACGCAAGACACGTGTCATCGTCGTCGCTTACCACCCTTCCAACAACGAGCTGGTCCGAACCAATACCCTCACCAAGTCCGCCGTTGTTCAGATCGATGCTGCTCCCTTCCGTCAATGGTACGAGTCCCACTACGGCCAATCCCTGGGCCGAAGACGCCAGCAGAAGTCCGGCAAGGAGGAGGAGGTTGTGAAGAAGAGCTCTTCCGTCGAGAGGAAGCAAGCCGCCCGATACGCCGCCACCGGCAAGGTTGAGAGCGCGTTGGAGAAGCAGTTCGAGGCCGGTCGTATATACGCCGTTATTGCCAGCCGACCCGGCCAGAGCGGTCGTTGCGACGGATACATCCTCGAGGGAGAGGAGCTAGCTTTCTACCAGCGTAAGCTACACAAGTAGACTAGCCTATCAAGGTCGGTGGAGGATTAGGTTTTGAGGTCCCTGCAAAATACTACGAGCAATGGCACCGGTGTTTATGGAATGGGGATCACGTTGTCTACTAGCATCTGATCAATAAAAGATCACCAATGAGATTCGCAGTGTCTTCGTAAACATGAACTGTCCCCATCATCTACTAACTCCTGTTCTCTATGATTCGATTGGTGAATACAACCTATCTTGACACGCTTGTTACTCGTTGATCAAGAAATACATTTCTCGCCCACGATCCCTCACAAAATCTACATACTGAGTTTTGATATTGCTGTTCCCACGAAGGTTAACTTGAATCGATGTCTTCATGTATTGTAAGTATTTATTTGCCGTGGCTATCTATCTCTAGCCTCTCGGGTCATGACATGAGACTGTTCTACAGCCATTTAATAAGCCCAGTCATCGCGTATGTATGAATAGTCGTATTCCAACACGTCTAACACTGTATGACTTTTAAGATACCTACCTGGATTATCTACGCGCTTTTTACTATTAGCAAGTATGGTTTACGGCAGTCAACAAGTCTTGCAGCTTGTCTTACTTGTTTCTACGACAACTCAAGAGCCCTCAAGACTAAGCACTGGGTACCATCAAGGCATCACACTACTCCCTACATATCTGCCTGCCTCGGATCAATTCACAGCAACACCGTACTCAGCTCACTTCCTCCACTAAAACAAAACAGGAAACGCGACACAATGGTTCATGACAGAATCTGGTATTCATCGATCGATCGACCTTCCTAGCTCTGATTCTACCTATGCAATGTTTGTTCATTCAGGATCTTGCGCGTAACATTTTTTGAATAGTTTCCCCTCCTATGCTTGCAATGCAATGTATCCTTTCCTTCGCCGACGGGAGTGAAACAGCCCGGGCTTGTTTCACACTATGCTATCATCCTCCTCTCTGCTCTAAGGTGCGCCCCCCTGCCACAAACGTAGTTGAAAGCCCTATACCAGGAAAAAGAAGACCACACCTAGACAGAAAACTTTCTCGCCCCCGACAGCTGGGCTCTGACTTGAGCACACGCCTGCGAGCCAAAAGCGTGACGTATAGACACCTCGACGGGCAACACTTCTCTTCTCGCGAAGTTGAACGAGGAAAACCGTGACCAAGATATAAGCCTGATTTTGTAGATACCCTAACATCGTGAGTAGGATATAGCTTCAACTGCTTGCTTGTCCCTGCTCTCTTCCTCCCGATGGATTATTGACTACAATGATAGTGGGAGAAATTTGTACAAGAATATGAGTGACGGAATCCAAAGGTTTTCATAGAAGCGGGATCAAGGGAAGAAGGATTTCGATCAGTTGAATTGGCGCTTAAGTTCGGCCCACTTCCTTTGGAGAGTCTCATGTTGAGAGTTGATCTGTTGCAAGACGGTTAGTTGAGCTGGCTAGGTCGGATGATGTGGAAAAGGAAGTTTCAACATACCTCGGCATACCGCATCTTGGTCTGTACGAGTTCCTCTTCAAGTTCTTGCATCTCCTTTTCGAGTTTTGCGTTCTCGTCGTGTACCTTCTGGTTTCGCTTCATAAGATCATCACGCTCAAGCTTCCATGTCTGCTCGATTTCCTCAGGCTGCTTCTCGATAACATTGCGGAGTTCTATGACCTGGCCATTTAAGCTCTCGTTCCTATCTTTGAGTTCCTCATTCTCGATCTTGGTATGCACCAGGTCTGTCGTCGTGGTCGCTTGTTCGCGATCGCTAGCTTCGAGTCGTTCTTCGAGTTTTCGAATCTTGATAGCATAGCCCGTATTTGCAGACTTCAACTGTTCTAACTCCTTCTCTCGTGCCTTCTCCGCACGGGTCTTCTCTTCCCATTCTGTTGTGTAGGATTTGAGAAGCTCGGGTGTGATCTTAACCTCACATGCGTCTCGAACCAACTGATCCGCCCGGTATACTTCCTTATCAATGCTAGCAGAACTGCTGCCGAAGAAGCCATTCTCGAGAATGCTACCGGCACTCGGGGACTGATCGATGTACACATCAAACAACTTGTCTCTGAGGAAACTTGTTAGTTGGGCCATGTCAGACATGGCGAGCAGTGTCGAAGAGTTCTTCTGCATCAAGACGATACCGAACTTCAGAATCGCTGATAGGCCTTCCGAGAGGATAAGATCGTAGATTCTGAGCACAAGCTGCAGAGGGAATCGATAGGCGAAAAGAGTAAGGAACCATTGCGTCGCATACAAATGAGGCGAGATGCCGCGACGGTGTAGATGGCAATACAAAGCGGGTTCCAGGTCTTCCAATAGTCGCTCAAATTGGTACAGGTGCAAATGCAAGCCTGGCATATCCTGGATGAACAGGTCACGCAGCTTGTATTGGTTCATTAGCCGGACCAGCAGACAGAATGCCTCGTCCTCGGGCATGTTGAAAAGGAGCGGCATAATCAGGAAATTCATTCCTTGAGCGTACCCGACGGGCTCATCAAAGAGCGCGTAGGCTTTGCAGACGCCAAATAGGCCGTCTTGCAGGCCGGCAGCTGCCGCATACTTCGAAAAGCTAGTTCGAGCGCCGAGATCCCTCTTGATGATCTTCTCAAGTTTCTGCAAATTTGCTGCATCCTCCTTCTCTTTTCTTTTTCGTTCCGCCGTGGCTAAGGCCTGTGCCTTGAGAATTGCTTCGGAAGGCTCAGATGTGGGCAATGACTTTTTGCCGCTGCCCCCCGACACCTCTGAATGTACAGATGAGGCCGAAGATGCCACCGCTTCTCCCCCGGAACTTAAATTGCCGCCGCTCGAAATGCTGACCGAAGTACTGTTACTGTTCCTATCTTTGGTCTTCTCGGAGCCTCGAGCCGCCAGGTCCTTATATACCCTCTCCAGCTCTTCATTCTTGCTCTGAGCAAGCACTTGCCAGACCACGCCGCGGATTACATTCGGAATGCCCGTAGCAATCGCCCTATTAAGCTCCTCTGAATTAGTCCTTGCAACTGCGGCTGGGCCCTCATAGACAACCGATTGCCACAAGTCCCAATCGACCTGCGCATCAGCAGTGGTTGAAGGGCCAGCAGATACACCCGAGACGGTGCCGGGAGCCAGGCTAGCGTCTGCGTTCGGCGGCAAGGGAGATGCTGGAGGCTGTCCCATACCGTTACCATCCGGACTGTGTTCACCAGTTGGGCTCATCAGCCCTAGAGGCTTATCTTCCTCGCCAGGGGTAAGGGAAATTCCTGCCTCCTCTCGCATTCGGACCATCTTAAATCTATCCTTCAAACTGTTTCTTGAGAGGCGAGGCCCGCTGCCGCCTTCCTTCTCCTCCTCGAGCCTGCCGAGCATCATCTCCGGGTTGCTCGTTAAGGTAGCTACCGAGCTTGCCGTGTTTCTTCGCGGCGAGATAGCAGGCGGCGTGACATCTTTGTCCTTATGCGTGGAATTCCGTGATAACCAAGCGAAAGGACCTGTGATCTTTCGAGGTTGAGGTGCAGAAGCCACAGCTATAGGTGGAGTAGCAGAGCCGGCGGTGTTATTGACGGGGTTCGGGCCTGTCTTCGGCGCGGATTCCGTGGTAGGGAGATTAGGAGACCATGGCATCGAAGGCAAGGAGGCGGCGATGTTGCTGAGAGAAAGCTTCTTTGATGGTTGTTTATGTACCACTACGGGTGGCTCCTCTATGTTTTATTAGCGAATATAGTCATTAATTACCATATGATGGTTCACAAACCTTTTGGCGGTGGCGGTGGCGGCTGCTCCACAGCTACAGCTACAGCTATATCTCCATCTCCATCACTAAGGTCGACATTGTCCAAGGAGGCATTCGAGTTGCGATTGGATGAAGGCGTTGACTTCACCACTATGAAATTCTCACCCTCCTTCTCATCATCCTTGCCACTCTCCACGCCGTTCTCCTTCTCCTTTTCTTGCACTACATCCCCATTTGGCTTTTCTTTGGGGGGTGGGCTTTCTGGCAACTCCGAGGTCCCTTCTGTGGCACCGCTGCTGGGTCGAGGCGAAAGCTTGCGATTTGTTAGAGATCTTACAGATCCCGTGTCAATAGCATCCTCGAAGGTGTCCTTTATAGAGACCTGTTAGCATGCCAAGTTTTAAAAGGTCGGGTCATGTTATGTAACCTGATCTGCTGATTCCTTCTATGCAGATAGACCAATAGGTGTGGTAAGTGAGGAAAAGAAAGTGGCTATTCACGTACCGTGTCCTTGTCCGAAGGGGTAGGCGACCCGGGTACCTGGGGAGCGGCGTCGGACGATTGCTGCTCCTCTGGGCCCGACATGATGGCTGTCAGTGCCTAGGTAATGGGTGTGTGAGTGTGAGATTCGGCTGATCTATTTGGCGTGAGCGTGGAGTTTAAGTTTGGTGTGAAGTCGTCGTGGAGAGTAGTCTAATCCGTAGCATCTATCAAGTCTAAGTACGTAGGCGGGAGTACCGGCGGGAGTACCAGAGGCAAAGGTACGGAGGGTATCGTTCAGGAGATAAGTAAATTTAAAAGTGACAAACGCGACGCGACAGACTCGATTGGACGAGTTTGTTTGTCTCGGGAAGGGAAGTACTACGCATGTGTGCGTCAGGTACTGAATATGGATCGCAGACCACGAGAAAGAAAAATGCAATTGGGAAGAAGTGAGAGAGAAAGAAAAAAGGTAAAAGGTAAAAGGTAAAGGTGAAATTGAAATCGAAAGACGTCCAAGGTTAGGTATGTACCCAGGTTGGTAGTCCTCAGATTCACCGTCTCGTTCGTAGTAGGTAATGTAATGTAATTGTTTCCCCTTCCTGCCTTCCCCCCTTCGCACGAACCGACTAAAAAGTGACTAGGTAGGGGGTAGGGATCTATGTGTGGAGTCTTTGCTGGGAATGGATCTCGAAGGTTGAAATCTAATTGAGACGCACGTGCCCCACCACCGCTTAACAACCAGCTGCAACAGCAGACCAGTTAACTTCCATCCCATTCGTTTCAGCGCCAAGCCTTTCCCGGCCTCTAGCGCCATGGACGCCCCGTAGCCAGGCACTTGGCCTGTTGGCATGCCGTTTAGCATAGCGCTATAAACGCTCACCAGCAGCAGACAAAGCCCTTTTCTACGCTTAATTCAGGGGTTCCTTTTAGGGCTTGTCCCCGCCTTCATACCGGCAGGTACCTACCTATGTACATTATTGGTAATGTTCCACCTAGATAGGTACCTAGGTACTTGTGTACATATGTACTGAGTACCCAGGTAGGTACGAATACCTGTACTGAATAAATAACACGACTTGCACCACTTCCATGTCACACCCGTGGCAGCGTGCATCGATTCCTGCGCATGCGTAAGACAAATAGATGTACATAACTGCAAGATGAAATTGAAGGTGGGTGGGCTGTCTACAAGATGATCTATCCAATGATCACAATTTCAACTTGTACTGCATCATATATCCCTTTCGCTGAAATTTGGAAGAATTAGAAGAATTAGCAGCGTGACATCACAGCTGGGACTTGCACTGCTAGCAGCATCAGCATGACATGACCCGAATTTATGATCTACCTAACTGCTTAGTTCCCGGGTTCTCTGCTCATCAAAACGCCTCCAGCTACCAACGGTTATGTACCTACCTAGGCAGAGGTACCTACCTAGGTACCTAGGTAGTTCTATATTAGGTAAGCATAAAGAAAAGGGTCTACCTAAATTCATGTGAAGGTTATCTTCCAAGCTGACGGATAACATTTCTAGAAGCTGCATAGCATAGCATAAGAAACTTGATTCCCTACCATGGTGCATGGATGACCAACCACGTTGAAAAGATCGATGCGACCCCTTTCTACTTGCATAAGAATGAGCCGGTATATCAACCCCTTAACGTCCTGGGCATTGCGCGTTCTTTATTACCTGAGAGAGAAGATGGTATTTTGTCTATGGATGGACAGTTAAAATGTTTATTCAAAGGATTTTATTATCACTTAACTTTATATTTATTATTGACCCTAAGACAATGCGAACTGCCGTTATTTGCCCCTATTCATTATCTACTTATGTACCTGGTACCTAGGTAGGTAAGGATTAAGTACCTTCATTGATAAGGTGAATTCTAAACTGCCGAGGTGGATATCTAACGATTAGGTTTTCCTAGAAATATCCATTTTCCTGGGCATATTTCCTTCACATGGCATTTCCTGTTAGTTTGAACTGCCATAACGCCAGTATTTAACTTTATAACCTTCAAAGAACCTTACAGCTTACCTAGCGCGTCATCTTTTAATTAACGCGGCTCAGGTACGCTTCATACATAAAATGTTACCCCGCCATATTACTGCTTGAAGCGTGCCTCTATTAATACCTTCTGCAAAATGATAATGTCATGGTTACTATCCAATCACGAAGCATAAAAAAAAGGTTTCGGCTTTTAACATATATATATATAGTACCTAGGTATTTATCCGTTGTATCATGCTTAAGAACGGCGATGAGATGATGGCGTCCTCTTTAATTTAATATTGTGTAATATACGTCATTTACATTCTTAAAAAGAGCAGTGGTATTAAAATAAATGCCCTTTTTACATAGCCATAATAGTTTAATAACCGACGTCAATATAATCCCATTATTTTACTTGATCTTCTAGTTTTGTAGGTTTAAAGGGGAGTAATCGTAACTCACATCCACGGATTACAAGATATTCGTGCTAAATAACCAATGCTACTTCTCCTTTTCGCAAGTCGCAGACCACCTTTGCAAAATTATTGGCAATACCATTTCAGTAAGGAGGGAAACTTTTAGCTACCAAAAAAGGAGGCCCGTGACGGAGTTGACAATGGAACATTCTTTAAGATACACAATAACGTATCTCATATTCTTGGACAGATAAATCACGTCTTCTGGCGACGAGTAAGTGTTACATATAAGAGAAAGTAGATACCTATATGACACCAGTTCCTAGAGAATATTGGAAATAATATACGGTCTGGGTATACTTCTCGTTGCTCTTTTTGTCAGTGATCCCAGGATATTTATAATACGAAAATAAAAAAGAATACTTTCGTTATGACATATTTCAGGTCATTTATCTAGCCGTGTTCCAGCCTTTCCTTAACCAATCTTCCGAGAGACATATGCCCCTATTCATAATGGTTAAAAACGTCCTACTTATCGGATAATAAAGGAGGAGTAAAGAGCCATATACCGACCAGAAACGACGAGACCTACTGATAATTAGGTTTATAATGTTTTCTCTATGATAATCGATGAATTTAGGGAAAATCCAAGTAACAGTTTGTAGGTAATACTTGCAACCATAACTGGCGGGACTATTACCGCTGAGAACTTATTGAATCTAGACATGATTATCTATTAGTACCTATATTTCATCCTCAGATCATCATGAGATCCTATAATCGAGGGTGGGCATTCCTCCTTTTCGGTGCATAAACTTGAACACCTAAATAGTGCCGCTGTACCTGGCTACATGACTGTCTCGCGAGAACTCCAGTAGGCTATCATCTGGCATGAGAATCTATCGGGTAGTCGCGTACTAGCTTCTACGGTAGCACGGGTGTGACGGTTTCTAAGGTTGAGGCATATTGTGTCACATGTGCTGATACGTCTCGATGTAGAAGCAATTCCGGCAGGTCAACCTGGCCTGCCCTTACACCGTTTTAATTAAAAAAACTCACGCAGGAATATGAGAAGTAGCATGCATGGATATGGAGACGAGGTATTAGTGGTAATACAGCGACATAATTAGGGGCGCTTCTTAATCGAGCTCGGTAGCGTGAGTATGTAAACTACCTAGTCGGTCATCTTCAGTATAGATACAGACTTCAATTTTACAAGCCCCTTAGTAATAATTTTCATATTCGGACCTTTCTTTACGTCCCAGCACAGCTTGTTCGTATCGTAAGGTCTTTGGTATTACTTATGTATTACGGCGAGGAGTCATCACACTGCCTTATATGGCATGTAGATGGAATATTCCAAATCTGCCAGTTTGGATTTGATATAATAGTTAGGTAGGCAGATAAGAGATGTATTTTGTTTATCTATAACTACCTAGGTATACATAGATGCCAATAGAAACTAAACAGTCGCAAGTTTTGTGAATAGCCCAGTTCCTTCAACGTGTTAACAGCACTTAAATGTTATAGCTGAAAATGAAGTTCGAAGGTCCTCTCGTGACAACCCCAAGATTATAGCCGCTGAATATTCAGAGCCACTTGTCTTCCAACCTGGAAAAGCTTGGCACTACGGCTCGGGCTTGGACTAGGTAGTTCAACTCGTTGAGCGGTTCTCTAGGCTTTTCCTCAAAGAATGCATACGGAGTAACGGCAAGTTAGGTTTCCACAGATAGCTATCTGAATACCCCCAGAGCTTGTCTGCGAACAACGGCCGGGACCTACCCGAAAAAATGGTAGGTGAGATATGTACTCCAGCCACATCTAAGCCTGGAGTCCAAGAGAACCTCGAGTTTACGGTTAAGGGTGGCGAGTCATTTTGACGAATAAATGGCAAATCGTTCGACATGGACCATCAAGTGTTGGTCTATGGGCTTGGTAAAAATATCGGTAGATTAACAAGGAGGTTGACCTCTACGAATGAGCAGTACGAGAGGTTAAAAATATATCTAACCTAGTAGGTATGAATAGAACAGGTCAAGTAACACCTCTATAAAGACGCTTCGGACTTCCGACGTATTTGCATGTCCGGTATTTAATTAAAGCCACTGATATGTATTAAACAAGTAATTGTACTTAATACCTATCTCAAGTAGGTTGGTTGATATTGCTAATTGCACTTACGCTGCCATGCATAACATGAGTTACCTACCTACCTAAGGTAAGAAACAACAACTACTGACGGCAATAAGATCAAACCATAAAAGGTTTCTTTCCCATTTGGGAAATATTTACCGGCAAAAGATAAGCCGGAGGAAAGTATCATCGTGCACACCTTCCCCGTGTTGATTTGTAAGTTGCACATAGTTGCGCATGCTATGATCATCGTGGGTTAGGTAAAGGAGGTAGGTAACAACTAAGATGTGGCAAAAAGTAATGGTACAAGAGGAATCTAACCTCTCCAACGATGGACTCGCGGGGAATCGAACCCCGGACCACTCCCAGACTGGATGTTTGCATACGGTGCTAAGGGAGTATTATACCACTAAACCACAAGCCCGTTACCATGCTCAATCTCCAATTTCGGCCTCTTATAAAGCAAAGACCAGCAGTGGGTAAAACCCTGGTTAGGATTAGATCATTGCCGGACCTAATGGGATTAATGGGGATCCATCTGGCGCTAAACACCTCTCTTTTATGGATCTTACAAAATATTATTAAAATAGCGTCAGTATTTTCAATGTCTACCTTTCTAGTGATGCTTAGGTATTTATTATCTAGGCAACTTTAGTTTTTATCTTAGATTACAATGTAAAATGGGTTGGCGCTGTTTAGGTGGTAAAAGGCTTAGATGTATGTATATACTCAACGCCAAGCTTGAGCAGCATGTACATATAAGGCACTCAGATCTAGATCTTAAATACTAGGTAGGTATCTACACTAACCATATAAACCCAGTCAGAACATTCGACGTGAGAAAAGGTCATGCTGAGACATATATCATAACTAATAGACCATATCTAAACTAAATAAGCAGGTGTATTTGCTCAACTAGGCGTTAAGTTCGTACAAATGGTGGAAGGGAATAATAATAATGGCCCTTTAAAACTCATGAAGGCGAGGGAATGTATTATGACTCGACTCTACTTGGGAAACATATGGATTAACCAACGCCTTAGTGACAATCTCTAGATATCTGCATGCAACACAGAAGCAATATATACCTAACCCAGTTGCAAGGGCCTTGGCGAACTGACTAGGGCTCAATAAGGGCTCGAAGAATGCCCTGGGCAGCAATGGGTCTTTATGGATCTGTACGTACCTACCTAGGTAGGTAGGTACGTATAGTGAACTACCTAAGTACCTATCTATAAGCAAGAAAGTTATAGGTGTGATGATACTTGGTTGGACGTTGGGCTGCGATTTGGAAAGAAAATTCTGCACAGGTACGAATCAATGCCGTTGTTCAAGACTGAGTGTATATATGTAGGTACCATGTAGATACCTACATTGATTAATGTGTCTTTGCAGATGTGGAGGAAACTGTGAATTCTTCGATGTATGTTCGAATTTAGAAGTTTGTGTGAACAATGACTTAACGCGCTCAGAGCCGAAAATAAAGACATGGATTCCATCAATTAAAGATCTACCTAATTCTGTATTTATAATATGTATGTACCTAAGTACTATACCCCGGGGCACTTACCTCATAATATCTATGGGCGAAGGCAGCTACTTCCAAGCCCATACGCATGTAGTTTCTAAGGTCGAGATACTTCAGGTGGATACTTTAATACTTGAGAAAATTCGATAGGATCGATTTGACTGCCCTGTGAAGTTCCCGAGGTCCTCGCTGCTGCCACTGCTAGCCCTGAAGGTAGTACCTACCGGTAGCTGCGTAGGTATCGCGCATGTCGGTTAATGCCCCACCTTTGTACTTGTACAATCCCAATTCCCTGAGGTAATCCACGTACACGGCTGCCACAGCAAGCACGTCCGCCCCACACCGCAATCATTACGCAAAAGGCAGTGGCCGATCAGCCGCGAACTTTCAAACATCTCTAAGCTAAACCTACATATTTTTTTTCTTCTTTCCTTTCAACAACTTTCGATTCTGCTTATTTTACTTAGGTCCCATCGACGATTAAGTCAAGTAAAGTAATCTGGTATTTCAAGCGATCGACCTCATAACTCTCCGCTTGTCATCACAAATTTGGTACCCTTATTGAACTTGGGAATACTCGGTACAGCGGCCTGCACCCGCCTGGACCGACCTAATTCCAGCTTCCTGACAGCCGTGCCGGAATCGTATCTACCTCACATCATCATCCACCGCCCCTCATCCGCGCACCGTCCACCGTCCACCTATCTTAGACCCAACAAAACTTCTTTCATTTTTTGCGACGCGTATTATACCTATTCCTCCGACTTCTCTATTTTTCGACCCAGTTGTGAAGTCATCGGATCGTTTCCGGAAACGAGCCTATTCTCTTTTGATACCCGCAAGGCTGACAACCGGAGACGAGGCTTAATCCGATAACTTCGCCGAGCCTATAACACTTATCACTAGGTTTCGTCATCCCGCTTCGTATACCAAGGAGCAGCTCGAGATACCACACGAGAGGGGCCGTCCAAGCTATCTTGGATGCTCCCACACGGCAACTCAAATTGTCGTCGCCGATTACCTGAACCTTGGTAGTGGAGGGGGAGCTGACTTATTCGTTGCGGCTCTGCCGCCCTGGTCTTCATCATGGGGAAGATACCGAAGACCATCCAACCTAAGCACAAGGAGACGCTGGTAAGTACTCTTTCGTGTGACATCCATTTTTCTGTGCAGCTCGCTCACTTCTCCCTAGTCTCCTTGGCTGCAGGAGTTCGTCGATAATGCGACCTCCGTATCCTTACCTCTCCTACCGAATATCCTTGCCACATTCCCTTCCCGATGGCCTTTCCCGAGAGGTGACTTGTATCATTGGATACCACTGTTGAATCGATTCGACGAAGTCCTAGAATCATTCTGCTCTACCTACAAATTGAACGAGGGCCCCCAGACTAGAGATTTTAGCTGCGAAGTTCTACTGGGATCCAGTTCTACCGAAGACGGAGAGAAGTCGGCAGAGCCTCACAACCTTTCAGAACTGGGGTACGGAAATGATGGCGATGTGCAGCTCGTCGTGGCTATTCTGAAGTTCACTCAGATGCTTCTAGACCACTGCGGAAACCGCAGCATATATGGGAGCAGTTCATACTTGAACGACCTTCTCAACAGCACTGACTTAGCCATCGTCTGTGCCACTTTACGTGTTGGCGTGGAACTAGCCCAGCGTTATCAGGCATCAGTTAAGCGTATTCATGGGATGACAACTCGACAGGTGCACACGACTCTCCTCTCGAACCATTACAATATCGATCTTGATCGTGTACAGCAGCTTGCCCAGCCCTTCGTCAAGACACCCCTATTCAAGCCTTCAGAGCCTGCGCTCCTTTCTACTCCCGGTTCTACTGGTAAGGCTAAGGAGAAGACTCATGGCGGAAGCTCCAAGAACGTGGCTACTATGTATGCCAACGACTTGTGTGCTCTCGCCAAAGCAGATTCCAACGAAAACACAGGCTCGCAAGCGCGATGGAGTGGTTGGGGCGACGTGAAGCTTACGTATTATCCTACCTCGGATAACTCGCAGGGACCGACGCAGCAGTCTCTACCTGAGCGAGGCGCGATCTCGAATGCACCTGCAACGCCGACACCTTTGAGGCGAAGTAGCACTTCCGCTGCTGCTCAGTCGACTCCTCGTGCTGGCCGTCAGGGAGTGTCGGAGGATAGCCCTGCCTCCGCTTCCCGACCCCCGGCTCTAGCGCGGGAGGAAAGTAGCCCCCCTGGCCAGAAGTCTTTAGAGATATCTCACGCCTCAGTGTCGTCGTCGTCAATCTACCAGCTCCTCTCCAAGGCCCCGGTAGATCTCCCGAAAGAGACTAAATACGAATTCTTGACTCGCCTCAGGGTCGCCAAGGCCCTCGCGGGGTCGGTCGAATCCCGACGACTGGCACTGAAGGCGCGCCTATTAGCTATACAAAACCTGGCGTATATCCACATAGAGCCTACCTTCATCGAAAAGGTCCTGAGGCAGGACAACGACGAGCCGCGTCGATTCCAGCTTGTGTATCAACTTGCAGAGCTGATCCACCCCGCCGCTGATGGCGCCACCGTAGTACCTATTGATTTGCAATCGATCGCATTCTCATTATTGGAGGCCATTTCAGGGTTCCATCACAAGCTGCCTGACATATTCTCAGCTTTAAATGCGACTGTGAACCACGGTGTGTTGCTTTACGTTATTAGGAAGGCTGTTGCCGAGATGAAAAAGGACGACTCTGGGGAGCAATGGACTGAAGAGGACGAATGGCGTGACAACCTCTTTTCTCTCACCCTTCACATCACGATGGCTATGGCTAACAATGCCTCGCGCATGATTCCTGAGATTATTTCGGCTGGATTGCTGGACATCATGGTTGAGATCCTCAACATTAGGTCCAACATAGCCGAACGCACGTACGGCACTCTGGTAGGATTTTTAGACAGTCTCGTGTATAACGTACAGAGTTCCTTCCAGACATTGATAAATGCCGACGGTCTTGAGGCCATCACCAACCTAGTTACTCATGAAGTTGAACTGGCAGAGAAGCTCATTACGGAGGACAAGGGAACGCCCGTTACCCATCGTTCTCAAGTCGTTGATTACGAGATACCCTTCTATCAACAGCAAAACCTCAAATTTCTCCTGAAGTTCATCCATCATTTAATGTCGCATGCCTTTGCTTTTGGTGGCAATACTGATCGGTTATTGAGGAACCTCGTCGATAAGTCTGCACTGCTTCGCAGTATACGCGAGATTATTGAGAACATGACCAAATTCGGCTCCATAGTATGGACCAATGCCGTTATTATTCTGAGTGACTTTCTCAACAACGACCCCACCAGCTTCGCGGCCATCTCTGAAGCCGGGCTGGTCCAGAGTTATCTGCAGGCATTGACTGGCCGTCCGGTACCCACGGGACAACTAGGCGGGACTGACTCGTGCCAGGGGGAGAACCGAGACGACAGTCCTGAATCGCCTGCGGATGGCCCTGCACCTGATCTCCTCGAGCCCGACAATCGCTCACACCCTCCGTCGCAGACGGACTTGGAAGTATCACGCGATAGTCCGCTAGCCCGTGGTATTTTACCAAATTCGGAGCCAATCACGATTGTGCCAACCGTCTTAAATGCGATTTCCTTGAACAATCTCGGTATGAAGATGGTTGTCGCGTCGCGCGCATTTGATAGCTACTTCGAAATATTCGAAAGCCCCGATCACGTCCGGGTAATGGCAACAGATGAAAACGTGGCTCAGAACGTTGGTGGCAATTTCGATGAGCTTGCTCGACATCACCCCTCTCTCAGACCGGCCATTGCAAATGCCGTCTTAGATATGATTGCTCGGGTCGCCCACCTCTCCCGGGTCAAGGCCAGAGATGATCACTGGGGAGCTAAGCTTCTTGTGGAAGATTCGGATGCTCAAGAGGTGAATGCCAATGAGGGACCATCGGGCGAGCCCGGAGTAGCTCCTTCGGATCAAGGCAAAGGCAAGGCTGTCGCTACAGCTGATGATGCTGATGTTGAGATGACGGATGTGAGCGCACAGCAAATGGAAGGCACGGAATCGACCTCAGGAAACTCTACGATTGATTCGTCGTCTTATATCACGCCTTATATCTATGCGATTTCCAACTTCCTGTCCCAATACATCAGTAATAACAACCTAAAGATGAATCTGATCAACAATGGTGGGATAGAGTTGCTTCTTGACCTTAGTACCTCACCGAGTCTTCCACACGATTTCGGAGATTCTTTAGCTTCTCGAAATTTACAATCAGTTGTCTCTCAGCTAGTTGAGACCTCTCCGATTATAGGATTGCCTTCCTTATTGAAACGGGCCCAGGCCTCAATCGATGTGCTTCAACCCGTGACCCAAATCGAGGAGATAGGAACCTACTTTTCACCATTCTTCAAGGATGACACGATCCCGGCGGACCAGAATGACGATGAGTCGAATCGACTTCTTCGTGGCACTGAATTGGTGAAGGCGCTCTTGAATACACAGTCTCTCATAAAAACTCTGTACCAATGCTTCCCCTTTTCGTCAAGGACGAACACTATCACGCTACACAACGTCAACGTCTTCGATTATTACAGTCGCCTGATCACGTCACTGGGCCCACTTCTGCGCGCTGTCATCTTGGAGGAGGCGGCAATTATTAAAAGTGTTCCGGAGAATTGGTCGACAAGGAAGCAGGGCCAGCCTACGGATCCGCAAGGTCCGTCGAACAACGGCTCTACGGCGAGCACTGGAAATGTGGCTGTTATTGAGCCTGAGGACTCGAGTTTACCAGATGTTCTATCATCTACCACTCTGTGGAAGCTCGCAACGGCTAGACCTAGCACTATAGGCAATGGTCTCTCCGAGAGAGAGCAATCAACCCCGCGTTACCAGAACTATAGAACCCTCCGCCTTTTGTTGCATTCGTTGATGCCTGCTACATTCCCTCTCTTCCAGACCCTTGGAAAAGCTCTATTGCCGCGTCGCGAACGTGATCAATACTCGCGAGTGCGCCACCTGCAGCTTACGGAGGATTTGGCCCAGACGATCTTAGCACAATTCGAGCTTCCCGATCGTGAGAAGTCTAGCGAGGACTTTCACTATTGGATCATCATATTGCATGCGGTTCATGAAATGCTGGTGAACCGTACGATTGAGAGTAAGTCGCATTCCCTTCCGGTTACTTAGTCTCAGCAATACTAACTTAAGTAGCACGCTCGGACCGACAGTCTCCAACCCAGATCATTGCACCTGTCTTGATTGCCTTCAAGAAGCATGGTGGGCTGGAACTGCTCAACACAATGCTTCGCACCTTTAAAACCGAGATCTGCAAAGAGGACAAAGATGGGGAGGACTCTTCCATGTCACGGCTTGCCGTCATCGGCATGAAGAAGATCCTAGACATGTACGCGATGGCTGTCAACGGCAAGATCATAACAGAGTCTGTGGGTCAGATTAACATTCTCCCAAAGAACACGGGTAACAGTGATCGACGAGCAGAGTCACAGGTCGCCCCTAACTTAGTCGTTGAGCTCCGGATGGCCATACTGCCAGTGATGAGAGAACTCTGGGACTCCCCGTTGATTGAGAAGGGTTCAGCTCACATACTTGCGAAGATTATCAGTATCCTAAAGTTCATTTCATTCGCCGACCAAGAAAACAATGCTTATAAACGGGCGGATAAGGTATGCCTTTAGCCTCCTTTATGTATATGTATCGCGTGTTTGGATGCTAATCTCTGCAGAATCCACCCCCTGTGTATCTCCAGCCTATAGCACTCAAGTTTCCTTGGACAGCTATCGATGATGACACAAGAGAGGTCGTTAGCGAGGCAGCCTGTGACGAGGACCTTGCCCACGAAGGCATCTACAGAGCCAACAACAACAGACACTCGGCCGCCGAGTACTGCAAAGCTCACAAATCGGGCCTTGCCGGCACCCGAAATCCTATTCCAGAGGCAGACTCGCCAGAAAATGCTGATAATGAATCCGCACCCTCAGCGGAACGCAGTGCAGAGCCTGCCGCCGAGCAAGATCCTATGGTTTTAGACTTCCCCCCGGATTTACCCCCAGGTCTTTTACTTGAAGGGGACGCCATCGACGAGATGGGGGAAACTGTGGTTTCGAGAGATGCAGTGGCACCTGGGGATGAGGATGGAGCAGCATCTTCAACTACCCCTGCTCCGGGCCCGCCGACCGGAGCCAGCACAGAAGTAGAACTGGTGAAGAGGACGGCTGTAGCTAAGGAGGATCTGGATGAAGAGCGTACCAAGTTACGTCTTAACCTTATTGATAGGTGTCTGGATGTCATAAGAGCGCATCCTGATTCCACCTATGAAGTCTCAGAGTTGATATCCTCTATAATTCTACGAAACCCCGGCGACGATCTGTCTGCAAGACAAGAAATAGGCGATACTTTGGCCAATGCACTAATGTCGTTCGCACTTGATGATGATCTGAAACCGAACGGAAGAAGCATTGCAGCTTACGCTCATCTTCTGTCTCTTCTTCTCCAGGAGAAGGGCTTCTTCCGAGCAACCGTTGGTATACTGAAAGATAACGTGAAGGATTTCTTACGATTCCTTCAGCTCCCAACGTCTCCGTCCACCGAGGAACTTCCGCCATGGATACCTTACGTTCTGCTCGTCTTTGAGATTCTCCTTAGCGACGACGAGCAACCGGGAGATATCAAGTGGAAACCACCGTCCACCGAGAACGACCCAATCGAACCACTTCAGTGGTCTCCCAAAGATCTCATTGTTAAAGAAGATGACCGTCAGACGCTTCTGAACTCAGTGCTGGAGATTTTACCACGTATTGGCAAGGAAGAATCATTGGCTGTATCCGTACTACGGATCCTAGTCATCTTGACTCGTGATCGTTCGATAGCACGATTGGTTGGTGATAAGAAGAACCTGCAACGTTTATTTGTCACTGCTAAGCAGCTCTCCGGCGCTGGATCTCTGCGCCTCAACGAAACTCGAATTACGTCTCATATTCTGACTATATTACGTCATGTCATCGAGGATGAAGAAGTTATTAAGCAGGTCATGAGAAGTGAAATTCGGGCTTACTTTGCCGGTGGCCGAAACACACGACCTCTTGATCCATCAGGGTTCACTAGAAACTTCTCTCATATCGCGCTCCGAGACCCACGGTTGTTTGTCGAAGTCTCGAACGAAACAGTGAGGCTAAGTCGATGGACACCTCCAGAGAGCAATATTGGACGTGGGCAGACGATAGTCCTCAAAGAACTGAAGCCGGATGCGCCTAAGGACGACGTGGCACCGACTGTCCGAGCCACTGAGGATTTGACTATTCAAGATGTGAAGCCGTCTACCGAAGGCGAAGATAAGCAGATGGTGGACGTTTCTAAGCCTCACACATCAGATACAAAGCGTCCAGTAATCGAGAACCCCGATGGTGTTGTGCATTTCTTGCTCTGCGAGTTACTGAATTATAAGGAGGTTGACGACAAGGAACCGCCCCAGACTGCTAAAGAATCGAAGAAGCAAGGAGATCAAATGCTACTTGCTGCAAGTGGTGTCTCCGACAGCGAAATTGCTGTCAGTATCGCGGCTGATGGCAAAGAAAAGAAAACCAAGCCTTCATTTAAGGCTGATGAGCACCCAATCTTCATCTATCGTTGCTTCCTCTTGCATTGTCTCACCGAACTTCTTCAAAGCTATAATCGCACCAAAGTCGAGTTCATTAATTTCAAGAGAAGTGCGCCGCTTTTCGCCAACACTCCTATCAAACCTCGGTCTAGTGTCTTGAACTACCTTCTCAACGATCTATTATACTCAAGCCACATAGACAGCTCTGCAGACACAGTTGCACACAAGAAAAAATATGCCACGTCAATCCAGACGCAGAACCTCTTAGTTGCTCTCGTGAGCAAGACAGGAGAGAAACCCGCCGAGCAGAGTCGAGATAAACACGACTACGACGACGAGCCAGATCTCTTGTTTGTGCGAAAGTTCGTACTAGATACTATCCTCAGGTCCTATAAGGATGCTGCAACGACGAGTGACCCATTCGATAGTAGATATGCTAGGATGCTAGCCTTGGCAGAGGTCATGCATCTCATGATGGGCGAGAAGGACAAAGATTCCCCCGTGCCATCTCGCGGTGGCCAAGATCCTGTTGAGAGGTCACAGGCTCAACTTCGGCGCCTCATGTACGAGAAAGGCTATCTTTCTGCACTCACGGCCTCTATCGCCGACATCGACCTCGCCTTTCCACCAGTCAAGCGAACTATTAAGTATATCCTGCGGGTGCTTCGAAACTTAACTAGCACCGCTATTCATCTGAGTCATTCTAATATCATTCCTAACGTGCCGACCCAAGAGAACGTTGAGGAAGAGACATACTCGGGAAGCTCCCTTTCTGATATCGACGATAATCGAGAGGAGACTCCGGATCTCTATCGAAATTCGGCTCTTGGAATGTTGGAACCAGGTAGGGATAGAGACGGTGACTATTCGGAAGATTCAGAAGATGGTATGAATCTATATTGAGCTTTATCGAAAATGGTGCTAACATGTTTAGATGACGACGAGGAGATGTATGAAGATGAATACGACGATGACATGGGTTATGAATCTGAAGATCGCGAAGAAGACGTTAGCGAAAGAGATGAAGAGGAAGAACTCGAAGGGATGGGACCAATTGAGGGATTGTCAGGAGACCATGGTGTCATCGAAGTCACAATGGAAGATGAAGACGAAGATGATGATATGGACGAAGACGACGACGACGACAGTGAAGATGATGAACTTGACTCCGATGATATGGATGAAACTGAAGACCGCATTGAAATTGTTGACGATGAGGGCAATCCACTCGAGGATGATGGAGTGTCTGGCTGGGAAAGTGACACAGACGAGGATGAAGAAGAAGACGAGGATGACGGGGAAGAGGTCGATTACGAGGTAGAAGCTCAGAATCTTCAAGACGTTGCCGACATGCGGGATCTCGACGATGTTGACGGCCTTAGTCGATTCGGAAACATAATGCGTGCGATCGAAGAAGAGGATTTTGAGCACGCCGACGATCTCAATGGTCGCTACATGGAAGACGAAGACGACGATGGTAAGTTTCAAAAAGTACCAAGACTTTCTATGCATACTAACCATAAATACAGAGGATGAAGATGAAGAGGACGATATAGACGATGAATACGCATACGAAGACGACTTTCCCAGTAAGTTAATATGCCAAACCCCGACTCTTTTTATTTTACCTTTTTCTCCTTATCGAAGAGAGAGTCTTGGACTACTGAATGCTAACGCTCTTTCCCTTCTTTTCAAAAGATGACGTGCCACCTCGTGGTGAAGTTGGGGCCTCAAGTCTAGGCTGGGATTTTCATGTGGTTGAACCACATGGAACTATTCTCGGACATCATCCTCGGCATCGACACGGTACTCGCAGTCCCTTCCCTCCAATCCCGTTCATGATGGGATCTCGAGATCCAATTAACAATTTTGGTGGTATGTTATCTACCGCTTTCTTATATATATATGTCTTGTGATTTTCCCACTGCCAACTACCCAGGCTTTTTGGTGCTCCATCGTTAACGAGAACTTACTAGCTAACATATATCTAGATCCACGAGGCTTCGGACGTAATCGACATGACCAACGACCTACCGGCAACGAAGACGGAATGAACCCCTTACTACGCCGAGGTAATGATGCTGGTAGGGACGGATCTCCTCGTCCCTCTCATCTTGGCGGTCTAGTTCGCCTAGGTTTCCCTGGCGCTTTATTTGGTGGTGGTAACATTGACAGTCCGATCTCCTTCATCAACGACCTTGTGGCATCTCTTCCTGCCTCACTGAATCGCAACGGGCATGCCTTTCACTTTCAAATAACACAGGGACCACGAGGGGATATCCATGATGTGCACTTTCCATTTGGCCCCCATCTCCGCGAATCCCGCGCGGATAACCGCCGAGAGATGTATCAGGAACCAACTCAAGCAACCTCGTTCACGACGGAGACAACCGTAAGTCGATGGACAGAAGAAGTGAAAATGATCTTCGGAGTACAGCATTCGGAGAAGTCACACCGTCTAATTCCAGCAATCCTCTCATACCTCGTACCGCCTGCTATTGAACATGAGAAAGAACTTAAAGTCAAGGAAGCAGAACGTCAACGTCAACAGGAAGAGGAACGTAAGAAGCGCGAGGATGAAGAGCGGAAGGCAAGAGAGGCTAAAGAGGCTGAAGAAAAAGCTACCCGGGAGAAGCAGGAAGCTGAAGAGCGTGAACGAGCAGCCGCTGAATCAGCTGCACAAGCCCAAACCGATACTGCCTCCCATGAAGGCGAGCAGGGCGACCATGCAGAGCCAGAAGCTATGGAGGGCATAGAAACATCTGACGAAGCGGCGGCTCCAACAGAAGATGAACCAGCTGGCACCCAACCACGCTCCTTCACTACAATCAGAGGGGAACAAGTTGATGTTACAGAATTAGGTATTGACCCCGACTACCTGGAAGCACTTCCCGAGGAATTCAGGGAGGAGGTTATCGCTCAGACTGTTAGTACACGCCGAGCTCAAGCTCGAGAGGCTCCTGGGGGCTCGGGGGAGCAGACCGAAGTATTCCAGGAGTTTTTGGATGCTCTTCCCGACGAACTACGCCTAGAGATTGTTCAACAGGAGCGACAAGATCAGCGAAGGCGAGAGCGAGAAGAGCTGCGGCGACAGACAGCTAATCCCGGCCAGGCAGCTGAAGCTCAAGACATGGATCCTGCTACTATATTGATGACATTCCCACCTGCTCTCCGTGAGCAAGTTCTCATGGACCAAGGCCCAGAGATAATGTCATCCCTGCCGCCGGAACTAGCAGCTCAGACACGTCGACTTATGCGAGCTTCCAATCCGATTGTACACCACGATCGGGAGTCATCCGGTACCAGTCGTCCGCGAGATGTTGTTCAACCCAGTGGAGCCGTCGATGGGGATAAACCTCACCGGAAGACGGTCGTGCAAATGCTGGACAAGCCGGGTGTTTACACTCTGCTTCGCCTTATGTTCATCAACATGAAGGGTGGATCTCTAGAGACATCATTGAAATATCTATTCAAAGACGTCTGCGAAAATCGACAAACTCGATTCGAGGTTGTTAGCAATCTACTGAAGATACTCCAGGAGGGCTCAACCGATGTGGATGCTGTTGAGAGAAGCTTCGCTTCGCTTTCTATCAAAGCGAAACAGCCCAAGGAGATCGATGCTAAGAACCAAACTCCTCAGAGCCTAAAGCGTACTTCCACAAATATCAGCAACAGCAACTCCGTCCAGGCAAGCTCCGAGACGTCTCCTCTTTTGATCGTCCAACAATGCCTTGATCTGCTCTGCTTCCTCGCGGATCATAACATCCACGTGCCTTCTCTTTTCCTTACGGAGCACGACGGTGTGAGCACTGTTATCAAACGTAGTCTCAGCCGCAAAGGAAAGAGCAAAGATGTGAAAGCCAATAAGTATGCCATCAATTCATTACTTGCGCTTCTCGATCGCGATCTCGTCATGGAGAGCTCCTCTATCATGGACAGCCTCTCACAGCTGTTGAGTCGTGTAACGGGTCCGCTACTTGCTCTAGATCGCAAGCAAAAGGAGGCTGCAGAAGCTATGAAGAATCTCGACTCCCAACCCACAAATGCAGCAGAGTCCTCCGGACCGACTGCACCTACAGATTCGAATAGTGCGGATGCCACACAGAGTGCAAATCCACTCACATCCGAGCCGGCGAGCGTGCAGTCTACTAGTGGCCCTGCCGAAACCTCGGAGGACGTACCCACGGGTACTTCGCCTGCCGAGGCCGAATCCTCTAAGGCAATAGAAAAGCAGACGATGATCAAACGAATTAAGCAGCTACATCCGCCTGTCATTCCAGACCACAACTTGACTCTCATTATCAAGATCTTTGTGGCACGCGAGTGTAGCTCCAAGACTTTTAAGGAGACTCTGTCGACTATTAAGAATCTGTCTGTGATTCCCGGGGCAATGCAAGTTTTCGGTGGAGAGCTTGCTCGACAAGCCCAGCTCTTGAGCGAGAAGATCGTCGTCCACCTAGATGAGCTGCTACCGCATATTCAGAACGCCGCTTCCGGTACGGAGATCCAGGGCGTCGCTCTGGCCAAGTTCTCCCCCGGCGCTTCTGACCAGAACAAGTTACTTCGCGTTCTAACAGCCCTCGATCATCTTTTCTCCCAGAAGAAGTCGGATACAACAGAGAGTCCCAATTCCGATGAGACCACGAAGCAGGATTTGCTCGCTACACTTTACCGCAACCCAACCTTCAATGCCTTGTGGGAGAAGCTTAGTGCCTGCCTGAGCGCAATTCGCCAACGTGAGAGCCTTCTCAACGTAGCGACTATACTTCTTCCTTTGATCGAAGCCTTGATGGTCGTTTGCAAGGACACTGCAAATGAGACACTCGCCCAGAGCCAGGCAAGCAAGGACATGGTACTATCAAGTCCGCAACCAGAGTCTCGTTTGGCTGGTCTGTTCTTCACTTTCACGGAAGAGCATCGTCGTATTCTCAACGAACTCGTGCGCAACAACCCATCGCTTATGAAAGGGACCTTTTCACACCTCGTTAAAAACCCTAAGGTCCTGGAGTTTGATAACAAGCGCAACTGGTTCAATCGCAGCGTTCACAACAAGCAACAGGTCGGCCAACGGCCTCACCCATTATTGCAGCTGCAAGTCCGCCGAGAACACGTTTTCCATGATTCCTTCAGGTCGCTGTACTTCAAGTCGGGCGAGGAGATGAAGTTCGGCAAGCTTAGCATTAGGTTCCATGGCGAAGAGGGTGTGGATGCTGGAGGAGTCACCAGAGAATGGTTCCAGGTCCTCGCACGACAGATGTTTAACGCCGACTATGCCCTATTTGAGCCCGTTTCGAGCGACCGCACTACTTTCCACCCCAGCAAGCTCAGCGCTATCAACGATGAGCATCTCATGTTCTTCAAGTTCATAGGTCGCATCATCGGCAAGGCTCTTTACGAAGGACGTCTACTCGATTGCTACTTTAGCCGTGCAGTCTACAAACGAATCCTGGGCAAACCGGTCTCAGTCAAGGACATGGAATCCTTCGACCCCGATTACTATAAATCCCTCTCCTGGATGCTAACTAACGACATCACCGATATCATCACTGAGTCGTTTTCGATTGAGGATAGCGAATTCGGTGTTACCAAGATTCACGACCTCATCGAGAACGGTCACAACGTGCCCGTCACGGAGGACAACAAGCATGACTATGTGCGTCTGGTAGTCGAGCACAAGCTCCTCACCTCAGTCAAGGATCAGATGGAGAGTTTCTTGAGAGGTAAGATAAACGAAATCTCGGTATTATACTTAAGCTAACTTATAGGCAGGCTTCCACGAAATCATTCCCGCTGAACTAATATCCATCTTCAACGAGCAGGAGCTGGAGTTGTTGATCTCTGGTCTGCCGGATGTTGACATTGACGATTGGAAGAGCAACACCGAGTATCATAACTATTCGCCATCCTCGCCACAGATCCAATGGTTTTGGCGAGCGGTACGATCGTTCGATAAGGAGGAGCGTGCTAAGCTCCTCCAGTTCGTTACGGGAACTAGCAAGGTGCCTCTGAATGGATTCAAGGAACTCGAAGGTATGAACGGAGTTAACCGATTCAACATTCACCGCGATTACGGCAACAAAGACCGTCTACCAACTTCCCACACGTGCTTCAACCGTAAGTATCTTCGCGTATCCTGTATTTGATACAGTTTGCTAACATCATCGCAGAGCTCGATCTCCCCGAGTATGAGAGCTACGATGCCCTGCGTGGTCAAATTATCAAGGCTATCACGACTGGTAGCGACTACTTCGGGTTTGCCTGAGTAACAGGTTCAGTTTAGGCTTACAAATACCACACACCATACCACCCCGTTATGATTGTATCGTTTTGCACAGCACAGAGAGAAAAAGGAGAGACCGAGGCAAAGGGGAGGTGCGGATCTTTCGCTTCCACATTCGGAGGTTTTTGATGAATTTGCGTTTCCCACTAGCATTTGTCATTCAGACTACCAGGAGAGCTACGTCAACGGAGTGCAGGCCAATGGCGTTAGCTAGTCTGCTTGAGACGTTACTGCACATAGCATGTGTAGATTAGGGTTATGCCATAATAACGAGTACTTTATATTTATGAATAATTTGCCGCTTGTTATTGTGCTGATTGTGATTGTCGTATTACGTTGTAGTTTAGACTAAAACCGAGGTCTTTCGAGACTGTAAAGCCGCTTTACTAGAGCCAACCGTAACTTACTTAGCTGCTTAGCAACCATGTCAAGTTGTAGCTTAAAAACAGACATAGCTCCGATATACCTTCATCGAGAGTTCGGGTGTCGTTATTTGCCTGTTATTAAGACGTATAATTGCGGGCGTTGAAGAACCTGCCCAACAATACATACCGCCTCAGCACTCGATTATCATGCCGGTTAAAACTACGCGGTTTGACGGTCAGTCTGTATACATACCTACCTAGGTACTCACCATATTTTCTTCCATAGGCGCTCATTAGCTCATCAATAAACATGCGATCAACTCCCTACGTGATTGTTCCCTCTTTACTGCCGTGTCTACTACCACGAGGTTTAAGGATTAAACACCTTGGTATCTGTACGAAACCGCATGGCGAAAAAATCTCACGTCGGTATGGTAGACTCATCCGTTGTTGCATTCTATTTTGACTTGGTCCTGGCTCTCGGCGTGCTTGTGCTATATACAAAGTTGCTTACCCGATCGGTCTAGCCCCCGCCCCCGACGTAGGTACGTCCTCAAAGAAAAGAAAGGAGTTCCCATCCGTCAGGCCCGATGGAGCTTGCGAAGCCTCGCTAGGCTAAGAAACCCGGCAAGCCCTTGGCTCAGATGTAGTCGGCGAGCGAAGGCAGCACCTTGGTGAAGGCGGTGCCGGACGGGGGCTCGATGGAGTACATGTAGTCGGCCCACCAGGGGCCGGCGCCCCACCAGAGCCAGCCCTTCCAGACGTCGGAGTTCTCGGCCATGAAGGCGAACATGCCCTGGACGGCCTGGATGCACTGGGAGTTGGCGCCGCCGGCGGTCTCGCCGATGATGCCCTTCTTGTTGTTAGCCTTGAGCCAGGCGGTAGCATCGGCCAGGCGCTCCTTGCCGACGGAGGCCGACACGCACGCCTCGGACGTGCCGGAGCCGTCCGAGTCGAGGTATTGGTGCTGTTGTGTATGTATTAGCGATGCCTATGTCGTAAGTATCCGGGGTGGTTTATTCGTACCATTTCGTAGATGATCTTGTCCTGAGGGTCTGTCAACTTGCCCATGGCCTCGGACGTGCCGCTGGAAGTCTGTCTAGTCTTAGCACTTATTATACTATAAATAAAGGAGTAGTGATGCTAACCCAGTGCCAGGCACCCGACCAGGAGTTTCCTTCGACGAAGATGTACTGGGAGGTAGCACCAGCGCCTCGGATGGCGTCAATGGCGGCCTGGTTTAGTTGGCCAACAAGGGCGTTGTCCTCATCATGAAACTCGTTGTTGGTGTCGAAGATGACCTTATCGTTGGTAGCGTAGCGCTTCGCCACGGTGGTCCACCATGCCCCGAACCCGGCAACATCGGTGATGATGTTGTTGTAGTAGCGGCCGAAGTTGTGAGGGTCAACGACGGCGTAAGCACCCCTATTTATTGTAAGTAACCGGGAGAAAGAACGAGACAGATTTAAACTGACTGGCTAGTGATAAACTTGACGATCTAGAGTTTTTAGTTAGTACTATATATCGTGTTCTAAGTAACTTCGGTGCTTACATCGTCAAGGCCAGCGGCGTAAGTCTCGTTGACCGTGCCCGTCAACTTAGTCGGAACGATGCGCTCCCTAGGTCTTGTTCAGCATCGGATGTAACAGTCTGCCCGGCATACGTAAACAAACATCATGAATGGAACTCGAAAGGTGTTAAACCCCTTCTGGATCAAAGTCTTTTCTCGGAGGTTAGCAATCGCTGACACGTTCGGGGAGCTTGCCAGCTTACAGATATGGCATTGTGGTCGGGCCATGTATAGTCCTTGCCGAGCCGTCCAGGGAGAGCGGTGTTGCCGAACTCGGCTCCAGACTCGCTCACACCGGTGAAGTCGAATTTCCCAGCGCGCTTCAGGGTGTTGGTAGGCACCGCGACAGCGCCGGAGATGGCGGCGGCACCAGCGAGTATATCGATGAACCTCATGATGTCTAGTCTACCGCAAAGAGACACAACGTGGGATGGAGGATCAGACCTCTAGATTCGCGATCAATGGCGGTGGTTGTTCACCTCTTATATCTTCAGGAACCGGGTGTAGGCCACGGGAGCGGAAGCCGACGCTCCGCCCCACGCAAAAGAGATGGAAGCATGAATCATGGCGCCTAGGATAATGGCTCGGCGCTAAGGGCAATTAAGGGAAGGGGATCGAAGATCTTTGGATATAAAGGCCATTGAGCCTCATATTAAAGGTTGCTCGCCCCTCGCAGGCGCCAGTGGGGTTGTCTACTAGTAATAAAAAGGTCTGATGAGACACTGCGTGGGACGAGGATTTGTGATCACTGATGGCTTGACTGCGGTGCTTGTTTTCGGTAGAGTGGCCTCGAAATTTGTTCCTTGCAAGGGCTTTGGATCTAGGCTAACTACCCTTGCAAGAGATCATAGAAGTGAGACCATGGCATCCAGCCGTACTAACGCCAAAGACGTAGAAATCCTACAAAGATAGGGCCGAGAAAGAAAAGAGCATCTTCGCAAGAGCTCTCCCCTGAAGCTCGTTGCTGATTCCAGGGGGGCGGGGCTTAGCTCTCCGCACATATATTAGGTCACGCTATGACTGTGTTTCCCCGTGGCGATAGAGCATCGTCAGGGGTATAAAATATAAAAGTTGGGGGAATCGTACACGACATTGTCCCAGGGTAAATATAAAAGCTACCTAGCTAGGTCGAATAGGATTAGCAACGTGCCTCGAATTGGATATATGACTCGGTTATTATTGTCATTCCGTTTTTTTTGTAGTTGTCTTAATTTCGGACTTTGTATGAGGTCTAAAATGAGTGAGTTGTAAGTTGTGAGTTTGGAGTTGGATTACCAATCTGCTATCTATAAACTGTATAGATAATCGACAGACTGATTAAACACAAAGCATAGGTATTCATCTAAGCATAGTTATTCAAATACTATGTTTTTACATAATAATTGTTTGATTGAAGCTTCTCGGTTTATGCCATATATATCTGCTTAAGTAATGATACCAGTATTAAGGTATTTCGTTCATAGAATTTCCTGAGACATGTTTAATTTAAGATACTTCACGAGGCATGACTCATACTATAAGAATCTAGAGGAGATCTGGGTCAGATGCTCTTAGAATGAAGTCTTATACCTTACTAGGCTTTAGACCTATCGCAAGTCTTACTCCATGGAGAGTAATCCAGACCAGGAAAGAGTCAGTTGTGCAACTATATCAATGTGTAGTCTCAGCCAGCCACGCTCCGTATGCTACACCATCATCATAAATACTCAGCAAACTAAACCCACTTACCCTTCAATACAGTAACAGACACACAACTGGTCAGAATCTGACACTACGCCGTGCAATAGTCATCGGTAAGAGTTGGCAGGTTAAGTCCCGGAGTGAACAAAATCGACCAACGATGTCGTGCACTAGCTCACCGATCGAAGATAGAATACGTCACTCGATGGTAGCTCTAAATTAGGATCTCGCATATTATAACCCATACAGCGAAGTCCTGACACATCGCATAAGATACCATTATGAGGCATTGGTGGCGCTCTTCGGTTTAGATGACTAGTAGAGGATTATGTTCTGATTATTCTGTTTCCAAACACGAAGCCGACCACTGGGGTTAATCAAAATCCATTTCCACGCAGATGGCCTTCCACGAGTTGTGGCGGATATTCTAGACACAGCACAGCTGAGATCCTTGGTTCTAGATTCTCGACCGTCCGCAGAAGAGATATTTGCTAGGAGTGTTAACGAAGACGTGAGACCTGCGAACCCATCAAGCCTTCTTGAAAGTTACGTAGAAAATGCTGGCTCTCTCTACCTGGCGGTTACGGTCTTCGACCCAGCCATCTTGAAGATGTTAATACTCTTGCTCAGATTCCGTAGGAGGTTCCTGCAAAACTTGGGTTGATTCGTTTAGCCTTAGGCTCACCGTTGCCATATTCGATAGTCCCGAAAATGACAAATACCTTGAGTCTGCGCTCATCGCTGACTAGAGAGTTCCCGGGGGAGATTGGTGAGTTCGACCATACAAATACTAACATAGAAACAATAAAGCAAACGTCTTGAACTTCTAGGGAAGATTCAATATCCAAGTTTGGGTGGAACCTCGGAACCTAGATAAATAAAGCGGAGAATTATTATTCCATACAGACCCACCCACCTCATCATCTTATCGATAAGACCAATACCTATCTCGAAATATACGGAATTTAATGCGACGAAGCTACTCCCATCAATAGCAATTGCCCGATTCCAGACAAAATGCAGCCTACAAGGTGGCTCTTAAAAGGCCGATCGGTGTGGAAAGGTAAACCTCCATCCTCCCATACGCAGCGCCTCCGAATAATTAAGAACTAACAACCCCCCCTTACAGGACCTCACATCGTCCCGTAAGAACTCTCGCTCCCACTCCTCCTCCCCCAACCCTAGCATCGCGCCGAACCAGCCTAAGCTCACACAGCCGTAACGCATCGCAGGCTCCCCATAACCCGCGTAGCCCCCGGCGAGCGGGTCAAGCCGATCCGCACGCAGGCGCGCGCCGCCACCATCCTGCCCAGCTTCGTCGGCCTCAAGTTCCAGGTCTACAACGGCAAGGAGTACCTCGACGTCGAGATCACCGAGGAGATGGTCGGCCACAAGCTCGGCGAGTTCTCTCCGTACGTCACCTTCGTCCTTATTCTTCCTCTTATTATTATTGTTACTACTGTTGTCGCCATCTCCCGCCTCGCTTTTTTCCTGTTCGTGCGTGGGAGATATCGTTCTAACTTTATACTATTTCGGTGTAGGACAAGAAAACCCTTCGTCTGGTCGCGACGGTAGAACGGGGACGGAGAGGTGTGGGCATATCCCGGCGTTCGAGGCAATTGGAGGGACATTTACGACTTAAGTCTTCTGCTGTGTACCTATCACGCAGCAGGTATATCACACATCGAGACATGTAAAACATGGTTAGAGGAAACCGGAAGATGTATCAATTGATGATGTCTATCCGTATGTAACTTGCGCTGCGTCTCTAAATGTTGGTGCTTTGTGCTTTGTGCAGTCCAACTAGATTATAACAACAGAGCCTAGTCCTGTTCAAAGGAATAAAAAAAGGAGAGCCGATCCATAACGCCAATGCAAAAGCCAATGCCGTATACCCTAGTCGTGACGTTGCCGATAGTGATACAGCTTCCCAGTCCGTTCTATCACGGGAATTCTAATAGCTTCTAGCGAGCTAAACAGAGTGATGTTAGCATTTATATCAGTAATAAGGCTTAGACTAGCTACCTCGGCTCATGACGTACCTAATTTTTTAGCGATAAAACTCGCTACGCTTTATATTTACGCCGTACTCTCCAACGGCCATACCTAGGTCTTCCATGGTCAAGACGGTACGGTTTTGGCTACCGCCTTGACCGCCACCGCCGTACCCTGCCCGTTGTATGCCCAGCAGTCCACCGCGTCCCTGGTCCTTCGAATTTGTCTGTGCTTGGCCAGGAACCTGGAGACCGGCGGCGGCGCCGAGATTGCCCATCGGGTTGTTCGCACTGGTGTTCGATGCTCGGATGCGACTGTACTGATAGGCATCGGCAGCAACATCTGCCACGAACTTCTGGACGGCGAGAGCTATGAGACGTGCGAGGCGGGGATCAGTATGGGGTGGAGGAGGAAGACCGGCTTTCGCCATGTAGTAGTTTGTGACGGCATCGGGGATCTATTAGATGTTTAGTTACGTCCGACACGACACGACACGGTTATGTAATAATTGGGGGTCATTTACGATAGGTGCGTAGTCATCCATTTTAGTCAAGAACTCCTTGAGAGAAGTGTCCTTCCGAGTTGGCATCTTGTCGGAGGGAAGCGCGATCTCGTCCTCGTTCTGCTGCGAGGCGGCAGGAGCGACCTGCTCATTCTCGGTTGGAACATTCGTCATAGTGATGTCGTGTCGTATCGCGTTGTATCAATTAGTGCGAAATAGTCGATAGACAGCAGGGCAAGGTAGAGCAGAAAGTAGACAATCGTAAGCCTTGATGTGATGATGTTTACGCGATCGGAAGTTGAATAGGAAGAAATTCGATTATGAATTGTATTGTGAAAGGGTTTAAAAGACTTAGAAATCTCGAGCTGAGCTTAGAAAGAGCGACCCCTCGATTTCTAGAAACTTGGAAACTAAATGGTACCTAGGTACCACTCCAATATTCCGCTCTAGGTGGGCAAAGGACAGGTCTCGAGGGGTGGATGAAGTGCTATTGTACAGACAGAGAGTCGTTCTTTAGTAAAATATCTTCTCTTCGATTATTTGCTTTGTGTAACACGTGGGAATCAAGAAATTGATGAAAGCCGTCAAATGAAATGTCGGAGTATTTATTTAGAAGGAAACAGGATGAAGTTATGAGGCTGAATGAACTTGCCGGTAAGTCTCGGCTTGCCAAGCGATGGGTACCTGGGGAAGTACAGTTATGTGGGTCTCCGCTAACACCTTATCTTATCGGATTATCACATGTCCCATAAATTGATCTTAGGTACATAGGTACCTAGGGTAGTGGATCATGAAAGTCGGAGGACATATTGTTCATCAGATCTGCTGGCACTAGCTAGTACTGGTATATTAATGCTTCAGTACTCAAATATCTGGGTATATATCTCCATTATTGTTACTGCTTAACAAAGGTTTCCAAGTTGGAGCTGACCTCTCCGTACCTAAGCACACATCGTATTAGGTATTACTGCGATGGCTTTCCCTCCTAACAACTACTAGGTACCCAGTTAGAGTAACATCAAAAGGTACGCTGTGGGCATAGGAAATTATCCAGTAGAGTACATAGATCGATCCAATACCTTCGATCCCTGTCTTTTTAGTCAAAAGCTTCCGGACAACGTCATAGGCGGTGCTAACTTGTAGCCAACCTGTACGACCAGACAGCTTATCCCTCCGCCGACTCTATTGCTGCTATTCTATCGGTTTCCCCTATGGTAGGTGTGATGGTTTCCATACTTTGTCATAGAATCGAGGGCTTAAATATCACAAGCTGTGTCCATGGGTCTTTTTGGCTGCAAACTCAGGCGAAGCTTTGTACAAAGGCATCTTGTCGTGCCATAATCGCCGCTGAAGTTTGTTTCATCGCGATCTGCTAGTGTGTATTCACCCGGTTCCCACAGGCTCTGGACGCTGTGAAAACACAATCTTGTATTTGACGATCTCGACTACTTCCAGATTTTCCGTTGTAGAGTCGGAATTCCCGACATTCATGTCCACGTCCTCCCCGGATTTAGGCCGCTTTTTAATGATAGCCATAGCCTTGGGCAGCTTCTTGACTTCCCCTGTGAGTCTTTGGTGCTCCCCCACGTAGAGGTAAATTTGGTTCGTCCAGGAACTGCTAGCGGGATCTTGCGTTTCCGGGTTATAGTCCGGGAGTACGATACGCCCAATATTTATGTCTTGAATATTGTCCTCGCTACCCTCATAATTCTCCGGGATGTTGAAAGTACCTTGGAGCTCTAGAATGGCCAAGCCCGAAGGTGTTTGTATGAGTTGGGGGAGGGGATTCCGACTTGTTGTTTTGGATCCAGATGTCCTCGGGTATAATTGGATAGAAGAGGCCATTCTGAGAGGACCGATGTCCTCCTTTAACGTGAACAAAGTGCTAGGTAGACAATGATAGTAGGGTATGAGAATGAAGAGAATAGTGGGTCTCCTCATAACTTCCCAATTAATTCACGTTGTTCGGCGCTAATGGATTTACTTCGGTACCTACCTAGGTAGGTTGACCCGTAAGTACCTTGGTATTAAATTGTAGAGTAAAAGATTTCAAGGTGGTCCATGCACCACGTAGCCCTAGCGCTGCTCCACATTTCTTTCTTTTCCCACGCAGGAATTTGAGATTAGGCGAAGTAAATCCACGAAATCCACACAACCAACTTTTGAACCTTTCAATTCCATTTAATTTTTTTCCCTTGTGTTTTTCCACGATTCGACTTCATCCAACAACACAACACAGTCGACCGCGACAACCATCGACGAGATGAAGTTAAACATCTCCTACCCTGCCAATGGCAGCCAAAAGCTGATCGAGATCGAAGATGAGCGAAAGGTCCGAGACTTCATGGAGAAGCGAGTACGTTTTGACCTCTTCGTTGCCGTCGTTGCGATGCCTCGATTTCCTACATCCACCATAATACCTATATCAATACTTTTATCTACCTATAATTCATCATCCTCTCCGGCTAGTTTGTAGTCGCTACTTGGGTTTTAGAAGAACTAACATAGCTGTTGTTTCTAGATGGGTGCTGAGGTCCCTGGCGATAACCTTGGCGATGAGTTCAAGGGCTACATCTTCCGCATCACTGGTGGCAACGACAAGCAAGGTTTCCCGATGAAGCAGGGTGTCATGCACCCTACCCGTGTCCGACTCCTCCTATCCGACGGCCACTCCTGCTACCGCCCCCGCCGTACTGGTGAACGCAAGCGAAAGTCGGTTCGTGGTTGCATCGTTGGCATGGACTTGTCCGTCCTCGCCCTCTCCGTCGTCAAGCAAGGAGACAACGATATCCCCGGCCTAACCGACGCCGTCCACCCCAAGCGCCTCGGTCCCAAGCGTGCCACCAAGATTCGCCGCTTCTTCGGTCTCAGCAAGGATGACGACGTAAGTAAATCTTCACTCGTCATCGCCTACTCGGTCGTTGCTTCTGCGGGATGAGAGAGAAGAATCCCTTGCAATGAATACCACCGAGTAGAGTCTGAGAGGAATATCAAAATGGAAATATCACCGGCTAATACTGTGGGGTTTTCTGCTATATAGGTCCGAAAGTATGTCATCCGACGAGAGGTCCAGCCCAAGAAGGAGGGCAAGAAGGCCTACACCAAGGCCCCCAAGATCCAGAGACTGGTCACTCCCCAGCGTCTCCAGCACAAGCGTCACCGCACCGCGCTCAAGCGACGACAGTCCGAGAAGGTTAAGGATGAGGCGGTATGTTTACTTCTGGATACTACTACATTTCTATATCATGTGCTAACGATGTATTATAGAATGAGTACGCCCAAATTCTGGCCAAGCGTGTTGCCGAGGTCCGCGCTCACAGGGCCGACGCTCGCAAGCGACGAGCAAGCTCTATGCGCAAGTAAATACTTACAGGCGTTTGGTCGGTGTCTTCTGGTTCTTGCATTAGGGCATAAATCATGGCAATGGCTTGCGGGATGATAGGTTGCTGGTCATAATGATAGCCCGGCATCATGAGGTGTATTCCCGGAACCCAAAAATGAAATCAAGATTCCCATACCACGTTCTTTTTTATCATTTTCTCGTCAAAAGCTATTTGCATTGTATTGTTTCGTACGGATACCCGATGCTATGTGACACGATGCTCCCTCAAACCAACATGATCGTTCCATTTCGCCATAACCCATGCTGTAATTGTAATTTATGATATGCAAGATTGGTATATGTGTATATCCATGGACAAACTCAGTGTACTATGTCTCATAATGAACTCCGTGCTTATACCTAGGTATGACCTCGATTTTATGCTCTACGACGTCTCGGCCCTCCACGTGAATGATTTCCCAAATGCAGTCTCGAACTCCCAAGCAAACAAACAAAAATATCACCGGAAGGAGGCCACCGATTTCTCTTAACGTGCAGCACAATCTTCAGCTCGTACCGATTCTAATTCCGATGCCGATACCGATACCGAGATTCAACTCTTTCCTCCGACATGTGCGGCGTGTACATAGGTACATGCATATATACAGCAGCACATTAGACCGGAGCGTGAGTGAACAGGAAGCTGCGGGACGCGTCAGCGGGATCGGAAATCTACAGGTTGGGGGGACACAAGGCGTGTGTGTATTATGCGTGTGGCTGTCGGAGCACGTACCTTACGCTCTCTCCGTTGTGCGTTCGCCGGATAGCCTCGGCTATCGTAGGGCTCACGTCGATGACCCTCAGCTTCTTGCACCGCTGGACCTTGTCGCCGAGGGGCACGGTGTTGGTGACGACGACCTGGCTCAGGCAGCTGTTGTTCAGGGTGGTGATGGCGTCGCCGCTCAGGATGCCGTGCGTCACGACGGCGATGACCTCGCGGGCGCCGTGGTCCTTGACTGTGGCTGCTGCCTTGCTGCGGAGCGGGAGCATGTTAGCATTGCTGCCGGTCGGGTTTTGGGAATACGAGTTTATGCTTACGCCAGGGTGCCGCAGGTGTCGGCCATGTCGTCGACCAGAATTGCGACCTTGTCCACCACATCGCCGACAAGCACCATCCTGCCCACGACGTTGGGCCGAGGGCGCTCCTTGTGGATGAGCGCAAAGCCGCGGTCTAGGCGATCCGCAATGGACGTAGCCCTGTCGCATCAATGTCAGTTTCGCTCCTCCGTAGCTTTTTTTGTCTGCGACGCGCGCATTGCGATCGGCCTACCTCTTCGCGCCACCGGCATCCGGGCTCACGATGACGGTCTCCTGGCCGGCGAGATTCTCCCTGATCCAGCGCAGGACGCTCGGCTCCGCGTACAGGTTGTCCACCGGGACGTTGAAGAAGCCCTGGATCTGCGAGGCGTGGAGGTCCATGGTGATGACGTGGTTGCAACCGGCGGTCTGCAACATGTTCGCGATGAGCTTCGCGGAGATGGGCGCGCGACTCTTGTCCTTCTTGTCCTGGCGGGCGTAGGGGAAATTGGGAATCACGGCGGTGATCCGGCGGGCGGACGCGGTGCGGCAGGCGTGGATCATGATTAGAAGCTCCATCAGGCCATCGTTAATGTCGCCCGGAGCGGTGGACTGCAGGATGAAGACTGCAAAGGGATCAGTTCGAGATCCAAATTAACAGCGCGGGCGAGGACAATCAGTAGCAAGTGAAGCCGTACCATCCTCGTCTCTCACTGATTCACCGACCGTGACGCTGGTTTCCTGGTTTGAATAATTCAAACTCATCGTCTTTGCGATCTCAATGCCGAGCCTATAGGCAGTAGAGGACTCGATATTAGCTAATATCCATATTCAATTGCTTCTTGGAGGATACCGGTCTCTCCAATTTCGTCATCCGCGCGCTTTGGAAAGCCACAAATAACCGAGGAACATGATTTGCTTATTTGCGTCGTCTAAAGCATTGGAGGATTGGGATTGGGATTAAAATAAGAAACATACCGATCGGCTACGGCTTTAGCCAGACTCGGGTGGCTATTGCCCGAAAGCAATTTGATCTCGTTCGCCATGTCGCCCATAGTGAATGGGAGTAAAAGAGAAACCAGACGGTGCTGGGCTTCTCTGGTTACTTAAAATTTTCGATCCTGCTGCAGCGTCACAAGCAAGGAAAAAAAAAATCTTAAGACAATAGCACTGATGCGGTGCCACCGACTAAGGCCTAGCCACAGTCCAATCGGGAGGAATCGCGGGGTCGTGTCGAACTTTCCCCTTTGTGCTATGGTTGGACGGAGGGGTGTCGCAAGCTACTGCAGTAGTAATGATTGTGGCTGATATTCTAGTGAGGTACTACCTACTATGAGGTAGATATAAAAAGTCTGGCACGTGGTAGATTAAAAGCTTTATAGCACGACAGGAAAAGATTTTCGGAATGCTTTAAGCAGGCGTTGGGGTAACTTTTACTACCTAAATAAAGGAAGGAGGGTCTGAATCTATAGTTGGCCAACAGCTACGTGTATCTAGGTATTCGGCATGCGCCATTGAGGTCACGCAGCATAAATACCAAGACAAGGGAAAAAGTCTGTTTCTTGAGTTGGCGCTAAATTTGATCGTTCCTAGCTCAACTTTAAGACTGCAGGCTAGTTTTCATAGGTTAGGTTTGTACCATATCCACTCTTGTCAACCTTTTTTTATACCTTTAGGTACCTACCTACCTAAGGTACCTACATATATACCAGACCGACGTATCTGGTATCTACTTATTTACGTAATGAACCTTGTTGGGCATGTTCTCGAAACTTTAAAAGCAGTTGAGACGAACTCCTATACATGAGATAGAAGTTGATGGATAGTTCCATTGGAGGAAGATGTGTTTGAAAGAAGCAGCTATCCAGTGCACGAGCCACCGTTCGTCGAATGCATAGAACCCTTTGTCTAAATATTTATTTATATATGTAGTTCGTCGTACTTTGGCCAATAACAAAAAGCCAAATAGATTTATGTAAGAAGAAACAATCAGATTATTCTCCCGGGCATATTTTTATAGTTTACAACAACCAGTTGTGCCAACCTCTCATTACTATTAAACCATAACTTGGATCTTACTATCATACGATTAACCATGCATGCCGAATATAAATATATATCTTACTTAACTAGATAATAGATACTATGAATCGTAAAGTATGTCCATTAAATTTAATACCATTTAACCAACCTATTAAGTAGAACTAATAAGCAGTCCGCGTATAATATGTTCCGCACTAAATCGTGGCATCTCTTTCATCTCGACGCACAAGATTTAATACACAAACTTGGTATAACGTGCTCTCTGTATTGATAATTGGAATGATGTGATAGGAAAACATCTTCCAGAAATAGAAAATGGAGCCGAGCTTCCTACATACCTACTTAGATTAGGTGATTAAACGCAACAATCGATATACCATGGAAAATGATAGTAATCTTCTCGATATCTTAAGAACGGTGATGCGCAAATTGAGGAACTACCATCTCGTCTCACTGATCCATAAATACGACTGAGTCTCTTTAAAACTAATAAATATATATCAGATGATTCTTAGCTACAACTATCCACAAGCACTTATACACTATCCAGGATATATAACATATTATACTCTCCATACTATTTTATCTACTCCTTGATATCTCATAGTATTAGATATTGGACATTTCTTAACAAGAGCCTTGCTATATAAGCCGGTCTAATTCTTTGTTTACCGGCGCTGAGCTAGCTCACCCCGTGACAACTCCGTCCCCGTTCCTCGTCGAGACCTGATACCCCCATCGACTATATCTCGATTACCGATCCAACTTGAAGCATATGATGCAGAATACCAATGAAAGCTATCACAATCAGTTGATCCCATCAGGCCTAGTGGTGATATACTGGTACACTTTAGATGGAGATGCTAACCAATATCGCAGTCCCTGTCGTCCCCCGTTCCCTGCTCGGGTAGGCATCTGCAGGTTACTACGAGGTATTCTCAGTCCCCTATTACTAACTGAGCATGCTAACGCTTCAGGGATACCAGTCCCATATTCGAAGGCCCCACTAGGTCAATTTCTGGATAGTCCCCTGAAAAACGCCTACAGGCGGCATGGTACCGGTAAGTCTACAGTTCAATCCTCAGCATGGGCTAGATGGAGTTCAACAAAAGATTTTGGCAATTTTTTTAATTCGTGAAGTTTTTCTTTCGTTAGCTCCTTTACCTAGGTAAATTTCGCCTTAATTTAGTTGTCCGCTTGATTCTCGTGTCCAATAAGGCATTCTTTTACTTAGATTTAAAAGTTTAGAGGCAAACGCGCGTTGAAAATTAAGGTGGAAGGGTGATACCCCCTTTTCCCTAAGTGAAGCTAGCATTTTTACTTTTATCGCCATCATTTCTCTAGGTCGTGTAAATTTTCCTACGGCTACCTATTTAAGCCGTTATTTACCTAAGCACTCGTGATATATCCACCAATTATAATCTGGCTATAATAATTAATGGACTTAAACTGAAATTATGTTCACGCAGAAGGCGATAGAGGTATGCTTGAGCTGGCACTGTGGTTGTTCTATATTGAAAATACCAGTTAGAATAATTAGAACTACGATTATCGCAGGAATATGTCAAGTTTGACGAATCATATAAGTATCGAAAGCTATGTACATTCTATCAGACGATAGTCTCTACAAACTAACAAGCCTTTCGTTTCTCTTAGCTTGTTAATACAGGTATCTGTTGATCATCGTGCCAACTGAGACTGGACTGTAGAAACGCGCCCAAAAGTTGTGCTAGGTACAAATGGGTATCCAAGTCTCTGGGAACTGCACATCAAGATCGCACTGATACTAATCTTGGTGTAAGGCATCGCAGCCATGTCTGTTTCGGAAGCCGAAAGTAAACAAGATACTATCCTTGAATGATAGGAAATTGGGGCATTCCCTGCCGTTGGAGCAGATGCCTACGACCTGGTCATCGGTGCCGGGGTACGGCTCGATGAATCCAATACCACTTAGCTTAAGGTTGCGGATATCCAACTCCATCGGCAAGATGATTTCGGTGCGAATTTGATCGAAAGCCACATATGTGCATATGTCCAGAACGCGGTAGACGTCCTGCTCAATGGCCGTTCGGGTTTTTTCCCATCCGTGGCGGATGCGTTCGAAGACCATGCTGTTGACCATGTGGGCCGCGACTTCGAAAGAGTAATGCTTGGAGAGCTGGAAGAGGCAACAGAGAAGCTCGGTGCTGCACTGGTTATTGTAGACGATGTGCATTGGACGAGCGTCGAATTCAGGTCTCCAGTAGCTAAGGATCGCGATCTTGTAGGACGCGTCCTGGTGGGTTCCATGGGCCTATTAAATCATGTATGAGTATGACTATGAAACTGGAGTGTTGATTTGATAGGGTTTTACTTACGTCACTGGGTATACCGCAGCCATGGCAGAAGCCGCGAGGATCACCATTGTCATCGAGACTGGGCTCGCTAGAAGTGCTATCGTCATCAAGACTGGACTCGCTAGAGGTACCATCGTCATCGATGCTTGACTCGGTAGGAGTTGAGTGAGCTTCAGTTTCTGGGACCTGGGTTGACTGGTCCGGGTTGTGCAAGGCTAGGTCCGGGTTGCGCAAGGCCAGGTCAGGGGCGCGCAAGGCCAGGTCTAACATGGTCTGGTTCTTGGCCATGATATCAATGTAAATGCTTAGACTTGGATCAACTGCGAAAGCATAATGGGTGCTTTTCTAAGCTGGGGTTGAGTGGATTGAAGAAAATGAACCTTAGTGGTGGGCATGTGGGAAGCATGGCATGGAAGGACCATAGTTGGCAATAATTTCATTTTGAATAATCATTCTATTTACTGGCATATTTACGTGGGATTTGATTAGGGCATAGTTGAATCGGTTTGGCTGTCTCGATAGAATCTTTGACTTTCTATAAGGAGAACGATATAAGCGGTGGTGTAAAGACCAGTCAACGTTCCGGGTCAGTAATCGGGGGTATGGTTTCGCCCGGAGTGGACCCAACCGAATGTCGTCAAATTCGGATCCGGGCCGAGGACCGGAAATGTGGACCGACTCGGAGGATGTATGCAGACATTCTTCACATTTTATGTCCACTTTTTCTTTTTCAATTGTTGTTTTTAGGATGTTCTTTTTCTTATTGTGGATAGGCTAGAAATACACTAGAATTTCTTTGCGGATCATCTGGGGGATGTACAGAAGATCGAAACCTATGCAGCTATGTAGAGCTTCGTAAGCCCCTATAACCTGTTACGTCAAATGTCTCAGCCGCTTGACAAACTAGTACATGTACGGTACCATGGTTCTCATGAGCCCATTTTTGCGGGTAATTTCTCAATTGGTGGATAATGGGCAATACCTAAGATCATGGCTGCATGGTAGGCGGTAAGAAAAAGCAACAAAAACATCGTTCACATCATCTCCACTATCACGCTGTATTCGAAACACATTGGCTGAGCTGTTTCTAGTATGTTTGAATGCCGGGGTCGTAGCGAATGGGAAAATTAGACGGGATCGACTAACAACCCTGTCTAGAGAGTAAAGAAACGAATAGGTACATGGGTTTCTGTTATGTAGGCTATCCTGTCAGAATTTATTTCTTTTAGAGATGGTTGTTGAATAGAAAGCTTTACGCATACTGAGGTGTATGGAGCAGCGACCTCAACTTTCGCGGGCCGATTAACTCTTCTGCGCAGGAACGTAGTGTATATTCATTTCCGTTCGTTTTAACCTCCCACGGCCGGTCTGTCGGGATACCCCTTGGGAATGGCACTGGCTTGCGTATGACAACAACTTACGATGGCCAAATATGGAATATCGCTCCTATTGCTGTGCTCGCTGTGGCCAACTATAGGCTTGGGGTTCGGCGATTCTGCGCTTGATGGAGATGGCCTGAATAACAGAGTGCGGAGGGAGGAACGAAATGGACTGGTAGAGTTGAGATGGATTGTGATGGAGAGGGAAAATGTCGAAGCTCTGCTTTCGTCAACCACAGCGACGTTTACTCTTCCGACCGCAGCATTACCAGAGAGCACCCGCCTCCAAGCCCGTCAGGCTGAAGAGGATCCAGATGACATCGATAATGATGGAGATGAAGATGACGACAGGCCACAACCACTAACACCAACACTAACACCACTAATAACACCACTAACACCGACACTAACACCACTGCTACCAACATCACCTCCTCCTCTTCCACCAGGTGCTCCCAATCCGGCCGAAATCAGCAGCAGCATATCATCTGCCGTGTCAAGCAGCGTATCGACTGCCGTCTCAAACAGCCTAACAGCCGCCTTCTCGTCGTCGCTTTCGGCGATCTCGGCTTCGTTAGCCGCAACAGCGACCGGTGTTTCCGCTACCTCATCGCAACGAAGCAGTATCACCAGCACCACCAGGACGAATGATATCGGCGCGATCGCGAGCATCCAGACGAGCGCCAGCAATGCCATAGAGGAGGCACAAGCCAGTGCGCAGAGCGTCGTGAAGGACGCGCAGGCTAGCGTGAGCGCTGCTATGGTAAGCACCTAGCCCGTTCACGATAATAATAATAATAATAACAACAATAACACTCTGTATGAAGAAACATCACTAACAATATACCAAGGCCAACGCAAACAGCGCCCCAGCCCAAGGCTCAACCCTGACCTCGGGACAAATCGGGGGCATCGTGATCTCGATCGCCATAATATCGTCCCTCATCTCAGCCCTAGCCACCTTCCTGCTCATGCGCCGGAAGGCTCGGCGGCGACAGGAGCTGCAGGGGAAATACGACTCCGACGCGCCGCCCGACATGAGGAGCGAGGGCCCGACCGACCACCAGCAGCACCACTCCCTCTCGCAATCCATCCAAGAGCGGCTCTCTGCGCTGCGCATGTTCTCGGTCCCGATAATCGCGAACCGCCACCGAAGCCGGTCCCTCGGCGGCGGCGGCGACGACTACATCCCCGACATCAAGCAGCGCGTCGCGTTGCCGCCGACGGCCGAGCACCCGGCGATGTCGCACACGGCGCGGCCGCTCTCCATGCCGGGGCCCGAGGGGAGCGACCCGGAGCTCCCGGTGTCGCCGCTGACGTCGGAGAGCGGGCAGTCGTTCGAGTTCCAGGTCTACGAGCCGGCGGAGCCCGAGCCCTCGCTGCAGCCGTCGCCGGTGGGCGCAGCGGGGCCGGGCCCCAGGGTGCCGGCGCCCGCGCAGGTGTCGCTGGCGCGGGAGCAGAGCATCAGGGGCGGGCGGCGGCCGCTGGTCGTGCGCGTGGGCAGCTTGCGCGGGCGCACGCGCAAAGACGCCGGGCCCCTCGCCATGAACCCCGTATACGCCGCGGAGGCGGAATACGAAGCGCCGCCCGTGTCCGCGACGGGGCAGTGCCACATGATGGCCATGCACACGCACTCCAACTCCGACGGTGCGCACGCGGAATCGAGGGTAGACATGCCGGCTCTGCCGTCCAGGGCTTCTTCATTGCACGTCCAGGCGCCGGTCCCGAGGCGGTTGGTTAATCATTTCTCGCTCGAGCGAGGCTCGAGTTATCAACCGCATGCGCTTTGACATAATGGTTAGTATTCATTTAGGACACATTGTGAAATATTATTGCTAGGAGGACTTTGTACTCATTGGCATCGTATAGCTCCTTCATTGCAGACAGCTCATCAGCCATATAATCTCTTGTAAATAGTGTTTAAAATCATTAATACGAGTACATGCTTCCTACCGAGATTCCTAAATTCCCTTTTAGTACTACATAGAAGGTCGATCACAAGCATGTCTCCTAAGATACCTAGCTACCCTTCACATTGGATTGGATGCGGCACCCGAGACCTCCAGCTCCATAATTTTCATTACCTTGAAATCATACGTTTTTATGTACAGTTACATCCATCCGAGCCCATGACAGGCCTTCCTATGGCCAAGCACTTTCAGGCTGAGAAACCGTGAGCCTCGCCTAACCTAACGCCAGCCATGCACACCGACACGCCGTGAATACACGTTCTATTTGAGACATGTTCGAAACCCCTATCGGCGTCACCATGCTCATTAGACGTGAGCAGACAGTCCCGTAAGCCTATAGGTCGCCTTTGAGCGAGAAACCTGCAGATACCCAGTAGATACCGCGTACATTTGAATCATGCTATGGGACACCAGAGGCATCCTCTCTTCCTCAACTAACGACGAGAAGCAGAATAAGTCAAGAATGCTTATACGGGAAGCTTGAACTTCTTGCCCTTTAGGACCTTGTTGTAGTAAATCCAGAAGAAGTCGCTGTATAGCACAGTCTGGATAAGACCGGCCACGATGGCAATCCAATCGACCTTGTGCTTAGGCTCGGTCATGTACCTGTAGATCCAGTTGGGGATGTAGAGAGTCCTGTAGATACCCAGCGCGAAGAGGTAGTGGGTTGTGATGACCTCAGCTTCACCCGTCCTTTGCAGCATGAACAACTGAGGAAGGATAGCCACTGCCTCCAACCAAATCGAAAATGCCCATAGGATCTCGGAAAATGTGTACTCGTAGGGTATGAGGACGGCAAGAATGGCGGCGCCGCCCAGAAGATACTGGACGCGGAAGGTATCTTGGTTCGGATCGACCGTTGGTCTGTATTTGGTTGTCATCAGGTAGATAATGTAGCCCTGGCTGCTGATAAACAAAATTTTGAAGACGATATTATAGATGCTAGTCGTGCTGAATAGATCTATGGACATTTGGTAAGTATAGGCAACTCGATATAAGAAGAGAGTGGGCGAATAGCAGCATACCTAGATAACGAGTAACATAAACTATTAAATATAGAGCTTGAGACTTGAAGGAAATTCCTGAGGCGCCCTAGGATAGTTGTTAGATGTAATCTAGAGCTCCCTCGTGTCGTAGCACAACTTACATTGAGCTGAACCATCTTGTGTAGGAGGATGAAGATGGAGGCTAAATGGGAGAAATCCCCTAAACATGGCTATTAGAATTATTCAATAAGGAACATAAGGAACATAAGGAACACCCTATAGCATTGGCGCATACCCAGGACTCGGAAGAGGTTTAACGGCATGATCGAATCGAGGGAGCGGAGCTCCTAAAAGCTTCGCAGACGACGGGCGCGATCGATTGTGTTAGGCTCGAGGTTTCTAGAGCCAATTTGTTCGACTTGGTTAGACTATGAGTTGACAAGAGGGTTCGCAGGAAACATCCGCGAAAACGAAAGGGAGGTTGTAACTAGTGCTAAGTCGCTGTGTTGACCGGTGGTGGTGGTGGTGGTGGTAAAACATTTACAGGGACAAAAGTAAAAGAATGTTTCTTCTAAAAAGTAAAAGGACACAATTACACCCGGGACGCGATTGACGTATGATTGGATCCCTGTACCCTGGTTGATCTTTTTAGTTGTGGCTGATACAATACGGAAATATCCAAGATTACATCTCCAGCCACATATACGCATGTACTTCTTCTGTCTTATTAGCTAGCATCATGGGTCGGCATTCGGCATCCACCCTAGGCACCAGGTACATAGATACATAGATACGCAGATACGTAGATACGCGGATACATAATATGCGGGTCTCTTGGCATATGAGGCATCCGGCATCTGACGTACCTAGGTACTGATTGGATTACAAAGCTTCCACCTTCAACAAATACTTCGGATATACACATTTATTAATCTGCGTAGGTAGTAGACCAAGTCACTCTTGTAGAATCTTCGACGAGAACTATCGGGAACAAAAACTAAAATTCTTCGAAGTCGACAGGTAGGATCGGTTTCCTCCTCTATCAATAATCTATCATCTATCTACCACATCATTGCCGCTTGCCAGTGATATCTATACCTATTAATATTCCAATATTACGACGTGATAGGATTGCGTGATAATACACTCCTCTATATATACAGGTAGAGAACAGCTTACTTATCTCATCAAGCCCGACATCACCCAGCATCACCCAGCATCTATGGCAGAACAAAACGAGATCCCACCAGAATCCAGAGGCATGACCGTCAAAGTCACACACCATGGCAAGCCCTACGACATCTACATAAACCCCACCGCCACCGTCGCCGACCTCGCCGACAAGATCAAAGAAGAGCTCTTCATCCCCGTCAGCAACCAGAAGCTCATGGTCTCCAAGCTCGGCCTCCTCAAGGCCCCCTTCGCCGACCGCCCCGTCGCCGACCTGCAAGACAAGAAGATAACTCTGATCGGGTCGTCCAGCGCCGAGATCGCCTCGCTAGCCTCCGCCGCCAAGCACGCCGCCAGCCGACAGGCGCACCTCGACTCCGCGCGGCGCAACCTACCCCGAGCGTACTCGCGGCGGGACCCGCAGCGCGCGCAGGAGGACAGCACGTACACCTTCGCGACGCTGCGGCCGCTCCCGAACCTGCCGAACCCGGCGCGCTCGCAGGCCTTCCTCGAGCGGCTGAAGGCGGACCCGGGGATCCGGGCCGCGATGCGCGCGCACAAGTTCAGCGTCGGGCTGCTGACCGAGATGGACCCGCTATCGTACACGGAGTCGAGCCACGAGGGCACCACGCGCATCCTGGGCTTGAACCGCAACCAGGGCGAGGTCATCGAGCTGAGGCTGCGCACCGACGCCTACGACGGCTACCGCGACTACAAGACCATCCGCAACACCCTGTGCCACGAGCTCGCCCACAACGTGCACAGCGACCACGACCGCAGCTTCTGGGACCTGTGCCACCAGATCGAGCGCGAAGTCGCGAGGGCCGACTGGAAGAGCGGCGGGAAGAGCGTCGGCGAGGCTGAGTACTACGAGCCGAGCGGGGAGGTCGCGTATGATCACGGCGGATGGACCGGCGGCGAGTTCGTGCTCGGCGGCGGAGGCGGCGCGGCTGCTACGGGGAGGGGCGCGTTGAGCAGAAGAGAAGCTATAGCTAAGGCTGCCGAGGAACGCATCAAGAAGCAGAAGCAAGCGGAGGAGGAGACAGGGGATGACCAGTAGTGTTGATGATTGGGCATATCTTTGGGCACAGCAAGCACCGCGATGTTTTCAGGCGGCGACTAAGCGTTTACGTTATCCTAGGACATTATGAGCACAACTCATAGCTGTTCTGACAGCTGTTTTTGTCATATCTTGGTTTTTAGCTAACTTGGGTGGGATGGAGTTCATGAAGTTCACTACGCATCATGGCTGGCGGTGGCGTCTGGGGAACAGGATATTACCCTTTGGGTGGATTGGCCAAATGTATATTATGCGAGTATCATGAACTGCTTTTAAAAACGGTATGAAGATCTCCAAGGGGGCTTGCGAAATATCTCCTCTGTGATGGATAAGTTCAGTGCTTAGGAGGCCCCCAGGATCTGGCTGAATTCAGTTAACAGTAACGTATGTATCGTCCATATATATATTATATATCAAAATGCTGATTTATTCTGTTTAGAATAAAAATACCAATTCATCTGATGTATAAAAGATATAAGATAGGTATCTTGGGCTTCATAACGGGGGATCCAATAAGGGGTTGAAGCAAGTTAACAAGGCCCGCAGATAATATTCAAGCTAGGGATCGCCTTTCGAGGCTCCCTTTACAACTGTCTTCTCCACAACCACCACGACGGCCTTGGTGTCCTGCTGCTGGTTGCTGAGCGCCACCTCCCCTTTTTCCTCGTGCGGCGGCTCGGGGTTCTTCACCCACTCCTTGAGCTCCGGTACCCAGTGATGCCTATCGATTCAGATCAGCAACTCCCTCGCCTTGACGGTATTCTAAATGACTAGGCCAATGAAGAAAGACTCAGATAGACAGGGGGGCTAATCAACATTGCGGAAGGCATTTCAGGGGCTTAGAGTCAAATGGCAAAAACTGGCAGACTCACCCAAGCCACTCGGTATTAACCAAACTCTTGCCGCCGTACTCATCCGTCAAGATCTTATCGAAGGCGTACGGCACGCTCGCGGGCACGCCCTCGAACTCGGTGCGGCGCACGGGGTACAGCTCGGCGGTGCGGTAGCGGTGCGCGTTCTTGCAGCTCCAGACCCCCGGGCTGCCGGCCGGGTCGCGCTCCGCCAGCCCCGTGATGTCGATGAACAGCCCGTTGCTGACGTCGACCCACCGCGCGTCGATGATGTTGGCCCCGTTGCCCCGCTCCAGGTCCCCGTGGTGCGGGTTCACGTCCAGGAGGTACGTCTTGTTCACGTACTCGCCGCTGTTGCTGCTTCCTCCGCTTCCGTCGTTACCACTACTACCACCACCACCACTACTACTACTACTTCCCCTGCTCTTACCAGCAGTCGCAAAGCCCTCGTCACCTATATTCCCCTCCTCCGCGAGGAATCGGTAGTCATGCAGCGTGCGGTTGAAATACCGCCCGAGGTACGACAGCGTGGCGGTCGGCATCTGGACGTCGAGGTCGTAGTCCCAGGGCATGACGCGGCCGTTCCACCACCAGCCCAGCAGCGTGCCGTGCGCGAGCCAGGTCTCGACGCCGAGCTCGCGGCTCGTCGTCAGCCACGACCGCACCAGGTGCCGCAGCGCCGGCCGGTGCTCCTGGTACGGCACCTCGCCCCGGAAGTACCGCGCGTCGTAGTGTCCCAGCTGCAGCGTGTAGCCCGCCTCGTAGAAGTACTTGGCCTGCTGCGGCTTCTGCGCGGCGGGTTTGTTGTTTTTCACGTTGGGTTCCTTGATGGCGGAGCTCTTGTGCTGCGTGCTGGACTTGCTGCGCATGGCGGCTGGGGTGCAGGTTGCGACGAGGAGGAATAGGAGGGGCAGTACGGGGTGCATTTTGGGGGGAGCGAGTGGTCATGCCCGGCTGTAGGAGTATTATGTCGAGATCATGCAAAAATGTCCACAGCGAGATGGATTGTTGGCTATACAGCACTTAGATATCTCCCTCCCGGGCGGGAGGGTACTTCAAGGTGATTGTATACAATTATATCTAAGACTGCTCGAACCCAAATCTCCAGAATCTTGCGTGTCAAACGGCATGCGATGTTTAGTCCTGTCTATTAGTCTACGACTACAGGGGAGACTTCCGGACTTATACGACATCTCTAACGTATACCTATGTAGACTTATGTCTCTGTTAGCCACGCGGATCTAGTAGAGTATAGGGGCAACTTGAAACTAGTGACATGTGTTTATTTAAGCCTAGCGAACGTTGAAGTCCTTGCACCATCATGTCCGATGGTGGTGGGTGATTGTTCTCAGGGCTGGAGGTGTTTATAGTAGACATGGCTACGGATGTGCACAGATATCCACCCGTTCAATTAGTAATGAGACGGAGATTGACGATAGAATAACAATAATCGCTATGGATATTTAGATATTTCGTGGACACTACATTACATTGTAGGAGAAAGCTATCACGATGTGATGAAGGAGTGTAAGACACTTGGAGTACGCAACGCATCGAAGTTTGAGAGGTTCGACGTTTACACTTAACCTAGGACGGAAGCTAGCCACGCGAGCAAGCTCACGACGTAAGCTCTCCGAGTCTAAGCGTCACAAAGATAAAACCGCCCCAACGGGCCATCCGTGTGGTTTGTTAATATCGTCTGGGAAATAAACGTAACTAAGTTATTTCTACACTCATATATAGCCCCCTTTTCTGTTTTTGATAAAGACTACATCATTTTAAAGAAAAACGACTAAGATTTATATCACATTATGAGTCGCACATGGCTATAATACATGATAAAGCAGTCCAGTCTCACAAGCCCCATTTCCTGAAACAACATATACATCTAGACATACTTTCCCACCCACCCTACCACACATGAGCACTTGTATGCCGCTTTGTACCGGAGTCAAATGTGAGAGCATAGGCCTATTTCCGAGTTAATATGACCACCTCACGCAGCTCCGGCATTAGACCAACATCCCACAGTTCAACGTTCGAGGGCCCTGCCAACAAAGTTTGGGAACCTCCTTAAAAGAGCTCGAGAGCATGTGGACTGACGTATCTTGTCTGCTAGGAAGAACAAGAGCAATGATAGAGTGACCTGCAGCGTGAATAGCTTAGTATTTATAACTAACGATAAACGGATTACCGGTAAAATTATAAGCTACATGGGCTACCCGAGAGGTAAAGGGGAGTAATCCCTCCTCCCCCTTAAACCAATAGTGCGATTCTGACACAGTAGAACCTGTCGAAGTCCCCCAGCTACAACGACATCTACAGACGTAAAGCCAGCAAGCACATTACCAGCAGTACAGGCGCGAACATTGATCTCGGTTCACCAAAAAACGTTGTAGTGATTGGCTACCCAGTATAGCATCAGCTCGGCTTCAGCTCCAGGACGTCATACCCATGCAGTAGCTCGCTTATACCTGTCCCGAATACATCGCGTGGCAAGCTACCTGCTCGATACCCAGGAAGCCTAACGCCGCCGGCTCCTAGTCTCCGGGACCGACTCGAAATCGTCTGATATTTCGTCGTCGCTGATTTCCAACGGCTCTTCCTGCGTCGCCTTCTGCGACGAGAAATTCAGTTTCGTCTGCCGTGCCTTGGGGGTGGCCTTGGACGCGGCAGACGAGGTAGGTCGTGACGCCTGCGATCTAGTGGACGCAGCCCTCGTCGTCGCAGCTCTTGCCGCCGCGGTGCGTTTTGGCGGCGGGGCAGGAGGGTCGAAGTCTTCGTCATCCATCACTACGTCTTCCTCCTCGTCTTCGTCGTCGTCCTGTTCGAAGACCGGTTTGCGGCCCCGGCCCCTAGCGGGTGGCTTCTTCGCCGGGGCCTTAGGAGCTGCCTTTGGCTTAGCGGCTGCCGCTCTGCCTCTTCCTCTTGGTTTGGGTGCCGGTTCTTCCTCGACGTCCTCCATGTCCTCGTCCTCCTCTACGACCCGTGTTGCTTTTCGTACACGGCCCTTAGGTTGAGTTGCCTTAGACTTCGCATCATTCGCAATTGCTTCATGGTCAATCGCTTCGGGCTGATCCTCCCAATGGCCGTCAAGATCTGAGTCCCACGAGTCTGGTTTCGGCTTATATGCGCGTCTTTTCGCCAGCCTCAAGTTGCCTGCAGCGAACTTTTGCTCGAGCGCCTCTTTAACCCTCACCATTGCGCTCTCGAGGTCTTCGTCGTTGTCCTGAAGTGATAGCATCTGCTTTACTTGCTCTGATAGTGACTCGCTTACGAATGATTCCATAGCATGCTTGTCGTCCTTGTCAACGAATTGATTGACAGCATCGCCGAATGGGGCTTGGGGGAGGATTTTCAGGGATTGTGCCTGGGCGGAGAGAAATTCCTCGACTAGCTTGTCGACTTTAATGTCCTCTAAATCCTCTAAGCTTGCCAGAAATTCCTCCGGGAGTTCTCCAGCACCTGGAGCTTTTTCTGTTACGCATCAGTGATACTCATCATTATTTTTTTATAGCTCATCCACTCACTCTGCACCGTCTTCTTCCGATAAAAATGTACTACGTCGTTGGTGTTCGCAACCTTGCCTTGAAATCGATTAGAGAATCGCTGTGGATTTTCGATGTCGTACTGGCCTCCTTCTGGAGCAGTATATTCGACCTTGAGACGAATCAGGGGTAGTGGTCGCTTATTCTCCAGAGCATCCTCTTCCTGGATGGATTCCCACTCGGTATTAGCTTCTTCAATCATTTCCTCTACTACTTCCATCAACTTTCGCGTGAGCTCCTGGCGGTTTTCTTTCTTCTTGTCGATACCTTTAAATCTCTTATCGTTTGCGAGGATAATCTCGGCGGTCATAAAAGGGCGGACCGACTTTAGTCGGCGTTTTTCTACCTTAAATTCTCTGCCAGTGACAGTAAGCACAGCAACATGTTTAGCTACGGCTTCACCTGGGACTAATGACGTGGCAACTGAGGAACCCGGCTGCATGACATGAAAGCCAGTCTCCGGGTTGTGGCTAGGATCTATTAGACACTCGTGCTCGTGGCCCCAGACGACTAAGTCCAGCCATTCTGGTAACATGTTCTCGGGCAGGTAGCCGGTGGCAGTGTGGGCGTGGTGGTTTTGGTGGACAGCAAGCAGATTAAACCAGTCGCTCGATTGCTGATTCGGTCTGAACCATTTGACATTGTGATCGCGAAAATTCCGGAACATCCGTTCGTCGCGCACATTGCTTATCCCGTAGAGTGCCAACTTGGTCCGGCCCTTCTGCAGTAGAATAGGTTTGGCTTCTATATTGTCCGCCTCCGGCACACGCCCGAAATAGTTGACAAGTCCTGCCATCTGGAGCAGATCGAGGGAACAATAGTTACCTTCGCCGCTAGGATCGTCATGGTTGCCGTGGATGGAGAAGACGGGGATGGAAATGTTGATATCAGGGTCTTCATAGTTGACATGTCCAGATCCGCCTTTGAAGACGTCGGTTGCATCGCTCAGGAAATGGAGCTCACACGGTTTCATGCCAAGGCAGTTCTTACGTAGGGATCGCATGACCTGGTACATGGCCTTCCTGGACGGCTTGTTATCATGAAATAAGTCGCCCGCAAGCAACACCATGTCCACCTATCTATCTCATCAGCAACTATCCTTAGGGCTTGGGGCTTAGGGCTTAGGGCTGAGGGATGGGACTATTGCTTACATCCTCCTTCCGAGCTAAAACCATAATCTCGTCGAATGATTTCCAGCTGTCATCCCCACGGATCGGATCACGCTCCTCATAACCCACATGATTATCAGTGGCGACGAGTATGCGGATCTCATCCGCGTCTATTCCCCATAGATTGTCAGCTTGTGCTTGACTTTCATTAAGAACATTGTAGCTACGGAGACATACCATCAAACTGTGATTGGGGCATTATCTAACAATGTCGATGAAATCCGGAGCAGCGAAGTAATATGAATAAAGGAATATGTGAACTTGCTGCTCAATTTATGAGAATAATCATATCCGTGTTCGCAATATTTGAGACCGTCTGAATACTCATCGCTTGTTAATTTAAGGGAGGCTGCCCAGGTCCAGGTAGGTCTAGGCAGTACGTAGTACGCTCTACGGAATAAGTAGGTCTAGCATAAGAATAAGAAGAATAAGACGCGCCTCGCGTTTGCCCCGCTGTACGCTGTCTCGTCGTCACGTGCCTAGAATGTTTAATTGAAATTTATAATTTAGTAGGCAGGCACCTAGGTGGGTACCTAGGTAGTCACTTTAGTATTATATAATACCTAAGTATGTACCTACCTAGCATGTACATATGTAGGTACCTAGTCGATGCAGTACCTACTCAGGTACAAAATATACTTGGGTACCTACATAGGTATATATCCATTTGGTCACGATGCTAATTACCTGGTTGCAGATTAAGGCAGTACGGTGTATTATATGTATGCACAGCACCTTACGGATATTTATTCGCTATTGTAATATTTATTGTCCCAGAGAAGCCAGACCTATGTGAGTAAGGTAACTTAGCTAGCTTCCAAAGCGATGCTAAGCAACCACACGAACCCGAATATGCGCTGATGCAAAAGGTATCCTTCCAACAAGGCGTCCGGCCAGTTCCAAAATCCAATCCATCCTTGATCCTCACACGTGTCAAATGCCCACCCAAAAGAACGCCCCGTCCCAGAAATAAACCGAAACCAGATACATGAATCCGAGCCAGTGACCGAAACCCCTTCATGATGTATGCCTGACGTTTCGCGTAGTGTTGAAGTTTTATGCACTTCCCCCACTGCTGCCCCCCTTTGCAGCTATGCGGCTACTGGCGTAGCACCAGGTTCTTCTCTGTTCACCTTCTCCGCCACTTCTTCCCACCATACCCCATGGGCTTCCCGATCTACGGCTCCCACCTTGACAATCTCGTCTACCATTTCTCGTACCTTCTCAACAAACTCGGGTAGCCCGAGACTTGCAAGCTTCTCCCCAGCTGTACTGGTTGCCTTAACCTTCTCGCTTGCAGAGCCAGCTTGCAATCTGACTAGAATGTGGCCCCTCATCCGTGTTAATAGCAATCTCAAGACCGGCTCTCTCGGGTCTGTGTTTTCGCGTCTCGTATCTATACTAGCGGCAAGGACCTTAGCTACAAGGGCTTGCAAATGTGTCTTTGTGGCCGTCGGCATCGATCGTCCAGCTTCTAGTGCCGCCATGATGCCGTGGATGGCCGTAGACTGAGGAAGCGGCCTGGAATCATCGTCCATGGATTCAAGGACGGTCAGGATGCGACCGGCTTCTGTCTTCCAGGGGGCTCTGACATCGCGCTTGAGCATATTCTTGCACTGCAGGAGGATAGCGCCTGCGGTTACGATGCGCATCGTCTGACACCCGATACGAGCACGACGTTTTGTATCAAGAGCCAGTGGCTCCGGTACAGTGCTATCTGATGGTGATGGTTGTGTAAATTCGTCCAACAACATCTGCCAGTAGATCTTGTCGGGAGTGGGGCGTGAGCGTGGGTGGTTGACACCCTCAGGATCACGACGAGCCACTTCAGCGTGTACTTTATTGCGTGCGCTTCGCCATGAAGCTTCTGCGAGAGATAAAGAGGCCGCGCCATTGTCCAAATCCTCAGCGAATCTTTTCGCTTCATATGCAGAAGCGTGCTCTACGAGACTTGGTGCTGCGACTTGCAACATGTAATTTGCGTAGTCATAGAGCATAGTATCGATAAACGACAATAGCGCCTCGAGACGACCAACAATATCACCATGGCCAAGCTTGTTCTCGACCAGGTCTTTGACTTCGTCGTCGCGAACGGGTGCGCAAAGTTTGGGGAGGAGAGATCCAATCGAGGAGAAGAATTGCTGATACGAAAAGCTACCAGCTAAGAACTGTCGCTGAGCAACTTCGGTGTCAAGAATCTCACCAATGAATGTGTGCATAGGAGAACCGGGTTTGACTAGGTGCTGAAGTCTATCTCTAATGTAATTGGCCATTATAATGAGATAATGGAACTCCTTCTCCTCGTCCCTCGGGCCAGTTCTCAAATCCTCAAAAAGAGGGACCATGCGGAGCTTATGTTGCTCTTGGAAGTACTGATACTCGATGCGATACTCGCGGTTGATAGCTAACTCGTGAACGATGACTCGATTATCCGGAAGTATCGGAGGATAACTTGGTTGAAGTACGCTTTGCTTCAATTCCCTCTCCCTCAGCGGGGTCGGAGGGGGTGTGAGCGTCTGGAGTTGCGACGAAACAACATGTTCTGCTGTTGCATTGTCTCCAACCGAGTGATCATTGCTGAAAGAATGCTCTGCGACCCTTGGTTTCATGTCACCCTCAGGCTTCTTTGCAGCCCTAGCTTTCCTCGCCTGCTTGACAGCCTCGAAAATCATTTTCTTGCCTTGCTCAGGACCGGCAAGTCTCTTGATTCGCACCATCAGCATTAGTTGGTTATCTTTAATGCTCTGCCTATAAGAATCGGCAACGACTTCTTCTGTGCGATCTTTCACAGTTTGAAGTATGGCGTCAAGTTCTACAAATTGTAAAAGCATGACTTCGACCAACGCGTTCGAGTCGCGAGCCTTCCACGCTATGAAGGCGTTATGGAACGTCGCATATGATTCTGGTAGAGCTCCTTGTAATGCTGGTGGAGTTGTATAGTTGTTCATCGAAGTCAGCCGCGAGAGGATGTTCTCAAACGAGATTAGCAAATCTCGTGCCTTTGCGACGAGATCCTGTAACTGTGGATTAGCTAGATCATCGTGAGGTATGGGTTGCCCGTGAGAGGATCCAACCTGCTCCTGTTCTCCCCGGTGATCCTTATTGCTAAGGACCTGGGTAGGATGGCCTAGAATTAAGAAGGCGCTTAAGAAGGTTCGAACAGCGGTCATTTCATTCACTGACCCTGCTTCGCCCTCCTGCAAGCCGCAGATGCCCAAGACTCTCGCTGTGAGTAGGAGGACTTTCTCTTGGGCGAGGAGTTCAGTCACCTGTTCAAAGGAGGTATCTCTGACGCTGTCGATAGTCAAACTGAGCTCGGAAAATTGGCGTGCAGCCTTCCTCCTCAAAACACCTCTCCACCACCATTGGATTTTTGACGTGGCGACATCCTCACTCATGAGCACGACATCACTCATACTCGAAGATTCATGTTCTTCCTCTTCTGGCAAACTGTCGGTGTCAGACTTCTTCGTCATAATACTCTGACCTCTAGATCGTCTTGCAGCCTGGCGACTACGTAATTCTTCCCTTCTCCTCTCGGCCTCGGCTAATCGCTCTTCCATTTGGGATTTAAGCTTGCGCAACTCCTGCTCCCTCTTTTCTTTCATACTCTCGGCCACTGCCTTGGCCCGCTTTACCTCTTCGGCACACGCAGCGACGATTTCGGCCAGGTTTTTCTCCCTAGCCTGCGCAGCAGCCAACGCGCGCTCTTCCAAGTTCGAACTCTTCTGGTGGGCCGCCTTCGCCAGGGCCGCTCTCACGCGCACCTTTTCAGCATGCGCCGCCCTGTCGGCCAAGCGCGCCTTCCGATCCTCGAGAATAGACGCGCGGCGGAGCTGCTGAGCAATGTACTTGCTCTGCGGGCCGCCATGGTGGTTGAAGCCGTGGGAGGATCGCGAGTGTACAGAAGAGATCGAGTTACGACGCGACGAAGCAGCAGAGTCTTTCCGGCGGGTTTGAGTTGGCCGGTAAAAGCGTGCGGCGATATGTGGAGGTGGTGTGTATATTCTACTGCTCTCCTCGTCTGTCGTCATCAAAGTCATATCTAGATCGGGATCTATAGATGCCGGGTCCGGAGTGCCTATGGACTCTTCGAGGTTTCGAGAGGGGTCGGACAGGTTTGCGGAAACGCGACGCATTGTGACTAAGTACGTCAGATTGGGGTGTGCGTTATTATAAATGCACTTATCCGGGTCAATTCTATTCCGTAATGCAGGTAAGAAATGGGAGATAGTGCGGCACGACAGAGATCTACTTCTGTCTGCAGCAACAGGTTGCTAAGCCTTGAGAAGGGGTGATGGCAGTGTGTCTCTGTATAATTCGTGTAAAACAACCAAGTTCGAATTCTTGTCAATGTTCGTGTGGGCGCGGCGCTCTCCAACGGCGGGCCAACAACAACAACAAAGTGACGCACTAGGTACTTCCTACGGACGGTACGTAAAGTGGGAACGAATAGGAATTGAACCTTGGAAACGATGGCGGCCACAAGAAGCGTGAAAGAAGATACAAATCCCAACAGGGAAAAAGAAGAAAAAATGGAAAATGAAGAGAAAAAATGGAGATGAGATGAAGAATACAATGAATGGTAAACGAGCCGCAACGATGGGCGAAAGTTGCAGGACTCTTCTGCAGGATTCCGAGTCAAACGGACAGAAGTGGAAAATAAAAATAAAATAGCAGACGAAGGAGAGAAAATGCGATCAGGCAGTCAGGAAATATCTATGGATGGCTGCCCGTTAAAGTAATAAACTTTCTACGTACCTAGTACCTAGTACCTAGGTGAGGTACCTAAAGTACATGAGGTAGGTTGCCAGGCGCCAGGTTAGACTACCTAGGTAGGCTAGGCTGGCCTTGCTAGGACGGGACCGTCGAATGCAATTATGACAGATGACGAAAGGATTGCAAACTGCGAGGCCACCACCTGGGCAGCCGCAGTCAGTCGCGTCTCAGGTGCAACCACTATGTAAAATTGTAGGCCCTCCAGGGCTAGCCTGGAGGCTGTTACTCTGTTTAGGAGAATCAACTCCAACGGATCCATGCTATTATCTAGTAGGTACCTACTTAGGTACCTAAGGTACCTTAGGTGGCTGCCTACCTAAGTAGGTATTGTATGTACCTACTATGTAGTATTCTCGTATCTTGCATACCTTAGTAAGCTAGTATCCACTCCGTTCTTTCCGTTTCCATCGATCCGCATTCGTTAGTCTTCTCGAGAGTCGAGCTTCTTTAGGAGGTACCAACCTTCCAAAAACTTAGAAGTCACCTATAAACGTCATCACCTACTAGGTACTTTAGTACCTACCTAGGCTACTAGGCTGCTAGGTACCTAGGATATTTAATAAGCCCCGTGATTCTACTAGCGTAGACCCCAGGGCCCAAAGGTTGTTATCAGCCGGGCATCGTTTGCATGTTCTAAAACCTTATAATCTATCCAGATCTCACATCTGACGTTGTTCAACCTCATTTAAATTATCAGGGGGTTCGACAAGTACGATGCCTGCTTACCTTTTCCCCTTTTGCACGTAAAAAGGCTCCCCGATTCCTAATATGTTTATATAGAATGCTTACCTACCTAGGGTACCTACTAGTTCAAGGGTGCCACGGGTATATGCTGCCACGTCTATATTGGAGCTGTAGGTCTCAGCCGAGTCTGCAGTCTGCCGAATCCGCGGTGTGACCCTGGCTCGTGAGGCTCAACGACAGCAAATGACCCCTACCTAGTAGGTATCGTGGTGACTTCTGTAACACCAACCCTCTACCGACTAGCACATACCTACCTAGGTAGGTACTGTATATATGTACTTGGTGACCCTTGAAGAGAGGCCAACCATTACCTAGGTAGGTACCATATTTCCATACGTCTTAATATTTGAATTACAAATGAGAGAATAATCTTTTAATATACCCACCTAGGTACCTACTTAGGTAAATATATAAGGTAGTTTACCTTTGCCATCTAGTCGCGTATAAAAAGATAAGGTTCGAGGAGGAGATGTAGAGCTTTTTTTATACTACAACCCTAAACTAGATACACACAATCTGAGGTTGGATTCTCTATATAAAGTTTCTTTGTTGGATAGGAGAAGCACGTGGGATGGGTAATTTCTTTTCCGCAAACAGCTACAGTTCTTATTGCTTTTGTTTCCAGATTTCGCGGATATTGAGCATTTAAGCAGCAGAGATACGTTGGAAAATATTTCCAAAGTACATACCTAGGTATATACCGTCTTCAAGTACCTACGATGGTCAGAGCTTCTATATAGAAACACACGGCTAAAATGGCGGACGAACATCCTGAACCTGGCGACGATGGTTACACTGAGTGGCTGTCGAAGAGGCGCGACACCCGAAAACGCGGTGCTCGTACCTTTTTGGAGGAGTATCGATCGCAAAACTGGTGGTTTGCGGGATACCGCAAGTATGGTATAACGGAGCCAGGTCCGGGTACTTTCGCCCAATACAGAACACGATGGATGGAGCACCCATTACAGAGAACAGGAAGACGCAAGTCCCGGGGAGTACATAGTGCCAACGTCGAATTCTTCAACAGGACGTATAACGCCGGGTTGCGTCAACCAATGGAATCAGTGGTAAAAGACAGACTTGAGGAAGCCAAGACCTGGTTTATGTCGCAGGGCCAGTTTAGTTTTGTAAAACTACTTGGCTATGGAGGACTAGGCTTGACCATCCTGTTCAAGTGGCTGAGTTCCGAAGTTGGGATTCCAAATCGAGATATTGTACTAAAGGTTGGCCTTAGAGGATGGGACGACGATGATCTCCGTAATGAGGAGAAAAATACGAGGGTAATTAAACTAATTCTTGCACATCTTGAGGGACACTCTAACATTCTTGTAGCAAGTGTCTCGCGCGGCACATTGTATTCAGCTTATTGAGTCAGAAGAGATCAAATTGCCGCCAAAAAGACCCTTTGAATTTGCAGCACTTGAAACGATTGACAGCAGCTCTGATGATAGTAACGCATGGGATAGCCCCGGAGACGAAGATGAACATAGAAGGGTTCCTACTAGGGCGTGGCGAATGCGAAATGAGCCCGAAGGCTTGGAGAGGAAGCGCCAGAGGTTCGCTGATAAACTAACCCAAATGCAATACATGATAGCAGAAAGAAACGACGTGATAGCCGAAACGACTCTGGCGATGTTGGATGGAGAGGAAGTTGACGAGGATTTGATAGATGAATATCAGGTAAATCACAAAGACTGGCTGCTTTTGGAGTTTATGGAATTTGGTGACCTAGCACATTTTCTCCACAAGGTCACCGAGCGAAATCTGGATATCCCCAACCGTGTTCTTTGGTCGTTCTGGCTTTGCCGTGAGTCAAATATCTCACCTGTCCTCTCTCTTCCTTTGCTAATGAAAATTATTAGTGGTGAGGGCATGTGTCGCCATGGAGTAAGTGGCCTCGAAGTCTCCAAGGCATTCTATCGTCTATTGCTTCACCACAGAGAATTTATTATACTGTTACACATTTATATCAAGTACCAACCTTGCATACTAAATAGACTCTTTGGAAACAATACACTTAACAGCGTACTAATGAATTTTCACAGGTATCCCCCAAGGAGATTTCATCCAAGGCGACATGAGGAACCTAATGAGCCAGCAGATGAAGCTAATGGAGACCACGATGCGAAAAGGGTCGGCAAGGATCTTTACGAAGAAATCCCAATCCCTAGGCATAGATACGCTCGAAACCGACTGGTCCATTTCGATATTGATCCACGAAACAGTAAGTAAAGAAGACCTCGTGAGCACGAGGCTCTGATATGTAGATCAATGACTAACAACCTCCAAGTATTTATAGACGGGTTTGACCCAAATGTTACAGACGGAGAGCATGCGCTCGTTCCTGGATTAAAGGTAAGGCATCCATCCACAGGTAACAAATTAGTTTTCATATCTACGCTAATAACAGCAACAGATTGCGGACTTCGGGTGCTCGCAAAATATGAAGATTAATAAGTCAAACGTCTTCTATTTCGAGAGACGTCGTTATGCAAAACCAGGATATTATGCCCCTGAGCAATTTGGAGAAGACTGGGAAGATATTGAGCCCGAGAACGGTGCGGGTTGGGAACTCTCCGAATCGCACATTGCTGGCAACTATGGAGCACATACGAACTTATGGGGAATAGCATTGGTAATACTCCTCAGCAAGATAACAGGCGTTGATGGAAGCATCCTAACATTTGTACAGACAATGTGGCAGCTTATAACAAAATTTGACGTACCGCGCCCGCCCGCAGCTCAAGAAGGGTCGGGGCCTGTCCATTACTGTCCGGTACTATTGACCGATAATAAATACGACCGCGTTGATTTAGGACTTCGGCGAGCGATTGCAAGTTGCATGAGGCATGATCCTAACGAGCGCCCAAGCTTATTAGTCCTAATAGAACATGCAAAAAAAGGCGCGACAAAGCAGTATATCAACGAGTCCGATGATATGATCAGAAATTGGATTCGGGACGTACTGGTGAATGCACCCCTGGAGCCGCAAGAACAAGATTACGACTCTGATTCTCTCTCAGAGGGGTGGGATTAATAGTATGTACTTTTACAGCATTCATTATCTTAATTTTAGGGCAGTCTTGAATCGATAACGGGAACTACCCACGTATAATTGTTAGATCTCTCGTGGAAAGGTCTTCCGGTGTACTCCTAGTTAGGTTGAATATAGCAGGTGGTGAGAACCAGCAACATGCGGCTCCGCGTGACTAATTGTAATCTCTGCATCTAGAGCTACCTATCCTTCAACCACACGTAGCGGTAGAGAAGTACTATTAGGTACCTACGTACAGCTTGGGGCCCGCGGATGCCGCAAACGATGGGGAATTGGGTTGACCTTATCATAACCGTTCCTGGATTAAGAGTCTTTTGGTCTGAGTACCTAGCTAAAAGGACCTGAAGACGGGCTTGATGGTTATTCAAGTGAAGAAGGGATGGAAGGGAGCACGTTGCTAAATGATTGGCTGAGAAGTGATATCGAGGCCTACAAGTCTACGAATGGAAAGGAGGCCAAAACTTAGCTAGGTACCTACATAGTAGGTGTAGGTATTGAAGTTTGAACACTGAACGTGGTTTCAAGGTTCTGTACTCGATACAGTTCTATCCATGATCGACGCATTTGTCCAACGTCCCGTCCCGTTAAAACTTAAAGAGTTCTCGGGTGCTGTGCCGTACGTATGTACCTAGGGTATGTACCTAGTGTGTAGGTACTGACGTTGAGGCCTCATGCCTACCTACCTATGTACCCATCTGCAATGCCATCATGAGGCCTCAAGTGCTTTTTCGACTTGGGGTTTTATACCAACTGCTAGGTAGGTATATAAAGTGAGGTGGCATGCGACGCCAAGGCTAAACCATTGGACAAACGACGTGGCGCTCCTTAGAAAAATCAAACATATCATACCGATGTGTAATAGTAAAGTCTGCCGTGACTCGGGAGAGTCCAGACTACCTCTAGGTACCTAGGGTAGTGTCAGGAACACACGGGCCTTTGTGAAGCAAATGCCTCACGTTGGAGATGACGATGGCCTGTAAGAAATGGAAGAGCAACAACGTGACTTGGATTCGCGAGTAACCGAAGACGACAAATCGCCAAAGTAAGTCTCATTGCATCATTATTCTCATCGCGATGATGGAGGTCTGGGTATCTTGGGTATCAAGCGGTCAGTCGATAGGACCAAGAATTGATTGGACATGTCTGATGACCAAGCCTTAGTTTACTACTGGTGGCATTTTGGTGGCATCCATGGATCTTGTTGGTATATTGTCGGCCCAATAAAAGCCTCGATAAAAAACCGGGAAAAAAGAACTTGACATTTTGAGGATTGGAAATGATGTTGGGTTTTGGGTTCATAAATTAATCGTTAATAATTACTGGTTAATTACCTCCAGGTACGTTAGCACGTGGGTGTGCCGGCATAAGATCCATCCTCGTCAGAATAAAAGAACCTTAGAAGTCCTTACAGGTACCTTATGTACCTAGGTACATAGGCTGCTAGGGTGGATGGTAGATAGATAAAGTACCTAGTTAAATGTATTTTTTGACGTCTTTCCTGCTTACGATACACCTAAGAGATACCTGAAGTTAGGATAGTACATATGTAGGTGTCGTACATTTATAGTTTCTTGCTGGTTCCGGACTAATTAAGGTACAATGTAGTACCTGAATAGCCAAGGTACCTCAGTAGGTAGTACCTAGGTCCCAGGTACCTGAAATCTGGGGGACCCCTCCCTCTTAAGAGCCCATCTGGAGGTACCTAGCTCTGGGTCTAGTACCCAGGTACAAGACTGTACCTACCTAGGCTAGGTACCTAGGTAGTTTTTGGGGAGGTACCTAATCCATTACTCCACTTTGACCGAAACCGCCACCACAACCACCACAATTAAAGTTGTAGGGCTTGTACCTTTTCATCATAATTCAACTTTTATTTACAACCAGCTTTCATATTCTGAATACCACCCGCTCAATCTCCCGCGAATCATTCCTCCCACATTGCCATGGTATTCGCCAGATGTTTACCTCATGTCCAGTCCGTCTCTTAAGCTCGAAAATGCCGCATCTGCCGCACCGGTGAGCACCCAAGGTGTGGCCGCTGGGACCGGAAGTCCCAATGCTGCCGCTGCCACTCGGACAGCGACTGGCAACCCATCATCCTATTCCGTCAATGTGACTGGCTCGTCTTCCATATCTGACCATGCACAACCGTCTGCAAGTGTCTTGCCTGCTGCACCTGCACCAGCACCAGCACCGGCACCAGTACCAGCATCAGCACCACTCGTACCCCCCGGTTCCCATGTGCCATTCACATCCACCCTTCAAGCATCTCCCCTCGTCATTAACCAAGCCGACCAAAACAATAAGAAATCACGGCCGCCCGCCGCTCTCCAGAGAACCAATGGCCCGTCTCTTCTCACACAAGCACTGGCTTCTGCTCGTGGAATTCCGCATTTCCACGTTTCCCACACAGATCAGCGACGTCTCGAGCAGCAGCCTTTACCGCCAAATGGTCCGAATCGACCTAACCAACTTAGAAATGTATATGAACCACATACCGGACACGCGGTGACCGAACCGCAGGATGACCCGCTTGAGCAGACTGATCAAGGCCCTCTGATGCTAACCGGCCATCCACGATTTGCTGAGGCCGTCAGAACGACACCCATACCGTTGCGATCATCGACTACTTACCCAGGGGCGGACGCTCCGACATCCTCGCCTATCGCGATGTTGGGTACTATAGGCGCAAGTACGACGCTCATACATCATCGGGACTTTGACGTAGGAACCAGAGGCAGAGGACGGTCGTTGGAACGCACAGAAAAGGAAATCCGTTTACGTTTGTTGAATCGCCCCTACGCGCATTCCGATAACGTTGGTGATACCTCGTATTCTCACGACGCTGCGGATGTCGATGTCGCGCCATCTACCGATGATGAACCCGAATCTCTCTCCGACGCGCGACTCCAGTATAGGGCGTGGAGGGTAGAGCGTCCCCTCTCGATGGGGCCGGAGAAAGCATGGTCTATCGGTACCAATGACATAATTGGCCACCAAGATGGACAAGTTGAGAAGTCTATCACCGAGGTGTTGGCGGGCGTTGAACCGACCCGTAGTCGGAAAGCGAGTCATAGCCTACGCTTTTTCAAAGAAGGCCTCCCAGAGGAAAAAGGCCGACGGAGAGAGTCAAAACCTGTAGGCCATGAGCGAGAGAAGTCACTATCTGTTAAAGGGCTACCATCAGACCTACTTCATCAGAAGCATTTTGACGAGACTTATGTTTTTCAAACGTCTACACCCTCTCCCCAGCCTATCGAGGGTGAGCAATCTCTTTGTTTATCGACCGTGCAGTCTTTCCCTTGGGGCACTTTAGATTCTGAAACCGTTTCGCATGAGACAGCCCAGCTCGACTATCCTGGCCTGCAAAGACCACAAAAGCATATTTCAGAGTCCGTTACAGAACCGTCTCCTCGAGAACAACTTGTTGCGGAGGCTGGCATTTGTAGTGCACCTAATGGTTCTGCCGTTGTATCCGATGAGGGTACAGTGCAGGTTGGCAGGGAATCAAGTGACGTGACGGATATCGGAGAAGCAGCTGAGGAGGGTGAAGAGTCATCCGAAGAGAAGATATCGTCCGCTGTATTTCTTCCGCATCAGGGACTGGAACAGTCCCCAGAAAACGGAGGCGCCCTACCAGAGAAATTTAAGATTTCACAGCCTGCCTCCCGCAAATCCCACACCGAGGGTTTTCATCCCTGGCTGGTAAAGGCAGACGAACCTGAGGCTGAAGTTGAGGCAAGGATTGAGGGACCAGAAAGTGGTAATATTGATCGTAAGAATGACACAGCCTCACTTGTTGAAGACTTTTCACGAATAGATGATGAATGTGCTATCGAGGACGAGGTGGAGTTCCCCCAGAGATCTCGTGATATATCTGCTAGGTCATCCCGGCCGGTTTCTCAGTATTACGAGGACATCGTGCACGAACACCAGCTTGGGCCTAAGTTACCTCTTGAGGCAATTGAACTCATTCCTTATAAGCATCAGGTTGGTGGTCATACAACCATCTGGAGGTTTTCTAAGAGGGCTGTCTGCAAGCAACTAAGCAACCGAGAGAACGAGTTTTATGAGAAGATAGAAAGATATCACCGTGATCTTCTACCTTTCTTGCCTAGGTGTGTTATTGCCACGCCCTGCTGTCCACGCCTAATTTTACGAGTTTAGCGCGGCATATTTTAAGCGTTTTAGGAAGAGCTAACTTTTCCTCCTAGGTACATTGGCGTTCTCAATGTCACATTTCAGAAGCAGCCACGACGAAAGTCGATAATCAAAAAGGACGATGCCTACACGTCGGAGAAGAAGGGAAGAGAGCATGATGGCCAGCTAAAGGGTAATAACGGGACACCTAATCTAGGACCCCCACTGGGCTTAGATAAAGAAGACCCGCGTCATCATCGTAGGATAGTCAGCCAATCCTTACAATCGTCACACACTCCGATTCCTACAGTTACCTTCGTCGACAATCGTCACATTCTTCCTCGAAGCTTGCTTCGGCCTGCGGTATCGGACCACGATAAGGACCGCCCAAAGAGCGCATATGCTGCCATAGGTCATCATTATTTACGTGATAGTAATCTTCAATTGCCAGAAGGGGACACGATATTATCAGGCCGGCCAACTTTAGAGGATCGGCATGCGAATAGTTGGGGCGCTACGACAGTTAATAAGAGACTACGAAATGAGGTTTTTAACGATGCTTTCCTGAAGCAACCCATCGCAGTACATAAACATCGGAGACCGGCATCTCAGCAGCGATCGATTCCCCGTCTCTCAGTACAGCGACTTGACCGGCCGACAAATTCAGAAACCGCCTTAGTAGACCGAGAAAAGGCCGATGATGGCGTCGGACAGACTCATGAAGCAAACCCCGCATTAAAAACTCCACGCCTTTTGCAGAGTCAGAGTGACGCGAGTGTAGACTCGAGATGTGTAAGGATGGAGGGCATGGACCATGTGAACGACGTTACGGGAACCAGCGCGCCAGAGCCGGAAACCCTATCAGAGAAGTTCCTTCAGCAGAGACGAAAACGGCGCAATTCGGGGAGCAAGCTTCGGCGAAGACCACAAGATGTTACAGAATCGCGAGGCAATCTCAAATATTTCGAGGACCCAGATGAGGTTGAGTACAGAAGGGATAATGAACTTCACGCAGAGTTGCGCGAGCTTGCCCATGCAGAAATTGAGCACAAGCAAGGACCCGAAACCCCCGAGAATGGGCTTACGGATGGCTCTGTACCTCAGTCATATTTGTCGTCGGCAGTACCTTCAGAGCTCCCGAGTCCAACGATGGAATTCAAGAAAATCTCACGGCCCGTCAACCCAAAAGAGGCTCAGACCCAGCATGACTCACGAGTCGAATATTTTCTACTAATGGAAGACCTTACCGCTGGCATGAAACGTCCTTGTATTATGGATTTGAAGATGGGAACCCGGCAGTATGGCGTTGAGGCGAACCCAAAGAAACGAGAATCGCAACAGCGTAAATGCGCCGCGACCACGTCGAGGGAGTTCGGCGTGAGAGTTTGCGGACTGCAGGCCTGGGATGTCAAGTCTCAGACCTACATCTTTAAGGATAAATATTATGGGCGCAACCTGAAGGCTGGCTCAGAGTTTCAGGATGCCCTAACCATGTTCCTCTACGACGGCGTAGACTATAGCAGCGTTCTAAGACATATTCCAGCAATCTTACAGAAACTGAACCAACTTGAAATGACCATTCGCAGGCTGCGCGGTTATCGGTTCTACGCAGCTAGCCTTCTAATGTTTTACGATGCCGATAACTCCGATGAGGGCTACGATACGGCAGCGGACGATTCTACGACAGACTTCGCGACAGACGCCGAAGATGCGTGGGACACTAGAAAGCGCCGAAGGAATAAGAAAGAGATTGATTTCAAGATGGCCGACTTTGCCAATAGCGTCACGGCAGGAGACTTGGCAGAAGATAAACCGTGTCCGCCGAAGTGTCCGAGCGAACCAGACCGTGGCTTCCTTCGGGGTCTTGCAACTCTGAGGAAGTATTTCTTAAAGATACAGAAGGACGTACGCCACGAGCTGGGGCTGGTCACTCCGCGTAGGCAGGACGAGGATGGAGATGAAGTGGAAAGGGATGATGATGAATGGAGCTCTGTCAGCGACTGAGAATCCGTTCTCCTAACTACCCTTTCACAGTCCGTTGGCGATATTGCCAGCAATGAAGCAATCATATATTACTTTCGATTCATTGTTCATAGTTCTCGGATGGATTATTTAAAATGGCGCATCGGTATGCCAGTACCGTCGGCCCGCGGACTGGATCTTTTCTTCTTTTTTTCTTCTCCTCTTTTCGGCTGGGTCAGGTATGGTCACGATGTCTTTATTTAACATACCCGCATGTTTGGGGCGTCTCGAGATTGTCGGTTGCTACGGGGATAAAAAGACACAAAACAGCTCATAGTCTGGAGAAGAGCTTGTGATACCTGTAGTTGAGATACTACTTGAAAAATAGTAATAAATTTTATATGGTTATTAGGTGGACTGGCTGTTAAGATAATTGATTGGTATTAGAATGAGAAATGAGATGAAGCTAGTCATACCATACTATACTATGCTAATATGAATATGAAATACGATTGATTTAAGTGTAAATATCTATGAAGGGCTAGACGCCAAGTACCTGTATGCGCCTAGATATTTACCGTATTATTACCCACCTACTAGGTACCTACCTAGGTAGGTAGCCCTGGAGGGTACGTGGTAGGGATGCATATCACTGTGGAGCTGGCGCGCGGATAATAATTAGTGGGACATAGGGCTGAACCGGTGAACCTTGGAATGGGTTTATAGTTTAGAGTTTAGAGGGGAAAGATTAGAAAGTACAGTGGGCTTGGACACCTAGGTTAGGTACCTACCTAAGGTACCTAGGTAACCACTACCGCGTTCCGTTCCCACCAAAAATTGTCGCTCAGAGCCGCAACTTTCCGCAACTTTCCCTTCAACTTCAACTTCAACTTCAACTTCAACTTTTAACTCCACTCCACTCAACTTCATCTTCAAATCAACTTCAACATTTCCAAGGCATGGCTACGTGCGTCAACCACCTCCCGACATGACAGAAAAGACGAGGGAGGTCAGCAAGGCTATAGTCTTCTTGCATCCGGACCTAGGCATTGGCGGGGCCGAAAGACTGGTTGTTGATGCAGCTGTCGGGTTGCAGAATCGAGGTCATAGGGTCGTTATATTCACAAGTCATTGCGATCCGAAACATTGCTTTGATGAGGCGAGAGATGGTATGTTGAATCTCATAATGATAGATACATGAATTATGTATATTGCAAATTACTGCATATGTGGTTCTCATCTTACAACCTAACTGCAATAGGCACACTCGACGTTCGCGTACGCGGCAACACCATCGTCCCCCCCTCGATCCTCTCGCGATTCAGCATCCTCTGCTCCATCCTCCGCCAATTGCATCTCATCTTCCAAATATACCTCACATCCGAGCTCCAGGACCTGAAGCCCGACGCATACTTTGTAGATCAGCTCAGCGCCGGCTTGCCGCTCCTGCAGTTCCTCCATCCACAAGGCCGCATCCTGTTCTACTGCCACTTCCCCGACCTCCTCCTCGTACAGGGCCGGCAAAAATGGTGGAAGAGGGCCTACCGCCTACCTTTCGACCTGTGGGAGCAATGGAGCATGAGCTTCGCCGACGCCATCGCCGTCAATTCGAATTTCACAAAGGGCATAGTAAGTCGGACGTGGCCTGCTCTGGCGAGCCAGAAGGACCTAAAGGTCGTATACCCTTGCGTTGACACCAAGACGAGGAAGGAAAAGAAGGAATCCGAAACTGGGAAGCCGTTATGGAAAGGCATGAAATTCTTACTAAGCATCAACCGCTTCGAGCGCAAAAAGGACATTGCCTTAGCAATCAAGGCATTTGCAGGACTAAGCTCGGAAGCGCGCAAGGGAGTGCGCCTGGTCCTAGCAGGAGGCTACGACCCCCGCGTCTCCGAGAACGTGAGCTACCATAAGGAACTGGTGCACCTGACGGAGTCCATGGGCCTGAGCACCATGACGGCGAAGACGCACCTTACCGCCCTCGAAGTCCCCGACGACGTCGAGGTTCTGTTCCTCCACTCCGTGCCGAACCTCCTGAAGGAAACCCTCCTCTCCTCGGCCCGCCTGCTCGTCTACACCCCCGCCAACGAGCACTTCGGCATCGTGCCCCTCGAGGCCATGCTCGCCGGCGTGCCCGTCCTTGCGGCCGACACGGGCGGCCCCACCGAGACCGTCGTCGAAGGCCAGACGGGCTGGCTCCGGTCCCCCGCCGACCCCGCCCAGTGGTCCGCCGTCATGGACCAGGTCCTCAACCGCCTGTCCGCGGCCCAGCTCGCCGCCATGTCCAAAGCCGGCGTCGCCAGGGTCCGCGACAACTTCGGCGAGGCCCACATGGCGCAGCGCCTGGATCACATCGTCTCCCGCGCGCTGCAGGAGCCCAAGAACTGGTCGTGGAGGCCGACCCTGGCGCTCGTGCTGGGAGCCGCAGGCGTGCTTGGTGCCGTGCTGGCGGCTGTGGGGAGGGCGCTGCTGTTGCTGGCGTAGCGGGCGACGGGGCGGGGATAGATAGGCGAGGTCAGGTAACGCTGGGTATATTCCCTGGCGTGCTGCTTAGTGTAGATCAAAGCGATGGATACCCTTGATTCGTTCCGTGCCCAGATGTTATGTGGATAGGTGGTGATTCTGTGATATCATTTTTCGTAGATGATTATCGTACATCTTGCTCTTTAAAATCATGGTGTGATATTCGTGCTACTCTCCTTTATGAGGTGTACACTGTGAAGGGCTATAGAGATCACATGGGATCTTCATACTAGGTATATGTACCTACCTAGGTACGTATGCTGTATGCTAGTTAGAGTAGGGGGTTTAAAAGGGGGTTGCCTCTTTGATTGTAGCGAAGAAACCGGCGCGGCCTTAATCAGGAGCAAGAGCAAGAGGCTATTCCCTGTATCTTGATCTAGCTAGGGAAGCACAATGAGCTAAGTCACGATAGGTTCCTTCTCCTAGACATTGCGAGACGTAGGAAATTGGGACGTGGAAACACTTTTAGGCTAGATGTACGAAACGTCTATATAACCGGTAGGTTCCTGGAATCGAAGCTGCTTTGGGCGTATGGGATAGGGGTACGGCAAAAGCGAGATAGTCACATCTAAAAGACCTCATTTCCCATCCTTATGTTTGTTAGTCCATTTTAAGTCTACTTTTACGGCACCATTTCCTTGAACAACTAACCACGAAGTCCAGGCAAGTCACTAGGTACATATCAGAACAGCCAGGCACTGGTACAAACCTAGGGTACCCAGGTAGTTAACTACCTCGCCCCCAACGACCCCCCTTCATAGCCTACAACCAGCATAAATCACATCAACACATCCACTCATCTTATGAACCAAAGGGCAAAGGGGACCTTTCCATAGAAACGAATCTTGACTATGTACTTATAGCGTCTACAGCAAAACGGCGCACCGCAACACAACAGACACGCGCGTATCATCGCAACTCACGTACATACATGCGAAAAAGACGAAGAAAAAAAACTGTCTCATACAATAATAGCCACTCGACACATTTTACCACCGGGGCGACCCGAGCTAGCCCTCCATCCGGGCTCCGGGTCCGCCCTGTCTGTTCTCCCTCTCTCTCTCTGCCGACGGTGATACCCCCCGCTTGTTCCCTCCCCCTGAGAGCGTAAAGTCGTCAGGCCGCGTGATATTGGTCCGGTCTACGTCAAAACAAGGCACGACGAGAAGGTAGGTGGAACACGAATTGGTGTAAGAAGAGAAAACAACGAAATGAATAATGTGATCTAGTCTACCTAGGTTAGTCTTGGACTTGCGGTATGTCGTGAGATGAACATCTGGTATAGGGCCAGAAGATAACAACACCGCGATACGATGAAAAATAGGCGAATTTGAGGACTCCAACTAAACCAGACCTATAAGCCGCGCTGCAATGATGAGTTATGGTGGGTTTATAGTAGAACCTAGTAGCTGGTGTAGCTGCTAATTCTGCGAAGCCAGACAAAAGTTTCAACTGCTTCCACCGAAATCGTGACTGTTCCAAACACAATAACCTTCCTTATTGATCCCAACCTTCTCCCTATCCGCCGCCATGAGATGATGCAGGTGGCCGCGGATATAGGAACACCTACCTCCCATACCTATCGGGCGGTGGACGTTCGTATATATTATGTCTGTCTTGAGGTCTTAAATGCTGCTGCAAGATTGACGGGTCTTGAGGCCTTAACTGTTGTTGTAACATTGATTGTTGCTGCTGCTCGCGTAGCTGTGCCTCGCGGATGTCGTGACTAGAGGGAGGCGGGTAGCCTCTGCTATCGTAAGCGCTTACAGGTGTATAGCTCCTCGGTGGTCCAGGATCGCGAGGGTCTCTTCCGGGCACTGGTGTACTTGCATATCGAGGATATGCAGCTGGAGCCTGCGGTGGCGGAGGCTCAGGAGCTCGCGAAGCTGGTGCGTACTGTGCTTGTATAGGAGGCCGCATCCCGTGTGGAGGGTAGACATCCCGAACGTCACGAAGAGCCATAGGGTCGTGACCTCTCGGTGGTGGTGTGGCCCAAGACGGCTGAGGTGGAACAGAGCTACTAGGCGGAGGTGGTTTCGGCGTGGGTTGCTGTGCAGCCCACGCTGACTGGGTTGGCGGAGGTTGTGTAGATTTTGGAGGTTGCGGAGGATGTGATACCCAAGCTGGCTGCTGTTGCGGTGGTGGCTGTTGCGTCTGCTGGTGCTGCTGGTGCTGCTGGTGCTGCTGGTGCTGCTGTTGTAGTGGGTGACCCTGATGTGCACCAGGCCAACCAATGTCTCGGCTAGACTGAGGCTCGTGGCCTCTGGGGGCGACATGACCTCCATACTGGGGCGGAGGAGATGCGGCGTTAGGTGGCTGAACTTGTGCGCCGTAAGGGTAAGACGGTTGGGGTTGGTAAGCCATTTGGGACGGCTGGTTCGGAGGCGGATAGTGATGTGCGTTCTGGGGCGAACCTGCTGCCGGAGACTGGTGTGCGGAGGGATAAGAACGCGGTCGGCCACCATAGTAATCTCGCTCTGCAGCTGCATCTAGCGTCATATGTCGGGGGGCATTTAGAGGTTGCGTTTGGGGAGATGCAGACGCATATGGTTTTAGAGGCGGCATTGCGGAAGGCGCTGGTGGTGGATTCCGGCTGTACCCGAAATTCGGGGCCTCTGATTCTCTCCGAACATGGGATGGCGGCGGTGGAGGGGGCGGAGGACGAGAAAGATTGGATTGAGGCGGAGGTGTTGATGACGGTTTCGCGGAAGCAGGTACCTCGGCAACTCTCTTAGGAGGAGGAGGAGGGGGAGGGTCATCATTCAAAAGTGCCATCAAGCTGGATGTCTTGCGCTCGGGGGGACGAGCTGGCGCAGGAGCAACAGCAGGCGGCGTGGGCTGTGCCGGTGGAGCGCTGAACGGCTCCATCCCGCTACTGGCGCCGGAAGGTGGTCGGGATAGGGTTGAGATAAGCCTAGGACGAGCTGGTGGAGATGGATTTCCCTCCGTTAACCCAGATCTACCATGTGTCTGGAGAATGGTGGCAAAACTTTGTGGAGCCGGTGCGACTGCGCGAGGGGGGTCAGGGGGACGAGACAGCGGAACACTCTCTGGGCGAGATGGTGTCATATGGGCATTCCGAGCCTGAGGGATGTAAGTGTCGTATTGGAGGTGGATAAGATCTGGTTCTTGTTTCACACGCAACTGCTGCCGAGGAGTCTGTTCTTTCGCTTTAGGCTCTGGTTTGGGTCGCTCCGAATGAGGCTCGATTGAGGACATAGGCAAAGGGTGTCTCCCCATGGGAGCCTCGGACACTGGCGGTGGCGCAGCCGGGGCAGACTTTTGACTTGATTGAACGCGAGCGGGCTGCTGCGCAGGCGGTTCTGGTTTTCTTTCGACGAAAGCGAATGGAGCCCTTGGAGGCCGAGGAGACATGGTTTGCGTCACTGGTTGGGCAAGAGGTTGCGATCCAGGCGGGGTAGCCCCATGGCTTTGAATCAGCGGAGGCTGAGTGGTTGGCACGAATGATGACTGAATCAGCGTAGGCTGTGGTTGAGCTGCTATTGGAACGTTGAAACGACCCGTTGTCGGCTGTGACGGTTGAGAATGCTCAAGCTTGGGTGCAGGACTATCTTCCATATTCGCGTCCGCAGCCGCGAGTGGTCGATTACTTGACGTTTCATATCGTTTCTTGACGCCGGAGCTTGGTGCCGGAGGTGCAGGCCGTTTCTCTCCTCTAGCTTTTCTAGCATCCGCCTCTTCGACAATACCCTGCCAGTCGTTGCCGTCCTTCTTGCGCGTATAGTAATTTTTTATCTGTACAAGTTAGTAACAACGCCTAGGGACCGAGCCAGATGTCGGTTGGAATACTCACCATAATTGGAGTCTTCGTTCGCATGTGTGTCGCGATTGCTGCCCAATCACTTCCGAAGGAACGAAGTAATTGAGGGAAATCAGTTGCTTCGGGCACACTCCAATAACTAGACGCTTGCGTGCCAGATCTGCGGTCCGATACCGTTGGCTGGCTAAGATCAAGCATAGCGACTGTGGGCTGCTGCGGGGGCTCTGGGCGCAATGGTGGTGGACCCATTGTATCAACGGGCATCGAGGCGGGAGGCGGAGGAGGCGGGGGAGGAGGAACGCCTCTTTCGGGACTGAGTATCGGCTGTGCCGGTGGAAATGGTGCGGAAATGGCAACAGGCGGGACGGCGGCCGTGCTTGGAGCCAATTCATATTGACTTGGAACTCTAGCAGCTTCAACTTGCGCTTGCTGAGTTACCCACTCCGGAGGTTGAACTCGAGAACTAGATCGCGAACGGTTACCCTTAGTACCAGCAGGCGGTGCGGCGGCGAGAGTCTGGTTGACCCGGGGCTGTTTCGGTTCCTTATCCTTAGCAGCTCGGCGCCCTCTAGGCTTCCGCTCCGGTTTCTCCGCACCCCCGTCTCCTTTCGCACCGCCCCCTCTGCGTCCGGGGGTGCCAGATGGTGTTCCGCCTTCGCCATCCGTGGCCGGAGTAGCTTCCGAGTTGAAAGTAGGAGCAGCCGCACGCCTAGGTCGACGTCTCTCGCCGTTTTCACCCGTCTCCTGGTTTTCCTCGTTGTCATTGTCTCCATTCCTAAGTTCCGAGACTAGTGCACTAGAACGCTGTTTGCCCCGTCCGCCCTTCTTACGTTGCCTCGGGCGCTTCTTCAGCTTCTCTTTAAGGTTGAGTTCGTCTTTCTCCTTTTTGAGATAGTAGAACTGGATGCTGGTTCCAAAATCTCGATTCGGCAACGGGTCAGAAACCCGACCCCATTGTTTAGGAAATTCGAGATACGCCTTTTCGAACGTGGAGGTTTCTTCCTCGGTGAAATTGTCCACGGGAGGGAGGAGTTGCCAAGCCGCCACGATTTTCTCTGCATTGATGAGACCAGTCACATCCTGATAGAAATCGTTTTCCCGTTCTTCCGCTACTTGATATTGACTGGGCAACACCGCCTCTTTTTCGGTCCTATATCTTTCTCTTTCCGCTTGCATTTGTCGCTCTCTTTTTTCATCCTCCACGCGTCGGGACTCCTCTAAGATCCTCTCTAGATCACGCTCTGACGCGTATCTACTTCGCCTCGTCCCTTCAGGCTTAGACTCGTGGAAGCCAGGCTTTTGGCCATTAGGTTCCGCTCCAGAGACATAGGTAAATTTATCCCGACTCTTAACAGCGACGGGATCATTCGACATGGTGAATCGTAGGTAACGGTCGTAGTTCGAGTCGTAAATGCCATTCTTCTGCCTATCCTCGGTCATTCGGTTTAACGCTTCGTCATTTAACCTTCCTAAGATGAACGCATTAAGACCTGGTTGCGGCGTGTCCATCGACTTCAAGAAAGCCTGGTCCTTAAACCACGGCTTCTCGTCAAAGTAAGGCAGGCTATCAATCGGAGGGGTCGGCATATGCTCGCGGACAATCTCAATCGTCTGAAGATCGACGTCCTCGATATCGGTTTCATCCTCGTCTTCTGCCGGAGATGGTGTACTTGAACCCCTTTTGCTGATTTCCTGCGACCGTATTTGAGCCTCCTCGAATGGATGATCGATAGATTGTCTGTGAGAAGTTGACATTTGGTTTCGTAGTGTAGCCTGTAGTTCAGAATCGGGCTGGCTAATGTCCAATGCGTCCTCCATAGTGATGTCTTCATCATCACCCTTTGGTTTATTTTCGCCGAGCGGTGCTTCGTGAGGCGCAGGCATGTCGACGTCTTGTTCAATAGACGGTTGAGGGTGCTCTGCACTTGAGCCTGGAGCTTCCAACGGAAGCTTTTCCTTTACCATCGCTGGCGAGGGCGTCTTATCCTTGATAACCTGTTTATCATCATTACCTTCTTTGACATCAGGTGCTTTAGTATCTTCAGCACTTGGTCCCCTTTCCGGTTGCGGTTCTGGTTCTAAGGATGACTTGCTAGGCGGAGAAACATCCTCAGGCACCGGACCAACCATGTCACCCAAACCCTCAGGTTCGCTCATAATCTTACCAACGGCTTCGAGTGATACTATTGCGTGACGTACTATAACTTCCATTGGCACGACGTCTTCAACCCCTTCGAGCTGCTTTAATTTCATCTCCACCTCTTTCATTTCTGATTCAATGACGTCGCCAATCTCCTCGTCGTCAGACTCCGACGATTGATCTAATATGGGCAACTTTACTTCCTTTTGAGGCAGGGAAACACGTTTCGGTAAAACTCTTAGAGTAGGTTGTCGATCCGCTTTCGTCTTCGTCTCGTAAGTCGCTGTTTCAACAACATAACTCTCTCTGGCAGCATTATTATTCTGCTCTCCTTCGCCATCCTCTTCCCTAACCACGGTAGTAGGCGCATCCTGAGGTTTATGTTCTTGATCTGAAGACGACACAGCAGACTGTGGACGCTGATCTAATTTTGCAGGCTCCTCGCCTGAATCGACCATATGCGAATCCCTCATTTGTTTATCCACCGAACCCAGTTGTAAATCGGCTTTTGCATCGCTACTAGAGGGTCTTTGGTCGTTATCTACCAGCTGATCTGAATGCGCACCATCCGGACGAGGCCCGGTAGGTCGGGGTTGGGCAAGACTCTGAGCTCTATTTAGTTTCGGCGACTCCGGGACGCGATTCTTTATATTAGGGTTGATCCATTGCTTGCTTGAGGGACCTGGACGTGTTTGAGATCGCGGACCTGAAGGAATAGTAGATGGGCTCATTTCGATGTAAGATGATCTAGATGGCCCAATAGGTGGTAGCCTTGCATCCGAATTAGATGCAGAGCCTGATGGTGCCGGGCGCTCTTCCTTGAGCGCCCTAGGCCCCGTTGGTGGTGCCTTGCCTGCCGATCCAACGTCAGTCGCCGATGTGATTCTGTTAGGTACTGACCCAAAAGATGGCGCAGCCGGGGCCACGGGAGGCGGCGATACATCCTTGGCTGGTAGTGGAGGTGGTTCATGCGAGGCTCTCTCAAGTTTTGGCCGAGCCTCGCGATCTCGCACATCGCGATCGTCTCGATGGTCGCGTGGTCGCAAGTCAGGGTCGAGATATCTATTGTCGCGGTCACGGTCATCTCGATCGCGGTATCGTCCCTCTTGAGAACGGGACCTGAATGCCGAACCATATCTGTCGCGATCCTCATAAAAACCCCGTCCGCGGCCTCTATCCCCCCAATCTCCACGGCCGCCTCTTCCACGACCTCGACCACTATAGCCACCGCGATACGACGAAGGTCCGAAGGGAGGGTCGGAAGAAGACGACCCAGCCGAAAGAGGGCCATCTCTCGATCCGCGCCGAGCTCGCTCTGCATCGACGCCTAGTGGGGCATCTCGCAAGTCTCTCGAATCTCGGAAATCCCTTCCAGGGGGCGATCGTCCGCGAGGTGACGGCCGCCGTCCTCTGAAGCTATCCCGATCACGATCCCGCCAATCTCCACGGTCACGTTCTCGGCTACGTTCGTCCCTATAGGAGTTATCTCGTCGGTCCCTAAAGTCAATGTCTCGGTCCCGTCCGCGGTCTCGGCTATCGTCTCGCCAGACTCTGCCTCGTCCACGACCTCTGCCGCGAAAGTCCCCGGAAAATCCACCTCCGCGAGGTCCACTGGGGGCATCGAGTAAAGCCTTAGGGCCCCTCGGGGGGTCTCTAGGCAGAGCATCGCGAAAGGAATCCCTGTTGGCTTGAAAAGCTGAGCTATTCGATCGAGATTCCGCAGAGGCACGTCGTGGTCCGCCGTCACTATACAATGATCTTCGGTCTGGTGATCGCTCACGAGACCTAGAGCGACGCGACTCGCCATCATACCGCGATCCACTGTAGCGGGAAGCCCTAGGAGAAGCAAATAGGTAAGTATGAGGAGATAGGAGAAGCGACTAAAATCATCCAAAAGCGATTGCATCCGCCATGACCCCGTCCAAAATAAATCTCCATCTAGCAACACACTCTCCACAATATAAAACTTAATGACAGATATCTATTAAAAAAATGAAGGCGACGAGCACCCAGCAAACTTTATGGTCTAGTGCATATAGTGACATTTTTACTAAGTAGGCTAGGGAGGGAATTCGGCTTACATTAGCAGGCACGGATGGCAGAGTAGGCCCGCCTATAAATATCAGCCTACGAAGTTCTCATAGAGCCAATAAATAACCGTATGTGTCGTTAGACTTCTGGCAATGCCGTTTTTGTGGAAGATCGGTCTCGGAGTAAGTTGCGGCAAGATAGTTGTGGATGGATGGATGGACGGATGGAAAAAAGTAGGGCGCCGCACTTTGAAGCCTCTTCCCCTAGGTACATTCAGTTCTAGTGGTCTCAATACCCGGAGGCCGTTTGAAAAATAAAAATGGCCGTTTCAGATCTTCGTCTTAGTAAATGCGCGAGTATTAGGACAGTTAAATCGTTACTACGCGATAGGTGATAGGATAGGGTAGTTTAGTTGAAGATGGTAGAAGGTTTGAAGAGGCTGAAATTTGGAGATCTTGAAAACACAGACTTCCAAGGTTCGCGTGGCACCTGGCGCTCAGACTGGCTGACTAGATGACTGGAAGTCCCAAATAGGCTTAGACCAAAACTAAACCAAACAGGGATTAAAACGCCGGAGCCCATAAGCCGCTAGTCTGTTAAGACTTTTGAAGATGCTAGGGCTCCATTTAGACTCCATCGGGTTTTCGAGGAAACCCCTGCACTTGGGCAATTGCCACTGCCATAGGCCAATCAACTGCTCGTGTCCCCAGTACCCACATAATTTGAGACTGCCAACTGTGGATGTGCATGATCAAGTTTATCTGTGGGACGACGATCCTCTGCGTGTAACTTCCATTTACAGTGTAATGAATAATCAAGCTACCCAGGTACTTAGGTACCTAAGAGGGTACACTATTAAGTACTTAGGTAAATAACTCGCCTATACTTATCCTATACATATGGATCTCTATGTAACAGTTTACTACATCCCTAATTACCAAGTCTATGGACAAGGACATAGTAGACGATAATAAACAATGGAAAGAGAGCATGAAAATGTTCTCTTTAAGTTCAGGCCTAAAGCAAAATTTGAATGGCGATCACTGTTAAGATACGCCAGGGATACCTACCTAGGTACCCTTAAAAAAGTGTACTTAGGTACCTCCATAATAAACTCGCGGAGCATCGGGTTGCACAATGTAAATCATCAAACGCTAAACCCATTTAATCCATGGCCGTCCCTTCACCTAGGTACCGCACATCGACACATGGGGCTGAACGAGACGTAACTTCCCAAGGGAGCTTTGCCATGCAGGCAACATTCCAACATAATCTGCAAATGCGACTAACACTTCATATATAAGGTTATATGTACCAGGTAGGTACCAGATAACTGTCAAAATAGTAAATGCATGATTCCGTGTTAATGTTTTAACTAGGTACCTATAACTTAGTCACGGCTATCTTAGTACCTAGGTAGTAAAGGAAATAAAAAGCATTGCTCAAACTCCTATCGGATCTCTCGAATGCTCCAAATACCCCTTGGATTCTCGTGAATGCATACACAATGACTAAACCGATAAAACGAAACAGCATTTGCTCTGTTTGCCAGCAATATAGCTTCTAATCCCTTTTCTAATGACAAACTCCCTTTCATACGACTCGAATTAGGATCTCTTCGCCCTTCTGGTCGGTCTGTGGCCCTGTTCGTCCACCTGGGGCTCCCAGTTCTTTCCTAGTTGTGACGCGAGGGTCTCCGGTCCTGACCGTCGTCTTTTCTTAGGTAGCTTGCTGGCCTGACCTTCAGTTGCGTCCGCCGGATTGGGTGGAGGAACCCTGTTATGAATAGGACTCGCTGATACCTCTCCGTTACTCGAGTGTGTGGTGTTGGCTAGCATCTCCATGGCTTTCGCCGCTTGGCTTTCCGTGAAGGGCTCGTGTCTTCCATTCTCTTTGACCTGCTTTGCTCGTCGAGTTCGATTTAGCGGATCCCTCTTAGCTGACCGGATTCTTTCTGTCTGTCCCCTTTGTTGGCCGATCGTTGGATAATGGGTGGCCCTAGGTAAGGCATCCTCGTCTCTTCTGTCACCAATTAAGTGGAATTGTTGGTGCTTCATTCTCTCGATGAACTGCTCAGCCTTAGCAAGCTGCAGCCATGAGTTGTTCACATCCGCCTCGTCTCTGCGTTGTTTCTCCTTCATGAAATCATCAATATATCGATTCCAGACTTCTTTCGAGGCATTTTCGGGCGGCGGGCCTCCCACTACACGGTCGATATCACCCATGTACTTCTTAACTGACGCATAGATATCGGTTTCTTTCTTCTTAGGCTCAGCTGGGTTGATCTCCTGCTGACCCATGGTTCTTTTCGAGTCTACCAAGCTTGATCTTCTAGAGTAATGTTAGTTTAACCGGCTGGAGAGTTCGGAAATGGATGTCTAGAATTAATTTATGATAAAGCTTGAGATATTTTTGCAGGAAGCGGAGAGATGCAGGTGTGAGGTCGAGGTGTTAGAAAGGGGAGAGGTTTCTGCAAGAAATAGTTTGGCACAAGGAAAACTATATCGGACGCTGTTTCCTCTTAACACAAATAGAAGTCATAAGTCGAAACTGCCAATCTAATCTCAACTCTGAGTTTAGAGGCGCTTTCCAGACAAGAAGTCGCCACTTACTTTTCTCTCTCGGTTTCCTCTTCCTTGATGCTGGCCAGGATTTTCATACATCGAAATTCATCTGGTTCGGGCCGGGAAATGTTGCGGTACCGTAAGGAATACGTCAACGACAATTCCGATGGCAGAGGTCGCAGGCCTAGACCGAGACTGGATCCTCGAGACTTGTTACCCTGCTGTACGGAAGGTCTTGTCGTCTCCGGCCTATGTAGAGGAAGGGTCGACGTGTATCTAGTATAGGGAAAAGTAGGACTATGGTCGTTGTCTAATAATGGCGCCGAAATAGCCTGCTCTGTGCTCGGTTCGTGTTGAGAGGCTCGCGGTTCGTTCTCGTCTCCTTGAAGGACTACCTTAAAGAAACGATTCATGTTGGAGAGAGATAGCGATATGTACTGACGTTCTTAGGTGGTCGCCAAGAGAGGAAACAAGTCTCGCAGGAGGGTTATTCCAATAAAGATGTAAGATGGTTGGATGGAAAGAAAACAAGGGAACTTCTTCTAGGGTGTAGAAGGAACCTTTGGATGAGAAGGAATGAAACTATTTGCAGAAACGCGGTATAGTGACGGAACTTTGTTGGTAATGATTTTCGCGAGAATAAAAAAGATATTATCTGGGGGCCCTATGTTTTTGTTTTGGCGTAATGGAACTTGATGGTTGGACGGTTAGTATTGGACTTTGTAGTAATTTTAGTCACGTCGACACGAAAATACCACTAACCACAACGAATGTACCTATGTATTATCAGGTTGGTCTAGCCATTGTAAAAACAAGGCCCTTTGAATAGGATATATCAAATGAACTTCTCTTCGGATAGAAGTAACTTGTGACTTCCCGTCTAGCTTGTCATATAAGTCATCTGGGGGGCGGGGATTGGTGGACACAACCGGTCAGGTCTGTTTTCGCAGGTTCACCATGTTTTAGCGCACTTGACCATGAACAAGTTCATTAGGATCAGGAGCAGTCTGGATTAAACAGCTTTTCATGCATAGAGACAGAGGTATTATTTACATTAGTTTTTAAGATGGACACAGTTTTATTTACCCTTCCTCCAAGGCTATTGTAGAGTTTAGGTAGCCCCTGAAAAGGAAACGTGCGCCAATGCGGCTGTCAGATAAACTTTGTGGCCGTATGATGGTTGTAGCCTCTATTTACATAGTTATCTATGTGTCTTTGGCAAAAGTACTAGCTACAATGAAAGGGAAGCATGCAGACGCCTCAAGGTAAACCTAGACTGAATATTAGCATGGTGAAGATAGAAGCACATTAGACGAGCCGATTTCAGCCTTACCTTAACATGATCGGCGCCAACCTTAATCTTTCCCCAGGACACGGCCTCATCAGGCCGAGCTCCTGCGTCACTACCATCGAACTCCTGGGCGGTGTTGATGTAAACAGCCGACTCAGCACCGTTTCTCATCAAGCAGGCGTTAGCAATGTGATGTTTGATGACCCCACCACCCAGTATAATCATTCCGGCTCGTTTTGCTCGAACGGATATGGTATTGATACGTCGAATATCCTCAACTATATCAATCTTCAACTGTTGAGGTGAGGCTTTGAATGTATGAAAGTATAACATGTCGCCCAAGCTTCCATCCGTCAAAGCTGGACAGAACACTGGGATATCATTCTTATATGCCCAGTAATATACGGACCTCTCGTCGTTTATTTCTTTGCCTAGTCGATGGATAACCTTGGACGGTGTCCAGTTGATTTCCTCCTCAGTTCCTTTGCTTGCCTCCTGTTCTTCAAGCATCTTGTCCAGGATGGGAACAACCCAGTCCTCAAAAGCGCAATAGTTCGCATTGGGAACCATGAGATTTCCTATTCGGTTTAGACCTTTAGCTCTGAGTTCAGCTCCCACGGCACTAAATGAAGACATATATGTATCGCCAAGGCACTTGATGAAGTCTTCTTCGATACCACCAGCGGACGTGACAATACAGGAAACATGCTTGTGTTCCACGAGATATCGAAATATTCCTCTCAGTCCAGAAGAGATCATGTTGGATGTATATCCGAGAAATATTGTTGTTTTGTCACCTGTTTCTGGATCGCGCCATGCTCGCTTCAGGGGTTGTGAGTCAGTAAGTAGTCTTAGAATAGCCAGATCCTTTCCCTTTGCTAACCATGTCATTGATGATTCGTACTGCTTCGGCCATAGAAGACGCTTGGAATCCCATATGTTTCATGCCTTCAACCATGTCGTCTACTGTGATGGGTCGCCCCTTAAAGGCATTGAAGTCAATCTCCTCCACCTTCTGTGCCCCTTCGGGTAGTTCATCAGAAGGAACCAGAACGGCATTTGTTGCCTCCGAAGGCGGTAAATTTGAATTTGACTCTTGCGTGGCCATGGTAACGAATGCTGTCTTTCCCGTGTTGTGTAGTACCTAAGTGAAAATATCCTCGGCTTCTATGTCCCTAGGAATACATAAGTACCTGCGCGCCACGATCCCGCAAATGTGGTCAGAATTAACCAGTTGTGGGTATAAGTCACCAGGTGCAAATGGTTAACTACCAGACTGAAATAGGGGGGAAACACTTGATTGTACGGCCCGTTATGCGCAATATAAGATATTTGCTCTGTAGGGGCTTTTTTAATGAAGAATATTGCTTACCGTCGTGTATTCAACGCGTGAATTCTAAGTCTGTACTATTTAAAACCCTTTTTATTAGAGTTGATATTGAGGCGAATCAAGACACTGCATGGTGGCCCTATGGGTGGAGTACCTACCTACCTAAGGTACCTAGGTAGCTAATGTTTAAGCAGGGCATTAGGTACCTAGGTACCTACGGGAGTTTAGCTATGTACCTAGGTACTACCTACCTAGAAGTACCTATGTATTTACAAGGATAGGTGGGTACCGGTAGGTACCTAGGTACTAAGCAAATATCGAACATAAAGGAAGTCTTACTTGTGCCTTTTATTTATTTATTTCGACGTTAAAAAAACCGCGTTTAAAAGTTAATTTTTATTAAACTAAACGTCGTACTTATTATAACGATAATTAATATTTTTAAGAAACGGGTTTTTTAAAATTAATAATTATTTTTATTATTTTTATTATTATTTTTATTTAAAAAACGTTTTTTATTTTATAATTTTTTTAAATAAATAAATAAATAAATAAATATATATATATATATATATATATATAATTTTTTTAAATTAATTTATTTAAATATTTATTTATTTATAAAAAATAATTTAATTATTTTAAATATAATTACGTTAAATAAATATTTTAAATAAATAAATTTATAATAATTAATTATTTTTATATATTTAAATTATAAAAATTATAAAAATTATAATTATAATAAAAATAATAATTAAAATAAAAATAATAATTAAAATAAAAATAAAAATAAAAATAATAATTAAAAAAAACAATAATTAAAAAAAACGATAATTAAAGCAAAAATAATAAACATATAATTAAATCATTTTTAAAATAAAGTACGTTTTACGTTCGAGAACCGTTCCCCGCAACCACCTATTCCCGTGTGGTACCTACACCCCTAATTAACTACTGGCTTAGGTACCTAAGCTTTATTTCCCTCCCGATTCCCACATATCCTTCAAATTCAAATTAACAGTTCGGCATTTTGGACCACGGAGGAAGATGTCATCCATCTACAATCTCGAGCCGCAACCTACAGCTTCACTTATCTTCCATACAACACAAGGTGACCTGTCCGTCGAACTCTTCGCAAAGCAGACTCCACTCACGTCGCGAAACTTCCTCCAGCTGTGCCTCGATGGATACTACGACAACACGATATTCCACCGCTTAGTTCCCGGTTTCATTATACAGGGAGGAGACCCAACCGGCACGGGAAACGGGGGCGAGTCCATCTACGATGGCGGCGCGTACAGTGGTGATCTGGATCCATGGCCTATGGACCAGCGTCACGGGAAGAATGCCGGTCCGACAGGTGTGAACTTCAAAGACGAGTTTCATTCACGGTTAAAGTTCAATCGAAGGGGACTGCTGGGTATGGCAAATGAAAGCAAACCTGACACCAATGCTAGTCAATTCTTCTTCACCTTGGACAAGGCGGATGAGTTAAACAACAAAAATACGGTGTTCGGGAGGGTCGTAGGTGATACAATCTATAACCTAGCCCGCATAGGTGAAGCAGAAGTAGCGGAGGGAAGCGAACGGCCTCTTTACCCTGTCAAGATCACAGGCGTGGAGATTCTAGTCAACCCTTTCGATGATATAAAGAAGCGAGAACGGATAGCCAAGCGCACTCAAGAGGCTGTTGCAGGGGGGAAGAAAAAGAAGGCAAAACCCAAGTCTGGGAAGACGCTGCTAAGTTTTGGCGACGAAGAAGGCGACAATGACGCCCCAGTTCTAAAAAAGGCAAAATTTGACTCGCGAATTGTCATGGATGTGGACGAAGAGCCAACACCTGCAGTAAAGGTACCTAAGAACAATGCGAAGAAGAACGGCAAAGTGGTGAAGTCTACTACTATACCAGTTCGCGAACTCCCGATCGACGCAACACCGGAAGCAAAATCATTATCTGCACCAACGAAGAACACGCCTATTCCTATCGACGATGAATCATCCCCGGAGCCAGAACCAAAGAAACGATCTGCTCTAGAACAAGCAAACGAGGAGATAGCAGCCTTGAAAGCTTCTATGAAGCGGACCATTCACTCTGAACCGGTTAAAGAGGTCAAGAAAACTGCATTGGAGCAGCTAATTCCGGAGAGCTCTACGCGTGGCCGGAAAAGACGGAGAGGCGGCGAGGGTATTTCAGCGAATGAGGATCTATTGCTATTACAGGCTTTCCGCTCCAAACTTGGTCAAATAGGACCCGAAAAAGAGCAGTTAAATGTCCCAGCAGGGGAGGATAATCCTGAACAAGGTTCAGGCGAGCAAGATGACGAAGCAGGACTCTGTGATTTGCACTTCATTGTCAACTGTCAAAGCTGTAATTCATGGGACAAAGCCGAGAAGGAAGAGAGCGACGACGAGGGTTGGATGTCGCACTCTCTGAGCTTTACAGCTGATAAGCTTGGTAAGGACCTTTCTTATCGAAAGAAGGCCGAAGAGGAATTAGTTGTTATTGATCCGCGAGAAAAGGCCCGGACGCTCAAGGAGGAGAAGAAAGCGCAAAGAGAGGCAAAGTCTGGAAACTCGGGCAGAGAATGGGATCAGGCGAGGAATACCAAACTGGCGAGAGCATCAGCTCTAGCTGGCAGAGGGGCTAAATGATCCTTTTACTACACTACACATACCTCCTTTTTCGTGTCGCTTAGGATTTAACATGACCATGATACCCCTAGATAGACTTTTCTCCTATCTGAACAAATTGAAGCTGCAAGACATGTGCAAGATGTGAAAAATTATGATGATTATAAATTGGGTTAATATTTCAACATAATCGTGCATACTGTTGAGGATGGGCTTGTAGTCATTGGCCAAACAGTATCTCATCAATGGATCTCCCGTGAACAGCTACTCACAGCTCTAGCTAGGTACCCTTCGCTGGCCATGCGTCCGCGGTCTAGCGTTGCATTGTCTGGAGGTGATGGTCCGGGCCTGCAGCTACGATACTACGATATTCAAGACATGGTTCTTATTAATGACCCCCGCAGCTTCTAGGCGGTATCGTGTCTCGCGCACTGCTCTGTATCTAGATCTCTTGTCTTGATAATCATTAGGTACGGGGAACAGCCTAGAGTAGGTAGGTAGTCTAAATAGGTAAAATCAATAGTATTTCACGATCATATAACGATGAATACTAAGTAGGTGTACGTATCATGACCCTGGCTCTGTCTATTATGATCAAGGTGTTTTATTAACGAGATAATCATTCGATAGTACCATGAATCACAAAAAGAGCAGTCTCATAGGTCCTATGAAGCCTTAAGGTGGGCTAATAGCTATTACCTATGTAGATAGGAGGTAGGTACCTTACCTGTAGAATTTCTTATCAATCTTATTTTTGATTGGTTCAATGTTTTAATCATGGGTACCACGACAATGCATGGTCTGTGCTTCATTCATCTAGGATGTACCATACTAGCGGGCCATGGTAGTTTTTGGTAAGGTCGCTTTGCCGCATAAGTGCGGATGACAACATTCAGTACATGAAGTAAAAAATCAGCTGGATGGGACCTGGGTAACGACCTAGAGGTACCTAGGTACAAGGTATGTAGTACATATCTCGAATTTATCGAATACCTATCGCGTGTAATTTTTTTTAAACCTGTACAACAACATTGATGTCAGCTCTACATTACGATATCTACAATTGATTCTAATATTCGATATTAGAACTTGGAAGTTTCTCCAGCCTACTCGTCCTATGCCGGTTCGGATACCTACATGCCTACACTAGATAGGTACTGTATCTTCCTAAATTGTCGGGTCGGTTCGGTCCCATCGCGCACAGTGGAAGGACTAAGCCAAGACACGGAAGAAGGATTTCTTCAATTTTTGGGGTGCCCAGGTGTCACGGCCTGTGAGCCGGAAGACCGGTCCAATTCTTGAAAATCCCATCAAAGCTCTCCATTCCCATTCCTATTCCTATTACCTACCTAGGTTACCCTATTACCATTTCCGTCTTGAACCACGTTGTCGCCTGCACATGTAACTCTTCTCGAGTAACTATATCTCAAAGCTACCCTTCTAGAACTCTAGAACTCTAGAACGACAACTACGGTACCTACCTACACTAGGTACCCAGGTATAGCAAAATACCTACTGCGGCACAGTCGACGTCTACCCCAGCTTAGGCATTCTGCGACATCGAATTACCTTTTTGCGACTTCGAGAACAACGGTCTTTGCCTCCGCCCTTGTTCCCTACCCTTGATTGCCTCTCACCTCTCAAGCCGTTCGCTTCACCGCTGTCGCAACTGCTAGAGACAATTCTTCCCGGAGTCTTGGAAGATTCTTTCCGGCTTCTACGGTTGATTCAGTTCCTTCTCTCGTCCTTCAAGCCCTTTGAGGCTAGGACGATATATAGGTAAAAGGTATGAATGCAGAGGAAAGCCTGGAACCCACCATCTTACTCCATCGGATTTAAGAACTGCCAGGAATTTGAAGAAGAAGAAGAAGAAGAAATACCTACTACGAACGTCTGCGCGCGAAATCTTTCTTACGTTCATTGGTTGCCTTAGTCTAAACCTGCAGCATCGCATCTATTCTCACCGAAACAAAACATTCCCAGCCTTGCGCGACGACTCTTATGACCTCAGAATACCTTGCACCGCTAGCAGCCTAGTCCGGTCGCCTACTTTCTATCCATAGCCTTGCGCTGCAGCTTCGTACACGGTCCGGCTGCCTCCTGTCCAATCTCTCGTTCCCTTCCAGCTCTTCCCCTCCTTCGATCCGTCATCTCCGATCACGAACGTTAACCAACGTCGGCAATCCCTGCCACTACCGTATTCCATTCCCGTTGAACCCGGACGTTGTTGAGTGCTACGGGATCGTTCCTCGCCCACGAGATATACGGTATTCCTAATCGCCTCTTGGTGAAGCAGGCCGGTGTACTCCTCCTGGTCGTGGCTCATGTACGGTTACTACCATCCTATGCCATCTCCGAATCCTCGAAAACGACCGGCACCAGGTAGTGTGCCAATACAACATCAAATGGCGCAGCCATATAACAGTCAAGACCAGTTGCTGAGATGGAATGGGAATAATGCGGGTGCCTTCGTTGACAACACTTCGAATGGGGTAAACTCCTATGGCGTAATACCCTCGCCAACACAAGCCCCATACGGGCCTAGCACGCCCTCCAACGTCGTTGCGAGACGAGGTGTCAACAATGCCCTCGTTGCTACTAATCGTGCATTCAGCCCGCAGCAGAGCGACACGTGGCCGAACTTTGATGAGAATATAATCGCGAACCAGTCCAACGGGGGAGTCGACGAGCATGACAATATAGAGTTGCTCGAGGAGAAGGCCCAAAGGGCAAAGAGAGAGTCACAGGCGAAACGTAAGCAGATTCCGCCTTTCGTGCAAAAGTTGAACAGGTAAGCTTGATATCCTTCCTTGGCTTCATACTGCCGTAGCTAACCATATGCATAGCTTTCTGGAGGAGTCGAAGAACACGGATCTAATAAGATGGTCGGAGAAGGGGGACTCCTTCATTGTTCTCGACGAAGATGAGTTTGCTAAGACGTTGATTCCTGAGCTCTTCAAGCATAACAACTACGCCTCCTTTGTTCGTCAGCTCAACATGTATGGATTCCACAAGAAAGTCGGCCTTTCAGACAATTCTATGAAGGCTAGCGAGCGCAAGAACAAGAGCCCAAGCGAATACTATAACCCTTACTTCAAGCGCGGTCATCCGAACCTACTATGGCTAATCAACAAGCCGAAAAGTGGGAACAGCAAAAAGGGTGGTAAGAAGCGGGGCGACGAAGGTGATGGTGAGAGCGACGAGGATGTCATGGTGCCGGACGAAGCCATTGGCCACCCGTTTACTCAGCAAACCGCGCAAAGCCGAGCACTACCAGCGCCTGAGTCGGGGCCACTCCAGAAGAAGGAGTTGGCGGTTGTCCGAGATCAGATGGCGACGCTACAGCAACGGCAGAAGCAGATTAGCGAGGCGATCCAACGACTTAGACAGGAGCACAACCAGCTGTATCAACAAGCAATCATGTTCCAAAACATGCATGATCGCCATGAGAATTCCATCAATGCCATCTTAAATTTCCTCGCGAACGTGTTTAGGAAGTCGCTCGAGGAACAAGGAGGCGTGCAGAATGTGAATGACCTGTTGGCCAGCATCATACCTAATGTTCAGATGCCGCCACAGCAAGGCCAGGGTAGTGTGGTCGACCTTGGAGATTGGGTGCAGCAGCAGATGCCTAGAACCGGGACACCCGTAGGCACACCCAAGAGGCAGCACCGCCTTCTGCCTCCTATCCCCCCGGCCCAGAATCAAGCCCCTAGAACCTCTCCGGCCACAGCTTCGTCCCCGACCTTTACCAATTACTCTAATCATCAACAACCTCAGATAGCGCAAGTCACGGAGGTCTTCGACACTCCGACAGAGTCGTCCTCTACACCAGCTTATCTCAAACAGGAGCTAGAGTCGAATCCCCAGGAAGGCATGATGAAGATTATCCAAGACGCCAACACAAATGCTGGCAATATTTCCGTTGACCTTCCCAACGTGGCCGCTAACATGTCTGCGACTTTAACTAATGACCAACGAAACCGGATGTTAAGCATCATGTCTGGTCATAATAGCACTGCTCCTACGCCTGTCCCATCCGTGCCTTCGCCTTCCATGCCAGTAGACTCACGTCCCTCCACCTCCACTATAGGAATCCCGTCAGCAGGAATCCCGTCAGCCGGAAGTGTGCCAGCCGCAGGCACGCGAACCTCACTATCCCCCATCGTACCTTCAGCTCTCCCGCCATCGATCCAACGAATATCGCAGACGGAAGAGGAGCTCGAGCAGCTCCAGCGCTTGCAACACGAGCAAAGCCAGAAGCTGGATGATCTCAGCCATCTCCTTGGTCCACTTAGTCCGTCAGGCCGCATACCCGGCCTGGACGAATCAAACGGCTACTTCGATGATAATCTCGACCTGAACCAGTTCATCGACTCCAACGCGTATACCGCCGACGACGTGGGCAACGACTACGACTTCGACACCTCCCACTTCAACGGTACCGCGGCCTTCGACTGGAACCCCGAAGGTACCGAGTTCTTAGCCGGCGACGCGCTGAATACCAACCGGATCGTCGAGACGAACACGCCGAGTCACAAGTCGCCGAGTCCGAGCGGCACCGAGGAGATCCTCCGGAACGATCTTGACGGCAGCCCAGATCGAGCTGCCAAACGGCAGCGCAAGGCGTGATGTCATGGTGACCGCTAAATCACTATCACGTATAAAGGTCGTTCCTACAAAACGGTAGTGGCATACTTGGAGTTTAGAGGCTCTTACGAAACGCGCTACTTACGAGAGAGCCAGCCGCCCAATCGCAGCTGAGGTTGAGATTTGGCATAGTCATGGACGGCGTTCTGGGGTGTATCATGCCCCTTTACTGGATGGAGAGGGAACGTACCACCCTCACGAAGGCGTCGGGAGTTAGGAGGCCGCGACGGCCATTGGTGTTATTTCTGGTTGATATCCCGACGATGATGTATCTATTCCACCCCCACCCTTTTGTTTTGTTTTCCCGCCTGCGGAAAGGGGTGGGCTGGGTGGAAGAATGGAACGAACGAACGATATGCGGTTTAAGTCACGACTAGCACACACTCGCACACATTTCTAGATTTAGACTTTGCAAAGCCCGCGACGATTGATTTTGCCCTCTCTTTCTATCTCTCTCCTGTCTCTCCTACAGTACGGAGCAAAACTTATAGCTGGTGGTTGCATTGCACTGCCGGATTGGACATGTCTGTCTGTCTAGTTCTGGTTCGGATTGAATCGAATCGAATCGAATCGAGTTGAATCAAGGTTTTTTTTTATGACTGCGTGCGTTCGTGGTGCTGATTTAGTGATATGTGTGATTACTAAGTACCTACCTAGTCTTGACTTAAGTGTCTGTCGTAATTCACTAGTGTAGTGATGGCTACCTAGGTAGGTAGGAAAGTAAAGCTAGGAAAGGTTCTGTCAGAGACAATCTCCCTTTCATCATGTGATAAGATGGGTATCTTCCTTTATCACGTGCTTTTGGACCTTAGGCTCTTCTATTTAGGTGGTCCGTGTGTCGAGGATATTGGGTCTTTGTGTGTTGGAGATATCTTCAAACTTTGGTTACCCACGTGACTTGTTATGAGACAATAATGCTCTAACATAGAAGATTTTACCGTTGGTAGAATCTGAGTTTTTCTGTAGACAATAAATTCAACCTTTTTACTGAAAATAGAAGGACCAATCTGATAGGTTCTGTGCAATTGTGGAAACGGTTATATTGGTTTTAGACTAACTGTTAAAACTCCATACGGTATGCGGGTATCGCCAATTCTCTATATCCAACCTATTCTAACACCCTGATATATAGGAACCCACTAGTCTATTAGACTGCTGAGGATGAGCGACAAGACCTGGGTGGTGATTACGTAGGTGAAGTCGCTGCGACTCGAGATTTTCACGAGCTCCGAGTGATTGCGAGGTATCCAGTACGAATTCTCGCAGTCCACGGCTTCGGGGTCGTCTACACGTCGCTCGGAGGGAGCTTGGTCGTCCTATTCCGTACCTATGTTAGACCGCTTTGGTTACAAGAGATATGAAAGATGAAAGGGTCGTACTATGAGGTCAGGGGACGGGTTGGTCTCGTAGAAGTAGTGGACGCTGAGCTTGTCCTTGCAAAGGGAAAATCGTTTTGCTAGGTCATTGAGGTATTGCGAAGGTCTATTGTCCTCGATGCATATGCTCTTGATCATCTCAAAGTTCGGCTGTCCCCTCACAATATTGAGGAGTGACTCGTTCTTCAATCCAATTATTGGGACACCGTATCCAAGGAAGCCAATTGAGGCGGTTAGTAAGTTGCTGGGGAGACCAAAGGATCTATGCTGGCGGGATTGGCTCAAAACCTTGGGGATATTAGTATGTATATTCGCTTATGAAAATTCCAGGAGTTTAACAGACCTCCTGGACGATGAGGCCGCCCATGCTCTGGCCGATCCATATCACTGGCCTATCTTCCGTCTGTACCGCGGGTTAATTAAGACTCCTAAAGGTCCATGTGGTCATTACCTTTGAAAGCTTGGGGAAATTCGCGATAACATTCTTGCATGTGCTAGCGATTTCCCGAATGTTCTGGTCGGACTTCGAACCGGGGACTTTGGAGTCATATCCATAAAGCAGGATGCGGCAAGACTGGAAGTCATCTCGTAAATAGTCTCGAAGCCACATCTCGTCTCCTTGTGGGGCACGGAAAGTTCCAAAGGGATTCGTTCCTAGACCTTCGATTGCAATTATGCTTTGATTCCCAACACTATTAGCTAGAACGTATTTAATTAGGTGGTTCGGAGCTTACTCGACTATAGCGTCCTCGCCGGCATCGTATAGGGGGGTTATCCCTAAGAAGCTTTTATCATATTGCAGATTAAAAAGACCACGTAGTCTAATCTCCTCCGTCATAATTAAACTGCTTAATTTGTCGTTGGGGATAGTTGGGCATGTAACAGTGGCATATCTCCGCCAGCCAGTATCTCTAGGGACTCGAGCTAGACTATGGACCTTACAGCTTGAGCCGAAGAGCTTTTCTAGCTCTGATTTTATTTCTGGTTTCGATATATCGTCAGGAATATTCAAAACACGGATGGTATCCGGTCTGATAGTCGATGGTTCTCTAGGTCTCGGTCGCAATATATTGATGTGTCCTGATGAATCGTCACGTTGGGGGCTATTTTAAATTAGCTATATATCTATAAATATCCTCGTCATTCGCTAGGTACTTACGGATTAGACAAGACATTGGACGAAGTTTCCTTATTACAATGTGATTTAGACTGGTCTTCGCAAGCTGAAATGCTTAGTCTGGGCGATGTTGAGTGATCATGATGATCTGAAACATTAGTACCTGATGAAGTTAGGAATCGTACTCGGCGGCTTGTGATATCGTTGGAGAGCCGTCGCTTCGGCTTCGAGGTAGAAGCAATTGCCTCTAGTGGATGTCCCCCTCGCTCTAGACGAATTGGGTGACCCCCATTTGTGAGGTCCATACTCTACACCAAGGTATCCAGCTTATCGACCGACAAGTCACTGAAGCCTTGTTCTAATTCCTCTTCTAGCCGACGAACAATTTGTTGGTAGATCACACCTCGCAATCCGTGCTTATCCAGTTCATCCCCATTTTCATTTAAACCAATATTTGGATTTAGACAAGAGTTGATAGCTATTCGAGTCTGATCAGTGATGCCTAGCCGACAGTGTTTAAACACTTCTCTTGCGAGTATGTAGCGAGCAGCGGAATCCATTTCGTCGACTACCGAGACACCGTAAACATCTACCAAAGAATCAAGAGGTCTAGCTTTGTGGAGTTCCATCAGCACAACGGCAAGATCAACCAGACATGGAAACGGCGGCGACAGCAGGTCATCAGGATCAAAATCACCTTCCTCGGTTGGCGTATGTTCACTTTGGCCTTCGCCTAGATTATCGACAAGATGAGTCTCGATGCGTCTCTAGACAAAGCTGCACGATATATTCATGCACAGGATTGCATGTACAGCGCCTCCTTGAGTTGAGCACGCTAAAAAGCGAGTTTGCGGCAGGCGAAATTCCATCTGGTGGCTTCCGTCTTGTTTTGAGGGGGGTAAACCGGTCAGCCTCCTGTGAGATAGTGAGTTCGTATTCTTGAGCTTTGAGATAGTCGTTGCCCTCTTTTAATGAAACAATCAACGCCGTTTGGTCGTTATTATTTCCGAAATTGACACAGTCTCTCAGAGCTTTGATCATGTCAGCTTGATTGTGATGTTCCGAGCCTATAAAACAATGCAGTGAGACCAGGCTAGGATATGTGGATGCTGTTCCTCCCCGTTTCTCGTAAGACTGTAGTTGTCTAGGGACAATTATTGACTCCAGCCGGGTTAGTTTATCATCCAGGAAATCTGAAAGTGGCCCAGGATTAACGATCCCGACGATTTGGTAATGTAGTTGGAAGCATTCGGCGAAGAGACGGTAGTAGAAACTCCTCGTATCTATTACGGACTCATGCTGCCCTAAGGCATCAAGAATTTGTCGAAAGTCCCCCAGCGCTGTGAGCAAGTCGGCCTGGAGTTTACTCATGTCGGAGGCGGTTTGGGAGTTTCCATGGTGTATCTGGAATGTACTGAAGTCGTTAAATTCGTAACTATTCGCCAGGATTAATAAGATACACACCTACTTAAAGCATCTACCTAAAGTAGAGTATGTTTATTTGAAGTTCTAAATTTTATTTTAAGCCACCCATCACCTTGGGGGCAGTTTCTGGAGGGCAGCTGAGCTTTGGGGGCTGTGCCGATATCAGCTTCTTTCTCCCATTGGTAGATACCTACATGTCTGTGTAGGTAGGTGGGGTAAGATACTTACTTATATCCTCGATAGAACTGGCTGTAGCCTTATTATACTTCATGTTACTTACGTATTGATTATTTTCTCGATATTTCATTACACCTTTAGGCTGAACAGTTCTCTATGAAACCCGTCCATGATGTCTCTCGATGACCGACTTGCTCCTATCTCAATACTCGCCAGACAATGTCTTATCTCATTCGAGCAGTGCCTTCGAGGTACCTTAGGCCTCGACAGTCAGCGATACTCTACCGTTGAAGATCAGATGGCTCGCTTCTATATTTGGACTTCCAATATGGCGGTCTTTGCCAACGGAAAGGCTTGCATGGACCATCGTGTTCGAGAAGCACCTGAAGTTCAGCGGTTAGTTCTAGGCATATTAGAGATACTTCAGGGACGTATCAAAGAATGTGAGTTTTGGTATTTATGACTCTTTCTATTAATTGAAGTGTTCATATCTTGTAACATTTAATACCCCCTTTCCTAGGTATCCACCTAGCCGAACGTCTCACAGATCCGCATTGTTCTATCGAAATGCGGTTTTCGATCTTAGCCCAAGGAGACTTTGAGCGAGCTGCTGATGGTATTTCGCCCGAGGCTGGCTTACTTCACGAGTTGTCAAATACTATTCGCAAAGCAAGTAGAGAGTCGTAGGACACTAAAGCAGCCAACTCCTTCAGAATGACGGATGACGAGGGAATCGACATAGAAGATATCCTCAAAGATTATTTCAAGAACAACATCCGGGACGGCTTCCCAGAAAGCAGCGATGCCATTTATAATCGACTTGCCGCTACTATGATATTGAGGCGGAAGAGAATATTGTACAGGCGGTCACGTTATTCCGTAAATCCTATCAAGCCAACCCAGCCAGTAATGAAACCGAAGATTGAAACCCAGGTTATTTCTCGACAACAAGAGGCTCAGGAGGAAGCTCTGTCTAGCCAATTCATGAAACCAATATTTGCGCCGAGTAAAACATACTCGGTAGTGAGTGCTACTACTTTAGCGCTGCCGGATTTCCAACGAGCTTCTGCACCATCAGTTGTTTCACAAGTGAAATCCATGGATTTAGGATCTTACGAGGGCCTATTCTTTCCGCCGCGTCCAGAAGCCCCGAATCATGGCATGATCGAAGTGACATGCCCTTATTGTCTCTACGTTCTTTCTAGCCTTGAGGTGGGCAATGAGGCGAGGTGGAGGTTAGTAGCCAAACGAATTCTGCTTGTAATCCATAAAAACTGACAATCATGTTCAAGGAAACATGTACTTGGCGATCTGGACGCTCTAGTCTGCCTCTTTGACCCTTGTGATAAACCAGAAGTTATATATAGACACAGCAAAGACTGGCTACAGCATATGCGCAAGCATACCCAGCGCTGGCAATGCTCGACAAAGGTTCATGGCGTCCTAAACTTTAGCAGCCGCGAGGAATTCGAAATCCATATGAGAAACATCCATAAAAAGCATTACAACAGCGCTCAGCTTGGTCTCCTTACAGAGAGAGGCATGCGTTCTTCTGGTCCGTTGTTTGAAGCTTGCCCCCTATGCGGTGGAAAGGACAGTACAGACGACAACACAGTTCCGGGAAGTTTGGTTGATCATATCGTTGGCCATCTGAGATCACTTGCCCTTAAGTCTCTTCCGCCGTATTACGGGGATAACGACAACGCTTTATTTAATACTCATAATGACGATTCCATCAAATCTCGTAGCACCATAACCAACATCCTCTCCGACGATGACACATCACTCGGCTTTCCAGATGACCTATGGTATGAAGCCCAGCAAGATGATGGTTCGGATCGGGATGCGGTTGACTGGAAGTATGTCCAGGATATAATCCCAAAGCTGCAAGAGAATGACCATGACCCTATAAAGGAACATATGGGCCAAGCTAGGCGCTCTGGTCCAATATCATTTCCAGAGAATAGTGGCCTGTCTCCCGTGAAGCTAGAAGGATCATATGATAATGAGGAAGACGATGAATGCCACAACTTCTTCAATTATCTTAAGGTGAAAATCGAATTTGTAGGGGTAGGGGACGTTGGCCTAACATTCCAGAGCTTCCGACAACACGTCTTGGGACTGAATCCTCATCTAGAGACAGATGGATACCTAGTACGCCGACTTCCAGAACAAATGCTCGCCCGCCTAATAATATTGCGGAGGGCAAATAGACACCACCTCGAATTAGTCGGAAAGTCCGAATGTCCCTCTAAGGATCTTTGTATTTATGAGAGGAATTTCCACTTTCGGGGCGTCGATGGTCGGGACGCCCCTAAACGACTAGAACTATTTGATGGCAGCGACACACAACTTAGGGGCGATATTACTACCAGGAGTCACCTCCCTTTAGGTTTTCTAATGCCGTTGAAGTCGAGTTTCCCGACGGAATTCGAATCCCAGCTATGTTTCTGCCGCTGTAAATTCCGGACACTTTCGGATTGGATCAAACATGTCCACGAGGATCTACAGCCTTTTAGCTGTATTTTTGACCGGTGTCATAATAATGGGCCATTCAAGAGTAGGGATATTAATTGGATTCGGCATGAAAACGAATCTCATCGTCATCCTGAATATTGGTCTTGTAATGGGCTAAACGGGCTAAACTGTCATTATACTTGTTTCAGCAGAGACAACTTCTTAGAACATCTGGTTCTCACACACAATTATACGGGGCCAATTACGAAGGTCATTGAAGATGCTTATCAAACGACAGAAAATCCATGGCATGGCGAGCCTTGTGTTTTTTGCGGTGAGATGTTCTATGCTTGGAGCAAAGTCTCTGATCACCTAGCAGAGCATATGGAACACACAATTCTGCCAATCCTAAGACTTATTGGTACGTAGAAAGTACCTAGTGGGAATATGTGAGCGTTCGACCCCATTGAGGATCCTACGCCGCGAGATCTCGGATCGCTTCAGATCTCAACGAGTTCAGAGTTCCCCCATATACAGTTCAGTGAGGATGCAGCCTCTATTGAATATTACAAACGTTTTTTTTTCTAGCAGCCCGAATATAGACTGGTTCCCAATTTTTTTCCAAGCCAATCCAGGTATGTCGGACTAGTTGAAAGGATTGTTCATACATTCAGTACATACCATTCCGGCCCTAGAGGATTTGACCGAAGCGTTCTTTGGCCATACTTACCTAATCAGTGGGTCGGTAAGCACTGCGTTTTCGGGCTTCCGTGAGATGTTTAGCCTCCGCGTCGAGGAACTTGGCGATGCAGCAAAGCTTGGCAGCTTCAGTGCTCTCGTCTCCGTGCTGCGGGAGGTGTGGAGGCAACACGACTTAGCTGCCAATGGGCCGGACAAGCCGTATATATCTTGGGGACATGTCATGCAAGAGAAGGGGTGGAATTATTTACTCATCTAGCTAGCTGACCATAATATTAGGAAGATGCGCCTATACATATGACTATATTCCTTGTACCTTATAAGTGGTAAGGTAGAACTTGGAGTCAAAGGTTACAGGACATCCATGGTGACTAAAGTATGGACTCGACCCAGGAAGCTTTTATCGTTGTATTCTAGGTAGGCACACCACTCCGATCTCCTGAATATCTACATCAAGGGTAACAAGAGACTAAAACTTCCAGTTCCTTATAAATCTGGCAGACTGACGAACGGAATATTGCTAAATACTTCATAATTAGAGAGTTTGTCTATCGTGGTGTACCTAGTGCTATTAGATTTTCTCCCTACAAGCTTCCTCGATAAAACATGCTTAATAAAGAACAAGGAAAATAGGTACATGGACATCAAAACTTTACAATAAATAGGCGCAAAGCCTCTTTGTCCCCATACGACATTGGCGCAGCGCCGTCGAATCGTATTGCATGAATATCGAAGCCTGAAGTGCACAGCCGCACTTACACATCCCGAGGGGGGCAGGGGGGGCTTTTCCCGCCCACTCAGCCAGTCAATCAATCGACGGCAGGGGTGCGGACGATCTGTGTTACGTTTCATCCAGGGCGCTTATTGGGATCTAGGGCGACGTCATTGTCTAAGACAGGGGGACACTCTGACGGGAGGGGCGCAATTTATATGCATCTACCCTAATATGATATGCGTACGTGCGTATTACAATGGCTGACCGTGGAATTCTTGTCAATTATTAGAAAGCCTGGAGTGTGTCTTTTATGTGTTTGTTTGTTTGCTTTGTTCTTCTTGTGTTGAACAATTTCCCTATATTGCTATCTAGATGTCGATTCTACCGCGAAAGTAGGCGGGTTTAAACGTCATTTGACATTTTATTCGAGATTTACTGGGAGAAGTCGTTTTGTCGCAATGCCTGCGAATTGTACAGTCGCGCCAGACGCTGTTCCTAGCGATGCTGGCGTCGCTGGTATTGGTGTAAGTCCGCTCTCATCGTCTATGAATATCTACGGTATCGGCAAACCCAAACGGTCACTAACGCGACACCGTCTTCTTCTGTGTAATAGGTCCTCCTCTCCTTCATAATCACAGCCGGACTATCGCTCGTCATCAGCGCGTCCCTCGTCTTCCAAGAAATACGCAACAAGTCCTCGTCGGCCCCCAAGCCGTCCGTCCTCCGGCGCAAGGTCCTGAACTCGTTCTCGGACCAGCAGATCCTGACGGGCATCGGGATCCAGAGCGTCGGGCTGGGAAAGGTGGAGTCCATGGTGCCGTACCACTTCTTCCTGATATGGATGCTCTCGCTGCTGTCGATGGCCGTGCACAACGCCACGCTGCTGGCCCTCGCGCGCGACTTCCGCCGCGACTGGGTGCTGCGGTGGATGCGGCAGCTGCTCATGCTCGCGAACCTGGTCCTGTCGTGCGTGTACGGCGTGTACATCCTGCGCGCGGTGCTGCGCGGGCTCAACGACCGGACCTTCCCCGTCGCCTGCGTCTGGGAGCCCGACACCCCGAGCTTCTCCGCGCAGGACGGCGCGCTCTCGACCGTCGGCACCATCGTCGTCATCGCCGGCAACGTGATCATCTTCGCCCTGGCCACGTGGTACCTGCACAGCCGCGCCCTGCGCTTCTACGCCGCGACCCAGGTCGTCGGCCTGGTGCTCATGACGGGCTTCGCGGTCGGCGCCACCGTGCGCGTCGCGCTGCTGGCCGACGCGTTCGCGAGCGGGACCCCGGTCTCGCTGAGCGACTCCGGGGAGACGCAGTGGAGCTTCGGCCAGCTGCTCTCGGTCGGCATGCTGCTCCTGCCCCTGGTGTCCGTCGTCGAGATCATGCGGGGCGAGATCAAGTGCGCGCCGCCGGTGGCGCAGGACTTCTCCGATGATAAGGGGGCGCTGCTCGGCGAAAGCGGAGGCGAGGATCAGGAGCTCCGGTCGAGGTCGAACCCCGGGGTGAGGAGGGCGACCGATTTCCAGCCGAATCCGTTTTTCGGGTCGGAGACGAATTTATTTAGGAAGTGATGTCGGCTGGGTAGGGCAAAGCAATGGATGGGTAGATGAGTAGGCGAAGGAAACGGAACACGGATGTGATATGATTTAATTCTTAGACGAGTGAAGTTCCGATACCCCTTTTGCGAATGAATAAGAAATCCTTTTTGACATTTATACTTGATGGATAATACATGCAAATCCTGATGTCATGAACTATGCACCTAGGAGTAACATCTGCCTATGTAGGTCTATCATCGGTCTATTATAAACCACCGTATTATCTCCGTGGAATCCATGGGCGGAACAATGTAGTAATGCACTTCCATACTCCACACAGTAAGTGTCTTATCTCCAAACCTTTGCCAGGCGAAAACGCAATGACGGCTTCAAATTCGGTTCGAAAATAATAGATGACAATGGATTTGTAATCAAGATTCTTAAAGCCGATCATACCCACGCAACAACTTTGTAGATAGCCAACTATACCAAGCGTTTATAGAAGCAAAAGGGCTATGGGTTATTCGAATTATAGATGTATTATGAAAGCGTTCTTATACTAACATTAGCAACTAGGGATGGCGTCTTTCGAAGACCAAGCAGCCAGCGCTGTAGAGAGTGGCGAGGTGCCAGGCATCGTTGTGATCGCCAAGGATAAGGAGGGTGTGTATTCTCTATTATATCGCACAACTTGAACATTAACACTAGGGTAAGGAAATTTCGACTATTCGAAGGCGTTCTCGCGCAAGGGCGGCACAGTTTACAAGGAGGACTCTGTGCTCGGACTAGCATCCATGACAAAACTACATACCTCAGTTGCTGCTATGCAACTTGTTGAGAGAGGGCTCATCACATTGGACGAGGATGTATTACACTTGCTTCCTACACTCGCACAGCTAGAGATCCTAACTGGATTCGCGGAGGACGGAACGCCCATACTACGCAAGCGTCAGAACCCCATCACTTTGCGCCAGCTGCTCACGCATAGCAGCGGCGCGAGCTACTCGATTCCAGGTGAGCCATTGGCTAAGTTCTTGGCCTGGAGAAAATCGCCCTATAAGCACGGGACGGTCGACGAGGCGTTCGACCTACCGCTCTTATTCGAACCAGGGGAGGGATACATTTATGGTAGTGGTCTCGATCGGGTAGGGCAGCTCGTCGAGAAAATCACAGGTCAGAACCTTGAAGAGTATATGAAGCAAAATATCTGGGAACCGCTCGGAATGAACAGCACAACGTTCTTCCCACGACTACATCCCGACATCCAGGCACGGCGAGTTCCTATGGGATTCCAAGACAACTCTACGGGCCTCGTAGTCGAGACAGACAAGGAGGCGTGGTTTACTAAAGGCATTAAGGAGCCTTTTGGTGGAGAGGGTCTCCTTACCACTATGCAGGATTATATGAAGCTGCTATTCTCGCTGCTCGTAGACGACGAGAAGGTGCTAAAGAAGGAGACCGCTGCCATGGTCTTCCAGCCGCAGCTATCGCCCACGAGCAAGGCGTCCCTACTCAACAAGATGAAGGTCCCCGACTGGTTAATAGGCGACTTCCCACTTACCAACGAGTATGACTGGGGCCTAGCCGGCATTCTGATCGATGGCGATAAGCACGAGTATCGTCGGAACGGCACGTTGATCTGGAGTGGTGCTGCAAATCTACTTTGGGTGTGTTATGCCATCCTCCACGTTGTTGTGTTTCTTTTTTATTTCTTTTCTTCTTCTCTCTCCCCTCTCATCCTAGACTTCAGAATTATGAATGTTGACATGATAGCAGTTCATCGACCGTGCCGCCGGTGTCTGCGGCGTATTCGGTACTCAGATCCTGCCACCGTTTAATGTGAAGACCAAGGCTCTGATAAAGGCTTTTGAAGAAGAAGTCTACCAGAAAGCAAGTAAACTGTGATGAGAAAGTAGAAGTTTTTATAAATCTCGTTGCAGACCTCGGGATGATAAGTCTTATTTATTTATAGTATTTAGGTACTTAGTCATACACAAATATGTAACAAAGCACTATTAGATATTGCTTTAAGTATATATGTATTAAAAGAGTATCTACCTAGGTATATTCCCCTCGCTCCGATGTCGTAGAGCTGGCCTCATCTACAACTTTCTCCTACTAATATGTTTCTGTTATTTTGGTGCGGTATGGCGTGCTAGAAATATTTATAATTTCAAGGCCATATCTGCGTGAAATCGAGCCACTAAGTACCACTCTGCGTAAAGACGACGACAAGATGTTTCGATCTATATTCGGATCACCCCGACAGCCGTGGCCAATCCCACGCTATAATTGGTGACAAACGTGATATTGCCAAGGCCGACGACATGCGTGTAGATGTTTTATATGGTAGATATCGGAATCCATATATACGAAGACGGCAATAACGGCCAATCACACTTAACTATCAACGAATAACGCTACTCAAGAAGCGTACCTAGCTGCCTAGACAACTACAAGTACAATGATAGACGATGGTGCAACCCTCCGATCAAGATTGCGTGCTAGGGATTGCGTGATTTGAGCCCCGCGATAGGTCGAAGCAGAGGGGAAGATAGGAAGAAAGGGAAAAGGGAAAAGGTTACAGTGCTGCAAGTAACTTAACCTAATCTTAAACCTCACTTATAGCCTCTGCCTCTATCTTGCAGATGATAAAGACTTGGGTAGCATGCGAGGGTAACTATTTAACCCGATCCTTCGAATTTATACCCTACGCTACCCTCCAATTCGGACAGCTCACCTTCCCTCCCTCTTAAGACATTACCCAACTCAGATAGACCAGACGGGACTAGGAGACAAATTAGGTATAGCCATGGCTCCCGCTGTTGACGTCAATACCCCGGTTGATGCGATTCAGGGTCTGAAAGCCCACGCAAAACAAATTGACCACTCTATCTTCCCCGATGGACTCAAAACAACAGGTTAGCCTCACCTTAAGCTAGACCATATATACGTGTTGAGGAACTCATCGCTAGTTAGGGCAACATCCACCACTCTATGACCAAGTCTACCCCTACAGCGCATTCCCTAAGCGCATCGAGGGGCCTACGGAATGGAAGGCGGATGACTACTCCAACAACCCAGAGAGATGGGTACATCAGTTCTCCGAGGATGAATTAGCCGTGATCTCCAAGACGGCTGACAACTTCATCGAACTCAACTTGCCCCTGACTGGCATTAATAAGGACAACTTCCGACTGCCTGGTCTGCAACCAGCACTAACTACCATGCGCCGGGAGCTGCTGAACGGAAAGGGGTTCATCCTCTACAAAGGTTTCCCCGTTCATGAATGGGGCAATCACAAGTCGGCCGTCGCGTACATGGGCCTAGGAGCCTACCTCGGCTACCCCGTATCTCAAAACGGACACGGCCATATTCTAGGACACGTCCAGGACCTAGGAGAGGATAGTACGCAGATAGACAAAGTCCGAATATACAGGACAAACGCGCGCCAGTTCTTCCACGCAGACGACTGCGATATCGTAGGTCTGCTTTGCATTGCGAAAGCCGAGTTTGGAGGCGAGTCGGACGTGGCATCGATCCACAACGTCTGGAACATCCTGCAAGAAGAGCGCCCAGACGTCGCCGAGTTGCTTACTCAGCCCATCTGGTACTTCGACCGCAAAGGCGAGGTCTCCCAAGGTGAAGACCCCTATATCCGAGCGGCCGTCTTTTACCTGGAGACGCCGGACCCGGCGAACCCCGAGCGAGAACAGCGGGTCTACTGCAAGTGGGATCCGTACTTCGTCCGCAGCCTCAGCCGGTTCTCCGACAAGGGGATCATCCCGCCGCTGTCGCCAGAGCAGGAGGAGGCAGCCAAGCTGCTTGAGGCGACTTGCGAGAGAGTGAAGCTGCACATGATCCTAGATATCGGCGACATCCAGTTCGTCGCCAACACGCACACCCTCCACGCGAGGACATCATACCGCGACTTCGGCCCGGACAGCGGCAAGCCGAGACGCCACCTGATGAGACTCTGGCTCTCTGTGCCTCAAGACGAGGGAGGATGGAGACTGCCCTTCTGGGACTCCGACGAGAAGAAGCGGGGAGGAATCCAAGTGGATGACACGCCCCCGGTCGCGAGGCTCGAGGCCGATTAGAGGCTCAACACTCTCGATATGATGTCCCGATAATAGAAATACACTATCCTCTAGATAATTATTAATGAGACTCAATCACTACTGACTTGGTCCACTTAATCCGGATCGTACGCTTACTCCCCAGCTCCCGTGGTCGCGATTTTGATATCTAGGTAGCCAGCTAGCTTCTTCACTTAGCAAGATCTGGGGAAATAGACTTAACTTAGTGCTCTCCTCTCGCGGTCCCGATATCTTACTGTGAATTAGTTAGTTAGGTGACGTGATTATCATAGCATATTCACCTACACCACACTGGACCCGTTCACTCGCTCGCGCGAAAGCGTGGTCGCCTATTCCAGAAAAGGAATAGAAAACCCCGATACCAGATTTGTAACACCGACGGAAGTGAAGATCGATTAAACAAGTTTTTTTCGTCTCTGGTTCTCTGGTTCTCTGGTTAATACCAGGCAGCCCGAACACCTAGTGTTGCCGGCCAGAAAAGCTAAAGGTGCTCAGACGCGCGGAAGACAAACCGACCTGATGTTTTTATTAGCGTGGAACTGCTAGTCACTTTGCAGTCTAGCTGTCGTGCTCCACCCGTTACGGATCCTGGACATTTATAATGAGGTTAATCAGCGAAGCATGATGATAGTCCCTTGGCTCCCTCCGCAGTAGAAATTGATGGGCTTGGGATAGGAGTCGGTTCTAATCTGGTCGATAAGGTGGACCAGGTGTGATACCAACGGTGTAGATCGGGACTAGGGAGGTCCAAAGAACCCGGCTTCGTGCTTAGCTTGAGGCTATTCGTAGCATATTTAATAACTAGACTTGTTTCCTGTCTTTAAACCTAGAATCTTCAATACCATTCGTGTTCGCCCAAGGCCCACATGGGAGCTATATCGGAGGCTTATTATACAAGCTGCTCACGTGAATTACTTCGTATGTGGGCATGCTAGGGCATGCCAAATGAACTGTAACGTAGGCGATCACCACAACCTAATGTGGGTTGCAGATCCCATTCCAAGCACCAGGTCGCACGTTTCCGTTTCCGACGTTAATCTCCATACCCTGGCTGTCAGCTCAATGACAAGCACTCTGGAGTCTTGCAGTCTGGCTAAGGCTTCGGGGGCTGCCTAGAAAGCTAGTATGTCGACTAGCCAGCTCCCCCGGCTCGAAGTCGCGGAATCTCCTGATTCTTGAAGGTTATGTCTGAAGTTTCTGCGTCCAGTCGGTTGGGTTTTGAAGTTTTGCCATGAGGCACACGTGCTACACCTGCATGACAAGACCGAAACCGGGAGTAAGACGAGGCCTGTGTAAATACCTATGCTGACTAAGGCAGACAAAGATACTTAAAAGGTTATAGGAAAAGGTAAATGGTGAAAGCTGAGCTCGGATGAATCTTCCCATTGTTTTCCAAGCATACTCGTTCTGATTCAATGCTTGTGTGGACCGAGACAAGGTGAATATCTATGACGGGTTCTCTAGATAAGGGAATCGGGAGACCTCACCAAGACTAACCCTTGACTGATCATGGAGACGTTGCCCCTCCTGATTAACTAATCACAAGGTTAAGGCTGTCATAGTAAACAGTCTAGAAATGAAAAGAAATGAGTCGTTTGGGATGACCTAGTCTAGTCTGTCTGCAACCGAAAGTGTATTTTGTTACTACAGCAGAGTCAACCTCTTCGGATAAGGTTATAAGGCCCTCAAGCTAAACTCAGCTGCATAAATATATCCCGGAGTGGAACGCTTATGACTGGAGGTGTGTAGGTGCCCAGGTGGTTAAGGTCAGAGCTGACCATACTAGAACTACACTATTAAACATAGGCCCATGCTTCGACAAGCCCGGAACGTAGGGTACCAAACCCCCGGAACAAAGAACGACGTATCTAGTGTACGTAGTAGCGCCTAAACCCTTGTCGTTAATTAGTACGATAAGTAAAGAAAATATCCATTGTTACAGATCGACTCGGGAAAAAAGGACGTGCTTTAAATATTTAGTCGGGGAGTTCCTGGCCTAAGTTGCTGCTGCTGCTGGTTTGCGATCCGATTATAAGTGGCGGCATACATACGTAGTACTGTCGACCTAGATCTGTGGCACGGTAATAATGGGAAAGACGTCTTGGCGTGAGGATTGTCGTTGGTTACTGGCGAGATGGCTTCTTCAAAGATGCCTGCCGTCGTCAGCGCCGGAGTGGTGTTGATTACGGTCACCGCATTATCTTTGAGCTCGAGGCTCGCGGCTCGTTGGATGTACAAGACGTTAGGCTTAGACGATGGTTTGTCCATCTACGATCTCTAAACTGCCCTTATGGATATATACTCACATCTTACAGTGTTAATCATTATTAGTTGGGTATGCTCGTCCCATGAAGACCTGGGATGAATGTAGATCTCCTTGACGCACTGCTTACTATCATAGTTATTCTCGCTAGGGTTGTGTATCTGCGTTATGGTTGGTACGTACAAGAGGCATCTTTAGGGAGAAAAAAAAGACAAAAAAAAGTAAACTAACTAAAACAAAGCTACCCAATATGGACTTGGAGTTCATCGCGACCAACTCAGCTCCGAGGACTTTGCGATATTCCTTAAGGTAGGAAACCAGTTGTATTGTATTTTGGTTGTTGATATCCTCTAACTCGATTGTTTCCCAGCTCCAACTCGCTTGCTCGATTGCGTACAGCTGGGGGGTAGCAGCCGCGAAGGCGTCATTTGCGATCCTCTACTTGAGGATATTCCTTGAAGGCCGCTTTAGAATCGTCAACAAGGTCCTGATCGCATTTGCATGTACGCAGGCCGTCGAAGAAACGTGTGTTGTTCTGTTCAGATGCAGACCTATCCAAAAATCGTGGGACGTCGGATTAGAGGGATCATGCTATGACCTACACCCTCTTTGGTATACCACTGTGAGTGAAGTTTCCCTATGTACCCGATGTGTTGTGTCTAGGATGCTAATAACTGTGCCCTTGCTCGTATTCAGTTCGTATTTAACCTAATTACCGACCTGATCTTGTTCATCGAACCTATCCCTTCGACATGGAGGCTTCAACTGCCGGTTGTTAGGAGATTTGGGCTTATTTCCATGCTGTCGTTAGGGTTACTGTAAGCAAAATGAGCTTGGGAGACAAATAAGTATCCGCTAACCGTAGTTTTAGGGTGACTGTCATTTCCGTGATACGGATTGTATATGTCACGGAAATAAGTGCAGACGTTACATGTGAGTAGTTCGGTGCTTTTTCTAGGGGGGTAATGGTTACTAACGCCTCGTAGACGATCTCGCCAACCCCCTTATATGGTCAATGGTTGAAGTCTGTGCACTCATAATATGCGCATGCATCCCATCGATTAGACAGGTTGCCGCAAAGATCCCGGGTCTCAACCACGCCCTTGGTCTACCATCGTCGAGCGAGGGCTCGTACGGGCGCCCCGGAAAGCAAAACACATCGATACCGCTAGAGAGTCGGAGACGTCAGGACTATATACAATCACAAAAGACGAGGGCGAAGAGCCAAAATAGGCCTAACCCGTTCGGCATGACGAGCCATGTGACGGCGAAGGGCATGGAGGCGATCAGCGACAACAGCAGCCAAGACGAGATATTCCCGCACAAGAGCGATCAGAACGGGGTGATTATGGTAACGACGGAAGTTCAACACAACGTCGAATCCAACGCGGAGAGTGCGACACAATTTCCCGACTTGACGTCGCAACACCGTCACGAGCTGAATAATCTCGTCGGGAGACCGGATCGTACTGGTCAAAGAAAAGGCAGCAGTAGTAGTGACGCAAAATGGTTACGTCGTTCGAAATAGCCCCTAATACCCTGCCTGATTTATGGCCCTAATGATATATGTAACATTAATTAATATTGATATATATTGTCAAGTAGATTTTCATTTTGGATATTGTAACTGCAGGCGGTGATATTTTTCTTCTCGCATTTAATATCGAATACTTATATGAAGTTTCGACGTTTCGGTTTTCTATGTATTACTGTAGATGTAGATCAGAGGTAGGGACGGGAACAAATATACCAGGTACCAACCTCAGGTACCTAGGTACCTAGGTAGGTAGGTATGCTTATGTAAACATGCATTTAAACATTCGTCATGCTAGGTTACCTAAGGATATGCATTTATCAGCTATGAATAATATTTAACTTCACGCTTACGTACTCCCATATCGGATGTAGGTAGGTACCTATGTAGGTACGTATTCCTAACTTCAAAGCCACAATCGAGACAATCCACAGCGATTACTTTCTTCCCTTTTTACATACAAAACCCTCGAATAACAAACGAACTATTATACCGACGCTAAACCCGGCCAACTCCTCCGCATATGCGCACACGCGAGCTCGTTACGTGATGGTCTGAACTACGAAAAAGCCCACCCTGACGGTCGCAGTGGTGTCCCCGTCGTCTTCACCATGGACGCGCCGCCAGTCAAGCTCTCAGAGCTTCTCCGACACCCGGATGATCTCGATAAGATCCCGGCGCTGAAGCTGGAATTCACGCGCAAGAAGACTGCTGTCGATTCGCAGTTACGGGGTGGTCTGCGGGATCAATTGGAGACCACACAAGCCGGTATGAATGGCATCACCGACGGCCAGAAGACGCTGCAGGCCATTAGGGACGAGATGATGAAGATCGACAACCTCTGTTCCGAGTCTCAGAACATGATTAAAGACTTCGCCAGTATCAACATGGTATCCCAGGCGCATAGAAACTTCGGCGCCGTAGAAACCATGGTGGAAAACCTCCAGACATTTAATGATCGCCTTAATAAGGTCGAGAACATGTTGAGAGAAGATGAGGAAGACAAGGAGAATATGCCCAATCTCCTTGGAGTACATTACGAATTAACACAATTACGAAATATCCGAGACGACGCTATAGAACAGATACAACGAGCTGACGATCCGAGTCTTCAATCTACACTAGAAGATTACTTCTCGAGGTTAGACGAAGCGGTAGATTGGTTTGATGAGCATGTTGGCCTCATTGCCCTCAACATGATTAATCTTCTGGTTGCAGACAACAATAGCCTGGTGGTTCGTCTAGCCATCATCGTCGAAGCCGAGGAGAAGAGCGATCAGAGAGTCGAGGCTCTGCAGGAAGCATTGAAGGACCACAAGGAAATGGCCACGCGATTCCAAAGCATCACGGATGGCGCCAAGAAGGTCAGAGGCTACAAGGACAAGTTTATGAAAGCAATTTCTGTCAACTGCGAAGGCCAGTTTGCTGAGGTTAGAGGAGAGTTCCTTGACGACCCTACGAAGCTGGATAAGATGATGAAATGGTACTTCAACGATCTGAATGCCGTCAAGCAAGGGATGGTATCTCTGATGCCCAAGAAGTGGAAGATTCTCAAAACATATGGTGATATATACCACCAGTTAATGCACGACTTCTTAGTTGCCATGATAGACGACCCCGAATCTAGTTCAGCAAACACGCTCGAGATTATCAATTGGCCGGAGAAGTACTACAAGAAGATGAGGAAACTCGGCTTTTCGGAGAGCGATCTCAAACCCCACGTCATCGACAACCGAGAGCAAGAGTTGGTTAAGGACTTCCGCCAGCTCATCATCAAGTTCCTCGACCAATGGATCGAGAGAATTTTCGCGCAGGAGAAACGTGACTTTGCCGACCGGAACGCGGAGGGCTCGAATTTGGACACGGATGAGTATGGCTACTTCCGTACCAGAAATCTCGTCGACATGTGGCGTATGCTGCGAGAGCAGGTGGATGCCGCTGGGAACTCGCAGAGAACCGATGTGGCCGAGGGCGTTATCGACGCCATGTTCCTCCGGCTACGCGGCCGGCAGCAGTCATTCCAAAAGATGCTCGAAGAGGAAGCGTCAAGATACGAATTAGATAAAGTGCCCGAGCTAGAGGGCTTCCAGGCGCTGCAGGATTGGCTCATTGCCACCGCCAACGACCAAATGGCCTGCATCGACGACAACGAGGAAGACGGCCGCTTCGCGTACCTCTCGAGCTTCAAGCAAAAGTTCGAACCTCTGGTCACGCCGCAATATATGGAGCGCGCCGAGAACGAGATCGCCCTGCTCCGCGAGAGCTACATCGACTTGAGCACCTGGTGCCTCAGCAAGTTCGCCAGCCTCGTCATAGCGGTCGACTTCAGAGCCGTGATGCCAACCTTCTTCACGCCGAAGTGGTACGAGACCACGGCGATGAAGCAGATGATCATCACGGTCGAGGAGTACATCGGCGACTACCAGCAGGTGCTGCACCACTCGCTCGTCGACATCTTCATCCAGATCCTGGCGGACGAGCTGCTGGCGCAGTACCTCGGCAGCGTGCGCAACAAGGGGGCCAAGTTCCGGCGCACGGAGCCGTTCCAGGACAAGATCTTCAACGACGTGGCCACGGCCTTCGAGTACTTCCGCAGCCTGCCCAACCAGGACCTCAGCGGCGACATTACCCAGACCTGGCGCGTCACCGAGGACTTCAACAGCCTGCTCACCGCCCCCAAGGAGCAGCTGCCCGACGTCTTCGGCGCCTTCAAGACCAAGTACTGGGACCTCCAGATCACCTGGGTCGAGGCCGTGCTCCGCTCCCGCGACGACTTCGAGCGCGCCATGCTCAACGCCGTCAAGGCCCGCGCCGCCCAGATGGACGTCGTGAGGGGGCCCGAGACCATCATGGGGAAGATCAAGTAGGAGGTTTAAAGTAATATCGAGATGGAGCATATGAAGGACGGGAATGAAAAGGGGATGGGGGATTCGGGTGCATGGTAAACTTAAGCGTTGTGATCAGTCCTATGATAATAAATATGTTACTCAGTTATGTTTTTTTTTTTTACTTTTTGCTATGGCGATATGGTGATGCCCCGTGTGCTTGTTATACGCTATGTTGTCATCGTGTCCTATATCTCATAGACTCATGTAGAGATGGCTACTATTCATATGAGGACGATATCCCTTGAGCTTCTAGTATGCTGCTTAATTACAAAGCTTGTTATCCCCTCCGCCCTGTTCCTTTTATACTGAACTTGGTACTTTCCTCATAACAAGTATATACATAATTTGGTCTGCCACACTACGAACATATATGCGAGTCAAGCACCTCCCAGCACATGCCCTTACTATATTCTGCTAAACCTACGTATCTCAAGAAGTATACGGCAGCTTGATGACATATCTGACCTCATAGTCTAGAATACCACCTATTAATAGGTTAAGATACGTGAGATGTTAACTTTGTGATATTTCATCCTTCGCCGTTGACATGCCCATCTGTAACTCTATCCACCGCCTTGCAAACACGACTAGGGCCGGCCAATCACGTACCATGGGTACCTTACATGTACCACACGCGCGTTTATTTTGAGGATGGAAGCTAGAACTCCGCTAGGCTAAAAAGGAGGGAGGGGGGCTTCATCTCATAGGTTTAGATTCGGCCTACGCAGAGTCGATCCAAGCCCCTTATTCGGAGAAAGTCGGATTTTTGTAAATTGCTCTCTCGGAGCTATTCTGTAAGTGGTCACTACGGAGAACGAGATAGGTTGATGTTGTTTATTGGCTTGCCTATTCCGTAGTTTGACGTCCACGGCTGTATCTTGCGACGTTGCCGCTGATAAAAATGGCGTAGGTGAGCCAACGAAATCAATTAAGGAAGAAACTTCAGTGCCCTCGGTGGTAATATTCGTTCACTCGAAAGCTATACAATGGGCAGCCTACCTCGAGGCGTGGGTAACTCGTATGATATGGCGTTGACGTGTTCCGCTTTCAGGTATGTTCAGCGAGCATATAGCTTGTACCTGTTTTCTAGCTAGCAACTTGTAATAAACTCACCTGCTGAACAAATACGGACCCAAAGCTAACATGTAGTGAGGTCAAATATATCCTATTATTCAATACTTGCAAGCCTCGGCATTGAGAAGGGCGGGCTGAGCATGACTCAATCCGAGAGGACTGGAAAACCAGGTAGCACTATGTGTTACCCAGTAGTATGTCGATGGTGTGAAGGCGCTGTTACATATGTGCTAACAAGCGGGTCAGCCGGATGGTCCGCAGTAGCAGAGCCGCTATCAAATAACTTAAAACGATAAAAATATAAATTCCAACCGTACCTAAAGACAATTTATTAGATCAAAAGCTGAGTGGGTGGTTTTAGGGAGGCTGTCGAATCGACGTAGGAAATATTATCACGATGGTTTATGGTGATTTCCAATCGGTAAGTAACATTATGAAGACAAATGGAAATGCTGGAAACTTTATGGATATGGGTTATGCGGTACACCAGGGGCAATATGCACCTCTAGCGATTGTAGCTGGGTCTATGCCGGATGTACAACCGAGCGCAAATATCGGCGTTATGCAACTTAGACTCGTGAGAGATCCCGATTCTAAGTTAGCTGTGCGTCCACTGCTTTAGACATATTGTAGAAAGAGGAGGCGAATATCGGATTTGGGCTGACTGTAGTACGAGACGAGACAACGCTGCTGAACGGAAACCGGGATTCTGGTATTATCGAGATTCTGCATCCGGTACTAGAGGAAGAGCAACATTTATTGCCCTTCTGCTAGCCCACTACGAGGTATTGCTCAAGTCACCTAATCTCCAAAGCTTGATGCAGCAGGAGTGAAAGGAATTGTTGACATAACAATAAGTTTCGCCCACGCAAAGTGCTACCTTCCGGAGACAAGTAAGATGATCGTGTCACTTACCTGACAGGATCAACAAGGCTCAACTAACCCCACGCCAGAGTTTGGAGGGCTTGTAACGAACTGCACATATTTGTGCGTTAATTGGTTGGCTTTGTAATACAACAACGGTGCAGGGCTTGCAGCCAGTAGTGTGAGCGCATATATTTGCCGTGTTGTGGGTATTGACAGACCAAGAAGTAATACGCCAACGACGAAAAACTAGGCCTCGTTACTGAATTCATGTGAGGTTTGAAGTTTGTCATAATCCAGTTCTTCACATGGTCGAATTGTACATAAACCCTATCGGGGTTGGCTGACACTGGTATCAGCCCTAGTAGATAATAGTTATGTTTAATTCCTTGATATCGGTAGAGTTCTGCTGTAGATATCTATTAAACTCAACATGATAATAAATATGTCACCGAGTTAGTAGATACTCTATAAACAATCGTACCGGTACCTAAATTGGGAACATGTAGTAACTATAATCTCGTAGTTAGCTCGAACTTGGCAATACAGTTAAAGGCACCGCATGTTTTTCTTTTCTTTTTAAAAGATAACAATTCAACAAGGTCGGCTTATACTGCCAAGCTACGTGCAAATCCTTCAGCTCGCATGATGAACACCGTAAGCGTAATTTGTTTGGATATATGACTACATATTTTGTTAGTATCACGATAAGAATGGGTAAGCCGTAGAAGAAGAAACAAGGCACCCTCACATAATCAGCTAACCTTTTTTCCCATTCACCTCTGGGGACAACGAATAGGTAGTTGTATCACGTTCCACGAGAATATGTAAGCGGTTCTTGGTAGTCATGTATGTAAGACTAAAGGGATTGATCGCCGGCATGGTTTATTCTTAGTATCGATTCATCACATCGCGCTAGTCTTATATGCGTCGATCTCGCCCTGCAAGGCGACGGCAGGCCCACGCTCAAGCCCACGCGGTGGTAGGTAGTAGACGTAAGCGGTTCTCCGTCGTCGGGGCACGCTGTTATAGCCTGTCAAGCATTTCTTGGCCTGGCTTAGAAGGAATATCTGTGGTAGATGCATATAGGTACTCTGCAGCTTCTCACAACCCGGCGTTCTGGAAGCAGACTTGGCAATGGTACTCCCAAATTCGAGGTGATATATTTCACCACCAAACAATGACAAACGTCCAAACTGCAATGCGAGCCAAGCTAACGAGGTGTTGGGTATAGGCTTGGCTTTGTGAATTGCTGCACACCAAAGGTCCTTGGCATATGTTGGCATATGTGCAATGTCACGAGAAGTTGATTGGGGATGGTGTGCTTGGGTATGATAAAACCTGGGCCACATTGAGACCGTTTGATTATTTAGAAAGGAGAAAAAAGCTTAAAAAGTCAAGTGACACTGGCTGCAGTCGCAGTTGCTTTGCAGTTTGAACTAGGTACCTATTTACCTCGGGCTAGGTAAGTTAGATACCAATAGTTACTACGTCACTGTTCGTAACCCTTGCGATGCTAGGGACCTCGGGAATGATTTGATATTATAAAATGGAGTAAGTACGACAAGATACCTAGACACCTACTTCCTAGAGGTACCTAGAAGATATGAATGCTACCTAGGTACTCCAACTGCGATGCTAGGTACCTACAGATTCCATATATTTGCTCTATAACAGCCGGTTAAGGTTGCCCTCTCGTGGGTGGCCACAATTTACAATTGGAAGGCGTTCAAAGTTTCGAAGAGACCACCCATCGTCCCTGGAGTGGACCTCATGGGCCTCGATGGCTATTAACCCCACTACCTAGGTAGGTATGCCGAAAGCGCCCTCTTTGGAGACCCCTTGCCCCCTGTAAAATTCTAACCCCTCGGCTCTTATGGCTTCATCCTACTGGATTAAGATGGACCCAGGCCTCTACGACCCTCGTCATTGGTCTTGTTGGCCTCGCGCCTGAGCGTGATTCCCCGAATCAAACTCAAGGGTCTTTTATGTTAGGTTATTCATTCCTTCCTCTTCCAGCGCAAAAAAAAAAAAAAAAAAAGGGAAAGAAAAGGAAGAAGGTGAATGAGCGAGCGAGAAGTAAAAAGTTAGGCAGGTGGAAGGGAAACTTCCAAGTTTTATTACCTACAATTACCTGGGTAGTAGTTAGAAATTTTTGAATTTTTGAACTTTTGTACTTTGCCAACAATTTTCCTCTCTCGAGTTCTACCCGCACGCCCGTCCCAAGCAGGAACTTACCTAGGTATTCTTCTGCCGCGATCGCAAACCGAGACTTTGTCTTGTTCTAGGTAGATACCTATTACCTAGTACCTAGGTAAGAAGGGGGAAATATACCTGGGCTAGGGTAATCTATTTCTAAAGCTGTTCCTGGTTGAGAGGTCTTGGATCACACGTGGACGCCGACAGCCTTTTCGGTCCGGCAAGATTTCTTCTCTGTCGATCACGAAACGCCCACCTCAAAACTCCCGTCTCTCAGACGCGCCCTCTCATCCCATCGCCGACCAGCCGCTTCTTCTCGGGAAACCCTTGAACAAATCATCTCTTGGTCCTGCAAAAAGCCGTTGGCACCTAACTCGATTGTCCACGAGCTACATGTCCATTGCGTAACCTAAAGGCCCAATGGGAGCTCTCTAGACAAAGCAGACCCGAGAGTAATCTGAAGTAGGACGCAGCAGACATCAGACATGGAAAGCAATGGCAGCCACGCCAAGGACAAGAGGCCCGACAACGACACCAGATCCAAGGACGACACCCCTACGACCTCAACCACACCCCCCGACAATGCCAGCAATAAGAGCCCCAAAAAGAGGCGCAAGGTAAACCACGGTAGGCCGTGCTATTCTTCTAAATATACCCATACCTATACCTATACCTATACCCATACCTATCTATATTCTTCCTAACCCACTCACCTCGGTTCCCGCCATATCGTCGTATCCATTATCCATTATCCATCCGCCGGCATGGGCTAATTTTGGTCGCGCGTTCCTACAGCTTGTGTATACTGCCGTCGATCTGTAAGTCCTCATTTTAGCAATACTTTGTCAAACCTTCTAATTCATTGGTTCCACGTCTTGCGTATCTACGCATATGTAGAGATGCTAGCACCCCCCCTGCCCCTCCTCCTCCTCCTCCTCCTCCTCCTCCCCCTTGTTTATGTATACCTACCTACTTAGGTAGTTTTATTTTATACTGCGTCCGCCTAGGTTGCTGATGTCGCTGGGAATGCGCCCGATTCTTTTTCTGTAGCTCCGTGTGCGTGCTGTATGTTGGCGCGTGCGCGCGTTTGTGCGTGTTGTTGTGGCTTCACAAAATGCTTGGCTAATACTAATATTTCCCGGGTTTCTAGCATATGACTTGCGATCTCGTATGTAAGATCTGTTCCTACTTCTTGCGTTGATGGCTGGCGGGAATATTGCCCTAGTTTGCATGAGAGCCAAGATTGACTAGGACCAACCCCTATTTAATAGGAGAGACCGTGTACGAGATGCATCAAGCGAAATATTGGCCATCTCTGCCATGACGAGCCTCGGGATCCGGATTCAAAGAAGCCCAAAGGCTCCCACGGCGCTGCTGGACATGACGAATCAGATATCCAGCCTGAAATATCGCAAAATTCAATAGATCAGAGTGCTACCGCCATGGCACCACCGTCATTTGACGAGACTAGAACTACTCAGAGACCTAAGCAAGGTTTTGGTGCAGGTGCACTAAGCCAGGCAAACCCCCTACAGCTTGTGTCACCAAATACGGTCTCCAGTATGCAGGCCAATGGCTCTGGCAGCAATATTAACCAATGTAGGTTTTGTAAAACCCTTATGAGTGTCATGCTGGTTGGGGAAAAAATGCTGAGCTGATCTCGTAGTCGGCGGGTTCTCTGATGCCTGGCTAACCGCCCAAAATCAATTCCACGATATGCACCATTACCATCCTCAGTATATTCTTGCTCCAGAAGTCACGCACGAGTTCAACCTGCTCAATGATTTTTTGAATACCAGTCTTCTCGATGACGCCGGCCATCTACCGGAAGACCCGACTCTATATCCCAGAAATAATCAGTCGCAATCTAACCAGTCCGACATGGCGAGCTACGTAAGCGGCAACCATAACATTGCAGCCACGAGCGCGATGCAGGCAGGCTCCATGCCTCCGCCGAGCACGGAGCAGGCAAGTTCCAGCATCATTCCGCCGGATAAGACGCGTGAATTCTACCTCCAAGCGGCAGACCCATCAGGCAACGACACGCCTGAGGCGCGCATGCAGCGTGTGATGAGGGCTAAGTATGATGCTGGTTTGTTGAAACCTTTCAACTACATTAAGGGGTATGCCCAACTATCATCGTACATGGATGGCCATATCGCCCCTACCTCGAAACAGAAGATCCTACGACAGCTAGATCGCTTTCGGCCCAAATTCCGAGAAAAGGTGCAAGGGCTTACGGATATCGAATTGGTCTACGTAGAGATGTGGTTCGAGAGGACCTTGTTAGAATACGACCGAGTCTTCGCGGCCATGGCGGTTCCGGCTTGCTGCTGGAGAAGGACCGGGGAGATCTTCAGGGGGAACAAGGAGATGGCCGAACTTATCCACGTCCCCGTGGAGAGACTACGAGACGTGCGTCTCTTTCATGGTTCTGCTGATTAGGAAATAGACTAATCAGATGCTATGTCTAGGGGAAAATCTCGCTACACGAGATACTAACGGAAGATTCGCTCGTACGGTATTGGGAAGAATTCGGCACTATCGCATTCGATGCGGCACACGACACGCTCTTGACAGCTTGTGCTCTGAAGAGCCCTGATGACCGATCGAACGACCCAATCGTAAATTGTTGCTTTTCATTTATGATACGCAGAGACGACCACAAGATGTGAGTAGTGAACCTTTGGTAGCGTTGATATACGACGGGATCATATCGTTTAGGCGTAGAGAAAAGGCTGACTGCTTCCTCGCAAACATGTAGACCCAGCCTCATCGTTGGCAATTTCCTTCCGCATGATCCTTCGCATTCTTCTTAGGATGGTCCATCCAGCATTCAAATTTCTATTCAGGCATTGGATTGTTTCCCTAATTCAGGGGTTAACGTCTACGTTACGTTTTACACGTTATAGGGGTGGTATATTATATTACGTGGTCTTTAACGTCGGTGGTTGCATCATTGAGATATGATAGATACGTTTTAAAGCTTATTAGAGCCTGGAAGCCACGTCATGCCTAGTGGCAGTGCTTGGGTATAACTTTGCATATTTTGAAGGGACATGGAGAGAAAGAAGGGAAAGAAGGGAAAGAAGGAGGTAACAATATCCACTAGGTTCGGAAGGTGTTATTGATGCTTCTGTCACGCCTTCCATAGACGGAACATAAACTACCACGCTGCTTGTCGTCTCGTACCTGACAATCTCTAGACAGAATTCTAACAAATGGGATTCTTTACCTTTTTACCTTTTTACTATTCTCTAGGTACCTAGCATATTACCAACTCTTTTTCGTCTTGTCAAATACCTTTGCCACCTAGTTACTAGGCCGGTAAACCACATTCTACCTCTTACCTGACTGCTTACGTGTTGAGATATACGATAGCTATCGTCACCTTTTTCTGAGAGAATCCCTCACGCAGGTAACGTATGCAGCCGCTACGATTGTAACGAGAGAACACAGGTATCCCATCTTTTTCAATTTCCTGGCATGTCGTCATGGAAATATCGGCCGATTCATCTTATCTTCCCCGAGACAAGTCTACCAATACCAAGTCTATGATATGTTTGTACTCCTCATATCGCTTCGAGACATACACTGACCCTCAAAGCTTTCTGTAATGAACTCCAAAGGCGGTTACCGGACAAGAATGATGAAAGAGGACAGAAGAATCTAATCGAAAAGTTGGAGAATCATATTAGCCTTGTGAAGGAGTCTATTCTCAAATCTCCCGGCTCACAACGTCACGCACAACTCGACAGCCCTGGAACTGATCTTTGGAATTTGTGTGTTCAGATTAAACGTCAAGATGATAGCGATGTTTCCCCAACAAGAAACAAAATCCTTGTCTTTGCCCGGGTATTTTCATTCCTGCTTCTGGCGCTTGCTCATCGGGGTGGTCACAACACACCGGGAGGTATCCTTCGCCTGGAAAAATTGGCAATTAAAACCGGCAGATCATGTATTGGTATATTGCAGCTTCGTCCCACCCCAAAGTGCAGCACTGCGTACCTAACTTACTTACACCTGCATAGCGATAGGCGAGCTGAGCTTTGCGCTTATGGTTCTGCAGAAAGCCGCGGAATATAACGGGCAGTTGCAGAATCTGCAGGAGAACCTGCCGAGCGAGGAGCTGAACGACTGCAAAAGACTGGAGGCAGAGTATTTCACACTTCGTATAGCACTGGCAAGTCGCATGTTGATGTCTACCCCTCGTTCGATTACTGACAGCCTCGCAAGGCCTGGAAGGAAGACCGTCTTGACGTGGCCGACCGTTTATACGAAAAGGTGCAAGAGTGCAAAATTGGTACAGATACCGTGCCGGCGGAGAGTCTAGCCGACTCTTTTTTCGAAATTGGACAAGATCTAGCAGCGAAGAAAAACTTCCCGCTGGCAGTACAGTGGTTAGAGAGGGCCCATGAATCCATAGACGTTCAGGACCTCGAGCAATTGTCGAGGGATGCCATCGAGTTGAGGCTAGCAATTTCCCAGGCGCTAGTTCGCGCATATTTGAATATGGGTACGACAGATGGTATGGAAAAGGCTGAAGACCTTGTCTGCTGCATAGAACATGAGATCGGCGACAAACTAGTTGTTCTTCTACTCAGGTTGGAACTCCTGCTCAGCTCGCCAAACGAAGTATTCGACAGCGATAGATATTCCGACGTTCTCCGACGGATGATCAGGAGCCTTGATATTTCAGAGTCGAGTTTCAACCTCATGATACACCATATACGCAAACTAGATGATAAGAGTCCAAGTCTCGCCTCCTCTGTCCTCGACGAATTCATAACATCACAAGTTTTGCCCACTCAGCACGACGCTTGGGTTGAACGAGCCGTCGTGCTTCGCACTCAGATGGCGACGACGCATCGAGATACTTCCGGAACAATACAGGGGCTCATAGCTATGTTCGATAGCGTCGATGCTAATTTGGAAAAGCCATTACCGGCTCCCGCCGTTCTTGCGATACAGATAGTTAGTCATCCAAATTATCCCTACCTCATCCAAGCATGCGCTAATTAGTCTCAGCTTATATGGAAGAGAGTTGAGTCTTCATCCAGCCAAGGAGAGCTAGATATAACAGAGAAATGGTGCCACGTAGCCATGCATCAAGCTCTCCGGCATTCTGGCCCGACGAATGCAGCGAAGATCGCCAGGTAAGCACTTATAAAGATATGTAGCATATCATCACGGCTGACCAAGACAGGAAATTACTTAGTTGTGCCCTTCGAAGGAATAACTTAGAAAATGCCGCAGAGATTTTCCGATCTATGAGTGAATCAGCTAGGCGAGAGCCGATGACCTTATACCTCGCATACAAATTGGCTCTAAGGAGCAGAGATCGAGACATGGCCTCCGACTGCTTGAGACACATCAGCGGGTCCTCTTCAAATGACCCACGATACCTCTATGCCTGTTGTATAGATGCACAGGAAGCGGAAGATAAAATGTGTGCGATCGAAGCATTGCAGCATTTGATTCGAAAATGCGAATACAGCTCTCCAGACGCAGTCAATTTGCCCGCTCTGCTTCGAGTTGTAATACGTCTCGAGATATCGCTAATGGATCACTGTGCTCACGATGATGGCCTCAACTTGCTCGTAGGTGATATTTGCGAAGTCTTTGAGAGTGGTAAGTTTCTCATCCCTATCTATATTCCTGAACATAGTTGCAGGTTGTACTAAGTCGTGTAGTTGTGACGGCAATAAAAAGAGACCCGCGGGACAGCCAAGGCAACAAGCTCTTCACCGTGGGGGAACTAGATTGGTTTTGCAAGAATGCTTACAACCTGAGTCTGACGAACATGGGTGTTTGGGAGGCGAGGCAGAGCATTCGCATCTTGCAATGTTGCATTTCGATCATTTCCCAATACCCCCAAGACATGCCCGTTCAAGCAGCAAGCGATCTATCATTACGATTATTGTTTTGCCATTTTCTAATGGCGACGGCACTTATCGCTCTAGCCAGGTCTGAAGACAACATCGAAAGACAGCTGCAGGACTATCTCATGATGCGTAATCAGATCAAAGGATTTGATGTGGGACTAGAAACTCGACTGAACACCCTCGACGATGTATCTAGGGGTGACCTTCAAATGAAACTTGCAACTCTTCTAGCGTTCGACTTCGAGGGAGCTATCTGCCTTAAGTCATAGGATGACTTATCAGAGATCTTGCTGAAGGCTAAAACTTGCGACAATCTGCCGGTATTTTGGGCAATGGCAGATTGCATCCTCCGAGCAGAGTCTGTCCCTGGACAAGGTATGATCCTGGCAGTAGAGAAAACGGCACGATGATTAATTAAAGATGTAGTCCTCTATTCTACGCTACGCCAGATCGTTAATCACATATTCTCGCTCGAACAATTCGATAGCGAGAAGCTAGCGAAATACCTGCGGTGTTTACTTAAGGCTACACTTGCTTCAGAACCTGAATTCCCCCTGAGAATCATGGAGGATATTTGCAGGCTCGTGAAACAGTGCGCAGATGTAAGCCATTCTCAGAAAGGGAGCAGGCGATAAAGGTGAATGATGCTGCTAAACAGATTTTTTAGAACCAAAAGTCGATTCCACCTCAAGAAGTTGAATGGTTTTCAACGACGGCGTTCAATCATGGCGTAGACCTATATGGAGTCAACGATGATGAACTTAGCAAGAAGTGGATCTCCCACGCGCTCAGCTTAGCACATTATCATCAGGATGGTGGCGACCTAGAGCGGGAACTTCAAAAGAGACAGATAGTTCTCAAGTGGGATTCTTGAAGTTACATGATACGTGTCGCCGTCTTTCGATAGAATAATGTAGCCCGGTGGCTATATATTTTATTTAACCCCCCTTGCTGGGATCACTATGTTCGAGGAAGTCAATTAGCTCGGAAAGGACAGCATGCTTCAGATATGAAATATATTTAACCCATAAAAGTGCAAAAGCTTCAACGGTAAATAGATTCTAGCTCAGGCAGCTTGCTGAATCGTAACCTTTCTTTCAATGTCTGTGTTAAGTTGTAACGACTGAATTAAATATGCACCGTTATCGTTAAATTGCAATTTCTCTGTAACTAAAACATCGTCAATGTCGAGTTAGATTCGATTATAAAGTTGTTAAATTTAAATTTAATTATTGCTTTTACCTTCGTATTTAAATTGTTAAACCTTGAAAAAGCAACATGCTATTATAAAAGCGTAGTCATGACGTCTTCGATGTTGTTGGCCTTCGGCATAGTGTAAGAGTATCATTGAAACTATATACTAGAGCTACCAGGAATGTAATGAGTTCCTCACATCTTCCCACTGTATTTTACATAAGTAGATAAATTCTTGAATTTAATGCAATATATTTAGTACAGACAAAATGGTGAAGGATACACAAACTGTCATCAAGTTAGTAAGCATCTACCCCTTTTCAACCGCCTCCAAAATAAAGAAATGACAAACGAAGGCTGTTCGAGTCACAACTCCACTGACGATGCCTATTACGTCTAGGGAGTTCAACGACCTCGTGAACATGTCAGCCTCAGACCTCGAGGCCTGGCTCAAAGAGGGATCATCGGAGTCGGCGGGCTGGAATAAGGGTGACGGGTCGGGGGAGACGATCGGGCACGAGAGGTGCGTATGGAATTGCCTCGCCTCTCTATCCAACTCATCCAGGACCCTTTACCTTTGAATTCCGAAATGTTCACTGATAGGAGCTAAATCCTCCCCCTTATATAGCGGGCGGAAGATCATCGAAATCCTGAAAAAGAACCCGGACAAGGACCCTGACAAGTACGACAAAGACGACGTCGAACACATGCGCCGCGTCGTCGCGTACTGCAAGCGACATCTGGCGCAGGAGGAGAAGGCGAAGCAGGACCCGAAGAGTAAGAGCGCGAGGAGTTTGAAGAATTGGGGACATGATCCTAGTAGAGAGTGAGGTATGGGACTCAAGGATGAAATACAAATAGCGGCATAGCTTTACGTTCTGATAGTCGTATTTTATATGCCTAGTATATTCTCATCTGCGGTCCTAGTTGTAAGCTGTTAGACTATATACCTGGTTTCACTTTAAGGAATCTACCCTAAGTCATTCAACGTACCTAGTATTCCAGCACAAGAGCAACCACCAAATCCCTACTCCCCCTTCTCAACTCCAACCAACCCTTTCACAGTCTCCTCCACCGCCGTCGGCGTCACCCCCACGCCCCGCAACAGCGTCTCCAGCGTCGGGTCATCGACACAACACTCCCCGCTCTCCAGCGCCTCGTACGTGCCGGCCCACCACCTCACAGCCCTCCCGTCCACCCCCCTGTCCTGTTCATAGTACCTCTCGTGCTCGGCCCTGCCCACGACCCTAACCGCCACCTCCCGGCCCCTCGCCGCGCCCACCAGCGCCGCGATCTCCGCCACGCTCTTCGCCGTCGCCGCCCGCGTCGACAGGTAGAACGTGCGGCCGGCGTAGTCAGCGCTGGGCGCAGCTAGCACCAGCGCGCTCGCGAGCCCGAGGTCGGCAATAGCCGTCCAGCAGACCTTCCCGTCGCCTGCGAGCGGCACCGCCGCGCGCTCTTCCGTGCCCGGAGACCAGTACCCCAGGTACAGCGGGAAGGACTCATTATACAGCCCCTCGCGCACGGCGGTGACGTGCTTCAGCTTGCCGGCGGCCGCGAGCCGCCACAGGTACGCCTCGGTGCGCAGGTGCGCGCGCATGACGCCGGCCTTGCTAGCGTGGCCCGGCTTCCCTTCTCTCGCGTCCCACGCGAACGCCAGGCTAGAGTAATACACATGCGCGACGCCAGCGCCCACCGCAGCGTCGATCGCGACGCGGTGGTGTGCCTCGCGGCCCAGGCCATCGGGCCTCTCCCGTCCGTTCGCGTCCTCGTAGTCCATGCCGACGCGCGGGGTGGACACGAGGAAGAGCTTGGCGACGCCGGCCAGCGCGGCGTCGAAAGACGGCGGGTCGTCGAAGCTGGCGTGGCGGACCCGCAGCTCGGGGTGCCGCGCCGCGAGCGCCGCCCACGTCGCCGAGCCCGGCCGCGACGACGTGAGCGCCACGATGGAGGACGCGGGCGCGAGGTCCGGGCGCGAGAGCAGCGCCGAGAGCGTCGCGCCCCCGAGTTTGCCCGAGCTGCCGGTTATGGCTATGGTGGACATGGCTGCTAGCTGTATTTTGGCTGGATGGTTGGTTTAAGGGTGTGGTGATTGGCGATATGATGGGGGTTATGAGGTAAGTAAGAAATGAGCCGGGAGCGAATGATTGATGGACTATTAAGTATACTACCATTGAGACTCGCTGTTAATTATAATAGCTACAGAAAACATGTAGATCTCGTACTTTAGTCATTGGTTACGGATACCTACCTACTTGATGTATTTATCAGCAACAATTCCTAGGTACATAGGTAGGCTAGGTACCTAGGTAGGTAGGCAGTTAGCGGTAAGCGTGATAATGTTGAAATGACATTGCAGTCGGTCGATTTGCATTTATAATCGGCAATTTAAATTATGACCCTAAGGAAAACTATAACCCGGAGTGGGTCATATTATACATATGACAGTGCGTCGAGAGCATTGCTTTATAATGTAGTAGTTGCTAATTATTCTCGTTGGTCTTTGAATAGATATTTGAGGTATGATTATGATCGCCAAAAGGGGCGAGCAGGACCGAATAACCCAGGCGAATATCCATCACCTAGATGATATATTCAAGTAGACTAAATCGTTGTTTAATACTCCCCCCTCTCGGTTCCAGTCTAAGCTAGTAATGGCATAAACATATTCGTCCCATCATACACGTCCAAGGCCAGTTATCCGCAATCTTGAATACCTATACCCATACACCCTACCCCTAAATGGCAATGAAAAAGCTCTTTTCGCCCTCCTTCGGCATAACCCTCGCCCGTTCCATGATGGGATCTACACACGAGAGTCTGATCCTCTCGGGTGTGGCCGGGCTTTCTAGTCTCAACAACCCGTCATCCTCGCCCCCTTGAGCAAATAGCTTAGCCTTGACCCCGTAATCCGCGCGCGCAGCCTTCAACGCGTCGCGGATGGCGAAGAATACCGAGCTGCCCATGAAGAGGGGTGGTTCGCCGACACCCCTGCTGCGCTGGATCGTGCGTAGCTCCTCCCACGTCACACCTTTAAGTAGACTGACGTTGAAAACTTGAGGAATATCGCGGAACCCGGGAATCTTGTACGTGCCTGGGCCCTTAGTAAATAAGTTGCCAGCCATGGGGCCGTTGCGCAACCACAGGCTTTCCTCCATCGTGAACAGGCCAAGGCCCTGGGTAAACGCGCCTTCGATCTGTCCATAGTCGATGGACGGGTTGATCGACCGGCCGACGTCCATCTTGATGTCGGCGCGGAGGCACGTCCAAGTGCCGGTTAGACAGTCGACTTCGACCTCGGCGGCCGCGACACCCTGCGTAAAATAAAAGAACATCTTGCCTTTGTTTTCGCCCCACGTGTAGCCGATCTCCGGCGTCTTGTAAAATCCGTTGGCGCTAAGATTTACCCGGTCGAAGTAAGCCGCGTGGGCAATCTCCTTCATAGTAGCTTTGGATCCGAGCTTCTCTCTATACGGCGCCAGCCGGGCGTTGATCTGCTCGCAAGCGTTGAAGATAGCGTAGCCGTTAAGATCGGATGATGCCGAGGCGGCGGTAGCAGATGAATTTGCTACCGTAGTAGTGGACGTTTCCGAAATATGAATATCCTCCATCGGTACCTGTAGCGCTTGAGCAGCAATGGTGACCATCTTGGTATGTAGACCCTGGCCCATTTCTGTGCCGCCGTGTGCGACTAGAACGGATCCGTCGTGGTAGATGTGCACCAAGGCTCCAGCCTGGTTCAACCAAAGGGCGGTAAAGGAGATGCCAAACTTGGTAGGAACTATAGCTAGCCCTCGTTTGCGCCATTTGTGCTCGGCGTTGAATTTTTCTACAGCCTTGCGGCGGCTGGCGTAGTCCGACTCTTTCTGGACTTGCTGGTACATCAAAGGTACATGCCAGTCCTGAATGCGCTGGTTAAAGTGAGTCTCATCATTAACCTTGTAGAGATTGATCTCGCGGAACTTCTCGGCTGGGATACCAAGGCGGTCGGCTACTTCAGACATGTACGACTCGGCGAAGAACAAGCCTTGGGGTCCGCCGAATCCCCGGAACGCGGTGTTTGACATGGTATTGGTCTTGCACAAGCGACCCCGAACGTGGACGTTAGGGATCTTGTAGCAGTTATCGCTATGAGACATAGAGCGTTCGCATACAGCAGCGCTCAAGTCAAACGACCAGCCAGCATTGTTGAAGATATCCATATCCAGAGCCTGAAGCTTGCCATCTTTATTCACGCCCACCTTCCACTTGGCGAGGAAAGGGTGCCGTTGACCAGATAATGCCATATCCTCGTCTCGGTTGAGCATGCATCTGACAGGCCGCTTGGTTTTTTGCGCAGCTAATGCGCATATAGTGCTGAGATGGACGCATCTGGTCTCCTTTCCACCAAAGCCGCCACCGAGACGCTTAACACGAGCTACTACTTTGTTCGATTGTACACCTAGGATCTTAGCTGCATATGCTTGGCTGGATAATGATAATGGTCAATATTTGAACTAATCGAATACGGACGGAACGACATACCTCTCAGTAGGATTTTGACTACTGGTCCAGATTTCCATCTCACCATCCTCGGGTTTGGGTATAACCACGCATGCGTTTGTTTCAAGATAGAAATGCTCTTGTCCTCCCATTCGCGAGACACCTGTGAATGTGTAATCGCAGTGCTCAAAAGCCTCCTCCGGGTCGCCTTTCTTGATAAATCGGAAGTATTCATGGAAGCTTTCTTTTTCGATTGCCTCTTCCATTGTAAAAATGGCAGGAAGATCTTCGTATTCGATCTTTACAGCTCTCACCCCCTCTGCTGCCCTTGCTTGAGAGGTAGCCAATACGATCGCTATCGGCTGGCCAGCAGTAAAAATTTCGTCTTCGACGAAAAATAGGTCGTCAAAATTTGGTGCGCCCCATTTGTTGTGTTCAGGATTGTGCAAGTCATCCTTATCAACGATGTCGACAACACCTGGGATATCTAGCGTAGCAGAGTAATCAATCGACTTGATCTTTGCGTGTGCTCTAGTAGATAAAACTAGACACGCGTGAAGCTCGTTCTTGAGTGGTGGAATATCGTCGGTATATTGTGCCTCTCCCGTGGTTTGTTTCAAAGCCGCAAGGTGGTTAGCAGATTTTCCAAGGGGTCCGTTAATGTATTCGGAAGATGCGTCTTCGTCCTTCCAGCCAGATGATAACGTCCTTTCGAGTTCTTCGACGGCCTGGCTGTCACCGTGTTCGCTCTCTACATCGATACCAGATAACACCTCGTGGTAGAACCGGTAGAAGAAACCGAGGGCTAGTGATTTTCGATATGAAGCCATACCTCCTGGGACGCCAAAGGTGAGGTCAAAATCCGATTCTAGTGCATTCATCGTACCCTCCAAGGTACTGGGATGGGCAAACATTTTGCCTTTGAGATATTCGGTAGCCTTCTTCGCTGCAACAGTAGACGGAGCCATGCCCCCATAGACCAAGTTACAATGCTCGACGATACCTCTTATGTCCAATTTGACGTGCAGTGCCCCGGTCACAATAGCGATGTCGTCGTCCTTACGTTTCGCCTGTTTGTAGGCCTTGAAGTATTCCCCTTTCTCGCGAGTTATAGGAATACGAATAGACGCGAGGATTGCATCTGGTTCTAAAGCTGTCCTGCGATAGCCCCTGAAGAAAGTTGACATAGGAATCTCGACCTCCTTACTTCGTGACTTGGCTACCAGAACGCAATCTGCTGCCATGAACACAGGATTCAAGTCGGAGATGGGGGAGGCTGTGACTAGATTTCCAGCAGGAGTACCGACGTTTCTAATCTGCCTCCCAGCGAAGTATTTGAGTTGCTTGTAGATAGCTTGAAAGACTTGACCTCTTGTTTCGCCATAGTGCTTAATGGCTTCCTGACAGATATTTTCGAGGTCGGTGAGCACGACGTTTCCGCCGATCTCAAGGTGGTCGTCCTTGAAAGAATAGTGCCGCAACTCGGGAATATCGCCGACGAAGACCGAAATAGGGTATTGCAGGGCCTTGAACTTGATCTCAATTTGTGTTTCTGTACTTCCACCAATTATCTTCGCGTTAGGGTATACACTCTTTATCTCCAGCAACTGTTCCAATGTAACAGGACGATACCATCTCTTTCTCTTATTTCCAAACGACAGCGGCTTAAATGTGTGTTTCTTTAGCGAAGGTGGGAAGATGAGTTGGGTATCTGGGTTATATTCGATGAAACCCGGAGGAGTAAATCTCTTGATGGGCTGCCCATCGCTGAGATCTTTGCTCTTGCAACACCCTCCGTCTGCGCCATCGGCATTTTCCATGCAACAGCCAGACCCGCCATTAGCAGTACTCTTACCGCAGGCATTTTTGGTATTTTGTGTATTTTTGACACCGAAGGTATGGGCAGCGTCGAGGATCGAGCGATAGCCAGTACATCTACACAGATTTCCATCAAATGCTTCTTCGATATCATGCTCGGTAGGACTCTCGTTATTTCTCAAGAGAGCATATAAGCTCATAACAATGCCTGGGGTACAGAATCCGCATTGACTCCCATTGCCCTTAGCTATACGCTCCTGGGCCGGATGGGGTTGTTTTACGTTTCCTATGCCCTCGATTGTTATGACATGTTTCCCGTCTACGCTGGCAAGCGGCGCTAGACAGGCGTTGACGCTCGCATGATATATCTGCTTAGTGGTGGGGTTGTATTGGCTGACTACGACTGTGCAGGCGCCGCATCCGCCTTCTCCGCAGCCACTAGGTACGTGAGAGATTTGTCAGTTTATTATATTTAGTAGAGTTAAGCACTGCCTTGACCTACAGCTTGGTTCCAGTTAAACCAATACCCCTTAAGTATTCGAGCAGAGTGACCTCGGGATCAATCTCGTCGAGCACTACTCGAGTACCGTTAAGGAAGAAGCGAATGGTGTCATCGTATACGGTTGTCAAGGTTAACCCTCCGGTTGCTAGCGCCGGATCTCGCTCGGGGGATATAGCGATAGGGGCCATAGTATCAAAGGCCTCCTTTGGATCCCATATGATATCTCGGGGAGAAGTCGTGTGACTGCAACGTAGCGATGTCGATCGTATTCGCCAAGACCAGCAAGTAGTGTAAAAGTAATGTAAAAGTAGTAACCTCTTACGGTCTCATTTATGAAGAAGAGGCGAGAGGAAAGGTTACGAGAAGATTACTAGAAAATGCAAACACTTTTAAGGTGAATGTGAGTGCCCCAAAAGTGTTTGAACTCACACCTATGACCTTATTTAGGTGGCAATCCACGTCTATCTTGACTTGACTCCGACAATTTAATCGCCGGAATCCGATGGAGAGCTACGGAGCTCTGATAGCTGAGATGCCATTTGGTGCATTTCATGACATAAGATGGGGCGAATCAGATATGAGGCATATCCAATCAGGGTTCTAACTAGGCACTTAGTACGCTGAAGCCGTTAACAGTAGTGCAGTGTGTGGAGATATCCATGCATTGGAGAATAGGTAGAGATAGGTTACTTAGGAGGTAGGTAAGTAGTAAGAGTTGAGCAAGGATCAATCGTTGATGGAGGGAGTGGGAGTGGAAGGGTTCTTCACTTGCAGCTAACCAAACCCGGTCAGCAGCGGGGTTAGCTTAGGTAATACTGTTTCTAGGTGTAGCTTCCTATTATTATTGTTAGCTTTATCTCGGCCTCGGTTGGCTCCGTATTCCTTATCCATATCCCGTAGTTTCTTTTATCCCCGACTTCAACCTTCCAACCTTAGGGCAGGCAGGCAGGCAGGTACACTTCAAACTATGCTATTCTTAACGTATCATACCTAGGTAGTATAAAACAGTTCGATACCCTTACTAGCACTGGCTAGTAGAAGTCATTTTCCTCTTCCATCTATAACTACCTAGCGTCATATCCCCACATTCCCCAAATAACTCCGCACACCAAGAGAAACAAGCAGTTCATTCATACTTATTAATACTCTGTATTTATTAATATTCGTCAACGTACAAATCAAGATGACGATGTTTAGGATGTTTGGTCGCGAATCTTCATAAATCTTACCTCCTTACTTAGGTACCTTAGCAAGTAGGTAACCAGCTAATATAGATCACACATCTGCTTCTCACGATCTTATTATTTAATCCCATGAATATCCTAGCATTCGATAACCCTGGCCTAGAATTACTTAAGCAGCATCAATAAAATATCAAGTCTCAAGAAACCCCGTGGAGGTTTCCCCGGCCCCTTGTCCTCATCCGGTAGAGTGTGCTGTGTCCAGAACACCGGCAATTCAACCTTGAGGATAAACCCCTCATCCCCTTATACCCCATACCCCTTACCGGTAGTATATAATGGCAAAATTAGCCATGCGGGTGGATGGTACTCTGCTTTCGCCCGCGTGGCTAAAGTATAGATACTTTATTTCCTGTCCTTTTTGCAGCCCCGTCTCATTGTCTTGCTCTGTTCCCTGGTAAATAAGCCGTCGTTCCATACACATATACGACGTTGTGCGGTTTCCTTGGACTTAGCGGGAGACCATAGGACCTTGTACAGCTACTAGTTGCCCCTTATAAGTCAAGATGCCTTCTTTCGAGACAAACGGCACGAATGGCCTTCCGGCCCACCAATTCTTTAACATCATCGATGGCAAGACCCGCACCTCCAAGGACCATCACCAGGTCGTCGATCCCCGTACCGAGGAGCCGCTCTGGGATGCCCCTATCGCGACGTCCCAAGATCTCGATGATGCTGTCGAGGCCGCAAACCGTGCTTTCAAGACGTGGGGGAAGAGTACCGTGGCCGAGCGCCAGAAGGCTGTCCACGACGTGGCCAACTGCATCCTGGAGAATGCGGATATCTTGACGGAAGTCCAGATGAGGGAAACCGGCAAGTCTAAACCTATGTCTAGATTCGACATCGAGAGATCTGCTTGGCACTTTGAATATTACCGTACGTAATATCAACTCCCTTATGCCGCAAGTTGACTAAACCAGCTTTCTAGGGACTGTGGCTCTTGAGGATGAACTTCAATACGAAGACGACACCGTCAAGATCATCGCAACTCACGGGCCAGTCGGCGTGCTCGGTGCTATCTCCCCCTGGAACTTCCCTATGATCCTATCGACCGTAAAGGTCGTGTCGGCGCTAGCTACGGGCAACTGTGTCATCATCAAGCCATCTCCCTTTACGCCCTACTCGCTGCTCAAGTTCTGCGAGCTAGCTCAGTCTGTCTTACCGCCGGGTGTCTTCCAGGTCGTCAATGGCGGTGCCGATCTCGGCGAACAGATGACCCTGCACCCGAATATCCACCACATCAGCTTCACGGGCACCATTTCCGTCGGCCAGCGCATCCTGCGTAACTGCGCCGGCACGATGAAGAAGGTCATTCTCGAGCTTGCTGGCAACAACGCCTGCATTGTGTGCGAAGACGCGGACCTCGACAAGGTCGTGCCACAGGTGGCTTCCGGCGCGCTATTCCACGCGGGCCAGGTCTGCGTCGCGTCCAAGCGCCTCTACATTCACGAATCACTATATGACCGCTTCCTCGAAAAGCTCATCGAGGAATCCAAGAAGTACTCAGTGGATGACGACGACTCCATAGCCTTTAGTCCTATTTCCAACAGGATCAACTACGACCGCGCTGTGGGTATTATCGAGGACTGCAAGAAGAACGGTTATAACATCGTCGCCGGCGGAGATGTCCGGCCTAAAGAAAAGGGTTACTGGATCACGCCGACGATCGTGTCAAAGCCGCCTGAGGACTCGTTACTTGTCAGGGAGGAGCAGTTCGGTAAGTCACGAAACCCCTCTATCAGCCTCGTACAGTAGAAAAAAAAAGAGTATGCTTGAGGAAATGGGTTTGCTAATCGATCGTTGTTATCAGCACCAATTGTCCCGGTCATGTCCTGGAAGGACGAAGACGACGTCGTCGCCCGCGCGAACCTGGACAACGCCGGGCTCGGCGCCTCCGTCTACACGCCCGACCTGGACCGCGCCCAGAAGATCGCGGGCCGGCTGGAGTCCGGAACGGTGTGGATCAACCAGTTCGAGCGCCCGCACCACGCCGGCTTCTTCGGCGGCTGGAAGCTCAGCGGCTTCGGCGGCGAGCTGGGGAAGCAGGGCCTCCTGCACTACTGCCACACGCAGACCCTGCAGATCGCCAAGCCGTAGTTAGGTAACCGCGGCACGTGTGAGATAGACAGACAGTACTAGCAGAGGAGCTGGGAAGGTTTCCTTGGTGGCCTGTTATGGCCGGCTTATGACGTATAGAGGAGGTTCGGATTTTGCGTAGAGGCAGCTGCTCGAGGCGTACGATATTTCGATGTTAATGGATGGTAGGTGGGTGCTTATACATTATGTTTCGATAGCAACTCAAGAGCATACCTCGTTAGACATTATACCAGTCATTTAGATATCTTAACCTCTAACTATCACCCCACAAGACCGTGTTATTCGTTATTTCACCCGAACCCTGAATATCTAGAAGCAGTGCTTTAACGTATATGATTGAATCTATCATCGCGGAGTTTAAACCGACCTCGGCGGACCCGATCTCTCTATCTATTCCTCTATGTATCTCTTTAGCTCCCTAAGCCGTTCCTTAGCTGTCTCTAGTACCGCGTCCTCCTTGCACACGGCGAACCGGATGTAGTCCTCGGCGATGTGCTCGTTGGGCTCGGTGTAGAACTCGGTGGGGGGGATGGCGGCGACGCCGACCTCCTGGATCAGGAACCAGGCCAGCTTGAAGTCGCGCGGCCGGCTCGCCACGTGCGGCGGGAACGGGTAGTCCGCCGGCAGCTTGACCTTCCTCATGTTGACCAGCACGAAGTACCCGCCCTCGGGGTCGGTGTACGGCAGCCCCAGCTCGTCCCACACCTCGTTGAAGCGCTGCATCTTGCCTTTCATGTCCCGCACCGTCTCGTCCCAGAAGCCTTCGGCTTCGGCTTGCTCGAAACCTGGGGATGGTTGGTTAGCTACATGCTTTATTGTATAGGTTGGGAGAAGAAAGGGAGTTAGACATACCGACGGCGCAGGCTTCTTGAAGCGGCGAAACGGACGAGTAGCAGATCCGTGTGTGGGCCGCGGAGACGTATTGGATTAGGTGGGCAGGCCCCATGAGCCATCCTGTCTCTTGTCAGCCATGCCTCTAGATGAGAGCCGAGTTCTTAACGCACCTACACGCCAACCCGTGGCATAGAAGTTTTTACCGGCCGAGCCGACAGTTATCGTCAACCTCTCGATCTCGGGCGAAAGGGTTGCGATTCTCGTGAAGGGAACGTAATACAGACGGTCGTAAACCTCGTCAGAGAGAATGATGATCTCGTTCTTAACGCAAAGGTCACCTACTCTCTGAAGCTCGTCCCTCGAGAAGACCTTGCCGACGGGGTTGTCTGTAGGTAGGGTTAGCTACCCGTTCCACGTTGTCGGTTACAAAATAGACCAACTAACGAGGCGTGTTAAGGACGATCATCTTAGTCTTAGGAGTGATGGCCTTCTCGAGCTGATCAAAATCAATGGTCCATTCAGCGGACGATGAGGTCCGTGTTGCTCCGTCTTTCGGCGGGGACATGGGGACGTAGACAATCTTCCCACCGGGCATCTCGATGTTGCTAATGTATCTGGAAGGCCGTTAGAAAACATTTGATCTTACAATAGTGACACAAATGACATACTGGTCGAAGAACGGCTCAAAGATAATGACCTCGTCGCCGGGCTCTATGAAAGCCATAAAAGCACTAAGCATCCCTTCGTTCGCTCCGGTTGTAATGGTAACCTCGGTCTCCGGATTGAGCTTACGTCCCCAGAAGGGCGAGTAGGCATCAGCAATGGCCTTCTTTAACCGTGGTCTTCCCTTGGTCGGGCTGTACTGATTGCAGTCTACCTGGTCCAAAGCCGCCTTAGCAGCATTGATAATGAAGGGCGGCGGATTATATCCAAAGAAGCCTTGGCCCATGTTTACGATAGGTTGTTTCGGCGAGGCCGCGGCCGCTTCGTTGACGATGGACCATACATCCTGTCTTTGACCGGCAACCCGAGCCGCGGGTTTGAGCTTGGCAGGGAGTTCCGCCGCCATAATGGTAGTTCGATGAAACCCTCGGAACCCGATAGCAAGTCCAAGTCTCTGGTGAGCACCTCTGATATATGAGGAATTCGGGGTTGTATTGAATAGTCTGGGATAAGATCTGAGACCCAAAAAGCAATGCATGTAGGTAGTCACAGCGAGAGGTCCGGTGTGTATAGATGGTACCTGGTGCCTATATATTCAGCCCAATGAAATCTCACTCCACTACTTGTTGCCCCGGAATAAGTCAATTTGTCATCAATTAACCCCAACTAACCAAACTATGTGTACCTTGTATAATTTGTTTGTTAAATTTAGACTCTGATTTTCCTCTTTGACCTTTAAGAGTGACTATGAACCTGTTCCGTAATCGGCGGCATGTCATTGGAAACCCTGACGCCCCCAAATTCGCTCGGGAAACTGCAGCTAAAGGCTATCACGTCATTTACAGCACGGAGCACCTAAGCGGCTAAAACCCGCTAAATCACCCGAACGGGGGTCCACTGAACAACCTTGCCCAGGGTGCTAGGGCCCCTAAATAGCAGGGATGACAGCGACCCAATCCGTCGGATCAACACCTCCAGCTACCTAGCCCTAGGTGCCTACTTATCTCTATCGTAAATCCTACGACAATGTCAAGACGCTGCCCAAGATGACAACACCACACCCGCAACCGCAACCACCGCAACACCTCAAACCCCCCTCCCTAGCCCCCATCGCCGTTGCCCCCTCGCCAACCCCCCTCCTGCTCACCATCCGCTTCAGCGCCTCGCTCCCCGACATCGAGCTAGACATCCCGCGGCCCTCGTCCACCACCGTCGTATCACTAAAACACCTAATCCGCGCGCGTCTCTCCGAGCCCAACTCCCAGCGGCGCCTGCGCTTCATCCACGGCGGCAAGATCCTGCCCGACGGCGCCGTGCTGAGCTCCGTCCTGCGCCCTCCGCCGCCTCCGCCGCCGCCCACCCCCTCCTCGCCCTTCGCCTACGGGTACGGCTACGGCGACAAATCATCCCACACCACCACCACCACCACCACCACCACCAGCGACCGCGATGCCGAAGGCAAAGGCAAAGGCAAATCCATCCCGGGGCGTCCGGACCCCGCGCAGCGGATCTACGTGAACTGCTCGATCGGGGACAGCCTGACGTCCTCCGAGCTCGAAGCCGAGGCAACCGCCGCCTCGCAACCGCCCGCGACCACTCTCCTCGCGCCGCCGCCCAGCCCGCACGCGCAGACGCCCGCGCCCCCGGGCACCCCGCACGCGAGCACGACGTCCGCGCCGCGCGGCTTCGACCGGCTGCTGGGGGCGGGGTTCACGGGGGCGGAGGTGAACCAGCTGCGGCTGCAGTTCCGCAGCATCCACGCGTCGCGGTACACGCCGGACGCGCTGCCGTCGCCCGACTCCTTCCGCCACCTGGAGGACGCCTGGATCGACGACAACGGCGCGTCCGTGCCGCCGTCCGCGGCCGCTCCCGGCGGAGGGGGTGCCGGTACCGGTACCGATAGCGACGACGTGGGACTGGTGGCGCTCGTGGACGTGATGATCCGCGGCGTGGTGACCGGCTTCGTGTGGCCGCTGGGCAGCGCCGGGTGGCTGGTGCGCGAGGACGGCATGGCGAGCGGGCGCTGGCGGTTCATGGTTGGGGTGGGTGTTATATTTAGCCTCCTCATTGGGATTATTAGGAGTATATCCGGCGGAAGGTGAAGTAGTGTAAAGGAAGTCAAGTGAAGTGAAGTGAAGTGAGAAGCGAAGAGCCAAGAGGGAAGTGAATGAAGAATGTAAGAAATGAACAATTGGTATGGCAGGATGTACAAATATGCATTGGGAGGCGTTATGTCGGAATCATCACACCATATTATTATGTTATCATGAAAAGGCGTTTAAGCACCAGTAATTACGGGGCAACTATGGCAATCAAGAGCAAGAAGAACATACGCATTCACTAAGATAGCAAAGGAGCAGAAGACGAGGCAGACGGGTTGGGCACCGCCAACGGCGGCGATGCCCAGTTTCTCTATCTAAACACAATACCAGGAGCTCGAAAGACCTCGAGAGATGGTTGCGCCTCGGAAGAGAAAGCAACGCAAACCATCAGGTCCGGTCTCTGTCATTGATCCCGAAACAAGTGGTATCCCTTCCCTAACTCCGTGACGTAAAGCCGCCCGTGAACCTCCTATGAGTTCCTTCGCCTGATTTTTGTTCTCGAAATCGGATGAACTAGTGATATGCTACCGTGCCATTGACCATCTTGAGCACTTAGTAGGCTGTAATTACCCGTCCAACTTACTTACCTAGGTACCATACGTCAACTATACCTTGAAGATGAACATGACGGAAAAGGACATCGCAGAGTGATATTACAAATAAAGCGATTGAGCTGCCACAATATCACGACGGATCTTGGCTAAGCTCTCCTCGAACTTGTTCGTCAACTCTTCGCTGCCCATAACCTTCCCTGCTTGTGCCATCTGGCGGAGAAGCTCCTCGAGTCGGCGGAATAGACGGATTAAGGAACCCTCATACGCATCGGTCATTTTGCTAAAGCCCGTGTCAGTTGCTAGAAAAGTCAATATCAGGAGTTACACTTACCAAACTTCAGCAAATGACTTTCCGGTAGCCCACGCATAGACAGTCTCCATAAGTTGCCATTTTAAGCTTTGGGCGTACTCCTCCTCGTTCACGTCGAGTTTGCTCTCTTGGCTGACTTTTGCGATGATTCGAGCTTGAGCCTGTACCTGCGAGAACGGCTTCATCAGTTCATCAGGTAAAGCCTGTGCTTCGACCTTCTCTTCGAAGATAAACACGCTAAGGACAGCCGCGCATATCTCCGGAGAGAGCTCGTTGAAGAATCGGTTGAAGAGCAATTCAGACAAGAGCAACTCGTGGCCATCTGTCGAGGAAATCTCACAAGCCACGCGGGCTTTCATCTGGACGACCTCGGATTCGTTGATGAAACCAAGACGGCGAAGGACTCGTTTTCTCGACTTAAGTTCGTCAAGCTGTGCAATAGAATGGGCCTTGCCGATCTTCTTCTTGAGATCTTTGATCTCGTCGCTTCGAGCAATCTTTGCCGAATACTGTTCCCATAGGCCTGGTAACATGGGGGAACCGTGAAGTGGGTTAGCCAATAGTCGAGACTCGAGAACTTCGATTTTGCGAAGGAGCTTCTTGAATGAGTCGTCCGTAATGTTCATATTCTCGATAGGATCTAAGATAGGTAGACCATCAAGGAAACGGCGTTCAACCTCCTTAAGCGATTTGAGAAGCTGTTTACGAACAGATTCGACGTCTTCTCGCGTCTTCACTTCCTTTGGTATGAATACCCGGATCTGACTCAGGGCCTTAATGCATGTGAGCATGCAGGGGATAGCTTCAAAGATGCTGTCTTTGTTGGGGTCGCTTGCTCGAGCCCCTTCCGGCATCTCTGTCGAGGGGTTTGGAGGTCCAAAGGGATCACAGTTTGGGTCGAGACGAAGGAATACGTCCATGAAATATGACTCTTGCGGCGAATACTCCTTCTCACCAAACTTAGGTTCTTTGCGCCTCGTAATGTTGACGACAACACCCCAGCCGAAGTCCTTGCCGGTCTTCGGGTGGGCGATCTGTACGAGTCTCCCTGGTTGGAGATACTCGATACAGTAATTTGGGTGTTGAATGACTGCAAGCATATCTTTGGTATACTGCGAGATTTGCTGGCGTAGACCGTAATAGTCTTTGATTGTGGCTTCATCCGGGATCACCATTTCATCTCGTGCTCTCTGTAGCTTCATCAGCTCCTGCTCTAGGCCGGCAACACTAGCGGTGTTCTGGAACTGGAAGAAACAGTTCTCCAACATGAATTCGGGGTTGATGGCATCGATTCTTAGTAAGTTGAGGACCATGTTATATCCTAGGTAGAAAGCAGAATTAAGGCGATCCTGTTGACCGATGACGATGTTCTTTGCCGTGTCTGGTTCCATCTTGTCATCGATCATCATGATCACGATACCGCGCTCGTCGAGGCCTCTACGGCCTGCACGACCAGACATCTGGATGTACTCAGACGGGGTCAACGGTCGGACGGATTTACCGTCAAACTTGGTGACCTTCGTAAAGACAACCGTCTTTGCCGGCATATTCAACCCGATGGAGAAAGTTTCGGTGGCGAAGAGGACTTTGATCAGACCTTCCTGGAAGAGGATCTCAATCGTCTCTTTGAGAATCGGCAGAAGACCAGAATGATGAACGCCAATTCCCTTTTCCAAGAGCGGAAGGATGTTTTGGATTTGTGGGAGTTCGCGATCCTCCTCTGATAGGGATTCGATGGCGCTCACGAATACTTTTCGCACCATGGCTTTCTCACTGTCGTCGTTGAACGCGAACTTGGAAGTCGTCAAAGCCATCATCTCACATTCTCGCTTGCTGAAGTTGAAAACAATGACGGGGTTGAAGTTTTTGCTCATAATCATCTTGACAATCTTCTGAATATCGGCTGAGCTGTTCTCGTTGTTTCCGCCCTTGAACGGCTTCTTGTGCCTGCCCTTGCCCCTTTGCTTGTTGGACTCATTCTCCATGGATTCGGCGGCCTTGCGGTCCTCGATCAGCTGCATAGTCTTGTTGAAGTTGTGCTCTCGGAAGACTCCCTTCTCATCCACGACTAAGAATATGCCGGTGCCACCAGCCGGGAAGAAGTAGTTCTGTAGAGGGGTAGGGCGAAAATCGGTATAAACAACATGACAAGCTTGCCGGTGGATTTTTGCGATCCATTCGGCGAACTGGAAAGCATTGGGGATGGTGGCAGACAGGAACACGTATCGGACCTTGTCCGGAAGAAGAATAATCGTCTCCTCCCATACAACACCACGCGACTTGTCTCGCATGTAATGAATCTCGTCGAATACTACCCAGGCTACTTCTCTCATAATCTCGGAACCCCGATACAACATCGAGCGCAAGATTTCAGTCGTCATGACAAGACAGCTGGCGGTGGGGTTTATGGTGACATCGCCTGTCATGAGACCAACATCACCGAAAGCCTCGTTGAACTCTCGGTACTTCTGGTTGCTCAATGCCTTGATAGGACTAGTATAGATGACTCGCTGGTTTTGCTTGAGACAATGTGCGATGGCATACTCTGCCACGACAGTCTTACCAGCACTTGTATGCGCCGATACTAGGACACTCTCGTCTCGTTCAATGGAGGAGATCGAGAGGCGCTGGAAGGGATCGAGTGTGAATGGCCAAGTTCGTGCGGGATTCTCGGGTGGCTTGTGTTCAGATAGTGGGACATACTCGTAATCGAGATCCGGTGGGAGTGCGACTTGATGCTGAATATTGTGCGACAGAACTAGTGATGCCTCGTCTTTCGTCGGGGCAAACCCAGCAACTGCGCCGACCTCTCTGGATTCTGCGGTCTCGAACGTGTCTGTCAGTACAGGTACCGCCGCACCATCTTTCCGTCTGCGCTTGCTGTCTCCGTGGCCCTCGGACATAGCTTCATCGAGGCCATCCTCCTCTGGCGACGTAAGCTCTATGGCCGCCATCTCGACATCCGGCGCAGAGGGTGCAGATGCGGCAGTAGTAGATCCATTCTTCATGCCACCGTCAGCCTTTCTCTTCCTGCTCTTCTTCTTGGACCTGTGTGACTTTGAGATCGGAGGCGATTGAGGCTCCGAGTGGACCTTGCCGGCCGGCTGGTCATCGAAAACATCGAATAGGTCGTCCATTGTTAACGAATAGTAGACCTGTGAAAAGAATGTGATTGAGGTGCAGTAGTGATGCGACTACTCTCTGTTTCAGCCCCGTCGCATCTACAGGCTACTTTGAAGGAATCTAGGCAGCCCTAGAAAGTATCGAAATTGAAGGATGCGTCGAAATCTACGCAGAACTGATGAGAGCACTGGTGCAAAAGAGAACGTGAACTTTTTTGGAGGTAGAAGAAAATAAAAACGGGTCATGGCAGAAAAATCGATGGGAGTGGGACAACAGGAAATCAAATGGTACCTACCTAGGTACCTAAGGTAGGCGGTGTGTTATGTAGAAAAGACCTAGGTAGTAATAGGTACCTAGGTACCTAGGTATCCACTCCAGTGACTGCAGTTTCCAGTGACTGCAGTTTCCCGTCATACAATCGAGAATATTAACCCGAAGATTAACCGTGGCCCGAGTGCCCCCCAAGTTATCGAATCGTTCGATCATTTCACCCAACTTTTATTAAGTTGAAGCTCGAAGCTATTTCATAGAAATAACACTCTCCACTCCTCGATATCAACACAATTACTACCACAAAGGTACTCCTAAAATACAAGATCGCAAAAGATGCTCTAAGATACTAATTGGCATGACCAGATGCTTGCTCAACCCGCCGCCCGCGCCACCCCGCGCATCGCTTCTCTTATCAGCAGCCGGGGCTTCCACGCAACCCGGGCTCGTTTCTCCTCGCCGTACCACTACTCCGAGGGTCCCTACTCGAACTTGCCCTTCAACACCAAGACCCGCTTCTTCGCCCTTCGATACTGGGGGTACATGTTCACCGGTTTCTTCGCCCCGTTTGGCATTGCCGGTGCGTCATTTCCTCCATCACCTTTATCCCGATTCTCGAGATTGTTAATTTGAGACGGTGTTGTGTGCTAACGTGTGTAATGCAGCCTGGCAAATCAATAAGCCCAAGGCTTAAAAGTCTGGCGATTGGTATATGAGAGGAGCATGGGAGGCAGGCAAGTCGGAAAAGCGCATCTTCGACTGGGCAGGGACGGCAAGGAACACGATGCGAGTTGTACATATATACGACAATAGACGTTAAGGCCATAGCCGAAATACGGTTCATTTGTCTTGCTTAACTAGGGCATTTCTAGAGCATGATATCGAGCTAATATTGCTCGAGATTGTTGTATATGGCTTCTATGACTGCTCGTAACGATGGATCAACTTACAAATGGTATATATTTCAGTATCGACTCCATTAGGTTTGAGAGGAGCATCATGATACGTAGATGCGCAGTATACCTATCTAAGAACACCAATTGCCTATATATGATGTAATATCCCTTTCAAGTTACAGTTGGGGCCTATGTCGTCACGATATTTGCAAACGTTTATGGCGTGTAGCTACGTGGCTTTCGTGAGTGAAAGTGGAATCATCATATAATGTCAGATATATACAGACGTCTATTTTAATAATAATATGTACATATAATTGGTATCATTCGTCCATAACCATCAGCCCAGCCTCTTGGTTCCTATATATGACCCATCGTCGTTTTGCATATCAGATACAATGAAGTTGGGTTGCTGCATGGTCTTCTTCAAAAATTCCATCATAAACTGTGAGCTAGCCGGGTCTATGTCCCATCTGGATCTCAAATCTTCATATACATCCAAGACCTGATCCTGAGATGAAACCCTAGTAAAAGCTCTTAGAATGGCCATTGCCATCCATGTGCTAATGTATAACCCCTCGGATCCACTGTCGAGGGAGTTTAAGAAGGCATTCCATACACTAACCAGTCTCTCTGCCGACCAATCCGACCCAGCTCCTCCATGCTTTCCGAATGCTTTGAAAAGTGCAAGGAAGATCGCGCCGTGAAGCGGGACGTCGAACAATTTCATCTCATCGAGGAACTGTGCGACCTTGGCGAGATCACCTAGTCTTGGTCCATAATGGTTGATTAGGAGGCGGTATGTTTGCAGATCCGGAGAGATCAATGCGGTTTGCTGGAAATTCGGTCGCATATCAGGATGTTGCTTCCCAATTTTCGCAAACATCATGAGCACCTTGGTTATATTCTTCTGTGTCGTGTAATTGCGGTCTGGTAGCGCCTTATTTTCTCGGGCTTCATCTTTCATTTTCTCATAGACTCTCTCGGCAGATGATTCCTCCCCGGATCTGAGGAATCCGGAGATGGTGCAGTTCAGTACGATTGAGTCGATTACCTCGCCCGACTCTACCATCTGCTTATAGGCGGCCCTCATTCCACTAGTTTCCTGTTTGAGGCCGAAGTAGTGAATTAGACTAACGTGGTGGTAACGATTAAACGAAAAACCTCGTGTGATCATTTCTTGATATATCATCTCGGAGAGACTCAATTTACCGGCCTTCGATGCTACATCGAAGAGGATGTTGAACGTCACTTCGGAACTCCGAACGCCTGCGGCCTGTTCCATTTCACGCCAAAGATGAAGCGCCGCCTCGACTTCAACTTCTGTTGATCTCCCAACATATCGGCTGGCAAATGACAAGGCGGTGTTCCATTCCATCCGAGTCAAAGGGAAACCACTGTCTTTTACGTCTGTCACCACGGAAAAATACCGTAACATAGACTTAGCACTTTTGTGCTCTGTTGCGCCCAGGACCGCGAGCAACTGATGCCTTAATCGGGCTGTGACGTATGACAAACGTGGCTCTGGGAGTGATTGGTATCGGCTATATACTGTATCCAAATCCATCATTGCGGGACGCTTAAGCTTGAGAATGACTGCCTCCCTTAGTTTTTGGACCGTCTCGGCTTGTTCGGGGTCCAGGTTTCGGCTAGGGTCAGTAGACTGGAGGAAGACATCTTCTATCCTATCTGAGACTGTAAGATTCGGGCCGTCGGCAGGGGCGTATCTCCGTAAGTAAGGGTCCCTCAGAAACTCAAAGTGCTCCTCTACAGAAGTATCGTCATACCAGTCGAGGATTTCGAGAAGCTCATGCTTTGGTCTGGTTACTTGTGGTGGCGGAGAAGCCTCGACCGTGCTCGCAAGTTCATGGTTCCATCTACGGTTGTAGGCGAAGTTTGGATTGAAATAGCAAGAATCCGAGGGCCGGCAACCCGATGTTGCTATCGTTTTCGAACTAATAAATCTCGTGAAGGTGAAGGTGGGGGATATATTATCCTTCTTTCTGGGCCGTACTGTACAGCTGCGGCTGGAGACAGCGAGCAGGTTGGTATATATGGCTTCCTTATAATCATCGCGTATTCTTGTGGTATGTAATGGGGGTATCGAGCTCAAGCTTGGCGAGTGTCTACAGGAGAGTATCGCGCCGCAAATCGACCCGTCGATTTGAGTAAAGATTCTCATGAGCTGTCCCGCATATTGGTCCGGTCATGACACCTTCTCTATAGGCTTGACGGCATTTGTTTAACAGGATGGCAAGGATTTCTAGGCCGTTTTAATCCGAAGTGTTCTAGGTAACGACAGGCCGGCAGATTTGGAATAGGGAATCGAATTATCGCAGTACCTCTAGGTAGGTAGGATAGGTGTGTAAAGAAAAATCGAATGCGGGTTGGTAGATTAATAGATTAATAGATTAAAAAAGATCCTACAGGGGACCCTAGCAATAGCGGGATAAGACGTCACTTCATACATCCGTACGTAGTAGATAGCGTAAGTACCTTCAAGGTGTCTCAACCTACGATCGGTACATGATTATCTATACCGGATCTTGGAAGCGGTGTTAGTGCCGGAAAATCAATCATCCTAATCAGAGGCCCACTTAATCATTCGGTACGAACCGATTTTCTCAAGGAACTTTGAGACTTTGAGACTTTGAAACTTTGAAACCTTGAAACCTCAGAATTAATTGAAGCTTCACACAAGAAAATTGAAACCTGACCCCTCGTGAAGTTTCAATATAGCGCCGACACAGCGCCGACACAACGACAATCGTTCGATTTACGCCGTCCCCTTTATACAACAGGGAAAATTAGTCCCTAGCGATGCGCAATGGGTGGTCAAAGACAGATAAGGCCCGGTAGAGTCTACCAGACTGTAACAACGTTGCTGAACCACCGAATCGTCCCGGACGTCAAAGTTCAGCAACCGATATGGTACAAGGTGGTCGAATCAATACCTCCCTCCGAAATCCTCACAAGGCCATTCCCGCCTCAGCACAAGGAACACAACCCAAGAACAAAGAAACCAAGCAGACTATTCCAACCACAAGAAATAGTATACGAAGAAGATGAGCTACGGAGGACCTTCTATAAAGACCACCCTTGGGAGCTAGCAAGGCCGAGAATGATAATTGAGATGGATGGAAAAGACTCGCGGAGATATGACTGGTCTAAGGGCTTATTACAACCTGACATGCCACTCTGCGGAGAATCGTAAGTATTCTTAAAATTGCGTGCGGGAAGTCAGCCAAAATATGAATTAACCCATATCTTGCAGTGTCGTTCAACGTCAGCTATGGATGATGCACAACGTCCCCGGCATAACAACAGAGCAAGCATACGATAGAGTACGACGAGAGTTCTATACACTGCGACAACGGCAGGAAATCGAGCGGAGGATAGCTAAGGAAGAGGCCCAGATGGTGGGCGCATACTTTGGCAAGTCCTACTTGGAAGTTGGTATGCAACTCGAGGACGAACAGTACGAGAACTGGAAGAACTGGGCCGGCAAGCAAATCTTTGCCGTAAAAGCAGAGCGGGACTCGGCGTACACCACTTTCGGGGTTGAAGAAGCTGAAGCCGAAGCCGAGAGCATCGACTTGGACGAACTTGTTGAAGAACCCGTTCCAGAGAACGTTAACGTATAACAATAAGCTCGGTCTCGGTAGCATATCTCGTTCATTCGATATAGCACCAAATGTACAAATCTCACATACATATATACCACGAAGCCCCGTCTGGTCCGTTTCGAGACTCGTCGAGCCGGCAAATAAGATGAAAACAAACCAAAATACAGCCCTTAATCCGCTATGAATGATGCTCCTTAACTTAACAATGGGTATCTTTTTAAACTATGACTCTTCTGATTCGGATTCGTCCAACTGCTCTATTCGTCGTAGGTAGGCATGCCGCTATGGAAATCGTGTCAGTAAGCGGCTATATATATGATCTATCACTTGAGCAACCTACGATAGCGTTCAGTTTGTCCCTGCTTTTCTCATTCGAAGCTCTGTTGATGAGCTGTGCTAGAAGATCGCATGATTCTTCGTAGTATTTCCGAGCGAAGGTATAAGATTGAGTATTGTCGAGTTGAACGGCGGTATTTGCTTTTGCCAGCGCCGTAGCTAGCATTGCCTTTGACGAAGGCATCTCAACAAGCTCTTCCAAAGTAAAGTCGAAAGCTATTGTTGAAGTAAAGATATTAAAAGTGAAACCTATTGGAGTGTCACTGATATATGAGGAGAGATGGGACGATCTGATACAACAAGGGGTGCGGGTACCCGCATATTCGCTTAAGCAGCTACTAGGTATGGTACTGCTACACTGATGCGCTGATGCGTTGATTGATGCGCCGATGCGTTTATGCGGCGGCCCCGGCACCCCTTCCCTCCATCCCTCCATGTCAGACGTCTGTTATAACCTCACACTATACCTACCTAGGTACCTAGGTTAGCCGGTGTTTGACCTATAATTAAAACCAAAATCCTGCTTCCTTTTGTTTCTAATCAACTCCTAGACGGAATCTTACTACCATAAACTATTAATAAGTATTGAATTTTAACTAGAAGCAGAATTAGGACGATGGCAAGTGATGGTTGCGAGAGAACATACCTCTCATTGCTCGAATCATGTGATAAGTAAGTATTACAATATTCCTAGACTTTTAAACGATATCTAATGAAAACCAAGTTTCCCGTATGATATTGTACCGGCGGAGGTGTACTACCAGCTATTTCTGCCCAATGACGATCAACCACACGGGTATCTACTTCCAGAGACAGTCCAGAAGATGCCATGGACCTCTCATTTTCAAGTCAACCACACTCAACCTCGGAGTATCACGGTACTAGATTCGTCGGGGGGGCAGGACACAGCTAGTGCAGTCAATGCAGCTTTCTCCGAGCTAATCAGCACATGCATCGAGAGGAACTTGTTTCACATCATCGACGGGAAGCACAGCGAGCCCTTCTCCATCCTGAGCGCAAAGTATCCAGTTCACATGGAACGGTTCGCTTCCGCGTTGTTCGGAATCATTAGTCAAGGAGCTTACATCACGGCGTACACGAAGGCAGCCGACGGCACGATGAAGCTCTGGATTCCCCGTCGCGCGGCACATCTCTACACGAGCCCTGGACTGCTCGATTCGACCGTGGCGGGCGGGATCAAAGATGGCGACACCCCGCTCGAGACCATCATACACGAAGCAGACGAAGAGGCCTCGCTGCCCGAAGCCCTGGTGCGTGAGCGCGTGCGCTCCGTAGGCGTCTTGACGTACCTATGCGTGACCGGCCCCGACTTCCCCGGGGAGAAGGGGCTCGTTATCCCGGATATCATCTACGTCCACGACCTCGAGCTTCCAAGCGACGTCGTTCCGAAGCCAAACGACGACGAGGTCGAGGTGTTCTACTCCATGACTGTCGAGGAAGTGCAGAAGGCACTTTTGAACGGAGAGTTCAAGCCTGATTCGGCGGCTGTGCTTATCGACTTCTTTATTAGACATGGCATTATAGATTCTGGCAACGAGAAGGATTATATCGAGCTGAATACACGCTTGCATCGCAGGCTGCCTTTTAGAGCTCCTTGATATCTTATAGATGTTTTCACATTGTAGAGCTTGGTAGAAATATGGCTAGAGGTATAGAAATAGGGGAATTATACTGGTATCATTAATTCTACAGAGGTACTATGGCCGCTTCGGTAAGATAGAAGCTATAAATAGAGGCTACTGGTTACACCATTCAAGCAGCGAGCTAGTATTATTTTCTCTACTCTATTTAACCAGTCCATCATGGGTTATCACAATTGTCCTTCCATCGATCCTACTAAAAGCCAAGCCAAGCACCATTATATCGGGGAGTAACCCCTGTTAGACATCAGTATTGTCTGTAACTAACACACGATCTAGACATGGTATTTCTTTAGAGGAGCAAGGAGGTTTATTACAAGGCTACAGTCCATGTCGGGAAAGTCTAGTTGAATGCAACACAATGTTGATGCCATTAGACCACGATAGGACGACGGAAGCAATATGGGGTTAGTAACAATCTATCAAAAAACATACGAGTTATCACTGAAAACGGGGAGCAAGCTATTGTCAAATGGATCGTTATTAATTAAACGTTCTATCGAGATCATCTGTATCAGATGTCTTCGTTGTCATAGAATGCAACCATGAATCATCAACTTCAGCCAGTAGAGAACATTCCTTCGTCCATCAGGTATCCCCTTCATCCGTATTGCAAATGTGATGCGACTAGTCCCCTCTCAAGCAATGTAGACTCGGTACCATGAACAATGTGATATCTCGCCTCGACTAGAAATGAAATGAAATGAATCGAAAGGCAACGTAAGGCAACATAAGGCAACGCAATGCAATGAAACCTTTTTCGGACTTATCATCCATCATTTCCTTCGCCCATATGATTCCCACCAGGAATAAAGAGAACCTTAACTCGTGTAATCGTAACTGGGGGAATGTTCCATACGCAGTCGTATCTAACTCCGACCTTGCCTGTTTCACGACACGTTAGCGACGGTAAACAATAGTTGACATGTTGAGGTAATTTAATCACATACCTTATATAGTCCGCGAAAAGTTTAGTCAGTTTTCGGGCGAGGGGTAGGGCGAGGGGAATTAGGCATGGCGACGAAGTTGCGCGTGTAAGTCTCGCCGTAGCGTCGGGCAAGAGGGCGATACTGGACGATGAAAACGTCGGCCAAAACAAGATACTTAATCAGCTTGCCCGAGAGGCTCAGCGAGGTGACTCGCGCCCAGCTCTCGACGAAGATGCTCTTCATGTAATCCTCGGGGACGATGAAACACATCTTGAGCCAGTGAGCGGCCAAGAGGAACAAGAACGCCGATCCGGGACCATCAGTAGCGATCACGCCGGGGAACTGGAATTCCGTCGCGCTCTGGCGGCCCGGGGCAGTGGTCAAGATCTTGAAGACTTCGATGAGACAGGCCAACGAGGTGAATGGGGTCGTGAGCCAGCTCTGGTGCACGGCACGAGGTCGGCGGAAGAATTCAATGTCGAACGTGCCGGCGCTCGATTGCTGCGCCGTGAAGCGACGAACGAGTCGAAGCTCGAAGTCCATGACCTTGTCATAGCTCATCTGGTCACCATAGCCGATGGCCCATCTTCGATGCGAGAGGCCTTCGGGTCGGATACTACGGTCGACCATTCGAATCATCTCGCCCGTGTGACCACCAGATCCGCAGACAATCAAGATGTAGTGGGGAGTTGTTCCCGGAGTCAAGCTCGGCCAGGATCCTGTCTTTCGCTGGGACACACGTGCGTTCACGAGAAGGAAATGACGAAACTAACCAGTCATCAGTATAATACATAGCTACATTATGGGAATAACTCACGGTGAGGATGAACACGGCCATGCCGATAGACCAGATCCATGACTTCCAGAGGATGGCGAGGATGATGACGATCCAAAGTCGAATCATACCGCAAGAGATCGCGAGTAGAACGAGATGCGCGATGTCACGAAGGAACTGGAGAAGAACCTCGGGGCTTAGAGCACGCGGCTCAAGCTTGTCGCGATGAGACTCCATTTCGATGACGCACAGTTGATGCTCTTGATTCAATGAGGAATCGGGAATGGGTTGAGTAGAAAAGTCATCAACAGTAGGCGAAGGCGGCTCCTTGATAGATGGAGAAGGTGATGGAGTCAGGTCTTCAGAATGTGTGGAAGGTGGAGTGATAGAAAATGAATCTGTGGGGTGGCTATGGCAGTCATCCTGAGGGCTCTCCTGCCCCTCGCGGCTTTGACGCGGCTGGGTGGTCATATTGTGTTTTTGCGGCTGGTGAGATTTGAGATAGCGGAGGCGGCTCAGCTCAGCTCAGCTCTTCGACGACGAGGTGGTCCAAGACAGCTTCGATACTTATGAAAGCCGCAAACCTCAGACTTCGAAAAGCACCAGCCGCGCCTCGGACACTGCTGGATCTAATCGATAGCTATGACAATATTTGAGGTCGTTGTCGATCTTGGTGAAGACGACGAACGTCCTATAACTAAAAAGGGGTTGGTTACCCCTTTAACCAGCTTTGTTGAGCTCTCACTTGAATAAGCCGAAAATCAGCCAACGGCGAAGATAACCCTCAAGCCTCTTCATATAGGTCTCACAAGAACTAATATAACTTGTTAGCACAGCACAAATATAAGATAGACTCGATATAGTAGTAAAGTACAATATGAACCAAGGGTGAATACAAGTGCGTCGGCTGTCCTGAAACAACATGCGCTTATGGCACACTAATATCGACACTCTATCTTATTTGGCGATTAAAACGTTCAGGCTTTCTAAGCCTACACAAGAAACTGTTATGAGTCCATATTATTGGCGTGGCCGAGCGGGCTTGCTATAAAGACACAGCCAGCCACAGGCAGCTTGCCGTGAGAGTAGGTAGCTCTATACCAACATAACAAAGGCCACGATGAAGCTTCCATGGTCCGACTTCAGTGAAGGTGAGATTCCACGAGGGGAACAAGATGAGGCCAACTCAAGTGTGTGTTGATGGTCTGTATTGAGGATGTCCCTTTTATGCACCATGATCTATTCACCATGGTCTATTCAACAATAGGCACATCAATGCACGTGGCATCGCCGGGGTCTCGGCCCGATGCAAGATCCAAATCTTCCCCGGATTGTGCGACAAATTTCCAAAGTCACTATAGCCCGAGTGGATTCTTAAAGAGATATTGGACTGACCCTTTTTCCTCTGCCTAGATGATTCTTTAAATGTCTCGAAGTTGTCGCTCGAGTGTGGCTTATTTAAGATGCCTTGTTCTCGATGCCGGTTGATGATGTTCAAGGTTCTTAAGGTTCTTGTCTTCTTAAGGTTGTAGGGCGGATCGTTGATGTAAACGGCAGAACTGTACCTTACATTGGCACTACACATTAGCACTACCTTAGATCGCTACAAGGTTTACTTTATTCTATTTTTGGTACCCTGGATACCCCTAGGTAGGTAGTCCCTAGCGCTCTTTGGCGTCATTGGTACGACGTACTTATTGTAGAATCCGCTACTTATCGCTATAACGCGTCGCTAAGATTATCATTATTATCGTTAACGGCTTATCGCGATAATCAATACCTTATGTAAAAAACGCGCTAAGGCAGCTCTGTATTTACTTAGGTAGGATCTAACCAGGAATTTTCCACTATAATTTACCAAAGTTGAAGCATCCATCATCACCTTTTTCCCGTCCTAATTCTCGAAAGTCCGAGTACCTACGGCCACAACAACTACGCTACTCTCTTCTTCATTAATGCGAACCTCCCTTACGCTTTCTCTTGGCTGACTCTATAACCATGGCGACCTTACGGTCGAGGAAGTATCTGAGTTGCTTCTATTGCGGAAGAAAATCTAAGCTACGATTTGAAGGCCAGAAGTCATTCGTATGTTCTAACTGCGATGCGACGAATTGGTTAGATGAGGTGAGCATGACAAGTGTTCAGGGCCCTTCTGAAGACTCTTCAATCACCTTTGCACTTCAAACTAATCAGCTTGTAGTATGGCGACATCACCGATCCGCCTTCTGCGACGTCATCTATCGAGCGCAGTCAAGTCCAGTATGCTATTCCTCGCTCATCGGCGCCTCCGCGATCACTATCGCCAGACGGGATGGGCCCTGAAGACCCAGTCTTCTGCAGTACATGTTTGAAGAATCAAAGTATCCTCACGACATCGCTTGCACAATTCGAGTGGCCGGAAAATCATAATAGTCCTGAATATGTCGCCCGAGAGAAGCAATATTGGAATCTTCGGAAAAACCTTGAGAAACAATATCCCCAGATGTGCGCAGATTGCGAGCCCAAGGTGGAGAAGAAGCTACACGAGGCCAGCTATACGGCGCAGACCGACCATCTCCGCCGAATGATGGATCGTACCCGGTCACAGCGACAAGAAGTGAAGACACGAGGAGTTTTAGATGCTGTCGACTTCGCGGGGAAATGGAGCTGGTATCTTGGTTTCGCACTTCAGTTCCTATGGCATATTGCTGTGCTCTGGTCTCTTGTCATGGGACAGTATATCTCAAGCGGAACAGACTCGTGGATTGCCGCACCCTTGAAGAAAATACATCAGCTCGGCTATGGTCGATTACCTCACGCAGACCAACTCATGCAGTGGGCAATTAATCTGGGCATGTGTTCGCTGCCGTGGAACCCGCGCTTCAAGCAGACAATCAGGGGTTTTACTGCGCATTATCTTGGATTTAAGCATTGGTACACATACCAACTGCTTATACTACTGGTCAGATATGCTGGCCTCTCAATGGCACAGTATAGCTCCTTGAAGGGACTGCAAACATCAGCGCAGTTAGGTGCGCAGCTTGCCATAGCGGCACTGATGACCTACGTAAGTACATATGACATTTGCACTTGGAATTGTACTAAGACAACACGCTAGGTATATCACGCGTCCAGAAGGTCGATTCATACAGACACAACGCCTCTCTTTCGACCACATCCAAAGGCGAAGAACCCGCAGAGGCCCCCCGTGAGGTCGAAACCAGAATCACGCAAAGAACAGAATGATCTGGGAAGCATACTAGATGAGATATCCCAGTCCCCTTCAAGATCTCATGTTGGATCTAAACAGCGCTTCCCTGGAACGCCCGGTAGCCTATACGATGGTTCGCGTAAGAAGCAGCCCTCTGAAACAACCTTTGGTTCTATGAATCTGTCCGATCCGATCGTGATCGATAAACCGGAGCCCAAGGTTGTCCACTACGAAGAAGAAATGGATTGGACGCCGTCCGCATCACAGCATCGAGCATTCAGCTCGTATAACCCGTATAGGGTCAAGAACACCAATCCGCGTTTCAGTGATACACCAATAGAACCCAAATCAGGACCGATCTGGTATAAGGTCCCCCCGGCGCCGACTACTCCTGCACAGAGGGCGCGCAACCCACCTATGCGCCCAATTATCAGAGAAAGTCCAAAGGAAATGAAAGAGAACTTCTTTCAGAATGCTGCTAGAGGGCCTGTTGACATGGGATCATCAAGTCAAGGCAGTTTGTCGGATATCAAGTTCGCCGAACCAAAATTCTTCGCGCCAGAAGATAAGAATGACCCGAGAGACAGCCTCTCCAACATGTTTGCAAGCTCTTTCAGCATCAGCCCTAGTCCGGATGATGAGGCATTTAGCAACCCTAGACGTACGACCACAGGTTCTTTCTTCGAAATCAGCCGCGGTACAGCGAATGCGCCAAACCGTCGCGTAACACGTTTTGTAGAGCTGCTCGTACTCGCTGGTGCCCTCTACACCTGGATTCTAGCTTTGGGTACGGAAGAGCAGTATGGCATGAGCCTCGCTCTTACTTCGGTCATTGCAGGCCTAATCGTTTCCATTCGACTCGCTGCTGATTTGCAATTCGATGCTCAGATGGGAGAAGGAAAGCCGCCGTCGATATTTGTTCTATCATGGGCCAATTTGGGGCTGGCGCAGGTGATAGCTTCTATCATCCTCGCCTGGAACATTTGGTCGGTTACAGGGACAGATATCCCCTGTCGTACATATGGCAGCGCCCATTTTACGGCTGCGATCATTCATCACATGTGGCATGCGTTTGTATAAAAGGAATGGCCGACTAGGGGGCCACAACAAGAACAGAACAGGAGGACTTGTATAACCCAGCATGTGAAGTTGGGATATAATGGTACTATGCCATTGGATGGCATCAGAAAAGCCGTGCTACATATCTAGGTATAGACACTAGATTCACCTAGGTAGAATTGAGGGTGGAATAGCATGTTTGCATGGTGCATTGCCAGGCGTTTTTCGGGTTCCGCGGAATAGCATATCAGGAGGTTAAATGAAGATACCCGAGCATTGTTCTAGGTATTAGGCGGATAGGAGAGGGAATATGTACTAAGCGAATATTCGATTGATAAACAAAACTTATCAATCGTGGTACCTTAGGTATGTACCCGGTATTAAATGGGAACAGCTCATGGCATATGCGTACCTAAGTACCTAGCCTAACCTGCTTTATCAAATACCTACATACAAGGAGCATCCCATCGGGTTACCTAATACCTGACCTACCGGGGTGCTAAGTCCTACATGTAGGTAGGCTGATGATGTAGTGATGGGAGTAGGTACATAGGAAACAATAAGATTGAGATTTAATTTCACGGCATATGAAATGCAATACCCCTACTGGCCTAGTATGAAATGTAAGTGGGAGGCGCGGATCCCACGGAGTGGGTACCCACCTGTAAGCAAGGGTATCATACGATAAGGATACGCGATAACGCCACTGTCAGGTTGTCTAGCACTTCGATCGCGTAGCTGAGAGTTAAAAACTTAAGGCTCAATTTCCTTGAGCAAAAAAATTGATTGGCCCCCTTAAAAAATTAGACATCTTTAATGCATTATTAAATCCGCGTTTCCTACATTGTTTAACTCCTTTTCCCTCCGAGGAAACAGACTTTTTACCTTTTCGTCCCTATTCAAGTCGTTTCATTCATTGAGACTTTTTATCTGATTTTCTTTTTTTAGGTTGTAGGGCTTCCTCTTCCTAGTAATTGTCGCTCCCTATTCTTACTCCAGACTTCCGCAACCATGCCTGGCCGAACTCTGCCGACCTTGACCCAAGCCGAGGTCTCGGCGCATAACACCGCAAAGTCTTGTTATGTTACCATCGGCACTAATGTATACGATGTATCCGATTTTGTCGAATCCCACCCCGGCGGCGCCGACCTGGTTCTTGGATATGCCGGGAAGGATGTCACCGACATTCTCAAAGATGTCGACTCTCACCAGCATTCCGATTCCGCATACGAGATCTTGGAGGAGTCGCTCGTCGGATTCCTGGGGACCAAGAAGCTCGCTCCGAACGGTAAAGCGCAGACGAACGGTGCAGACTCTCGGATCAACGGCGAGGCCACTCCCAATGTTCATCCGCGAACGGGTATGTCCTGCGAGGAGGATCTGACCAAGGAGACGGACTACAGCACGGACTACAAACAGCACAAGTTCCTTGACTTGAACAAGCCGCTATTGATGCAAGTCTGGTTTGGGGGCTTCAGTAAAGCATTTTATCTGGAGCAGGTTCATCGGCCGAGACACTACAAAGGAGGTGCTTCTGCACCTTTGTTCGGAAACTTTCTTGAGCCGCTAAGTCTCACTCCTTGGTGGGTGGTGCCGACTATTTGGCTACCTCCAGTTGCGTACGGCACCTATTTAGCTTCCGAAGGGTTCGAGAGTCGAATGGGACTGGCTGCCAGCTGGGCATTTGGGTTGTTTCTATGGACTCTCATAGAGTACATCCTACACCGCTTCCTTTTCCACCTTGACGAGTATGTCCCCCCTCCATGTATTAATTATAGATCACGAACTGACATTGGCCTCTAGCTATCTACCAGATAACAGGGTTGGTATTACACTGCACTTCTTGCTTCATGGCGTCCACCACTACCTGCCGATGGACAAGTACCGTCTAGTGATGCCCCCAACTCTCTTTATAGTGCTTGCAACCCCCTTCTGGAAACTCGCGCATACGCTATTCTACTGGGACTGGCACCTAGCTACGGCTGTCTTCTGCGGCGGCATTTTCGGATATATCTGTTACGATTTAACGCACTACTTCCTTCACCATCAGAACCTCCCTCTCTGGTATAAAGACCTCAAGAAGTACCACCTTGCGCATCACTTCCTAGACTACGAGCTGGGCTTCGGCGTAACTAGCCGATTCTGGGATCAAGTGTTCGGCACCGAACTCGTGACCGTGGTCAAAACGGCCTAGGTTATTACCGCAGCTGCACCTAGGAGCCCTAGGAGCTGGTTTAACTAGCATGGACATGGCGATACGTATTTATTTCGCACGCAAAGTGCAATGACTGAGGACTGGGGTTATAGGGGTAGGGTCGGCAGATACGGCGTTCGGTTGTATGTCAACGGATTATGGAGATACTCAGCTTAAACCGTGCTCGACTTCTAATAATTAATTACGTGTTCATTTGATATTCACGAGTACCTAGGTGCCTATGTATTCTTTGTTGCCTTGTGATAATGAAGATGGCTTCCAAGGTTTCGGAGAAAGGCATTCATTACTTAATTATGTGTGTAATTGCAAGGAACATGATTTACGTATGTACCTAGGTAGGCAGGGAAGATTCACGCACTTATATGATAATATGTAGTTACTAGATACGTTGGTAAGCAAAACTTTTTAATTAGGTATCACAGTTTTACCGAGGATTGACCGAGCAAGCATTTTCTGCAGTGTGACGGATTTGGTTTTCTACCTTCCTAGGTACCTAGGGTAGGCATCTTTTTTCCTGCCACCCTTCTCATTTGAACTTACATTCCCCAACTTCGGCATCGGCATCGATACTATCCTGTCCTGTCCCCATCTAACCATCTAATCGCGCTATCGGTTTGTAAGTGACTTCATTATCTTACTTCCCTTAATTATATTCAACTACGTTTTGCCGACCAGGAACCATCCTTGATCGACGTCAGTTACTACGAAAACAGACAACGTATCCTTCCGCGTTCCCACTCTCGCCTTGCTCTGACCGATCACAAAATATCAAGATGGCTACCCTCGATGTCGAGGCCTTGCTTGACGCTACTGCCACCAGCAAGAATGATACCAAGGATACTCGATCAAAGGATTATGATGACCGTGTAAAATCAGATAGAAGCGACCGTAGAGACCGTGATCGCAGTCCCGGCCGAAGACGCGATCGTAGTGCTGACCGCACGCGACGTGATCGTGGCGACGAGAACAGAGAAGCTACTCCGAGAAGTGAAACGGGTAGTCATAAGAGTAGGCGCAGAAGTCGGAGCCGCGATGATGATCGTCGACACTCACGTCGTCACAGAGGAGGTGATGGAGATTTCTATCGAAGTGGTGGCCGCGGTGGTCGGGATCGTTCTCGCTCGCGCTCTCCTCGTCGGCACTATCGCCCAAGAGACGAACATCGTGAACGCGACCGTGATGATCGCAGTCACTATCGAGGCAGGGATGATGAAAGGCCCCGAGGAGGACGTACGCCGAAACGTGACGCCACCCCCCAACTGACCGAAGACGAGCGAGATCGCCGCACCGTATTTGTCCAGCAGTTAGCTGCTCGTCTTCGTACTAAGGAACTTAAAGATTTTTTCGAGAAGGTCGGCCCTGTCAACGAGGCTCAGATTGTCAAAGATCGCATCAGTGGAAGATCTAAAGGGTAAGAGTCCCGGTTCCTCGATGTCTTCATTGCTAATGATGTCATGATACAGTGTCGGCTACGTTGAATTTAAAAATGAAGATTCCGTCACTGCTGCTCTTCAGCTCACAGGTCAAAAGCTCCTAGGTATACCAGTCATAGTGCAGCTTACCGAAGCCGAGAAGAATCGCCAAGTTCGCACTACCGAGAGTTCTGGCACTCACGCCAATTCGATCCCCTTCCATCGCCTCTACGTCGGGAATATCCATTTTAGCATAACGGAGCAAGACTTACAAAATGTGTTTGAACCGTTCGGCGAGCTCGAGTTTGTCCAACTCCAGAAAGACGATACGGGCCGCAGCCGCGGTTATGGGTTTGTACAGTATGTTATCATAAATGCCCGCTCTAGCTGGCCATATTTGCTAACTTAGTACTAGGTTCCGCGAAGCTGACCAGGCTCGTGAAGCACTCGAGAAGATGAATGGGTTTGACCTTGCTGGTCGTCCGATCCGCGTTGGACTTGGTAACGATAAGTTTACCCCTGAGTCAACTGCCAATATCCTACAGAGGTTCCAGGGCCAAAACCAACCATATCAGGGATCCGCGTTTTCCGGCGCTGGCGGGCGAGGCCCCCAAGCCTCTGGTTTCGACCGAGCAGGAGGCCGTGATAACGACAAGGCGACTGGCGCCAGCGCTTTGGACGACACCGATGTTGCTGGTGTGAATTTTAACAACTATAGTCGTGATGCATTGATGAGAAAGCTCGCTCGAACTGACGAAGCTCCCAACGGAAGTCGTGACGAGAGACAGATTCTCAAGCCCAAGACTGAGACTAAGCCATTGCCTGTTAATGTCAACATGGCTAGTCGATGCGTCGTTCTGCACAACATGTTTGATGCAACTGAGTACGTATTCTCTGTTACCATAATTATTATATATCGATACTAACTTGAAATTACAGAGAAGAAGGTGAAGCCTGGGTTAAGGAGTTGGAGGATGACGTTCGACAGGAAGCCGAAGAGAAATATGGCCACGTAGTCCATATTTCCCTCGACCCGAACTCTCAAGGAGACATATACCTCAAATTCGACAAGGTTCAAGGAGGCGAAAACGCCATCAAAGGCTTGAACGGCCGTTATTTCGGCGGACGAATGATCAGCGCTGCGCCTGTTGTGGACGCCGTCTACAGCAGTTTGTTCTCTCGTACCAAGGCTATTTGAGATGCTAATTGTTGGCCTGGCCATTCCCGTTCTAGGAATTCTCACTGTAAGTCTTGGTTAGCCACGTATTCCACGAAACCTGTTCTAATTCTGGCTTAGCTACCGTCCACCACAACCACTCTCTCCTCTCTCTATAAGGGCGCCAACCCAATTACAGACTGTGTCCCTTTTGCCTATCAACTTGGTAAACGGCATTCTCGACAGGCATCTTCAGCGAGATCACACGCCGCATCCCCAAATCGTGCCGTATACAACAAACTTTTCACGCTGATTTTACAATAGCATACCTATTTCGGAGGAGCATTCGTCCTCAATTACTTTTCGGCGCCATTCTGCTGATATTTGTGTTAAGCCGACCTCTGCCCCCGATCGTTATCGCCGAGTCGGAGAACGTTCATTGGCCTGCTGACTAGGATCCAAGCTAGGTAATTAGATGTCGGTAGTACTAAAGCATTTGATTTTAGATTAAAAAAAAGTTCCTCTGCCTTCGGTGATATATTGGTATGGTAACTGGCAACTCCTGGAAGAATGATTATGTCAACTCTGACTCCCACCTGTAGATTTCGCGTGGCATTTCCAGGCTTGCAGATTACGTACCAGCCCTTCAATTAAGTCGTCCTAGTTCAATTCATGGAAGACGCCATGGACTAACAAGATGTGTTGCGTCATAGGAGGTAACAACACGTCCCAATGATTCCGTCGTAGACCTACGACTACCCATCTAGGTAACTCGTGCTCTGAATATTTCTGTTCGAGTCAAGATATTTACATTATAGGCAACGTTGATATGCGAAGTTCTCATAGGAATGGCCAGTGCCGCATATCGAGCTCGAAAAGGTTCATTCGTGCCATTCGGTAAGGGCTACACATACGCGGTCGAATATAAGCTATTGAAAAGCATAGCCGTCGCCGTGACGCGACGAGGATTCCATTTGGATATTGTCTTCACTCACGTACACACTTTAGTAACATGTGTCCTATATAGACAACACCTACATCCATGCTTCGCTTCGGTGACCAAGTTGGCCGCGTTTCCTCGGCGATGATTAGTTTGCCTACCAGCAAGTCTTTTCCGACACGACAATAATGTATCTTCATCGAAAGCATACACGAAGCTTGAGGATAGCGCGGCTTGTCCTCGCGAGCGTAAGTCTGTATGATGGTAAGATTGTTGCATGTAGGTATATTCAAAGCTACTACTATTCACCCCAATAGGAATCCATCATAATATCATAATAAACATTAGTAGGTAGAGAGAAGTGCTCGACACAGAGCCTCTGCTATCGCACGATGTCGATGTATTTCATGGGACACGATTATTTAAGTCCTATGTGTATATACCGCCATTATTTACATGCCAAGCGAAAATACTCAACTCGTCGCTAATATTGGCAGCATGGCCTAGTCCTTCCAATATAGGGTTATATAAACCATGATATCTACGGTAAATCGCTTCACTCACCTGACCATACTACATTGCTTAAGCCGGATCTTCGCTCATACATTATCATCGTTCAGTTTAATTATCATGGCAATTAATGCGATCCTTAAGCTCAGCTAGGAAAAACCAGTGTTCTACCTGTGCTCGCTCCTTAATAACCAGGATCTCTCACAGTGCTGAGTAGCAGTCGATCTTTCGGTAGACGAGGCTCTCTTTCCTACTATTTGCGCCATGGTGGGCATGTAAACCTAGGCGTTTAGTTGTCTTCGGACTCTCTCCTTGCAGTGCTTCGGCTGCTTCACAGCTAAAATTGAGACGGCAAAGCGACATCGATCATTTCCTATGTAACCGTTTGTTATACAGTCATTATAACAAAATGGATAATTCGAGGAAAAACTTGATGGCCCACGCTCCGATGAATCCCATTCCCATGAAACGTCTCTCTTGGTTACGTCGTCGCCGATAATAGGAAAGTTTCAACATCTTCGGGAGTCTTGATATATTATCGGTAAAGACTGGAGATATATAATATTATTCGTTTGGTTTGTGGCAGGAAATTGGCACGGTAAGAGAAGTTCCGATACTCATAATGCGATGATGTCTATCATCTTCGTAACCTCTGTCTTTTAATGACCTGAGTACGGAGTTTTATTTATGTTTGCTTCGATATCAAATGCAGCTCGGCTTAAGATCTCCAGGTTCGTCTAACGTATCTCCTAGTCGTCATTAACAATTTATACGAAGTACTCTTTCCTCTAACCTAGGAATCATCTATCTGGATAGTTACTCATGTCTGAAAATCTAGGGATATTCGGCAAACTTTTCTAATCCTCGCCTTTTCTCTATCCTTTTCTTCTCTCCCTTGCACTCTACTCGGCCAATGCCGAGAAAAATGAGTTTGGAAATCTCCCCTAAATATTAGAATATATTAAACTCGCAGTTATCACATTCATATCTATCCATTAATACATTTTAAATTATATTTTCGTCCGAACCTTCTTGTCCAGATAGTTTATACACAATAGAACTAGGTTAATATCCACCACTGAACCTGTCTTTCTCAATCGGAATGCAATTTGTCCTAGGCTTATTCATTTACCCTTCGGCCTTTCAACCACGAATACCCCTCCCCTGTATAAGAAGTCAGTATCGGTTCAGTAACGTACATGTGCTAACAGTGTAATAGTTCCATCATTCCAACTACCGAAAAGACCTATTTCTATAATAGAATCTCAAAAGATAATGACTACCTTTTGCAATGCCCCGACTTCAGAATCGACCCCCAAAGAGGCGAGTGGCACAGGTATTCGGTTCCTAGCGGAACCATGAACTACTCAGCCAAACTTTTCATTACAGTCTGTTTAACGAGCCTAGCTAGGCTACGATGAATATCTTCAGCAAGTTGAAACTCCAGCCTCGGTACTTGAGATGTCAAGGCATGCCACATGCTGCGGGAGAACTGCTAGCAAATATACTGCTTGCTGTACTTGTCCGCCCAATAGCAATATGGCATTTCAGCTAGGCATAATTACATGTACCGTACAGGTACTGAATAATGGAATGAGCTGCCTTGCGTATAACCATAATGGCATTGTGGTTCATAGTTATCTATGTCACTTGGCGATGATCCAAGGTCAGGAGCAACATCGAGAGTAATGAAGACACCCAGAGCTTATTACGACTCCTAAAGAGTCTATCAAAGTATGGGAGGGCTGAGCGGATTAGGTACGTTACTATGCTTCCTAATATCTTGTTATTGTTCTAGTCTAGAAAAGACTTTCAGCTCTACTGCTCTTCTACTTTATTTATTGTTACATTTGTATCCATTTCAACCCCAACACCTATATTAATAGCCTAGGAATGTTGCTCACAATCTCTTCACTCATAATCTTCAAAGATATATCCTTTTCACATGTTCTTTATCCTAAGAGATCAAAATTTCCAACACCAGCTAATGACTAAAGCTAGTATTACACCACGAGTTGGCTGATTTTGCATGTCAATATTCAAGCTCCCCCTAGTATTATCGGTAATCTTGCCTCTCCTACAAACCACTAGATTATATATACTAATGGCAATATTTAGTCTGACGTTATAATCTCTCTAGATCAATAATGATAAGAACACTCTTTGAACTCGTTCTTTATTCAATAGAGGCAAGCTCTTTACTATATCTGTCTATGGTCTAGCATTATCATGAACTCCTTGCTAATCACTTTTGAATACTAGTCTCATCATTGAGCATGTCTAAATATTCATGCTTGGTGTTAATCTAGCTCAGGGGTGAAGATATGTCATCCCTGAATGGCTCGCTACCCCTTCTCTAAAACATCACGGATCTCATGTGGTTTGTGGTGCTTATCCCACTCTACAAGCTCATGGGTGCTAAGACATCCGCCGTGCCTTATCCAGCTATCCCGCCATCTGGGTTTACGATGGCGGAGGTCGTGAGAATTACCGTCACGGCACCAACTGAGAGTATCTCAACGATAACCTCCTCCTGTCGGTGGACCCCTCGAGATACGACCAACAAAATGCAATACTGATTCCCAGGACAGTCTCCGCTTATGAGTTCGAGAATCGAGATTCCCTGGTTGGATATCAGACTTGTTGACTGATTCTACTAGTCATACTCTTCGAGTTCTCGTGAGTGAGTGCCTTTAAGAAATTTCTTCCCTCCCTCCCTTCCAAATTTCTTTTCTTCCTTCTTCACCATCAAAACATCCCACTTCAATTACATTTCTGTTTTGGTTCACACATTTCTTCTCCAAATTCCTTCTATCTCACAACAGATATCATCAGAACTAGTTCTGATAATACACATACACCTATCTGGACATTCCTTTAGTAAGTTTCACACATTTCCTACATAGAATCATGTAATTCTCGCATCTCAATGTGAAGAAAACACGTTTATTATGTTCAAAATACCTCATGCTTTCTTCACCAGCAGCTCTCTTTCTCTCACACACATGCTCCTCTCCTCCTAGCCATCATCTTCATCTCCCATAGCAGAGGCTGCAAGTGATACATCATATACTTGAGCACCCCCCATTTACCTTACCTGATACCTAAGTAGGGTACTCATTCTTCGTTTACATTTCCATTTCTCTGCCTCCAACACGTAAAACACGAAATATTACACGTATAACACGTTCTACACATACTACAAGTTCTACACATACTCATTTGGTTCTTTTACTGACCATATCTATTCACTCTAGACGCATTGCCATACAGAGGCATCACTCGAGCCTAGAGCTCTCTTCCCATCTCAGTAAGTAGGACTCTTGTCATTAACCCTCAGTAGAGAACTTCTCTGTTGGAGCTATCAATCTTGAGCTTTTGTTATGATGATGATTTTAACTACCCCCCTCTCCTCTTCCCCCCTTGAAGCTGTTTGTTTGCTTCTAAGCGGGTATATACAAGGCCTCAAGTCCCTATTGTATATTGATAGCCCCTATTTCTTTTGGAAGTGCTAACAATAATCATTATAGATATGGATTCGTCAATGAGTTCATTTTTCCCGGACAACCATGTAGGTCTACCCATCTAATACATCACTTGCTCATCTATGTGGAAGCGGGTTTACTTAAGATGTATACTCGAATCTGCATAGACATTCATTACCCAATTCCTGCAAACCCTCTACCCTTCTCTCAAGGTTGTCCCGAAAAATGAGCATCTAGAACTAACAATTTGTCCAGCAGCGCTCGGCCCCGATGCGTAGCTCTGAAGCTACGCAGCATACGGCTATGTCTTTGGGTGCAGTTCCACCTCTGCCAGACCCAAACCTTGATCCGTATTTTCATCCGCGTTGGATGAAGTAAGTAATATTCCATACTATTTAATTGCCTGTTTCCCCTTCGTCTATATGCCGAGGTCAAGTCATGGGTTGAAGTGGTGCTTGTATTGGCTACCTATTTGTACAATGTATTTCGCGAATTGTGTGGGTCTCCTTGTACATATCGCAACGAAAAGTCACGTTTGCGACGCCGGTCGCTACGAAAACGCTCCTTCCCAGTTTCCCGCCCCCTTCTTGTCACCGGAATAATTCATTGTGGGAGACCCATGGTCTGTGTTGAAAAGGAAAGCTCGCCTACCCCCCGAGCGCGCCTTCCCGGGAAAAGGGGTTTAGGGAACGACCACATTGTCTTCCCAGATTTCCGAAGGAAACTACCTCGGATCCCCTCACCTCACCTTCCCTTTCTTTTGACAAGAATTTCCTCGCTTGCCTACGACCTTCTAAGCAGAAGATGAGGAAGTTACAACAGGGTTTGACCGTTGTCATCCGGTCTGTTCATAGGTCATCCGGGGCAACAACCGGGACAACAACCACTGGGGCAACTGCCTCGATATTCCCACTTCCAATCCCTTCTAGAAATACCAGCATGATTTCCTTAATTCATTACCTCACCTCACGCCCAACTCATTCCACATCTTTCTCTTTCCCTTCTCATAAACAGAAATCTACACAACATCCCCAAACCTTCGCAACACACAACACACAACACACGAATCTGTCCCCAATATTTACAGCACTTTCTTGTTGATCATTACTCTTCGCATCATCCCACTACTCAACCCTTCCTTCGTTCTCTCGTCGGTATCTAGAAGCTTAACTCGGAGCCTGGAGAATCCGCATCATACTGGGATAGTCATCTGACACTCAATATTTATGCCTCTCTTTCTTTTCACTGGGTTCACTTGGATCATTACATTGACATTTTGATCTCCCGCGACAATGTCAAGTTCTTCTGATTCTGATATTTCATCTAGGTCCGACCCGCCACGGGGTGCGCTTTTGCGCTCCTACGAGGACAGGGATTCTGCCAAGGGCAGAGAGTCGGCCGCGGCCAAGGACTCTGCCAAAGGCGAGAAGGAGGATGTTCGGGATCAGGAGACTGGTAAGGGTGAGGACTCGCTTAAGGGCATGGCTCGTGTGAGTGACGAGGAGTCTCAACTCCTCAACGCTTCGGCTGCGTTTTCCAGCCAAGTTGGTCCGCAAAGCGGCCAACTGCCTGTGGCACAGTCGGTCCGTCCGACAAGCTATCGTTATGGTGGCGGCGTCGCCTTTCCATCCTCGTCGACACAGACGATGGGCACGCGGGCGATGTCGCGCTACCACGACTCGTTTTCCAGTAATGCCAGTGGCCTCACTAGTTTTTCTGGATACCAGTCCAACGATGCTCGAGTTTCCGGCGAAGACGTAAGTTCCCTATTACCAGCCTATGGCCTAGGTGTCAATATAGCTACTTTATTCAAAGTTGCTAATTACGGCTTTTAGGACTCTGTTCAGTCGAGCAGATTGATTGCCAACCGTATTTCTACGATGAGCACTTGGGTCAATCGCGCACCTGGCATCCACCAAGACTTCAAACATCAGAGTGGGCAGATGCTGACCGAAATCGGCCAGCTTGTCACTTCGGCGATCTGCAATCTGCGATTCGAACGTGACAACGGTCGACGTGACGCTGATAGGCAGACCCACAAAGTCATACGTGATGCGAACGCGACCAGGGCTGAGTTGCATAAGCTTCAAGATGAGCTTAAGCGAGCCCTGGGCCGAGAGAATTCGGCAAAGCGAGAGGTTGAGCTTTCGAATGGTCGGATTGAGAACCTGAAGTGTGAGCTGCATGCGACCGAGAAGGAGGCGGTCAGCTTTCAGCAGCATCATGAATGGCTCAAGGATGAAATGAAGAAGGGCGAGCAGACGCAGATTGCTCATATTCAGGTATAATTCAGCGCTGAAGACACGGAAGCATCTACAGATGGCTAACTATTTCCTTCTTCTATAGTCTCTCGAAGGAGAATTGAAGAAGTTGCGTCTTCGAAACGCGGAGCTAGCCAAGGCAGCTGGTGTAGAACCTGAGGACAACTCGGTTTTACGACCAGAATTCCCGTCTCCTTCTGTACCGGAGTCCCACGAGAAGAAGTCGCCGCCGGACGTCTCGAAGGAAAACGACAGGGCTTATCTCTTAAGCTATCTGACCGATGTTGGCAACAAGTATCGTGACGAGAAAGTTGCTGGAGAAGTCAAGCCAAAAGCTCTATCTTTAGCAGCCGCGGGTCCGTCTTCAATAGCCGCGGGCCAGTCTGTCTCGGAATACGTTGACGCGTCTTCCTCGGTTACGGGACCATCTACCTCAGTTGATGAAGTTCCGTTAGCCAAGGAGTCTGCTAGAGCCGCAGCCACGGCCGCTAACGCTGCAGTCTCATCTGTCAAGGCTCAGGACCCATCTAACATGGCCCTGAATTCATCTGCTGAGCCTTCTGGCCTACCGGTGTTTAATCCTAAGGCACCCTCGTGGAAGCCCACCGAGTCGTTCAAGACCCAAGGGCCAAACCCCGATGCTGCTCATCCCAGCACCCCTACTGGTGGTCCCTCGAACTGGCCCGCTCTGTTCCGACATGGTGACACCCGAGCTAGCTTGGCACCTACCACCGTCATTCGGGCGCCTTCCCCGGGCGCCGGTAAGAAGCGTACGGGCATGTCCTTCTCGCGAGAGAAGGACGATTGGGATACGGGAGATATCAAGGAAGCAGTCGATCATGTCGTTGACCTCGCGAAGGGTTATGTTGTTACATGCCACTTGAAGCCCGGGGAGAACCCCAAAGTGGCTAATAGCATGTTGGCAAGAAAAGAGGAGACGACCTGGCAGTACCTGACAAACTTGGTATTCCCGACCAATACTTTCCAGGCGAATCATCATATGACATACTTGCTTGGAGTCGAGTCTTATAGACCGTACATCATCATGCGAGTAGCTCTGGACTACCTGTTTCGAAAAATCATTTCCCCACAGGTCTTTCTCGGCTTTGATGATGAGGTGGACTTGCATCTTGCTGCCTTACAAGATCGCATCCTGGCCTTCAACAAGGCAGGGGGCAGGCATCATTCAAGGGATCGACAGCTCGTTATTAACGACCACGCGCGAATTATAACCAATGCCATGAAGAATAAGGAGTGTGCCTCGCGCATGGCTAAGTTCAAAGAAGATACTGTCGAAAGACATGCCACCATTATGTCCGGAATATTGCAGCCTCTGAGAAGCATGTCCGTGACAGAGGAAGATGCCTATAAGTCTCTCAAGATTGTGGTGTCGGTAACCTGGGAGGTCAGTACCAAGATTTGGATGTCTGGTACGACGTTGACGTACACCTTTCCTGAGTGCGGCTCAAAGTTCTCCGAAGCCACCATGGTGCCGGTAAACCAGGACCAGTTCGGTGTCGACCCCATGGAGCTGCAGCAGTCCCAAGCACGCGTATCGTTCGTTGTTTCCCCATCCCTGTCCGTCCGCGATGAGCGCGACGAGGCCAATAGCGGTCTCTTTGGGATCAGGAAGGCAGAAGTTCTAGCGATGAAATAGTCTCACATGAACTAGCCAACCACTCCCTCGGAACGGGACTCTTTTGGTGTGGTATTGGAATCGTGGTGCTCAAGATATCTATCTTTCTTCGGCAATGATATCTTGTCGTATTCACGGAGGTGTTTTGCAGACTTCCTGTTTTGCCTATGACCAACTACTGCTGTGGCCTACACGGCATCCTGGATCATGGCTTATCCATATGTCGTCCTTGTTCATACGATCTTTCGGATTGTATTTGCGATACTACGACTCTCGGAGAATGAACAACGCGGAATTAAAGGGGTGTGAGATATGACACAATCAGATACCCGCAGCCATTAAATTGGTTTTTCCTCGTGGAGTTTCTTTCATCCTTCTTCTTTTTTCATCCTATTTTCCGGCATCAGTCTGGATTGGCAGTCTCCATTTGCATATGGAGCCGTGCCATTTTCAATCACCCGGCGTTAACCAACGTCGGCATCCTTTTACCCTCCTCTTTCCCACGCATCGACATCGTCTTGGCTCTGGTAGTACGATTTTGTACAACGAAGCAAACACCGCTTTGCACCAGCACAGCCTCGATGAATTCCCTCGGGCAACACACAACACGACGACATCTCGGTCTTGCGACCAAACTGTATTCGTACGGATTCACCTCGCTCTTGGAGGTAATTTGCAACCGACTCTTTCTACGCTTTTGTTTTTCCTTTTCATTGCACTTTTTTCACGACGACGTAGTCGCGATTACGACGAGGGGCTGCATATTTGCAGATTACATGGTGGAACACGGGGGCTTCGCAGTATGGGGGGGGAGAGTGGTATGGTTCGGATGGACGGAAGGGAAAATGATCGATCTTTGGTCTGGTCTGGCAAGGATTGAGGAGTCTCTACTTATCATCGGGCTGTCTGCTCTCTACCTAGTCTCTTACATAGCCTGCCGTAGTGAACATGATTGTTCGCGAAACCTTTTCGTTGCTGTGATTGTGATTAGATTAAATTATTCTCGTGCTTCTCGTATGTGTAGATGGTATTCACTTGCCGGCGTAAGGGATGTCTACCGCATCATTATTCCGTTATAGGGAATCGTAGACTGTTTCACAGCATATATACACCACAAAATATCTAGGCAAGCATAAGTCAGAAGGTAAAGATAGCATATGACCAAAAAAAAACCATGCCGATTTTGTTAATTCGAGGCGTGAGCCCAAGTATCTCCTAGTACGATGTCCTGTTTAACCAATACGTACCTAAGTGACCCTCTCCTCGAATGTCTGCGAGTGCTCCCTTCTCCCTAAGACAACAGACCATACGAAAATAAGAGGGGAAATTTAGTAATACAATAATACAGCAGTAAGAAGAATCCAAAGGCACCTTTTTTGTTCTTCCTTTACCCCCTTCCCATCCAGAACGCCGAGGACAAAGGGTATACAACCAGTAACCGAACAACGAAACAGCTCTCACCCCCTTTCCTCCTTTTTGCGGCTAGGCAGCTAGGCACTAGGTACGCAATCCCAAATCCATCAATCCATCCCCACCGGCACACCTCCTAGCGATCAATGCACAGGCCCGTCGACGCGAACCAAGACCTTGCGATCGAGCTTCCGCTTGACGGCGCCGAGCACGACCTTGAGGATGCCGTCGGCGGTGAGGGTAGGCTGGTCGGCCTTGTTCGCTCCGTTAAAGGTGGCAGTGTCGACCATGTCGCGGATGCTCTCCTTGCGGCACAGCTCGTCGTCGAGCTCCTGCAGGGCCAGGGTGGCGGCGTGGTCGCGGCCGACCTGGAAGAACTGGACGCCGATCTGGTGCGGGGGGGCGCGCAGGTGGTCGAGGCGGCGCGCGGCCTGGGCGATGATCTCGCCGGGCTCGTCGGTGGGCTGGCCGTCGGTGATGACGATGATGTTGATGGGGCGCACGCAGTACACGTCGCCGCCGGAGCGGCGCACCAGCGCCTCGTAGTTCTTGAGGTAGGCGCGCAGGATGTGGTCGAGGCGCAGGCCCGTGGGCGTGGCCAGGCTCGGCTTGACGAACTTGAACAGGTCCTGGACCACGCGCACGTCGCGCACGCCGCGGTACCCCGACCCCACGGCGCCGCGCGACGCGTCGCCCCGGTCGTCCGTCCGGTGGTTGAGGAAGTACACGTCGATGCCGTCCTCGTCGTGCTGCATGCACACCGGCAGGATGGCCGCCACCGCCTTCTGGGTCTCCTCCCACCGGCGCTCGGCCTTCATCGACAGCGAGTCGTCGATCAGGAAGATGGTGTTGAACTCCTTGAGGAAGGCGTATTGGTCGTCGAGCACTGCCGTGGATGACGATGCGGATGCGGTGTCTGCTGGACGGGTTAGCGCGAGGTTCGGGCGGTTGGAAAGGGGTAAAAAAAGGGGGTTGGGGGGAGGGGACTCGATATAGCCTCTAGGTGGAAGAAACTCACTTGAAACAGGAACTGGCCCGTCCGCAACACTCTGCGAGTATGACGGAGGAGGGCTTTGCGGTCTCTGCTGCCTGCGAGAGCTGGAGAACAGCCCCGTGAATATAGAAGCCCGGCCTTGGCGCTCGCCGGACTCATTTTCGCGGTTCTGGCTGCGGCCGCTCAAGGTCCTACGCAAGGAGAAGCCGGAAGGAGAGCGGCTCCGAGTAGAAGGCGCGCGACCTGAACCATCGGGAGTCAAGCGAAGCTGGGAATCTTGACCGGATTTCTGGTTTGCGGTATCAAAAGGATTAAGGTTACCCATGTTTCTGAAATCAAGCTCGTGTCTGCAGTCGGTATATCTACATTGGCTGGTACAGCTAGGGGTTTTGTAAGAAGATGAAGTAGAAGAAATGGTGGAAGCTGAGGATGAAAGTGAGTGTGGCGCTTCAAATCCTGTGAAGGATGAGCTGTCGATAATAAATGGCATGGCGTCCGGGCTTTTACCTAGGTTGGTAGGTAGGTGCAATAGCTAAACAAACGAAGACTTGAGTCAAGGTTTACCAACCACCTCGTTAGTTCAGAGTCTAAGGGAGAAGTGACAAACGATCCGGATCGGTGGGCTTGGCTGAGTCTGTGAGGTTTGCTCGTTCCCTCTATTAGGTCAAGTTTAGCTTCGATCTTCCCTCCACAAGGTACTAGGTATGCTTTGATGTTGGACTATGTGAAAGTATGTAAGTGTTGGAATGTCCACTTTCGAGGCAGTGCTAGTTGCTCGTTTGTTGGTTGACTTGAATGAAGTCTTTGTTCTGTGAATCTGATACTCGACATAACTCACATATGTCATGTCATTACTTACCTGTTAATATATATTATATATAACTTCACCTATAGTCAATGTTGAATGCATCAGATGGCTTGTTGAGTATGTATGACTATGGCAACATTGTGATTCATCGTAATGCCTAACGTTATGCCTCACTTGCATAGCCTATAGGTAAGGATAAGGACAGATGTGATTCCATCGAGGCACTAAAGTAAAGGTTTCAAAGAGAAGTTAGAAACGGAGTATGTATAAGTGAATCTCACCCTCGCCTCATGGGGGAGGCTCATTTGGTGACCTATATCACGTTACACTACCTCCTTAGGCAGGTACTACATTAGTGTACCTACCTAGGTACCTACTTAGGTAGGTAAGTATACTATGTATGTACACCGCAACAAGCCATAGTTGCACGTGGTATGGTGGCTATGCAGCCAATAATTGATTAAGCCTGCCACAGTCTTAACACAGCCACATTAGGTTGATTCTAGCAACCACAAAAGCGGCAAAGGACCAAAGAGGCAAACATCACATCTTAGAGTCCTATTAGCTAATCCTAAGCGTGTCTCATAAAGAACATCAAAGCATAACACCGTAGCACTATACTAGCTACCCCTTACGAAAGCTACACTGGTCAACTCGAAGGCCTGGATTCCCTAGGTGTCCAACGGGCTTTATACATCTTGTTATTTGTTATAGTCAATCTCTACTAGATCCAACTTCAGCTATGACCGTGACATCCATCTATTACCAGCTGCTCTGCCTACCTTCGGTAATCTTATAGGAAAGTGTGCAAATTCGCAAGGCGCAAGACCATTCGGCACTTGCTTGATGTGCCAACCTCGCCAACCTCCGGGAGTGCAGTTCGGCGTATTATTATTCACTTTGTCCCTGATCTGATCTTCGGGTCATGTTGTCATCTGGATGAACAAGATACTACCCTATCGAGGATATATCTCGCGATCATCAAAATGATTACCGGCTACTTCGGCCAGGCCCGATGTAAGCAGCGGCGCACCGGGACGTATAAGCCTAGCAGAGCCTCCTCGTAACCAGATCTCGCGCGCAGTTATTTCCCGACCTACTTCAGACCTCATATGACTATGCCCGGACTATCCCCTTAAGCCTACTGACCAAAAGACTCCCCAACTCGATGAATAATACATATCTGCAGGGAATGCATGGAGCCTCCCCCCGTGTCCTTCTGCCTTAGGGATATATATTTAGCCCCACAGGGGCGCCGTAACCTCGACAGCCCGCTCAACGACAGCCTTGACCCTGTCCGCAAACGCCTTGTGGTTGCATTCAACCTCTAGATCCTCCAGCCATACCGTTGCAACCATTTTGTCAACCTTAATACTGACACCCGGGACGGGAATGCCAATTTTGTGAAGCCGCTCGAGCTCCGTCTGTTGTCGTAGTTCTAGCAACCGTTCCTCCTCTTCCTCATCATCGGATAGCTCCATAGAAGCGTCCGAGGTGGCATCGTCGTCGTCTTCCTCCTTTTTGGGCTTCTTGTCCTTAACTAGAGGTGGCAGCTTAGGAGTTGCGACGGGCGTCAGGGAATCGGCGCCGAACTGCGCCTCGAGGAAGAGGAACAAGCGTTCCAGCCGCTCTCCCGGCGTCAGGCTGGTATGTGGGTTTCGGGCCGTGAGCCCGTGGGAGTGCGTGTTCTTGCTCGCGGATCCTGATAGAATTATTAGTAAGGGAATCGAGATTTGGCTAGGCTGACAAAAGGGCGGATTGCTTACTCTTCACGGCAGCAGGGCTACTCTCAACAGATAGAAGGACAGCCATCACGGCGTCGGCAATGCCATCATTAAGCATATTCCCTTCCCATTCTAATTCTACCTCGCCATTGCTGCGATATCGCACCGTAATGCAGCCCATGACTAGATATGCTGCGACAAGCTGTGCAACTTCTTCGTCGGCGTCGGGTAAAGTGCCGTTTCCGTTTGCCTCGTCGTTATCAGGGTTCATCTGTCGGTTCTTGGTCTCCGGCAGTTCTTCGATATTGCCAAACGTACCCTCTAGAGCCCATTTGATGAGGTCGATGCCCGCCGCGCTCAACGTGAATTTTTGTCGGCATGCAATTGTTGAAGTGGTTAAGCCAGCGTACTCTCGTAGATCTTCCGGATCCATGAGTGACATCTTGAAGTCGTTTTGAACTATGACTCCAGCTACCAGCTCTGCATTAAGATCATCGGGCATCGGTAGATGCCTTGGAAGGGGTATAGATGCTAGCTTGCCAACGACCTTGGCTACCTTGTCTGTCTTGAATGGAATCCGTAGCTCTTCACAGTTTCTAGGGCTGTATACTTTAACCTTGTCTGCCTTCCCGGAATTCAAGGATAACAACTTCGACTTAAGCCGCATCATGTTATGTTGCTCACCATGAACAAGAATCTATCAAGGTTAGCGAAGGGACATTGTACGTAGTATGGGATAGCAACTTACAACCACGGGAGCTGCGACCTCCTCGATAAACTCCCGATTTTCTTGGCCGTCGACGTGCGCGGCGAACGAGTATTCAGCAACACTGCACCGCCGAGGTATCATAACCTTCTCGCCGTCCGCGCCGAGCGCTCGCCTGACGGCGTTCACATTTCTCGACATGACAGCGTGAATCTGGTCAGGTTCCTGGACGATGTGCTTAGCCATGGTGCCCTCGACACTATAACCAGTGATTATAACGCCATTCTTCTCGTTTGGCGCCCACCTCTCTAGAAGTTCTCTGCTGACCCCATTTTGCAACATACCAGGACTTGCGAGCATAACACATCCACCAACATCATCGAACCGGTCAAGGTTCTTGAGTGATCTGATGTACTTGAAGTCCCACGGGCCGCCCTTGCCTGCACCGTCTCCTGCAGCCTCGGCTTCAGCCATTCGTTCTCGGAACAAGCGCTTGATGTTGTCGTTCATGGCTCCGACGTAAGTCTGATACACAACCATACACTTTCGTGCAAGGTTGCTGGCATAGTAAATGGGAATCTTTTGAAATTCCGAATGTTTACCCCAGTATTCGTCTAGAATTAAAAGCAGCTCCTGTGCTCTGCCTAGCGCGAACACGGGCATCAGAACACGCCCACCTCGGTTGAGAATGCTGGTGATTGACTTCATCAACGCTTGCTCCCTCTCTAATCTAGGGACATGTGTGGATACACCATATGTTGATTCAGTAATGAGAACATCGACTTTGATGCCCCTAGGGACTTCTGCAGAGACTAGATGTCGATCTTGCTCTCGAGAGTAGTCTCCTGTGAAGAATATGTTTAACCCAGCGATCTCTATAAGAAACATCGCAGCACCTAGCACATGGCCGGCAGGATAGGGGGTAATTCGGATAGACGAGATGGTGTGAGTGGTGTGATAGTCGATAGCCTCGATCTGAGGGAAGGTGTTCAGATGATCTTGCTCCGTGTATACAGGCTGTGAGGTAGGATTTGAAGAAGTGTTACCGACGCGGACACTGTCTTGGATGAGCCATTTGTAGATGGCCTTAGTCGGATGTGTCATGAAGACCCGACCTCTGAAGTTGGTCTTTGCCAGGACATAAGGAAGAGATGCTGCGTGATCGATATGGAAACTTGATCGATGTTAGCATTCTTCTTAGAGTATATATATATATATATATAGTGCGAAAGCCAAGAACTAAGAGATGTAGTTCATTGCAATGAGCATCATGGCGATCAAGGGCGCTACCGGTTGGGTGATGGAGTAACGTGTTTTTTATTGATAGCTGAATACATAAGAGCAAACTTGCAAACATCTAAAACCCATGTAGGCGTAATATCATGACGAAATATTGGAGTGAAGATTTCCATGTTTATGGACATGGGAAAACATCGCCTTCCACCCCAACCGATACGAAGCCCTTGCCCATGCACAACCGAATATATGGTACATATTAGAAGGGGAGACTTACTGGCTGATTAGGAGCACATCGACAGTGCTAAGATCGAAGTCGTCAAAGAAGGGGAGAGCAGCGAGACCATCGTAAGCAGGGTGTTGACCAGCATCAAGCTATATATATTCATAATCATCAGTATGACCAGTAGTCTAGCGGGTTTGGAGGACACCACAAACTTACCATGACAGTCTTCCCTTTGTACTGTATGATATGGCATGATCTACCGACTTCGTTTCCACCTCCCAAGCACAGAAACATCAACTCGTCAGACGGGTCTACGGGTTCTTCGTCGGCAACCGTAGCCATCGCCGAAGCCTTGCGCTTGGACGCCATGGTTGTTCAAGTGCGTATGTGAGAAGACGTTCGATGAGGTCGATCGAAGCCGACCAGGTTAAATATGAGGTGCGAGCGATTGTTAAGTAGTCAAGATTGTTTGGACACTGTATTATATTGGTAGAAACTTGCGATAGAAGGATAGAAGGTATCTTAAGATATGCGCATTATTGTGTGTAAATCATGCGCGGGGTCGGTTGGAGTTTGTGGGATTTAACACTTGATTAAATGATTAAACCGAAAGATGAAGATTGGAGTTTCGAAGATGAAGGTTGAACGGCGAAATATTACGGGACCCAGGTACATACGTAACGCGACTAGCTTGGAGGTTAATTGAGATTAACGCGGCGCGTTTGAGTACCTAAGGTACCTAAGTAATAGTGTACCTAGGTACCTAGGTTAGGTAGGTACCTACCTAAGAAAAGAAGTGGGAACCTTGGAACATCTCGGATACAGGAAGGTACCTAGGTACGAAGGTAGGTACATACCTCTTTGTTTAGCGGGCCGTTAGAAACTTGAGGCTCATATGGGTCGGCTTCTAATTGATCAGCTGACAAAAAAACGCTTTGGCCAAGTCCCGAAGGTTCTCACGTCAAAAAAGCAGAAGGTGCAAAAGCTAAAAGCCAAAAGCCAAAAGGCAGGAAGGGAGCGAAGTGGGGTCCGTGCGTAGTACAACACGAAATCTTTCCAATGGGGAATCGGGGGAAGCTTTTCTGTGTTGCTGAACTCTGAACTCTAAACTCTGAACTCTGAACTTCCTTTAAATCGCCTCCTCTCCATTCTCTACTTAAACAACCAACACCCGACGCGACGACGAGATCGCAATAACTTTCGATTACACTCGACATCCTAATAGTCGCCTCTAAATCCTTATTATTTTACTTATCATCATAACTTGCACTTTCTATTATCGGATGGGTTTCCGCCAACTCGCTGTGACAGGCTCCGTGCCTGCCCAGGACCATAGAGTATTCTGAAAACGATTTTACATTTCGTCACAACCTTCCCTGCGACAACACCTATTCTCTACGCAAGTAAGTCATATCGGATACCAGCAAGTCATTGGAGAGGCGAAGAAAAAGCAAAATACGGAAGGATAGAAAGGTGAAGGACTGGACGAAGTGCAACACGCAAATTTAGGACGCGCGCATCTCTGTAATTTGACAAAATCCTTTTCAAGATGTCGCACCCTCAATCTACCATCCCCGTCCCTCAAAGGCAATACTCGCCTCAACAATCTCCGCCGAACCAGACGTATCAACTGCCACCGAATAAACGCGCCAAGCTATCATCACCTAGTGTTGGTATGACTCTTACGATGCCTTCCGTTGGACCAACTCCATTAGCCTCTCCTCAACCTACCACCCCGAATATCTCTCAGGCGCCTTATTCAACCGCCAAACTTGCGCCTTTCCCTACATCTTCGATGCCTTCAGTACCTCCCATCATCACCAACATGGGCCCACCAACCATCAACCCGGCAGGTTCTTTCTCGAACAGCGATGCGACTAGACAAACGTCGAAACCCACGGCTAAGGCCGCTGTTAACTACGACATGGATGATATGCTCGTGGGAACCGGTATCGACCTGGAAGAGGAAGCCGAATACCTGAACAACTTGGAGTCTCGCGGGTTTCCCAGCGCTCCTCCTGGCGGTCGAGATGCGGTGTACGCAACTAACCAACCCGCCCAGCCTGCAAATACACGCACTCGGGAGGAAATTGAGGCGGATCTGGCGGACAAGGCGTGGAATGAGGCAGCAGCGCAGTTTGCTCGAATTAAAAGCCAAGAGATGAGCAATTACCTGTTAGAAACAGGCATCGTGCATAAGCGACTTGAGGATGCTGCCCATAAGTTTGGTCTGGGTCTTAACTTAGATTTGAAGCCGGATGGAGGACGTTATATGGGAAGAAACCAGAATGCCTCCGAACCTCCCAAACCCGAACTCAAGCCCTGCGTTCAGAAGGGCGCCGATGGTGGAATGATCCAAACACTCAACTCGTTCATCCCTCCTGACGCATATTTGGTTGATCAGATCGCGCTACTTTCCTTGGGTACGAAACAGCGCTTGCGTGAGCTGGTAGGTGATGCAAATAGGGTTGCAACTACTCGGCAAACGAGCTCGCATGGCATAGTGCCTCCAGACTGGATCGACGCGGCCGTTGTCGAGCCTACAACAAATGGGACTCAGGGTGAAAGCCTACGGACGGGTGCGGAGAGCGCGGTTAGCCCCCGCACAAACCCACTCAAACGTACGTTTTTTACATCCTGACTTTTGTCATGTGTATTTCGTTTAACTAACTGAAAATTATAGGCCCAGCCGATGAACTTAGCAATGGGTTGCCTACACCAGTCTCAGATGTTGCACCGGCAAACCATCTAGTAGGGACCATGACTGGTATGGGAAAGGAAGCGCGGACCTCAGAAGAGAGTCGACTTAGAAAGCGACAGAAGCGGGTCGACACGCAAACCACCGAGAAGGATAAAGAAGGCCCCGAAGGCTCATCACGAGCCGGGTCCGTCGCACCGGGCACGCCTGGATCCATAGCGCCAGAGCCAGGCGAGAAGCCTCCCACTAAGAAGGAGAGCAAAAAGGCAGCGAAGCTAGCAGAGGCTAGCAGTACCACGGTCAACCAGACGCTGGGTCTCTTTGCGGGCGGCAAGAAAAAGAAGTACTCGTGGATGACGGGTGGCGGCCCTAGTAGCGGAGCAAGCACACCCCGATTCCCAACTTCTGGCACGCCAGGTACACCAGGCTCTACGGCTGCTGCCAGCCAAAAGGCTCGGCAAGGTCCTTTGACGAAGCCGAGCGTCTCACATCTCGGCCAGCTCCGTGAAGATGGGGACAGGGGTAAAAATATTCAACTCCGCGACTGGGTCGCTGTTCTCGAAGAACGTACGTTGGATCCTCAGTCCTTACAGCAGGCGTACGACATCCTCGACAGGTCTTGGAAGATCGGAGCGGAAAATACGTCATGATGGGAGCGGGAAACCTCATAATTAGGACCGCGAATCGACGGACCCGGTCACGGCCAGTTTAACCTTGGGTCGATGGGTGGTAAGACGGTGTTTACTTTCTAGAGGAAAAAACCCCTCTGGACTCCTTTTGTTGTATTGACTATACTTTTTTACGTTCACAGCCAGGCGTTGCACCAGAGGATATTAGGGGGGTAACGGTTTGGCATTTGCATTTTCTGATTTTCGCCCTTCCGTGATCATCAATGGAAGAAGGGCGAACGAGGCAGGAATGAGGGAGGAACGAATACGAGATGACGGCCTCGTTTAAGTGTGTTCATCCCCAGTAGGACTTGCAGATACAGGTTCGGCGTTCTAGTAATGATGCTGGCTACTCCAGTTGCTATGGCAGTTTAGCTAGCTGACCAGAAAGGATATCCGATTGCGTTTCTGCGTAGATCTCTAGCTAAAGATAAAACAAAAAGAATGGCCTAAAAACACGTATAATTACACGTCTTTTGTAGTCCTTGTTAATTTTGTAATTCATGATACTTGCTGTACATAAATACTTAGACCGTATGTCTTACCCTATCTAGTGGTACCTGCCTACTTGGTACCTAAGCTAGGTGTCGTTCCTGACATTCGGCTTCGGTCCTCTTGGTGCGACGTCGGGCGAAAGTGGGGACCTGTACTAGGTCTCTCCGACTACCTATTCGACATCACGTCAGGAATGCCCCGAATGGCTTGATCCAGTTATTATCCGGCTTGCTTTCCTATTTCCTTTTCTCCTCTCGGCCCGCACTGTTTACAGGACGAGTTAGGTAGCGACACACCCTTGTGGAAGGAACATCGGAGAATTTATTTCTCTCGTCGTTTCGTATATGCAGATAGTCTACCTAATCTACGTGTGCTTATCTACGCCTCGAGGATCAAGCTATCTGTAGCGCTGTTTTACGATGGCGAAAGCTGTAAGACTCTCACCCGTCGTAGTTATGATGTTTTAGTATAGATGACAAGCGAGGATAAGATGATGATGATGATCTTGGGAGAATGCGGAGAACAAGATATATCTACCAGGTACCTAAATACTAAGCAATGATACGTAGCTAATTCGGTATACAGGCGATAGGCCAGATATGCTCGTCCAACTCCATGGCCCATAACCTCGAGCAGTGCGTCAAGCTCGTAAGCCAGGCCGCCGCTGCTGGTGCAAAAGTACGTAATACGTAATGAGTTGAAATAGTCGTCCTTTTCCTGTGAGCTAGGTACGATGGCTTTGGTCAAGGGGGATGTCGGTGGCATCGTTTCGATGCTCAAGTTTACGACACCTACCCGTCAAATGGGGAGGAGTGGAGTGGCAGGAAGCTAGCTATACGCAACATATCCGTCCTAGTATCACATATCCGCGATCATAGCCAGGGACTTGCATGTTTGAAAGAATACACAACCCACTCCTCAATCTATACCAACCCCCTAGGATCGACCCTCCTAGCCACCCAGCCCAGGCAGCTAAGCTAATCATCAAGTCCCCGTAACTAAACTAACCAAACCACACCCTAGATCCTCTTCCTCCCCGAAGCATCCGACTACATCGGCTCCTCGGCGCAAGAATCGCTATCGCTCGCCAAGCCGGTCAGCACCTCGCCCTTCGTAGCGGGGCTGCGGTCCGCGGCCGCCAAGCACCAGCTCGCCGTGCACGTCGGGATCCACGTGCCGGTGGCCGTGACGCCGTCCGCCAGCACCAGCAGCGCCGTCCTGACCTCCGTCGCGCAGTCCGAGGACCCCGAGGCCGTCGCCGCCGCCGCCTCTTCCGTACCCTCCACCTCGCCCCCATCCACATCCTCGCCCCCCTCGGAGACAGCAGCGGCATCGCCGCCCCCCAAGCTTAAGCTCTACAACCGCACGATCTACATCCAAGCCGACGGCACGCTGCTGCACCCGGCCGGCACGTACAACAAGCTGCACCTGTTCGACTACCCCTCGGCGTCCCTCCGCGAGTCCGCCACGACGCAAGCCGGGTCGTCCTTCACCGCGCCCTTCGACTCGCCCGTGGGGCGGCTGGGCAGCCTGATCTGCTTCGACCTGCGGTTCGCGGAAGCCGCCTTGCACCTCACCGGCTCCCGCTCCCACTCCCACTCCCATACTTATGATGATGATAGCAGCTCGGGCGCGGGTCCGGCGCAGGTGCTCCTGTACCCCAGCGCCTTCACGGTAGCGACGGGGCGTGCGCACTGGGAAGTGCTTCTGCGGGCGCGGGCGGTGGAGACGCAGTCGTGGGTGGTCGCCGCGGCGCAGGTGGGGCAGCACAACCCTGCTACCTCTTCGCGGGTCAGCTACGGGCGGAGCATGGTGGTGGACCCGTGGGGGCGCGTGGTGCTGTGCCTGAAGGGGGTGGCGGAGGACGGGGCCGTGGGCCAGCTGGGCGTGGTCGATGTGGACCTTGGCGAGTGGGAGAGGGTGCGGGCGGGGATGCCGCTGGTTAGGAGGACGTGAGTGGTTCCCTGTTCCTTGTGTGTTTGTGATGATTTGACCTATGCCAAGTGATTGGCGAAGTTAGGGGGCCTTTGCTAACTTACCTGATTCTAGGGACGTGTATCCTGAAGTATGAAATTCGTAGGAGGGAAGGGGAGTATAGAGATAGAACATCTAGACACTCTAGGCTATTAGCCCTACTATCGTGCCGAACTCATTAGACAATCACTGCATGAGACATAGAATTGGACTTGATGATCCTATATTAAGGGTGTAGCTTTAGCCTATGTACCGACTCGAAGAGCGCAGCCATCTACAACCATCAAGTCCACCTTCACCTGCTTGCTATGCCTTTCCTCAACTGTCGTAGGTACCGAAAATGCGGTCCTTCCAGGGGTGTGTTTGCACGAACGCCGCCTTGCAAGCCAAAGCCATCCTTCACTTGAGCCGGAAATTCCGAGCTCGATTTTTTCCCTTAGTAAATCGTGTGTGATCATGCTCATGATGCGAATGCAAGAATAATACCTGACCTTGCCAATCCATCCTTACGCCATTGCTAGAGCCTCAACTGAAACGACGCCTATCGAGTTCTTAAGCATGGCAAAAACCGCGTGCTTATCCACTAAGTTCATAAGCATCGAAAAGAAAAGAAAAACAGTATCATGCAATAACCGTATTAATACACGGGAAAGATGTCGTGCGGAAGGATAAGGGTGTAGAAGTGTGCGGTCATAAGTGAAAAGGTTATAAGTCGACCAAAAGGACCATGCATGCTATGGTCCAGCAACGATGCCGATCCATCTACTGGATATAGGCAACGATATGACTTATTGGGCAGCTGGTTGGCGGAATGGGTTGCCTCGTCCACGAGGGCCGAATCCGCGGCCACGGTTGTTGCCACGTCCGCGACCCCGGCCACGATAGCCACCTCGGTAGCCGCCATCGACGCTTCCTTGACCAAAGGTCTCCATGTTCTTGCGCTGCTCCTCGCCGCGCCACTCGCGACCACCAGGCTTCTGGCCCCCATTCTCAGCACGGTCCTTAGCTTCACTAGAGATGTTGTCGAAAAACGACCTAGTCTTGTTGTACGCAACAGGTACAGTAGACTCTTCGGACTGCGTATGCTCCAAATGGGGCCCATTAGAAGCCTCGGCGGGAGGAGAACCAGACACTGTCTCCTTCACGAGATCTTGCTTGTTGAACTTGGCGTTCCCAGCTGCGAAATCGAAATCGGAGTCGGGAACATTGACCTTGTTCGGTCCGCCAGGACGACCACCTCGACCACGTCCTCTGCCGTTCGTCGGGTTTCGGGTGGCATTGATTCTCATCTCGTTCACCTTCTTAGTCAGGTTGTCCATTCCAGTGCTACCATTCTGAGCAGCTGCGACTTCGGCGGCACGAGAGCTGTCAAGCTTGGCCATTGCGACAGCAACGGCGGCTTTTGCAGCTTGAGTGGCATCCTTAAGAGCAGCTGTGCTCGTCTGCCCGTTAGATTGATCACTTGCTGGCTTGACTGAGGCAGTAGCGGCCGTGACTTGGAGACCGGCTTTCGAAGCGAACGAGGTCGGAATCGGCACAACCGGGGTGACACGGTTGTTCTTAGGGCCGGTTGGGACGGCCTTCTTCTCGGTAACGTTAGCCGGAGCTGCGTTTGCCGTCGAGAGCGATTCTGCGGTGGCTTTGACCTCCGCTGCCGTAGGCTTCGATTCAACCGGCGGGGTTGGTGCAGCACTCATGGGGGCCGGCTGAACGGGCTGCTGTCCAAGTGACTTAGGCTCCGTAGGCAATTCAACGGCAGGGTTACCAACCATTCTTTGCTTGTCGACACCAGCACCAATAGGGACCGGCTTGTTGTCCTGCTGTGGTGTGCCTCTCATTCCTTGGCCAGGTACACCTGGATGGAGCTGAGGACCAGGACCAGGTGGGTATCCAAAGCTGTTCCACGGACCCGGACCGCCAGGACCGCCAGCCGGGAAGCCTTGGCCAGGAGGGAACCAGCCAGGAGGGGGAGGATAAGGCATCGCATGAAAGCCTTGACCAGGAACAGGACCAGGACCGGGGCCCGGACCGCCACGTCCCCATTGACCCGGAGGAGGAGGGGGGTAGAACGGGTTGGGTTGGTAGGGGCTTTGGCCATAGCCTGGTGCACCGGGACCGGGTGGGATAACGCCTTGTGGAGGACCTTGAGGGCGGGTTCGAGCCTATAAATTAGAACATGTGGTTAGCATCGATGCTTAGCGAGACGATGTTTTCACGTTCTTAGCAAGTGTAAAGTCCGTAGTGGATCAGAAGGAAGGCAACGGAAAAATCAACATTGTTTTGTTTGCGCATTTCAGTTGAATTTGTGTTTACATCCGAAATATTTCATCATAAGAATTGGACATTGTGTAGCAGAATTGTGAGGGGATGTATGACTTACTCCGACGATGGCAGGGTCATCGGGGACCTTAGGAGGTTGGTTCTCCTTGGGAGGAGCTGGAGCTTGCTCGATGCGCAAGTCCTTCACATCGCTACCTCGGAAGACGATGTACTCGTAAACCTGATCGGAAGGTGCTATCTCCTCATCTGGATTACCCTTGCGGCCCTCAGTACCGAATGATCGGACGTTCTCTAGAGAAACGGTTGACTCTTCCGAATTGATCTCGTGCAATACACCCGAGTATCTAGTGATGTTAGACGAAAAGGCCAATATAGCTTTTGTATTTGGGGAGAAACCTACCGGATATCACTCTTGGAGATGAGGGATATGCGAGACCTGTGCGATAGTCGCGTCGCGTTAGCAATCTACATCATGCGAGGGCTGACGAGAATTAACGAGGGGAAGATGATGCTACGAAATACAAATACAAATACAAATACAAGATACAAAATGTAAAATACGTACCCAAGAAATTCAGACATGATGTCAGAATTAGATGCGCAAGGCGCACAAGAGGATATGTGAATGCAGTAGAGATTGTAAAAGGAAAATGATTAAATTCGGTGTTGGAAAGTATGAAGAAATACAAATGGATTTTTTTTTTGGGGTGTGGTAGGATTAAGAGGAGAGAAGAGAGAGGCTGAAGTTTTGCCGTGAAGGATTAAGGATTAAAAAAAAATTCGGCGAACGGTTAGTTACCACCAGCCCCATAAAGTAAGGTTAAGGTTTTCCTCTGCTTCAGCTTTTGGCAGGTGATGTCAGGTGCTAAGCCACAACCAAGTACCATACCATGTGCACGTGTGCGCACAAGTCTTGCAGGTACCTAAGGTATTGCAGATCTTGGTACAAACGCGACTTCCTTCTTTGTTTGAGATACATAAGAAATCTCTTTATTCATATGACGAGTCACTTGACTTTCATTCGGGAAATATATAGGTACTTCCAGTTACCTACCCTAGTAGGTACTTAGGTACTAGTTTATTTAGGTAGAGGTTTTTAGGACCACCCACACAATGCATAGGTATATCCTCGAATACCTACATAGTACCTAGGTATATTATTTGCGTCAGGAGGTGGGGCAGAATGTGTCTTGTCTTATTCGACGGGAATACAACCTCGATATAATTTCCGACGGAATATATACCTTTGGTACCTACTGATATAAGCACTCACCCTGATGTACAGTCTATTATTCAAGGGTAGGTATATGTATTTTTAGGAGGTATTTTATGTCACAATATTTGTGGCGTGAAATCATGAATAAGGTGCCCACAATGCCAGTTAGCGAGGCCACAACGGTCATAAATGATATAACTCACTGCAACGAAGAGGTATCATTATTATTATTGATTAATCAGACACATCAGAAGAGTCTGAACCCGAGCTACTTGTGGTATCGACATCCCTTTGCTCGTCCAATTCCTCCTTCATAGTCCCACCCTCCCCCTCGCTCGAATATTCAACAAGGCTAGAGCCTAGTCGCTTTTTGGACTTCCTTGGCCTTTCTTCCACGATGTACCCCTCAGGAATGTCTGCGGAGTTTGCTGGCAGTATGCAGATCGTCGGAAATTCTACAATCTCGAGTCCAGGTAGCACAGTAGCCAAGTTGTCGGTTGGCCGTAATGGTATGAGCCTTTTCAACTCTCTTGAAGGCGTCCTTGGCTTGAGATAGAACAACCGGTATTTGTCCTTCAGTCCTTCGCTTATGTGGGACGACCCCGAAGTCGTATTGTTCCACGTAGTCGTGCTTGAGTCCTGCATCACATATTCCCCACCGCTCCAAGCAGTTGTAACCACGTCTTGGCCTTTGCTAGCGAGTATTTTCTTTTCCTCTAAAGATCTCTCCTTCTTCTCCTGAACACGCTCTTTGTCGCTAAGCTGCCGTTGACGATGGTACTCCTGACTCTCTGCAAGGCCATTGTACAGTGGTACTTCGTCTAGCATCTTGTGCAAAGTTTTCGAGGGCTTTGGGCTGCTGTCTCCTTCAATAGAGATGGTGTCTTTCCATTCGAGCCACTCAACCTGCCAGTTCATAGACCTCGTTCGCTTGTTCCAGCTCGTTTTGTTCTCCTTGGCCCGAGTCATACCGTAGGGGAGGGATAAGACGTTGATGCCCAGCTGTCGCATCCGCTGTATCGAATTCCTGTCCCATCTTCGCGAGCTTTCTTCGAAAGTAACCTTTCCTCTACTTTGGCCCTTATGGAGGCGCGCTCTTTTATTAGGCGGCTGTCGTGAGGTGGTATCCTCTTGCGGTAATATGTCCCTCTCTTCCCTTAATATCTTCTCGGTTCGTTCCACGGATCTCTCGATCTTAGTCAAGAAATTGTAGTCGTGGTCGATACCGGCATCCGTCTTTAGCTTCTCGCGAGGTATGTATACAGTCGGGTCTCGCTCTCCACTGCATGATGACCATTTCTTATGCTTCGTCACGCATGCCAAGGAACAAGTTCGCGTTCCGCATCGAGGGCATTTGTACTTGGGGGTTTGAATGTGGCAAATGGTACAGAGCGATGTTAATAAAGGATCTGCCATGGCGATTTGCTGATAGCAGTATCTCTTCGGAGTATTCAAAGTTCCGTATATACCAAATAACTGAATATATTTATGATTCGTAACTTCGTCAAGTTGGATCGTCCGGCAAGACAGGCAGGAGAGGTTCAATGCAGGGAGCTAAACTATTGGACACTGGAGAAAGCTTCAAAAACATTAAACCTGGAGGCTTTTCTTATCGATATCTAGCCGCAGCATCCCTTATCGGTACCTACCTTATGTAGGTAGATAGTTAAGTGCATATATAGATTAGATAAGCAAATACGAAAGTAGGTACCTTAGGTAGGTAGGTAACCTAGTGTCATAATTGCCATGTGCGAAATCCCGTGAAATGATATCACTTTATTACTACTCTCCGTCCGGTTGGTTCTTGCACGGATTCAATATCTAAATCTTGATAACAACCTTATACCATATGTCATATAAGTATGCCATAGTAAATAAAATAAACAACAATTGCTCCAAAGAAAAGCCAAATCATCTTATCCTGATTCCAGGTTTCAATGTTCTAGGTCATTTAGCGGTGACACGATAACTCTCTTACCTGAGCCGCAATCACCCGTGGATTAGGTATTACCAAGCTGCACAGATACCAGCGCGCTCAAGGCTTGAAGTATTGTCATCCATATCCTCTTTAGATATTTATAGCTTATAAATACATCGAGCTCTCTGGGTCATCTGTATCCTCCGGATAGTGGATATAGGAAAGGAGAACGAATTAGAGCGTTTAGATCTTAAGGATTCTCGCCCTACTAACTTCTACCTACTATCAGCATAATATGAAGATAACTTACATGCCTTAGTAGATACCTACTTACCTAATTGCATTGATGTACAGTATATATACTGTACCGCTCTCCGTAGTGTTCTTTCGGTTTTTCTACCCAAGGAACCTTATGGCATGTCAATAAGTCGTATCTTTTAAAACTAACAACATAGCTTATATCTTCCATTACAACTCAGCTATAAGCTTACCGTGTATACGCATGGCTCTACGATGACGGACGCAGACATGAAAATCGACCCCCATAGAGCCGCTGCTCTAGTATCGCAGATCAAAACTGTACGCGAGCGCATCGCCGCAGTCGCCAATGGCCGAGATGTAAGTTACCTCCTTTACCCGGTCAGGGGTATCTCCCCCTTTTTCTCAACACTGTATGGTGTAACATATGGCTTTCTAGTCCGTGTAACTGACTCTTCTCATCCACTCTAGGTCCGTCTGGTCGCCGTCTCAAAGCTGATGCCGGCGAATGACATCCTGGCGCTAGTGCAGCAGGCCTCGCCGCCGCAGCTGCACTTCGGCGAGAACTATGCTCAGGAGCTGAGCCAGAAGGCCGATCTGCTACCTCGCAGCATCCACTGGCATTTCATCGGCGGTTTACAATCCGGTAAGGGTGTTCTCGAACTTTCAATTCCACCTCTATTTGAGATGGAGAAGCGGTCAGCCTTCAGATATTATTATGGATAGACAAGTTACTTAAAATAACCTAGCAGCCTAAAGTCTATATCAAAGCTTAGAATAAGATTCCACGCCATAAACATATCTCATCATATCTTTCACTCTTCAAATTCACATTCCCCTCCATATTCACCACACCCATCACACGAGCCTCCCAGCACAAGCCATCCCACCCCCAACCGCCCCATTCATTATCAAACTAACCCACCAACCAGGCCACTGCAAGAACCTCGCCAAGATCCCGAACCTATTCTGCGTCTCGAGCGTAGACACGGAGAAGAAAGCGCAGCTCCTCGACAAGCACCGCGGCGAGCTCCTCTCGTCCTTGTCCTCCTCTTCCCCGCCCGCCCCCTCCAAGCTCAACATCCACGTGCAGGTCAACACGTCGGGCGAGTCCAGCAAGTCGGGGTGCGACCCGGGGCCCGCCGCCGTGTCGCTGTGCCGGGCCGTCGAGGCGGCGCCGAACCTGCACCTGCTGGGGCTGATGACCATCGGCGCCATCGCGCGCAGCGCAGCCACCGCGGCCGACAGCGACAACGAGGACTTCCTGGCCCTGCGCGAGCAGCGCGACCTGGTGCGGAAGGAGCTGGGGCTGGAGCGCGACCTGGAGCTGAGCATGGGGATGAGCGGGGACTTCGAGGGCGCCGTGGCCATGGGCAGCGGCGAGGTCCGCGTCGGGAGCACGATCTTCGGCACGCGGCCGCCGAAGGGCGAGGCTAAGATTCTGGAGTAGGCAGTAGTTTTCGTCGTATCACGTTGACTAGGAGCATAGGTATGTAGATTGAAGCATTCTCATCGTCATTTCTCGCGGCGTTTGAGTAGAACACAAGGGTCGGTGAAGCGTGCAAACAAATAAACTATCAGACCAAGCCTTCGCGGGCCGTCGTGAAATGCTCGTAACCTCTAACCTATGTTGCTTATCCCGCAATATCTTCTCATACCTTCCACGCCTGCCTCCGCCAACCCAAATAAAGCTGAATAAAGCTGCATATATATTTCCGCTGTATGCCCTAGAAAAACTCGTATGCTATCAAGATGCTTCTCCCACCATTACAACCTCCCTCCCTTCTCCACGACGCAGCTAACCGCTTCGGTGGCGGTAGATAGTAAAAGGAAGCAGCATAACAAGTATTGGATAACCCCCTCACTCTTGCGCAACAACAGGCACAACGACATTCCTCCAGAGCTCCCTCTTCCGCTCGTCCTTGCTCTCCGTCCACTCCCTCTCGACCTGCGCGAACTCGTCCCACCACAGCTTGTGCGTCGACTCGATCGTGTCCTTCTCGTTGTAGCTCCGGCTCTTCCAGGGCTTGTTCAGGATGTAGTGCAGGATCTTGACGTGCTCGTCTTTCCAGAGCCCGCTGTGGCAGTCGCGCATGGGCTTCAGCGCGTTGTAGTGGTACGGCAGGGGCTTCCACTTGCCCCTGTAGACGATGGCCAGGAGGTCCTGGTCGAAGAAGATCATGTTCGGGACGTCGGGGTGCGTGTTCATGGCGTCCATCAGCTCGTCGTACTGCTTCTGGGACGGCTGCACGATGACCGTCCCGCTGTTGAGGAGGTGGTGGTTGTTGGGGCTCTGGGGTGTGATGAGCGCCGGCGCGCCCGTGGCCTGGTCGGCGGCCGTGAAGGCGCAGTTGGCGGGGACCCAGTCCTTGCTGTAGTGCGGCAGCTTCCGCGGGTTGCACGTGCAAGCGTGGGTGCTCGCGATCCAGCCCTCGGGGATGTCGACGCTCATCATGTCGTCGATGTTCTGCAGGATGACCTGGTCGCTGTCCAGGAGGACGACACGCTAACCGCCTTGGTTAGTTCTTGCTTTCCCCACTGCCACATAAATACGAGATATACGAGATATACGAGATATATAGGTAGATATCAAAACATCCCAAATATTGAAAGATGTCCCGAGGGAGGAACAATTAAGCATACCTCGTACTGCGTAAAAGACCACGGAGCAAGCTTCTCCCAGGTCCCCTTGTTGACCTTGCCGTCGCGGGGCGCGGGCTCGATCTTGTCAACGACGATAGTCGAGATGCCGGCGGCGGCGAAGGCTTCCATGTACTCGGTATCTTCTTCGACGGCACGCGTCACCATAACGACGAGCCGGTACTTGCTCCGGTGCCGGCGCAGAGAATGGTGCAGCACCAGCAGGCCGCCGAAGTATCCACGATTCGTCAACAGCGTCGTCCAGATCTTGGTAGGGTCATACCACCCATTCTCGCCATCGCCGTTCTTGACTCCGTTGCTCGCCATTGTGTCGTCTTCTCTTTCTTTTTTTCCCTCTGTTCTTGCTAAGAGTGCTTGCTTAACTTGTCAACTTGGGAAGAGGAGAGGAAAGGAGGCAGAGCAAACAGGGTGAACAGAGTAGGGGAAGAGGGAAGAGACGGCGGGGAGTATAGAAAACGGATTGGAATGTATTTGTACTGCTTCTCTGTCTCATTTCTCACCACATAGTTATCTAGTTACCTTGTATTAGCCGGTTCGGACGCCAATCGCGGCTTGCGAGGAGCTTAGTCTACCTTCATACGGTTTAGTGAAGAAGCGGGTGATTATAAATATGAGACCCCCCAAGTACCTAGGTATGTACCTACCTACATATGTAGCTGCTTCCTAGGCTACCCGAAGCACCGAACCTGCCTGGTACCTGCCGCCTGCCTACCCTAGGTATGCTGGTATGGATGTAGGTATGTACCTAGGTAGGTAGGGAAGGCAAACTTGCCGGAAAGATAGGAATGGGAAGGCACCGACTAGACACCGACTAGGGTTAGCTTGGGAGATAGGTAGATCGATCCTGACCTTAGCCTCTGACGCCATAGAGAGGGATAAATATTCTGAAGCGGGCGTGGTGGGACAAACCCCCGCTATTGGTTGCCGGTAGATCCAGAAAAGAAAAAGTATATTCGGATCTCCGACACAGGCCGAGCTTCTGATCGGGTTGTTCCGGTTTAGGAGCTTAAGATAGAGGTACGTATTCGTTTTTATCTCACATAGATACTTCGAGACTTCGAAACATTCTTCCCAACTTCAACAATAGAGAAATCGAAAACTTCACATAAGGTATATGTACCTACCTAGGGATATATATATGCAGGTACGGAAATAGAAACCCACCGACATGGTAACATCGACAATTGGTCCATCAAATCTCGCGAGCAACTAACGGTTAGGTACCTATAGGTACATAGGTATTTATAATAGTTCGCACCGTAGTCTGTATTAAGCAGTGGGCCTACGCAGCTTGATGTGCTCCTATAGGTTGGGGTAGGCTGGTAGTAGCCCATTACTAAGGAGAATATCATACGATGACGAACGTGGTATAAGAATCTCTGTATTGGTCAGACTTGAAACGGACGTATAGACATCCATCAGCACCTATTACAAAGTATGTAACTCCCTCGATCTCATCATGAATGCAAGAGCTCAGTCAGTAGCAAGACCTCATCACTGGGAGATACACGGAACCCAACCCTGCTTGGGCGTGTATAGTCGACGAACAACGAGACACTACCTAGTGCCTAAGGAAACACACATCGTAGTCATAGCCGACTAGGCGCATTTTCCCTTGTTCATATACAGCCCTGGTTGTGGTATATGTATAGAAACAACAGTCCCAACTTAAACACTAACCGACGTATTCATCTCCGACCCTCCTTCGTCTCAGGGAAAAGTGTTAGTATGCATACTAACGGGGGCGTTGTTTTTCATAGCAGTCAGAACCTCGACAAATTCAGCGAAGGCTTTCTTATACACCTCTATCAGCTTCTCTTGGTCCTTGATCATCTGCTGCTGCGTATGCGCGAGTTTCAGTGCAGTGTGAAACCTGTGTTCCAATTCGTCGCAATTACATTCCCTAGAATTGCCTTGGGGGCCATGTTGTGCCATCGCCGCTCTCACTACTCTAAAGCTCGTAACCGAGTCCCAAAGAGACTTTAGCGTGAGCCACATGGCGGAGAATGGGTTTATCGTTCCACGACCCGCCTCTGAGGCCACAGTAGAAGCCGTGGTATCTAGGGTCGTGGTCGTGGCATCGGCAGGAGGGCAGAGTGTCCAGGCACCAGGTTTCTCAGTATAGGGACAAAACATGAGTCCGTCTGAGGTCGTAGTTGTGTCAGTGGACGTGCTAGTAGCAGACGACACAGAGGATGTGGTATTCGTGATTTTTCTCAACGTCGTGCTCGAAGTCGAACTGAGAATCGAAGCGGCAATAGGCTCCGCTGTTACGGTGACGAAAACCGTGCTGACATAACCGGCGATATCCGTCTTCACGACATACTCTTCGGTAAGGCTCACATGCGTAGGGGCATCCGACATGACATCGCGTTCAAGAAGGGGGATTGGTTGGAGAGATGAGGCCGTAGCTGTCAACATATTAGCGATGATGTTCAGTTATATATCAATACTCATACACTCCGCCGTAAGCGAACTAACCTTCCATCGTCGTAATTGTCGCCGCACCAAGCTCCGTCGTAGTGAGAAGAGTAAGATCACTCGCGGTGATATCAAAAGCCTTTGCCTTCAGGTTCGGCTGCGCGGGCTGTCCAGTCTCGGCGGAGGCCGGCGCGCTTTTCAACGTCTGATGGCGCACAGTCTCAACCGCTAAACCAGCCCAGCCGGCTATGCACAAGATATCGTTAGCGTCAATTCTGTAATCATAACACATGGCTACCCTCAGATAGGTAGAGTAAGGGCTAATAAGGGGACAGATTCAACTTACCGATCATAGCGCCAGTAGCGATCATGATGATGATTAAGAACAGGAGCCACGCCTGTGGGAACAGCTTTGGGGTGACCCTTCGCTTGAGATCTTTATAGATATCATTGTTAGCATCGTTATTAACAATCCCCATCTCTAACCTAATTCTCATCCTCTTCCTCACTCTCACTTTCGTACGCCATCCCATCCTCATCCTCCACGAAACGAAAGACCAACTCGAAAAAAAAAAAAAAAGAATACGTACCACCGTATCGAAATCGGAACTTCTCCGCCGTAGCGCTCACCCAGCTCTCGGGCGGCGAGCCCTCCTCGCCCACCTTCCCCTTCCCCTTGCCTTTTCCGTCCATCCTGTTCCCGTCCTCGCTGCCGGCCTCCTTACTCGGCGTCGGGGGCGCGAGCAGCACGTGCTGGTGTCGAAGCAGCACCTGGCGGCCCGGCGACGTGGTGTTGAGGGAGTGCGGGAACAGCAGCGCCTGCGGGAGGTCGCGGTGCCAGTCCGCGGTGTCGTAGCGGAGGTTGTTTGGCTTTGGCTTTGGCTTTGCTGTTCGCGGTCGCGGTTGCGGTTGCGGTTCTAGTTCTAGTTCTGATTGGGGCTGGCGAATGTTGAGGCTGGGGTTGCGCATCGGTGCTCTCTTCCTCGAATATACCAATGGGGGAGTGGGAGAAATAGAGAGAGGATGGATGGAAAAATTGTTGGAGGGAGGGAGGGGGTAAGATGGGATGGAAATGTGTATCCGTAGGTGGGAGATGATGGTATGTAACTATACCTAGCTGACTGGCTAGTACTTAAGAAAAAACACTCCCAGGGAGTGAGAAGATATCAAGACGAGTAGACAGGAGTTCGAGTAAGAGACTTACAGCACTACTCACGTTTAGTAAGGGGATAGGGGGTTGAGAAACATCCCATAGGATCGAGTTAAGAGGTGGAGTAAGGTACATAGGAGAGTAGAGTTCCTACGTATGTGTGAGGAATTCTGCAAGGTCAATAAGGTAGGAAGATCACTAACCATCATATTAATAAATATTTCAAAAAGTTTGTGTGTGTGTGTGTTGTGGAGACTATTATACCCGCTCCAGAACGAAGCCCAAGATATCGACATCGACATCGAAAAGGAACGACTCAAGGAGACTCACGGAGTGGCGATGCCCCCGACTCTAACCTTAGGTAGCTAAGCAGGAAAGCGTCAACGATATCAATAGCCCCTTCTCTACTTTACAAACTTTGAACATTATGACAGACCTCGGGACTCGACATTCTATGTACCTTGGGAAAGCCTCACAAGTCTTCACAACTGAATGCAACCACCTATATATACCTAGGCACTGACAAAGATAATCCATGATCATATAGAGGCACCCGTTTACTTCCAATAACACAGATGTCTTTGCTTGATACATGTTTTGATCACATGCTACCTACGAACTCCGTTTTGCTCTCAGGCTGGAAATGCACAATATAGCATAGCTGCTTGCTGAACTTGAACCTCCCAAAACCACCGTAATTCTTCTTGAGCCTCATTTCAAGTATTACCGCACCCTTCCCCTTTTCCACTTCTTTGTTGGTGCCTTACTGCACCATGATATTACTGAAGGTATCGGATATATCTTGACGCGTCAGTCCCTCTCGTGCATCTGGCGCTGTTGAGATTCCTTTTGATAACTTATCCTCCATCAGCTTCAACATCACTGGAGGCACGCTCTCGTCGGTGGCACGAATTGTAAGTCGGACCATCTATTGATTTGTTAGCCAAGGCGCCTCAGCCGGGGATATATTCTTGAGTTAGTCTTACCTGTGAGGTATAGTTTGGCTCCAGTCTCATTAGACAGCCAAACTTGCCTCCTTCAGAGGTGTGGAGTACGCTGGCTCCGACGAAGTTCTTGCTATTAGGATCAACACCCCTTAGCACACCCCAACGGAACCCTTCCATGGTCTTGCGAATGAAGTCTTCTGTAATCTCCCGCGACCCAGCTTTACCACTGGCAAGGCGGATGATCTGCTGGGCCTCACGCGGTGCGCCGCCGATTTGCTTCCATCTCTTGAAGAAGTCGTCCGCGGTAAGATCCGCAGGATCCATGAATTTATGAGCCGTCAGTGGAAGCATCAAGGTGAGTGCTTGCAAGGCTCCCGCGAGGTAGCTTATCCTCATTGTTGGACTCTTAATAAACACTTTCTTCGCCTCGAACATGATGATCAGTCGTGATTGCCCACCCTGCGTAATGGAGCTGTCGGGCATGGTCTTGACGTCCCACGTCAGATTCTCCTTCTCTTTCTCATCCAAGTCCAATGTCGTTGTAAAAGAGCTCACGGTGGCAGGAGTCTTGTTTGTGAAGTATAGAATGAGGCATGCCATTTGCCCCCTGTATTCGGAACGGATTCCGACTTGGAGCTGACCATCTTCGAAGAGCACGCCATCAGCCCTGAGCAACAGTTTGTTGTATCCTGACTCCCAGCCGGGGGACAGATGCGCAGCGCTGGCCAAGTTTGGTGCCTTGAGCAGCTTCTCGGGCATAGGTCCGGCGTTCATGTCAAGACCGGCAAGATCATTAGAATGGCCGTTCGTACCGTTCGCCGTACCGTTCGCCAAAGCGTTACCATTTACTGGACCGACTGGACCGTTAGAGCTGAAGGTCCTCCTGAGACCGGGGTGCTTAGCCATATTCAACTCGGTAGCGTCGTTGTTTGCATCCTTGCCGCCGACCACCCAGGTCCGCTTATCACTAGTACCAGCGTGTCTCTGGTGGAGTCTCGACAGGAGTGCGGATTGCCGTTCCGGGAACGGTGGCATCTCGTCGCAAACTGTGCGGAGCAAGTCGTCCGTAGGGAGACTAGCAAGTATCAAGTACTCGCAAGCTCGCTGTTGCAATTCAGGGTCCAAGGTATGGCTATACAGCTCGAAGACGTGTAGGAGTTGCGGTTTGATCTCTGGGAACAGATTGACGAACTTGACGAACGATGAAAGAATCATGGCGCGTGTACTTGAAGAACAAGCAGGTAGCTTCCTAGATAATGCCATGAATTGCTCAATGGGACTGCAGCCCTTGTCTTCGGCAATCAAGTGACCAAACTCTCCAAGGATATAGGCACCAATCTTCACTAGGGTTTCGTGGCAGTGATCTTGCTTGACATATTGCAAGGTATTATTTGCCGCGTAGACCTGCAGCTCTTCATTGTTTGTCACAATCTGGATGACTCGTTGCCAAACCTCGTCGCTAAGATGGTCTCCCGCAACGGCTACGAGGCGGAGCGAAATATTGATGTACCATTGAATGTCGGTAGCATACTTCTCCGTCAAAATTGCAATCTTCAAAGCCATCTCCTCTCGAATGGCAAAGTCGGCATTTTGCAGATAATGTAGCAGCTCCGAGACAATCGGCGCAGAATTGGTCGAGTCACACATACTATATAGCAAATCGAGACCCTTTCTGCGAACACTAATGTCACGGTCTTTGAGAGATCCGAGAATTACTTCTTGATGCTGCTTGATAGGATCAAGGTTCTCAGCTCGAGCTGCTAGATGTGTCATGGCCTCTAGACCCAAGTACCGGACATTCGTCTCCCTAGACGTTATGAAGCGGCCCAGGCGGGTAGATATCTGCTTCATCAACGCATGTTCTGTGTCCAGATGGATGATGAGGTTAATAGCCTCAAACAAGACAGCGTTCTGAGCATTATTCTGCTGGACGTTCTTATTCGTGTCCATGGCTAGATTAAGGATCTTCTGCAACGATTCTCGAATCATCTCGCGGACATGGCTATCTTCTATCCAGACGGTCAATATAGGTTTCATATCAAAGAGCTCTTGTCGCTATAGTGCTGATCATACCTGAAGGTGGGAAATACTGAAGCATTCGTAGAAGTTTGACCTGTATCCAAGGACAGGGAACTTTGTAGTATAAGTAGTCTGTAGTGTAGTCGCCATCGATCAACAACCGTTTCAACCGCGATGCGGCCTTCACATAGGCACCCTTGTATTGGTCCAAGTTATCTTGCGCAACAGTCATCACCAAAGACGTAACTGAGAGGGCCACTCCGAGGTCAGAGTCGTCCATGAGAGATATTATCCGTTCTGCCCATTGCGGTTGAATTATGTCCGGGTGCTTTCGATACAGACGGAGGAGGGTAAGGGCGGCCTTCTTCTTCACGAACGCCTTCGAAGTCCTATACACATTGTTAGATACTCTAGGAAGCGTCTCAGGGGAAGATCCACAAGACATACGGTGAAATCAGAAGCCTGTGGACCTCGCTACTCAAGGCTTCCCCCATCTCCCTACCACCCACATTTGCGATTGCGTGTAGAGCTAAGCAGTTGAAGAGCTCGTTATGGTCGAGGAGGTCCTTCCGTATGCTGTTGACGACAAGATGTAATAGTTCGTGCTTCTCGTGCAAGAAGAGCGTCATGGCGAGATATCCAATTTGTTTTTCGGAGTACTTATTAGCTGAGATAAGGTTGACAGCCTCGAGGTGCCCAAAATCGACGTTCCAACCGAGTATGTAGATATACAACAACTATATTCAAGGTTAGATTCGGCTGACTCGTATTTTGTGGTGTAAGGTATTCTCCGTACTTTGCAAACGTATTTCTTCTTGTGGTAGCCGCTAAGGTTGCCGTCTATAGTCCGTTAGCCAAGGGTTCAATGTCGAAAATCCGACGTTGCGCGAAGGTATAGAATTCGCTTTAGGTTGAATCATAGCATACCCTTGAACTTCTGTCTGTTACGAAGAGACAATGAGTTAGCATCCGCATCTTCAATGGTAGTTAGAGTGTGGATTTTTACCTACCGAATGTTTGCAAGCTCCTTATTAATCCTCTTCTCCTCCAGGTCCCTAGCTCTCGCGTTTCTCAAGTCGGCGATGAATTGGACGAGACCACGCATGTTTGAACTGCTGCTGCTCGACCGGCCGAGGAAGCCGGCGGCGGCGGACGAGGCCATGGTGTAGTGGTCGCAACGATGATTCCCCTATTCTTACACAACACCCTCTATTCCCGTCGCATCCGCTAAGAGTGTAAGCGGCGGCAATACGCAACACTAGTTTATATACGGCGATCTCCAAAGCAAATGTTTAGGTCCAATATCGAGAAGAAGCACGCTCGAGGATGCGGCTCTCATGATAGACGTGATCAATCTATGAACATGATCGACGGTGACCAGGACAGCTGAGAGCACACAAAGGGAGAGCAGCGGGAACAGTACGGTTCCAAGTTGTCGAGGTGGGAAATCGGACGGTAAAGCGATTGATGGATTCAAGATAGAATATTTGGACGACTTCTAGAATTGCGCAGTTGGTGGCACGGCATTGGAGGGTGTGTCAGGGACACATATGGGACAAATGTGTATTGTGTAAATTGAATAAGTAAATTGAATACCCTAGGTCGGTAAGAGGTAGGTAAGTAAATTGAGTTTCAGCGGTCCTTACTGTCTTAAACCCCGAGCGGCGAAAGAGGAGCCACCGTCCCACCACCTGGGCACCACACACCCAGCGCACCTTCTACCTATTAGTCAGTTACCCGTTCAGCCCGTTATTTCCAAACTGCCCAGCGGGTGCTACGGTCTACCTACCACCGTTTGTGGGGCCACATGATTTTACGCCTCAATTATACATACTAGGTACTAGGTACTACTTACATAACCTTGGAACCTTGGAAGTGTGGCTTGAATTTAAATATTGATGTACATGTGCACCTAACTTATCGATTATTGGCTACTCCACCTCGACGGCTCTATCTACGTCACAGCCAATTACAGTTACAGTTATTAGTTGTTAAACCATTTACAACTTGAGGCCGGGAGTTCACGATGTAAAAAAAACACAATTGGTGATATAGGAGAATGAATTGCATTCTCCGGAGATCAAAGATACTGCTGCCACGGGTTTCGAAGGTAGTAGGAGCAACAGAAGCAATCTCGTTGACGGCGAAGCGATCCTACGCATTCCCAGCTGCAGCACCTCCCACCCACCAGGTCTTCAACCGCCGCACGAAATGGTTACAAAAAGAGCGCGTTGCCGCCGACGTCGAGCACAGCCGGGTGGCCGACTATCTGAAAGATGAGGTAGCTATCCGGCTCTGCGACAGGTTGCTAGTATGCATCCCCCTCTGCTATGGGCCATAGGGAATGGTGAGGGTACTGATACATATATACCAATCCGCAGGACATCAAACGCAGCTACGCCCAAGTCCTCGACCTCGGCGCAAACTCATGTAACATCGCGCGGGCCCTCACGCGGGAGAACCCCGACCCCCTTGACCCACAACCCACCTCCGACCCGATCGCCAAGCGAATAGGGCACCTCCTCGCCGTGGACTCGTCCCACACGCTTCTACACCGAGACGCCGACCTCCCCTTCAACAGCCACATCAACATGACGCGGCAAGTGCTGCTTGATGAGGAAACCCTCCCCTTCGAGGCCAACACTTTCGACCTTGTCCTCAGCTCGCTGAGCATGCACTGGATCAATGACTTACCCGGCGTTCTTGGGCAGATTAATAACGTCCTCAAGCCGGATTGTGCCTTTATGGGTGCCATGCTCGGCGGTGACACACTGTTCGAGCTACGCACGTCGTTACAGCTCGCGGAGCAAGAACGGCGTGGTGGTATCTCGCCGCACGTCTCACCCTTAGCCGATGTTCGAGATATAGGCGGCCTACTCCAGCGCGCCGGCTTCAAGATGCTGACCGTAGACGTTGACGACATCGTTGTCGACTACCCGGACACATTTGCGCTGATGCAGGACCTACAGGCCATGGGTGAGAGCAACGCCGTGATCGGCCGCGAGATGGGCGGCATCCGGAGGGACGTGCTGCTCGCCAATGACGCCATCTACCGCGCCCTCCACGGCAACGAAGATGGGACCGTGCCGGCCACGTTCCGGATGATATACATGATCGGGTGGAAAGAGTCGCAAGACCAAGCTAAGCCATTACCTCGGGGTAGCGGTGACATTAACTTAAAGGACATTCTAGAGACGAAATAGTAATAGAGAATAAGTCAGTGAAATCATGGCATTAATGAATTACCTCATCTAATCCAGTTCCGGTCTGTCGGCGACCCTAAGCAACACAATATTCACGCAACCTCATGACGTATCCTGCGAAACAATGTGAGATTTTAGCACCCTTGAAGATATAGGCATCCACCTGAATTATCACCTCAGAAAAAGAAAGAAAAAAGAAGCAAACATTGCGCAACCTCTGTAAATATAAAACGCGACGATCTGGGCAAAACTTATGGGGGCGGAGGAACAACCTCACAAATCCCCGTCATAGCAGCCCGACTACTGCACATATCGACCTATGGCTAATCTTAATGTTAGCTTATATACAGGGGAAAGTCTCAAGTGTTAAAGGGGCGTTGTTAACTTACCTCCTTATCCGTCCGCCTCGTAGTTCCGCCTTGCTAGAGAACTCAATATAACACACCTCGCACTAAGAGTGTATCGTGGAACTCGTCCGGTGGCTGCTGAACGCGTCAGGGGGTGGGGACATCGTTTGGCACAGCTGGCAACATAGATGCGCATTAGATGAGTGGCTTGCTATCTGCTCCGCCGGGATGAGCTTGCCACACGACAGGATTGGGCATCTTCTTAAGTTCTTAAGTGAGCTTCGAAAGCAGCTCTGTCCTGGCGGAAATCAGCACGACAATGGTCGCAGATGTTGTGATGATTTGGATCTTTATGGAGTTGCGCCAAAGCAGCCAATGTCGATGGTTGCTTAAAACAATATGGGAGTTGCTAGTGCCTCATATCGTAAGCTACATCGGAATTAAAGAGTTGTTCGAGTTGATCCCGGCTTTCGAACAGAAGCCCGCAGGCTGTACATGCAGTTGGCTTATTGCAACGGTGGTGATCTAGGTTGCCTAAAAAAGGATGCCGGCGGAGTCAAAACAAGTTGGCAGGAAAAGAAAGATCTCGGCGACGAGGTAGGCAGTTTCGACGGTGATGTAAAATGTGTTTGTTGTATTCGAAGATGTTGTATGTGTATTCTCGGTAAAAGAAAGATAAAAAAATGAAAACGAGTCAACTGCCGTGACAGAATACGAAAATAATCTAATAGAGTAGGGTGTAAGTAGTAAAGCCGGCGTGAAAGACAATGGAAAGGAGCACTTGACTACGCGTCACGCAGAGGGAAGGAACAAGATCAAGACAGTCGTCAAGAATCAAAGACTTACACGACAGGAGCGATACGGACGAGGAAACTGAACAGTACCTAGGTAGTCGCCCCTATGTTGTAAGTATCATCTAATATTAACAGTGTATTTAGTAGGTAGTTTAAACTTAGGTAGTCTTTAATACGAACCTAGGAGATAGGTGTTGCTAAATTGAAGTTATTTTCCGACTTAAACTGCCGACGTCAAGCAATAAAAAGGGGCTCACCTCTTACCATAATTACCATATCATCTAAATCATATTTCTCTTATAAAGCTATGATAGGTGTCATAGTGTAAATCACGAGTATGCTATTCATTAAAAAATTAAAAAGAGGTAAGATGGTGATATGTATATATATATCGATCTGAATAGCCTCACTTATCAATGTAAGAAATAAGTATAAAAGGTAGCTATATAAGGTTCACCTTATATACTGTCAAAGTAGGTAGTCACGAAACCTTATTAGTCATGTGATCACCACAGCAACATGACTAACATAGCAACATCTAGGATAGTTCCATTTTCAAACAGTTCAAACAAGCTTGTTAAATATGCTGGGGCAATGAACTAAGTATAACTACATACAGTAGATATACACCTCTGTAATCAAGTAAATAGGGGGTAGCATGATGTTTATCTTATGTCGTGACCTACACGCATAAGCAGTGGAGGGAAGTCTTTACGTGACAAGCAGTTGGATATGTAGAATCGACGGTGAAGCTCACCTCGTAGTTAAGTAGTATAGGAGAAGGAGATAGAAACAAAAGGTATAGCAACAGCAGGCGAGTATATTCATGGTCCCATTTCTAATAGTAACTTTTGAAAAGAAGCTAGACTTTGCGCCAGTCCGTCATGCATCGTTCTATGCTACCGAGGCCGGCGACGTCGACAACCTTCTCGTGCCAGCTTAGCAGCACGCTCATGGCCGTACCCGTAGACTCGTTTGTGCCGCCGGCTCTTGAACCGATCTGGCTGAATCCCGTAACCTGCGGTGTCAAATTCCGCGTCGGGGTCCGTATCCCTCCACTTGATGACCCCCCTGACATACCTTTGTATCTGTATATACGGTTAGGTCTCTGATGATGGCCCTGGCTAAAGGGACAGGGGAAACATACAGATACTTCATCAACACATCTAACAGTTCGCTGCCGCCCTCGGAGCCATAAATCCTCTGTAGCATTGGTGTCATCTCACTGGCCTTGATCGACTGCAAGACCTCGACCACGGTCTGCATGTGGGCTTCCTATACCATCACCGGTCTGTCAGCACCTTGGTCCATCTTATCACTAACTTCCAATTCATATTCCTAGGATTGTATCCCGAGGCTATAGCCTACCTTAGCAGAATCATTCCCATTGTACACCGGGATTTCCAGACAGCCCCTGAGAGCGCCTTCGGCATCACCGCCTCTCAGCAGCTGCCGCACCTGGGCATTCAACTGGCGGACATCAGCCTCGCCGATCTCGGGTAGAGGCGGGTGCAAGGTGGAAGTATCGAAGTTCTGTGACGAGTCCGGGTCTAGGGCATCGATGTTGATGGTCCGCCAGGCATCGCTGAGGGAGGATTGGGTGTGCTGCTGGATGATGGACATGGCTGCTGCTGTTGTTGTCCGCGCTCTTCGAAGCAGACGAGGCTGCCCAACCGAGATGCAGAGAGGGGGCTGTCTCTTGGTCCTTTGGTGTTGGTGCCTAAAATTAGATAGATAAATTTGCCGCTCTTGCCTCTGCTGCCACTTGCTACGTGTACATGTGACCCTCGGAAATGAGTGTGCGAGAATAAGTGAGGCTCTTTTCTCGAGATTCGGGGTCGGTCGGTGGAAGAAAGACGGATGGTGGGGGTACCAGGTAGGTAGGTAGTGTAGAATTGACGTTGCAGGTCCTAAGGTTTCTGTTGTTGGAGTCCTACATAGTGTAGACAGCTGCAGCTTTGGGTGGGGCTTTCTTTTTTTACAGAGGCTGCGAACTGTGGCTTAGAACCGGAGAATCACCCGTGCAGTGTGCTACCTCACTGTATGTATTGTACCTACCTAGGCTAGGTAGGCACCCTCAGGTAGGCATTTCTCAGAGGGGTGGCTTAGCTGCATCTACACCCGCGCGCTTACAACTTAAAACCTTGGAACCCTACCCTTAAAAACTTCTACGTCACTGCCACTGCCACTATCACACACACACAACCTACAATACACCTGCAGAAGCAGAAATGTCGACATGAATACCTACCTACCTAGGGTATGTATCAATACCTCGGCAGGTAAGCCAAGTTGAATATGAGGCTACCAATAACAATAGGATACAAAAACTCGCCCCCTTCGAAGTAAATATAACAACATCCTATGAGTAATGTATCACCTGGACATCTACGGAGGCCAATCTGCTGAGAAATCACCATCATCCATCTCTCCGGCGTCAAAGTCGCACAATGGGAGGCTTGGAGGCAGCCAACATGGTCGATGAATTGTACGGAGACGAAGAAAAAAAACAGCCCAACTTACTCCTACGAGAATGTTTGGGCTCGAGTTGACCAGGAGTTACTTCTCACTCCAGTCAGGTTAGCTGATGCCATAACTGCGAGTCATTATGGGCACCATGCTTTCATCAGTCGTATAACCCCGAAGCTTGCTCTCAGCCCCCCCCTAATTGCGAACGACTCGCCTTCAAGCATACACGTATAACGTCCCATGATATAGCTAGTGCTAATAGACCCTCCAGGCCGAGTAGGTAGTTTCATACCGACGAAGCTGCACCCTAAAGACATAGTCGGGCTTGTCGGAGTTGATACTGAACACCTACCTATTTCATATCCTCAACCAAATACAACGACAACTGTTTTTTTCTTTCTATGTGTGACCCCTTTTGGAATACGTGGGACCGAAGCAAAGGTCTGAGTAGCGACTACACTAGGTCCATTCAGCTACCGAGTTATCCCCTATGCACCTCTCGACCAAGTGGTATTCGTAGGAATAGGATATCGTTGTGTCTAAATTTAATCCACCCAAATAGTCTGCAGAATCAGGTTGAGATGTACATATCTATTACATATGTTATCTCGTGGAGTAACATGTATACGTATGGCACAGATCCAATCAAGCTATCGTTTGGGTACTGAGTGGCACAGGTGGCCCAAATGGCTGGCAACTCATAGGCTAGATAAAATTGTGTATTGAACATCTGTTGGCTAGGCGAAGGAACTATTCTGACTTCACCAGCCCTGCAACTGTACACTATAACACTACATATGCTCGAGCCTCTGAGGAGCAGAGTTACAACCGTGTTAACCTACCTATGGTTATGATGGGGGTGGACGGACCATCCCACTGAACCCCTATTCAGCCCGGGGAAATGGGTGAATGAGTCACGGCTCAAAATAATTTTGTGGTTGGCGGAGCGACTAGTGTAGTGTAGCTCTCCATACACTTTATCTGGAGCCAGGGAGCCGACCCAATCGAAGGGTTCTATCTCGGTGATGTACGAAGGCCCACTAGGTAAGGGTCGAGAACATCATAGTTCTTTGGAGCTGCCAATAGAAGCTATCAGCCCTATTTCTGCACCTACATAATAGCAGATAGACTCAAAGAGTACGGATGCCTGGTTAGAACCCGATATGCGTTATTAACCAAAGGGAACAATGCCCTGAGAGGTTGGGATCATGAACATGTAGACCAGTAAGTACCTAATATTGGCTTAGAACTTTTCATTTTTCATTTTTCATTCCTCAGATGACCCAGGAGGCGACGACAATCCCCGTAGCTAGGCCATTCCTTCATTCAGTCTTCTTACGTACTATGTGCCGAGCACTACCCGCACCGATAGGGCTCTGATCATCCAGCGGCCAGTTCGTCGATTCCAAGAATGCTTCCGGTGAAGGCGTTGCCGAGAGTGAAAGTGCTCGGGGTCGGAAGCGAGTCTGGGAATGATGCTATCTGTCCGTCAAAGCTCAAATGTACTTGGACAAAAAATTTTCCTTCGTAATTTAACAAAGCGCGATGATCTAGGTATGTACACTAGAGCGAGCGCATGGCTAACCCGTCGTAACGGAACGCTTCCCCGATACTAACGAGCTTCTTTAAACAGGCCAGACAGGGGAATGTCTGATCTTTACCCGAATCGAACATGACAGGTTTCTCAAATCCCGACGATGGGTTTGGAACTGCCGGGGCCAAAATGTACTACCTACCTGGCATGACAGGTTCTCCTTCTGAAGCCATCATCATATGGATTTGGCGGATAAGGCTTGCTGACTCTAACATCATATCGTGATTCCTAGTAGGCTCCTGAGCAATCAGTCTCTGACAGCTGTGTATGAAGTACTCGATAAAATGCTAACTTGTGGATCCTAGTACAAATGGCTGGGGAAACGTTTGAAATGGGTAACGTCTTTGGAAATGATATAGTGGGCCTATCAATTACTGTTATGCACTCATGGGTCTCGAAACCTAACGTGGTTGACATGATGCTATTTCGGATGTGTGCCGTCTTAAAGGGGCCCACATCGCGTATCCCATTTAGGACATAGCAGGGTCCATGGCGTTGGGAATGGCAAGGCAGGGAGATCATCAACTCCACTAGGACTTCACCTTGACTCTTGTAGGTAGCCGCAAGGTTGCCGTAAGAATCGCTCCGCATTAGATTATCGTTGATTGAGATTCTGCAAGGTACGGCTCTGCCTCGAGAACGCATCAAGGCGAGCATTGATTGGGTGAATTGACTTGTTAATAGTGTACATCAAATTCCCAACCACCATAACGCTGGCAGACTGGTAAGGATACCTCGTTACACTGCTGATGTCCGTTAGGGTTACATTGCTCTAGGCTTGACTTTCCATGATATTCGCCGGGTAGACTCCCGAGGCCTTCGAGAACCGCCCAAGCTCGGATGGGTACTACATAGTATGTATGTTTTCACCATGTGGACCGCGGGATGAGCCTTCACCGTCGTCGAACTGGCTGGTCATCCTTTAGCCTTGACAACTTTGACAAGGCTATTTGTACCGTGGTGGAGAAGGAACTGACAGGAACGGTCCACAACTCACATTCCCGACGATGGGAAGCACCTTGATGCACCATGCTGCCATGGCAGCATGGTAATAGCTATCCAGCCATTTACAGCACATGCTCATACGTTGTACCCAGCATTTTGTATGGATATCGACCCAGACCAAACTGGTCCCGCTATAGTATGTATGAGTATTAGCATGGTGTGAATCGGGGGACGGTCCCGTTAACTTGGGAATCATATAAGAATCTGACGATACTATTACCGTAAAAGCATCCTTGCCAGGGAACGCCGCGTTGCCGGGTATGGAGATTTTTGAGTGCCGTAGTGAGCGTGGATCTATTGTGGATGCTATCCCAAGGGATCGAGTTTCCAATTCGGCGACGAGGCTGGCAGGCTGGCATAAATATACCCTGCCAAAAGAACCTTAGCGGTTGGGAACTTGCGTAGATGACAACTTCCATGGTTTCTATTTTCCGTCGTATGATTTGTGACGAGAACATTGATACTAAGACGATAACGCGGCATGAAAAGAATGTATTGGTTTTCCTTCAAATTTTCAAGTCTCGGGAACATCATTGGCTACAGAGGATTTAGATCATCAAACCAACGAAATCCAAGTAAACAGATATTGTGCTCTCATTGAGTACCTAGGTAGTCGGTTGAGGAATCACATGACGATGAAACACTGCGCCTGGAGTTGATTGCGTATGTACATATGTGCAGCATTGGCATGTAAGGCACGAATTGCTCGTGGTAACCAACCAATGTATGTATACATGTCGATATTCCCGGTTAGGTAGCCGCCAATACAATGAAAAAGAAACCTTTTCGATATATACTCGATGGGGCTACCGAGGCGGCGCTCAGGTAGGGGTCCAATGTAACCACGATATGGGATTATTGTTTAGAAACCACGGGTTAGAACCCAAGGATTTTCGCCATAACGACAGCCGAATTTGGACTAGCTAAGGTCGAAGCAGACCTTGCCACTTGGGATTCTCTTGGCTCATTGTGGCTACCCGTACTGTACCTATAGTGTAGGTGATCATAATGGTATACCTAGTACCCACGGAAGGTAGTGTAGGTGGTAAAAACGTATGTATGATGACGAGAGACGATGACGATGAAGATGGGTCTCCCTAAAGTTTTTGTGTAGGTCGAAGGGCCAGACTCGTAAGGAGTTTGGTTTGGGACTTCTGCCGCCTGGAAGTATGTACCTAGATACATCCATACCTACCTAGGTAGGTACCAGGTAGGCAGCTAGGTACCAAGTAGTGTAATTGGGGCTGCCTGGCTAATGCAGGAACAACGATAATGAGTGGAGAGCCATGTGGCAGTTGATTCCCCAGTGGGCCCCAAGTACCTAGGTACCTAGTGTAGGTAGCAGCCAAGGGTTGTATCGAGTAGGTACATTTAGTGAGAAATACCTAATTCCTACCCATGTCTTTGTTGACTACACTAGTCCCCTGAAAATGATGGCATTATGTCGGTCTTTCTGATTGAGCAACGGGTAATGTTCCCTATGGACATGCCCTGACGTAGTACTTGTGTACCTAACCACCTACCTATGGTAGGATGAGACGAGAAAAGGGAAGAAGGGCTAGGCGAATGCTGATGATAAGCGATTCGACATGGAGCTGAAAACACACTGCCTGATTGCGTGCAAACTTCACAAAGCAACTTGCGAGTCGAGCCATCGCTTGAAGCTGCTGAAACAAGTGGCCCGATTAGTAAGAAGTTCCTAGCTTGGCGTGGATAGCTCTTCATACCACTACCTCGGCGTTCCGAGCTTTGTGATGGTGGTGGTGGGAGGCGAAGATAGAAGGATGGATGCTGATTGATTTTGGGGATACATGTTGTATCCCGTCGCCTACCGTACGTAGTGTAGTGTGTTGAGAAGAATATTGAGATCAATTCCTTATTGGTGTTAAGATATCTCTAGTTTCATACATGGTTGGTGAAATGAACAAAGATCGACGCTGTATTTTTGGTGGGTGAGGTGGACTCGGTACAATGGCGAAAGAAAATAAAAATGGAAAATGGAAAAACATTGGATGGTCTAGAAGCCGATCTTATTGCAACCACCCCTGAATCTGGCTGTTGCCATTTTCTATTAAGTACCTAGGTTAGTATTTGTGGTCTAGGTAAGCGCGCACATCCATACCTTATGTACATAGTAGGTACCTTAGGTAGCGCTACCTCCTACATAAAGTAAGCACCATATACGGAGGATACGTATATTTCCTACTGCAGTTAAACGTCTGTTAGAGGATTGTGGAGAAAGGTTAATTAGTCCTAGGCAATATTAAATTTACAAATGGACGTATTATGTACCTATACACTATTCTATGTGTCTACTAGGCTATTAGGTACATAAGGTAATTTAGGAGTGTCCAGGTAGGTACCATCCGGGTGGTCAATTATCCACCAATTTCCTTCTAGAATCCTAATGGAAAAAAATATATCCCTTCTTTTTCATGCACCCCCTTCAAACCCTGGCATGCTTTACCTTGAAAGAGAAAAACTTACCTACCTAACTAAGTACCTCCTAGTTAATGATCCATGGATACATACGAGAAGCCTAAACGTTTGGTGTACCCGCTAAATACAGTAATATGTACGTACCCTGAAAGGTTAGATCGTACTTACACCTGCATACTGGTAAGGCAAGAGGAACTCTAATGCAGGTCGCCGCCCGACAATTTGGATTCGTTCGAATTCAGACGAAGACTATTAATGGATCTTAATCTTTATCACCTATTCATCATTTATCATCCATTATCCATCCTTATCACCCATCAAAATACCTAATGCTGAAAGAAAACAAACCCGATCTAAGTCACACATAACAATTATTCGCTTCTTATGTCCTCTTTACTATGTGATGATTCTGATGTCCTGCTGCACACTGCCATGTGCTGATGAATACCTTCTAATGTTGCCGTCGTCATCGTCTTGGCTATCTACATACGGCACCTACCTATTACATGTAGGTACCTCCTAGTGTACCTAGGTAGGTAGGTGGGTATACATCGATACCTCATGTCGTACCCACCATACGAACAAACGAACGTCTACGTAAGCCCGTTATATTGGAATTGTTTCGGGAAACGAGAAACGTTTAGAATGTGAGGTGTTTGTTGATCGGAATTATCTTCCTTTCTGCCACACCCGAGCTACAAATCAGTTGGTTAACTTACGCCTCAGTGAGTAATTCGCATAGTCGAGCAGTTTATGTAGATCTAAACAGTACCCAGGCTAGGTACCTAGGTAGGTATCCCAATCTACTACCTAAGCAGCTAGGTGAGTAAGCACTGACTGAGGTTGGAATATCATATGCTGATGCCAATCGGACCGGCCTTCAGCTGCTACGCCTCGGTAAGTGTGTTCGTCGATGCCCTCGGGAATTGTAACATGGCATAACATGGCAAACTTTGTCATCAACAAGCCACATCGACGTGCCCGTTAAAACTTTGGGGTATGACAATGCCATGCATTCATGCTCCCGTGTAATGGCACTCGGCTGCTGCATCACTTCCGGGGTTCGATACTCCCGATTCTTCAGCCTCACTAGATGTCGTTGACTCGGGTGCCATTACCAGAATAGGTCGCAATCTCACGGTTTTGATGCATCACGTACATTACGAGAATTCTAGGCTGTCTGGCATGTCTACGTATTCGCCAGACTTTGTACATATCATCCTTCTACGAGATGATTTTCAAGTTGTCGCATTTCCTGTCAGCAAATTCCGACCAGTGACCTGTCAACCTGCCAAAGACCGAATCACCACAGCGCGCTAAGTCGCTCCCGTCTCTTGGTTACAGTAACCTACCTAGCCTAGTATCGGACGAAGCACGGGGCCACTTCCGCGCTGAAGTCAGAAAGTCGCTGAAGTGGTTGCATGAAACCTTCCCTTTCTAGTAACTAGTATGCGGGTGGTTCGCCTACTTCAGACTTTCTTTGCACACCCCCGATCGCTTAAAGACTGAAACAGGTCTAAATAGTGCGATCAACGTTTTGATCTCATTGATCCGTACCATAATATCCCGTGGGGGTTTCTAACCGAGGGCTCGAGTTCATAGCCACAGCCCAAAGTTGATGTTAGGTCGATAAGCGCCTGCGGATGCTCGCTGACATACATATTACATCGTCATTGATGAATCAGACGGGAAGAGATGCATGTCATCAGATTTCTATAGGTACTGTACAACTCCGACTATTCGACGTATTAGAAGGCAAGGCTACGTCGATATTATACGTTGCCCAATACCTCGGAGCGGCTATCCCGTCAGTCAATGCGGCCGACTCACAGCGCTGCTGCTACCTGGCCGCAGTAGTGCCTTGTTCTATGAGAGTGAATGGAAAAACTGCAGACAATTGTTGCATGGTTACCAACCACATTGCCGTCGTAGTAGCGCATATTTACACACGTTCTCGTGCTGTACGAGCGGCATCACCCGTACTCGTGCTGCGGTAGCGTTTTGTGCAAGGCTGCGCAATGGGTCCTCGAAAACTTACCGTCTTGGGCTTGTCAAGTATCTCACAGCAGACGAATCTCGGTTCAACGAATCTGGATCCATAGCCTTGGGATACGCAATACAGATTGACATCGGGTTTATGAGATTTGACTATTACCTACACTACGCTTTTAGAAACGAGCTGAAAAGGAGGGGTTTCATTTCCTCTTAATTTATCAACTTTTGATTTTCTCGGAATGTGGGAAAAAATAAAAATAAAAATAAAACAAAAGTAAATATGAGGAAAAAAAACCCAGATCAGCAGCCCGACCGACTTATGCAACCATCTGTCATCTTGCTTGATGTATGTAGCTGAAGTTGTAACGACAAAATTTTCTCAAGTGTCTCTTAGCTATGTTTGACCTATCAATATTATGGCGTAGGCCGTGTGAGAACCCCAACTGAGAGTTTTTGGCGGGTCAAAAGCTACCTCATAAGTCAACATATAAGAGGAGGAATATCAATAAGCAAAAATCATCGCCAGCCTTACCGTCGCTCAGATCACCATACCTACCTAGGTAGGTAGGTACTGTTCTGTTTTTATAATACGTACCTACCTCCTTAGTAGTGTGAGGGTCTATAATCTTTACTTTTCTTCCCAGACAATTTCCCACGCCAACGATGCATGTAGCATGCTCGAACAGTCATCTTCTTTGTGGCTCGATTGCTGTGAGCGAGGCGTGGCGTATGTATGTATGTATATGTATGTAAGTATGTGGTGGCTCGTGATCCCTCCCTAATTCCGATGCCTTTCTATCAAATTATTGCTCGTTCCGTCTTCCCCTAGTTCCGCCGACCCGCTTATGGAGCTGACAATCCGTCAAAACAACCAAGTTCCAACTCCCCCGTTATCTTTAGGCTACTATAGGCAACATCGAGTGCATAATCTGAACGAGAAGAGACACTCTAATCTTTTACGTAGTAATGTATTGGATTATGGTAATTATAATGGGTCTGGCTGGAAGCCAACCAATACATACATAGCACTAAATAGTAGATACATGTAAAGGTACTTAGTAACGGACATGGCTTACTTAATTCGCATAGCTCTCCATTAGGGTCAAGTACCTAGGTACATAGACACACTAGGCCTTGTATGTATCTATGTACCGATGTATTATGTACACTAGTTTTGGAGTCGGGTTGAATTGTCGTAGTTGCGTTACACCGCAGAAGAAAAGGGTCCTCACCTAAAGGATGTACCTAAGGTACTGTATTATTCCATGTACATATGTATTCAAGCCTTACACACACAAAAATCAAAAATCGAAAGGAAAAAAATTATTACATATGAATGTGCTCCCACTATTGCTACTACAACTACAAATCTAAGTACTACATATTACATATTACATACTACATATTACATACTATTATTACTATTACTATTGATATTGCTACCACAACATAACATACGCATAACATGCGCATAACATACTATTTAAGGAATCATATTGGTTTCTAAACAAAGGAACTAAAATAAACTACCCAGGCTGCTAGGTATTATTAAGAAGGGACCAGAAAAAACAAGGCGCTCTCAGACATGATACATGATACATAACATCTCATAACATCTTCGCTTGGGTTAATTTCAATTCGACTCATACCACGGAGGCAAAAAGTTATTGTTTCCCATCGCGGCTCAAGTGCCTGCCAAGTTTCAAGCACACCCCAGACTCGCGGCCGGGTCGATTCCTAGTGCCAAAAGCAGCAGGAAAGCATTCGAGAAAGATTCGAAAAAGAAGAGCCAGGTTGAGCCCTGTTTAGCGTAAAGGGGAATATTACCGGAGTGGATCAAATCATCCCCAAACGATAAGAGGATCTCCCTTGAACAATGGCTCTCCCCTGTTGGGCCATACATACCTAGCAGAAGAAGAAGAAGAAAAAGAAGAAAAATCACAATGATCCATGATCCTACTCCAGAGAGAAAGAATTTGGGACCCGGCCCCCAGTCTGCACTGCTGTTCATTCTGTCATTCTCGAGTTGCAGCGTCAGTGGCATTCTATGCTAGTGGTCAGCAAAACCAGACTCCACGCTATTGCGTTTCGACACCGCAGGTAACCAATACTTCGAGAGGTGTACGACCAGTCACCTTCGATTCTCCGGCCGGCAGGATCACACCATATCCAGAGAATACTGAACACATCATGTAGATGGGCCCAAGAGACCTGCAACTATACCTACCTAACATGCCTTCATTGAGTTGGTCTCAGTGTGCGCTGGCTGGTGGTCCACTTGAGTACCTAACCATGATGGGAGTCGCCCTGTTTACTGTAAAACTCGACAACATGTCGAGACCGTATTCACCTAAACCTAACTAGGCAATATCTCTAAAGTTATGGGAAAAGAAAACACAACAAGGGAAACAGCCTTAATTACTACGGAAGTATCATTGACAGCAAATACTCGGGAAACCTAGGCCGCGTAGATACATTGGTCTTATTCCCCTTTTTTTTACATTCCTTTTTTTGTTTTGTTCTATTTTGTATTTTATTTATAAGTGTATTTTCTTTTTTCCACTTAAGTCTACCTCTCCTATCCCCTCTGAATACCTAAAATAGAAGAGCAGAGCTCGAGTACCTACCAGACTCTCACTTGTCACTTTAAATCAACCCTTGTCTTGGGACAAGGTACTACAAATACCTACGCACTTCGGGATGTACTTGTACCCATCCATCCATATCCTCATACCCATACCCATACCCATCCACCCCCCCTGTACAAGCACGCGGCTTGGCAGGCCGTCAGAGAGCTATGGGAATGGAAGTACCGTGTACCATTTTAACCCCTGCCTTCGTTTTGGTAGCAAGTTTGGGAACTGGTAAATGAACCACATTTTCGAACCCTTCCCCTTGGAAAAAGGAATTAAAAGGAAAATAATAATAATTATTAGGTACGGTACTTGGGCTGATACTCAGCACAGGTCTGGTAAGACCCCAAGCTTTAGCAACAGGCTAGGTATAAGATGAAATGACCCTTCCCACCGTTCCTCTAAAATTTCTTAAGACGAAAATCCTCAGTCCCATCTGAATTCTTTCCTTGTACAATTAATACTCTACTACTCTCCGTCCTTCTCTGACGCGTTTCTTCACTCTCTTTACCCAGTCACGAAGCGTCGCATATTTAGAAAGGGCAGAAGCATAAAAGAAGTCCTTTTGAATACGTATGCCCCATCCGAGCACGAGCCTGCGTACCTACATAATTCGGCGAACACCTGCGCCTGCACCGTTACAACTTGTACAACTTGTTCCAGTGCTATTCGTTCCCTGTGCTGCTTTAACGATCGACCCACGCCCTGCGGTGTTGTAACGGTCCAGCCTTGAAAGAATATCCAGCTCAACCACCTGCAGCGTACCTGACATACGCCCTGTTTCTAGTCCATACTAGAGCCCTATACCCTATACCGGAACAAAGACACAATAACACGACGGCACAAAATCCTATAATACCTCAGTTTCCCGAAACCTGCGTGACTTTGCTCTCCAACAAAGGAAATCATACAAAGGAACAGGCTTCTAAGCAATCTTCTGTGATTGTCTCAGCTTCACAAGCCATTAGGTTGCTTCAGCTTCCATAATATCGCTCTTTGCAACATTACCCAGCCGACTGACTTACACTGGCCTGGCTATATTGGGAATTATACCAATATATAATCCTGCCGTCATCCCGTTGACGCTTCGGTGCTGACCTCAGATATTAATTGCGAACCAATCCATACGCCAGTCGTATTGTACCTTTACCTACCTTTTCAGCCAACCCAGAGGTCTTCTGCTATTCGGCCAAGATCCTAGCTCTCGCTGCATCGCCGCCTCAGTACCTTTCGCCAATAACCTTTCCGCATCTACGGTCTATCTCAGTGCCCCTCGGCCTTCCCACGTCGTTGCGCAACGACGCCTAAAGTGAGTCAGACTGCAGCATAGAATTTCATCCACGGCTTCCGCTGGTTTCTATTTTTTTTGTCATGTTCCGGGCTGCGCAAAATGACGATGCGACCTATCGCGAGTCACGGCGGCGATGATGGGCTTGTACATGAATACTTCTTTATTTTATATATATGTAGACCATAATCTTCGCATGAGCTTGAGCTGACTTCCACTTTTCTCCCAGTTTCCTATACCAACAGTTCTCCCAGAATTTTCGTCATGCTCGATAGAGAATCCACAATGGCCAACATGGGACGTGGAGCTTACGACACAACTGGAGTGCCAAAGCCTCCCCCGAGGCCCAAGCCTCGATAAATCTCCTTTTTGGGGGATTTGCGACAGCACATTTATCTGCGATTACGCGGCTACGTTCACGGTTCTTAATCAGTTATGCTAGTAGCCGCCGCAACTTCATCAGTCTCGCTACTATTGTCTTTTATTGGCGATAGTGAGCTCGAGCATTACTCCGAGTCCGCGATTCCTATTACGACTTTTTTAATCCTTCATCTTCGATCTGTACACCATCTTCTGCGCGCCTTACGTCTCAGCGATACGCGACGCATTCCGATACATCCATTTTAATACATTGCATTCCTATCCAGTACATCCTCGGCTCGCCGCCACTCTATTTCCCATACCACGAGGGAGATGAGCATCAGCACGGTTTCTCATGCGGCATCTTTAAAATTTCAATTGTCAACGGCGTTACATTTAGACTGGGTTTCTGGGATTTTCGGGATTTTAGAGGTTCATGACCAGCAGTCATGGTTTCTTTTCCAGCAATTAGCAACGTATCCGACTTTACCGATAATCACTAGATGGATGACCTCGCATGCATTTGGGAGAGATTGCTTGTTCCTCGGCAGTCACCGCATTGTATGTAGGTGACTCGGACCGACGAAACTAGGGCATGTCTATCATGCATGAACCAGAACCCAAACCCATCCCTTGAGTCTTGGAAACGCATTGTTGCCCCGAGACCCGCCGACAAAGCTTTTGTCGCTTGTCCGTTTCGCGAATATTCATTTTAATATCTATTCGGAGTCATCGGGTCAAGTAATGCACGGTTGGATTGAGGTTAATTTCTAAAAAGGATTTGGGATGGACTACAAAAAGTTTGGGGTTTTGTGACGGAAAAGAGCGGCTTTGCATATAGACTTTCAGGTTTTCACATTTCCTTTGTTCTCTTCGTTCACCATGGTTTGGCGGTTCTCCGCAGGGACTTGCCAGAGCCTTGGTGTCGAGATTTGTACTCTGAACTGATTTTGGAACTGGTCTTTTCGGAAACTTGTACAGTGTATTGGGCAGCACCTAAGGGATGCTTCGGGCACGATACACATTTGTTCTGTTGAGGGTTGTTGAGCCACATCATTGGGCGCGCGCTGGGCTGGATCCAGGTTGATAGATACCCCCTGTTTAGACTGTACAGTAGACAGAGAAACGATAGCTACACAGCGCCGGCATGAATATTCGAAATGATGGATTTGATTCTTTTACTCATTACCTTTTTTTTTGGTTCCCTTGAAAGTTTGCAACATTTTGTGGCCTAGAACTCATTGATTACTGAACAAACACCCAACGATACAAGACATGGATATGTAATATCTCAGGGACGCAATTAACCTCGGAATAGATCATTGTGACAGGTCTCTTGTAACATCGATGTTTTTCTTCGCTACATGCCGCTTGGTGTCAGGCTGAGACCAATAGCCTCAGATCTGATATCATCGAAATATACCTACCTAAGGCATGTATCATGCGGAACGAAAATCCTATTGATCGGTATATTTTCTTTTTGTCTTTTATTATCTTTATGTTTACTGTATTTTTAATTCCTAATCATATTCTCGATCCCGACGCACCTTGGTCTAGGTCTCATATCGCCTGCCAACTATGCAAGATCGATCATATGTCCCGTCCCCCTTCTTAGGTTACTCATCATAGTCTCGCTTACCTAGGTAACTGTTGGAAGAGCATGCATGGCTACCTATATCGTCATTCTCACGAACCAGGTCCAAACAAACACTCCTGTCTAATATGTATCAAACCTCTTCCCCAGAAAATTGGTTAAGTAACAAACAAATGGAGGGAAATGTCAACCAGTTTGACAGGTTTCCCATCAATCAGATTTCCAGATCACACACAAACCCCCTCCTTTCCCGAACCGTCGGGTCGCGTACGACCTTATGTTACCCCATATTAAGTGAGATCTCTTTCCTTTTTTTGACCTTTCTTATTCTTTCTTTTCTGATCAATCTAGGCATGCGATCATCTGGACCAACGAACGCCTTACACTTCTAACCATAAGGTTTGATGGTCATCTCAGACAGGAATGTATATCTGCTAGATGACTTCACTCGAGGTACCCCCCCCCTTTTGGTTTAATAGGGGACTCGATAGATCGATGTAACTTTTCTTAAATAGAAACTTTACCTATCACTGCATCTGCCCGGGCACAAAAAGCTGCGAGGCTAATGCAAGCTTAAAGGGAGGTTACGACTTGAAAGTGTTCCCAGTGACCGTCCCGTCGGGTCGGCCACTTAGCAATGAGGAAACGACTATGAAAAGTGGGTTGGTTTCGGGAAGGACCGCCCTATTTGCCTACGCTACACGACTAGGGTCGGCATTAAAAAAACTTTTTTTTTCTTTTCGTGATTTCATTTTCCTTCATTTCAATTTTTCTCATCGTCCAACAATAATTAATCAATCCTATGAGATTACATTGAATGCGCCGCGCCCTTGCCAACAGCTGACTTACACCAATTACATGTCTATCAACTACGTACGCAATTGTCTAGAATTATCGTTGAGTTTACAAAAGTACAATACCAACCGGTCCTCAACATATCTTGTCGCATTCCATCGAGTCTCAAACTCATCGCAACCTTGGAAGTTTTCGATATTTGGGTAGGTACCTCACCTAATGTACGGTACATGGATCCAGCCGAGTGGCTTGCACCTACATTAGGTACCGTACCGTACCTTAGCTGCCTACCTAGGTACCTACTACCTACTACCTAGAGATACGCCAATGCAATCAATATATGCAATTCCTTACAAGGAATTGGACCCTGGCCGCTCGACCTCGATCCTCCCCTGCAGTAGTTTTAGGGCGGGAAATTTCGAAGAACCCTGATCGGTTCAGGGTTGCCGCAGCGCGTCGTTAACACTATGCGATTCTTGCTACTTCGATATCGAGATGTGCATAACAGATCATACTCTACAAGCAAAATGCCATTAAATTCTCCGTCGCGGGGATCATTGCCATTACACACAAACACATGCACAAATCGTCTGGTTTGTGTACCTACCTAGGTACCTAATCCGAGTTCTTGTTTACAGGTACGTAGCATTACGCAGATTCCGGAAATGGACTTATGCTGCTACGAAATGGCCAGCTTACCAATTTCGGTTACCTCACTATCTTCCGCGTGGGGGGGCACCTTTTAGGGGAGCACCTAAGGGATGCGGGAGGGAGTGCCAGCTGGGCTGTCGACCTGTCATCTAGGCCTTCTATGGGCTTTCACTTATGAGAGATGGGCGTCCGTACTACTTCTCTCGGTTTCGTGAGGCGCCAAATTTACTGCGCCATCATGGTCTTCGGAACGCGGGAGCCAAATGGAACATCCGTAGCCTGCCGCTCACGAATCCGCCTTCTCTTAGCATACTAGGCAAGGGAAATTATCACGAACCTCCTTTCCGGTTGCCATTTGCCGTTTACCTCTCATTCGGCTGAGTTACTCCGGGCATCTCGTAACAGCTAGACGAACACAACTTTATTACACTTCTTCTTCCTCCCCCCTTTCTCCCTTTATGCTAATTCCCGTCTAATAAGACTGTTTTCGTTCGTTTGATCATCTAATGGTCACCACCAAACACGACGCGTGCCGTTCCGACATGACCGCGCCACTAAGACAATATACATACAGCATCAGGTCTGGTAGGTAAAGAATCTCTCCACGTACGAATTGGCAGCCTTGGTAATTCTATTATTATACTTACTACTACAATTCGACCAAAGGGGCGAGGCCGGGAGAAACGTCCCGACGCGACCGTACATATGTGAGGGATTTCCTCTCTGGTACAGTACCTTTGATGTTGGCCCCCATGTGCTACCCGACTAGGCAGGAGAATGACGCCGTAGGATGCAAAAGGAACAAGGGGGTTAAATTGAGAAAGAAGAAAAATACTATTTCGTCGATGCGCCTAGCGAAAATTTTCTTTCCAACGTTCCCGTCAGAGTTAGAGTCACGCTGAGGATGGCTCGGATACGAATCCACGTGTAACTGAGCGTAATAAGTGTTAGGATGCCATGGGATGGTGATGGAGATGGGTTGCGATGCGAGACGATACCACGCGCCTGTGCCCCCATTTCCCACCACCACTCTAGCTGGGTATCTTGGGGTAGGTATGTATTCCATGTACATGAGTATGTACCCTTCTCCCGAATGCGCGCCGAGGTCCCGGCCGATTGGATATGGCGGGTTTGTTCCATGCGCAAGCGGCAACGCAATGCATCTCCTCCCTATGCCCACGTTGCAACGTGGTCTCTCGCAGCCGTCCCTGCAGCTAACTGTCTCCACGGTCGCTGAGCCGTCCCGTCGGATCTTCTGGGGTTGACTGATTTTTTTTCTTCATATCCCTCTCCCTAATTTCTCATTCTCGCTGCGAGCTGAGATACGCATGAGGTCATGGAGAGACTCGTAGGATTCCGAGTACAACCTACGTTATTTATTACGGCAGGTTTGGCGGTCCACGTGTCGCGTTGTGCGACTACACCTTCGCACTTATACTGGGATCATCCTCGGTGACCACGCCTTTCCTTTTCTTTCCTTTGTCGTTGTTCAGATTCTCACTCCGCGGTTTACTGGTCGTTCAGGTCTCGCTGGCAACTGTCAGATCCGATATTTTCTAGTTGAGACTCGATCCCGGGGCTTCCGTTCGTACTTTCTCGTGTATATCATATCGCCGGACCAGGGGGGGTTGGAGGTTGCACCCCGGACCTACAATATATGCGTCCCGAGTTTCCTTTGTCTGATCAGAGACAACCGGTTGATTCTCGCTCGGCTTAGCCGCATGGACTGATATAGAATAAGCTGCAACTGTCTTGTCACGTTCAAGCCACGCTTGTCTCGGGACCCTGCTGCGAAAGCACATGGCAGCGAGCCTCCCGAGGCATGTCTAAACGGTCGACTATTTCCCTTCCCTGGCCCCTGTTCTGATGGAGCGTTACTCTCCCAGGTGGCTAGTAAAATCTATCATCATCGGCTTACCCCCGCTGAGACATAGAGTACACCGTGTACCTACGATGACTATTGGAAGTATAGATACAGGTTGTCTAGACGTCACCGGACGTGTAGATGCTTAGGTAGGGCGCTATCGGTTGCTGAAAGGGGAGCACCATCGACTAGAGTTGCCGTTCCAGAAAGCTGCCCACTGCTGAATTCAGTGCGTGTGTGTGACTTTATTGGCAACGACTCGTCGATAACGATAGGTTGTTATTGCAAGAATTACCTATGTAGATATATATTACTACCTGATATGGAATAACTACTTGACCCTATGTACCTGCCTATGATATTGAGATCTACCTAAGTGTACTGCAAAAAATCTGCCGAAAACCTGTTAAAGTACATGTTCACATTTCTCTTATGACGGGAACGGGTTGATCACCTGAGGCTGATAGTCTCTTGTCACCGCCGCCCTGATCATCGCAACGTCCTTTTCTCCTTACTATGGTATCGTTCCCAATAGGCTTGATATTTCTTTCTACAGGGTCCATTCGTGCCGGCCCAATCTGTTCGGCAGGGGTAGATTGACATCCTTTAAGTAACCATAACTAAAGGACTCGCTCTCTGTATATTTCCCAGGCCTTCGTAGTCGTGTCCCAGAAAATAAGGTTTATATACCTGGATAGGTAGTATATAGGTAAATATAGATATGAGCTTTAAGCAGGTATAATAAGCCAAAACTAGAAACTTGGCGCCGGTCGTTTGTGCGTGGCTTTTGAAAGATATTATGTGCATAATATGGTACTGTTGAACTTCAGCGCATGAATAGGGGGGCTTAACTATAGCTTTGAGGAGGCACGTAAGGGGATTGCGTACCTAGTAGGAGGTATGCTTGTTAAGAGCTGTTCAAATCGAGCTGTCTACTAGTGCGTATACCTAGGTATGTTAGGCCTGCTATCGTCGTATCTATGCTTTATGGTATGCGGGTGATTAATAGCCACGACTCCTTTACACATTGATGGCGCATTGGAACTGGTGTCCCGTTGAGGTATTAGCTTCTCCTTACGAATTCTTGAATGCCTACTCGTGTTATTTCCTGCTAGGTCATCTACGGTGATTTCAGTGTACTCGTCCTTCGCTATTACAGTCTAATAGGGAGTTATAAATCATATATATATATATATACCTCTTATCTGATAATATTTACTTAAAACTGGGTGCCTTTGTTTCGAGTTGACTTTCTTCTCGGGCTAGAATATGTTTAAGTTGTCTCGTGGGGTTCTATCAATATTCTCAGATATCGTTATCTAGCCTCCTGTTCGTCGATAGGTCTCGTATCTACGAGATAGTATATCTGACGAATAGACAAGATACTGTATATATTAACTACAATGTCAAATCAGAGCTAGCCACATATTCCTACTCAAGTTATCACTGCTCGCAACTCCCTAACAGGTATAATACTTTGCCCCTTTTTACTTGCCCATATGAACGTTATTGTATAGAGCTAAGCCTGTGAAGTATGTATTTACAAAATATACATGACGAGGATTGAATATCGTAACGACGCACTCAAGTTCCTAGGAGGAGGTAATTAAGAATTGTGATAGAAGACGTGAAAGGATTTCAGGTAGGCAGCATAAGAGAAAGAGTGGATGTCGAGTTTGTAGAAATAGGTGCATTGATATTCAACGTATATACTATTCCTCTATCATATCACAAACACACATACAGGAAGTCTCACAGCTGTGACTACGAGCATACATTGTTCCCTAAACCCAGACTCGAGAACAAACTCCAAAGAACCTACCAGCGCAAAACAAACCCAAGCCTCAACCTACCTCAGTAGTTACGTAACCGAGTACACTTACCTAACCCATCATATCCTACCCTAGCCTTCCCAGCAACCCACACAACCCAAGCATCTCCTCACCACTTCTCGCCTCCTCTCGTCTCACACACACCGAACCCGCATACCCATATACCCATAGCCCAGACCACGACTCTACGCTTCCAACCTACCTGCAACCCACCTCCGCACCGTTCTATACTCCGACCCGTACCAAGGCCCCGCCAAGTATTGTACCTACGTCTAGATTGCGCCAAGTGCGAACCTCGAAGCGCCAAGGCGAACCACTGCGGGAGAGAAGCTTTCTCGGCGCATGGCGCGCGCGGCGGCCCGGTGTAAGGCTGAGGGGGCGGAACGTCGGATTGTCATTCCGGGGAATTCCTGGGCTCCGATGGTCATTCGTATTGATGATGTTGATGTTGATGCTGGCGATGCGCGTTAGGGGAAGGCTAGATGCCTGGTGTTGTGTATGGGATGGACAATCGTGAGCAGATGCGACTTGTCAGCAAGGTAGGCAAGGAGGCAAAAACTCGTTACGGAGGATTGATGAACCCATGCCTGTTACTTGCTGACGTTTTACTAGTGGGCGCTGGTGCCCTGGTTTCGTATATGAAAACGCACGGATGTGTAGCGCAGTTGGCGAAGAGGTTCGAGGGGATATCTACCGAGTGGACTAGGACTAACACTGATGCAGGCAGGTTTCCGCTCAAGACAATGGCTGTTAATAATAGACAAATACGTCCAATAAAACTATTGGAAATTTGCCAGTCGCTCTAGAGAGCAGAACACGGTTCTCGAAAAGTTAGATCGGACTCCTCCTAGGTGAGCTTGCTGTCCCACACATTTCGTGATTTCATCTAGACATTTTTCCTTTAATCCTTTCGGATACAATTGTTCCATATACCCTGGTTAGAGGAATACCCAATGCACTTACCGACAGGCTGTGGACCTATAGCCGATACGATATTCTTGGCGGAATAATTCCATTCTACCTTTACGGTTCTAAGGGCAGCCTGATATATGATATTGGAGAGGGTTTTTCTTTTCGTAGTCTCAGTACGTATTTCTGGTTTTGACACAATGTATCAGGGAAGCCCCTTAACTGGGTAGGGATACGTCGATCCACCTTAATTCCTGATTCAAAGGAGCCTTATCACGATCTCCGGACGATTTGACCTTGGTCGTCCACGATATATTCATAGCGTTTCGATCCAGACTTGGGTAGTAGAAGGTAGCCTGTAATTTCAATACCTATCGACAGGCACAATGCCGACGATTCCCCGATGATAGTTGTTGGCTTCGATAGTGCATTACGTCGCGTTGCTTTGATCGGGGCTGTTCGCTCGCTAATTTATACCGTCTCGTGAACGACGGAAATATAGAGAGACCAACAAAATCCCAATGACCGGCTATGTAGCTATAGGTGAAACCTACCACTTCGGTTGAATAGTTCAGCCAGGTGACTTATACCCAAATTCTTGGCAATTTAGGCTGACTTGCAACATTCCTAACTTGGGTTTCCGCGTTGTCGGTCTAGATTGTCTAAATTGTCTAGAATGGGAGCCGACCTCGAGCCGAAAATAAGTCGGAGCGGAACGGCTGTGCGTGGATCGTAGTGGGTCTCGTCGATCTCCGGCGCTAAAACTTGACCCGAGCCACTAATTCGTCCAAACTCTCGATGAAATTGGCAAATTGCGGGTGACTGGAGCCTTACCTAATAGTCAAATTTTCTGTTCCTTTTTTTCTCCTTCCACAATGCACAATCCACAGGGTTTCCAACGGGGTTTCCAACGGGTTTCTTCCAACAACAAACACCCAACCCACGTTATTTCATGCGAGGCCCATGACCCACTTACACATGTTCGGGAGACATGTCTCAAAACTTCGATACCCGTGCTTCACTTTGAAGAAATTGCAATAAATTACCAATTGGAGACGCGAAAGAGGCGAAACAAGCTTTCATAAACCGGGGCAAATTCGAGAACGTGGCGTGACTTGTCCGATCTGTCAGACCACTTTGGCAGCCTAAAGACCCCTAAAAATGGCATCTCTTCTTTTCTTCCTCGTCTATTGGTGCCAGAGCTTCCCAATCCAGCCACGATGTCTTTGTCCAGGGACAGTGTCGTAATAATTAATCTGTCACATTCGGACCTTATCAGCCGAAGTCGGGTTCCTTCTCGTGGCTAGATTTGACCGAGGTGAAAGAAAAATGTCGGGAAAAACCTCCACGATGGATGATGAAATTCTGGCAGGGGGTGGCACGCGACTGCAGTCCGCTTGACTTAACTGCCACGGCTTTTCCTCGTACTGTTTTCCATCCTCTCTGTGCATCGTATTCATTCTTCCTTTTTCTTATCGTCTTCCGTTTCATTTGTCTGTAGACTCCTTCTCTGCATTCCCTAGTTAATAATATCGGTTCCAAAACATTAAACCCAAAATATTTGTCGACTAGATATATCCCACGCGCCCCAAGGCGCACTACGCTCTTTGCTGCGACCTCCTCGCCTCTCTACTTCATCCGTATGTCGCTTGTTACCTTTTCCATATCCCTATTCTAACATTCTCCCATACAGAATAGACGAAACCTGCCGGAAGAAAATTAGAAGGGTTCACGCCCAAACCGACACCAAGATGATCATCACCCGTCTTATTTCCTTGACAAACTTCGCCGTCGCCTCCTCCGCGCTTGGCTTCCAGGTCTTCGTCCTGTACCCATGGCACATCCAGCTGGACAACTCGTTCGAGGAACTCAAGAAGGAGCATCTCAGGGTTCTGGAGGCGGTGAGAGAGGTCGCGAAGGAGGTGGACCCAGACTCGAGGAAAGGCATGGCCGATTCCATATTGGGACGCCTGGGAATGAGCGCTTTTAGCGTAAGAAGGTGATTTCAAAATTTTAGCACACATGCAGTAACCATGATCATCCAACTAAACGAAGTCGACGCTTATGCCAACTATTTCCACAGTCTCTTCTCGCATGAACCAACGCCCCCTGCCATCTCACGTGTTCTCGACAACAGTAATCCTGTAAAATTCGTCGCGGACAGCGTCGCCAACATCTCTCCTGTGCCGATCAGACCCGATATGAAGATATCGGAAATTGCAAGATACGCCTTCTCGGGAGCCATCTGCTGTGCTTTCACCCATGCCATTCTCACCCCGGTCGATGTGTAAGCCATCATGATTTCGTAGCTTTGTTTGGCTGTGATCGCCACCAGGAGGGATACCTCCTGTGCATACGATGCTGATGAAACTAATGCGTGCTCAGCGTCAAGACCCGAGTCCAACTCGAGCCAGCTAAATATAACCGAGGCCTAGCAGGTGGCATGCGCCAGATCGTCGCAAGCGACAGTGCCGCGGCGCTCTTGACAGGATTCGGACCAACCGTGACTGGATACTTCCTACAAGGAGCGTTCAAATTCGGCGGTTACGAATTCTTCAAGAGAAAGACGAACGACTGGCTAGGGCCGGAGAAGGCAGCTGCAAACCGTACTGCTGTGTATCTTTCTTCGTCTGCCGCCGCCGAGTTCCTCGGAGACATTCTACTTTGCCCATTCGAAGCTGCCCGTATTAGACTTGTATCACAACCTTCATTCGCCCCTAATATGCTCTCTGCGCTGGGCAGAATGGCTAGATACGAGGGGATGACCGGCCTCTACTCCGGGTTTACGCCGATAGTGCTGAAACAGTAAGTATCCGACTTCAAGCTCATTTTCATGTCAAGTTGGGGCCGTGGAAGATTAACCTCAGCCTAGAGTCCCATACACAATGGCAACATTTGTGGTATATGAGAAAGCTATCGAGGTGGCATACTCCGTAGTCAACAAAGAAACGGCATCTGGCATGACGCTTTCGGGTGTGAATCTTGGCTGTGGACTTATTGCCGGTATGGCAGCCGCAGTTGTTTCGCAGCCTGCAGATACGGTGTTGAGCAAGATAAACAAGGAAAAAGGTCAGCCAGGTGAGGGAATTGGTCGTCGGATCTTGAACATCGTAACCCAGCTTGGTCTGCGGGGAAGCTATGCTGGTATTGGTCCGCGACTGGTCATGGTGGGCGGCATGACAGCAGTACAATTTGGAATATATGGTCATATACAGAGGGTAAAGTTTCTCCTTAATACCCCCGACTTAATCAAAGCTGATGACTGACCATTGGTATAGGCTCTTGGCGCAACGAGTAGTGCTGCCGAAGTTAAAGAGGTCAAGAGGGAAGTAGTTGAAGTTGGAAGCCTCCTGCAAACCGCGGAATTGTGAGGCATTCATATCTGTCGTTAATTTCTTAGTAGGGGATACTAGAAGAAGCTGGTATTCCTGGTATATTGCGCTAGACAACAGTGCGCTGAGGTTGTGTTTGAGTGTCTCGAGCAGACACATCATGCGGGATGATCGGACATGAATTTAATAGAAATGACATCTGTATAGATTATAGAGGGATATAGAAGAAGGACAGAGAAGGGACTTATAATTTAGAATAGAATTTATTAGATACCGAGACTATAGATTACTTGTAATCGTTGGAAACTGCCTGTTGCTGCTTGCTACCTTTCAACAACACCCAAGTATGAAAGGGGAATGATGAAGGTTAAAGAGGAGAGTTTTAGGGACGAAGACCAAGCAATGAGGAGAACTTTGATAGAAGTGACAAACCTGTGATTACCTAATATGCATGCCAGGTACCCCTACCTATAGCTAATAGTGGATAATCTTAAGGTTTAGGGAAGTACAATCCATTGTCAATCTCGAGCCTGTCTACTTCGTACCTGGTAGGTACCCGTGGAAATTGCCACCCCGCCCCCACCATCGGCCAATCAATAAATGATAATTCCTTATTTTCAACTTTTAGAACATCGACATCTACCTCTTAGCCTCTTTGGATAATTCCCAACTGCCTGGCTTTCCACCATTTAACTAGGCCCTCAACTCCCAGAATCAGTTTTTAATGTATACTATGCTTCAAAATGTCGAGTAGACAGCTGAGAAAACTCCAAAAGCAGAAGGAGCTGCAGGAGCTCGAGTCGCAGAACCACGACGAATCTAGTGACGATGACCGCCCCGCGCAAAAACCGAGAGCGAGCTTGTTTTCGGGATTCGCGGCTCTAGGAGACGAAGAAAATCAAGGCGACGACGCGGATCGTGACGAGAAGGGAGATGACCTAGTAGAGGCTTCAGCAATCCCTGTTGCCGAACCAAACAGAACCGATACGCCCAAGAACTCATCAAAGAAGAGCAAGAAGAAAAAGAAGAAGTCTAAGAAGCAGGAAGACACCCCGTCAAAGACCGAGACTATCTCAAAGAACGGGTCCGACGAGATTGACAAGGCGCTGAAGGAACTTAACCTGTCCAAAAAGCCCGCACAGAAAATAGAGGATGACGGCGCCTTTACGAAACCTTACGAGCGGATTTGCGAGCTCTTGAGCATCAATACGTACCATCTTAGGGTAATACACGAGATGCGCAATCTCTTCGGCCGAGAAGCCATCGCCGCCGCCCAAAGCGAAGAGGAGCAAGACCAGGCGCGCTCCAGACGACAACGACAGCCCTTACCGGACCAGGTAGACTTGGAGACTTATCTCAAAGGAGTGCCGGGTAAGAGCTTGCCCGAGGTTACCTTGCGGCGGAATCCCTTCATGGCTGGGAAGGACATATGGCCACGCGCTTCTACAGAAGGCCTAACGATGGAACAGCTTAAAGAGAAGGAAGGAGGTGTAATTTGCATGCCCGGCACTGTCGAATTTCGCTTTGCGCATAATGAGGGATATAATAAGCTGGAAATGAAATTCTTTGAGCTTGTCCAAATGTACGATCCTATGCAGATAGTGCATTTTCTACACCTTCACCCGTACCATATTTCCAGCCTCATACAGGTAAGCAGGATCGCGAAGCAGGATCAGAACTCAGCACTTTCTGCCGATTTATGCGAACGAGCCCTTTTTACCTTTGGTAGGGTCTCGCTGTCGGCTTTTCGGCAGAAGATGGAGCAAGGAAAAGCAAGACTTTCGTTCAAGAGACCGGAGAATCGACAGTTTTGGCTGGCCGGATACCACTACCTCAAGAACTTGATCATGAAGGGTACCCATAGGACCGCACTCGAATGGGCCAAGCTGCTGCTCAGCTTAGAACATCGCGACCCTTACGGCGTTATGCACTACATCCACCCGCTCGCTATTAGGGCGCACGAGTCGAAGTGGTTCATCGACTTTTGCGATTCGGAACTATTGGATGTGGATAAAACGGCTCAAGACACCTCGGATTACATCAGGCAGACTCTTGTTTTAGCCAAGCTCCAACAAAAGGATATAGCTGGTGCCAAGGCATTATTGGTGGAGGGCATGGGACGTTTACCGTGGCTCTATAGTCATCTCTTCAAAGCACTTAATTTAGACGTCCCTAAGGCGATATGGGGTATGCAGCCACGAAATCAAGACGAGGAACTACACACGAGCGTCTACGTCCACCAGGCGAAAGGATTATGGGATAATACACAAGCAATATCTCTTTTGAAGGAAGCCGCAGAAGAGGCGAGTAGGACGGATGTCAAACCATTCCCGTTCCCTCCTGTAGTGAAGATGAACCTCGCACGTTTCGTATACTTATTAGAGATACCCTCGTTGATAGGTCTAATACCGCGCGAATTCCTGAACACAGCGAGCAATTGGGAATTTGATCCGCTCCCGCCTGCTATGGCCCTAAATATCTTCTCATACGAGTCGCAGAGGCAATCTTGGACTCCAGCATCACTTGAGGATCGATTAAGGACTAGGCTCCACGGAGATCGTCGAGAACTTCGACGAATATTGGCGCAGGCAAGATTGGCTGGGGCGCCAATAGGCATTCAACGGGATCTGGAAGATGCGATCCAGGAGGCAATCGACGAAGTAGGTGGTGAGCCCGACGAGGAGGAGGACGAAGAGGATGTCGATGACGATGGTGACGACGAAGCTGCCGCCGGGGGCCTGGGAGGAGTCTTCCGGGCGTTTATGGAGCTATTTGACCCGCGTGGCCTGGCTCGCGACTTGGACCTCGTTGACTCAGACCTAGAGGGTATGCCTGGAGGATGGCACGACGTGGATTCATCGGAAGAGGAGTCGGACGACGAGATGCCACCATTAATAAATCCAGGAGACGGGAACAATGTTGGTGGACATGGAAATGGCGGCAATGGCGCTAACAGTGATACGGACGATGAAATGCCAGAGCTATTAGATCTCTGATATCATCAACACCAGGTGAAGAGATCTCAAATATGCGTTTTGTGCATAATACCCGATGATTACCTACCTAGGTAAAGCTCTCTCGCAATTTAATACTATGGTTCCTGCAGGAAGGCCATGCGAGGACTGGGAATACGTCGATCATGAAGCAATGATTGCACGGGACGAGTTTCTAACCCGGGGCATGGAGCTGCAACCCCTTGCATTTCTACGTGTAAGATCGATGGATAGCTTGTTAGGTGTACACATTCACACACATCCATGGATACCTACATATGTACCTACCAGCCTACTTAAGTACCTACCTGATAGTGAGGTGTAATAAGATGTTGATATCCGCCTTAATATCTGGCTAAGATTCAGAGTTTCCAATTCCGTACCTAGCAGCCTAGTGAGCAAGTTTTCGCAATCAAACGTGCGGCAGTCAAGGCGAGTTTCAGCTCTGGATGAAAAGATAGAAGACAAAAGACAAAAAGGGGGCGGCTAGATGGGAAACTTGCTCAGGTTTCATATTACGGCGATTTTGAAAGACTTTGACGTTCTTTGTTGGTGGGAGGTTGGCAGGTTGGTAGCACGCGAGACACAAGATCATATTCGTCAGATGTACCCTGATAGTGCTTATACTGTGGAAGTGTCATACCTTAGCTGCTTAGGTATCTTTATAAGAGGGACTGGCGCTATTCATGACCTTGGAAATTGTATCTTGTGGAATTATCCCGATAAGACAATGCGCCGCACTGTGATATACTTTCTTGCGATCTTTATGCGTAAAAGCAGAGCAACGGGAACCCGGAAGGCGGGGTGATATTATTAATCCCGCTTCTACCTTCTGTGACGTACCCAATTAGGTATAAGCTACCTAGGTAGTGACTTTAATAGATCCATTTAAGTACCTACAGGCTACGGAGGTACCTAGTTCCTAGACTGTAGGTACCTAGGTAGGTACCCGTAGCATAAGGATCACATAATGCTTGATCACGACCTGTCTATTTCTAGCCGTTATCAATTATTAATACAAACTTCGAGACACCCGCTCAGGACACCGTACCGTGCTACCTCTACCCGCGAGAGACATTCTCTATATAATAACCCATAGCTGTCCTCTTCCGGCCCCTGGCACCCCTCCTACCATCTGTATCAGATGTACATACAACGATAATCTCTGTCAATCTTTCTCGTCTCTGAACTCTGAACTTCTGATTACCCCGCCGAATTACGGATCTTGCGACTCGTTTTATCCACTATAACTACTATCACCACTATCACCACCACCACCCCTCATTTTATCATTTTTATCTTTCCCCAGACCAACCCAAAATACTTTCGCGATGGCCGACCAGGAACACACTTACAAGTTTAACGTCAGCATGAGCTGCGGCGGTTGCTCGGGTGCTGTTAACCGTGTCCTCGGCAAGCTTGAGGGTGAGATTTTTTACTCTAGTCCTACTTTTCTACTTCTAGCCTCGCCCGCGCCACCGTTTCTATCTCCTCTGTGCACGACCGACGATTCTATCGAATGAACGATTAGGATGTATTGTTTGTTGTTGCTCACAATAATATATAAAATAGGTGTCCAGAGCTACGAGGTCTCTCTCGAGAAGCAGGAGGCCCTCGTCGTGGCCAAGCCCGGCCTCGACTACGAGACGGTCCTCAAGACGATCAAGAAGACGGGCAAGAAGGTCAACTCAGGCGAGGCCGACGGCGAGACTCGAAGTATCGACATCACCGAATAGAGAGCTTTTGACATGAAACCACCGCGATGTTTTGCTTCGTAGGATAGGAGGGATATTCTCCTAGGACGGTGGTGGATTTTGAGGGTTGTCTCGGTCTTCCGCTCATGAATAATGCCATTTCCCTTTTTGCCCCTTTTTATGATGAGCCGTCATAAGCGATCCTGACTTGGGAAATATAAAGCCGGGTCTTTGGGACTGATAGCCTAGCATGGGATGGGTTTACATATTTGCTTGCGCCAACAATAGAGAAAGCTTCTTGATGTGATTTGATGAATCATGAATTGCATTGTCTTCTAAGTTACTTGGTTAAATATTTCGAATGATTTAAATATACCGATTCAGAAACTACATACTTATTTATAGTCAACTAGGACTATTATAGCAGAGCTTGTTATGTTTGATACTACAATGTGTTGTCTATTCCTTGTGCACACCTCCCCTCCAATACGATATTTCTACTCACGATGGACAATGTGTCTCCTTTCACGGCCATACCTACCAAATAACGGGTGTTCCCCACACATTCTGGCAAACTTCCGAAAATATCTTATCTTCTGACGCAAGCATGTGTTACGAACCTTACCTAGACCTCTCGGTAGTAGTAGGTAACTCTAGGTACATGTTATAGTTATAGCGACTGGCGGCTTAGCATCGGGCTAAGTAATCGGCTTTCGCAAGAGTTATATACCGCAAATAATCGCAGTCTCACAGCGCACTAGCAATGTCGGGTATCCCAAATATACCCGGCAGTCATCGTCTCGATTGGTCTAGTGGTCAGGATACCTGCTTGTCATCAATGAACAAGTACGCAGGTGGCCGGGGTTCGATTCCCCGATCGAGAGCTCACTTTCTTCTTTTTGTATTTTGCCTTTTCAAGCACATCTATCATCAATCAATCAGTTTGACTGTACATTTTCTGTACATTATTTTCCTTTTTTGATTGCATCCCGTTTGATAAAATGATCACTCACTTTCACTTTACTCCTTTAATTTTCTTTCCTTAGCCCAATTCTTTTCTGTTTGTCTATAGATCAGAATCCTCGAGCACAATGAAACTGCTCTTTAAATTTAACTCTTACACATTTAGTCATTCTTGAAGATGCTTCATTATATTTTGTTAATCTGTGGCCTATCATAAACACGTCGGGCGATACTTCTTGCGAATGTACGCAGCATGCATCAGCCGAGAAATCCTATGTCGGAGATACGAATAAAGAGAAGAAGCTAGTAAGCATATGGACATCGTCATGATCCTGATCTTTCTAGCCAGCACATTTATACTATAAATGAAAACGGATGAACTCGATTGCTCAAGAAGCTGAGTCTGGCTAGCTTCCCTGCCGGTGAATATAGCCGCCGGCTTGACGGAAAGCTTAACCTGTGGTCAAGTCCAATAATCGCCTCCTCCCAAGACTGACCTTTCCGCAAACGAGCCCCATGATGCCCAAGGCAGTTGCTATTTCGGGGAGAGTAGCCCCGGATTCTGGGGAAAGTGTCGTGGGGATAAATGGTTCTGCTGCGAGAAGTCGACAGTTTGGTATCGACTCTAGACCATGATTGGCTCAGGAGATCTCGATATTGGAACACGATGCGGATTCTAGAATCGAAAACCGGGCGATAGAGGTATGAGGATATTCACATGATTGGGCCCTTGTTATGAAGAGCACTCCACCATCTGATCATTCGAGAAACTTGGCCGAGCCGAGCCATGCCAGTGTTGGCCCCCCTTTGGAGCTCAAATACTTATAAACCCCAAGTACGGGGTCATGCATGGGCGATCGCGATCATCCATCAAATGCAGAGTGTAGATCCTCCAGCGTGCGACGGTGATCCCTATTATGATGGCGCTTTCTAATTTCTTGCTTTCTATTGTCCTGTCTACTCTGCTCTCAGATGTTAGCGTACAGGCTCACGGTATTGCCAGTGCCGTTGTGATAGATAGTACCTTGTAAGCTGAGGGAAAGAGTCAGTCGCTCCAAGGTGATTCTTACGACTAACTTTTGAATCTATAATAGCTATGATGGCTATAATCCAAGCTACCAATGGAAGAGCCCGCCTCCTACGGTGGTTGGGTGGTCCGTCCCAGACGACTTGCAGTATGTCGTTGTCCTAAAGCCGTCATGATTGCAAAATTTAGTAGGCCGTACTTACTTTTGAGCCACATAGAAATACGTTTATCTCCCCTGACAAGTTTAGCACTCCCGACATGGTATGCCACCTGGGCGCCAAGCCGGCGGGTGCGGCCGTCCCCGTGAAGGGAGGCGACGTGATAGAGGTGCAATGGACCCCATGGCCGGCCTCGCATAAAGGTCCCGTTCTGGACTATCTGGCGAACTGCAACGGGCCTTGCGTAAGTTTCATCTGCTCCTAGTTGAGTAACTAATGAAATATTAACTGTCCTCAAGGAAACTGTCGACAAGACCAAGCTCAAGTTCTTCAAGATCGGTGAAGCTGGCTGGGTTAACCAAGCCAGCGACCTATGGGCAGCTAATGTGCTCACGAACAATAACAATAGCTGGTTGGTCCGGATTCCCGAAGACATCGCCCCGGGCAACTATGTGCTGCGACACGAAATAATTGCGCTCCACGCCGCCGGAAACGCCAATGGCGCTCAGAGCTACCCCTTCTGCTATAATCTAGCTATCGACAGCAAGGGCACCGCAAACCCAGCAGGTGTCCCTGCGACCGAGCTTTACAAGGCTAACGATCCTGGCATCAAGTTCGACTTGTTCTCGCACCCGACGGCTTACATAATCCCCGGTGTAAGTCTGGCTTGATATGAATATCCCTCTTGGCGCATGTAATTTGATATTGAGGCTGACATCGTCTAGCCGGCCCTGTATAGCGGAGCGCTTTCTATTAGTCAGACGAAGCCAGGTCCAATCACAGCCACGGCCACAGGCGTCTACGCGTTTACTGCGAAGGCGGCTTACGCGAAAGCTGCAGATATGACACCGGTAGCTGCAGCGGCTGTGCCGACCACCCTTTTGGTTGCAGCTAGGTCGGCACCACCAGCAGTGCCTCGAGCTACTGCCGTGCTGTGATTTTGGTCTAGCCGCACGAGGCAAGTATTAATACTTGCACGCCCTGCTAAGGTTGATGATGCATATGTGTAGTCGGATAAGACAGATATAAGATTAGGTACCTACCTTAGCAGTCAGAAGTTATTCTCCGCGATGGGTTAACATTATGGCCATCCAAAATCCAATACCAAGACGTGTTTAACTGAAAGTAATAATTTTATACTACATACCGAATGCTACGATATGATAATATGGTTTAATTACCGTGTAGAGGGTAGGATCGAGTTAGCCTTGTCGGCCAAGCTTCTTCGTGATGAATACCTAGTGGAATTCGTTGGAGTGCGTCTCTCAGTCGTAATCCGCGCCTGTTTTACCCACCAATTCGGGAATCCGTATCGTCTGTATGAACGTGAGGCTAGCTGTATCCGGTTTCGATGCCAAGCTAGCGTCACCATATTGCTCGTTTTTCTACTCGGGTTTATCCCAGCATCCACGTGCGGTTGACTAACTAGACCAGATGAGGTCGGGCGATATACTCGTTGCGGTTATGAACCATCTGTGCATGCATACTAAGCGGTGCGTCGCCAAAACAAACTGCAACCTCATATTCTTCTGTTCCAAGGAATGATGAAACGGTATAGGGCCATTATGACGATCAGTAACTCACAGACTCACAGATGACCCATCCTCTCGGAAATGATGATGAGCCTTGGCACCTCCAGACGCTCTGCGCGCCCAATTATAAGCTACGCCCGAACCGGCCGAGACTAATGAGACTCTGCCGGGCATAGCGGACAAGGGGCTGACCTCTCTTTGGCCTCCCAGGCCTCCTTTGGCTCGTGAAGAATTCTTGGCGCCCTAAGGATGGAGAAGAAGTGCCAGGATTCGGTCACGTGTCCTGCTGATATGCCCGGTTGAAGTTCTAGACTTGTCCTAGGTAGGCATGTAAAAGAAATATTCTGGCTTAGCAGCCTGGCAGCTCAGGTACTTTGTTGACAAGAGTGGAAATTCGCTAGGGAAAAGAAGAAGAAAAACCCCCCTGCTGCTCTGCCCTGCTAGCGATGACTCCCATAGTTACCGTACCGCCTTTTGTTTCTTCTTCTTCTTCTTCTTCTTCCAAGTTCCAACACCGACATGGCTTAGGTACTTTAGTTTTGTTGATGAGCTTGGCTTGGCTAGCTCGGATCCTACCAAGACTTTACTTGGAAAGCCTTTCGCCTTTTATTTCCCTCACAAATCGCACGAATCATAATAATATCTCCGCTTAGTCCGCGATTTGCCATAGAGTCTCGTCCGAAGGAAGCTTTCTGGGTTAGTCATCAGATGTCCCGCTTGATAGCAGCATCTGGACAGACACCACACTGACCTCCACCGCCATGTGGTCTGGCCTGGCCCGGCCTACTCGCTCACCTCCATGAATTAGAATTAGGTCGCTCACTGTTGTTGTTGTTGTTCGGTTCGCTCCATCTGCCGAACGCTCGCTCTCCCGGCTGTGCATAAAACACACACACGGAAAGAGAACTAAACCCCTAATGGACAACGGGAAGTCGCCGGCATCGGTCAGCAGCAGCACCACCAAGAGCCCGGTCTACAGCTTCGTGGCGCCCTCCCGCAGCGTGAAGCGCCCGCGCCCGGTCAAGAGCTGCCTGGAGTGCCGGAAGCGGAAGCTCAAGTGCGACCGCGGCTCGCCGTGCGCGCAATGCCAGAAGGCGCAGCGCGCGTGCCGCTACGCGGCCGAGGGCGAGGTCGTGAGCCTGAGCGACGGCTCGGACGCCGAGACGCCCGAGAGGACGGTCAAGCGGAACCGCGCGGGGGCGAGCCAGGAGTCGAGCCAGCGCGACGCCGGCTACGCCATCGTGCTCGAGGAACACGCCGCCAGGCTCGAACGCCTGGAGAACCGGCTGCTGAACTCGAGAACCTCGTCCATCGCGGAGTCCAGCAGCGCCGGTCCGCCCCAGCAGCGCCCGGCCGCGTCATCGCTTACGATTCGCGGTTTGACAGTGAAAGGGGGGCTGCGGACGCGGTTTTTCGGCCAGATGAGCACGCGCGTTCTGGTCAACCTCGTGGGTTTGCACTTTCTTTCTTTCTTTCCTTCACGCTCCATTTTGGTTTATTTTTATTTTTATAATATCCCAACTATATCGTTGAAATATGTTTAGGCTAATCCAATCGCAGTTCGATGAGGCGAAGGACTTCATGTTCAGCAGGAACAAGTCTAGCGACATCAGGGAGATGTTCTTCAACATCCAGAAGATCCACAAGGCTCTTCAGGATGAGCATCGCAAGTCCACCGCCCCGATCACGGTGTTTGTCGACTCGATGACGCCGATCCAGAAGCGGATGGCGGATGTCTTGCCGAGTAAAGCAGTCTGTGATACTCTTCTCAACATCTATCTAAATGGATCTGAGACCATCTATCGTATCCTGCATATTACCTCGTTTATGAGGCAGTATAATCAATATTGGGAGGGTAAGCCTCAACCCGAAGCATATCTGCCCCAGCTCCTCTCAATACTATGTGTCGGATATCGGTTCCTCGGGGCTGGGAAGGGGCAGTATCCCGACCGAGAAGGAATTCACATCCCGACAGCCAGCTCTCTCGTGAGAACATGGCTCGATAGCCTCCGGGGGAAGCAGCTGGTCGAATTTAGCACGCTTCAGACCGAGGTCCTCCAGCTCATGGCGCAGAGGATGATCAACCCGCAGAACCAGGAGTCATGGACGCATCTCGGCCTCATCGTGCGGATGGCGATGACCATGGGGCTCCACCGAGACCCTTCGGAATTCTCGCAGAAGATATCGCCTTTCTGGGCCGAGCAGAGGAGGAAGCTGTGGTTTACGATCCTCGAACTTGACGTGCATATGTCCATGCAGTGCAATCTGCCTTGCTGCATCCGGGAGGGCGATTTCACCTGCTTAGCACCTAGAAACCTTGATGATGCCGACATCCATCCTGGCACAGAACAGCTTCCTCCTTCGAAGCCGATCGACCAAGATACCGATTCGCGCGTCCAGGTGTTTGCTGCCAGCACGCTATCTATGCGCTTCAGGGTTGTTGATGTAATCAACCGTACCGACAGTCTCCAGGATTATCAGCAAGTCTTGGAACTTGGCAATGAATTAGAACGAGTCTTCGAGGATGTGAGGTACATCGTCCCACCAGCGCACGCGAACGACATGCAAGAAGTCCGCCGGCGGTGGATGACGCGAGTCGTCTTGGACATGCATTGTCGGCGGCCCCTATTAGCATTGTATCGACCTTTCGCCTTGAGCGATTCGGATGTTCCCCAGCAAATCGTGACGGGATATCTCAGGTCATCGATGGTCCTGCTGTCCTACCTAGACGAATTAGACCCCTCCTCGCCTGATTATCATCACATCTGGCATATGCAACAACTAGTCCTCAAACAGGAAATTCTCCAAGCCGCTTTCAGCCTATGCTACTACATGAAACAATCAATCCACGGTTCCGTGTCATCAGCACCGCCAAATTTGGATTCGAACGTCAAATTGGAGTCAGCGGAGGAATCATGCACGATCGCATCCAAAAGTTCGGTCTTGCTCTCTATACCGCGGATAAGGAGTGTCGTGCAAAAAGTGCTGGATAATATGAATCAAAGAATACGGGAGATTGGGACGGATTTGAGAGACGTGGTCTCGCTCACAGTCGTGTTCAACACCTCGCAGGGCGGAACGCCGGAGCAGAAGAGGGAGGCCATTAAAACCGGCCTACAGGCGATTCTGGATGCGGGCATGGCAGCGATACACGCGAACCAAGAGAATATGGCTTCGATGCCGGTAAGGAAATCCGTTCAACTATGTATTCGAAACGTATTGTTGACCTTTGAACAGATAATACCGTCACCAGTATCGGTTCAGTTGAATCCGATGCAGCCAAACTCGAGCTTCGTAAATCACATACAACCCTTCATGACGACGCCAGATACTCCCAACTGTGTACGTTTCTCCCCGCAAGCCGCTGCCGAGGAAGCGACTCTAATTATTCAGGCACCCGACGACTTGGCTGCCATGTGGGATATGGAGTTCTGGAATCCACTCCTCCAGTCTGGACCGTCTTGATGTCGAAAACTGGACACTTTCTCGCCCCCTAAACGATAGGCTCACCTCGTAATACGACTGGGTGGATTAGATTTTCCTAGAGTTATCTTCTAGGGAGCTTCCACGACACCGATTTATTGAGAGCTTTATCGGGTAAAATCATTTTCGCTAGATTTCTTCCCGTCTACATATTCAGTGGCCCAGACCCAAATCCAGCTCCACTGCCCGGATACATATACTTCAACCGATGACATTTTTGTCTTGGACGAGACCAAAACTTAGCACAAGCATGGGACTGCCTCTAGCGCTTTCCCCCACAACACCTGGTATTCTATCTATCTATATCCTAGTGCCATATATTAAAGAATATGACTTAGACTGGGGATGCCCTTCCCTCGCGTCCCCTGAAAATTACCACGACAATCACGACTATCGCTATGAACAGCGTCGGAGTTCTGGAGATGGGATTGAAATCTCAAGCAGTCCAGTAAACATAAAATATACATTTAATAATATAACGATAGCTGTTGATAATATCTATATTGCGATAGAACCTAGCAGATATAATTTCAAGGCGGCTTAATGGTGTGTTGCTGACCTTACATACCTAGGTATGAATAGAACTTAACCTAGGTAAGCTACGGCTTGGTGGAAGAACAGGAGAAAGTCCAAGCAGTGGCTGTTACACTATACTACTTGTTTTACTTCCTGGCTGGACTGTTAGGCGAGTAAATACTACTGGTGGCGAAGATAAAAGATAGACATATTCGATTAATTGTATGAATAGTAATGAATGAACCCTACCCTCATGTCATGCCACTTTTCATGGCCAGTTTAAAAGAGATACATGTGCTCTTTATACAACACGACATAGCACTTTATTTTTATGTGTTTTTGTGTCTTGCTTGTGTATGAATTTGGACAACTTGTACTTAATGCTACTACATACACTATTAAGCCTTCTTTAATCCTTTATCTTTTATACGCATTCATAGGATATTAAACGTTAAGTACCTACTTAGGTAGGTACGGGAATAACACTCACGATAGTAACCCTTGACTATCCTAATTCGGGAATTGCCTCGGCCAGCTCGGCTAGCTTGGGTAGGCCCCGCACGTGGAGAAGAGCTCCTTTCTCCACATCTCCGCACCCTGTCACCTAGGGATGACCCGTTACTATGGTACCTATTATGTACACTAGAGAAGCCAGGGAGCTTCGGGTCATACGTCGTGGTAAAGCTTCTACGCTGTATTTAAATTAAATATTTGCTGTGTTCGAATTATGACGATGCTTTCATATTACACAATCGGAGTCTGTATTCGTGATATCTAACGTGCGACCGGACAGACCGTTCACGCACTCTCATCATCTTGTCTTCTAGAATTACCTAGCTTCTAAAGCTAACTAACTATTGAGCTCGGTATTTGATCACTCCGAAATACCTACCTATACGAACCTTTATACCTACATACTTAGGCCTCAAAAAGCCGAGTTAGGACTCAAGATGCCGGCTAAGCAGAAGCAGCCCGTGTACGTCTTAGGCGTGGGCATGACCAAGTTCATTAAGCCCCGTGGCAAGGTCGACTACACGGAGCTCGGCTTCGAAGCCGGCGTCAAGGCCATGCTCGACGCTCACATCAACTACGACGATGTCGAGCAGGGCATCGCCTGCTACTGCTACGGCGACTCTACCTGCGGCCAGCGCGTCTTCTACCAGTTTGGCATGACCCAGATTCCCATTATCAACGTCAACAACAACTGCTCCACCGGCTCGACTGGTCTGTCTATGGCCCGAAACACCATTTCCTACGGCGGTGCCGACTGCATCCTTGTCATTGGATTCGAGAAGATGATGCGCGGCAGCCTGCAGTCTTTCTTCAACGATAGGGAGAATCCCATCGGTACCTCCAGTAAGATGATGATAGAGACCCGCGGCATTACGAATGCTCCGGGCGCCGCTCAGCTGTTTGGCAACGCCGGGAAGGAGTACATGGAGAAGTAGGCGCAGCCCGATCCCACTCGCAATAGCGTAGGAATCAATGCTGAGTCTGAGTCAACCGCTGATTATTTTGTCGTAGATACGGTGCTAAGCCCGAGGACTTCGCGGAGATCAGCAGGGTCAACCACGAGCACTCCGCCCGCAACCCGTACTCCCAGTTCCAGGACGTGTACACCCTCGACCAGATCATGAAGTCGCCTATGGTCCACGAGCCTCTCACCAAGCTGCAATGCTGCCCCACCTCGGATGGCAGCGCCGCTACCGTTCTGGTATCGCAAGACTTCCTCGACGCGCGGCCGCACCTGAAGGACCAAGCCATCCTGATCGCAGGGCAATGCATGGCGACGGACTCGCCGGCGCTGTTCTCGCGCAGCGCCATCGACCTCGTCGGGTACGGCATGACCGCGCGCGCAGCCGAGGCCGCGCTCGGGGAAGCCGGCGTCAAGCCCGCGGACGTCCAGGTCGTCGAGCTGCACGACTGCTTCTCCGCCAACGAGATGGTGACGCTGGACGGGCTGGGCCTGTGCGCGCCTGGCACGGCCCACGAGATGGTGCGCAGGGGCGACATCACGTACGGCGGGAAGTACGTCGTCAACCCGTCCGGCGGCCTCATCTCCAAGGGCCACCCCCTCGGCGCCACCGGCCTCGCCCAGTGCGCCGAGCTCGTCTGGCACCTGCGCGGCTGGGCCAACAACCGCGCTGTTCCGCGTACACGGTACGCGCTGCAGCATAACTTGGGCCTGGGCGGCGCGGCGGTTGTGACGGTGTACAGCCGTCCGGACCGGGGCCTGGCGCCGGAGGTGGATTCGGCAGCCGTCGGGAAGAAGAATGGGTTGGGGTACAACCCTGCTGTTGAGGCGAAGGGATTCACGGTGGAGCAATGCAAGAGCGTGTTGAGCCGGAAGTCGTATAGTGAGTGGGCAATACAGGATACGGAGAAGAAGGTGGAGGCGAGGTTTTGATCATGATCGTCGGGGTGTATATCGGCGAGGGCATCGTGCGGTCCTAGTTCAAAAGTGTATCAGGTTTCTATTATTCTATTATGATTATGGGGTTTCTTGCTATCTCGAAAGGTCGTTAGCTAGCATGGTAGGGTTTGTTAAGGCTGCTTGCTAGTTGCTATGTTACCCTAAGTAAAGTATACAAGGTAAATAATAATTTAGATTCAAACGTGGCTTTTATTGGGTTAGTTTTATATTTCACTTTATGGTCGAGTCGAAGAGTTAAACCATAGTTCGAAGCTTACCTCGAGGTAGGTACTCTCATTACGATACGCTAGGCAATAGACACCTAGGGGTATCGCAATCGAGGTAATTGATATACCTCCCACCGGCAGGTAGCTATAGCAACACATCCTCGTCTAACTAGCTAACAGTCCTAAACATGTCCGTACTAAATGTCTTCACAAGTTGCTAGTTGAAATTAAACTCTCTAAGGTTCACGACTTATGAACTCTCGTGCCAGTTTATCATACAATATCACCACCGAGTCAGTCTACAATTATATATAAAGGTCCGTACATGTCTTCCTGGGACGTGATATCAAACTCAACGAAGGAATTATCTTTTAAATGCGAGTTTTGCGACCATGTTGGAAATCAATACACTCTGCGAGACCATGTGGCTCCTCTTATGGTCACTGGTGACCGTAATGATTGCTCTTCCGATGTGTATTACCCGACCTAATGGAGAATATAGAATACATGATGGCGTCTGGTTTGACTTTACTCTTTGGCTCGCAGCAGTAAGCAAAATCATTGTCATTAAACGTCTTTTGGTAATTCAGAATACTAATAAACCTCTTGAATTAAATGTTTGGCGTGGCTAATGGCATCTTTCTAGCAGGACAAATTATCTACCAAGAGCATGTTAAAGCAGCTCTAAAGCTCGAATACCTTGGATAGATTTTCTTGACTCTTGGCTTCACTTTCAGCAAAATATCGATATGCCTATCTTTTTATACATTTCTCCGTTACTTGATACCATTAAATAGATTACTAGAAGTCCACATGGTATTCCTTCTCACAGTGAGCCCCTTATTCAGCTTTATAACTCTCAGCCAATGCTTACTGATAAGAGGAGAGTCACTGCCTGCTTATATGGTCGGTGAATGTTAGGGATAAAGGTTTGAGCAGATCATCGATATTTTTCAAAAAGCGATGCTATTTACAGAGTGCTTTTTTTTCTTAAGTCGAACCGCCGTTACGTGCACATACCAGGTGCGGGCCACCCATTTTCCCATATAAAATCGCTAAAACGTTATATTTATAATTAATTAAATAAAATAGCTATAAATATACGGTTAAATTATATAAGTTATTTATAATAATATGAATATATATATAAAGTTTTGTAAAATTAGAAAAATATTAAAGTGGATAAATGATTTTTTAAAGTTCGAGTTTTTTATTTTATATGTAAATTATATATATTTTTTTCTACGTATCTTTAAAAATTCATAACTAAATCACCATACCACTTTTAAATTTACTTTTAATTTTATTAAATCATTTTCTTTCATATATACGTTATATTAAAATTATACGTTATTATAAAATTTATTCGTTTAATTATAATGTTTTTAATATTTATAAGGAAAATTTACGTGAAATTTTATATGTAAAAATAAAACATAAAAGTTTAAACTTTTATTATTAAATAAATATATTATTTTATAACGTGTAATTATAATATAATATATTTAAGTTATTAAATGATTTAATAAATTTAAAACTAAAAATTAAAATAATATAATTATTTAATTAAGATTTTTTAAAGAAACGTAAGAAAATTATATATAATTTATATATAAAATAAAAAACTCGAATTTTAAAAAATTATTTACTTACTTTAACATTTTTTTAATTTTATGAAACTTTAAATATATAATAACTTCATTATAAATAATATTAAAAAATGAATTATATAATTATAATTATTTTATTTAATAAGTTACGAATATAACGTTTTAACGATTTTATATAAAAAATAAATGGCCCGCATTTAATATGTCCGCGTAACGATAATTCGACTTATATATAAAGTGTTTTTTTAAAACATTTAACGATATTTATTTATCACTTATATTATTAAGTTTATCGCATTTATATTTATATTATTATATTTTTTATAAGTTTTTAATAATAATTATAAAACATAATAATTTAAATATTATAATATTTAAAGTTATTATTTTAAACTTATTTATTTATTATTAATATATTTTAAATTATATTAAAAGTTTTTATTAAAAAATATTATTTTAATTTTACACGATATAATTTTTTTAATAAACGTAAAAATAAAAACGATAATAAATTTTTTTATCGTATAAATTTAAATTATATTTAAAATTATAAAAAATATCGGTTTATATAAAATATATATTAAAAAAAATAAAAATTATTTTTAAAAAGTTAAATTATTATATATAAAAAGTATTAAATAATAATAATTTTTTAAAATATATATAAATAAAAACGGTAAAAACTTTTAATATAATTATAAATTTATATTATATATTAAATTTTACTTTAATTATTAACGTTTTAAAAAATAATTATAATAATAAATTAAAGTTTTAATACGAAATAATATATTAAAAAAATAACGATATAATCGTATAAATCACGTAATAAATTAAATAAAGTTTTAAATTATTAAAACGTATAATAATTAAATTAAAAAATTATTTATTTATTATTTCGTCGTTTTTTATTTATATTATTTTTTCGTATTATAATAAAGTTTAAAATTAATTTATTAAATAAAAGTTTATTTAATTTTTTTTTAAATTACGTATTTTAAATTTATAATAAATTAATAAATATTTTATTAAAATTAAGTTAAATAATTTATTATATATTAAAAATAATTATATTTAATTATATTTTTAATTTTATATTAATTATTTAAAAAAAAGCGATTTTAATAACTTAAAATGTAAAAGCTTTTTTAACTTTATTTTTAAGTTATAAATATCGTAATTAACGGCGATATAATTTTTTTTAATTTCTTTAAGTTAATTAAATATGTTTTTAAAACGTTTAAAAGTAATAAAAGTATTTTTTAATAAAAATAAAAAAAGTATATCGGGTATAAGTTATTAAATTTCTCGTTAACGTTATATTTTTTTTATTTTAAAAGTATATTATGCGATAAAAAAGCCTTTATATTAATTTTAATATATATTTTAAATATACGTTATTTATATATAAACGTCGTTATTATAAAAGATACGAATAATTTTATTTTTATACGAAAATAAAATTTTAACGTTAAAAATATATTTATATTAAATAATTATATTTTATCGTTAATATATAACGATAAATATAAAAAAATTATTTTATTTATATATATTAATTATATAAATTTAATTAATATATAAAAAATTATTATTAAATATAAATAAATGATATTATTTATAATATCGTGGCTTTATTTTAACGAGAAAAATTTATATTAATTAACGATTAATAATAATATTATTCGTTTAATTTTTAAAAATAATTATATATTTTTATTTAAATTATTATATTTAAAAAAAAAAAATTTATTTTTAAAAATATATTTTAATATTATAATTTACGTTATAATAATTAATTTAACGATTTAAATATAATAACGATAAAATTTTTAAAATTCTTTAATTTAATTAATTTTTTTTATAATCTCGTTTTATTTATATTATATTTATTTAAAAATAAAATATTAAACTTTTTACGTATATTAATTAAAAAAGATTTATCGATTTTTTTTTTACGTTTTATATATAAATATATAATTTTTATTTACTTTTTTATTAATTTATATACTTTTTTATGTTTTTTTATAAATTTATCGGTTTATTTTATTTTTAAAAATATATAATTATTTTTAATTATAAATATAATTTAAGTAAATTTAACGATAACGTATTTTATAGAAGTTTATTTATAAATTTTTTCGTTTTTAAATTAATTAACGATTATTTATTTTTAATTTAAAAAAAGTTTTTAAAAGAATTTAAAAACTTTTTTATAAAATTATTTTTTATAAAATTATTACGAAAATATAAATTTAATTAATTCGTATTTAAAAATAACGTATCGTAACGATATATAATAAAATAAATAATTAATATTTAAATAAAATAATAAATAAAAAGTTATTTAAAATTTAATCGTTATTTTTATTAATAAACTTTTATTTAAAAAATAAAAAATAAGTAATTATAAATTACGTTAAAAGTTATAAAATATACGTGTTATCGTACGGCGATTTTTCGGTTATTTATTATAATTTTAACGTTATTTAATAATTTTTTTATTTAATAATCTTTTTACTTTTAATAAAAATAAATTTTATATTTAATTTTTTATATTAATTTTTTATAATCGCGAGTTTTTAACGGCGTTATTTTTTCGTTATTAAGTTTTATAAAAACGTATTTAACGATATACGATAATTTTTAATTTATTATATATTATTTATTTAAAATAAATTTTAAAAAAAGTGAATTATTACGATAATTTTATTTTTCGTTCGTTAATTATAATACGTTCGATAAAATCGAAAATTAATTATAAATTTTAAAATATAACGTTTTATTAATAAAAAGCTTAATTATTTATCGGTTTATTTAACGTTATTTTTGTTTTATTATAAAGTTTCGTTTTTTTTATTATTATTTATTTTTACTCGAAGATTTTTTATTTTTTCGTCGTTATAATTTATTATCCGGAAATTTTTTTTCGTTACTTTTTTAATTACGAAAAAAGTTAATATTATTTCGATCGTCGTATATTTATCGACGAAAACGTCGATAAAAATATCGTAAATAAATTTATTTACGACGTTATTTTTTACGTTAAATATTTAATTAAACGGTATTTTTATTACGAGTTATATTATTTTACGAAATTTAAAAGTTTTTTTTACGTGATTAATTATACGAATTATTAAGCTTTTCGTGTTATAAGTTTATTATATTTCGTGCGATTATTATGTTAATTTTTTCGAAATATTTTTTAATTTTTTCGAAATATTTTTTAATTTTTTCAGTATAATTTAACGGGTCGGTGATTTTTTTAAACGATTACGATATTAAGCCGAGTATTTTTATAAATAAAACGAGTTTTCGGTTAAAAAGTTTAAAAAATTAAATCGTATAAATAAATTTTTATAATTCGTTAAATCGAAAAATTATTTTCGTTCGATCGAAAATAAATTTAATTTTATAATTTATTAAAAAAATAATAACTTTTTTTTCGTACGTATTATTATACGGCGGTTATTTATTAATTTTTTACGAAAGCTTTATAAGTTTTTCGAAAATATAATTTCGGTTATAATACGAAAAATAATTTATCGACGTTTAAACGTCGGTCGAACGGTTTTTTCGAACGAAATTAATAATAAACGAAATAATATAAATAATTATTTATTTATTTTAAATGTTTATACGATATTTAATAATAACGTAATTTTATTTTCGATAAAAATCTTTTACTTTATTTTCGTATTAACGTAATAACGTTATTACGTTTTTTAAGTATTTTTAAAATTTTTATATATTAAATTTTATAAGTTATTTTTTTTATTTAATTAAATATTTTCGGTCGTTTCGATCGTTTCGATATTTTACGATATTTTTAACGATTTATTTTATTTATTTATTAACGAGTTTCGGTAATTTTTCGACCGTTTTTTATTATTTTTAATTTAATCGCGTTAAAGCTTTAAATTAAATATTAAAAATATATTATATATTTAATTATATTACGGCGATAATTTAATTTTATACGTTATTAAACTTACCTTTTTTATTATTTTAATTTAAATATACGTTGAAACGATTTTTCTATATTTTAAATTTAAAATACGTTATTAATAACTTTACGATTTTTTATTTCGAAAGTTTTTAACGTATATTTTTAATTATAATATTATTATTAATTATTAAATTTTTTTTTAATATTTACGAAACGTTCGGCGTATAATTATCGTTCGAATTAATTTTTCTTTTATTTTTTAAACTTAAATTTATATACGTTTCGACACGTATTTAATCGAACGTAAATAATACTCGTAAAAAACTTAAAACGAGAAATATTCGATAATATCGTATATTTAATTATTATACGAGAATTTTACTTTATAAAATATTTTAATTTATTTATACGGCTTTTTAACGTAATAAAATCGTAATTATTTTTTAAATATTTAATTTAATTGTTTTATTTATTCGTTCGTTTATAAATATTAAACGATAAATAATTACCGGGCGATTTTTTTAATATTATTTAATTTTTTCGTAAAATATTTTTATAAGTTTTATTATATTTAACGTTTTTATAATAAATATAAATAATTTAATAATTGTAAAACGGTTTACGATTATTAAAATCGTATTATAAATTAAATTATCGTTTTTATATTTAACGGTAATTTTATAATAAAATCGAGATTAATTTTTTAAACCGATTATTTTAATAATAATAACGAGTTTAATTATTCGTAAAATTAATGTTTCGGTTTTTAAGTTTCGTTATATTATAAATATTTAATTACGTAATTACGAACGTTTTACGTTAATTTTTTTTAATAAAAGATTTTTAATAAAAATTTTATTATTTTATTCGGGTTAATATAATTTATTTTTAAATTATTATAATATTAAAATAATAAATATTATCGTAACGTTTTTTACGTTAAAATAATTAATTTATTTTTAAATAATAACGTATTTTATTAGTTTAAAAAATATTTATTTTACGTTTCGGGTTTTTTTCGTACGTTTTTCGGTAAAAAAATAATATTTAAGTTTTTTATTTATAATTATTTTATTAACTTATAAAAACGAGTTAACGTTAAAAAACGTAAGTTTATTTATTTTTTATTATTATCGTAATTATTATTTTTAAAATATATTACTTTAAAATTACGTTTACGATATTTTTATATATTAAATCGTTAAATTAATTTCGGTTAATTTACGTTTTATTTACTTTATTTTAAAATATTAATTTTAAAAGTTTTTATTTTTTAACGTTTTTCGTTTTAAAATAATTTATTTAAGTAATTTCGAGCGTTAATCTTTCGTTTCGCGTAAATTATTTAAGGTATTTTAACTTAATTTTTATTTAAATAAACGCGGCGATTTAAATTTTTATAATTACTTTTAATTTATATATAAAATAAAAATAAAAGTTATTATTTTTTTTAATTAAAACGATATTTTATTTATAACGTCGGTGTTTTAATATAATTTTTACGGTTTACCCGGCTTTTATACGGTTTAAACTTTTCTTTTAATATTTTTTCGAGGTTTTTACGTTTTAATATTTTTTTAAAGCTTTTATATTATTATCGATTTTTATACGATTAAAAAAATTTATTTTAAATTAAAACGTTTTTTTTAACGATTTAAAAGTTCGTTATAATAATAATTATTTCAATTAATAATTTATTAACGAGTTTTAAATTTTTCGTTAAATTTAAAACGATATTTTCATATTAATCTTTTTCGAATATATAATCGAATTTTTTAACGGTTTATTAACGAGGTTTATAATATTCGATCGATATTAAAGTTTAAAATTAAATTATAATAATTTATAAATTTAACGAGTTAATTAATTTCGTAAATTACGCGTTAACGATTTTACGACGTTTTTTAATATTTCGTAATTTATTAAAACGATAAATAAAATTTTCGTTTTTTTTAAATAATAACGTTAATGTTTTAATTTTTTTACGATAACGAGAAAAGATTTTTAATTAATATATTAATATAATTTCGTATTAATTAATTTTTACGATTAAAAATAATCGGCTTTTAATTAATATTATATTTTTACGATAAAATTATAAATACGGTTTTTTAAAACGCGTTTATTTTAATTTTAATTTTTAATTAAAAGTTTTAATATCGAAGTATAATTACGAAATAAAACGTTTTTTATAATTTATTAAAAGTTATTTTTATTTCGATAAATTATTAAAATAATTTTATAATTAATTTTACGATTTTCGAATAACCGGCGATAAATTTTCGATAAAAGTTTACGAATTTTAAAAATATTTAAATATTATATATTAATTTTAATTTCGGTTAATTTTAAATCGTTTCGATTTATTTAAAATTTATTTTTACTTTTTCGATAATTATTATAAACTTAAAAAATTTACATTTTAATAATTTAATAAATAAACCGTATTTACGTAATCGTTTATAAATTAATTAAAAATATTTTATATATTTTTAACGTTATTTAAATAAATTATATATATATAAGTTTAAAAAGTCGTTAAAACGTTAATTAATTCGAAAAATATAATCGTATATTCGAATTATTTATAACGCGTTTAAAATATAGTTTTTTATTAATTTTTTTTCGAATTTAAATTTAATAATAAACGTTACGAAAGTTTAATTTAAAGAAAATTTTAACGAAATTAAGTTAATTTATAATTTTTAATATAAAAGGTAAAAAATATCGATTTTTTACGGTAATTTAATTAAGGTTTTAATAATTAACGTATAATTAAAGTTTATTATTTTTTTTAAATACGAAAAAAATAAAAGTTTCGATAAAAAAGTTATCTCGGATATATTTTTATAATTCTTTTTATTATAATTTTAATATAAAATATATAAAATTATATAAAAATACGAAATCTTTCGTTAAATTAATAACGTATTTAATATTAAAAATATAAAAAGTTTTTTCGTTTTTAATTCGTTATAAACGTTTTAAAACGATTTTAAATAATTTAATAATTTAACGTTTATTAATAAGTTATTATTTATTTTCGGATTATAAATTTATTTTTTAATTTTAAACTTATAAAATTAACGACGTACGCGGGTTTTTTATTAAAAATTAAATTAAGAAATTTTTTTAAATTAAACTTAATATAAAGTCCGAAATTTTATTAATAAATTATTATATATAAAATAATTTTTAATTTATTTATTTTTAATCGAAATATAAAAAACTTAAAGATTTATTAATTACGTTAAATAAAAAAATTTATTCGATTAATTATATTTTATCTTAATTATTTATTATGTTTAAAAAAGCGAGGTAAAATTTAAAATATTTAAGGTAATTTTCGTTTAAATCGATAAAGTTTAATAAAAAAAATTTTATTTAAGCTTTTTTTTACGAAATTTTTATAAATTATATTTATTTTAATTTTAATTTTTATATTTATTTTAATTTTAATTTTTATATTTATTTATATTTTAATTTTTACGGTTTTTTTTATTAATTACGACGGTATAATTTTAAAACGGCAGCTTTATTTCGTATATTTAAAAAAAAATTTAAAAATAAATTAAACGTATATATTTATTTTAATAAATGTTTTATTATTTAAATCGTTTTATTTATCTTTTTATTAATAATTTTAAATAAAGGTTTTTAATAACGGTAATAATAATTAAATTAAGTTGTTACGATATTTATTTTAATATAACATTTAACCGTTTTTTAATTAAAAAAAAGGTTAAAGTTTCGTTTTTATTTATATATAAAAGTTTAATATTTTTTTATTTATAATTTTAATAAAAGTTTTTATTAAGGTTTTAAAATAATTTTAAATTATAATTTATTTAACGATTATTTAAATTTAACATTTATTTTTATCGGGGTTTTAAATATACGTTATTTATTAAAATATTAAACGATGTTTATTTATTATATAATTAATATTTTTTAAATTATATATAGTTTTATATGTTTTAAATTTATTTAATCTTTTACGATAACGTGAAAATGTTTTTTATTACGATAATATTACGTGTAAAATAATATTAAAGTTTTAATTATAATTTATAAAAATAATTAAACGTTTAAAAAAAAATTTAAAAAATTAACGTTTTTTAAATTATTAAAATATCGTATTTTATTTATTATATTATATAAAAGTTATTTCGATGTTAAACTTTTATTAATTAGAAATTTATATCGTTTTTTTATGCTTAAACGAATAAATATTTTAATTTAATATTTATTTTATCGTTTAATTTAAATAAAGCGATATATATTTTTTAATTATTTTATATTTACGAGTTTATAACGATTAAAACTTATTATACGAATATAAATTTAAATTTATTTATTAATTTAATTTATTATTATTTTAAAGGTTAATAAATTAGCGTTATATTTTAATATTTAATCGATATTTTTTAAAAGTTTATTTTTTTAATAACATTATTAACGATATTAAAATTATTTTAATATATTATTTAAATTTATACTTATATCGTTATTAAATTAATTATCGTTATTTAAGTTTATATTTATATTATTATTAAATTAATTATTATTTATTAATATATTCGATTTTTTAAATTTCGATCGGTCGTTATTTATTTTATTATTAAGGTTATTTTTGTTTTTATTATTATTAAAGTTTAATTAATAATTATTTAATTTATTTTTTAGTTTTTTATTAATACGAGATATAAATTTATTAATAAATATATAACTTATAATTATAAATTAAATAATCTTTTTAAATATTACGTCGTTTTTTTAATAAAAATAAAAAAATATAACGAAATAAATAATTAATATTTAAATAAAGTAATAAATAAAAGGTTATTTAAAATCTAATTATTATTTTTATTAATAAGTTTTTATTTAAAAAATAAAAGGAAATAATTATAAATTACGTTAAAAGTTATAAGATATATATATTATCGTATAACGATTTTTCGGTTATTTATCGTAATTTTAACGTTATTTAATAATTTTTTTATTATGTAATTATTTTACCTTCGGTAAGGGTGGGTTTTATATTCGATTTTTTATACGATAAATTTTTATAAAAGTTTTATAATATATACGTAATATATTATTTATAATTTTTATAATTTTTTATTTTTAAAAATTAATTTAACGGTATAAATAATTTAAAACTTTATTTAATTTATTATATAATTTATACGGTTATTTATTAATTATTTTATAACTTTTTTTAAATAATATTTTATTACGTTAAAATATAATAATATTATTATTAAGTTTTTAATATTAATAATATTTATAATATTAATAAATTTAAAATGCTTTTTAATTATATAAGTTAAATAATAACGAGATTTATTTTTAATCGCGTTTTTATTTTTATTTTAAATAAAAAATACGAAAGTTATTTATAAATTATTAATTATTTAATTAAATTATAAGAAATAATTAAAGTTTTTAAACTTAAAGTTATTATTATTAATTTTAATAATAAAATAAAAAAAAGCCTTAAAAAAGTTTATTTAAAAATAAAATAATAAATTTATATATTTTATATTAATAAAAATATTATTATTAATATATTACGTAAATGAAAAAATAATAATAATAAACTTAATTTTAATTAAAAAAATTTAAATTAAAAAAATTAAAAATATTTTAAAAATTTAAATTTTTATACTTTTTAATGTTTATAAAAAAAGTATATATTAATTTTTAAATTTAAACTTTTTTTAATTATTAAATAAAAGTTATATAAATTATAAAAATTAATTATATTTTTTTTATAAAATAAAAAGATTAAATTTAAAAATTATTTAAAATTATTTATTATTATTTAACGTTTCGTTATTAAATATTTATATAATATATATATAATAATAATAATAAAGTAAATAATTTATTATATTTATTATAACTTTAATTATAACGTTAAAATAATATTATTAACGAAATTAAATTATAAAATATTTAAAATATTTATATTAAATAAAAATAAAAATTTATTATAATTTTAAACGAGTATAAAAAACCTTTTATATTTTTTTTAAAAAAAATTATAAAATATAACTTTTAAACGATATATTAACAATTAAAAAGGATTAATTAAAAAAACCCTTATTTAAATAATTTATTTAATAAAATTATTAAAAAATTATTTAAATTTATAAATCGATTTATAGTTATTTTTAACCGTTTAAAACTATTAAAAATCGATAAATATAAATGTAAAAAATATAATATAAAAATATACTTTAATATTTATTATTATTAAAAGATATTTAAATATATTTATATTATAAAAGAAAATTTATATATAAAGTTTTTATTTATAAACGGCGTCGATTTTTTTAATATATAAAATAAAACCTTTTTATTAAAAAATTAAACTTAATTATATTTAACTTTTTTATAATAATATTAAAAAAATGTTTTATTATAAAAATTATAATTATTTTAAGTTAAGTAATTTAAAAAAAAGCTTATCGTGTAAATAATAAATCTATTAAATAAATTTTTTTCTTATTTTTTTATAATAATATAAAATAAGCGTTAATGTATTAAAATTATAAATATAAATAACTTTACGTTAATAATAATATAATCTTTTTTTATAATAAATTATATTATAATTTAAAGGTTAAAAAAGCTTTATATAAAATTAAAGATTCGATTAAAAAAATGTAAATTATATAATTAATTTATACGTAATATAAAATATAAATAATTATTATTATTAAAAAATTATAAAGTTTTTTAAAATATAATAATATAAATAATAAATAAATATCGTTAAATGTTTTAAAAAAGCATTTTATAAATAATATTACTTTTTTTAAAAAATATATATATATTTTTAAAATATTTTATAAATTAAAACGTTAATTATTAATTATTATATATATTAAGTTTTAATATATTTTTTTTTTATTCGTTTTATATATAATTACATTTATTACGATATATAATATTTTATATTAAAAAAAAAATTCGTTTTTTTTCGTTACGATTATTTAATATTATTCTTTTTTTAAATATATTTTAACGACGTTAATAATTAATTAATATTATAAATTTTATAATTATAAAAATATATAATATATCGTTAATACGTTTTAACGATAAATTAACCTCGCGAATAATTATTATATATTTAATAATATACGTTAATATTATTTTCGTATTAAAATTAAATATTAATATAATATTTTCACCGAATAAATTAAAAAATAATATAAAAATTTATTATAATTAAATAAAGTGTTTAAAACTCGTATATTAAAAAATATAATTAATTAAAAAAAAAGCTTTTAACTTATGGAAATTATTTATAAAAGTTTAATTAATTAAAGTAATTAAAGTTATATTTTAACACGTAATAAAATCATTATAACGAATATTTTAAAAATCGTTTTAAATTTCGATATTATTTATAATATTTTCGATTAATTAAAAACTTTTATTTTCGAAACGTTAAAATTTATTATATAAATATTATATATTATTATATAAATATTATATATTATTATATAATTAAAAATTATATTTAATATAAATTAATATTACGAATATTTAATTTTATAATATAAGTTTTATAATAAATTTTATACTTTTTATTTTTAATTATATTAAATTAATATTTATAAAATGCTTTTTTTTCGTATAAAATATTTTTAAAATACTTAACGACATTTATTTATTATTTATATTATTAAATTTATCGCATTTATTTTTATATTATTATATTTTAAAAAACTTTATAGTTTTTTAATAATAATTATAAAAAATAATAACTTAAATATCGCGATATTTAAAATTATTATTTTAAATTTATTTAATCGTTATTAAAAATTATATCGTAATTCGAAAATTAAAAACGCCTCGTATATTTAATTAAAAAAAGATTAAAATATAAATTATATAATTAATTTATATAAAATAATATAATAATATAAATAATAAATAAATATCGTTAAATATTTAAAAAAACACTTTATAAATAATATTACTTTTTATATTATATATTATTACGTACGTAATAAAAATATAATAATAATTTTAACGATAAACTTTTTAAATAATAACGAAATTTAAAGTAATTATATAAGGTAAAAAACGATTAATAAATTATTAAAATTTAATTCTTTTTTATTATATTAATAAAAATAACGATAATAAAGTTTAAAAAATTATTAAAAAATAATATTAAAGTTTATAATAATTATAACTTTAATATAAAAAAAAAGTACATAAGTTTATTATAAGGCTTATATTATAAAATTAAGTATCTTTACTTCTTAATTATATTAAGTATAATCTTTAATTATATATTAATATATAACACTTATACAGTAATTTTCGACGTTCCGCTTATTTCAGAAAACCCGCAAGAATGGTAAAAGGGAAAGGTTCCGGGATCGGTTTTTTCTACTGCTAAATGTCATCCCTTTCCCTAAAGACATGATAATTCGGTTACATCGGTATATAATATCGTGGACGGTTTTAAGTTAAGTACACTTCACAGGGATACCTTGACATTTTGTTTGGTATAATACGTTTCTTACAATTTCCTTTAGACAGCAAACACGCTTATTAACAGATATACGCTGAATCTCCCTGGGTTGCTGCCCTAAGGTTAAATGTTCTGGTCTCCCTAATGTCGCAACTCCTCAACATTATCTTGAAAGAGCCATAAGCTATAGATTCTCACGGAGCCTATGAGATGATGACTACTACTATCCCCAACTTCAGAGAGTGTTTCTCATAGTCATAAAAACTGATCCTAAGGACAAATATGACGATATGGTCTTCTACGGATGCTGGATAACATATGTACATGAGGAAGAGAGATCTAATATTACCTAATACTTAATGATAATAACCAGGTAACTTGTCATAAGGTAGAGGTGTAATCCGTACCTAGGTAAATAACATCTTAAACTTTAAGCCATAGCCCCTTTCCCCCCCTTCCCCCCTTATCCTAAATGGATGTCAGCAATCCGGTGCGATTTCTAAGAAACACTATAATGGAAGCTGCGTATAGGAGTAGGTTTTTCCCGGCCTAGTTTTTTGAAGAGCGCTACTAATAACTTGAGGAAAACAGGTGTCATTCTAAACTCGGTCCTGTATTAGTATATCCCACCAAGCCAACATTATAGTCATTATATATAACATTTAACCCTAACTGGTATCGCCATTCCGAGTTCTAGCCCTTTGATAAGCTATTAAACCACCACCTGCCGCTTTCCCAGATCGTACTTGTCGCCGTCCTTAAGGAAATAGAAAATGGACGAGCTGTTGGGGAGATTTTTCAAGTCGCTCCCCTCTCTCGACCAGAAACTACCATCGTAAATAATCACATACGTGCCGCGGTACACCTCGGCGTCGTTTTTGGATACGATGAGCGCGGTGTTTTCGTCTATCGCGATGCCCAGGAGCTCAGGTCGGACCTTGAGGATGTCGAACATGTCGAACTGGCGGTTGCGCACGAGCACGTGCTGGTCGATGGCGACGTCTTTGACGAACCCGAATCCCACCTGGTGGTCGCCCACCAGGATCTGGTTGTTGGCCGTGTCGCCGCGGGCCAGGAAACTGCCCTGGATCGACGCCCCCGCCGAGCTCCCGCTGACGACGCCGCCGCGGTCGAGCACCTCGTGGAACAGGCGCTCCGTGAGCGTCCCCGCGTACGCGTCGACCAGGCGCCACTGGCGGCCGCCGCCGAAGAACACGCCCTTGGCAGCCCGCAACGGGGCCGCGAACTCCTCCGTGTCGGCGACTTTCGGGTCGTACGTGTGCAGGACGGTGACGTCCTTGGCGCCAAGTCTGCGGAACGTGCCCGCCGCCGCTGCGTTGTTGTCGTAGGTAGGGCTGCCCTCCGCCGTCGGGATCGTGACGATGGGGGCGTCTGGGCCGCCGGCTAGGTCGATGATGCGCTGGTAGATCGCGTCGTCCTGCGCGTTCCCTCCTATGATCACGAGCGTGCCGTTTTCAGGCCCCACGTACGGCGAATCTTGGCGTCCAGTCATCAGTCCCGCGGAGGCGAGAGCGGCTTGGGCAGCGATAGCCAGGATCGACTTCCGAATGACGCCTTTCATGGTCACTAAGGGGTTGTTGTTGGCGGTTGGTTGCTAGGGGGAAGAACTATGGTCGATGGAGAAGTCGAGATCAATGACTTTCCTACATGGCCCTTTTATATCCATCTGTCTTCGAGATTATAATCGGCTGTAAAAGAAATATCCGATTACTTCCCCACTCTCCAAGACCTTCCTATTCCATCTTGTTTTCAACCTCGACAGCCAACCGGATCGTGCAGTTTGATGTCGTGCAATTGAGAGTATATATCGTCATCTATGACACCTTTTAAAATAAAGGAATTTTGACTACTTGCGCTCGAGAAATATTAGAATGGGAAAGGTAATCCTAGTCCGTTTTGTTCTAAAGTAACTTGTCTCCGTACCTAATTATAGGCTTATGGGTGATTCTCCTAAATCATTATTATTGAAACATCCTGACATTAAGTAAGGAAACTTCATTATGAGGTCAATTCAGCTCATAAGAAAATTACTACCATGAGACCTTATCTCTTAATTACCTAGATGATAGGATGGAGGATGCGCCGATAATTTTTACGATTTAATAGTACGTATTTTAAATATTTTTATATAATAATATGTATTAATAAAAATTAATGTTTAATTCGAGTCGCCTCGATAATATATTTATTTAATCATTGCGATTGCGAAATAACGGAAGTTTATATAAATTCCAATTAACCTTCCTATAAATTTAATTATATTAACGGCTGGTATCGTACATGAAATACGAGACGCTGTATCCCGCCAGGTCAAATTGCTTCTCCAGCCAGCTATTATAGTGCAGATGTATGCATCTTGAGCTGAATTCGATTGCAACCCTTCACTCTTCCCTCTGTCGAATCATAGAATTACAACACAGCCACTGTAACATAGCTTCACGGCAACCTGTATTTGGCACCCACCTGAAGCCTCACAGAATCCTTTCTTTTCTTCAGATAAATCGCTTCACGGCTGCAGAAAGATAAAACAGGCAATATCTTCCACAGCTTATTCCATCTTTAGACAAGTCCATACTAATATCAGACATTGATAACAGTAATGGTGACAGGGATTAACATAACTAACGGCACCGGCCAAGTGGTATTCCTCTGGACCTCAATTTCGCCGGCCGTCTTAACATCTTTTATCCAAGGCCTTATCACGGTAGTCGTCGAAATAGCTGAAGATCAAGGGCTCTGGACGTTCCGGTAAGTTTGAAAATAATTGATCTGAAAACACAAGAAACCTAGCATACACACAGTGTTGTTAATTCGTTTCTCAGCTACCGGATCGCGCGTTACGAGCACTGGTGGTGGACCGTTGTTTCAGCACTACTCAGCGTATCCTTTGCATCCATCATCCTCGCATTTCTCGCCGGCAATAACCATCGCCATTGTCCGGTACGCCATACCAGCTTGGCGGAGCAGGGTCTTCATCGAAAATAGATGGCTGGTCTGGACCGGACCGAGCCATACTGCCATCAGTAGCACCTACAAAGACCTTTGCGGTGACAAGGGACATTGGGAGCGGCTCTTCCGCGCACACGCCGACAAACGTGTCGTTTCGACGCCGTCCGACGACTGGGGACTCACTCTGTTCCCGCCCAAAGGCCTCTGGGAGAACCCAACAGCCATACTGGGCAAGTTTGACGAAGACAAGCACGCCTTCGCCTGGTCTGGGGCAGATTCCCCTGCGTCTACGACGATGGCGGCCAGGACAACAGCGACGTTTCGCTCCTCTGGGGCGAGGACGAAGGATTCCGCCGTCGCGTGTCCCGCGCCATCAACGCCGCGCCCCTGAATATACTACGCGCTCGCCCTCTCACGATGGACTGGTACAACGCAAAGGGGCTATGTCTCGCCTTCGGGATCCTGGGCCGCAACAAAGGCCTGCGTCCGCACACGCTCGTCCACGCGGTCCTGGAGAACAGCTCGTCTTGGGCCCCGCGGCCGAGCAAGGTGATGCGGTCGTACTACCAGCACGCCGTCGCGGAGCAGTTCGGCCACCTGCCGATGGACTACCAAGCGGCCGCCACCGAGCTGTCGCTCATCCTGCTGGACATCGGGCCCAAGCCCCTGCGAGTCTGGCTCGGAAACTGCATGGAGCAGCAGGCGATGGACGTGAACCTGTGGATGTCCGGCAGGCACGGGACGACCCACGCGAAGGCGACGGACGAGCAGCTGAGCGCGCTGTACAGGGCTAGCTACACGAGCATGATCATATCGCTCAACTACCTGCAGCCGTCCGGGAGGGCCGCAACCAATCGCTTCTCGTCCGGGCATGTTGTCATACGGATAGGCTCCACGAAGCAGAGTATGATCAATATATGCATGCAAGTTGGTAAATACGAGATGTGTTAGAACTTATGAAACAAAGCTATTAGGTAAAGAGACTTAGTCAATATATGCAAAACTAAACCAACAAGATTAAGAAGGCGCCAACGACGCTTAAGGAGATATTCAGATTGTATACATATAGGTCATTACGCCTCGCTTCGCAAGAAGAAATAAAAGGCAAGGACCTTAAGACCATAGAGAATTATTACTCGAAATTGAACTACAGTTCCAAGTCCTATTGCCCTTGTCACACATGTCGTCAGGCCGGACTTGACGTGCTTCGCCCTTCTGCATCTGGCCGAACATGCCGTGGCCCAGGGCCAGACGGCAGGGTCGTGGGTTACTGGTCCCGGCGCTCCGAAGCCTGCCTGGTGGGACCATGAGTGGGTAAGAGACAGGTTATATCGCGAGCACGAGAGTCTGAAAGCCGGCTGGAAAGACCCGGCGGCGTGGCTTTTAGGGTTAAAATGCTTCCCCGAAGAACTGGATGACGATCGGTGGCCCGATGTAAAATACATTCCCACAGTTTGAGGATGTTGTCCATTTTTGTTAATGTCAACACTCTTTGCTTTATTTCCGTCTTAAAGACACCTGGCTTGGTAACTAAGGTCACCCAGTCCAGGCTTAAACTAGGTAGGTAACCTGGCTCTGGCGGTAGTTGAGAATCGTAGCCGACATTATTTCCTTATCGTTGCGACAGAGGGTTCGAGATTTATGATATACGCTTACAAACTGCTACCATGTTAGCTGTTATTGAATGTAAGAAGCGAAGCCACTGCCACAGTCGCACATTAGCTCCCAATCCCTAGTAGGACACCAACTCACGATCTGCCCCTTCACCTTCATTCGATATAAATGTTCCTTCGCAGTCGCCAACCCCCGCAACTAAAGTCAATGTCCAGGACGTCATAGAAGATGCGGTCGAACTGCGTGAACTCACTCGGTCCACATGAGTTGAAAACTTCAATTATTTTAATTAAAAGTAAGCCACCCGCGTTGGCGGCATAATAACACGGAAATTATAAAATAAAAATATTTATTATTTACTTAATTAATACTAAAATAAGCCTAGATGATAAAAATAAATAAATAATATATACCTATACTTAAGTAGGGGTACGTATATGGATTGGAGGAATGAGATGTTATGTGACTTCCAATTTATGGAATTCGAGTTTAAGAAATTTATCGTTGTAAGTTAAGGGTAGGTAAAATACCAGGTACCTAGGTACCTTATAAGGCCCCTGAAATTTTACCCCATTGTAATATTGTAACCCCTATCCCGGAAGGTTGGCTGGTTGGTAGTATCCATGCACGAGGAGAGCTGACAATAGCCCCGACAGCCTTGATTTCCCCTCCTTTTAGGTAGGTAGTATGCGCTTCTTAGGGAGATGACGCTATTGGTATCTCGCTGGTAGGTAGCATTCTGCCGGATCAGCCTGTAATTCTTTGCCTGTTACAGATAACGAGCATACCCCCATTCGACTCGGACAGCCTGATCGTATCTCTGCGGCGCCCGACAATCTTGGTTACCTTATGGGTACCTAGGTTGGTAGCATGGGCTGCATGGGTGAATGATAAGAAAGGGAAGGGAACGAATAGATAAAATGGACACGCGATCCCGCCACTACGGTACTTTCGCTACTATTTCCGGACACAACGCCAGCCCTACGCATGCATCCGGTGTAACGAACCTCGACGGAGCGACGACAATGACGACTCAAGGTGAAACGCCGAAGAAATCTGGCGATGTGGATGTTGCCCTAGCCGAGGCGATCCGGCACGAGCATCAGTTGACCTTCTGGGAAGCAGCGAGATTGTACCCGAAGGCTGTTGGGTGGTCGGCGTTCGTCTCGATCGGCGTAATCATGGCGGCTTTTGATCCGCAAATCATCGGGAACATGTTTGCAATGCCCCAGTTCCAAAAGGACTTTGGAATTCTGTTTGAGGGCGAAGTCCGTACTCTATCTATTTTATCACTTTTATCTCTTACCTACCACCATTTTCTATCAAAGCTATTTTATAAAAACGACCGGGAAACTAACGCTACGATCTTATCTTCTAGTATGTTATTTCGGCGGCGTGGCAGACAGGCTTGTCATTCGGAAGTCCTCTCGGACAAGTCGTCGGCGCATTATGCTCTGCTTACCCCCTGGAGCTGCTCGGTCGCAAGTGGACCTTTTTCGGCTGCGTCATGTTGACAGGATGTCTTGTATTCATCCAATTCTTCGCGCGCTCGCTCCCGGTATTGATCGTAGGCGAACTCCTAGGGGGTTTGGTAATAGGATGCTTCGTCGTCATTGGCCCGACGTACGCATCCGAGGTCTGTCCCATGGCGCTCCGTGGATATCTCACGAGCTACACCAATCTCTGTTTCGTCACGGGACAACTTCTCGGAAATGGGGTCACCGCTGGTACTGCACCACTTGAAACCCATTGGGCATATAGTATCCCGTTTTCGCTACAGTGGTTTTGGGTTTTGGTCGTTATTCCTGGCATTTTCTTCATTCCGGAGTCACCCTGGTGGCTAGTGCGTAAAGGGAGGATGGAAGATGCTAAAGACGCCCTGCGGCGGTTGTCGTCTCCGACGGTAGATATTAACGCGACGCTGGCCATCATCGCCGAGACGGACAGACTTGAGCTGGAGATGGAAGCTGGAAGCACTTATTTAGATGCCTTAAAAGGTGTTAACTTGCGACGAACCGAGATCTCTACTGGAGTATATACCACACAGGTCCTTAGCGGTATATACCTCGTCAACTACGGAACTTACTTCTTCCAGCAGGCTGGACTGCCGACTCAGAGCGCATTTTACATGGGCATTGGATTTCTTGGTGAGTCTTATGTATTATGCGATACGATTTTTTTCAGAGAGATATGATCACTAACTTGATATGAATTATTTAGCCGTCGGTTGGGTTTGTACCGTTCTATCGTGGTTTCTCATCGCCCGTTACGGCCGGAGACGCATTTTCAACGTCGGCCTATCCGTTCTGATATTCATAATGTTCATAATCGGAATCTTGGATAGTATACCAGGCCGACCTTCGGGTGTCGCCTGGGCTGAAAGCTCCCTCATGCTGATTTGGAACGGAGCGTATGACTTGTCTATTGGGTCTATCACCTTCGTCATCCTAGGGGAATGCTCCGCAACACGTGTCCGGTCGAAGACAATCGCTATAGCTACGGCGGTGCAAGCAGTTTTTGGGATCGTGATGACGGTCGCCATTCCGTATATGATCAATCCCACGGAGGCGAATATGCAAGGAAAACTAGGATATTTCTTCGGTGCACTGGGACTCCTCTGCCTCATCTGGTCCTATTTCCGAATCCCCGAGACGAAGGGCAGAACATACGAAGAGCTAGATATCATGTTCGATAGGAAGGTTCCTGCGAGGCAATTTAAGGGATACCAGGTTGACATTACCGCTAACTCGGTCGGGTCTTGATTTTACTTATTCTAAAGGGCCGTCTCGTGACTTATTATATCGCGTTACAGCCTTTAAATAGCATCATAAGCAAGACTAAGAATATCAAAAACATTAATCATCTTGGTTACCATAATGTATAGTTATATCTATTTTATTACCGAAGTTTATGAGAATACTTAATAACAATTGTCGACGTAGAAGTCGCTGTTCAATCTGGGTTATGTCATTACAGTCTTCACCGCATTTTGGAAGTACCTATGATAGGATAATAATACATTTCCCCCGTTCCAGCTGCCCAAGTACCGATAGGCAGGAGGTAGACACTGATGCTAAATCTACTGCAAAAACTCATTTGTACAAAGTGATTTGAGAGGTGAAGTTGTCACATATAATAGAATAGAATAGGACATCTTGGTATATTGCAAAATTCAAGAGCTTTCTTGTAATTTTCTTAAATTCGTGTTGCGAGAAGTCGCCCGTTCCTGTTTGTAAATAGCGAGAGACGTAACGAGGAGTTATGCGAGCAATATCTATTACAGAATTGCGACGCCTCGCAATTCAAGCCGCTAAATAGTCTTACGCGAATAATTCCTACATATTTTAAATATTCCTTCCTTTTCTCCTCTTTCTAGGAATCCAAATTGCTTCTACTATATACTACTTACCTATGTTATTATCGTTTCCCATCGCGGTCTCCAAGTCGTCTAAGAGCACTACAGCTCTGATACATTACATGTGGTAGAATCCTACGTTATCATCAACCATAATCAGTTACCTACCTAAGTACCCAAGGTATTTAAGTACATAATAAATCCTTTGCAATGGCTCCAACTTCAGAACCATCCTTTCTGTACGGAGACAACCCCGAGAAGCCGTTCCACAAGTATTTCATCGCCGACCATGATCAACTTCCCTATTCTCTCGGTCGGTTCCTCGTTGAACCGGCTAATGTTCCTATTGGTTCCACCGAACAATCAATTGCTGATCGTTCTAAACGGGTACAAAAATCTGTCGAATGCTATGAGAGAGGCTATCCTGTCAATGTCATCGAAATCGGCCAGCCATTCGAAAGTTACAGTCGACCCGAGGTAGTAGCCAGTAGTTATGCAAGCTATACTAATGGAACATTGGACACAACTCGGTGTCGATTTACGGAAGACGAGCTTGCCCATCGTATCACCGACTGGACTCTAAATTGGCTTAGACGGTGGGCGGCAGCTGCCCCTTCGGTAGATGAACCTTCGGGTTCTGGGTCCTCTAGGCCAAGTGGTGTCTCAGGCACGGAAATCTCATCGGGGGAGCCATCAGGATTCAATGACCCCGGAAGACGGCGTAAGAAAGCAGACAAAGGCAGCGAAGAGGATGAGTATGGGAGATCTAAGAAGGCCAAAACAAACTCGACCCCAAGACCAAAACCCAAATATATGGCATGCCCCTTTCTCAAGCACAATCCAGAGAGATACGCACATGAAGAAAAGTGCTCTGGACATTCCTGGCCAACAGTGAGTCGACTCAAAACGTAAGTCAATGTAAACCCCCCTGCTTCAGATAATCAAACTTTATTAACGCTACTAGTGATCATATTTATCGATGGCATCAAGTACAAGGAGTCCAGTGCCCACGATGCGGTGGGATCATGGAAAATCATGCAATGTCTGAACATGTCTCCTGTGCGAGTCGAACTTTCCAGCCCCGACAAGGCGTCGATTCTTCAATAATGCAACGTCTACGCTGCAAATCGGCAGCTCGTAACGAGTCTGAAGAAGAAAAGTGGCATTCCGTGTACAGCATCCTCTTCCCACGCGTCGCTCGCGAAGACCACCCTAGTCCATGTAGGTTGGAACTTTCTTCCTGGCCTAGATTCAGTACGCCGCTAATCTAGGCACGAACTAGATCCAGAAAGCTACCCGGGGATTCGACAAGTTACCGCCTTTTTGGAACTAAATCTTGGGCATGTCATATTGCCGTTGATACGATCTAGTAGCCGTGAGCCAGGCTCGGAAGAAACCATTGCCAGGACCATTACCAATGGTGTTATCGAATTACTAAATAGACGGTTTCAGCCACACGACCCCGTGACAGAACCACCCAATCCCTTATCTGAGGGGGATGGTCAAGCACGAGGCGAAGTGTTGAATGCTCACGCCAACACAAATCTCAATGGATCTACTGAAGGCGACTTTAGTAATCCAGAGAATGAAGAGATGGTTGAATTTCGCCTTTTGGAACCAGAGATGACTGCGTATCTAGAAGAGGCCCTTGATATTAACTATGACTTTCCAAACACCTAAGCACTGAGATGGCGATTCGGGACGTGGACATCGTACCCTTGTAAATTATGGAAGACATGAGCAGATACTTATTACATACCTGGGCAGGTATGCAACATTGTATTTAGGGCAATTTGATTGGTTATTCCTTAGGATAGGTAGGCGAAGGTATCAGGGCTAGCGTTTTTCACGATGGTTGTAAATTTTAGCATGGAGGTCATAAGGATATACCGTGAGAGACGTGGGTGTTCATTTGGCCTAAAGGCCCTCCTGCATGTTAGGGCTGGGGCGCTTGGATTGAGTTTAGCGAGCTGTGTCTTCAATGATGCTTGGTAGGTACCTAATTACCTAGGTACCTAGGTAGGTAGTTTGAATTAATACAGCCCAGAAGTACGATCGAAGTGACCCGAAAAGGTACCTAACGCTACGGTCAGCTATCTACCGCAATTAAAGGGGCTGTTGAGTTACGCAGTAAAGGATGACGTTAAATGTTTGAATACAAATACAAATATAATTATATGACTCGAAAGAACATGTGTTAACTGAAGCCCCTGAATATTATTGTGCATGGACTATTCTATGGCGTATCCTTAGTCGCTCCTGTGTTGTTTCTCTGTTTCTTGCTTCATCCTCTCTCAAGAATGTCTAAGCAGCTGAGGTGCCTAATAATTCTTGTGTTGTCACTTATAGGCATTCCGCATAGGATCGCACCTGCATACCGGTAGGTACCGGTAATTTGTAGTCTCGGGGCTCACGTTACAATAGGCTTCAGTGGGGCTTAGCGGGACTAGTTTGGACTAGAGCCCCGTGATCACCTGTAAAGGGGCTTTGACATACACCCCCGTAGCTGCCCCGGGGGATGGGACCCTACCCATGGGATCTATCCGTGTGGATGCCCTGCAATTGCTGCTTTCCAACTCACAACTTTATCCATCTCACTTAACTCACCATCGCACTTCACTTCTTTATTTCACTTCTCCTGTACCATTATCATTAATTGAATGCAGCATGATGCTATTTCACATATATCCCATTTATTTCTTCGTCAGGGTCACCAAAAGAAAAAAAAAAAAGCAAACCAAAAAAATGGATCGCAACTCCACATCGTGACAGCTCACACAGCCCCCTAAATTCTTGGCGATGACAATGAGTAATTCCTTACTTACCTAGGTATAGAATGACGTTTTATCTAGTAGGTTTTTATATAAGTCGGCCTGGGTGCGAGAAGCTCTGATAGCCAAGTCGCTTGATGGCTACGTTTATTCTCGTTCATACCAACCTGTACTCACCATTATTGCCTTGGCATTTTCGAGAATCTCATTGATATGAATTACATACTGTACATGTGTGACTGTGAAGAACGATGATCAACACAGACTACAACCTCGACGAGCTTGACGTCGCCCTCAGTGAGGCACGGCACCAATCGGCAGCCGTCTCCGGTCCTCCAACTCGGAATGAAAGCCGCCGCACGGGAACTAGCACGCGCCGCGGCAGCTTGGTTCCCGGGATGGGTGCAATATCCTCAGCTTCACTAAAACAAGGGAAGAAGCAGCAGCAGAACCCTAACCCTAACCGTATCGACGAGTTGAACCTCTTCAACTTCGACCTTCGTGAACTTGTCCGCGACATGCTCCTGCCTATAGGTGGCGAGAGTCGGGTTTCTTACCATGAGTATGCTGTCTTCAAGCCGAGCGAACCCGACGGTGAGCCCCACTCTCCAAGCATCATGTCCGAGGGAGAGGAGGGATTGCAGATGTTTCGGGCCGCGATTAAGAATGGGCATGGCTTGGATGACGAGGTGAGATCAATGGATAACTTCTTGCAAGCAAAATGAAACGAAGATTGACTCAGATTCTTATGTAGGGAAATTTCACACCTGCGCCAAAAGGCAAGCACCTGCTCCAGGGGAGAGTGCGACAAGTGTAAGTATATCTCAGATTATTTTGTTCAATTTCTCCCAAGTTCTGGGCTGTGATATTTGGAGTGTCACTTAATAATCCTAATCATATCCCGAAAATGAATGCTAAACGGCACCTATAACAGAATTGCTCATCGACGTGCTCGTTACGAGTCAGATTGCCCTAATGTGCATTCCCCTGACGGGTTGCATCTTACCGTAGAGGACTACGAGTCTTTGGAATTACACTCTGGTACCTTACCAACCTTACAGCGGGTAACTCTCGAGTCCTCGTTCTGGGATTCGAAAAGAGAGACAGTGTGTGAGTACCTAATTAATAGTATCTTATCGATCAGTCAGCATAACCAGGCGAGAGAATATGCTCTGCTGGGTCTTGTTTCCCTACCTTTATTATTAACCTTACTAACATCTGTTGAGACTTGATTCTAAGCTTTTCTTCTAGTCCACAGCCGCCATATGACTTCCTCTCAATGGCATATAAGCTACGAACGAGGACGACCACTGCTCTGATACGGCGGTCATTTGACACGCGCTGGCATGCTGATGATGCACTTGACGAGTACGAGCGTCGCTTAGACTCTTGCAGAGCACGATGGTCTCACCCACTCGTGCTACCTGTCGTCTTACTGCAGGTGCAGCTATTTCGCACCGAAGAAGCAGTGCAGGCCAACAATGCCGAGGTGCTAGAGCTCGAGGCGCATGTCGATGCCGTAACGGGCACCACAGGGCGGGCCAATGCTGAAGCTTGGTGGCGGAATCACCATCAGGCAGAGAAGCACAATCACTTCAAGCCTTTAAAGCGCCTCGGGTCTAACATTAAAGAAATGGTCGAAGAGAAGGTTAGAGGTGGGCGACGTAGCCACGATATCTCGAGCAATGTGGCGCCCTCCCCTTGTCCGGAGATTTCTACCTACTTTGATCCCGACTACGTACCACCGCAGACAATTCACCTGATGAAAGAAGCCCACGATGTTCTAAAAGGAGCTATTCAGCTGCTAGACACGCTGCGGTGGATGGAGCGTGCACTAAAGCTCATAATCCAAGCCGGCGATGAATTGGATGCACGGGTGAAGGAGCTGAGAGCCCAAGCAATAGAGAAAGGGCAAATCAAGGAGGACGACGACGATGATGAACTTACAGACCACTGGCATGAAATTAGGCAGTACCTAGACTGCACGTGGAGGCTCTGTACATCGCTCGAGACTGATCGGCGTATGTCTGAGCTTAGGTGCCGCGCGCAAATCGACATCATCTACTCGAAGATGGCACAAGAGGATAACAATCTTAACGCGCGGATGGCCGTGGCCTCGACACGGGATAGCTCATCAATGAAGGCCCTAGCCGTGATCACTGCCATTTTCCTCCCGGGCGAGTACATCGGCACGCTGTTCGGGGTGTCCATGTTCAACTGGGAAACAGGAACCGCAGGCGACCAGGCAGCTTCTCAAGACGCGCCCGAAGGCTGGCCTCATCCCGTCGTCATGCCGTCCTTCTGGATCTACTGGGCCTTCACAATTCCGCTGACTATGGTTATCGTCTTCGGCTGGCGTGCGTGGTGGGTTAATCAAGACCGCTATTTTCGCCGTCATCTGAGCGTCGACCTGAGCAACGAGCGCTACTGGACAACCGACGGCCGGCCCCGCGACCTCGAGACGACCTTCATGCAGGACTTCTTCAGCGGGCTGATTAGCCGCAGCGGCGCCGGAACCACCAGCAACAGCACGATCCTAGGAAAGACCTCGCAGCCTAGGTCTAGCAACGGGCCAAGTCCTAGCATAGATATCAGCAGATCGCGGAACCGGACCCCTGGTTCGCGCCCGGGTTCCGTTCTCGGGTTACCTAGGCAAAGTTCGACTTTAAGTCAGATGTATGCTAATGGGGGCAAGGATAGAGAGCTCGCGACTGACTCTGAGCGTGAGGGCGAGGGAGACAGGGCGATGCGGTTTAGACAAATCTCGTTTGCGAGGGGACCGTTGATACGGAGGGAAGGGGTGTTCGCTGTTTAAGCGATGATATGATAAGGGAATTGCTTATACATAACTACTAGTATAAAACTTCTCACTGGAGTTAAACGAATTGTTCGTAACTAGATAATATGATGATAAATATATTTAACTTGATATGTTATGCCGGTTATAGTTTAACTTGTTGTCGGGGGAAAAGAATAAGGGTAGAGTCTTTTCTTACTGCTTTTCACTCCGTGTTACAATAGCCCCCCCTATAATTACTCCTTGATTCTTGTACCCGAGGTAATTAGCGAAAACAGGGCGACTCAAGCTGGAAATACACAAAATACGTTAACCGAATTGCTATATCTATATTATTAAATGTCATTGTATAATTATATTGCCATTTTAAGAACCGGTACAACTATGTTTCTGTTCAAAACACAGATCCAGTGGTTCCCTTTTGAAGTTTTGCTAGCCGTTCCTCTGTTATCTCAAAGCATTCTGGCAGCCCGGTATCCCCCCAGGTGCCACCGAGTATGAGCTTTGCGACTCCCGGAGCAGAGGTGAATATTCTCGCCATACCTATGTAGTAACATATTAGCCTGCACACCCTGTAGACTACAGGGTTCTCATCAGGTGTATTCTTACCGTGTCCATTAAAACCAGCGCATATCCATTGTCCCGGAAGACTCTCTATCTTCCCCACAAAGGGCACAGAGTCCGTCGTCATGCCTATGATTCCAGTCCACGTATGCAACAGCCCCTCGCCGTGTCTCAACTTCCCCTTCTCGCACTCCGGAAAGCAAGCCGCGAAATTATATATAGCGTCATCTCGCACCTCCTCGTTGATAACGCTGTCGTTAGTCGTAAAACGGGCCTGGGCCGCCTCTTCACTAAGGTTCGGGTTTGCGATAGGGGCCCCGAGGATGATGATCCCGTCTGGCCGACGCTGCGCCACGGAGTAGAAATGCTTCAGCGTGTGCCGCAGGGACATAGTGCTAGGCAGTGTATTCGAGGCGCTGAGCGCTGTCGGCGGCACAAAGGCGTGCGCTTGGGCGCGGTTCGGGGTCACGAAGCTGCTGAGTTGGGGCAGAAGGCAAGGCGCGAAGGCGTTGGTGCAGTGGACTACTGTCGAGGCCTTCGTTGTTCCCCGAGATGTTGTGATATCCCAGATCACCTGGTCTGCTGTTGATGAAGCACTCTTAGTCACCGAGGTAACAGGGGAATGAGTGAAAAGCCGCACGCCCTTAGAAATCGACTGCGTAAGAAGCCATTGGGCTAACTTCGCTGGATGGCTTGAGCCGGCAGGCCACTCATACGCTGCAACGGCTTTTTGAACGCGGGTTACTCTCCTCGCTTCCTCCCCTTCGTAGAACTTGATGTGGGATACATCGCCACCGGCTTCTTGGTACAGCTTGAAGCTGCGTGCGTTGAAGTCTGCGAACTCCGATGTCATGCACACGTCAAAAGTAGTCGTGGGGTTGAAATCGCACTGGACGTTGTGCGTGTCTACGAAGTCTCTTACCCTCTCGAACACGAGCTTCTCGTTGGCGATGATCTTGAGCGCTTGATCACGGCCGTGTAGTTGTTCGTAGACTTGAAACCCGCGGAAGGCATCTATGCTTACTTGCTTAGTATCATGGACCGGATATTTCTGCCCGAGATGATATTATATTCTAACCTGGTCTTACATGCCCTGCATTCCTTGAACTTGCTCCGCTGGCCGCTTCTCTCGCCTCGAAAATGACTATGTCCGTAGGTGGCACGCCCCCCTGAATCAACTCATAGCTTGTTAGAGCGCCGGAGATACCAGATCCGATGACAACGTATTTAGACTCTGCCGGAACTGGTTCATCCTGATTAATGTTGAGATATGGGAATGACCGTGTGGTCTGCTGCCAGAATGATACACAGGGATTGGCTACCGGTAGGCCGGGAGCCTGCCGGGGTTCTGGGATATCTGCCATAGGCAAATCTTCTGAGATCTGACACTCGATATTATGCTTAGGTAGGTATCCAAAAAGTCAGAGATTCAACTGATTATAATATTACTAGTTAAATTAGAAGGAACATACGGTTCCGCACAACATTATAATACTATAAGACTTCCACGGCAATATGCGATATTCCTGCGGGGTCGCCTAACGACTATATCTATAGGCGGATGAAGCCGATAGCGGATAGTCTATGGTTGATAGGTTCGAATAGTACCATAATGGAGTCGTCCCATCGTGATTTTAGTATGTATGTCATCTATAGGAGATACCCGTAGAGAGTGTTGAAATTGTATGTTTAAGTCTGCAACATGTCTACAAAAGACGAGACATATTAATGTTTACTTGAGTCTTATAAAACGTGCTTATGAAATATAACTTACAGCATCTTCTTAACCATCCATCATGTCGTAATCAGGAATATAAGATTTAAAAAATAAGAGCAGTTGCGTGAGAATATGCACTCTGCCTGACATCCTGTAAGACCTAGTGATCGCAACCAGTTATATTCTTCAACGCTGGCCTGTATCATCCTGAATAGGATTTCAAGATGACCCTTAACCAACAAACTGGTATTCTCTTTAACATAAGGTGTCAGAAATAACCTAGAATAGGCAGAACTTCCACGCTTTTCTTACCTCGAAGGGTGTAGAGGCAATTATATGCGAAGCCTTTGGGTTTATTCTACGGATCACCGTTGGGGATTTTCAACGCCTGCTTAATAACGCCACAGATATGATAAACGTCATGGTTATATACTTTGGTAGATACCTAAATGATTAGTTACCTTTAGTCTAGCTCCCCATGTATCCCTTAATTTAACGCACTATCTCATAAATACTAAGTAGCAGGTCATCTACGATATATCGCAAGTGATCATATCTCATCATCGTGGCTTGTGTTGGTAATAACTTCGGGAGTCTTTCAAATTCATGCCATTCTATTATCAATCGCGAATGCAATCTAACCAACGCCGTCTTTTTAGTATGCCCCCAGTCTATCAGTATTATCTCCTTTTTAACCTTAACATCCCTCATTCTCATCGTCCATCACCTCCCCACCATCTCCCCTTACACCCCCCTCATAAACCCCCTCTTCCTAACCGGCGGCAGCGCCCCCTTCTCCTTCGGAACATCCTTTTTCTTGCCCTCGGCAGCCGCATCAAAGACGCGATACGACTCAGCGCCCTTCTCAGCATTTCTTCTCTCACGCTCCTGCTTCCACCGCGCCAGGTAGCAGAACAGCGGGAACAGGGTTATGTTCAGGGCCGCCCAGGCGAACAGCACCCCTACGTTGAGCCCGATCTCAGAGTGAAGGTCGAACAGGATCTGCCGGCTCGCCTGCACGATGTGGTGTAGCGGCCACGCGTAACCCCAACGGAAGAATCCCGGCGCTAGGTCCACCGAGTAGAAGGCCGTCGACACGTTGGTGATAACCCACTGTGTGCGAGTCAGTCAGTCAGTCAGTTGGCTCTCGCTGTTTCGTGCTTTTTAAATGTGAAAAATGCGGAAAGTTTCAGGGGTTGGTAAATTTATAAGGGGCCCAGAAGTCTGATTCAGAGACAGAAGAATAAAACTTAGGGTTTATGAAGGAAACACTATTCGGAAATACTCACAAAGATCAGCCAAGCGGCAGTCCACGGCTGTCCGATAAGCATAGCCATGTTCTCGCACGCGATTCCCAAAGCGTTCATGCCGACGAAGTTCACCATCCAGTACACGACGAACGAGGCGCGCCCGTACGCGGTGGGGTTAAACGCGGGCTCGGTGTGCGACGCGGGCGGGTTCGAGAACGGGATCTGGAAGGCCAGCGACACCAGCGAGTACGCGAGCGAGACGACGAAGTACGTCGTCATCGTCGCGGCCAGCCGCCAGGCGACCAGCTGCCAGAAGTGCAGCGGCGGGTGGCCTCCCGGGGTGACGAATCTCTGAGGCGAGGAAACGTGTCAGCGCGCGCCATCCACAGATCTATTTATATCTGGCGGGAGGAAGGAAGGGAAGCTATCGAATTCGTCCCAGTCGCTTCGGGAACGGTCGTGGTACAAAGAGGGGGCCAAAGGGGTAACAACCGCAAACTTACCATGTGGATGGGCATGAAGAACGCAAACGAGAAAAAGGCCACGATTATGAGGTAGATCAACCCTATCGTCACCGAGGGCGTGGCCGTGGCCGGGCCGAAGGGCCGAAGGTCGATTGTCAGCGGCGTCACACCTGGGTTCAAGGCCGCGGGCGCCAGGGCGATCACGTCCCTCTCGAGGGACGAGTTGGACACGACGCTCTGGGTCCACATCGGCCCGAATTTCGCAGCAAACATGTTCGACAGGATTTGGAACTGCGGGATGATGTAGTTGTAGTACGTGGTCTCCTGCCTAGCCGACATGATGATGAACTGGACGGCGCCGGTGGGGTCGTAGGACGAGTTCCCGGTGGCGACCGCCTGCCGCAGGAGCGCCGTCGCGTTCGCGTTCACGATGACGGCCGCCCAGCAGTCCCAGTCGTACACGGCCTGCCGCACGGCAATCGGGTCGAAGTCGTACTGGTCCGGCGGCACGATGGCGAACCCCACCGTGTGCCGCGTCTGCGAATTGTCGATCATCTGCTGGGCCGCCGCCGTTATGGCCGGCCCTACGAGTGGTGACGCCACAGAGTCGTACGGGGCCACCTGGCCGTCGAAGTCCACGACATGCACGGCGAGGTTCCTGATGTTCGTGCTGACGTGAAACAGGACCGCCCAGTACAGCGACAGCACGCCTATGATGAATAGCGTGAGGAGTACGACTAGAAACACGCGGGTTAGTAAGTCTCTGCCCTATACCGTCGCACGCGGCGCAGCTTTGGAGAAGTCGGACTAGCAAAGTTAGACTAACGCGTCCGAGCCCATAGAAAGATAACCTCCTTCCGGATCTTCGTCATTCTGGGGTCCCAGAATCCGGCACTCCGGTGGGGCTCTTCATAGCGGCCATCGTCATCGACGTAGTCGTACTCGCGGGGAGTGCTGTGGATCGTGCTGTCGGACTCGCGTATGACCTCTAGATCTCCTGGTGGCATGTTGGCCGTAGTCGAGGATCCACGGCTATCATCCTGGGCGGCGACGACAAGATTCGAAGCGTCTGGGAGATCGTTTCGCGATGACATCTCGTTTTTCCTTTGTCTTACTTGGGCTAGGAGAAAGCGGTCCCTGGAGCTAGACGGTACATACCAGATTAGATATACTGCATCTATCTGACGACGACACTCCGGAGAAGATCATGCCATATAAAATATATGTAAGCATGTATGTATGTATGTAGGTATGTACTAATTATTAGTAGGTTGGTTCGGCTTGGAAATCATTGAGACTTGGAAACCCGAAATCCTCATAAACATAATTTGTCATGCAGTCATGGTAGCTCGGGTTTAAGAATTGCCCAATGCGACCTATTTACTGATTCGCAATGGCGATGTACTAACCTAGTCACAGTTCGGGGTCATTGAGCACGCCCTCGTCCGAGCGAACCATCTATTGGTGATGTCACCCCGTGGACCCCGGTCCGGATACGGCGGTCGAATCCGTAGCGTCTTTCGTGCGAATTAGTAAGGTGATGAAAGGAGCCGAGGAAGTATACTTGCGGTTACTGTACCTTTATTATATATCTTTCAGGATCTAAAAGGCCCCTTTAAAAGGGGCTTATATCTTTCTGTTCTAGAACTTCCTACATACGGTGAACATAAAGAGAAGACCGACAGAGAAGTAAAGGTATCTCTTCAGTGATATCACCTCCTTAACAGTCTACGCCCACGACCCTACCCTGTTTCTGCAAATATCGGAGACGCGGCTGTGCCTTACTCGCACATATATGGATATCTCATTGACGATCAGATAGGTAGGTGTGCCGAACTTCAAAACGCGAGGCGCGCGACGTCGGACAAAAGCCTGGAGATAACAATTACCTACTCTATACCCCTATTGTAACCCCGTTCTAGAACCAACGCATAAGCTGAACTCAGCTAGGCTCGGCGTTGTGCTTTTCTTCAGGCAGATTAAAGTGGAATAAAGGAGCCTACGTGTAATTATAATTTCTGGATTTTCTATCATCCCTTTTTCTTCATTTTCAACCCAAAACGACAGCTTCCCGGCCAAGCAAGTACGGCATATTCTCAAACAGAAGAAAGTATTGCGCTGGGGAATTCCCAGTTGTCGCCGTATATAAGTCCATTCCCAGCTGTCTCGATCTTCGGACGAGAAGAGGCAGGGGTTATACGAGTCGTGCTGTACCACATCGCAGCCTAGCCCTATAGTGGTAAATATCGTGGAGCTCTTCTATGGTATGACAAGAATATTAAATAAATATCAAACGGAGAAAAAGAAAGAAGAAAAATACTACTGGCCAGTGCTAGTGCATACCAGATAGATGCTGCAAAGCCGCGTCGCAACGGAGGGTAAGTAAGCACGTTCCTAATCCTAGCCGTCCCCAGCCCTTTTGTCAGCACTGCTCGGATATGTATGCAGTTTACTCAGCAATCCTTTGGGCCAATCAACATATAGGGTTGCCCTGGGTATACAGGTATACACATCTTATCTTCAGCTTCTCGTTCGTTTTTCTTCGGCGCCCCTTTTGCAAACAGGTTGATAATATGTGCGATACACTAGATGAGCCAAGACTTGACATCGCAGGACCGAAACTCGCATGTGCATAAAGAGAGAAGCACTGCAATGCTACGATAGTGACCGGAAGTTATATATATATATTACTTACTGGATTCCAGTACTTCTGTCATATGTCAAAAGGTGGAGGTGACCGGGACCGAAATCAAAAATTACAACCACGCCCACCAGTAAGATCTAGGTAGCATCAATATAAAAAATCGATTCACATAGGCATACCATGGATATGGAGACAATGATTCTGACAATGTTCTTCATTTGAAGGACGCCAGCTACCTATCTATTATAACCAACACAAGGGTAATCCCATAATAAATCCAAGCCCTGTTTCTCATAAGTAGCGCTCTTCCGAAGCACTTCGTAGACATCCTCCTGAAAAAAAGTCTCGCGACGCTAGAACCCCAAAAATGTATAAAGAACTTACTTGTATGCAATATATGAAAAGATAGTTCGTCTGAGCCATTCCCTTTTTCGCCCTTAATGCAACCCTTCCTAACGCCATAGTCGAGACTAGTATAGCACAAACATTTTAGACAGATAGTGGGCTATTAGCAGCACTATAATCCGATAGTGAGCATGTCTAATCTAGCCATAACAGTCTCCAGGCTAGTCGCGAGACGCTCAACCCGGTTCGCGGCGATGCTAATAGTGATATCTTCATCCGAGGAATCAACAAGTTCAAGTCGGGCAAATGCTTTCTCCGACTCGATACCGCCGAAAATATCAACTGAGGTAAGACTATCGGTATCAAGCTCAATGGGTTTTGATAGCACAACCGTAGTCTCATCATCGTAGATGTCTCCATCAAGGTCGGCAACGGCGTTCTCGGATGATTCCGGCTTAGCTGCAGTCTCCAGAGGCTCAGGTGCTTTAGTAGACGGCATTGTCGGGGCTTCAAAGATAGGAGCGTCAGTCTTCTCAGCATCTGATGCGAAAGACTCGCCTACGAAATTCGTAGTCTTGCCAGCTAGAACCTCGGTATCGATGACAGGCATCTCTGGTGTCTCCAAGACGGCGAAGACGCGTGGTTGGTAGTTGAAGGCATCGGAGTTGAGGTTTAACATTGAGAAGTCCATCGTCTGCTCAGGCATCATGACCATGCCGATTTGCTGATGCTGCTGGTTTTGCTGGCCGGCAGTAAAGGGGTTGATGTCCTTAGGGACCTGGCGTGACTCCGGTTGCCTTTGCTCGGGCTGAACCTGCTGTTGAGGGATAGCGGTGGGGTTTGAACTCAAGTGATCTAGAAAATTGGAAAACGAAGGTGATGATAACAGCATGCGAGTAAGATCAGAGAGACGTCGATTCTCATCCATCAGTGCGCGGTTCTGAGCCCGTAGGTCGCCATTCTCGGTGACCTTGCCTGCGATCTCACTCTCGAGTTGAGTAATGTATTCTATTATACTGTTAGCAAAATCAACACTTCCAATTAAGCAATCCTACTTACCCTTTCTTCTTGAACGGAATGCTCTAGCAGAGACTTTGTTGCGTAGTTGACGCCTTTCCTTGCTGCTCAACTTCTTTCCTTCCTCACTAGCGAGGAGCCTTTCATCTTCATCCATATCATCCTCCTCCTTCTTGGTCCGAGGAAGCTGGAGGAGAGGCGAGTTCTCTCCACCATCACCGGGAGAAGCGCCAGCCTTTGACCTCATAGAGTTGAGTAGTTGAGTGATCTTCTGCTCCACGATGGGGTCTGATGGCATCGAGGGTTTCGATCGATGTTGCTTAGCCTGGTTTTGTCTTTGATGCTGCTGCTGCTGGATGAGGTGTTGCTGCTGCCTTTGTTGTGCCTGGGCTTTTTCTAGGGCAGCTTGTTGATGCATACCAGGGTACATCCTTCCCACATTGCGGGTCTGGACAGTCGGCGATGTCATCTGAGAATCGCCCCCAATGGCGTTAGGGTTGACAGTCTGCTCCGGGAAGAAAAATGATGGATCCGCCTGAGACTCGAACTCCATATCCATATCCGAACCATTCATATTCTGCGGCGGCGCCGTGTTGAAATCAAACATCTCTTCATTCGATCCCATGTCCGACGACATATATTCTAAATTGTAACCGCTGACTTGGCTGGCGTTCTGGATGGCAAGCGCACTAGCAAGAGCGCCTGGGACGAAAGGAGTTTGCTGCTTATACTGGTCATATTGATGGCTAGGGCCTGACAGAGTCTGTGCTGAGGGCATCGTCGTTGGCGTGTTTACTACACCGGATACTCTGGCAAACTGTTGTTTGTTGTTTGTGGTAGGAGAAGCCGAAGGCGATCGGTATTGCATCGCCGCGTCGTATTCCGAGAAATCAAGAAGATCTAGGGGGTCGACAACACCACCTGGGCTCGTCGATGACTGGCTTGAAGCCGACATGATGGTGCTAGAATAGGAATCAGTCCGGTTAGGAACTACTAAATGAAAGGCCGCGTCCTAGAGGGGACGATGAGTATTGAGTATCGTATCGTGTTATGTTTCGAATATTGAGAGTAGCAAATAGTAAGTAGCAAATCGTATTCGATATGTAAGAAGTAGGTGGTTTCGATTCGTCGACGATGGTAGGCGACCAAAGAAAAAGTTGTTTCGTTTGTAAGATGTAGAATGTAGATTGTAGATTGTAAATGAGAGATGACGAGATGGCGAGAAATGTCGAGAGATTGGTAGGGAAGTTTTGCGGATCGGAAGGGAGATTTGGATGTTATGGGTGTTAATGGGTAATATGCGTGCCTCAGAATAAAAGGAACTACAGGTTAAGGACTAATAGGAAAAGCATTGAGCATTGAAAAGAATTAAAAAGAGTGGAGAGTGGAAAGTGGGCAGTTCCTGAGGCTGCTGGGGCTGCTGGGGAGGGGGGAGGGGGGGGTAACTTCCCTCTGTATTCCCTGTGAGTCCCTGTGTGGCTTGGCAAGGAATCTTTTGGCCTTGTCGGGCAGGTTGACAGGGGTCGGACTGTCGATTAAAGAGGGGAGGGACGCGTAAGCTGGTGCGAAGGTAGTGCCTTTCTCGGCCAATGGACCCCAGCTTCCTAAGACCGAATGCGAATTGGCCCGAACGAATCAGGAAGGGTAGCGACGCTGAATATTGCACCATCTACTATGGTAGCGACCATCTATTGTCCTATTGTCACGGAGGTGGTCAAGTCGAGTAAGTAACCACCGACAGTACAGATACCTATACCATAATGCATACATTCCCGCTCCTACCTAGGTAGGTACACTATTACTTGCACACATACTATTACTAGTAGACAGAACACAAAATCCAGTAACCATCAACGGTAACCATAAACAATCTTATTAATTCTTATGGATGATTTTGTTTTTTGTTACCAGTAACCAACCAACCATCATGTCCTGTCCTGCAGGAGAAAACTTATCTGCACTTTGAGGATGACGACGCCATTCCACTCGAAGGCTTAGGCCCAATAACCTCTCCTTATAACCATCAAGAATGATAGACAACTCTTTGCTTACGGTGAATGATGACGATTCCAAACACGGCGAGTAGACGAACGAGTCAAGACAACATGAATCCTTCGATGAGAATGGGCATGATGCATTGGCCATCATTATCGCCAGAATGGTGCAAGTACACATCCTAGAACAGTCAGATGTACCTAGTTGTAGCACACACGCATCAGATTCAGATCCAAGTGGTTTGTTTAGGAGAACCAACCGGAAAACGCACTAGTACCATATAATATAACACTAATAGTAGATAGATTATAAAATATACTATACTAGATACGGTATTATGTCCTGGGTACTCCTGGTTTCGGGTCAAAGACCACGATAACTTCAATGCTCGGAAACCAGATGGGGAAGTACAGAGTACATGACTCTCTGCAACATTAAGTTCCACGGCCATGACGGCTACAATTGTTCGACCGACGACGAAACATGAAAGGCACCGGGAGAAAGAGAACACTTTGCTGAATCGGTCCCGTCGGCTCTGCGGCACCACGGCAATCCAGCTCCTGTTGTAATAACACAATGGTTTTTTGTCTTCCTATCTCACGTGTTTGATGATTGGTGATTGGTAACAGTGTGATAGCCCATACCTATCACATATGAGACCGTCAGATCCGCGTGCCAGAAGCAAGTCCCTAACGAGCGACTCGCCCAACATCCTACTTCTATTAAGGAGAGGATTTAGCTTGATTGGATCCTAGATAGCAAGCACAGCCACTGCCGTCATCTTGATATGGATGGATGTATTATGGCTGTCCACTTGGCAACCTGTCCATTAGGTACTTATCAGTGATTCCCCCCAAATTCAAAGGTATTGCCAAGGTGACGAGCTCATGTAGAAACTCTCATCTCGGAGTTTGCATTTCTCGCAACTTCAAAGCTCAGGCCTAAAGTAACGAAAATAAGCATATGTCGATCGGCATTGTCGCTGCAGCACCACAGGCAGTAATGCGCCCATTGCACATGTGGTGTCCGAGATCCCATGTGCGCTCCGGATTTTACCGCAGACAGAGAGTTTATGGAGGAAGAATCGACCACGTTTAACAAGCTCTGAGTTGAACCACGGGAAGTCGGTCGCACTAAAACACCGATCCATCAAATTCTTTCGTTTGTCGTCTACACTACTATTACTATGTACCTACACTAGTATGCGATGTCGGTAGTTTCTCGCTCGAGGCCCGTGGTAAGACAGACACACTATGTCCGTTCTTGGTGTAGTAAGTGAGGCTTAGATTTATCGAGCTGTGCTATCTCAGCTCGACAGGGAATCTTGTAAATTATGTTCGGTATGCATTGGTACTTAGGTAATCATAAGAAATATTCACCTCGCCGCCTCGGTTCCTAAATAAGTACCTAGGTAAATTAGGTACCCAGGCGCAGTAACTTAGTAAGACTCCACATCGTCTTTGTACTATATATTACAATTTTTTAGTCCTGAAGAGTAAAAGACGATATCCTTTCGAGGTCAAAATCGTTTCGACCTTCGGTATCTTCCGTTGTGTGATTTACGGGTTGGGGCTTGTGTGATAATGTCCCCCTACCGAAGTGACCTTCATGCGTGCTACCGGCAAAGCAAGATTTCATCCGGACAAGTGCACTTTTCTTGGAAATACACCGCAAAGGTACTTCAACCTAGTGTGGCGTTACATACCTAGGTAGGTACCTAGGTAGGTAGGTAGTGGTGCTGTTGTTAGTTTTCTAGAAACCAAAACATCGAAACATTCGGCCTTGCTAAAACCTATCGTTCGTAACTCACCATAAAGGGACACTAGCATTGATACGAGCCCTAACCTATCCGCTAACAAGCTCATAGGGGCCGGTGGCTATAAAAATAACTTCTCCAACTACCGTGATGGCCCTGATGGGGTTGTTTCACCCCTGATCTGATGCCTTTTTCTCCACTAAAGTTTTGTTAAACTTGACGAGCTTTACTTCAACTTTTCTAGCCCATCTCTAACCCCAAAGAGATCTGCAACTTGGACGGGGCAACTACGGTAATATCCACCTAGGTAGGGGCTCCGAAGAAGAGAAGGATCGATCGTACCGCGAGCAGTTCTAGTGAAACCATTTGACATACATAATGGGTCTACCCGGCTGCCGGAGACAGTCTCGATTGCAGTGATTCTCCCGAAGTTAGGGTCTAGCGAAGAGGGTATAAAAATTGATAATAATGCAATGCCTACCCCCAGGTACCTAGGTAGGTAAAAAAATAAAAAATAAAAGAGATATTCGGCCATACCAAACGCTAGCTGACTGGCTGAGTATTTCGATAAATCGGCAGATGGGTGACGAGGCGTGTTGCCCGCAGTCGCATGCTTTGCATAAACACGGAAAACAAAACCAAATTCGACAGCAATGTTATGCGACTGGACACCAGAGCTTTTGCCTTGTAGCGCATAGGTAGGGCGATAGCCTCAATTAGAGCAGGGCCCGGCTTCCTCTATGAAAGCATATCGAAATCAAGATTCGGAAGTTCATCAGTTCCAAGTTAAGTCATGTGGCTGTGGCTGTGGTCATGACTTTCAGTGGCGCTACCTAGGTACCTAGATACTTTCTAAGGTCCATTTTGATCTCCCAGTCTCCTAACCATGGAGGTGATGGTTCTTTTAATACAAGCTACCACCAGCTTCATCAAGTTGACATAGCTTCTCTCGCAAATTCAGAGATATTGCATTATTGCTATTTACTCTATTTTATATCACCCAGATATATGAATCATAAGGGATGAGTGATGAAGTTATCACATTACTTATTATTAGACCTACTCTATAAATATAAGTTACAGTTCAATTTTTGTTCATCCGTTGGTATTCACCCTATGTGCCGGTTAATCCTTCTCCAGTTTCAAACATGCTCTCTCCTACCTCATTGTGCACCTTGGAAGTGATAGCCGGCCACAATCCACGGCAACTACCTTCATTAGTATGACTATCTAGGTATTATCGGAATGGCAGGCACACCACGGGATACCGGCTAAGAACGGCATCGGACGAATGCCACTCGGTCGAGCCGACCCACAACACCGAGTGTGACGGGCCGCGAGACAGTTTCCTCTTTCTATCGCGTCATCCTCGTAAGAAATATTTCTGACGTGAAGGTGAACACTGACCTAATTTGGCCCAAGCAGGAGGATTTCTTGCCGAGAAGCTAGATTATGCTTCGAATAAAGATGTACTTGGGCCAAGAGGGAGCCTCCGGGGCCGAAAGGGGCAATGAAATACACCTTTGTACGTCTAATTGCCGACATTGAAGACAACGCCTTACACAAGACCTGAGCATACCGATCTTATAGGAGTCAAAGAATATATCGGGGTTACGGTGCTTAATGTGAACCTGGCTGTAGTAAATATTTGAGATCTCCTAAGAACTGGTCACTAGAAACAGTACGATCAATATGTGTCCAAGATCTGGGAATTTATTTGTATTGTATTCCCAATGAAGTATTTATTCTTTTGGGTCATCTCTTAAACAATGAACTAGAGAAGTTTTTACTCTTCTCGGAATATATGTGACATCTGGGGAGTTTACATGGTCCTGTTTCTTATTCAACACGATTTCCCCCTCCTTATATGCTTAGTCTCTTATGAATATTATAAATAGGGTGTCATACGGATAGGCTCCATAAAGCAGAGTATGATCAATATATGCAAGTTGGTAAATACGAGATATGTTAGAACTTATAAAATAAAGTTATTAAATAAGGTTAATTAAAAGATTTAATTAATATATGTAAAATTAAACTAATAAAATTAAAAAGGCGTTAATAACGTTTAAAAAAATATTTAAATTATATATATATAAGTTATTACGTTTCGTTTTATAAAAAAAAAAGTAAAAACCTTAAAATTATAAAAAAAATTTATTTAAAATTAAATTATAATTTTAAACTTTATTATTTTTATTATAAATAATTTTTTTATATTTTAAAAAAACTTTATTTTTAAAAAAGCACGTGCTTTTCGAAAGAAAATTAATTTTTTTTAAAAAATTACTTTATTTTAATTACTTATAAATAATTAATTTATTTAAAAAAATTCTTATTAAAATATATTATATTAATATTATTTATTAATTTTATTATTACGTATATTATTATAATTATAAAAGAAATTTTATTATTTATTAATTTATAAAACCTTAAATTACTTTTTTTATTAAATAATAAATAATTTTTTAAATTTTTAATAATACTTTTTTTATAAAATCTTAAAGTTAAAAGTAAACTTAAAGAAAATTACCGTTTATAAAAACTTATTAAAATTAAACGACGTTTTAATAAACGATTTTTTATTAAAATACTTAAAATAAAAAATATATCGTTTTAAAACTTTTCCTTTATTTTTAAATTACCTTAATTTAATAATAATAATATTATAACTTTTTATAACCTTTAAAATTATAAAATAATTATATAAAACGTTTTTAATATTAATAATTTTTTTATATAATTTATTAAGTTTTATTAAAAAATATATAATAATTATTATATTATTTAAATATTTATTATTATTATTATAAATTATTAAATTATTAATAAAAATTAAATTTAAAATTAATATAATATAATTTAAATAATTTATAATATAATAATTTAATTTAATTAAACCGGTATAATATTAATAAACGAATAAATAACTTACTTTAAATAATAAGTTTAATAAATTAATTTAAACTTTTCGTAATAAGTTTAAAATATAATTACTTAATATATATAAAACAATTAAACCTATTAAAAAACTATTAATAAGTTTAAAGAAATAATTAATTATTATTAATAAACCCTTTAAACCTTTTATTAAAACATTAAAAAGTAAAAAGATCTTTAATAAAAAGTAATAAATTAAGCTTACATTAAAAAATCTTAAATTAATAACCTTTTTATAAGAAAATATATAAACTTTACGCATATCGACGTAAAAACCCACCGTTAATTTAATAACTTAAAAGCTTATATTTAAACCGTTTTTAATAAATTTAATATTTAATTAATTTTTAATAAATTAATTAATATTAACTTTATCTTAAAAAGCATCGGAAAATATACTACATTAAAAACGCTAATTAAATTAAATCCTTTTAATCGAAGAAATTTAATATATTTTAAAATATTATTTACTAAATATTTTAACTTAAAAGCTTAAATAAAAAACCTTTTTTCTTTATAATTTCTTTTATAAACTTAAGTTAAAAAAATAATTAAAAAGGCTTAAGTATAATTCGATTCCGTTAAAATTAACTCTTTTATATTTAAAAATAATAAAGAAAGAATTCTCTTTAAAAAGGCCGCTAAAGTATTTAATAATAACTTAAGCAATTCCAATTTTAATAATTAATCTTAAAACCTTAAATTACTTAAAAACCCTTTTAAAAAATTACCTCGAGATAATCTTACGCCCTTATATAACGATAAAAATCTTTTACTTTAAAATAATAATAACCGATTATTTAAAGCTTTAAAATAATTAACTCGTCCTTTTTACGTTATAATTATCGTTAATTTAATATAATTTAATAAATTAACCATTTATAATAATAAAAACCTTATAAAGTTCCGGACTTAATAAATAAAAGTTAAAATATATTTAAAAATATATATAAAAGATTTTCTTAAAGATTTTTATCGTATTAATTAAATTAAATCGTTACTATTTAAAAAAGTATAATTATAATATTAATAATATAAAAGTTAAGTTACGTGATTAAAAATCTTTAATATTTAAATAATATACGTTATTATCCTTTAAAAACGTTTTATAAACTTTTCGAAAAAACATTATAATTTAAAAAAAAAAATAAGCTTAAATATTAAAAGGATATTACTTAATATTTTATTAAATTATTAAACCTTAATAAAATAATTTAATAATTTAAAACGATATTTTAAAATTATATCGTTAAAATCCTTTTTAACGAAATTATTAAATTAATTTATTTTAAATAAGAAAAATTTTTAAATATAAATAAAAAATTCCTTATTATTATTTAAAAAATAAATTAAATATATGAAAATATATTAACTAACCCCGGTATTTCGGGAAAAGGAAAGCCTACTTTAACTTAAAAATCCTCGAAATTAAGCTAAATTAACCGTAAAAAGGAAAACCGCTTTAATCCGAGCTAAAATCGATCTTTAAGAAATAACGATAAACCTAAAAACGAAAGTAAGTTAAGATTAAACTAAAAAAATAAAGTTTAATTTAATAATAAAAATGCTTTAAAAGGAATTAATTAAGCAAATATAAACTAATAAAAAAAAATAAAAATTTTTATTAACGTTATAAACGTAATAATTATTAAATTCTTTTTTATTTCGCAAAAAAAAACGTTAATAATAAAAACTTACCACTAAACCCGGATAAAATCTCCTTCGTAAAATAATCTTAAAATAATAATACTTAGCTTATACCTTCACTATAAAAAAAGATATAAATAAATATAACTTTATAAAAATTATTTTATTTTTAAATTATAAAAATTAAAGATTTTAATTTAAATTTTTAAAAGGCCTCGACATTATATTTTATTAAATCTCATAACTAAATTAAAATAAAATACGCTAAATCGTAATAATTAAAAAACTAATTAAAAATAAGATAAAAATTATAAAAAAACCTTACTTAAAATTAATTTTAAAATATAAACTTATTATTAACATAACATTATTATATAATAAAAATAAATATTAAATATAAACATTATTAAACTCCGAAAGTTTAATCTTAATAATATCTTTTTTTAAAGTAAAGAAATAAAAATTATTAATTATTAAAAAATAATACACTTAATTTATATTAACTTTTAATTTAATTTAAATCTTTTTTATAAAACGTTATTATATCGATCCCTTTATTTTTTACCACTAAAAAAATCACTTCTCTTAAATTAATTTTAAGTTAAACGCTTTAAATAATAAATACGATATTATTATATTATAATAATAAATAAAAATTTATAAACTTATAAATTTCTTCTTAAACCTTAAAAAAATTAAGTTTAATTTTTTTTATTATCGGAAATATTACATTAATTTAACCTTATATAACTTAAAAAAATTAACTAATATAACGATAATAAAGAATATTAAAATAAATAAAGCGTTAAAAATATTTTTAAGGAATTTTATAAATTTATATATATTATAATTAAAAAAATAAAATAACGCTTTTTAAATTATTAACTTTAAGATTATTTTATCGATCTTTAAAAAGAAAAGATACCTTTTTAAAAACCTTTTTACGTTATAAGTAAAAAAAAACTTAATACATTTAAATTATAATTAAATAAAATAATTAATAATGGTTAAATTTAAAAATTAACCTCGTTTTATATAACACTTATAATGTTTATCGATAAACCCGATCCTTAAAATCCTTTTAAGCTAATAATTAATTATTAAAGCTTAAATAATATTATTATTTTTATTTATTATTTTATACCTTTAATATTTAAATTATAAATTTACTTTAAAACCGTAAAATAATTTATAAAGATCGATTTTAAATTAAAATTTTACCTGGTTAAAATTAAAAGAAAAACGAATAAAAAATAATATTCCGTTATAAATATAACCTTTTTAAATACTTAATAATGTTATTTAAATTAATTAATACTTTCGTAACCTTTTAATTAATAATAAATAATATCTTCCGAGATTTTATCGATTTAAACCTTTTAATATACTTAAATAATCTCTTTATCTATATAAACACGATAAAAAAACATAATAAAATTATTAAAAAAGTCTTAAAAAGATTTATAAAACACCACTTAACGGTTAACCTACGGAAGTATTTTTAAAAAGTATAAAAAATAAACTTTTTTAAAATACATTATCGAAATAAATAACATTTTAATAGCTTAAAATAAGATCGATTATATTAATAATTAAGAAGTACTTAAATCCCTTAAAGAATTTTAATAATTTATCGACTTTATAAACTTTTATTAATAATTTATAAAGAAATTCTTAAAAATAATAAAACCGATTATTAACGTAAATAAAGGAGATAAAAAAGATTAAAAATAAACCGAGAAAATAAGTAAATCCTTTAAAGAATTTAAATTTTAATTTACTTAAGCTTTTATTATGGCATATTTTAATTCCTCGAAATAAATTTATATTAAAACCGATATATTAAATTATGTTATTAACGTCGTTTTTTTTAAAAAGATAAATAAAATAAACTTAAATTAATAACTTATTATTCTCGTAAATTTACGTTAATAAAAATAAATTATAAAATTTATAATAAAGAATTATTAATTATAATAAACTTTTTTAAAAAATAGCATTAATATTTAAAAAGTATTAAATAATAAATTAAAATCTACTTTAACTATTAAAATTTAACTTATTTTATAACGGCTAAAGTTTTAAACTAACGTTAAACCCGATAAATATAAGAATTATTATTATATTAATTTATTATTAATTATTAATTAAGAAAATAAAATAATAAGGTCGATATTTTTTTTAAACTATTATAATATCGACTTAAAAAAGGAGGAATTAAAGATTAATTTATAAAGTCGGTCTTATAAAATAAACATTTTTTACATTTTTAAAGAACTTTATTTATTTCCTTAATAACTATCCTCGTTATATTAAAAAGATTATATAGTTTTATTACCCTTAATTAAGCTCTTAATTTTATAAAAAAATTAAAGAAAGTAATTACTAATAATTTAAAATATATTACGTAAATTATAAACCTTTTTAAGAACGTTATCCTTTAAGATAATCTCTTATATTAAAAAAATAAGCTTTAAATATTTATAAAATTTTAAAAAGAAGTTATTTCCTTCGAATATAATACCCTTATCGTTAAATATATAAGAATAAATAAAACCTTAAAACTAATCATCCGAAACTTTTAATAATTAAATATTAAAAATATAATTTAAAATTACATATAAGGTTATTTAAAATGTTAATAAAATAAAATCCTTTACCACACTTTATATAAATATCTTTAATTAATAATAATAATAAACTTTATTTAAATAATAATAAATCCATTTTTAAAAATAACTTACTTTATCCTTTTTAAAATAAAAAGAAAAAAAATTAATAATTTAATTAAAATCTTTACCAAATAATACTAAAAATTATATAGCATACCATTAAACATTATTTTTAATAAAAACTTTAAATTTATTTCTTATATTTAAAAAAACTTTTTTAAATTAATAAGAATTAAATCTTATATAAATATTACGTTTCACTCGTAAATTAACAACTAAATAAAACGCCTTAATTAAATTTTAAAAATTTATCTTAAAACCTTTATTAATTATAAAATAAATAATTAAAAAAACCTTTTCGTAATAATCGAATTTACTTATAATAATATTACTTTATTATTAATATAACTTACACCTTTTTACATTAACTATAATTATTATTTAATTACTTATAACTTTCTTATAAAGATTTTACGTAATCCGGGAAATAAATTATATATATATTAAAAAGTATAAAAACATTTAAAACGAAACCGTTAATAAATAAAAAAATAAAAAAATAAACGATAAAAAGATATATTAATTTTTTAAAAGAAATAACTCGTAATACTTAATATAAAAAATATTAAAATTAAACGCCTTATTAAAAAATTAAATAAAAAACTTTTAAAACCTTTTAAGATTTAATAAATAATTTCTTTTATAATAATAAAACTCCTTAACCTTAATTAAATTTTACGTAAAATAATCTTAATAAAATTTAAAAATTATTAAATAAAATAAGTTATAAATTTTATTAAAAATTAAAACAAAATAAAATATCTTATAAAATAAAAAGGTTAATTAATTAAAAGGCATTAAACTTAAGAACTTTATAAATATATATTTAATAATAAAATAAGGATAATAATTAAATTATTTTATAAATAATATACCGATAAACTTTATAATCTTATAATCTTTTAAAATGTTTAAAATCGAACATTTAAAAAAAAAGTTAATATTATATAAATAAACTTTACGAAATAAAATATAATTAATATATATATATATATTAATAAATATAAAATATATTAAAACTTATAAAACAAAACTATTAAATAAAGTTAATTAAAAGATTTAATTAATATATATAAAATTAAATTAACAGGATTAAGAAGGCGTTAACAGTGCTTAAGGAGATATTTAAATTATATATATATAAGTTATTACGCCTCGCTTCGTAAGAAGAAATAAAAGGTAAGAACCTTAAGACTATAAAGAATTATAATTTGAAATTGAACTACAGTTCTAAGCCCTATTGCCCTTGTCACAATATACTATAAAAAAGCCAAATCAGAAAGTGAATTTCATCAGTTGAATCATTAGCCACTTATACCCCTAAAAGCCCTTACTAGGTACGATTCGTCTTTGCCATACATGTATACTAATCATAGCTTGCGAGGAAACGAATCTGATGCCTTGAAACTTCAATGTATGTACCAGAGCGACGGAGATAATAATTAAAAATACATCGGTTTCGGTGATAATAGGGGTTTTTAAATTTGATATCAGTCATTCTCCGATTACTAACCAGGCGAATACATTACTCAGTCAAATAGTGATCCCAATAATATATTCTAAATATTTCGAGTTGTTCATAAGAACTATAAATTAACAAAAATTTGGCTGCCCCTAAACATCGAAATGGAAGTGTGTTCTCATCTACAATTTGATAAACAATTACAACTTCGTATGCAACTTCATTCACAAATTCCGAGCTTTCGACAAGATGATTGTATTCACTAGCCAGGCAAAGAAGACGTGGAGCCATACACTCTTCCAATTCAGCTTCTTCAGCGTGCTTCTACCGCTTAGTGAAGCATTGTCTCAGCTCCGAGCTGATCTGTATAATGCTCCTCCTATCCCCGCGAACGCTACTCTGCCCGATGGCTCAGTCGGATTCTGGCAGCCCACTGTTGTAACTCTGGTCTCCGGCCAGTCCGAGGCTGTACTTATCGACACCCTTTTCACTTCTGATCAGGCAGTTGCTCTGGGTGACTGGATCGAAGCCACTATCCCCGACAAACGTCTCACCACAATATATGTCACCCACGGCCACGGCGACCATTGGTTTAACGGGCCGTATATGAAGAGGCGCTTCCCAGGGGTAGAGATTGTCTCGACGCAGAAGTCGATCGAGCATATGGCAACGCAGTTGACAGCAGAATTTCGGTCCTTCTGGCACGGACTATTCCCTGGCCAAATCGACGAGGAATCATTTCAGATCCTAGCGAAGCCCCTAGAAGACAACAAGTTTACGCTCGAGGGACACACGTTCGAGGCTGTCGATGTGGGTCACTCGGACACCGACGAAACAACATTTCTCTATATTCCTACGTTGAAGATGGCTGTAGCCGGAGACATTGTCTACAACGAGGTCCACCTGTGGATGACAGAGTCTCCGGCACAAAGCCAGAAGGATGCGTGGTTGAAGTCCCTGGATAAAATCGCATCGTATAATCCAGAGATCGTCGTCGGCTCCCACCATAAGCTCGGGGGTGTGGACGGGGCTTTCAACATTGAGGCATCAAAGCAATATATCAAGACATTTGGCAAGCTAGTTCAAACAACTAAAAGTGCGGAGGAGCTATACAGTAGTGTTTTAGAGGCATATCCGAATCGGATAGGAAAGCTAGTGTTATGGTTAGGCTGCCAAGCGGCATTTCCAACGAATGACCAGTCGGAGCAGCCATCAGGACGGGATGAAATATGAACAATGGAGACACTTGTCATTCAAGAAAGTCATCGAATGTCAATATAATTCCTGGGTGAAGGTACAAAAAGGTTGAGATATGTTATGAGGCAACCTAAAGATTTGGGAAGGTCCGAGAAGCCTATAGAAAGATATTATTTCCAATATTATGTAATGTTTTTATAGAGGTCTTTGTTAGGGGTTACTACATAGAATAGCTGTTTACGAAGAACCCGTGCCTCTTCCTAATCTTGTAAGACGGCCACTGCACTTATTAAAATCAATAATCACAACTATCACATAAACCTTATACCTAGGTAGGTAATCTATCGGTAATATCAAAGCTGAAACCGAGGTAGGGGGTGGAGTTATAGTGAATAACTTTAGGCTTTCTAAGCCCAAGGTAAGTCCATAAAGAAAATTGGGCCAAGCTATAAGTTCCACACCGACAAGAGCCGTTCCCTCAACCCGACATTGAACCATTCTCCTAAAATAGCGACGATAGCACCGACGAGGTCTTTCGTACCGCCCCTTATAGGTTAGCAAGGGTCTGTTAGATACAATATGCTACACCCTTGGTACTCTTTCTCCTATCCTAAGGTTAAGAATAACTCCTTTTGGGGAGGGGTTATGACAAGGAAGCAAACTGAAGACGGAGAATACTACAAACTCGAAGAGGCCATGTAACGCAGAATTGAAAAACTGTCTTGATGATAGCATAGTATTTAACTATCTAAAGAGCCGACCAACTCCAACATTAACCCTGGTATGACCACCCGGAACGCCGTCACCTATGATCTCAAACATCGCACACTTTTTCCTGATATGGTACAGATGAAAAGAGTATGAATATCATCTACGAGGACTTCTCCTTCTTCGACTTCTTCTTGCTCTTCTTCTCTGCACCCTCCTCCGCGTGCTTCCGCTTTTTAGAACTCTCGGCGTCGACGTCGGCGGAACCGGCCTTAGCTTCTGCTTTCTTTAGTTTCTTCAGCTCCTTCTTGCTGACGACCTTCGGCGTTCCATCGGCATTCATCTGGACATCACCACGCTCGTACTTTCGCTTGAACTTGGTAACGGAGACACCAGCGTCCTCTGCTAGTCGGGCGTAGTCGGCCTCGGAAAGCTTAGCGGGTGTCGTGGGAGCATCTTCACCAGCTCCATTTGTAGCCTTCTTGCTCTTCTCCTTCTTTACCGAGCGTTTCTCCTCACGCTTTAACGTCTTGCTCTTTGACTTGGCTGCTTGTTCGTTAGCTAATGTTGAATATCGTTGATATCGCTTTTCAGAAAGCGATGTGATAAGCTCCATGTACTTACTGCTTTCTGCGCCCTTCATCTCAACATCCTCTTCCTCGGACTCGTCCTCACTCTCTCCTTCGCCCATTGGAGTATCCTCGACTTCTTGTATCAGAGGCTTGCTTGGCGTCTTCTTGGCAGAGGTAGAGACGGCATCAGCGTCGGCATTGTAGATGCGTGCGGGCCTAATTTCAAACTTGGACGGGGTAGCACCGTTCGGAGCAATCTTGGCACCCTTGGATATCACTGGCTTGCCTTCCATTTTACGCAGCTTATCTTCGAGCAATGCACGGAACCGGATACCCATGTCAGCTCTCTCGTCGTCGTCCACTAGGATATCCTCCCCATCGGCACCCTCAGTGCTTAGCTCAGAGAGTGCGTCGACACGCAGACATAAAGCAGCCTTGGCAGATAGCGTACGGGCGATCTTTCCCTTGTTCTTGCCGCTTGCCTGGCCGACAAGGGACGAATGGTAAATGAGACCATACTTGGGAGTGTCGTGTTTGGTCTTCAAGGCGCGGAAAAGAGCCTTCTCCGCACCTAGAATTTGGATGGTGCTACCAGGGCTCTTGGCCAACTTGAGAAGAGAACCAGTGTGGGCGATGAGACGAGCACCAACAAGCTCACCCAGGAGCTCTGTCAGGTTGGGAGCAATTGCCTTCATGCGCGACGTCAGGTACTGAGAGAGCTGCTGTCGATACTCGGTGAAACTGATGACCTGTTCGGCGAGGAGCTTGATGTTCTCGAGGTCAAATTCGAGGATCTCAGTACCCATACTGACTTCGGCGGCTGCCTTTACTCGAGCCTCGATATCGTCAGGTAGAACCTCGGAAAAGTCCGTGTTGGCAGCATTTTCTCGGATTCCCATGACAATGATAATGCGGGCATAGGCAAGGTTGTCATTGACAATGCGATCAAGCTCGGGGAAATGCCAGCCATACCACTCCTTGACTCGCATAGCATAGTTGTTCAACTCCTTGTCCAAATCATCGAGGAGTTTGATGGCTTGAACAATCATAACATCCACCTTATCGGGAGAGAACTTGAGCTTATGGCGAGAGATGGAGTGAGACAGAGCAAGAGCCATGTTTCCCAAGTAATCGCTCTCTAGTTCGGGGAAGAGCTCGGGAAGATAGGTCTTGATGGCTCGGAAGAGGTCATTGGTAGTGGAATCGGACACTGGAGTAATGCTCAGCTGGGGGAGGATGTTGATTGCGGCACCCAGCTTCGGATCAGCAACAGCAAGCGATGCTTTTCGTTCCTCCTTGATATCATTGAGCAGGTTCTGTAACATCGGGGTGACTTTGCCTTCTGTTAAGGCAGTATATTCGCCTAGGGCCTGAGCTGAATCTTCAAACTTGACCATCTTCCTGAGTGATAGCCTATGCGAAATTGGTGAGTATATGTTTCTCGACCAATTGAAGCTGATTGATTGATTTCAGTATGGCAAACTCACATCGAATTAATAGCTTCAGCGCTGGAAAGCTGCTTGTTGATGTCATCTCGTGACAATAACTTCTTGTCCTTAGCCTTGAACAGGCCGTAGCTGTGATCGCGTTAGCATATGTATTGTATTGTACATCGTTGCGCACCAGAAATTAAAATAAATGCAAAGAAACTCACCCCGCAGGCGTCTCGGCAAGAACGAAGAGAGGCATGGTCGCAGGAGAATTGAATCGAGTTATGGGTGTGTTGTTCCTGCAAAAGCTCTCTTCGCGACGGATGTGCTTGTGAGGTTTAACGTGGAGAAATTCGAGAGCTGCTGCTGGCTTGTGTAAAAATTTGTTTGACTTTTCTCCGAGAGAAAAAAAATAATTGGGAAGCTACACTACTGCATAAAAGTGGACCTTATAAAGTGTGGGCGCCACTCAAAATGGTTCGAACCTTCTCCTTAAATATATAAAAACCTTATTATTCAGATAAAAGGTCCTTATCGCTGTTCTTATCTATAATATTCATTTATACCATATAACGCAACCTCAAGTGCTCACTCGCTGAAGCTTTCTGAGTTCCAAGGCTCCAAGGTTTCAAGGTTGCTTTCTATTTACAACTTCGGGCAGGTACCACCTTTGGTTGTAGCGCATGCAATTAAACTATCTAAGAAACTACCTATTAGTACCTATCTAGAAACTAATAAGCTCGACTAACAACATCATAATCATCACATCAATCTTTAAGGGACCTTCCTTCATCAATCATAACATCATATACAATACATCAACATGGAGGGCCTATTCTTCAACGTGAACAATGGGTGAGAAAATTACTAGAATTCCTAACCGATTGTTGGTAGCTAATGCTTCCAAAACAGCTACATCGAAGGCATTGTACGAGGATATAGAAATGGCCTTCTCACTGGTGCCAACTACACCAACCTGACGCAATGCGAGACCATCGATGGTATGCTTCTTATATCCGTATATGTTAAGGTGAAAAGGTATCTAACAAATCTGACTAGATCTTAAGCTGCAGCTTGGCCCTGCTTATGGCGATTTCCTCGGCTCCCTCCCCCCAAACCCGTCTACCTCCAGCCTAGCCGCCAAAACAACCGACAAGCTCGTCTCCGAGTTCCGCTACGTCCGCGCAAATGCAGTAGGATCGCTTGCACAGTTCCTAGATTACCTGACGTACGGTTACATGATCGACAACGTCGCTCTCCTCATCACCGGCACCCTGCACGAACGAGACACCCGCGAATTGCTAGATCGATGTCACCCGCTCGGCTGGTTCGAGACGATGCCAGTCCTTTGTGTAGCGACGAATATCGAGGAATTGTACAACAGCGTGCTGATAGAGACGCCGCTAGCCCCTTATTTCAAGGGTAGCCTAAGCCACCAGGATCTGGACGAGCTGAACATCGAGATCGTCCGGAACACGCTGTACAAGAACTACCTCGAGGACTTCTACAACTTCGTCAACTCCCACCCGGATATGGCTGGCACGCCTACTTCCGAGGTCATGAGCGAGATCCTCGAGTTCGAGGCCGACAGGCGAGCTATCAACATCACCCTCAACTCTTTCGGCACAGATCTGAGCAAGGCGGACCGCAAGAAGCTATACCCTAGCTTCGGCAAGCTCTACCCGGAGGGCTCCCTGATGCTGTCGAGGGCAGACGATTTCGAAGGTGTCAGGTTGGCAGTCGACGGTGTTTCCGACTACAAGACTTTCTTCGATGCTGCCGGGCTGGGCGGCGGGCCGTCGGGACCAGGTAACATGGGTGGCGGCGGCGGTGGTAACGAAAGGAGTCTGGAAGACATGTTCTACCAGAAAGAGATGGAGATCTCGAAGAGCGCCTTCACGAGGCAGTTCACATACGCCATTGTGTATGCGTGGGTGAAGCTAAGGGAACAAGTAAGCCAACAATTTCTCGTCTCAAGCTAGATGTCTTCTCAGTCTACATTTTCTAACCCTCCTAGGAAATCCGGAACATCACGTGGATCGCCGAGTGCATAGCGCAGAACCAGAAGGAGAGGATTGGCAACTACATCAGCGTATTCTGATTTCCCCCGCGCTTCCGCAATCGCTCTTCGCTCTCTTCGAAACTCTGTAGAACTACCTAATGGACGGGATACCAAGGAAATTAGCATTCAAAGCTGCGATCGTCACTGTATTTTTCCTTTTTTTGCACAAAGGCGCTAGGCTGATGGACAGACAATTAGAGCTCTCGCGTCTCGAAGGCTGCTGGTGTTTTTTTTATGTATTGTACATAAGCACATGGTATTACAGAGTATGCATCTAGGCCACCTATATGATATACCTAGGTACTTCAAATAGCACGCGCTGGCCTAAGATTTTTTATATGACGATTTGCTCCTTCCACGTCGCGGGGCTCAAGCCGAGAGTCTCGATCATGTGCTTCCACCTATCGCTTCCCCTCTCCTTCCGGTCCATATACCGCATGAGCCTTTGCCGCCGGTGGAGCAGCAACCTCAGATCACGTTTGCCCACCTTGTCCTTGTAACCTCTCCCCTTCTCCAGTTCGGTGGCCAGAGCCCGGATCTTGGCCGTCAGGATGGCAATCTGCACCTCGCTGCTTCCCGTGTCCGGGCCGCCGCGCACCGGCTTCTCTTCCTGCTCCTGCCCCCGGGAAAGGGGTTTGGGCCGGAGGACGAGATCGGTCTCGTGCCTCCCAAAAGTCTCTATGCACCGTCGGATGTTGGCGTGCAGCCTGTCCTTCGCAGACCCGTTCTCCATGTGCGTGATGCGCTCTATAGCCAGCCTGGCCTTCTCGTGTTGTTTCTCGTGCTCGTCTGCCTTCCGCAGGTACTCGTCAGAGTCAGCGGGAGCGGCCTCAGACGGCAGCGGCCGGGTCAGGGTGTAGGCGTTGGTGAGGGCGGAATCCAGCTCGGTCCTGTCGATCATATTGTTCAGGATGTGGGGCGAGGTGGGGAGCGGGTGCGGCTCGGCCAGCGGGTTTCCGTCTTCGTCGAGCGGCGGCTTGGAGAACGGCGCCTGCCCGGCGTAGTCGAAGGACTCGATGAAGGGCGTCTGTATGCCGCGGATGGGGTCGCCGTGCAGGGTCTGCCTGACGGCGACGACCTCCGCGCGCTTCTTCTTATGGGCGGCCTGGCGCTGCTGCATCTGCGCCCACCGGTAGGGTTCCTGCTTCGCTATGCGCTTCTTCTCCTCCTGCGACAGAAACGCGGTCTGGGTGACGGGGAGAAATGCCGGGGTGGGCGGTTTCGCGGCCGGTCGTAGACATACTATCGAGCCATTGTTAGTTAGCCGAGGAAGGCCAATGGAAGAGAAGAGCAAGGAGATGGTTTCTCCTTACTTGAAAAGGTGCCTAGGCGCTGCACGCCTGGTATTCGAGGCGGCATGGCGGCGTATATCTTGGGCGGGTTGAGCTGGTGGAAAGGAATTGAACTTTTAGATGATCCACTTTATTATGTATGTAGGTATTGTATTGTAGGTACATCCAATGCAGTGGACGCTTGGACCCAGAACTTTTCCAATTCGAAGTTGAAGAAATGCACGGGATGGATAAATGATATGACCGAATAGATGTAAGTATCTACATAGGTATGTACCTGAGTACCTAGGTACCTAGGTACTTACAATAGACCCGCATTTATTAACTTCAAATATGTACCTAGGTACTGTGGGGTGGGGTTTTCCATACCTCGCTTTACCCAATGGACCCTAGCGTGCTCAAACCCTAAGCTCTCCTCGCACCAAATCACAATTCGGTGCAGGTCCAAATCATCCCGCGAACTTTTTTCTTCCCTCTAGGAAATTTCAACATCTCGACAAGACGATCGCAACGCAACTCTCCAACATTTCCTCATCTTCTTCACCCTCTTTCGCAATCACCCCTTTTTAAGTTGCGCAACTATTACTATTTTCAAGATGGCGCCCACGAATCTCCCCACCTCTATGCACGCGACGTCCCAGGACATCGAGATGCTCCTCGCCGCCCAGTCCCATCTCGGCTCCAAGAACTTGCAGGTTCACATGGAGCCTTACCTCTGGAAGACCCGAGCTGACGGTGTCAATGTTCTCAACATTGGCAAGACTTGGTATGTCATATTTCATGTGTTATCTGTCATCCTCTACTCTAATCTACTTGATCGATTTGCCCAATTACTATACTTCTAACACCAATTCTTTTGTCGCAGGGAGAAGATCGTCCTGGCCGCTCGCATCATCGCGGCTATCGACAACCCCGCCGACATTTGTGTCATCTCTGCGCGTCCCTACGGTCAGCGTGCCGTCCTCAAGTTCGCCGCCCACACTGGTGCCGTCGCCATCGCCGGTCGATTCACTCCCGGTTCTTTCACCAATTACATCACCCGATCCTTCAAGGAGCCTCGCCTGATCATTGTGACCGACCCCCGCACCGACGCTCAAGCTATCAAGGAGGCTTCCTACGTCAACATCCCGGTTATTGGCCTATGTGACACCGACTCCCCGACCGAGTACGTCGATGTTGCTATCCCAACCAACAACAAGGGTCGCCACGCCATCGGCTGCGTCTGGTGGATGCTTGCCCGTGAGGTCCTCCGCATTCGCGGTACCATCGCCAGCCGCGATATTCCTTGGGATGTGATGGTCGATCTTTACTTCTGTATGTTGAACCAAACCTGAAATCATCGTAAGTAGAAGGGCACAAGCTAACATAGTCATCTACAGACCGTGACCCTGAGGCCGAGGCTGAAGAGAAGGTTGAGGAGGAGAAGGCGCCTGTTGCTGAGGAGGTCGGCCCTGCTACCATCGAGGCGGGTACTTTCGCCGCCACCGCCGGCGCCGACTGGGAAGCCGCCCCTGCTGGCTTCGCCGCTGCTCAGACTGGCGGTTGGGACGGCCAAACCGACGAGTGGGCGAACGCCACTGGCGCTCCCCCAGCCGGTGAGTGGGGTACCACCACGGATGCTAAGGATAGCCAATGGTAGAGCCACGGCCCTAGCAACGGAAAGCAAGCCCAGAGTCAGAAAGAGCAGGGAGAGAAATACAGCCCTTCACCACCAAACCCGCATGCTTTTCCACCCCAACCTGCCGGGGACACCGAGTGGTAGATGGCCTCCACACCACACATCACCACCATATTTGACTTTTTCCTCCCTTGTGCAGCAGATGGACAGGAAGGAGTACGGGTCAACTTGATCGTACTAATGAGGGAAAGATATCCGAACCCTGCGCTGGTTTCTCGAGATCTTTACGAGTATTAGTTTGCTAGGTTCGGGGGAATGCCCTGTACAGTCAAAGGGGTGGACTTAATCGTTATCCCGCCCGTTTTCTCTTACTATAGCCTAGTTGCAGAGGAATAAATGAAATTAATCGAGTATATCTGATGAATTATGCCGCAGACTTTAAGCCTAGTGAACTTGTAGAGGACGGGAGGAGACGAAGGATTGCGAGGACTAGATTATAGGAGGTAGGTATTTGCTAACGACAGTTAGTCTCCCCTCTGTCGGTCCTCTCTATTACAAATTGGGAGACCCTCATGAATTGTTGCCGTAATATATTGTTCTTCCGGCTTAAATTTACATGTACCAGACTTATCTAAGAGCTACACGAATACGCTGTTCTTGCTAGAAATATACCCACCTAAATGAGTAGCAGATTGATTAGATTACTTGAATACTTGGCAGTCGACGTACAGCTAGGTACCTGATACATACATACATACCTAGTCACAATCAACAGAAGCAACACGAACAAACATCACGACCTGACACATAAGATAGGCAAAGGGCAAGTAGCTTTCAAGCATCTTCTCTTCCGTTCTCATGGTAATCATAAGAATCCGCGTATCTAGGGGGGGTTTCTGCTAACAAATACTTTTCTCTTCTCCTTTCGTCCCCTTTCGTCCCCTCTGCTCTGCTCTGCTCTCCACAAATAAGACCTAATAACACAACACAAAGACTTAAGTTCAATAACGGGGGTGTAAAATGGGTAAAGGGGTATCTAAAAAAAATCGACGAGAAGAAGAGCGCGCGATTATCCTCTACACTCTTGACTCCCTATCTCTCCTGCTCCTGCTCCTGCTCCTCTCCCCCTTATACTTCCCTCCGCGATGCGTATGTACTCCGTCTCCAGTCCTATGCACTCGTCTCCCGCTACTCCTACACTGATGGTTTGCCTCTTCTCTCATGCGCAACTCCTTCTCCCCCCGGCGGATGATTTGTTTCATAAGCGTAAACCCCAAACTGAAAATATAAGAAATATGGGACCGCTGAACTCCAAGTACTATCGATGATGGGAATATATGCCCGCTCCTTTGTCCTGTTGCTCCTCGTCCACTACCGACCGCGGCTATGCCTAACTTCCAGAGTCGCCTTTAAACCCGGACGTCGTAGGGCGAGAATAAGCGCAATATGCTACATGCAAGAAGTGAAGAGAGTAAAGAAATTTCGCCCGGGCTTGAGCAGGTGACAAAATGCGAAAATTGCATTTCCGTTGCGGTGTAACCTAAAGCTGCCGCTAATATGCTGAGATTAAATTACTGGGACGTATCGTAGTATCGTATGGGGTATTATGTAATAAGGACGGCGAAACCTGCGTAGTGATACAGTGATAATAATGTTGCGCGGGCCGAGTATCGTCTATGATGAGTTGATGCTAAAGGAAACGGGGTACGCGAACGATGGTGATATTGATCATGGACACAAGGTATACATATTATAGGTCGAGTGACATAAGTGGGCGGATTAGGTAATGCTGCTCGTTTGTATGGAGTATTTTGGTCTATTCCAGACTCTCTGAGCGCTTTCTGATCTCCTCGTCGCTCAGAGCACTCATCCAGAGACAACGCTCTGTAATACCTTCGATAGGTTGAAAATGATAGTGGGTGCTGGCTTCTAGTAGGCGAAGCAATGTCTTCACTACCGAAGCGGCGATACGGCAGCGCTCAAAGTTGACCAGGGGTGGTGTGGTTGGTGAGCTGGCAATTTCAGACGGCCGTTGCGAGTTGAAAAGCAGGTCGTGAGTATATATACCGACAAAAGGAATGCAAGCGGTATCAGCAGCATTACCACCGCCCTCCATCTCCGCTCGGAGGTTGTAGAAGTTTTTCGTAGGTGACACCAGCGACTCAAGATCTTGCATTGTCTTCTGGTCGGTAGGTGGAATCATAGCCCAAGTTCTTGCTAATCTTGCTACTTCATTTGATGTCAAGGCGATGGTAATCTGACTCATTGTCGCGAAGTTACGATACTTCCTGCAATGGGCAGCGATATGAAGGAACTTGATGATGCAACGGGCTCGCTCCTCTCTATCCTGAGTGAGCACGACTTCTGAAATCACCCATTTGACCATGATGTTGAACCGCGCAATAACGACTTCAACACCATGGGCGTCTGTGTTTCGAAGAAAGTCAACCCACGACCGCGAGTCGTTGTTGGTATTTTTCCAACCCAATTCGATCAGCTCTCTCCAGTCAACCTCATTCAGGGCATCCTTTTCGATCAGGGTGAACTGTTCAGCTAGAATCTCAGAGTCGAAGGCGAGTATGAAAGGCAGATGGGCTGAGTCCTTGCGGCTTCCTTCGCCAGATAATGGCGGCGCGTTGCGCAACGCTTCTTGTGTACCGGTAGGATCCCTAGGCGAATCTGAATCGTGATTATACATCGCGGTGGTGGGTGTCGTGTCGGGAGTGGGCGGCAATGGTTTCTGAGCCCACAGCTGGTGCTCGTGAAGCTGCGGGACACGATCAACCTCCGGCGAGGCTACAGAAGGCTGCGTTAACGTCATGGGAGGAGAAGGAGGTTTGTCTTCAGAGGTGAACATGGCCCTGCCCTCGGTATCAGGCGATCCGGTATTTATAGGACTAGGTCTCTTTGGCGAACGTGGCTCTCCAAAGATGTAATCATCGACATCGGGTATCTCGCCCGAGATCTCAGAGGATAAAGCAGAGTCATTATCACTATCTAAGTCCAGGAATGTGGGATCTTCAGGCGCGGTATCTCCAGGCTTGATCTTGTTGATGCTTTCGGTTCTTTGGACGAACTCGTAAGATGGATGTACAGAGGAGCTAGCAATCACGCTGCCTGTCTCTCCTGGTGGCGTGTCCGGACCTATCAATACCGAATGATCTGTCCATTCCCTAGTAGCTGTCTTGCTAAGACCATCATCTGTCAATCCACGATTAAGGAGCGGCGTGGAATTGTAAGTCTCCCTTGAATCTTCTGATAAGAATGAAATGGCCTCGGAGCCTCGAGGAAAAGCGAGTTGACTATTGGGTGATATATTAGAATATTCTTCCAGCGGCGAGACAACAGCATTTTCCTCGTCGCCGACGTGCTGTAGACGATGTTTTCGCTTTTCTTCTCTGGCGTGGACTAACTCAGGTGTTGTTGCTTTGAGGCCTTCAAGGTCGCTACTAGATATCTTTGACGGTTCCATCGAGAGTTTAGCGACCCTCTTCTTATATTTGCCCTCGAGTTTCAAAAGTGCCGACTCGACACCTCCATCATCCTCGTCTGGAATTTGTGCAAGTTTTTGTGCTTCGGCCTCGAATGATGGTCGCATGATTGGCTTAGACGAATGAGTGCTAAATAGAGATGCTACACGCTTCGGTGCATGCTCTGCCATAGCTCCTAGAGAGAAGACTTCCGCTCGCTTTTGTGAATAATCGCTACTAACAACATCGATAAAACCGCTCGAATCTGCAACAGGGCTCCGCAGGTAAGAAGTCCTGATGGAGTCGGTGTAAGTCGTTAATGAGCCTACAGACCGTGACCTGTGAAGTGGCGCTGTATCTAGATCGTGTACATTAGTCACGCCTCTGAGATCTCCGCCTGGGCGTCTTCGAAGGACCCTGAGTGGTGGAGGCATAACTTCAGAAGTTACTGAGCCCTCTGAATACGTGGTAGCGTCAAAACTCTTAATTGTGGACTGCGCAGCAATGCCGCTTTGAAAGGATGCCCATCGCCGATGTACAGTGGAACCTCTAGAATGATAGCTACGACTCGACTGCTGACGCTGATGTCGTTTCATGTAGCTTAATGGAGGTTTAGGTGATTGCTTCACAAAGCTGACTGATGGGCGAGTATTGGTAAACGTATCTACAGAGGATCGACCTTGGCCTAATGTCTCCAAATCAGGAACAAACGGCGGCAAGGGAATAGTAGAAGTTGAGGGCCTGAAAATATGGTGGCCAAGAAGGTTAGAAGACCTTCTCGGCGTGCCACCGCGAACTGCGGGTCCAGGCGGCGTGATTGGTGGCGTCAGATCAGCGCCGCCGGCTCGCATCATGCTCTCCGCGAAAGCTTCAACGGACGGGTTCCATATCGTCATAGCACCGGTCATGATAGGGTATTCCCCAGGTGGCATGGTTCCATCGACAATAACAATAGACTTGCTTCCTGCTGTAATCGCCGCATCGCTCATAGGTCTTAGTTCGAATGAAGAATCCAGATGGGCCAACGAATACTCTATGGGTTTGTTTATATTCGCGGTGTGGCTGCTATCGTCATCGGCATCGGACGCATTTTCGGCAATGGCATCCTCCCGCACAGCTTTCTTGAAGTCCTCAGCAATTGTGGCGCCGAGGACGTCGATGCGCACCGGAGTACGGGCACCATTCAGACGAGGTGGACGCGCTTGCGGTACAATCGCTGTCCCCGGAAGTCTGTTGGTCGTCGCGCCCCGAGGCCCGATGGGTGCGATGTCGATGAAATTCCCCTGTGTTGATGAAACACCTTGGCCCCTGGTACTCAAGGCTCTCCGGACACTGCCAATCAGCTTCTTCATGCCTTGGCCCGACATTGCCGACCCAGAGCCTTTCTCCTTCGGCTCTTCCGTGGGGTGCGGTTGGAATACGGTGGTTTGACGCGCTGTTCCCCAGGTTCCTGAGGGGTCTACCTCAACAAAGGCTTGACCGGGAGGCAAGAAGTTCCCCCGGACAAGACTGCCAGCATATGGCAAGGTTAGTAGGAATTCGGCGTTTTTGTACAGGACCTTCTCCGTCGCCGAGTTGTGATCTCGGAGGGAGTCTGTGAGACTGTTGTTCCGCTTATGAGACGTATGGGGTCTAACACGCTTTCCACTCAAAGCACGTGGAGTAGAGGCAACAGGGTCCGTATTGGTGTAGATAGAGCTGGGATCGGCAGGATGAGCAGCAAAGGCGGAACTCGCGATCGGTTCGCCCATTCGAAATCCCTTAGTTGGAAATGAGCAGGACACCACATCGAGACTTGCAATACTAGTGGGTGATGTTTGTCTACCGTCCAATCCAGTGGTAGGCCGCCCCTCCTCGTCCTCCGGCGTGTCTGGGCGCACTCCACCATGTAGAATCGAATCAATATGACCTGCCCTAGACACGTCTGCGTAGAAAGTATTTTCGGGGCGCATGTCGTTCTGCGGATATTCGACACCATACAATTGTGGCGGCTCGTCGGACTCGGTATCCCAGAAGCTAGGATCTAAACCCGGATCCCGATGGCCAGCAATTCCACCTGGCGCGATGGGAATATCAGGGCCCAGAGACGAATCAAATTCTGGGCCGTCCCAAAACTGAGCACACACTCGTCTCCAACATTTCTTCAGCTCTGCCAGAATCTTCAACTGAACCTTTCGTCCGCGTTCATCTTGAGAAAGCTCCTCAACGAAGTCATTTATGAGGTTGCAAAACATCACGCGGAGATGGTAATCCACGACGAAGTCATCCACGAAATAATTGAGGATCCAGTGCCTCATAGCAACAAATGTCCTCACTCTTACCACCATTCCCGTCTCGTCATCTCGAGAAACGGCCCATCGAAGTCGAGAAACCAACATTCGGAGTAAGTCCTGGGTATCGAGAAACGCACGAAACGTAAGAAAGAAGTCGGAAATTAATTCGTAGTCCAGGAAACTAGGCGACGTGATTTCAGCAACCAATCGTGGTGGCGTAGCAGCAGTAACAGCATTTGTAGAAGACGAATATCGCACAATGGACCGATCATCACACGCCGGCTTGAAGGTGAGCGCGTCAAACATGTCGGGCCCAATGGCTAATTGCGTTGAGAGATATGCCGACCGCGCCGGAGGGAGAGGAAATCGCGGTATGGGTATAGCCTGGGGCGGCGGCTGTAGCTGGCTGTAAGATGTAGTGCTTTCCCTTTGTCTTGCAGCGTCTACAAATTCGGGATGGAGTGAGTTCAGTTCACGCACTGGTGGTCGAAAGAATGAGGCGTTGCTCGCGCGGATATCCTCGGTCGGGGCATATGACGATCCTCGAATTAAAGGCGTGCCCATAAGAGTAAATCTCGGGGTCCCCAATTTCCAGGAAGGGATGGAAATCTGAAGAAGCGGACTTTGATCTTGGCCTATATCTTCAGCAGTCTTAGACCTCGGTTCTTCCTGCGGCTTCGATATCACGACCTTGAAAACTCCAGCGTCTCCTTCTTGTGCTATGCTTGGATCGTGGATGGTTGAATCCGACATCGCACGGCGGTTCCGGGTTTTGGTTGACTTCAAGTCAAAATAGGCCTTCTTCCTTACGACTCCGGGAGACGGGGAACTACTCTCGGGAGTTGGAGTCCATTGACCGCTGAGCATCTCGCTATTATCATCGGGTCGGTTCTTATTCTGAGCCAGAGGTTCTAGACCCGCCGTGCTTGGTGGCGTGACCGGGAATACGAAGTTGGGTTGCGGATATCTTTGGTTTGCCGGCCTCACACTAGGTCTAATTTCGAGTTCGCAGTTAGCATAATATGGGATCAAGCGCATATCTAAGCTGCCCGTACCTCAAGTATATTTGGCCGTTGTTGCCAACGTTGGCTACGGTAAAATGTCTTCCTTCTCGACCAGCTGAGCCTCCATCTGGTGTTATATTCCATTTGTCGCTTTCGACCTCCCACTTCGCCTTAATTCCATCTTGACCTCCGGACTTCCTCTCGCTTACTGGTACCAACGGTCTCGAGCCGGTTATGGGAGATCCGCGCACTTTGGACCCCCCGATCTTACTGACTAGACTGCTAAGCGGCGGGGATTTTCTCGACTTCGTACCTCGAGCTGTGACCTTTGGGGTTTTTCTTTTCCTCGAATAATCCAGCGGCAGGAACTGGGGAAGGCTAGTATTCGGCCGTCTGGGCAACGGCGGGTGCGAGCCGAGAGGTTCTACCTCCATGTCTCTCTACTACGTGGCAGAACAGTGCCTGCTGAATCCAATGGCGGTGGACCGATGCATTGAAGGCTTAAAACGGGGGGCTAATCGACTGAATGTAGGAGAAAAAGAAAGGAACAATATGAATGCCCCTTACGAGGGTAAATTCGTGCTACTCGTTGTCGCGTCGTGAGTGAGTGAGTGGGTGAAGTGAAGTGTTGAAGGTGCTGCACAGACACACACTCTTCTCTCTTACTACCATCTAGGCCTTTCCTCTCGTCTATGGGTTCGTCTATGGGTTCGTCCACGGTCCTTCGTATTTGTAGGCAAGTTCGGAGATTTTTCGAGGGCGTGATGTCTCGACGGATACGCTCGTTGCCAATGGACCAAAAACCAAATGTCGGTTTCCTTTGCGACGGCCCAATACCGTCCCCCTTTACGAGCCGTTGAATGCGACGAAAGTCAATTGGAGGTGGTCCGGTTGGACAACGGCGGTGGCAGCTGAGTGGTGAGAAGGAGAGTTTGCATGGGCCTAGAAATGGCAGAAGTATCAATTTGGAGTTTGGGGCTGCCTACCTCTCTGGGGGACTTCCAAGGTTGGGTCCTTCCTGCACTGCACTGCACTGAGCACCGGGCTTGACTTGACTGGGTGGCTCAGGGAGAAACTACCTAGGTACACTAGTTGCTTGCCTGCCCGACTGCCCTTGCACTTGCACTTGCCTTAGCAGCTTAGTACCTACCTGCCTAGGTACCTACTGCCCACCTAGGTACTTTGCTCTGCATACCTACCTAGGTACATATGGATGCCCTGTCCTTGTCGCTGTCGCTACACAGTACTATGTATGGTACTACCTACACTTACCTAGGTAAGTACCTAGGTACCTAGATCCTAGGAGGTTCCCAAAGGTGAAGGCGAGTGCACTGGCCCCCGGCTACCGGCCAGACCCTATTCGAGCACTAAGCAGGGAAGAAGCTACAGGGGGATAACGGCCACGAAATGGTCTCATTCGTCCAATTATCGCGCACAGGTCAACAGCAATTTGCTCTGGTTAGCACACGAGCCCCTGTTCCGCCCCCTGCAATAATAAATTTACAAGCGTTACAAGACAGATATATATACCTAGGTACACTACATACAAAGTCAGACGGGTACCGCACAGACTTGGACAGACTGGACCTAGTGAATTTACGGTTATGTCTTCCTTTTTTGCTTGTGAATTACCGAGATAGTGCTACGTACATAGTAGTGTAAGAAGAAGAAGCGATATTAGAATTTATTAATAAACTGCCAGTATTCTCCTCTCTATGTTTTACAACTGAAGGGAATATTAAATTATTTTTAATAAATTATTTTTAACAAGATGAATTACAAGCATTGACGGATAAAGTGACAAGCCTCCGTAGCAACCGTGCGTTGCCCTTTGCTTGCATTAGCCAACCCATCCGATCTTTTGTGAATGACGACCTGAATGGTGCGGTGCCGTACTCGGGCAATGCCGAATCTTTTAGTCTCTATGCATGTATATGCTATTTATTTCTTTCTTTCTTTCTTGTTATATATCATAACATTAGAAGGATATAAAGGAGCAATTAAAAGGAGCAATTAGTCATAAGTACGGAGTGTATTTGGATGTTATGTCTGGCATCATCTGTATGCGTACTAGGTATTAATACTATATCTAGGTACATAAGTATCATATCTAGATACCTATTTGTGGAGGTTTCCAAGGTTCCGAAGTTCCCAAAGTTCCAAAGTTCCAAGGTTGACATCATTTCCGTTGCTTTGGGACCTAACGCATCAGTTGCTTAGTGGTTTCATGCAAGTCAGCGAATACTATATACAGACTGGGCCGTTGCCCCTTCAATGTAAATGCGACAGGCAGGAAAGGATGCCTTCGACTTAAGAGAATAGAAGCATTATGGCGAGTATCAAATCTATTCTCTCCCACGTAGACTGTCGATATAACGAAGAATAAAAAGAAAAATGAAGAAATCCATATACCTGATTATTATGTGACTTCACTTTAGACCTTAGATCTCCCCCTATTCCCCATACTACCTAGAGTCTAGACTAGGTACCTACCTACGTAGGGTAAGGTACCTAGGTAGGCTAGGTAGATGCCCAATGACGAACTACCTAGGTACCTAGAAGTGTGCTCCAGCTAGGAACTACATACCTACCTAGGGTACCTAGGAAGTAGGAACGGGTTAAGCTCGCGGTGCTTTTAATCAACCTGTCTGCCTGTCAACCCACGAGCTTAAAAGATTCGGGATCCATCAGGACAGGTACTTGGTTTACTGGCCACTACCTGACTGTACGGTGGCAAAATATAACCCATGAAGGCATCGGGGGATTCAGTAAGCTGCATGCAGCACTATATGTACGTGGCCTCGCGACTCGTGAGCGTTCAGGAGGGAAAAGGAGTGAGATAAAAAGATAGATACAGAATACAGAATACAGAGGTAGAGGTAGGATCGAGCTACCTCATCAGCATGCAATCGGCCGTGATACCAAGGAGCCTGATAATGTAGTAACTAACACCCCTTCCTGCAGGGCTGATCCTCATCAGTCACCTTTTCATGGCACCAGCAGAGTCGCCCAGCGCCAATCAGGGGCGGCTACCCCAACGATGAACTACAAGTCTACAACTTCTCCCCTGTCGTGGGTTGCTTCCGCTAGAATAGAGTTGCTACCGCGAAATTCCTCACAGCAATGTCCTTTAGACATACCTTGTGTGGGTTACTTCTTCCGGTTCAGCTCCACTCGAGATCGAGTTCATCAGATGAACGAACTCATGGCGCGTCAACCTCACTGCATCTGAATCTACTCCTCCAATCTCGTTCAAGACAATTGGATGCCTTTACAGAAGACCGACGATGGTGGCCTGGCCATATCTGCCTAGGTAGGTAGACATCATTATCGCACTCCGCAGTTGGTGCCAAAATAGGATTCGTAGAGGGATTTTCACTGCATATGTAGTAGCACATACACCAGATCAGATCATTCCGCGAGCCCACGTAGGTACGATACATACATCTCCAATCCAGGGACGGCAAACCATACCATGCCATCGCCTGTGGGGAAATCTTAACCACGTGCTGAACCACTCCCGACCTTTACTTATCAGGCAGTGGGTAGAGAGAATGGAACCGCTGATCTCGGGACCGTCAGTCATCGAGGCTATCCGCAGCGCTCGGACCTTGGAACAAGCGTTCATTCTACAGGTAATCCGTAGTAACCGTGATAAACGCCGGGCAGGAATGGGAACGCGACCTTAGGCTCAAGTGAGGCAACATGGGCATAGGATTTTTGTTAGGTATTTGAATTCAAGCTTCGAGGATTCAGAGAATTACCTAAAGAACCAGTCTAATATACCGAACTGATTACCATATCCGTCAAACAATCCGTGTGTAAGTTAGCTCTCGAAGCCCTTAATCTTGCGCGCTACGACAGTGACGAACTAGGCTATGGAAAAAGTTCCACTCGGAATGCTACAAGACTTTCTCTTTGCCAGAGCCGAGAGTCTTAACTTTTAAGCCCTTGCCGAATCACATTACTAGTAACCCCCACGAACTCACATTTCTCCTTAAACCAACACCTTTCATTAAGTCGAGATCAAATCTGCTGAAGAAGCGCCATTTCAAGATTTTCACAGAACCAACACCAAAATCCTAGATATCGTTAGAGATTTCCGATGTCGCATCTCATCAATATTTATATGTACATCTAGGAAGCAAACGACCTGTCAGTCGCTACCTACCTAGGTGTTAGTGTTGCTATGGACTCTCGTTAGTGCTACCCCTATGTAATGCCGCGGCACCTTGCCGAGACATAATGACAGTGAGGTTAGAATGCAGAACGAGCACCAAAACGAGACAAACCCGGCAGGCATTTCCTTGCTCCAACATCCAACACGTTGGATAGAACGGCCGAATCTTAGAAAATATTTAAAAATGCGATTCTGCACTCGCCGGCAACACATCCTTATGTTTGCTCGAATAGGGCCTACTCTCGCCGGCGCTAGAGCAAGCCACAATTCCATAGGTGACAGGTAATATCTATGCAACATGTCAGCATGTCCCCAAGATCCATCCACCCACCCGCCTGGGTCATGATCTAGGTAGTCCAAATACGTAGCCGGAGATCTCTAGGAGCGCAATAGCCACGCCATATCGTAGCATCGCCAGATGCTTTAGAGGTCGAAATAAAGTAGGCATGACGTCGCGCATGAAATCCCCAGGCACCGCTCACACGATGATGGCGTGGGAAAGGGAAATCAGCCGACGGCATTTGCGCCCCAGAGATCTAGGTTGTCCAAATTTTAGACAAGCTTTATTCTTCTGAACATACGGAATGTGTGGGGATCGGGAGTCGTCATGAGATCTCCTAACAGTCGACCAAAGCCCGGCCAGCATTAAATCGCCCCATGGGCATTGACGAATTGATCCTCGATGAAACCGGATATCTATGATACTCGAGACATTGGACTCGAGATAACTACTATGTATCTACATAAGTAGGTACCTATCTAATCCTTTACAGCAAGTTCGCCTCCCTATTGATCCCTTCGGAATTAAAAGACCTATCATGTTGGCTGGCAGCGAGTAGCTACGCCAAGTTACGGGATCATGCCCGGACCGTTACTCGGAAATCCTTCCTTGCTACCCGTTCGTTATAAGTGGAGGTGAGATGAGACAGATTGTATAGTTCTCCGCCCTACAACAGCCAACCACAGTACCCATCTAGACTCTTGACTCCCTAAGGATATCAGGCTGTCAGGTTCGCAATCCCTTTTCCTGTTGATGACCACAAAGTCATGTGTCCTTAGCGGCATCTCTAGATCTTTTTCTACGGCATTAGCGAGCTTTTTATTCGAATCCTTCCTTAGTGTGTAATATATGTACATGCATACACTAGTTACGTGTATACAGTATTACTAAAGGGTCGAGGCAACCCCCACGATCTAGATCTCTTCAAACCCTCCCAAACCCAACGGAGATACCGAGAGAATGGTCAAGTCCCCGAAATACCCCGGAGTATAAAGATGATATAGGTGAGGCCTTAAATTCAGGAATCCATGCAAATGCTCCTACCAAGACCTACCTTTCAGGCCTTTTCACGGAATCCTATACTAGTAGGCAAAGGCATCTCCTATTGAGGAAGCTAGGAAAGGAACCTTGCAGCTTGCGCCGAAACCCCCCACACACACACACGCCCACGGCTTGCGAGATACTCCCCGTCCCGCCAATAGCAGGACTTTATCTCGACGACATCAAGTTGAGGATAGCTTCAGGATTGAGTGAGTGATCAGCAGTGTCATCGGCAATGTGTTTGAAACAAATGCCTGGCACGTGTGATTATGCACGGCATCTTGTCTTATGGGTTGCACACCGTCCAGACCGCCAATTAAGGAACCTCGAGGTTTAAACTTGGTTAAGCTGCGTCAGGGTACATCCAACCGCAAATCAAGTGACTACACTACAGGGTGAGCTTGCAAAGGGACATTGCAGCTCGACTTCTACCGCCCGCCGCTAAATCTCAGATTCAAGATCCTCGGATCTTACCGTACAGCCAGGGCAGACACAGTCTACTCCATACAGAGGTAGCAGATCCCATTCGTCGCCCGACCGGTGTAAACAAGGGCAGGAACTGGACCCTGATTTCAATATTGTCACGTCGAGAGACAGAAGGAAAACCTGTTTTTTCAAGACGGTCTAATCTGCACAGCTTCTCCAGCAACGTGCTAATGTGATGTATTTGGGGAAGGTTGTTATTGAACCTCGGGTGCACGTGTGTCTTGGTAGTAGGTTTGTCTTCATCACCAATGAGTCTATCTGTCCAGGTTTAGGTCTATGGGATAAATCGAATCTATTGTCTTATATGACTCTACTCTCACTCATGTTATTGTTAGCCTTTAAGGCTAACTTGTTTTATATATGGCTCGTTATCACTTATGAGATAAGATCAACGAAATAGGGGACCTACCTTTTTGTCTGTCTGCCTAGCTTACCCCTATTTATGTGGTCTAGTGACAGGTGTGTTAATATTTCGTAGATGAGAGGTTTATCAGCGGCTTCAAACTTACAGCGCTGCTTCCCTTCCTCCTCACTAATTATGAAGGCGATCAATGTTTCTAGCTCACCATCAGGCTTCATCACAACTCTAAGATACCTAGTATGGAATTGTAGATAAATACCATCATTGTTCTCTCTCAGCTTTCGTCTTAGCTATATTCTACATAATCCTATCCCCGTATGCACAAGTACCTAGGTATTTAACCATATCTTCCAGTGAAGTAGTCACTTTACTTAGGTAGATAGCTCCTAGGCTAGAGGTTCAAAAGGTATAGATTCCAACATGGGACCCGATACTGTTATCTACCTACCTAAGGCACCTAGTATCTCCACTGTGAAATCTATGGATTGACAATTACAAGCGAAACACAGTAAATGTAGACGATATGACCACTCATAGACTTCTGATACCTAGGTACACATACATCCTTAGAGTTTATCGCCTTAACCCTCTCTTACTGTTATTCGAATTCCGTCAGCCTCGTCTTGACAATTCGCAAATATATGGATCCGCTCCTTAACGTACCTAGGTACATGTAGCTCAACCTGATAATAGTTATTATGGTGCAAGTCAAGAGTGTGTATAATTGAATTGTATAACTACAGTGTTAAGTATGAACTTATGCGCAAAGCACACTTCCAACATACTATCCCTTCGGCCAAAACGCTTACACAACCTATTATCATCCAGCAAAGTGCTCCACACAGAGTGCAGCGTAATGTTGACTCAGTAGTGATATTCTCACCTTTGTTTGGACGTCCTATGCGTTATAGAACGCGCCGATGTATGTAGCTATCATAGGTACATACGTCCCTTCGGACGTCAACAAGATCATCATCATCATCATCATCATCTCACCTTTGTTATATGTTCTCGTGGGTTCGACGAACAGTCTCGCTTATGATGGTTAAAAGACTACCTACCTAGTTCTTAAAATATGAGTCGCCGATATTCCATTAACGCATGACTTCCGTGTTGTCCTTCATCATTCTATCCGCTAGTAACTAGCTAAAGTCTGAATGCTTATGTTCGTTGTCGCCGTGGGGACGGTTCTTCATATATAGGTAGCTGCGATCAACCTCTAATTCATTTTGTCGATACCTTCGGTTAATATGAATGGCTTCTTCAGGGTGTCTTCTATCGTCATCCTTCCTGTGACGATAACATAACTGACAAGATAGGGTTTAACATATATATAGGCTTAGATTACCTACCTGTACCTTGCCTAAGTTATTAAAGTAACCAGCCGAGTAATCATGGATGTAGCAGATATAATAAGCAGTATTCAATTATAAATTAAATATATATATATATATAGAGAGAGAGAGAGAGAGAGCAAATGGCAGAACAAGGAAGTATAGACACCTAGGTTAATGAATTTGATTAAATTAATAGGAAGCCAGGTATTTATACGAATATATTTGATATATTAGTATAGATGACTCAAATATAATGTCCCTTTAACTAGCAATTGTTTACAAACCCCGTCATAATCGGTATAGCTACCTAGGTAGGTACATAAGAGTTTACCAAGAAGAATTAAATAAGCAAATCTGGATACCTAGGTAGCTAATCGCCTGTTGATTGTTTCTTTTGGCGATGCCAGCATCAGGCATCGATACATGATAAAAAAGTCTTTATACGAGAGTGCTATCATGAGAGAGAACCCAAATACACGGAGAAGTGTGATGTATAGAATAAGAGTAAATATGATGTTGAAACTACCTACCTATGTATTGAACACTTCAGCATCCTGACCTGTGCAATCCAAAAGTGCTATCAAACCCTCACCCTCACACCCACCCTCCCCATCACCTACTCTTCCTTCTCTACCTAGTCTTCATCTTCTTCTCCCATCCTCCTCAACCAACCCACCATCAACAAGAACCACAACCTTCCCCCCGCCCCGGCCCTCACCCCGGCGCACCTCCTCCAAAACCCCCTCCACCCTCTCCAGCCCCTCGAAAACCCTCATCCTCACCTGCACCCCACGCGCGCGCCCTCCTCCTCCTCTCCGCGATAAACTCCACCATATCCCTGCTCTCGCCCGGCGAGCACAGCAAGCTGCCCCTGAGCCGGATATCCCTGAACACCAGCTCGCGGAACGGCAGCTCCACGGCCTGCGGCTGCGCGATCTGCACCACGGCGCCGTGGGCGCGGGTCGCGGCGGCGGCGAGGGCCGAGGCGCCGGGCGCGTCGCTGAGGACGATGGCGGCGTGCGCGCCGGGGCCGCCGGTCGCCTTCTGCGTCTGTGCCGCGACGTGGGTGTGGCCCCTGCGCGCGTCGAGCGCGAGGTCCGCGCCGCACTCGCGCGTCGTGCGCAGCGCGTCATCGCTAGCCTCGACGCCCACGACGCGGGCCCCCGCGCCCTTGGCGAACTGCACGGCGAGCGCGATCTCGTCGGGCAGCTTGGTGGTGAACCTCTCGTCGACGCGGACGTACTGCGCCAGGCAGCCGTCGATGTGCACGCCGACGTGGCCGGCCGTGCCCGCGCAGTACTGGCGATGCCCCTCTTCGGGCCCGAGGCAGTCCGCGCACTTGCCGCACGGGTGCAGCGGCAGTCCGCACATGACTCTATCGCCGGCCTTGAACGCCGTGACTCCGTGTCCGATGCGGACGACCGTGCCGGCGCCCTCGTGCGATGCGGTGACCGGGAGCGCGGTGCCGAACACGCCGACCGCCACCATGCCGTCCGTGTGGCAGTAGCTCGCGGCCGCGACTCTGACTAGTAGGTCGTGGCGGCCGATGGCGGAGGGTACCGGGACGGTGGCGAGTTTGTACGGCTCGTTGAAGGCTGTTATCTGGACGGCTTTCATTTCCGCCGGGACGTGTGGTAGTGGTGGTGGTGAAAGCGAGGGTGTTGCCATGGCGGGGGTTTGATGTGGTGAAAAAACAAAGAGATACTAAGTGATGAAGAGAGCCGGGTGCAGATTAGCTTTGGATTCAAGACCACCTAAAGTGTGCTGTGCGTAGGTAGTCTCGATGTAGTATTTAGATAGAATAGAGACTGTAGATAAATAAGGGGGTCGAGATATATAAACTTGACCTCCAACTGTAGGGATTGAGGGGTTCTTCATGTGAATGCTAGGCGAATAGAAACGTCATCGCAAGTTTATCGGATGATCACCAACGTTGACATCGGCGTTAGGTCAATGGCAAGCTATAGCAGATAGCGTTCCATCTGTGTGTTAATATGGATGTGACGCTGATAAATGAAGAAATATCAACTATGTTGTACTATTAGTACGGACATCAAATACCACCATATTCATGAGTGTATTAGGAACTTACAGAGGTAAATAGCTCCGTGATGACATATCCTTCCTTACCTAGGTAGGTACTTAAATTCCATGCAACAATTAGATCGTAGCCCACGGCATTAAAGGAACAGTTTAAATATTTTGAACATACACTCATATATCAAACAACAACAGATAGTCTAGTACATTACAGTACAGCACAAACCCGGCGAATCAAGATATTTATCCATCGCGACTCATTGTACACGCCGTCGAGCTACCGTGCCGTCATCCCTTTAGAAACCCTCTCTGGGCATTTCTTGCTTGCTCGGTACTATACGCGTCGAGCTTGACGGCCACAAGCACACACTCGATCGCGCTCTTCCCGTTCCTCGAGCCCTGTATTCGAAGCCTCCATTGCCCCGTGCGGACTATCCACTCGTCTGATATATGGGACGATAGATCTATTCTTCTCCTCTTCCTCGACGGTCCGAAAAACCCGCCGATGCTAGACTGCGGTGAGTCTTCCCCGCCGTGGCCTATTGACGGCGTCGACGACATGGCTGCCGTTACTTCTTCGATTTCTGTATAGTTGCTATATGTTTTACCGTCGAGTATAATATGTGTATCGGGCTCGATTACTACTCGAACGAGGTCCTCGCTCAACGGAGTATTTCCCGGTGTTGCAGGCTGGCTGCTGGCCCCACCTGATGCCATCAAGAGCCCTAAAGGTTGAGTCGTCGGTGGAAGATTTAGTTTCGTAGCGATCACCTCGAAGAGTCTCGCTACGCGGATCTTGACCTGGCCGAAGAACTCTGCTCGCATGACGTTCATATGTAACCTCGTATTCTCGCCTCCAATTTCTAGAATAAGCTCGTGATGCTTGTCGTCCTCGTATGGCCGCATGTAATTAACCCAACCCGAGACGGGTTCTGCGCTACCACCTGGAGTCGTAACGTCGGTAACGATCGAGATGCCCGACTTAAGAATATCTTCGAGCCTTAAGGTTATCTCATATCGTCGCCGAGACAGGTTATAATTTATATGATGTGGAATCAACTTCTGCTCTACGCCCTTGAAATTGAAGTAACGGCAGTCTCGGAGAAGGGAGGCGCGGTGTTCCTCATTGCGAATATGCACCGGATATCCGCGTAACAGGTGCAGTAGCTCGTAAAAGGTATCAGCAGACCGGTTCGGGACAGAGGGTGGCATAATAGAAGGCGGCCGGATTAGGTTTTCCCGGTCGAGTCCCGGAAAGATCTCATCGCGAGATGAGAAGAAAACACCGAACCCCAAGGAGAAGAAGTTAGGCGAGTTCCCCGGCCCTGTGAAGATGTCGCGAGGGATCTGGAATTCGCGGTGACCAATAGAGATGAAGATGGAATCCTCGTAAAGCTGCGACATCAACTTGGGCAGAGTATAGAACTGAGCATCGGCGAAAAGGCGCACGAAGTGCGTCCCATCGCGTGGGGAGACATGATACCCCTGCAAATGAAGAGATATGTCTCTGAAAGTAATCGGATCCCGATCTATGTAAAGGGTCCTTATGGCAGTTGATAGATCTTCACCACTTTCTTCAGCTTTTTTAATCTGACACTGAAAGTATTGTGAGAAATAAGATGGAGCTAAGCGGCGACGTCAGCATAAATTTCGAAAAACAGGTGACGTGTCCCGAGAGAAGAATATGAGAACAAATCAATGGATTCGTTCGACCTGGCGAGTTTGGGTGTCAAGGCTTGTCAATGCTTGGTTGGGCTGACATCATCCGCCTAGATAGGGGGTGAGAAGGAGGACTGCCCCGTTACGTACCGTCAGATGAGAGAGAGGCTCCAGAAAGTTTAAAGAGTTCAGATCCTATTTGGATAGGGAAAACGCGTTCATGTGGTAAAATCCTTGGTATTTTAGAGATTAATTCGGGGTCTGATGGAGGAAGATGGAAGGCGTCGCGACCCTTGCTGGTCTCACTCGAATGTCTAGACAAGTTCATTGTTCTTCTTATTGTTGTTGTTGTTGTTGATGATGATGGGTGATAATGATGATGCGATATCTATGGAGAACACGAGACATGATCGCTGCTGAACGCTGCCTGCTGCTAAACGCTGCCTGTCGCTAGACTCATCCTAGTGATAATAACCGAGCGCGCATTGTTAACGACATGATATTATTTTGAATGAGTGAATGAATTAGCTAGGTAGTATCTGCTAAATTCTAAATATCTTCGCTATCGTATATCGATCGTATATCGTATAATATCGTATATGGTACTGGCGTCTTAAGGCTGATTTTTGAAATGTGAGTTGAGTTTGTGTTTGTAAGTAATTAGCTGAGAATCTTTAGCTGAGAATATTGAATTGAATAAATTAATATTTAAACTTCAAATTCTTTAGCTAAGGCTAAGGTTCTGCTTCAGGTGGTACGGAGATTTGCAATCATTTGGAAATCATGGGAGCCTGGGCACCTGTACTTTCCCAACCCTAGCCTGCCCACTGCCCACTGCCTACTGCCTACTGCCCAGGGTTACATAAGGTGGTATCCATGCTCGCACGTGAGGCGGTGCAAAAACTGGGTTTTCTTTATGCAGAGAAAAGACCGGCAGTGCGGCACCCCGATCGAGCCCGAGTTTCTAGTGGCTAAGATGTGGCTGAACCCATCCACTACGGCTGTATCAAGTAAGGCCGGCACATGAGCGCTAAGCTTTCGCGGGAAGGTTACATGGGGACCTTTCATTTATTTATTTTTATATCTTTTTATATCCTTTTCTCTTGCTTGGCACTGGGTTAACTGGTTAACTCATGTTCTAGGCCTACGACCCTCCGAACCTCCGACCCCACGGCCCTACGAACTCCATCTTCCAACTCGTTGCTATGTGTACACTACCCTAGGTACCTAGGTAGTGTAGCCAGTGCTAGTACATATATCTAATGTCCAAGCAGCTATCAGATTGATCTCGATCCATTGGGATATATATCTGCTAATTATTAAAGGCTATGCGCATCTTACCTGACGCCATCATAGTCCCAACGCCAGCAGGTATGATTAGCCGTATGAAGCTGGAATGGTAGATGTGAACTGGTAGGACTAGCTTTTCTCATCTTACGAGCACGGCTACAGAAGTGCCGCCAAATCCCTTCTGTAAACTGACGCGTATCTCCCCTCATACCTTAGGTACCTACCGTTGCACATCTGGGTGAGGCTGCTTGACCATTTCAGGTTGGAGTCTATGCCGGCCAATACTTCATCCTGGTAGGTACCTGATTAGGTAACTACTTCGTAACCAATTCCAAGAGATAAAGCAGATATTATAAGCGGTAAGCAAAGACGCCGAATACTCGGGATTCGACGCCTCCATCACGAAAAGAGCTGGCAGATCCCCGAGCTTCTGCGAAAAGCTACGGCCCGGCGATCAACATGAGGTAGTAGTCCGCGAAGCGTTAGCTAGAATGGCGTTGAGCCTCAAGCCCCCAATACCATTGGAGTACAGATACAATAGTCTACAGGCTAAAAATAGTGTTCCTGCCTCCAATAAATGTGAGCCGACTTTGGAATATCGAAGAAAATATTGCCAGGAACGAATAAAATTGAAGATAATCAGTCAGGATCCCGTTGTTTTCTCTGCCTAGCTAGACCTAGGTATGCAAGACTACCTAAGTACATTAAGAAACGAGCGTTGACGAAGCTCAAAGTGTTCGTCTACAGCAATTCTTAGTTCACTAATTGGTAGTATCGGAACACCATAACACAAGCCTATAAGGAGGACTCAATTCTCTCAGACGCGACCACAGCGTGGTTACCTATAGTGTAAAGCGGGTATAATCTACGTACGTACAAAAACACACGTGCCGCATGCCAATCAACCATCCAGACCAGTCACCAATGCTGGACATGCCTACCCACCTATATAAAGAAATCGTGCTCAGAAGGGGCTGTGCCACGTGTTCAGGATGAGAGAACATATCAATCATCCCAACGCAACGTGTGATAGGGACGGTGACTTTCACATGAAGGTGTAGCAGAGTAAAGAAAGGAAGCACATCAAGCCCCCACCACACATGTCCAAACCGAATTTAAACATTAATCCGATTCTGTCGGCAAGTAAAGCCAAGAATATAGCAGTTCAACTTCAAGACCACCGCAAGTCCGCATGAGGAATTTCGTGTTACGCATAGAGCTCCTATTTCCGAGGTGTAGCTGTCGTTCTAATCAGTATCTAAAAAGAACACCACCTAAAGCATACCTGACTCATAGGTAGAAGGATATGTCACTTCGTAAGAGAAGCAAAGCTACTCACCATTCACCATCTGTCTCTGCTTATTCAACCAACTCTTGGGCACGTCATGCCGCCGCTGTAATACAACATGGTTGCTCTGCAATCTGCTTGAGAGGTCGTACCAAGCAGTGGTGATCATCGCGTTCTCGCGTTGTAAGTTTTTGATGATTTGGTCGGTTTGAGCCTGCCAAGTTTGGTTAGGAAGGAAGATTGCCCCATAGTAATAGGGGGGACATTATAAGTCACAAGAGTCGATATATACATGATCATAGACAATATGGAATACAAATAATCTGGAAATGGGAAACAAATTCTATATTTCTTAACAGTCATGAATGTAGGCATGCGAGAATATATCATGCCTAACATCTTTGCCGGACCACTGGCATCTAAGATATTAATGAAGACTTCACGTACCTTCTGAGCACCAGCTTCTGATCCTGCACGGACAGCCTTGAGTGTCCTTTCCAGTTCGCGGTTCTTGAGTTCCGATTGGTCGTATTGCTGCAGTTGAACACATAATGTCAGTCCATATGCACTTCGCGTATTCTTGATTATATCATCTCAGATATAATCGTAGCTCCGTAGCCATCTGGTCCAGCCGCTTGGCTCTGGTTCGCCCCAGTTGATACCACAAGTGCGTTCTAACATGGAAGCTAGCGCCGAATCTGCTTTCAGTCTGCCCCCGGGGGGAGATACACGGGGGAGGAGACTGGGTGATCAGGCGTGCCAAATGTGCCGTCGCTTTTCAGCTGGTAAGGGTAGAAGCCGCTCTCAGGCCGCCCTTTCTTCCCGAACCAGGGACTGATAGCATCCCAAATAGATTGACGTTTAACCGTAACACTGGTAACATTTATATCGTCGTCGTCTTCCTCGTCACTGACGGCGGACCCAGCATGAGATAGACTAGAAGAACTTCGACTCACCTGCTGTAGCTGCTTGTACCGTGCCCGAAGCTTCTCCATCTTCTCGGATTGCTTGGCGGTTTCCGTGCTAACGGGTAGCCCGTCTGCGGCTCTCTGCATCTCACGGTTAGCTGCCTCAGCCTCGCGTCGAAGCTGGTCCTTCTCGATGAATGCCGTCAACAGCTGCGATCGCTGAGTTTCGAACTCTTCCTTTAATGCCTTATACTTCCTTCTTTCCGACTCAAGTTCCGCACGGAGGGAAACGGCAAGCATGCCATCGGTTCTCTTCAGTTCCGCAAGGGCGTCAAGGCTAGACTTTTCGACGGCGTTAACTTTTTTCGGATCGTCAGCATAATTTCCGCGAAAGGCATAGTCCCTAAAGATGATCTTACAATCACCTCGAGCTTCGAGCAGAGCTCGCTCCTTGTCCGCGAGCTGCTCCTTCGCAGAAGCGAGCTGCCTCTCGAGTTGCTTGGCATGGTTCTGCTCGGCGAGGACCTGCGTCCGCAAACTGGAATATGCTTCCTCTCTGAAATAATTCGACATTAGCCACTTCGTGCCCGGTGCCAGGTCATAACAAGCTTGAACAGCTTGGACTAACCCGTCTTTACCCATGTTTTGGATAAGTGCATCAAGCTGGTGTTGGCCAACGGTGTATCTTTCGAGCAAGTCGTTCAACTTCTCCTGAAGGGTTTCACGAGAAGCGCGAAGGTCATCCATCTCCTGGATAAGCTGGCCTTTTTCCGTTTCTGTGCCGATGCTGCTTTTAAGAACAGTATTCTCCGCTTGGAGGCGTTGCAGCTCGAGATTTCTCATTGACATGGCATTGCTAGATTCGTTCAACTCATCTTCGAGTGTGGCTGGCCGAGAACCTAGAGGGGTGCCTGGAGTGGCCGAGGGGTCAAGCATCAGCACTTTCTCCTGAAGATCTCGGACGGCTGCTTCGTCTATCTGGCTCCGGCTATGGAGGTCCTCCAAGCGCAATCTCAACTCGGCATTCTCCGTGGTATACATGTTCTTCTGATTGTTATAATTGGCAATGTCGATTTCGTATCCCTGCATCTTCGTAGCGTAAGCTTCTGCTTCCCGCTTCAACGTATCAATCCTCATCGTGGCGTTTTCGAGTTGCACCATGAGCTTAGACGCATCCATCCTCTCGTTCTGGAGGGTCTTGAAGTCGGTCTCTATCGCCTTCATCGATTCTAATTTCTTCCTCAAATTGTCCGCCATGTTAGCTTTTTTAGAAAGGTCTTCGTTTTTAGAGCGAAGCTCCTGGTTCTCGTCAGTCAGAGCTTCGGCTTTCTGCGCTGCTACCTCAAGGCGAGCCTTCTCCTTCAATAGCCGGTCCCTTTGATCGACCAAGTAATTCCTCTCGTTCTCCAAGTTTGCGATGAGCGACTCGTTTTCCTTCAGTTGGCGCAGCAGACGGTGTTTATCGTAGTTACCAACTTCCGACTCGATCTGTTTATTAAGCTGCTCATTTTCTTCTTGGAGTTCCTCGTGCTTCCTTATCAGATCCTCGTAGTTGTCTTGAAGACGATCCAGCCGTAACTTTAAGCCGCCCGCCTGCCTTTTCGCTTCATCCGCCTCATGCTGTAGTTGCGCCAGCGCTGCTTCTTGCGCAAGGTCATCGTCGAAGTCTCCCGCAGCCTGACCAGGTTCAAGATCGGTATCGGTGGTCATCTGCCCCAGCTTGGCTTCAACTTCTTTGAGAATCTGAAAAATACCATGTTGGAGTTTCTTCTCCAACTGGGTGACCATGCGTACGTATTTCGAATTATCGTCTTCGCGGAGACAAGCAGCGCACACGAATAGTATCAATACCTGCAGATAGCCTTTAGTAAGAGCCCGGGACTCAGAGGAAAATGACAGCCGGCTTGAAAGGAAGCTATCTTGAGAAGACTGAGAGGTGGGAGTATTCACCTCGAATATGCCCGTCTTGGTAGGTTCTTTAGCCAATGTTTGGAAGTCGACTTCGTTGATCAGGGCCTCGACTTTCGAGCAGTGTCGCCTCGCGAAGTCTTTTAGGCCCAAATGAATGATATGCAAGTTCCGCCTTCTGCCTTGGGATATATCACTGTCGTTTGAGAAAGCATCGAGGCTCTGCTTGAATCTAGAGGGGTTATACTCGCTATCTATAATTTCGAGTAGCGCGGAGAAAACAGCTGCATCGAAAAGATTCTCAGGCTTCTTCACTGTCAGGTCTGGAGAGTGATTAGGGAGAAATTGTGCGATCATCGAGTCAGCCTATCAAAATATACCATGTTAGTCATTGGACCGCAATCTAAGACAAGGAGAATAGAAGGGGGATATAGGGGAGGACATACCCATCCAAGCAGAGCCACCTGTGCGGCCGGTGAGTTGACGGAAGGGACCATGATAGCGGTTGAGTATTAGTTCGCGATATGTAATCCCGGGTCTGCCGTGTATTAAAATTAGAGAAGGCCGTGAATCGAGCAACGATTCCGACCGGAGGGCAAGCTAGCTGCACGGATCAGCGGTTCATCAAGGATCGAAAACAAGATATAAGTCGAGTGTTGACGTAGTTGTGTTATCGAAACAATAAATAGAACGAAAAGAACAGTGTTGAGTAATTGACGTTAGGATATCAAGAGCTCATGCCGTGAGAGTCTTTTCGTAATCGGGGACGAGGGACGGTTAGAGAAGAAGTAGGATTTCGTCGTGCACAGCAGCGTTATAGAAAACTAATATATTTCATTGTCTAAAAGAATGAGGATTGTTCAGATGGAAATCAAGCCCATTGTTTCCGAACACCCTTCCCTTTTTCTTTCTTTTTCGGCCAAAGGAGTTTTTGAAGGGGGATTGTCAAAAGTCACGATTCTAAAGGCGGTTTTGAGGTGTGGTTGAGAGAGAGAGAGCCCTGGAGAGCCCCAATCTACCTGTCCCCATGTCTCAGGTACACTAGGTACCTAGGTACCTATAAGACCAGTCTATTAACGCTAAGGTGGTCGCTGCTGCTGCAGTCACTAGCAGACTAGGTCACCGGTTCCAAGGTTGCTGTGGGACTCGATATTCATTCGATTAAAAATCCACTCAAGGGAAGGGAACGAGCACCCAGTGGCGCCTGTATCTACAGGGATACTGCATGTGCTAATACACCTAAAACAGCATCTTCCCTAACGAGGCTAGAGCCCATTTCGTCAACATGCAAGGTACGAGAAGCCTATTTAATCTTATTTTAGAGTGGCAGACTGGTAGATAAGCTATTAATCGGTATGTCCCTGGACAGGTAGATTCCCATACCTTTCATAGAGAAATAATTCGCATTCATATATCTACCTACCTAGGTACATACAAACCTACATAGCAGCAGTGTACAAACAATATCTCATCTCCCTAACAAATTTATCATAGCAGTAAGGGATATTTCACCTAGTACTTCCGCTATCGGAATACGTCTACGTTGTCTTTAAATATATGGTATTCGTCGTTTCAATGTTACTCTAGGACTCCCGAAGTACCTAAGCAAGAGTGTCACATTTCATCACTACACTACCCAGGTAGGTACCGTTTGTTTCAAGTCGCAATACTATGTATGTACATTCCCGCAGGAAGCCACGATGTAACACGAGACTCAGCACCAAAGTTTACTTTACATCGCAGACGAGTTCCTGCAAGGCACGGGCTATAAACAGCCGACCGCAGTACGTGGTTTCCCGTATATCCCGTACCTAGTTCCTTTTCATAAGGTTCACAAAGTGAAAGTTTGCCTACCTACATACATGTACCTACCTAGTGTACCTACCTAGTGTAGGAAGGTAAGTACATCAAGATTCCAGACAAAGTCGGCTATTGGAAGCGGGCGGGCGGGGGATATAATTAGGCTTCCGGACACATTGTACGCCAAACTTTGAATATATTCGGGTCTGTTCCGTACCGTGTCTTCAATAAATACGGCTTTCACCTACTAATATTGCCTGGCTGCCTGACTGCTTCAAATATATAGATCATCAAGAGCTCCACCTACGTAAAGCATAAGCCGTAACATAGTGTACATGAGCAGTTGAATGAGACATTTCTGACAGATGTAGATACTAGACAGCCTTGATGAACAGCCTATTATCTTCAGACTGAATCTAATAAACATATCACATCGCAAAGTATGATCCCACTTTTGACTCCTGGTCCGCCCACTTAAGTTCTAGGAAACAGGTCTCAGCAATGCCGGAAGGGGGCAGAGGGGTAAAGAAGCAGACACTTTGGAAATCTCCTCGAATTTCCATAGTCATTCGTGGCTAACGTAAGTAAATATTAGTGACATATAGGTATATAATAAAACTTGCAGATACCCAACGAACCCAATACTCTCAACAACTTACCCACCCAGCCACATATGTACTATATATAGTCGACCTGAGATACGGAGCCTTCTTACCTCTGCCGGCCCCAATTTCAATTTCAAATGACGACATTAATTCCACTCTGGGAAATCTAACATTTAGGTACGAGAGAAAGACAAGCCTGCGAGCACTATCTTCAATCAATGTGAACACTGTGCAGGCGAAACCAGACCGTATATTCGGGTACATCGGCTGTGTAGGCGCAACCATCCGTTACAGTAACAACATTCGCGATTAGATACAGACGAATCTTGGGAGAGCGAAAAATAGTGATGATTCTTATGAATACGATAACCGCCCTAAGGATCCCAGTTCCCTCCAAAGAATACAAAAACGCCCAAAGCCCATTGTCTAATTCCAAACATTCCGTTTGTCCATTTTCAGGTTGCCTATCCTTAATTCGACGCCTATCCCGTCTGCCTACCTGCGGGTTCCGTAGTGCGGAGGGGGGTATCGTGCAGGTCGGCCGAGGTCTTGGTCGTAGCTATCATTGGGAAATCGGCCGAGCACGTGGTGCTTAAGACGAATTCGCTGAGATCTCGACTAGTTGGTCCTCCTCGATGACGGCGTGGAACTCTGCGCTCCAGGCCGACACCGTCTCGAGGATCTTCTGCGGCGCCTTGGCTGCGAAGCCCCTATTCGAGATCGTGTGGTTAGTTTATAAGATCATCATTTTAAGATGACATCATATCTACTGTAGGAATAGTCGCGACAGAGGACAAAACTCCCGGGGAAGGGTGATAATTGATAGGGATGGATGCATACTTGATGAGCTGGTATTCGTGGGTAATCACACCGCCGGCCTTTATGATATCGTTCTTGGCGCGGTTGACAACATCATCGGTAGTCTCGCTTGGGAAACTGACGATAACAGACTTCTGGACGTCGACGGCAGAAACACCTTGGGCAACAGCAAGCGCTGCGACGATGGTGGAGAAGAAACGCATTTTCGGTGTAGTGGAGGTAGATGGTTTGTTGGACGTAGCGGTAACGTAGGTGTTCGATACAGAAAAGTGCCGAGGTAGAGTGAAGTATGTAGTAGACAAAGGGTGTTGTTGTCAACTAAAATGACTGACCAAGAGAGAGAGAAAGACAGGAGTTGGAAACAAGATCTATTTGGGTCTTGAGAAAGCTTGACTTGACTTTGTCGGAGACGAACAATGCGACTTGTAATTGAAAGTTGAAACAAAGTTGAATGATGAACGATGGCGATGATGGAACTTGGCAGTTTGACCTTTGTATGGATCGTCTTCTTCTTAGTACCTAGGTACCTACATATGTACATAGATGGCAAGAGAAACTGGGGGACAGGCCGGGGATCCGGTGGCTCAATTGTGGGGCAATCTCATGTATGCTTTCTATGTATATCCCTGAAGGGCAGGTGGCGGGGTGAGTAGATAATTCCCACCACTAAGAAGGTAGCAAAAGATTGTACCACCTACCTAGGTACGTAAATCACACTTCTAAAAAGGCAGTTGGAATGTTCAGTTCAGTTCAATAGCTCCCATGTACCTACGTACCTATGTAGTATGGATGAAGATGGCATCATTTCTGATGTGTGTTACTTATGGAAATTTTATTAAACTTGTGGCAGTAGCACGATCCTGCTAACATCACGTAAGTAATATCAGACTAAATCGAAATCCTAGGGATAATGACGTTTAAATCATCCATAGTCTAGGTCTCAGATACACAACACATATAAGCTCGTTGTTGAATCGTACAGTTTAGTTTCATTCAACAATAAGATTATGTCATTGTCTTAAGCACAGGGCGCTTAGACTTCTAGGACTCTTTATGAAAATAAAATCCTGATCCCAGGGTGCGGATGCTATCCGGCGAGGTATTAGATCACCACGTGAGAACAAGAATAACAACATACGAAGGCGACATTTATATAAGACAATACTAGACAATACAAGACAAAATGCTACCGATCAAAGACATAATTATTTATAAAGTTATTAGTTCAAAATTTGTCAGATGATGAGTTGCGAGACATCTTCACCATGGTTGTATTTCAGGGGCTAACCTAAGAAAATCAACAAGTTTTAATTAGAGGAATAGAGGGGATCTTTAACAATAACGTGTTGCTTAGGTACCTTTCAACACGTAAGTAGCGTCTTCCTTTATAATGACACGAGATACATAGGTACCTACCTCTGTATGTATGTATAAGGCCTTGAGTAAAGGGGGAGATGCACAAAATAATCTTCGAGTCACAAATGATTGCCCCCGAGTTCGGACGTTCTCAAGAGCTTCGCTAGATTATGAAACGCCTTGGAAGATAACATACTAAGCAATGATGCTTAGCATCTTAGTTCCTACAAGTTTCAATAGGTAGGTTACTTGACAAGTCGAAGCTTAAATTTCATATGCAAAACTTCTCTAAAAGTTCAGGTTCCTTTGAAGCTATCACTATTAAGATATATACTCCGTCATTTCAAACTTCCACCAAGGATAGCAATGTCTTCATACTGAGAAAGAAACAGGAATCTCGTACCCATCTGCAGTACATCTTCCAACCTGACAAAGGGTGAACAGCAAGAGACTCAATGAGATTCCTAAGTCGAATTAGGCACCCTCATACTGCTAAGGCCCACGGATTTTATGATTATGAGATTCACGAGTAAACAATCCCAGACCATATTAAGATGCTAGTTTTCCCCGCGCATTATCTTTCGGTTTTTTTGGTTCCTATCGGATGGTACTGTGTACCTTTCGAAGATGCGGGAATATAGATCGATCTTGAAACACAACCATAAACCGATCGTAGTGGCAGTGCTCTGAGCATTTCTGAAAAATAATATGACGAATTATCTTGCAGAGTTCCCGTAGAACGACGTTGTTGGTCAGCTGCAATCGTAGATCCAAATCCTCACTTTGGTGAGCATTGATGAAGAAAGGGACGTATGTCGCGATCTCCTCTCGTGCTTCAGAACTGGCATGGAAGCACGACGGTAGAGGGACGGCGGTTCCGCTGCGTGGTCTTTTAATATGAAGACACAATAAATCTGGCGCTGCCTGTTGCCAGATCATGCTCCTTATCTCCGCGGGGAGCCTTGGGAACTGTGGGAATTTATCGGCGGCGCCCTGCCGGATGACTGCCTTGGGAATAACATCATTCTGCTCCATTTCGGCTTTTGGTTTCTGGACTGAGTTGTAAGTTGGTTAAAAACTGGTCTGATTATGAGTTATGGTCAACAATAGGGGTAAAGGGTCTGAGTTAAACAACAGGTATTTTATCCTTATTCTGCAACGAAGTTCCCTTTTTATAGAATTTGGTGATATTACTTAGGTAGCCATGGCATTATGATTATGATCTTGGTTTATGAGGCGTTTATTGGTTTTTAATAGCTTCAACTTATATTTCGCTAGCTTTTAATACGTCCCCTCAACTCAAACGCCACTTCATAGGATACTTAGACCTTAAGTGAATTTTATTCGAAAACCTTCATTTATTTTGTAGACGAGTTATGTTGAAATATAGACACAACCAATGTGAGTTTATCTTCAATTAGGCTACTCTCCGATTAATATGTTAGCATCGCTCCTATAGGGAGGCGCAACTTGCCATGTAAATGAGTGTACCTAGGTAGGGATTACATTCTAGTTATGCTACATTGCAGACTGTTTTCGCGCACTACAATATGGCCAGAAGTATCACAGCCTTAATTCCCCATTTGTTTCGCACATCTACTGCATACATTAAGTAGGTAGGTAGGTAGGTAGGTCAATATGGCAGTAACGCAGCCCCCCTTTACGAAGACGGAAATGGCTAAGGGCAGGATTCGGTGAGCATTTTAATCTGTAATTGAATATTTGAATGAATAAAATAATCCTGATCATGAACTGCCGGGGATAGTAGGTATATAAGGACTTCATATCAGAATCCTAATCGTCTACCCGAGATTAACCTCTTCGGAAGACTCATAACCATCGAAGAGCCCTACTATGGCCTAGGCATGCTACTCGGGTAGTAATCTAATGATAAACCCCGTTCCAACCTAGAAGCAATTATATTACGGGTTTGTTCTGCAGAAGTCCAGCCAGATGGGGCCCATCTCGTCTTACAAGTCAACCCACGTCCGGAACGCGTAGTAAACGACTTCTTGAAGCCATGTATAGAGTCCGGGAGCTTCTCACTAAGATCACTACGGTCTTCAGCGTAGCAAACTTAGCTCTCGCTACGGAAAATGTGACCGTGATCTTTCTCACAAGCGGCTGCTCTTCGTATCTTAACTACGATAACACGACAGACATCGCGGGGCCCCTGTGCGTGGTAGCCGACTCCACCGGTAGAGAACAAGATGGCTTCAAATTCACTCCCAAATTTGCCACCGCCGTCGGTGGCGGAGCTTGGGGTTTCGTATGCGATTCCCTTCTCTCTTCTTCTAGTCTAGATTCTCTAATAAATTGTGAACTTGGTGGTGGTCGTTAGTAAGAGCTAACGCTAGGGATCAGGATAGATGGTGATATCCGCGGCCGAGAACAAGACGGCGGATACCGATAATATCCCCTTCCGCTGCGGCAATGACACGCTCCAGGCCTACCTGGATATGGGTTTTGTTGGAACTCGGTGGCAACCCCTGGTAGCGGCCGGGACGCCCGCCGAATCTGTATTTGGGTTCGGCTTGCCGGACATGCCTGACCCAAATTATCACCTTGAGACATGGTATGAATATCGCCACATTCATTTGAGACACTACTAAAGAGTCTAGTCGCCTCATACAATGCTAACACGTGCTCAGTACGTGATAAACAAGTTCTTCATACCTTCTAGTGTGACGTGAAATAAAAAGAAGTTCTTACAAAACGTATAACTTAGGTACGTTACGGCATAACAAACTGACACCCAACAGACTCACACCTCGTAGGCGGAGTGGCGCGGCCGGGCGTATATCTCGGATCGGTCAACGTTACAACCTGGGGCTTCAACTACCAGAACTTCACCGAGACCGGCGAATACTACTTCGCGAGACTGCTCGGACCGAATAGCAACAACCCGGCGATAGGCAAGCAACTGAATGCAGGGGAGTTTACTGGATATATCAAAATCACCGCGGCTTAACATGTATGCTGTAATGTAGTTTGGAGCAACGCTATTGCAAGATGTATCATATGCCCTTCACGTCGCACTCACTGTCTAGCTTTAGACTCATTCAGGTGCTTCAAACACCTAAGTGGGCTTAAACTCGAGACAACGTAGTTCTCATCCCCTGTGCCATCGATATGAAGGATCAAACCGAGACAGTGAATCTCACAATTTAACCCACATACGTGACCAAATGCTCATATAATCCTACCCATCCAATTATAAGTAGCTGTCAAAGTATCAATCTGATTCATAGGGTATATCCAATGCAATATCTGGCTCTAGTCTCTTCTACTTACCCCTTTAAACCCACCAATCTAGTCCCACATCCAACTAAGCACGCGAACCCAGCCCTCCGACTTGCCCTCGGGCTCATCAGGGTAGATGTCCACCTGCTGGAAGGCATCCTCAAGCGGAATGCTCTTGAGCGGTCGTATCTTAGTCTTCTTCACAAACTTCCATATGAAGTACGCAAACAACACAAGCGGTATATCCCTAAGCAAAGTCAGTGGCATGTTCGCTAGCATCGAGAATGCCCTCGAAGGAAAACTACGTATTGGGAGAGAAGGGGAGAAAGACGTACAAATACGACGAGACAAAAGCACTCGCGTCCCAGTTCCCGGCCGTGAAGACCTTGAACCCGCCCGTGAACAAGATAAGAATGCACATACAAAGCGCGGCACCCGAGCTATAAACTAGACGGAAGTCAGCACACCTGTCATCCCCATCTCCATCCCCACACGCATAAACACGCCCAACTTACTAGTCCACGAGTTATGCCACGGCAGGCGCTCGGCCGGGATGCCCTGCTGCCTCATCGCCGTCTTCAGCCGGATGTGGTTGAGCAGGATGACGGACCACGAGACCAGGACGCCGGCGGCGGTCAGGTCGACGAGCCACCAGAAGACGGTCAGCGCGCCGGAGCTCAGGCTCATGAAGCTGAGGAACATGCAGGCGGTGTAGAACAGCACGCAGGCGTAGGGCGTGCCCCAGGACGTGGTGCGCAGGAAGACGCGCGGGGCCTGGCCCTTGAGCGCCAGCCCGAACAGCACGCGCGTGCCGGCCAGCAGCGCCTGGTTCGACGCCGACCACGCCGAGGTGATGACGACGGCGTTGACGACGCTCGGGATGGCGCTGATGCCGGCCGTCGACGCGGCTATCACGAACGGGCTCTGCGCGGCCGTGCCGGAGGAGTCGTCGAGCCGCGCGTCGTCGCTGGCCACCAGCAGGCCCACGACGAAGACGGCCAGCATGTAGAAGAGCAGGACGCGGATGAAGATGCGCTTGCAGGCGCGCGGAATGGCGCGGCGCGGGTTCCGGGTCTCGGCCGCGGCCATGGCCAGCGACTCGATGCCAGCGAAGGAGAAGACGGCGCTGGTCAGCACGCTCCAGAAGCCGAGGAAGCGGCCCCAGTCGCCCGTGGCCACGTACTCGACGAGGGGGCCGGGGTCGCGCCAGTACCTAAAGCCGATGGCCGGGGTGCCGGGGATGCCGCCGGACGCGATGACGATGCCGAGCACGATGAGGAAGACGACGAGCAGGATCTTGAGGATGGCAAAGACGAACTCGACCTCGCCGAACACGCGCACGAAGGCGATGCCCACGAGGAAGGTCAGGACGATGAAGGTCATGATGTAGGCGGTGGGGTTGACGTCCTCGGTCCAGAAGGTGAAGAGCACGCAGATGGCGGTGATCTCGCTCGGGATCGATAGCGCGATGCCGTAGACCAAGTTCCAGCCCACGGCGAACCCCAACGCCGGGTCGACGAGGAACTCGGCATGCCGCACGAACGAGCCCGTCACGGGCAGTAGCGCCGACACCTCGCCCAGCGCGAACGTCACGGCACACACGATCAGGCCGACGATGGCGTATCCCAGCAGCGCGCCGAGCGGTCCGCCCGTCTGGATAGCACCACCGAGTCCTAGGAAGAGTCCCGTGCCGATAGCACCAGCGATGCCTATCATGGAGAGATGTCTCTGCGCCAGGCCACGCGACAGCGAGCGCGACTCGGTGGCGGTGACAAGGTCGCCGGAGTGGTCATCCCGCTGGTATGCCTCGCGGACACTGCTCTCGATATCATGTTCGTTGCCCATATCAGAAGTCAGACGGTCACGCGACTCAGCTAGGAGCGGCTCGGTGCTCATGGCGAGGGGAGAGACGGTGAGCCGAGGTGGTTCACCGTGGTTACAGAGATAAGGGGAAAGGGAATTGAATTGTAGGCGTGGCGGAGAGGGTTAGGGTTGCGGAGGCGGAATTACCTAGGTAGTGGCAAGGTTCACCTCACCGAAGACCAAAATGGCAGGATGACAGCTATTGCGCTATTTCTGGCCATTATTTGCCATTGCTAGCTTACACGGAACATACATACCTAGTGTAGATGTTGGCTGTGAGATTACTAGGATAGGTAGATGCTGGGAATGGGAAGGAAAATGGATGGCACCATTTAATTGTTAGTTCCAATGTTATCTTATCGCCGAGAAGAAGCGGGTACCTACTACCCGCTCCGGGACTTAGCTACCGTCCACGCTAACCTAGTACCTAGGTACTTAAGCTCCGTTAAATAAAGGCATTTAAGCCTTTCTTTCCCCTTCCTCGGTTGCTAATTAAGTCGGTACCAGGTAGGCTCAACTAAAGACTTTGAATCGAGATATATTCGAATCCTTACTAATACGTATAATAAGGCTTGCATATCTCGGCTTTACATTGATGAGGCATCCTCATATCACCTTCTATGAAGATCTCTTTAAATGTTTATGATCATAAGAGATATTGCATATTAGTAACAGGAAAAAGCAATGCGTGACAATTCATACATACCTCCTAGATACATCTTGGCGAGTAGTGCAAAAAAGCAAATGAGGAGACAGAATGTACATACTCTGCGTAGTAACACGCTTTCTATCCATTACCTTCATCAATGCTGTGAGACTTCAGATGCACTGCCTACCTAGAAACTAGAAAATGCGATGTGACCCCTGTCGCCGAGAATGAATCATAATGGATCATCATGGATCATCTACCATCATATGAATCAATTCTGCGGTAAGACGCTCGCTTATCGTCTCGTGGCGCACAGGACGGGCTTTGAGAATAGAAGAATACGGGATCTGTAGATATTGTTCAAATCCTAGAATTCAATGCTGTCGATGAATCATTTCCACTCATTCACTACTCACGATGATGCAGGTAGTAGTTGTAGCTTTGGTGGTGGTAGACTTCGATATGGAGATGGTATATAAAGCTACTCAATGGCGATACTTCGTGTATATAGAGACATTTTAGTTAGACAATATATCGCATTTGAATCGAGTCGAGATTGTGCATTGTGTTGTGTACATATAAACCGTGGTATGCTAGAAGCCCATAACCCTCTCTTTACTTACACCTATATCCAAGATGACATCTACGTTCCCTCTGCCTATTATATTACATTCTGCTGTCCTACCAAGGACAAAAAACACATGAGGAAAAGAACGAGCCGACATCGTCTGAGAAAAGCAATTTGAAATTTTGTTGGACTATGGGAAACCTCGAGATACTTTGCCTACATAGTTTTGCTAACGATTCGCGCCCTTCCCAGAGTTCAATTGCAGCATGCTCCGCAAAGCCGCCGCCTCAGCTTCCTGACGAGCTAGTCGAAGTCGTAAGTCATCCCGTTCGTCCTTGATGTCGCGAAGTTCCGTTTCCAGTTCGCTAATCCTGTCAATTCGCTTCTGCCGATACTTGCGAGCCGCAACATTGTTGCGTTGCCGTTTGATCGCTGTAACTGAATCTACGGGAGGCGAACGATGCTGAGTCTTGGCGGTTTGCCCCTGACTGGAAGGAGACTTGGGCATTGCTGGCGGTGACAAGGATTGACCAGAGTGCCCTGCATCCGACCCCGACGGGTTATGGGAGCTTAGAGGTTGATTGAATTGAAGATCCAGAGTTGGCTCGTAACCAGATAGCATCCCCGAAACTGGGCTTGTTAGTACACATGAGGATATTTGGGTACCTAGTGATATCAGGTATCAGGGAACTAACCATCTAATTGCCCGTTGCGCATGTTATTCTCGAAAACAAGATCGCCTACCCCGTCTAAGCCGGGGAGGGACCATTCTACTTCATTTATGTTCCCGCTATCCAACCCTAAGGACCAATCTCCAACTGGGGGTATCATAGAACCCCCAAACGACGAGAAGAGATCCGCCGGCCCTAAGGCGGAACTCTCCCAATCATCGTAATCATGTTGGATTGAAGAGTCGGGCTCCCTGGCATGGTGGGCAGAGGCCGACGTAGATGAGTCTTGGGCAGAACGTGATGGTAATGGTGGTTGGCTCCATGGTGATATGGTATGATGGCCTCCTCCCGAGGCCTGGTGAAAACTGTATGAATACTCTAAGGTAATTGTTCAGACGCCGTTCCTCTTTTGAACGGCGTGTTGTTTGTCCCAAAATGAGTAGGGAAAAGGGAAGTTGAAGTTGAAGAGGGGAAAAGTCAGATGGAACTCTATTCCCGGCGTTCAGCTGCTTTAAGTCGGGCGAGATCTTATCTGACAATGCGGTCCGAAGTGGTCCGTGCACCTTTTAACTTAGATCCCTCTTGTACAAATACGGGCAAATACGTAGTACCTAAGGTAGGAGCGTGCACATCAATGATCCACCACAGCCACATAGCCTCAATTACCTACCTATGGCAGTAACTTCCGATCTGAAATCGGGCTATGCGAATATCGAGGCGGTCAAAGGAAAACGCCACTTCTACTACGGTTGCAGGCGAAAATTTTCTGACCCTGTCAAGTACCTGGCACAGGCCAGTCGGAACGGAAATACAGTACAAAAGCTAATGAATATCGACGATAAGGGCTGCAAAGTTTCTACCAAGGCTTGCAAGTATCTTTTTTTACCCTTGCCTGGTCTGTGTAATCGCTAAAAGGCTAATCCGGTATGCGACAGTTTTAAAAAACTTAACCATAATATCATAATATTTATGTCGTATAATTAACCGTATTATATATAAATCTTTAATTGTTATTATATTTATAAAGTTTTATTATAAATTATTAATATATATAATATATAAATATATATAAAATAAAGTTTAATAATTTTAATTATATAATATTATATAATATTATTTTTATAAAAAAATACGATATTTTTATCGTTTTAATATTTTATTTTTATTAAAAAATTATTATATAAGTTTTTAAATTTATTATTTTATTATTTTTTTATTTATTATTTATAATATTTCGGTCCGAATTTTATATATTTAATAAAAAATTATTTTTTTATTTTATTAACGATTTTTTTTAATAATTTTTCGTTATAATTTTATTTAAATATAAAAACTTACGGTTAAATATATTTATAAATAAAGTTAATTTTAAATAATCGATAAAAATTATAAAATAAATTTTATAATATTCGGGAAATTTTAATTTATATATTAATTAATTTACGTAACGTTTTATAACGAATAATTTAATAAATTATTATTTTAATTTATAATTAAAAATTAATATTATCGGTATATTATAATTTTTATATAATTATAATATAACTTTATTATTTTTATAAAAAAATATAAATTTATATTAAATATTATAATATTTTTAACGGTTATTAATACGATTATAATTACGTTATAATTTTTAATTTTTAATAATAATATTTTCAATAATATTTTTTTAATAAAATTAATAATAAAATTAAACGTGAAATTATAAATAATTTTTAACGGTTTTTTATTTATTATTAATAATTAAAATAATACGTTTAAAATCGTATATAATTTTTAAAATTTATAAAAAATAATAAAATTAAATTTATTAATATATTTTATAACTTATATTAAATAAAAGAATTTATTATTAAAAGTTATAAAATTAATAATATTTAAATATTAAATTATACTTAAAATTACTTTATAATTAATAAATATATAAATATCGGTTTAAGTAATATCCGTAAATTATTTAGTTTTTTTAAAGTTTAAATAAAATTAAAAACTTTTATTTTTAGTAATTAATAATAATATATATAAAAAAACGATCGGTTATATCGTTATATTAAATATAAAAATAAAAATTTTACCGTTTTTAATTAATTAAAGTAAAATTTCTTATATAATATAATAAATAAAATTTTAATCTCGTGTTTAAAAACGTGAAAATTTAAATAAAAATATTATTAAAATTATAAAAATAAAGTATAATATATTTAATTAATATATTTTTAAAACTTTTAAAGGTTAAATTTTTATTTTTTATCGGTATATTAATAAAAATATTTATTATTTACTTTTTTTAACTTTATTTTTTAAATTTTTAAAAATTATAAAAAATTTAATTTTAAATATAACTTTTAAACGTTTTTTAATTATAAATAAATTAAACGTATTAATTAAACGGCTTAAAACGACGATATTAAAAAAATCGATAAATAACTTCGAAACGTCGATCGAGATATTTTTTAATCGAAAAAAAAATTAAATTTTATATATAGTTTTTAAAATTATTTAATATAACGTAAATATTATTATAATAATAATTTACGTAATTTATATTATTTAATAAAATATTTATTTATTATTATATATATATATTATTATTTTTATAATTTATTATAAAATATTTAAATATATATTAATTATTTATTATCGTTATAATTATTAATTATTTTATTATTAAATAAATTTACCATTAATAATAAAATATTAATCGTTTAAATTTATTCGATTAAAATTTTTTATATTTATAATTTTTTATTTTTTAAGCTTATTTAAGCCGAGGATAACTTTTTAAATAACGAAAATTAAATAAAATAAAAAAACCGAAATATTATTTCGATAAATACGATTTATAATATTAATTTATTTAACGTTTTTTTAATAAATTATTTATCGTTATTATTAATATTATATAAATTACATTTTTTCGAAATTATATACTTTTAATTAAATTTAAATAAAAATTAAAATAATTATTTATTTAAAATTAAAAAATATTTTTTATTTTCGAAAATATTTTTAAACTTAAATAATACGGCCGATAAACGTTTAAAAATATTAAAAATATTAAAATTATCGTAAACGATAACGCTTATAATATATTTTTAAAACGTAATAATATTTAAAACGATAAAATTAAAAGCCGATTTAAATAATTAATTATTAAGATTTTTATTATTTTTATAAAAAAAAATCGTAAAATTAACTTTATAACTTTATTATTCGTTACGTAATATTTATATATACTTTATTTTATTAATATTAAATAATTTATTAATATTTTTTTTTAAAATAATATTTTTATTTATATTATTATATATAATAATATAATCGATTATATTATTTATAAACGTTATAAAATAAATAATAAAATTAAAATAAAATTCGAATAAAAATTTTTATTTAAAAACCGTATTATAAATTATATTAATATATTAAATTAATTATTTAAAAATCGTAATTTTTTTAATTATTAATACGTAAGTTTTATTTTACGTTTAAAAATCCGAGAAAATAAATAATAAAATCGTAATTTTATATAATTAAAAAATTATTATTTTTTATAAAAAAATATCGATTTATTTAATATTAAATATATTTATTTTTAATAATATATATATAAATAAACTTTATATAAATATAACTTTTTTAAAAAAATAATTATAACGTATTTATTATATCGAAAACCTTTAAAATAAAAATAAATAATCACGTAATTCGATATTATAATTTTTTATTTTATAATTTTATAAATAAATATTAACGTTATTTATTTATATATTTTTAATTTTAAATAATGTTTTTATAATTAATTTTTATTAATTAAATTTTTTATATAACTTATATTATTATATATATATATATTATATTTTATCGTTAAATTTATTATAAAAAAAAGTTTAAAATAAATTTTTAATTTATATATAAATTTAATATTGATATTAGAGCTTAAATTTACGTTAAACGAAATAACGAGAAAATAAAATCGATTAATTATTTTTAAATAAATAAAGATTTACGATCGATTAATAATTAATTATAATTTAAAGTAAATAATAAAAAACGATTTTTTTCATTATTCGCGTAATATAATTTTACTAAAATAAAATTTATCGTTATAATTATATTAATATATTTTTATAATATTATATTTAATAAATAATATTTATTTAAATTAATATTAAAACTTATATTAATTTAACGTTAATTAATTTTATAAATATTAAAATTTTCTATTTTAACTTAAAAACTTTAAATTATAATAATTATAAATAATATTTTAATATTTATTAATAATTATTTTAAAATTCGTAACGTTTAAAAAGTTATTAATTATTTATAAAAAATTAAAATTAATAAAAAATACGTTATTAAATTAAATAAAATTAAATATTAATAATTAAATTAAAAAATAATATATACGTTAAATTAATATTAAATTTTATAATATTAAATTTTATATTAATATAATCGTTTTATAAATACCATTTATTATAATTTAAATTAAGTTTTTAATTTCGTTTATTACTTTAATTCGTAAATATATCGATTTATTATAACGAGATCTTATTAATATTATACGTTTTATTTATATATAATTATTATTAATTTTATTAAAAATTATAATATTTATTTTTATTATCGTTATTATTATTATATAATTATTAATAATTTTATATTTAAAATATAAGTTAATTTTAAAAATATATTTATAAATATAAAAAACGTAATATTTATAATAATTTTTATTTATAATTATAATTATCACGTAATTTTTAATTTTAATTTATAAATTAATAAAACGATATTTAATTTTAAAACTTACTTTTATTATAATTATAACCGTAATCGTATAAATGTTTTTATTCGTTTAATTATTTATTATAAAATTAAAATTAAAATTAAAACTTATTATAATATATTAATATTAATATTAATATAAAAATTAATATCGTTAAAATTAATAACGTATTAACACGACTTTTTAAAATGTTTTCACGATTATCGAAAACGTTTAAAAAATTATTAATATTATATTATTTATTAATTTTAAAATTTAAACTTATATTTTAAAATTAAACTTATATTTTAAAATTAAACTTATATTTTAAAATTAAACTTATATTTTAAAATTAAACTTATATTTTAAAATTAAACGTATTAAATATATATATTAATTAATTTTTTAATAATAAATTATATATTTTTACGTTTTTAACGACGTTTTAAACGAATATTTTTACCATTACGTAAATTTTAAAACGTAAAAAATTTAAAATTTAAAGTTTTTAAAACTTTATTATTTTCCTTTTTATATTTATAAATAAATTATTTATAAATAACTTTTAATAAATTTATAATAAACTTTATTTTTTCCTCGATTATATATATTTTTTATTAATTAAATTTAAATAATATTTTAAAAATACGTTTATTAAATTACCTTAATATAAACCTTTTTTAAAATAAAAATAAAAATATATAAATAATTTATAAAAACATAAATATTAATATAAATATAATATTTATCGTTTAATATTATATTTAAATTATATAAAATTTTATATTTTAAATTAAAATATTCGACTTATTTTATAATTAAATTATTAAAGTTAATAACTTTTTAAATAATAATAATTAATTATTAAATTTATATCGTTTATATTATATTATTTTAAGTAAATACTTACGTTATTAATTAAATAATAAAACTTATCGTTAATAAATCGTTAATTTTAACGAAATATTAAAATTAAAATTAAAATTAAAATTATATTAAAAATATTAAAAATATTATTATATATTATATCGTTATTATTATAAAACTTTAATTAATTATAAATTAATATATAATTAAATTTAATCGATTTAAAAATATTAAATAATAAAATATATAAATTATTAATCGATAAAATCGCGTTTAAATTAACGTTATTTATAATAATAAAAAACGATATTATAAAAAGTTTTATAAATAAATAAATATTAAAAAAAACGATAATTTTAATCGAATAATTATATTATAAAATTATAATAATAAAATAAATTTTAAATATAAAATAATCGTTTTAAACGAAAAATTATTTATTAACGTTTTTAATAATAATTATAATACGTTTTTTATTTTTAAAAATAAATAATTAAATTCTCGTTTTAAATAATTATTTAATAAAAATTATTCGTAAAATAATAATAATAAAATTTAAATAATTCGTTAAAAAATCTTTAAATCGTTATTATTTCGTTTATAAAAAAAATTAAAACGTATAAAACGAAATAAAATAAAAATTAATAATTAAATCGTTAATATTATAATTAATAATTATATTTATAACGATAAATAAAATAAATTATATCGTTTACGTTAAACGTAAAAAAAATTATAAAAAACACGTTATCGTTTTAATTAATTAATTAAATAAATATTATTAAATAATTTATTTATATATAAAAATAATTTATCGATTATTACGTTAATAAAAATTAATATAAAATAAATTAATCGTACGAATTTAACGTTAATAAATAAAATAAAATCGATATTAAAATAATTATTACGTATTATATAAACCGATTAAAAAAATATATAATAAACGACGAAAATTCGATCGTTCGATAAAAATAAAACGTTTAATATTATATAAATATAAATTAATAAAATAAAAATTATTAATAAAATAATTTATAAAATAATATAATTTTAATAATAAAATTTTTTTAACGTAACGAAATAATAAAATTATTAATATTATATAATTAATTATATTATATATAAATCTTTAATTATTATTATATTTATAAAGTTTTATTATAAATTATCGATATATATAATATATAAGTATATAAAAAGTAAGGCTTAGCAGCCCCAGTTATGTGTAATTACATGACAATTTAGCACCTCACCTTCATTAAGGTCCATTCACGTAACCATTCATTACCTAACCTACCTAGGTGCACTAACCACATGTAAGTACCTAATGGATCTTACATCTTAGATCTAAGGTGCCTAGGTATGTATGGTAGTTTTTATTTATTTCCAATTTTTATTTCTAATTCTCATTTACCAATGACTTCGATGTCCGACGACAGCAACCCGCGATGATAAACGCAGTTCTGGTCTTCAACGGCCAGGGCCAGCCGCGGCTGACCAAATTCTACACTCAGCTGGTATGGATGACTACAAATCTCACACCGAAACCCAAGCCACCTATGTAATGTAATATAATGTATTGTATGTAGTCCAGTCGATCTAAACCGCATGTCACCGCAGGAAACTAGTATCCAGCAGCGTCTGATCTCCGAGATCTTCACCCTGGTCTCCAACCGCCCCGACGGCGCGTGTAACTTCCTGCCTCTGCCGCCTCTCCTCGCCGCGTCCGGCACCTCGCAGTCCGCGTCCGAGCCTCACAACGACGTCCCCTCGCTCGTCACCTACCGCCACTACGCGACGCTCTACTTCATCGTCATATCGACGTCCACCGAGTCGCCGCTGGCCCTGCTGGACCTGATCCAGGTGTACGTCGAGTCGCTGGACAAGCTGTTCGAGAACGTGTGCGAGCTCGACCTGATCTTCAACTTCGAGACGCTGCACACCGCGCTGAGCGAGATGATCGTCGGCGGCGTCGTCATAGAGACCAACCTGGACCGCATAGTCGCCGGCGTGCGCGCCCAGGGCACCGTCGCGAAGCGGCCCGTCAACGAGTCTAGGGGTTCGGGTTTGACTGGCGGGCTAGGCATGGGCGGTAACTTCGTCTGGCCCGGCCGGTGATGTCTGCGCGCATACGTATGCGCACCTAGTACCTACCTAGGTAGTTGTGCAACTGAAAAGGGTGTCCGGAGTTTGCGAGGTTACGGATACGGGACAAGCATCGAGTAGGAGCAGCATCGTCTTTTAATGGGAGATTCCGACTTTATACAGGTGCAAATGGACATTCATGGGGTATTTCCCATGCCTCCAAACTCCATCCATGCAATGTGAGGCTCGTAATATACAGAGTGATTTGGTAAGGCTACTTTGGATTTATGGTCGCTTCTATATTGGGGCTTTTCCTTTCGTATCTCTGCTCTGACGAGAATGCGCCGACGGCTTCCCAGAACGTGTTTCGTATCTAGATGCTTATGTTAGATCATGAGAATATATATCGAGTAAGGTTTCCGGCTTACCCCTTGGAAGGGATGCTCCTCCTTGCTGAAGTCCATAAATAAGACGCAATAGACCAGGACAGCTATCACGGATATCATGTTAATCCAAGCTCTCCCATGACTCAAACCAAGGGAATTGTTCTGACTCACTCGTCACACTGAACAGTTGTGCCAGCTTCATGAATTTATCCCATCGCGGTCGCTGGGTAGCGAGCTTCATCCTTCGTTTATATCGTCGTTCGAATCGGAACTTCTCCTTCTCGGAGAGCTTTGAGAAGTCTGGCGGCCAGATCTTCTTAGGCTTGTATTTGCCGTTATAAGCCTCCGACAATGGCGTCTTGATCGTATTCCTTAATTTGGGAAGTATGGGCCCCTCCGGCATCCTTCGTATTAATGTTGCGAACATGGTGGGCTATTGTCCTTGCTTTGCGGTCGATCAGGTCGATCAAGCCGAGTTGCATCATAACGAGGTTCGATCTTTTAATCGAGACCCACTATAATTTTCTATAAATGTTGTGGCTTGACTAAACGTCGCACAGCCTCGTCGTAGTTATCAGCCACAATCGACCACCCTACCACCTCCTGCACCTCCTGAACCCCTTAATGAGATAATAGGTATTTTGGGTAGTAAATGAATTAGATATATGTGGTATACAGTAATTTTTTTTACTCTTTCTAAATGCTAAACATTTATCCAGGAAAATCTTGTTAAACAAAAAAAGATGGTTGAAAAAAAAAACATTGATTTGAACTTGATTCGAACCTGCCATCCGCCATTTTAAGGAGCGGTGGTTTGAACACTATTCAATTGAGCCACTTGTAACTGCCCCTTAGGGCAATATACAACTGTATTATAACTACTTATATGCTGCCTTTGGCCTGCGGTCTCTCGGGTTCCATCTGGTTGCCTTGAGAGCTGGCGAGCTGAGGTTGCTATGGAGGAGAGGTATCCATAATGCTGGCTGCCACTTAATATGGGACTCTCGGCTTTCGGCCTGGCGATGAGGTAGATTACACGTCGATTCTCCGAAGAAGATAAAAGAACGACCATTACGTGAAAGAGGACACATGATGGAAAAATTACTAGTTATAATCAGATTTAGAGTATATTGGATATCCTATACTATGTCTCATTATACCTCTAAATCTCGAAAAAAGCCTCCTTTTCCCCCTTCCTCTAATGATAAATTCAATGCTATGTATGTGTTGAACGCAAAGCGCTTTTCCATGGAAAGCAGCCGATCTTAGGTACGCCGTTGGTATCTCATGTAGGCCGGTCTATAAAATATCTTGCACGTGATCTCATTAGCCCCGGAACTCCAAACCCCTTACTATCACATCCCTCTCCCCGTCGCTGGACTTACTACTACCGCTGGGATGCTGTTGAAGGAATTCGTCGCAAAAAAAATCAGTATGTTCGTTCCCACGCAGTCCACCAGACGCCGACGTTCGCCGCCACGACGAGGTCCAACATCTTCAGGCCGTCGTCGAACACGATCAGCTTCCCCATCTTGGCCCTCTTCCCCCTGTTCCCCCCGCCTGCCTTCTCCCTACCTAAGCTCAGGTCGAGATGCCAGTCGTCATCATCGTCGTGGTCGAGACCTTGGGCCTTTTCCAGGATCCTGTTGAATTGAGTCTGTAGCTGATCCCTAGTCCTGGCGCCTCCCTCGATGGCTCGCTTGTCGGCGAATAATTCGCTGCTGGGGAGATTGAACCGTAACTCGCTGATTGGCTGGCCCCTCGCTCTGTGTCTGCCACTCTCCCCATCCTGTCCGTCTACGAGAGGGTTGACAGCACCGCCGTATGTGGGGAGGATATGTCTACACTTCAGGCTCCGTCCCGCATTTCCGGTCACGAATTCGCAACGGCCGCCCCACGGGCTGTAAAACATGTAGCCACGTGCCTTCAGGCCCGGCGCGGGCTGCGTAATTACGGGTGCCTCGCCGCCGTCGAAATCTCCACCAAACGATCCTATAGATGCTGCGCTGCCGTGGCGATTATGCTGAGACACGACAGCAGCAGGCGAGAGTGGTTGGTCTTCATCCGAGGAGCTCCTATGATGGAATTTCCCACGTATAGCAGCGGTAAAAGACTTTGAGTACGCCATCATGACTTGGCGTTCGAAGGCGTTCGAAGTTGTGTTATGTACATTGAATTCGGGTATGTGCAACCGCGATGCAGAGGATGCGCTTCCGGGCCGTATATCCAGACTAGCCCTTATATCCGCAGGCGGATGGGTTGGCATGCCCCGAAACTTGGCATATCCCGAGGTCTCTAAATGTATAATAATCGAAGGAGAAGGCTGACGAGATTTCTCATCAACAATGAGTTCGGGGTTCTCCAGTTGGAATGAAGCCACCTTTGCGACGTTCCACTGCTGACCGGAACTTGGATCTCTCCTTATGAGGGTCAGTGAGAACGGCGTGAAAGGACGTTGCTTATGTGATTTAGGTGATGGGGATCGAGGATTTCCGAAACCAGTGAATGGATCCGGTAGCTCGCTAGGTCGCGGTGGTAGTGAAGAGAGATCTATGCTTGGTCCAGGCTCATAAATCGGTGTCTGCGTCAGGTTTATTTCAGGAGATGCTTTAGTAGCTAATCTGGGCCCTAGAGGTTTCCTCTGAGATCCTGCCCGAGGTATGAGTTGCGAGGCTGGTGGTCGCTGAGGAGGAACCGGCTTCCGTATTGGAGGCTGTGCCTGGCCGTTGTTACCTTGGTTCTCCTTTCCAGACGGAGGTAGCTGTGGGTTATCATCTATTTGCGACGAGGCAAGACTTGAGGTCCCTGGTACCGGTTTTCTATGAATCTGGTTTCCTGACTTTGTGCTCTCCTCGCTCGTTCTAGGAGACGATGAAGGCTTGGTCTGACCAGGAAGGGGAGTGAGGGCCTCATCTTCGGGAAGGTTCAGATGAACATAATACAGTGAACTGGCCACATCCTCTGCCGTGACACTCTTAACCTGAGGTTTCAAGGTTGAGAGGATGATGTCTGGGCTGAATGTTAGACAAGAACCCTTAGAGCAGACCTGAGATCATATGCTGTTAGGACCTACCTCTTGTGCCGGGTACTCTGGAGATGTATAGAGTAATTGGATCTTGTTTCTCTTCAGTAGGCTTTTTCGGATACTGAGGCGGGTTGGCTGCTAGATAGTTGAGGGAGGCTAGCGAGCGTGCCTCGACATGCTCCTCCATCTTTTGTGTCTTGCCTAGTCTCGAGAGCCTATGAAATTTGCGAATATAAGTCATAAAAGAACACCGTCCGAAAGTACGGATCACCCTGTTACGATGAATGTGATTGACAGGGATGGAGAACAAATAGGCCGGCGCTGTCCCTGAGCTCGCGGGAATGATGCCAGGGGATGATGCCAGGTACCAAGCCTAATGAACTACCCTAGGTACCTAGGTAGGTATCCTCAATCGCGCCACCTCGTGTGGAAGAGCGGACGGTGAGCGACGTCTTGCGACTTCTCAAGGTTTCACTATAACGTTGGGCTAAATCTAAATATAAAGAAAAAGTCGGGCAGGGATTTCTAGTCTAGTGTATAGTAGAGATCGCATTAGAGCGAACTACACTAACCTAGGTAGGTAGTGTAGGAACGGAATGATAGTGAAGGTTAAGGATAGTGAAGGCTAAGATGGCGTTGACTACCTTAATAGTAGGTATCTTAGTAGGTATGATCAGAATACCTAGTTCAATAAGAATTTTCCGAATGAAATAAGTTATGCAGCTGCCGCGGTCATTCGCGTGGCATAGACGATCATAAAACAGGTATGCGTCAGCATCGGGGCTGAGTCGGCTTAGTATTGTTAGTATTGGTGTTGAGTTTCGCGATGCTTTTCAGGTGTCAGGTCAGGTTCAGGTTCAGGTTAGGGCTCCCTTGAATCAAATCAGGCATCGTTAAATACCTACCTAGGTACGCGACCCCGCTGTGAGGTACCCACTAAACAAGCACTGACTGCGGTATTGCCCAGCGGCCCAGGTGCTTCTGGGGCGACTACCTTAGGTACCTAGCACTGTAGCAAACATCCATGAATTCCTTTTATTACATAATCATGCAGGATATGAAAATACTAGAGCAAACTATTTATACGATATCATTTAATAGAGCACCACCATAAATATTAATATTCGGGTTCCACACATCTGACATCTCCATTTCAACACAATGCACAATGTCTGATCATAAAACCTGTCTTAGGTAGCTTAACTAAGCTACACAAAGCACTCTCTTCTTCTTCTACCTATATTACCCCGTTCATTAATAAATATATATTAAGAGACCACCTTATCCGAAACCGTCAACGTCAACGGATCAACCACGGATCGAAGAGGGAGGCCAATGAGATCGTGAGCTTCTCCGGGATAACCGGCCGTAGCTATGCCGCTCGTCTCTCATATGATCCATATGATCTAACATAACTTCACTAAGTTGTGTGTGTCTATGAAAATTCAAGGTACTTAGGTAGGTAGTATGGTACAATAGTTGCACTAAAGTACCTCCAGCTATCATAGAATAAATATAAATAGTGGTATTCGACCCACAGAGTATAAGCTGTATAACTTGTTGGTTCTACAAGAGTCCTAACAAACAAGCAAACATGATCTAAATTGAGGGCGAAAGATCAGTGAATCTTCCTGGACCTAGGGGTTTTTCTTCTTCTTCTCCAAAAGTCTTTGAAATGAACGATAATATCTTTAGATCACGAGGAATCCAACATAAACCAATAGCACGCTCTATCTGGATATCAATCTGAACAGGTTTCTCTAATGACCCTAAACAACTCCCGCCTCCGTGCCGACCCCGTATTTCTATGCGACGAAGTTCTATTTCCAAATATATATTGCATATCATAAACCCGTAATACATACCTCTATTCGTCATAACCAGCCCCCACCTCTTCGGCGCAGGAAAACATACCATCTAGGGTATGCAGATAACTCGATGCAAAGTCCAACTAACCGTCGACGTGCTCGTGCTTAGCCTCGACCTCCGCCTTCTCCCTGAAGTCCTGCGGCGCGTAGATGCCGCGGTGCTGCTTCTCGAACTGGACGGTGGCCCACGCCGACGGCGACTGCTTGAACACGAGGTCGATCTCCTCGAGGTTGCGACCCATGGTCTCGGGGAAAAGGAAGTACACCGAAAGCGGCACGCACGCCGCGATCACCGCGAACACGATGTAGTACTGCCAGCCGATGCTGTAGATGGCCACGGGCGTCACCATCACGACGACGAAGTTCCTGTGATTCCCTCACGTTAGCGCCTTTTATTTTATTTTATTGAAGTCGACCGTAAAGCCCGCATGGGCACCTATATTGCAGGTAATGTGAGGGGGGGGAGGGTTGAGCTTACCATGCCCAATGGTTAGCCGTCGAGATCGAACTCATGGCCATCCGCAACCTCAGAGGCGCAACCTCGGTACAGTACAAGAAATTCGCGCCGAGGAACCCGATAGGCACGAACGTGTTGTACAAGTAAATGAAGCACCCGGCCGCTACCTGCGAGGACCGATTGGACGTAGGGAACGAAGTCGCGACGGCGAGCGCGATCATGCAGCACGACATGCCGGTGCCGCTAATTATGAAAACCGCGCGCCGGCCGAAACGGTCGATGGCAAAGAAGGCCAGGAACGACGACAGGAACTTCCAGGTCAGGGCTCCGCCCGAGAGCATGCGGGAGACCTCGCTGCTGAGGCCGAGGTTCTCCTGGAAGAGGATCGGGGCGTAGACGCTGATGAGGTTGCTTCCACTGCGCGATAGTATTAGCTCCCGTCTCCGATCTAGCCTCCATGTCTACAAGAGAGGAGGCGGTGTGAACCCGTTACTTACGACATCTGTTGGTAGAACTGCAGCATGATACACAGCCCGAACCGGTATGCCAGCTTATCCTCGCCCATCTTAAGGAGATGACTCAGCTTGGCGCCGCCGTCCGCCGTGATCTCGAGGGAGTGCTCTATACCCGCGATCTCGGCCAGGACCTCGGGGGCGTCCTGGGGCAGGCCGCGGAGCACGGCGAGGTTCTCGCGGGCCTGGTCGCTCTTGTTCACCATCAGGAGCCAGCGCGGCGACTCCGGGAACATGTAGATGGAGGACACGAGCACCAGCGAGAACAAGCAGGCGATGGCGATCGGAGCCCGCCACGTGGCCGGGCCGTGGCGCAGCTCGAAGAAGCCCAGGTCGATCCAGGACTCGAGGACGTAGCCGAGGCAGATGAACAGCCCGTCCAGGACGACGTGCCGGCCCCGGTCCTTGGCGCCCGACGTCTCGCTCTGCCAGACGGGCACGAGCGAGCTCAGCTGGCCGACGCCCAGGCCGACGACGACCCGGCCGACGATGAACTGCGGGAGCCCGAACGACGCGGCCTCGAGGACCTCGCCGACCAGCGTGCACACGCCGGCGAAGAAGATGACGTTGCGGCGGCCGAACCGGTCGCCCGTGTACGAGCACGAGAGCGCGCCGAACAGCGCGCCGATGACGAAGACCGCCACGACGAAGCCCTGCAGCGTCGACCGCTTGCTCTTGTCCGCCGCCGACGCGTGCACCGTGTCGATCTGCGGGAACGTCTCGACCCAGTCGTCCTCCGTGATCAGCCCGCCGATGCCGGCTTGGTTGTACCCGAACAAGATGAAGGACGGGGCGACGATGAGGGCTGTTTGCAGCCTGCTTAGGGCGTGGCCTTGAAGGCCGAAGTATTTCGAGGAGCCCATGTTTCTTCTAAGATGATACCTAGGATCATAGGTGCGGAAGAGAGAAAAGTAGGTAAGTAGGTAAGTAAGGGCGGTAGGTCGGGTAATATAGGATGCACCTTTATTGTTTATTAAGGGCTCGCCATTAGCGTAGTCATTATGTAGTGTATTCCCTCCCTGCCTCCTCCCCCGACGTTTTACGAAAGTTGCGGAGCCCCATGGGACCAGAAGAAAAGGCTTTGAGACTGGAGAGAAGAATGGGCCCCCCAATAACGCACAGGGCCAGCCGCCACAGGCAAAGTCGGTCTTCGGAATGGATGGGTTTAGAGGTAGTATGCACTAGTACATCGTGATGGTCGTAGCAGCCGTGGGCACATACAGGGTGGAAGCGACGACTAGATAGATCTACATCAAATAGCTTCCAGGTTGGCATCCGGCCCTTCTCTGGGTCCGGTGGATACGGGTTCTGGGTCGAGAGCTGATCGCGGCAGATGCGACTGGGTCCTGTGCTTTACGTACATACCTACCTAAGGTAGTAGATCGTATTCTCGGACATGATGGTAATCTCTATTCTCGGACATATCTAGGATTTCTTCTACATATACATATACATATACATATACACTAAACAGCTCTAACCCTTAACTTGAACGATTTTCTCTTTCTTTCCTTTTTTTTTTCAAATTTTTTCAATCTTTTTTCCGAGCGCAAGATACGATTCTTATTAAGTTAGCTGGTCGGCTAGATTATCGCGTGAGGATCTCTCGATGAACCCTGCCACGGGCATCTCGAGACTACCCAGAAAAAGGTTAATGAGGCTTAAGAAGGCCAAGCAAAGTGGGTAAGCAGTTGCTAAACGTCCCACACGAGTACGTACATAGTCATAAGTGGTCGTGCTATATGTATGCACCGCCTTGCCAATTCCACGAGAGCTAATAGGCCAATTGGTTAAATGCCGCATAGGATAAGCTTCCGGGAACGGGAGTTGGCGATTCGCCTTAGATGCTCCGGTGCCCGGAAGCTACTTTAGTGCAGTTTAGACTAATGTGTTTCCAAGGTTATGGGATTTTACAAATCATGTAAGTTATGTACATACACTACATACTCCCATACCCCTACCATACTTACCTTGGAACACCCCTGTCATGCGTCATTCGTCCCTGAGATTTATGGACTTCCCTACCGCTAACTCATCCATCGGTCAACTCGCCAATTCTCCTCTCGATGTCCGGTACCTGTCTTAGCAGGACTTCCAAGTCCTCCTTCTCGTCCTCAAGCTTCAACCTCCTGTCGGCGTCCAGCTTCGTGAACACGAAGTGGCCCTGTCCGTCGAATTGCAGGATCCTACTATGATACTTCCACAGGCTGCGCCGGTGACTGACTGTCATCAACGTGATACCTAATGCCTTGGCGTTATCGTACATGGCTTTCTCGGTCTCGAGCGTCACGCTGCTTGTGCACTCATCGAGGATTGCGTAACGCGGCTTGTGGTAGAAGAGGCGAGCCATGGCCACGCGCTGCTGCAGGCCGCCCGAGAGGACGTCACGCCACTCGGCTTCCGCGTCCCAGCCCTCGGGGTACAGATCGACGAGATGCTCGAGGGAGAGGGTCTTTAGGATGTCTAAGAGTTCAGCATCAGTCACGCCGCGCGCACGGACGGTGCGCAGGCTGTCCGGATATGTAATCTGCTGGCGAAGGCTTCCACGTGATAAGTAGGGACGTTGGGGGATATAGAAGATATCCGTGAACGGTGGCTTGTAGACGGTGCCACCATATACAGGCCATAGGCCGCCTAGGATTCGGAAAAGACTCGATTTTCCGCATCCGTTAGGACCAACGACAAGGAGGTGGTCGCCTTGCTTGAGCGAAAACGAGAGTGCTTTGACGAGGACGTCTCCGTTAGGGGAGATAATCGGCACATTGATGAACTCGATGTCCTTGCTCTCAACCACTTTCCCTCTGCCTTTTAACACAGCTTCATTATCCTCGGTACCCGAATTAGAGACGAGCTTCTTCTCGAAGTGCCCCGCTTGTATATCGTCCATAACTTCTAATAGCGAGGCGACACGTGACGTATATCCAGCCAACTCCATGATTTCGCGGTAAGAGAACATTACGCGTCCGAAGGCGTCGGATGCGCTGAGCAACATCCGCCTATTTGTCACGAATGTCTCCGTTCGATCTCCCATACTGACAACTGTGCCGGCTAACTGGCCAGGCAGCTTGAAGAAGACGGGCACACTGCAGAGTACAAGACCCAGAGCACCCCAGAAGTATTTGATGACAAAGTCTTCCATCATGCCATGGTAGAGTCGCCTCCGCAAAATATGATTCACGTGTTTGATAAGGGTGAAGTAGCCCTTGTCGAGCGTATCCTTCTCCGCTTCGTGGCCGTGGTAAAGTGCTACTTCCTCACTATAGTCGATGAGCCTCGAATGCTGGAATCGGAACTCGCCCTCAAGCCTCGCTTCATCGGCAACGTATTTGCCAAAAGGAGGCGTCAGAGCGCGCATGACACTGGCAGAGAGCTGGACGAGTAGGGACATGAACATGACACCCTCGCCACCAACACTGTTTGATAATGACCACGTATAAATAGTCTAATTGTTGTTAGCTTTCTATAGTACTACAATGATTCACATAGACTCTCACCATGTCTAGTATGGGCTTGGCTAAGTTGCTATATAGTTCAGCTAAACTGTTAGAGAACTTCGCAACGTCAACTGCGATGAGCTGATCCGGATTCTTTATCCGGTCGTCTAGCGCAGATATACCGTAGAATGTGAGTTGTGAGAGGTACTTGTCGTGGATGAACTGAGTTAGTCGTGTTCGATACCTAAGCGATAATTCGGCTTGATGGTATGATAGCTACAACATTATTAATATTATGCGATTTAGCAGGCATCGGATCCAGACGCTCACCATGGAGTTCGTGAAGGTCGCAGGGACAGCGATCAGCATCCACCACACAATTCTCGTCAGGAATTCCCTCCCGCTGCCTTTTACGAGAGCCTTTACAATCGCGCCATCCATCTCCGCAACTTTCAGACTAATAAGCGTTCTTACGACTAAGAAGAAGCTATGGCTAGCGATAAGCCGAGTTTCCTTGCTCCGCGCGCCTGGGATTACTATCTTCAACAGCCTCAACAAGGACTTGAAGAACTCGCGATTAAGCTCTACCTTCTTCTTCTTTGTCGCAGAATCGGTCCCGTCGTTCGAGGTCATGCCCGATTGCCGCTTGGCGGTTTCGCGCGCGGATGCGGCCTTCTGCTCGGAAATGGCATTTCGGACGCGGTTCACGAGAGCGACGAGGAGGGTGAGGTAGACTACGCGAGAGATTCGAGTCCTGTTCTCGACATACAAGTGCGTCAATCGGGCGACGATACTCTTGATCGACCGATCGGGTAGAGCAAGTTTAGATTGCACCGCCATAGTTGAGATTGGTGACCTCGGTGAGATCGGCCGGGGAGGATTGAAGCTGAATTCCAAGACTTGTTTACCCCGAAGCCGACGGAAAACAGAATCGGCCCATGAGATAGGAATATATAGTTGAACAGATTGGGAGATTCGATTGGAGATTCGAAGTTATAGTAGATTGGAAGTTATACAGTTTAGATAGATTAATGGATTATCGTGATTACATGGTTGCGATGGATTGGATTGGATTGTAGTGTATGTAATTGTTAACTTTTCACTTTCATCTTTCGAGTTCAGAAGGAAGTTGAAGCATCCATGTTACCTAAAACCTTCCTCGGCGGATGCGACCAGGGCATACCTACCTAGGTAGGTACCCGAAGCTTCCAATAGTCTTAATTGGTGACGTCCTTGTTGCATGTGATTCACCCTTCCAAAGGTACCTGTCAGCCTGTGTAAGCAGCTGAAGTGGCTATACTAGTGGCTGATGCACGCAAATGCAATGTGGCTGTTTTGTATTTGTGGCATTTAAGAGTGTGGGGTAGGAGCTTGGTTTGTTGCATAAATTCAAGGCCGCATCTATCCGATTTGTAACCTTGGAACTGAGCGCGGGGTCTTGAATTCTTGAATTCTTTTCTTGTAAACCGTTAAGCCAGTGTTAGTAAGACGAACGATAAATTTCTCTTCTCTTTTCTCTTTGGGTGGCGGCTTAACAAGAAGAGCCTCATACGATTATTATTTTTCTTTTTTAGTGCTGCTACTCGTACTATATTATTAAGATATTCTGCTTTCTAATCATAGAAATATTCACGATGGCCGATGACGAAGAAATCGCAGTCTATGACGAGGTCGAAATCGAAGACATGACCTTCGACAAGACTCTGCAGATCTACCACTATCCTTGCCCGTGTGGCGATCGCTTCGAGATTGCGCTCATGGATCTCCAAGACGAGGCCACGGATATCGCTGTCTGCCCAAGTTGCAGTTTGATGATTCGGGTCATCTACGATTTGGTTCGTCCAGCGGTCCAGCGCATCCCCTTATATATCGCGCTGCACATACATGCATACATACATATTAACGATACCATCCAGGACGATTTACCGAAGCCGGACTCTGACCCTTCAGCGCCCGGGCCCGTCGAGAATCAAGTACCCATTGTTGCTTGAACATTGGCGATCCAAACAGGGACTATGCGACGCGGCCTAGGACGTGGCGTAGAGCTACCGTGAAGATAACTAAGTGCCGAGCCGTCGGCAAATCGGTGATGGCGCAAGTATACGTCACCTCGTGAAGTTGTATCACTTCCAGCTCGTTATGAATGCGACAATAGAGACAGGATATCGGCGCATACTCTTCGAGCCTCCCCATTGCCGAAGATGCGCCTGATCAATGTTGCTAGAGTGGTCTCGGACCATCTGTGACGAATAGCAGCATAGCTAGAATACGGAACTCCGGCGCCGATCTCGCTCGGGGCTTGAAATGCGGCGATCTACGGACCACCTTGTAATACCGAATATATCGTGGGAATAGGTGCGATCACAATCCAAAGTTCTACAGGTCAGACAGACCTGGTTGAATCCAAAAAAGGATTGGTGGTATTTAAAAGAAGATGCATGCCATCCAAAGGGGTATATCCAAATGCCAAGACCTTTACCACAACACCATCAGTATCTCTGAAACGCTCCAAAGTCATTCCCCATAATACTCATGATGATCCTGCCCCAGAACGCCAGTGAAAATGCAAACCAGACCATAACCGTCTCTCAATTCATAATAGGAAAAGTCCAGCGGCCGAGAAGACGATGAGGCCCATGACGGAAGCTTCTAGTGCTGGCTTCTCTGCGGCAGCGGTTGTCAATGGCTTTGAGGGTCGCGCAAACGAGTCCGTAGAGTTGACAAGAAGAGGCGTGGAAGCTGTAGCAATCGCAGATTTAATCAGCCTCGTTGCTTTCTTATCAAGCGGGAGTGGAACATCAAGAACAACTGACCTATTGAACTGGGCGCATCTTCAATTTTCATGATTGTCGAATGTGCCAAAACTCTTTGTTGAGCGGCGATGATAACTGGTAAAGTTGCGGCGATGACTACGCCGGCTAGTCGCATCTTAGCTGTTACCTACAAAGGTTGTTCGTTTGATGGTGATGCTATCATTCGAGTTCGATGCGTCTTTTTGCTTTTTGATCGGAGGTAGGATACGCGATGATAAGATAGTGGAACGGCTGGAGCTGGAGCTGGGACAATACAATGTAGAGCTGCCTCACAGCAGCACATGTATAGAATTGGGATATGGTGCTCTGAAGTATAAGTCGTGTGTACCTAGGTAGGTAGTGTAGGTATGCAGAGCAAGTAAGTGAGCTACTAATACGAAGATTTTACCAAGTTATCATGGTGGTAAGATGGCGTAGTCAAGATACAATATGATGATAGAGGACGGGCGAGGAGTCTAGATAAGGCAAAGTTCACCAGAAAGAGCCGGGAGTCTACCATGGCATGGCCAGATGGTGTGGATCGCCGGGGAAATACATACGAAGCATACCCTCTAATAGTACCTAGGTAATTAGTTGCTGGACGGTGGACCTGTGGACCGGGTAAGGAGGCAAGGATGTGTGGATCGCGATGCGACGCGGACCCAAATTCGGTAGGTTGCGTTATCTGGGAGTCTACACTAGGAGTTGGAAGTCTGGTAGTTAGGAGGTAGGAGGTTAGGAGTCTGGGACGATAGAAGAAACAAGATTTCCTCCTAGCATTCCCCATGCAGGTCATGTTCGCCGCATGCGATCCTTCTACTCTCTAGTATCTACCTATATATTACTATGTACTTCTAGTACTAGGTTAAGTAATTCTACCAAGTAATATATGGCACATGCCCAGGCACGGCATTACATACTACGTAGGAGAAAGTATCTAGTGTTAGGTACGCATGCGTACATTGGCTGCAACAGACATTAGCTGCAACAGCGTGACATCTGTGATGTCTGTGACGGAAGAGGTTGGTATCCAGGTAGGTAGGTAATCTATTTTGCGACACAGCACAGGGGGAGAACGTCTGAAACGAGGACCACGACGACCACTGTGCTCATGTTCTCCATTCAGTCTCGATTCAAACAAACATTGCACCAGCACCGCAGCCCGGAGCCTGCCGTTTTCAGAAACGTTTCCAGAAACATCGGAGATGGTAACAAGATTGAGGTAACCTAACTTGGCTGAAGGGTTTTATATATACCTACCGAGGTACCTAAGGTAAGATGTTGTCTTTTTTTTTTTTCTTTGTTCAACTAGTAGCAAGAAGATGAAGAGCAAAAAACCCACCTGTTTATTGCACCTATTGCACCTATTATTGCGGACGGGCCACTTCTCATGTTAGTGGCGATCGCCGTCTCGGCCAAATCTCACCAAGCCTTGCAAGTAGATCCTGAACGAACAATTTTACCTACCTAGGTACCTAGCCAGTTAGTCAGGAGTTAGCTCAACCCCTACGAGAAACTTGGCCGCGCGCCTGGCCGCGTGAAAGAAAATCTCAGTAGGGAAGTTCAGCCGAGTGGTAGAGAGGAGAGGAGAAACATAAAAACGTGGGCAACTGACAGACGGGTTGATGCAGGATGGCAGGTTAGTTTTTCCTTGGTTTGACTTGTTTGTCTCGGTCTTGTTACTTGTCTACTTGTATGAATGAAAGAATGCATACGTCATACTATACCGAGATAACAGGGGGGGAGGGGAGAAGGGTTGCATTAAAGACGTCGACGTTTTCAACCTGCATGATACCTACCTCCTAGGTACCTAGGTATTTACCTACACTACATGAGGAATGCAAAAATAGAACAAAGAAAATGAAAATCCCGGCATAGAAGAGACAGCTATCGGACGGATTCAACCAATGATCGATTCGCTTTCAACTTCGTGACACACCATTACGAAGCTTAACACCATTTTCTTCTTTTCTTTTGCATATTGCTGCATGCACCATGTAACCCATCTTATAGATACGAATACCTACAGATGTTTTGAAAAAGTCACCAATGGCAGTAATGGGAATTCCCTCCGACACCATATGAAACGATGAAGCGAATACCTGCAGAAATGAAGAGACTTAATAGTGTAAAGCACGCCAGCTAACGCCAAGATGTTCCCTGACTGCTTTGACGTTTAAGTACTTACTTTATATTAAATACCAAATGAACTTAATTAAATGTAAAGCCTTTTATAATTACCTGGGAAATTATTAAGGTGAAGGGAAAGAGTAATATTACTAATCTTGTTTCTTATCGGATATAATAGGTATTTAAATCTTATATTAGCATAAAGTGGCGGTTGGGGCAAGATGCCTTACTATGTAATTACATTTGTTAACGCTTAATATGTTAAGCACATAGTGCCACTAACATTGAACATCGCCAACTTCATATTCGCAATTGATAACCTTACTAAATCACTAAAATTGAACTCAAAGAGGTGGCAGGCCAAGTACAGCAACTACATAACATGACTGCGATAATGAATAGTAAGAATTGTTGCATTTCGTCTTTTTCTTGCGAGCCCAGATGGGCAGGCCTATTGACACCCGGGATCTCCGTATCTCCCGAGTCGGGATGACGCTGCCCCGGGACGGACTATCCATCATGTCAGGGTATGTGCTACTGATTGATGAACATCCATCTCCTTCTCAATAATTGTCGTTGCAATCCTACTACTTCGTACAAGGTTTAACTGTTGATCTAGTAGGTACATCCATTTCACTATTCCGAGAGTAGACCTCGGCCCCCCCTTTTGACCTCGTTAACGTTGTTTCATTTTTTTTATTTCACCATTGAAATTCACACGGCCATTGTCCATTATTCATGTGTCGTTTTCTGATTAATATATATAAATGAAATTCTCTAAACCTTCTAATATAACCAACCCCCGTTTTGCCTCTTTATTTAAATGCCAAAACCAAGTCATCAGCGGGCTCGAGAAACAGACGAATGGAGAAGGGCTCTTTTCTGGCGTCTCCTCGATCGCGATTGACATGCCATATTACGAAGTCGCGCTCCTGTTGGCTCAGGAAGTTCCACGACTGGTCGGCTTCTTCTGGGAATCCCACGAGGAAAATGTACGAGACGAGCGCGCCGAGGCAGGAGACGATGCCCACGATGATGAAGATCCATCTCCAGCCATGCAAGCCGACCAGGCCGCCCATTTGAGAAAGACCGAAAGCTAAGATACCGCCAAGTGCACTGGCCATGCACCCGATGCCGTAGAAAGCCATATAACGTTTTTGCATATCGAACCTGGTATACCAAGTGCTCAGCAGATAGACGGCGCCGGGAAAGTAGCCAGCTTCAAAAGCACTGATCTAGAGATAAGCACTCACTGAACGGTAAGAGATGGAATCGCTTCTGCTGTTTTGCTTGTTTCTATTATCTCATATTTCGACTCGTTTGGTTAACCTACCCAATTATAGCCCGCAGGCCTGCTAGGCTCTGCCACGAATCAACAAAACCATTTCCAATCATGACTACGCCCCATGCCAAGGCGATCGAGCTTAAAAACCATCTAGGTCTAATCTTCCTAGTGAGGATAGTGCCGAATGGCTGGAAAATGGTGTAGGTCACAAAAAAGGTAAGAATGATAACGGAGTAACGAGCGCCCACTTGGAGCTCGAGATCACTATCTAGTCCAGCAATAACAGCGGTTGATATATTGACGCGATCCACAAGTGATATGATATATACCTAGACAGGCAAGCATGGTGACTAGCCGTAGGTCACTGTATTGATTATTAGCTGCTGATTGGGGGGTTGGTTCGTGGCGTTGGACGAGGGCGTGCATTTCATGTAGCAGTGCTGATGAAGAGAGTCATCCCAGTCTTATAGAATAAATGCTTACACACGACGGATGATTCTCCTCTATTCTTGATATGAATAAACTTCATCGTTGTCGATATCATGCTGAACCGAAGGAGCTATTACGCCTAGGTTAATCCTTCTTCTACGCCGCCAGGTACAGATGACTTCTCAAGGATGTCTTTTGAGGAGATTTCGTACTCTGGTGTAGTCATACTTCATTAAATTTTTAGATAGGCTTAGGTGACTGGTGAGAGCTTATATGAAACCAGGTCCTTTTCACCACTAAATTGTGTTCATGGAGAGTAACCAAGTTGACTCTAGACACCGTATTGGGATTCTGTTAAAATAAAGAAAACTTGCGGCGGAGCCCATCGCGGAACACTTGTCGTATCTATTCTAGTGTTGGATGCCTGGGCCCGTGGGAAAAGCTCAATGTTAAGTCGTTAGAGGTATTATTAGTCTAATACCATATGGCTTCTGTAATAGTTCCTATGTAGGCATGCAGGTAGATTTCTACTCTATATATTACGGCTATCGTAATACGAAATTAAGAGATTCTTGTTCAGTGGCTCAGGTTCTGCCTAGGTACCTAAGCTACATTGCTAACCTACCTATCTACCTAGGTAAGTAAGTACGCAACACGGTGTGGGCGGTTAGAAGGGGTACATATTCCGTAGGAATCTACCTACCGTCACACACACAGAGAACAAAGGAGATCAGCATCGCTTCTCATGTAGGCGATCAACCCAAACTCCTTTTGATGTTTACCGACTGGCTAATCTATAAACACGGGATTTTGCTTCATCATGGCTTCTACCTGCTTTACTGTTATCAAAATCGAGAACAAGCTTCTTAACTGGTGGTGTTGCAAATACTACCTCTGGAAAGTTGGTTGGCACGTTTATTCATACAATACCTGCCGGGACTACTGGTGCGAAGATTGTAATCCACGCAAAAGATGGTTTATCAATAGATTTAAATGATTCTTGCACAAACCTGGAACCTAACTGGGCAGACTAACTGTAGAAACTAGCCGATTTAGGGTTGAGAGGAGATCTCGCTGTCAACTCTAGGGACTTTAATACTATCCAAGGTTATGACTATGACGACCCCCTACAACGCTACCGACCATCCACTAAGAGGTATAAGATCCTCGAACATTTTAATCATAAATTGGGGTCTTAGACCTGTGACTAGAATATTCACTTCTATATCTAACGTAGCCGGAGTGTACAAGTAGGGGACGGCTGATTCGCTCTATGAAGAACATTTCGTATCAGGTCTCGAAACTTACCTCCTTTCGACTAGGTTAACCTAAACCTTTCTTAATACAACATTGATTTCTCTCTGATCGTTTCTAATATTAATACAAATCCTCTTAGCTTTAATTCGATTAACATTTTAAAAAGTACACTGCACACTTAATAGAGGGTGGGTATTTAGCATGTTAATAATACCAGCAATGGTTACTAATGGTGAACATAAATGTCACACTTAGGTTAACAGAGTTAACAGTCAATTATATGTGACAAGGGTAATAAGGCTTGGAACTGTAGTTCAAATTCGAGTAATAATTCTTTATGGTCTTAAGGTCCTTGCCTCTTATCTCTTCTTGCGAGGCGAGGCGTAATGGCCTATATGTATATAATTTGAATATCTTTTTAAGCGTCGTTGGCGCCTTCTTAATCCTGTTAGTTTAGTTTTAATATATTAATTAAGTTTTTTGATTAACTTTATTTAATAGTTTTGTTTTATAAGTTCTAATATATTTTATATTTATTAATTTGTATATATATATTAATTATATTTTGTTTTATAAAGTTTATTTATATGATATATTTATTAATTTATATGTATATATTAATTATATTTTATTTTGTAAAGCTTATTTATATAATATTAGCTTTTTCTTTTTTAATGTTTAATTTTAAACATTTTAAAGGATTATAAAATTATAAGGTTTATTAGCGTATTATTTATAAAATAATTTAATTATTACTTTTACTTTATCGTTAAATATATATTTATAAGGTTTTTAAGTTTAATATCTTTTAATTAGTTAACTTTTTTATTTTATAAGATATTTTATTTTACTTTAATTTTTAATAAAGTTTATAATTTATTTTATTTAATAATTTTTAAATTTTATCGGGGTTATTTTACGTAAGATTTAGTTAAGGTTAAAAAGTTTTTAATTATTAATACGGTAAAATTTAATAAATAAAATATAAAATAAATTAAATATTTTTTAACTTTTAAGTAAGATAAGTTTTATTATTATAAAAAAGATTATTTATTAAATTTTAAAAGGTTTTAAAAGCTTTTTATTTAATTTTTTAATAAGGCGTTTAATTTTAATATTTTTTATATTAAATATTACGAGTTATTTCTTTTAAAAAGTTGGTATATTTTTTTATTGTTTATTTATTTATTTTTTTATTTGTTAACGGTTTTGTTTTAAATGTTTTTATATTTTTTAATATATTTATATTATTTAATGTGTATATAATTTATTTTTTAAATTATATGAAATGTTTATAAAGGGGTTATAAGCGGTTAAATAATAATTATAATTAATATAAAAGGGTGTAAGTTATATTAATAATAAAGTAATGTTATTATAAGTGAATTTAATTATTACGAGGAGGTTTTTTTAATTATTTATTTCGTAATTAATAAAGGCTTTAAAATAAACCTTTAAGATTTAATTAAGGCGTTTTATTTAATTATTAATTTATAAATAAAACGTAATATTTATATAAGATTTAATTTTTATTAGTTTAAAAAAGTTTTTTTAAATATAAGAAATAAATTTAAAGTTTTTATTAAAAATAATATTTAATAAAGATTTTAATTAAATTATTAGATTTCTTTTTTGTTACTTTAAAAAAGATAAAATAAGCTATTTTTAAAAATAAATTTATTATTATTTAAATAAAGTTATAATTATTTAATAAAAAAAGGTTTATAATAAAGTTTATTATTATTATTAATTAAGGTTTATAATATAATTTTATTAGTTAAAAATATTTATATAAGATATGATAAGGGATTTTATTTTATTAATATTTTAAATAGCTTTATACGTAATTTTAAACGGTATTTTTAATATTTAATTATTAAAAGTTTTAAGTGATTAATTTTAAAGTTTTATTTATTTTTATATGTTTAATAATAAAGGTATTATATTTAAAAGAAATGATTTTTTTTTAAAGTTTTATAAATATTTAAAGCTTATTTTTTTAATATAAGAGATTATTTTAAATAATAATGTTTTTAAAAGGATTTATAATTTGCGTAATATATTCTAGATTATTAATAATTATTTTCCTTAATCTTTTTATAAAATTGAAAGTTTAATTAAAGGTAATAAAATTATATAATTTTTTTAATATAATAAAAATAATTATTAAAAAGGTAAATAAAGTTCTTTAAGAATGTAAAAAATATTTATCTTATAAAATTAATTTTATAAGTTAATTTTTAATTTTTCCTTTTTTAGGTTAATATTATAATAGTTTAAAAAAATATATTAGCTTTATTATTTTATTTTTTTAATCGATAATTAATAATAAATTAATATAATAATAATTTTTATATTTATTAAATTTAATATTAATTTAAGATTTTTATCGTTATAAAGTAAGTTAAATTTTAATAATTAAAATAAACTTTAATTTAATATTTAATACCTTTTAAATATTAATATTATTTTTTTAAAAAATCTATTATAATTAATAATTCTTTATTATAAATTTTATAGTTTATTTTTATCGGCGTAAGTTTATAAAAATAATAGATTATTAATTTAAGTTTATTTTATTTATTTTTTTTAAAAAAAACGACGTTAATAATATAAATTTATTTCGAGGAATTAAAATATATTATAATAAAAGTTTAAATAAACTGGAATTTAAATTTTTTAAAAAATTTACTTATTTTTTTGGTTTATTTTTAATCTTTTTTATTTCTTTTATTTACGTTAATAATTAACCTTATTATTTTTAAAAATTTCTTTATAAATTATTAATAAAAGTTTATAAAGTTAATAAATTATTAAGATTCCTTAAATAATTTAAATATTTTTTAATTATTAATATAATTAATTTTATTTTAAGTTATTAAAATATTATTTATTTTGATAATATATTTTAAAAAATATATTTTTTATATTCTTTAGAAATATTTTTATAAGTTAACCGTTAAATAATATTTTATAAATCGTTTTAAGATTTTTTTAATAATTTTATTGTATTTTTTTATTGTATTTATATAAATAAAAAAATTATTTAAGTATATTAAAAGGTTTAAATCGATAAGATTTTAAAAAATATTATTTATTATTAATTAAAAGGTTACGAAAGCGTTAATTAATTTAAATGGTATTATTAAATATTTAAAAAGGTTATATTTATAACGAAATATTATTTTTTATTCGTTTTTTTTTTAATTTTAACCAGGTAAAATCTTGATTTAAAGTTGATTTTTGTGAATCATTTTATAATTTTAAAGTAAGTTTATAGTTTAAATATTAAAGGTATAAAATAGCGGATAAGGATAGTAATATTATTTAAGCTTTAATAATTAATTATTAGCTTAAAAGGATTTTAAGGATCGGGTTTATCGATAAATATTATAAGTATTATATATGACGAGGTTAATTTTTTAATTTAATTATTATTAATTATTTTATTTAGTTATAATTTAAGTATATTAAGTTTCTTTTTATTTATAACGTAAAAAGGTTTTTAAAAAGGTATTTTTTTTTAAAGATTAATAAAATAATCCTAAGGTTAATAATTTAGAAAACGTTATTTTATTTTTTTAATTATAATATATATAAATTTACGAAATTTTTTAAGAATATTCCTTAATATTTTATTTATTTTAATATTTTTTATTATTATTATGTTAATTAATTTTTTTAGGTTATGTAAAGTTAAGTTAATATAATTTTTTTAAGGTTTAAAAAAAAGTTTATAAGTTTATAGATTTTTATTTATTATTATAATATAATAATATCGCATTTATTATTTAAAACGTTTAATTTAAAGTTAATTTAAGAAAAGTAGTTTTTTTAATAGTAAAAAATAAAGGGATTAATATAATAACGTTTTATAAAAAGGATTTAAGTTAAATTAAAGGTTAATATAAGTTAAATATATTATTTTTTAATAATTAATAATTTTTATTTCTTTACTTTAAAAAAAGATATTATTAGGATTAAATTTTCGGAATTTAATAATACTTATATTTAATATTTATTTTTATTATATAATAACGTTATGTTAATAATGGGTTTATATTTTAAAATTAGTTTTAAATAAGGTTTTTTATAACCTTCGTTTTATTTTTAATTAATCTTTTAATTGTTACGGTTTAGCGTATTTTATTTTAGTTTAATCGTGGGATTTGATAAGGTGTAACGTTAAGGCTTTTTAAAAATTTAAATTAAAATCTTTAATTTTTATAATTTAAAAATAAAATAATTTTTATAAAGTTATGTTTATTTATATCTTTTTTTATAATAAAGAAATAAGTTAAGTATTATTATTTTAAAATCGTTTTATAAAAGAGATTTTATTTAAGTTTAATGGTAAATCTTTATTATTAACGTTTTTTTTTATAAAATAAAAAAAGATTTAATAATTATTACGTTTATAACGTTAATAAGATTTTTTATCCTTTTTTTATTAATTTATATTTACTTAATTAATCTTTTTTAAAATATTTTTATTATTAAATTAAACTTTATCTTTTTAATTTAATTTTAATTTATCTTTATTTTTAAGTTTATCGTTATTTTTTAAAGATTAATCTTAACTTAAATTAAAATAAAAAAAATTTTATAATTAACTTAGCTTAATTTTAAAGGCTTTTAAATTAAAATGAACCTTTTTTTTCTTAAAATATCGGGATTAATTAATATGTTTTTATATATTTAACTTATTTTTTAAATAACGGTAAAAAAAAAATTTTTATATTTAAAAATTTTCTTTATTTAAAATAAATTAATTTAATAATTTCGTTAAAAATTTTTTTAACGATATAATTTTAAAATATCGTTTTAAAAGGTTTATAAAACGTTCTTAAAAAGCAACAATATATATTACCTAAATATTAAAAACCTTTAATTACGTAACTTAATTTTTATATTATTAATATTATAATTATACTTTTTTAAAAATAATAACAATTTAATTTAATTAATACGGTAAAAATCTTTAAGAAAAATCTTTACATATATTTTTAAGTATATTTTAATTTTTATTTATTAAGTTTAAAACTTTAAAAAATCTTTATTATTATAAACGATAAGTTTATTAAATTATATTAAATTAATGATAATTATAACGTAAAAGAGATAAATTAATCGTTTTAATATTTTAAATAATTAATTATTATTATTTTAAGATAAAAGATCTTTATTATTATATGGGGGTATAAGATTATTTCGGGGTAATTTTTTAAGAAGATCTTTAGGTAATTTAAAATTTTAAGATTAGTTATTAAAATTAAAATTATTTAGGTTATTATTAGGTATTTCGGTGGCTTTTTTAAGGGGATTTTTTTTTTTTAAATATAAAAGGATTAATTTTAATAAAATCAAATTATATTTATACCTTTTTAATTATTTTTTTAGCTTAAACTTATAAAAGGGATTATAAGAAGAAAAAGTTTATTATTTAAACTTTTAAGTTAAAATATTTAATAAATGGTATTTTAAAGTGTATTAAGTTTTTTTAATTAAAGGGATTTAATTTAATTAACGTTTTTAATATAATATATTTTTTAATATTTTTTAAAATAAAATTAATATTAATTAATTTATTAAAAGTGGTTTAAGTATAAACTTTTAAGTTATTAAATTAACAATAAGTTTTTACATTAATATGCGTAAGGTTTATATATTTTTTTATAAAAAGGTTATTAATTTAAGATTTTTTAATATAAATTTAATTTATTACTTTTTACTAAAGATTTTTTTATTTTTTAATATTTTAATAAAAGGTTTAAAGGGTTTATTAATAACTTTTTATTGGGCTTAATTATTTTAAGTATATTAAGTAATTATATTTTAAATTTATTAAACTTATTATTTAAAGTATATTATTTATTTATTTATTAATATTATACCGATTTAATTAAATTAAATTATTATATTATAAATCGTTTAAATTATATTATATTAATTTTAAATTTAATCTTTATTAATAATTTAATTATTTATAACGGTGGTAATAAATGTTTAAATAATATAATAATTATCGTATATTTTTTTATAAAACTTAATAAATTATATAAAAAGGTTATTAAAATTAATTCCGATATTATTAATATTAAAAACGTTTTATATAATTATTTTATAATTTTAAGGGTTATAAAAAATTATAATATTATCGTTATTAAGTTAAGATAATTTAGGAATAAGGAAAGGATCTTAAAGCGGTATATTCTTTATTTTAGGTATTTTAATAAGGAATTGCGTATTAAAGCGTTATTTAGTTTTAATAAGTTCTTATAAGCGATAATCTTTTTTATATTTATTTTTAACTTTAAGATTTTATAAAAAAGGTATTGTTAAGGATTTAAAGGATTATTTATTATTTAACAAAAATAATTTAAGGTTTTATAAATTAATGAATAATAAGATTAAGATATAAATATTTAATTTAAGTATTTATAAAATAATAAAATATGAAGTTTCCTTTATAACTATAATAACGTACGTAGTAATAAGATTAATAAATAAGATTAATATAATATATTTTAATAAAAAATTTCTTTAAATAAATAAAATATTTATAAGTAATTAAAATAAGGTAATTTAATAAAGGAATTAACTTTCTTTTAAAAAGTATATATTTTCTTAAAATAAGGTTTTTTTAAAATAGTAAAGAATTATTTATAATAAAGGTAATAAGGCTTAAAATTATAATTTAAATTTAAATAATAATTCTTTATAATTTTAAAATTTTTACCTTTTATCTTTTCTTATAAAATAAAGCGTAATAATTTATATATATATAATTTAAATATTTTTAAGCGCCGTTAGTACCTTTTTAATCTTATTAATTTAATCTTAATATATTAATCAAATCTTTTAATTAACCTTATCTAATAACTTTATTTCATAAGTTCTAACATATCTCGTATTTATTAATTTACATATATATATTGATCATACTCTGCTTCGTGGAGCCTATCCGTATGACACAATTATACGACATTAAACCTAGGTAAAGAAATTTATATTCAGAATCTTTTTCAAGATGGTAGAGAGCAACCTTAGCTACGCTAGTGAGCCATGTTTATACCTGGAGATTTAGTCAAATACATATTAATAGTTAATAAAGATGGATAACAGGTGCTACATATAATATAACCTAGCGAATTAGGTTGAAAGCAATACATCCTAATATTAATTGACAATATTAGGGGCGATTAGCTATCTACTTGACACTTGACTTGATTTAGTTTTATTAAGTGTTATATACTTAATAGGTAGGTTATTGCGCAGCATTCTTCCAGAACGTGATTACACTATCCGGAACAACATTATTGAACTGCACATTGGTCTCCTGAAATGCCCTGTAAACAGCCCTCGCCTCGTTCTGCATGTCAAATAAACGAAGGCATGAAATAATGCGTGTGATACGCTGGTGATTATGATTGCTTCTCCTCAGCCACCGGTTATAGCTCGACTGGTCGTCAGCTATGTTGTAAATCTCAGGGACCCCCGCTTGAGTCCACTCAATCTCAAAGCCGTAGAAATATAGCATTCGAATAAGTGCTAGTTTGGTGTTCTCCCTTAGTGCAGTACTATTACGGAATATGGTCAACGTGTTTTCGTCAAGTACCGGAGCAGTACTACTGTGTCTGGAACGCTCTGGTAATGGAAATAGCCATTGAATAAAATTGTGTGTACTCTCTAAGAGGTCGTCTGTCCAAGAGAGAATTCGGTCGAATCTGACATTGTCAACGTTTGGAAAGCCTACAAACGGGTTGTAGAATGATACTAAAACTCGAAGAGCAGGATTGTGAGGCTCAGGAATCACCTCATGAGCGAGAGTGTTTGTTGACTGAGACATTGTTAGTGATAGTGGTATCAGAGACAAGTGAAATATTATCCAATATGTGTTATAAATGCTATAAATGCTAAAATTAGGAGGAATAAATCTACATATATATACTAAATACAGGTGCCTAGGTACTTATTCTTATACAATGAGGTAGTTGCTGGACAATGACTTTGTAAGGCAACTCTGTGGATCCTGAGGCAGCTATTATAGCAACTTTTAAAGTACTGTTATAGTTACCTTAGGAAGCCATATATACCTACATACACCTAAGGGGTAGGTAAATACTCATATGGCGCACATAGATAGACTGAATAATCAAACAATATGGACTAAATCTAGGAATTATAACTCTATTAACTGCTCTATATGTATAACCCGATAATAATATATTTTTTGTAAATGCATAGTGTATTTTAAACAACGTTCTTTTCAGCAAGTAGCAGGGGTTCAAGGCCAATCAAATCCCATTCTGAGACCGGCTTAATATGCTTTAATGCATAATTGGATATAATGGTGCCCCTTTATAACTTTCACAATTAATTATTAATTAACAGGACTTAATCGTTTTTATGACCGACTTGATCACTTCCTTCGGGCACTTGGCATACGTTACGTTCGGGATATCATTGTCCGTTCTGCGAACATACCTACCTAAGTACCTAGGTAGGTAATCTTAGGTGCTAGTAATATCCCTCAAAGCCTCGTACACTGCTGTGACAAGGGCAATAAGGCTTGGAACTGTAGTTCAAATTCGAGTAATAATTCTCTATGGTCTTAAAGTCCTTACCTTTTATCTCTTCTTATAAAGCGAGGCGTAATGACTTATATATATATAATTTAAATATCTCTTTAAACGTTATTAACGCCTTTTAAATCTTATTGATTTCATTTTATATATATTAATTAAGTTTTTTAATTAACTTTATTTAATAATTTTATTTTATAAGTTTTAATATATTTTATTTCGTAAAATTTATTTATATAATATTAAATTTTTTTTTTTAATACTTAACTTTAAATATTTTAAACGATTATAATATTACGAGGTTTATTAACGTATTTTTTATAAAATAATTTAATTATTACTTTTATTTTATTATTAAATATATATTTATAAGGTTTTTAAGTTTAATGTTTTTTAATTAATTAATTTTTCCATTTTATGAGATATTTTATTTTATTTTAATTTTTAATAAAGTTTATAATTTATTTTATTTAATAGTTTTTAAATTTTATTAAAGTTATTTTACGTAAAACTTAATTAAGGTTAAGAAGTTTTTAATTATTAACGCGGTAAAGTTTAATAAATAAAATATAAAACGAGTTATATATTTTTTAATCTTTAAATAAAATAAGTTTTATTACGGTAAAAAAGATTATTTATTAGATTTTAAAAAATCTTAAAAGTTTTTTATTTAATTTTTTAATAAAACGTTTAGTTTTAATATTTTTTAAAAAAGTTAATATTTTTTATTATTATTTATTAATTTATTTTTTTATTTATTAACGGTTTCGTTTTAAGTGTTTTTATGTTTTTTAATGTATTTATATTATTTAATATATATATAATTTATTTTTTGAATTACGTAAAATGTTTATAAAAAGGTTATAAACGATTAAATAATAATTATAATTAATGTAAAAAGGTGTAAATTATATTAATAATAAAGTAAAATTATTATAAATAAATTTAATTATTATAAAGAGGTTTTTTTAAATATTTATTTTATAATTAACGAAAGCTTTAAAGTAAATCTTTAAAATTTAATTAAAACGTTTAATTTAATCGTTAATTTATAAATAAAATATAATACTTATACGAGATTTAATTTTTAAAATTATTTAATAAAAATTTTAATTAAATTATTAAATTTCTTTTATTTTATTTTAAGAGAAATAAAATAAGTTATTTTTAAAAATAAATTTATTATTATTTAAATAAAGTTATAATCGTTTGATAAAAAAAAGTTTATAATAAAGTTTATTATTATTATTAATTAAGGTTTATAATGTAATTTTATTAATTAAAAATATTTATATAAAATGTGGCGAAGGATTTTATTTTATTAATATTTTAAATAATTTTATACGTAATTTTGAATAATATTTTTAATATTTAATTATTAAAAGTTTTAAGTAATTAATTTTAAGGTTTTATTTATTTTTATATATTTAATGATAAAGGTATTATATTTAAAGGAAATGATTTTTTTTAAAGTTTTATAAGTATTTAAAGCTTATTTTTTTAATATAAAAAATTATTTTAAAAAATAACGTTTTTAAAAGAATTTATAGTTTACGTAATATATTTTAAGTTATTAATAATTTTTTTTTTAATTTTTTTATAAAATTAAAAGTTTAATTAAAAGTGGTAAAGTTATATAATCTTTTTAATATAACAAGGATAATTATTAAAAAAGCGAATAAAATTTTTTAAAAGTATGAAAAATGTTTATTTTATAAAATTGATTTTATAAATTAGTTTTTAATTTTCCTTTTTTTAAGTTAATATTACGATAATTTAAAGAAAATATCGGTTTTATATTTTTATTTTTTTAATTGATAATTAATAATTTTTATACTTATTAAGCTTAACGTTAATTTAAAATTTTAATTATTATAAAATAAGTTAAATTTTAATGGTTAAAGTAAATTTTAATTTAATGTTTAATATTTTTTGAAAAAGTTTATTATAAATTTTATAGTTTATTTTTACCGGTGTAAATTTACGGGAATAATAAGTTATTAATTTAAATTTATTTTAAAGAATTAAAATGTATTATAATAAAAATTTAAATAAATTGGAATTTAAATTCTTTAAAAAATTTATTTATTTTTTCGGTTTATTTTTAATTTTTTTTATCTTTTTTATTTATGTTAATAATTAACTTTATTATTTTTAAGAATTTTTTTATAAATTATTAATAAAAGTTTACGAAGTTAATAAATTATTTAAACTTTTTAAAAGATTTAAATATTTTTTAATTATTAATATAATTAATTTTATTTTAAGTTATTAAGATATTATTTATTTCGATAATGTATTTTAAAAAGTTTATTTTTTATATTTTTTAAAAGTATTTTTATATGTTAATTATTAAGTAATATTTTATAAGTTTTTTTAGGATTTTTTTAATAATTTTATTATATTTTTTTATTATGTTTATATAAATAAAGAGATTATTTAAGTATATTAAAAAGTTTAAATTAATAAAATTTTAGAAAATATTATTTATTATTAATTAAAAGGTTATAAAAATGTTAATTAATTTAAATAGTATTATTAAATATTTAAAAAAGTTATATTTATAACGAAATATTATTTTTTATTTGTTTTTTTTAATCTTAATTAAGTAAAATCTTAATTTAAAATTATATTACGGTTTTAAAGTAAGCTTATAATTTAAATATTAAAGGTATAAAATATCGTATAAAAATAATAATATTATTTAAGCTTTTATAATTTATTATAAATTAAAAAAGTCTTAAGGATTTAATTTATTTATAAATATTATAAATATTACGTAAAATAAAGTGGATTTTTAAATACGTTTATTATTAAGTATCTCGTTTAATTATAATTTTAACGTATTAAGGTTTTTTTTATTTATAGCGTAAAAAGGTTTTTAAGGAAGCGTTTTTCTTTCTTAAAAATTAATAACGTAATCTTATAATTAATAATTTAAGAAATGTTATTTTATTTCTTTTATTATAATATATATAAATTTATAAAATTCTTTAAGAATATTTTTTAATATTTTTTTATTTTAATATTTCTTATTATTATTATATTAATTAATTTTTTTAAGTTATATAAAGTTAAATTAATATAATGTTTTTAATAATAAAAAGAATTAAATTTAATCTTTTTAAAATTTAAAAAAAAGTTTATAAATTTATGGATTTTTATTTATTATTTAAAACGTTTAATTTAAAGTTAATTTTAAAGAAATAGTTTTTTTAATAGCGAAAAATAAAAAAATTAATATAATAACGTTTTATAAAAAGGATTTAAATTAAATTAAAAGTTAATATAAGTTATATATATTATTTTTTAATAATTAATAATTTTTATTTCTTTATTTTAAAAAAAGATATTATTAAAATTAAGCTTTTTAAGTTTAATAATATTTATATTTAATATTTTTTTTATTATATAATAATATTATATTAATAATAAGTTTATATTTTAAAATTAATTTTAAATAAGGTTTTTTTATAATTTTTATTTTATTTTTAGTTAATTTTTTAATTATTATAATTCGGTGTATTTTATTTTAATTTAGCCGTATAATTTAACAAAATATAACGTTAAAGTTATTTAAAAATCCAAATCGAAATCTTTAATTTTTATAATTTAAAAATAAAATAATTCTTGTAAAGTTATATTTATTCGTACCTTTTTTTATAATAAAAGTATAAATTAAATATTATTATCTCGAGGTTATTTTACGAAGAAGATTTTATCTAAGTTTAATAATAAGTTTTTATTATTAATATTCTTTTTAACGAAATAAAAAAAGGTTTAATAATTATTATATTTATAACGTTAATAACATTTTTTATCCTTTTTTTTATTAATTTATATTTATTTAATTAATCTTTTTTAAGATATTTTTATTATTAAATTAAATTTTATTCTTTTAATTTAATCTTAATTTATTTTTATTTTTAAATTTATTATTATTTTTTAAAGATCAATCTTAACTTAAATTAAAGCGGTTTTTTTTGCAGTTAATTTAATTTAATTTTAAAGGCTTTTAAATTAAAACGGGCTTTTTTTTCCCTAAAATACTAAAATTAATTAATATGTTTTTATATATTTAACCTACTTTTTAAATAACGGTAAAAAAAAATTTATTTATATTTAAAAGTTTTTTTTATTTAAAATAAATTAGTTTAATAATTTTATTAAAAAGGATTTTAACGATATAATTTTAAAACGTTATTTTAAATTATTAAATCATTTTATTAAGGTTTAATAATTTAATAAGATATTAAATAATATTTCTTTAATATTTAAATTTATTTATCTTTTTTAAGTTATAATATTTTTTCAAAAAATTCGTAAAACGTTTTTAAAAGGTAATAACGTATATTATTTAAATATTAAAAACCTTTAACCGCATAATTTAATTTTTATATTATTAATATTATAATTATATTTTTTTAAATAATAATAATGTTATATATTAGTAGGTTAGAATGAAGGTTTTAGAATAGTTGTTTTTTTTAAGAGTGAAAGTAGAGTTAATATCTTAAAGAATAGTTAGTAGGTATAAAGCACGGGTTATTACCTTAACTATAGATTATATAGTTATAGTTTCTTATAATATCTTTTTAATAGAAAAAAAAACTAACGTCCTCGTTAGTTGTAAGTTATTATTTTATTAAAATCGTTTTTTTTTTTATTGTTGTTGTTGTTATTAATTAGAACGCCGTTATTATCTTTTGGTGACGTGTTTTCGTAAACGAAGCGTATATCGTTAAAATCGTTAAGCGTTTACGTTTTAATTATAGGTTTAATCTTTAATAATGTAAGTGTTAATATTTTAGTTAATATTATTATCGGTTTTTTTATGATAGGCGTAGTTGGTTTAAGCACGAGAGTTAATATTTTAATTCAGGGTATAATTACGGTAATAAGTGTAATAAGTGGTGTTAATTGTAACTTAATTTTTGTAATATTTTTTTTATAATTTATGGAGATGTTATATGCGTTTTTTACAATTATTATAGCTTTAGCGATGCTTATATAAATAGAAAATATAAGTATAGGTAAATATATTATATTTTATTATTGTTAAGTAAATATTAGTGTATTTATAAGTTACTTTAATATTAAAGTATTTAATTCCTTCTTAATTTAATTATAACTTTATTATAACTTAGGTATTAAAGTATTTAAGTAAGAACTTTAATAATAATTATAATTATTGTTTTAATTGTAATTGCTTAATGATTTATAACTTATCTACGCTTCTTTTTATTTTTTTAATGTTATTTATAAATCGTACTTTTTGTGTTATAATGGATCTTGGTTTTATAGCTTTTAATAATCTTTTTATTAGAATTATAATTTGTAATTTTGTTGATTTTTTCGGCGGCGTTAATGGTTAAGTAAGAGGAATCGATTGATTATTATCGATGTAATTTAATGGTATATTTTTAATAAGTTATTCTTTTAGTATTTATACGATTGTTTTATCGTTTAACATGTATTGTTGTTTATTTGTAATTGGTTATATTAGTTCGTTAATTGGTTTTAAAGGTATATCGTTAAGGGTTTACATATTTTTAAAAGGTTGTATATTAAGGGGTTGTAATTTATTAATGGATTTAATATAAAGTTAATTAAGTGATAAAGGGTGTTTTTTGTTATAATTATTTAATAATATTATTATATTTTAGATAAGTAAGCTTTTTGGATATTATTAATTGAAAGTTGGTGAATAGTTTTTTTATTGTACGAGATATTCGAGGATAAGGCGTTTTTTTTGCTTATTTACTTATCGATTTAATAACTTTTTAATTTTATACGATATTTAGTTATTATTGTTTCCTTTTACGACGATTTAATTTAGTTACGGTCGTTTTTTTGCGTAAGGATCTTTCCTTTAAGGGATCTTAAATAATTAACTTATTGATATAACCTTATAAATTTGTTAATTATTAAGTAGTTTAAGCTTATATATAAGTTTATCGATTTGTTTTAAAATTAATAGCGGTTTGATACGTTATATTAATTATTTACGAGGCGGTTTACTTAATAATATATAACTTTTATATAATTTAAGGTAAATTAATTTATTTTTTTTAAAAGAGATAAGGTTATATTTTGAATTGTAGCGGGTTTTTGTTTCGGCGGTTGCGAAATTAATATATTTTTTTGCTTTTTTTTGATAGTATCGTTTTAATGTGTTATAGTCGATTACGTTTTTTGGTACCTTTAACGAAGTGACGATAGTTTGTGGCTTAAAGTTATATACTAATTTATTAGGTAATTTTCTGGTTATTAATAATTTAATATTATTAAGGTTATATTGTAGCGTTAAAATTATTTTTAATTATAATATGTCGTTTAATAAATAATAATAACGGATTGTTATTTTAATTTCTTAATTACGTTATTTTGTTACATTATTAATCTGAGAATGATAATTTGTTAATATAGCTAATAATGTTTTAAGTTAAGTAAATAATGTTTATTATATCTTATTATTAAATTTAACGTTTTTATTTAAAATTATTTTATATAAAATACCTTAATTTAATAATATAAGTATTTTAAAAAGTAATACGGCTTAATAATAAGCCTTATATTTAATGTTTCTAAGTATTAAGATTGTTTTTTTACTAAATTTATATGTAATTATTATTATTATATTAAAATGGGTAAAGCTTTTAATAAATTATATGCTTCCTTTATTTAAAATTTTTAATAAATCTATGATAAAATCTTAAGTTATTATATAAAATGATTAAGGCGGTAAGTTTATGGGTTTTAATTTATCGTAAGGCTTTAAGCGTTTAATTTAATTTTTATAATAATTGGGATAATGTTTGATATATTTTCGAACTTTTTGCAAAAAGTTATAGATATGGACCGATTTTAATTTATGGAATATTTATTTTAATCTGAAATAATATTTTAAGTTATAAACTTTATTAAATAATTTATATATATAAGTTAATAAAATTATTAATTAACGTAAATTATTTAACTTAATATAATATATAAGACCGTCTCGCAATTTATATCAAAACCATTTAGTTGTATCCTTGCCTTTACTAACTTTCTAAAGAATAATATATAAATAATTTAATTGTTTATTATAGTTATATCCTTTTAATATCTTTTTCCTAAATTTGTTATTTAACGTAAGTTTAATAAATATATAAATAAATTTATTTAAGATATTTTTAAAAATTAATTTCGTTTTGTCTTTTTATTTTATTAAATCTTTTGCATTGTTTTATATCGGTAAACGAAATAATATATCTAAAATTAAATTTAATTTTTTAGGGATATGATAAACGTTAAGGTTAAATTAAGATAAATATGTTAAAGCAATTATTAATTTATTATTTATTTTATTTATATTAACTATTTTAAGTATCGTTTAGTTAATAATACCTTTTATTGTATTATAATTTATTAAAATAATAATTAATTATATATAGGATTACAATTAAATTTTATTATTCTTATAAGCTTATACTAAATAAGTAATTTCTAATTTTATTATTTTATATTATAATTTAACTTTTATTAAAACCTTTAATAAAAATATAATTAAGTAAATTGCGTTAATTTTTATGTTAACTCCGTTATAAGATATATTTATGTGGAATATTATAATTTTAAAACCTTTTTATTTTAATATATTTATTTTTAGGAACGTTATTTAATTATAATCTTAATACGTTAATATTATCGGGTTTAATAACTTATTTTATAATATCTTAAACGAATTTAATTCGTTCTTTGTTAATATATATATAATTTTTATAATATATTAACGTTTATGTTAAGATTTTAAAGGAATCTTTTATCAAGTTTATCCCTTAATTAACATTTTTATTTTTTTATTTTGTAAAGGCTTAATTTTTTATTAATATTATGGGATATATTTTCGTAAGAATCTTATTATATTAATATATATTTTTAGATTAATTAATGTTTGTGGCATTAGGATCTTTTTAATTATATTCGATTTATTATTTATAATGGTAACTCTTAATTTATTAACTGAAAATCTGAGTAAAATAATCGATGGAAAACCGAGAAATGATTTTTTTAGTAATAATGTAAGTCCTATATTATCGTATATATTAAATATTTAGTTAAGGTATTTCTTATGTTATTTCTTAATGTTATTAAATATTATAATATCGTTAATATATATCTTAGTAAAGTTTTAAAAAGGCTTTAATTTTTGGTTTATAAATTGTTACGTAAAGATTGAAGAATTTTTGAATCTTATTAACGTAACGTTAAAAATTTTTAAACCTTTTGGCGATATTATCGTTATTTTGTTTTTATGCTTGAACGTAATAAGTAATTAATAAAAAAATAAGGCTTTGTTTATAATGTTAAAGACTTTTTTTCCTTGCATTTTTTAGACGATTTTTTTTTAACGCGATAATAAATAAATGTTTGTTAAAGCACTTTTATTTAATAATTTAAGGTTAATAATCATTTAATCCTTTTTTTTACCGTTAACAAGTTTTCAAATAATAAAATAAGGATAGCCAAACGATATAATTATCTTTTACCAATCCATTTTATTTTAATTATACATTTAATTAAAAGTTTTATTAAGGAATTTTTTATTTTATATACTTAACGAATATATATATCCAGGTTTATATTTTTTTTACTAACCGTTAATCAAATCAATCGTTATTTTTTTTTCTTTTAATATATTAATAATACTATAATTGTACCAAATATCCCACTTATTTATTAAAACAAATAATCGTTAAATAAAGAAAGGATTAGAATTATAAATATATACGCCTTTTTTAATTATAAACTTTAAAACATTTTTAAATTTAAATATACCTAAAGTCGGTATATTTACTTTAACAAAACCTCGTTTTGTTTTTAATAATAATTATAGATTAATAAAAGATTTATCGGTTAATAGTAAGGTTTCTAACATTTTATTATTTAAATCAAATTTTATTAATAAATTATTTTCCTTATATTAAGATATTATATATACTTATATTAAATTAGCCTTTTCTTATAAAATATCTATATTTCTTTTTTTAATAATTTCTTTAATTATTTCGATTCTAATATTACGTTATAGAATTATAGGTTTATTGAATATATTTAAAAAAGTAATTTCTTTGGGTATATTTATATTATAGATATTATTTATTACGCCTTTTATTTTAGTGTAAAAAATAAAGTTTTTTTTACGCGATAAATTAAAATAATATACCAAAACAGGCATTATTATCTTAACGGGGATAAGAAATTAACTTGTAATTAAAATTTATTATTATATTTAACCTTTTAAATAATAATATTTTATAGGTATTTAAACCTTAAGATATAATATTAAAATCATATATGTTTTATTATAATTAATAATTACGTTATATTTTTTTAAGAAATCATTTTTTATTAGTAGGTTAGGCTAAAGATCTAAATAATTAATTTATACTTTTATTAGGACTTAAATTTAAACTTATTATTTATATATTATTTTCCTTTAAAATTTAATTAAAAATTTAACTTTGGTTTTTATAATTAATCTTCCCGGGATTACTCCTTATATATACATGGATTTATCTAATTTAAATATTTTGTAATTTCCGATAAAATCTTTTAACTATATTTTATCTACTATTTAATTAAATACGTTAATATTTATATATATCGTTGATTTTTATCCCGATTTATTTAATACGTCTACTTTTAGGTTTATATATTTTATTAATTTTTTGTTTAAGAGTAAAGGGATAGTATCTTTAATTTTTATATTTATCGATTATAAAGGTAAGGGTATAGTATCTTTTGATTATACTATTCATATCTTTGCTCTTATTTATTTTTAAGTAAAGTGGGTATTAATAACTTCTTTAATCTTAAGTTAAATCTTTATTACTCATTTCGCTTTTTAAGGTAATTATGAATATTTAGGTTTTATATATTTATTAACGTATATATATTTAAAATAATTAGGTTTAATATTAAATGTTTTATAATATTTCTAATATATATATTTTTTTACGATTAACGATTTATTTTTAAAAGATAAAAGGTAAAATGTAAAAGTTTTAAATTTATTTATTAAATATTTCTTTATTAAAAAATAATTATTTACTTATAAGTTTTTTTTATTTTCCTTACGATCTTTTTTATCTTATTCGTACTTGATTTTATCCTGTAGATATATGTCGTTATTAAGACAATTTCTTATTTTCCTTTATTATCTTTAACAAAAGCAAGGACAATTATTATAATATCCGTAATTATAACAATTACAAGCATTACAGCTACGTCCATAATTATGATGGTAATAACCTTATTAGCTATCATCCCGATGCTTACCACCTTGTCTGTTATTATGTTAATCGCAATTTTGATCGCGGTTTTGATCGCGGCTTTGATCGCGGTTTTGATCGCAATTTCGATCACGGCTGCTATTACAGCAATCTCCTCCTTAATTATAACCATTAAGGTTATAATTATTTTAACGTTAATTAAAACCATTTTGTTATTAATTATAACCATCTCATTAATTATACTTATTATTATAACAGCCTTAATTATTTTAATAAATCTTTAATTAATTAACATAAAATATTATATTATTATAATTATAATAAATAAGTTAAATATCTTTAAATAGTTTAATATTATCGAAAAGAATATTTCGAATAAATATATCATTAAATATTATATAAGGCTTAATATCGATTTTTAGGTCCTTATTTTCTTTTATTAATATTTACTCGTGCCATATCGATTATTTCTTATTTAAATATTTAAGATAAGTATTTACAATTATTATAATTAACTTTAGGTTAATAATTCCTACTGCTTTAAATTCCAGGTTTAACTTATTATAAATTATTATTATTTATTATATATCCGTAATTAATTTAAATATTCGATAATTTTAAATGATATTTAATAATTAAGTTTTAATAAATATATTTTTAAAGTAAAGTTCTAAGGTATATTTTACTTTCTTAAGGAATATTAAAGCTTTTAATATATAAATTTTATATTAATTAAATAATACTTTAAGAATATATTCCGTATCGTTTTATATTTTCTATTTTTTTTTAATAAATATTTAATTTATTTATTAATTCTATAAATTTTTACGAAATAATTTATAAAAATTATCTTTAATCTTTACGGTTTTTGCGGGTTTTTAATAGGTTACTTAAATAGAATCTATTTATATATAAATATTACGTTAATACGTATAATTATTTTTAATAAAGGAATTATCTATTATTATAAATTTATTTATGTTTATTATAAAGTAACCGATATTATAAATCGTTTAATCTCTTAATATTAATTAATAACTTATCTTATCTTTTTATAATTATATAAATGTTAAAATGTTATTAATTAAATCGTTAAGCGGTTTATTAATAACTTAACGTCCGATTATAAACAAAATTACGGCCTATTCCGCGATGCATACTTATAATTTATGTGTTAATTTAAGGATAGGATTAATTAATAAAAGTTATGGTTTTTAAGGTTAATTAGGTTTATTTATTAAAGGTTATTTTGGCTTTGGAACGGGAGGTTAAGTAAATTAATTAGTTATTATTTAGGTTATTTTATTTTAAATTTCGATTAATCGATTAAGTTATATACCTTTATTTAATATAAAAGATTTATAATATAATTATATACCTTTATTACGAGAAAAAGAAAATATAATAAGTAAATATATAATAAGTATTAGCTTAATTATTTATAACTTAATCTTTTAATAAAAAGCTAAAAATATAAAAAGGTTAATTTTAAGGTTTTATATAATTATTTATATTTATAGTTAAATTTTTTAATAAATGATTAAAGATATTAAAAGAATTATTTAAAGGCTTTATATAATTACTTATATAACTTTATTAACTTTAATTTTTTCGATAAATTACGGTTAAATCTTTTAACATAAAATTAATAATATAAATAAATTAATTTATAAATTAAATATAAGCGTTAGAATAATTATTAAATAACTTAAGGTAATTATTAAAGTTATTATAAGTTATATTCTTAAGTTATAAATTAATAAAAATTATAATAACGTTAATAATATTAAAAGAATTAATGATTAAGAATTAAGTGATAAAGGAATTTAATGGTTAATTAAGTTAATTATTTATCTTATTAATGATTTTATTAATGGTATTATAAGATTTAAATCGGTTAAAGAGTTAGTTAATATTAAGTTAATAAGTAAAAAGTTAATCTTATTAATTAATATATAAAAATAATTAGTGTAAGAAGTTAATATTAGAGCTGGTATTAACCTTTAAGCAGGAATTTCTAAATCTGGTAAAATAGGTTATAATATAACTTTTAACGTTTTATTAAATATTTGTTTAAACTTTTAAAGGTTTAATATTTATCAAGGGTTATAAGATAATGTTTTTACTATAGAATTCCGTATAATATAAAAGCCTTATATTAATAAAGGAATTAATCTTATATTTAATAATATATTTACATAAAGTAATAAATCATTTATATGCGATTAATATAACCTTTATATTATTTAAAGGTTTCGATGATTATAGATAAAAGTAACAACTTATAAGATATTATTATTATTAGAGTTTAAAGTCATAAAAAAAGAAAAAACTTAATCGATTAGAAAAGTTTAATCTTATTAAAATAACGTTAATATATAAATTATGATATTATAAAAAAATAATAACGTAATTAAATTCGATTAATAATAAAAGAAAAGTAAAAATTATTAAGTAATAAAAAAAATAAAGTAACGGAGAGAATAGTTATAAAGTGTTTAAGGTTTAATAATGTTTAAGGTTTAATAATTATTAGTTAAGTTTTTGCCACGTTGATTTATTACGATTAATTGGCTTTAAATCCTTATTAATTAATTAAGAGCTTAATTAATTTAACGGTAGGATATGGATCGTTACGATGTAACAGGAGCGAGGTATTATCATTTATTATGTATTAATAAGTTAAAATAAAGGTTTTAGAATAGTTATTTTTTTTAAGAGTGAAAGTAGAGTTAATATCTTGAAGAATAACTAGTAAGTATAAAGCACAAGCCATTACCTTAACCACAAACCATGTAGCTATGGCTCTTTATAAACGATTTAATTTAATTAATACGATAAAAATCTTTAAGAAAATTTTTTATATACGTTTTTAAATATATTTTTATTTTTATTTATTAAATTTAAAACTTTAAGTAATTTTTATTATTATAAACGGTAAATTTATTAAATTATATTAAATTAACGATAATTATAACGTAAAAAGGATAAATTAATTATTATTATTTTAAAATAAAAGATTTTTATCGTTATTTAAAAGCGTGAGATTATTTTAAAGTAATTTTTTAAAAAAGTTTTTAAATAATTTAAAATTTTAAAATTAATTATTTAAAACTTTAAAAAAATTAAAGTTATCTTAAGTTATTATTAAATATTCCGGCGGTTTTTTTAAAGGAAATTTTTTCTTTATTATCTTTAAATATAAAAAGGTTAACTTTAATAAAAAAAAATTATATTTAAGCCTTTTTAATTATTTTTTTAACTTAAGTTTATAAAAAAAATTAATTTAATTGATATTTTTAATGTAATATATTTTTTAATATTTTTTAAAATAAAGTTAATATTAATTAATTTATTAAAGATTCATTAAATATTAAATTTATTAAAAACGGTTTAAATATAAGTTTTTAAGTTATTAAATTAATAATAAGTTTTTACGTTAATATATATAAGGTTTATATATTTTCTTATAAAAAGATTATTAATTTAAAATTCTTTAATATAAGTTTAATTTATCATTTTTTATTAAAGATTTTTTTATTTTTTAATATTTTAATAAAAAGTTTAAAGGATTTATTAATAATAATTAACCATTTTTTTAAGTTTATTAATAATTTTTCATTAAATTTAATTATTTTATATATATTAAGTAATTATATTTTAAATTTATTATTTAAAATAAATTATTTATTTATTTATTAATATTATATCGGTTTAATTAAGTTAAATTATTATATTATAAATTATTTAAATTATATTATATTAATTTCAGATTTTATTTTCGTTAATAATTTAATTAATTATAACAATAATAATAAACATTTAAATAATATAATAATTATTATATAATTATTAATAAAGTTTAATAAATTATATAAAAAGGTTATTAAAATTAATTCCGATATTATTAATATTTAAAACGTTTCGTATAATTATTTTATAATTTTAAAAGTTATAAAAAATCACGATATTATTATTATTAAATTAAGGTAATCCTAAAATATAAAAAAGGTTTTAAAGAGATATATTTTTTATTTTAAATGTTTTAATAAAAAATTACGTATCGAAACGTTATTTAATTTTAATAAATTCTTATAAACGGCGATTTTTTTTAAGTTTATTTTTAACTTTAAAGTTTTATAAAAAAAGTATTATTAAAAATTCGAAAATTTATTCGTTATTTAACGAGAAAAGTAATTTAAGGTTTTATAAATTAATAAATAATAAAGTTAAAATATAAATGTTTAGCTTAAATATTTATAAAATAATAAAGTATAAAATTTCCTTTATAATTATAATAACGTACGTAATAATAATTTTAAAAAGTAATATTAATATAATATATTTTCATAAAAAACTTTTTTAAATAAGTTAATTATTTATAAATAATTAAAATAAAGTAATTTAATAAAAAGATTAACTTTTTTTTAAAAGGCACGTATTTTTTAAAATAAGGTCTTTTTAAAATAAAATAAAATAATTTATAATAAAAATAATAAAGTTTAAAATTATAGTTTAAATTTAAATAATAATTCTTTATAATTTTAAGGTTTTTACCTTTTATTTTTTCTTATAAAACGAAGCGTAATAATTTATATATATATAATTTAAATATTTCTTTAAACGTCGTTAACGCTTTTTTAATCTTATTAATTTAATCTTATATATATTAATTAAGTTTTTTAATTAACTTCATTTAATAACTTTATTTTATAAGTTCTAATATATCTTGTATTTATTAATTTGCATGTATATATTGATCATACTCTGTTTCGTGGAGCTTATCCGTATGACAACTGCCTTGCCATAGATGTAAGACGTATCATGCAGCATGACTAGGGTCTCCAGGATCTAGAGGCACGGTGACATTGTTACGATATTGGTTTCTAATGAAGAGGAAAGGAACTGTGTAACAATCATCAACATGTATGACATGAACAGCAAATACGCCTTGTTCGCTTAGTATGGCCTCCTCCTAAATGATCGGTGTGAATATACTCCTAAATTCCCACGCTGAAATTTGGAGTAGAAGCTAATAGTGTTCATTACCACATGACATGTAGGAACAACACCCTAGCATCTAGGAGACGTGAAGCTTTCACGTTTTTCTTAGATTGTTAATCAATAAGATATCCGAAGAAAACTTCAACGATGATGTTCTAATGTGTTTATACTACCCCTATTCACTTCAATATGCTACAGATATGATATAGATGGGGAATTTAACTGCATATATTTGCATCATATAAGGCGGGGAAACGCCAAATAACAAGCCCTCGCGTGCCCATCAAGACGGTAAGATAGCATCGTCAAGTTCTGACCTTTACAGCCACGATAATGCCCCATCCACGAACACTCTCCCAGATTCCGAGGTCGTTTTCCTGGCGAAATGCGACTTCTTGCACGGTGACAATCATTTCAGCCCCCTGCTGTTCTTGCTGTGGCTTATCTCCTGCAACCTCAACCCTTGCGGGCGGTGCTGTGGACTCCGGCGACTTTTGGCTGCTTGAGCGTCTTCCCCAGAGCCAGCCTTTCGTCTGTTTCTTCGGTGGTATCCTTTGCTCCACCACATCCTGAACCACCGATATGCGTTCCACACTCGCCTTCTTCTTCTCCTGTTTCGGCTGCAAATAGTTGGCCAAGCGATACGCCATCTCCTCGTCACGCCACCAGAGCATCTTACTTCTTTCGCTGATGTCATCCGCAGGGGAATCCGTCTGGCCAAATCGTCCCCAGCCATCAAATTCCCTCCCCGAGGCCCAGCTTGGATCTTCGCTCACACATTGAGACTTGGATATGGCGGAGTTGGACTTTGAGTCCTTGGTGGAGTTATCTAGAGAGATCCGAGATACGCGACAGAGCTCCCCGCGGCGCTTCATGTCTTCCAAACCACTAAGCACGGCATTCTTGGGCACCGCGGCGTCTGGGACTAAAGTAAGGGTGGCTAACGGAACGGGACTATGCCTAGCCCCTATATCAGCCAAGAACTCCTCGACGATAGGGACGATATGGTCTAGCAGAAACGCATCGCTAAGTGTTTGTTCGGCCTTTCGCGCTTGCTGAGTTGTCCGGATGCGATCTGGGAGGGACGCGACATGATGTTGTAGGTAATAAGTTAATGAATTCAACTGGAATTCATTCGAGATGGAAGTATTGGCTGGAAGCGCGGAATAAGGAGGAGGTTCCTCTAGAGGCGTTTTCCCATCCATCTTCACGACAAGGTTTCGTAGAAGTTTTAAGGGAGGAGGTGGTTCTAGTCGCCACCGGGGTTAGAGAAAGTTGCAGCTATAGATGCCTAATTATGCCGATTTAGATGTATGTAAAAAGGGACAGTTCAGCTCAGTTCAGATGTAGCGTATACATCCCGTAGGTAGACCTAGTGGTGACGCTAGACAAATACGGGGTGTTTTGAAGGCTCAAATAGGTAAAACTAATAGGATCCTTTCGCGATGAACGATTGAAGTTAAAAGTAGGTAATAATATTAAAGGTCAATCTCCTAGGCGCCTAGTCTGGAATAAGGTAGGTCTGATGATTGCTTCGCCGTCACTAATACGGCGCACGTATGGTACCAAGGTATGTAACCACGTGTATTAGGTAGCGAAGGAAGGGAAAATGAGCCACAGCTCAACCACCGTAGGGATTCGGAGTTCAGATGTAGAAGAATAAGCTAGATCTTGATTACAGGCCTGTACGAGACTAGGGACCCAATGCTACGCCCTACAATGTCAGGAGATGGTATCATGGTGCGCACCAGCCGTGATCGTCGGTATCCATATCAGGTTCTAAGGTGTGAATCAGCCTTGTATCCGCCTAAGCCAAGGCCAAGACTATACGAAGATGTCAAAAGTTAGAGAGGGGTTTAAGCCAAGACGCTATAGCATCTCAGGTAGCCGGACAATCTTGACTTTGGCTTTGACCGAGGAACCCATTGCGGTATACATAGCGATTTGTATGGCCAATTGGAATCCTTTTCCCAGAGACTGTAAAGGTCCCGACGGTGCGTTATTTTTTCATTGGACAATCAGAATTTGGAGGCTTCATGTGACAATGTTATGTACCTCCTAGGTAGGTAGGTATATTAAAATTCATGCATGAGTCCTGTTTCTTTATCATCACGACAGAGATATGCGGGGGAACCGTAGGACTATGGGCTCTGGAGGAATTAAATTGCTGGGAACTTTTGGAATCTCTCCCGCTTGCATAAGTGCCACGCATTTTGTATGCAAAGCTCGGGATTGACCGGCGCCGACAGACGAGTGCCTAGGACCTTAGGGACCTAGGTATGTAGAAGACAAGCGGCGGCGATGACGCAAAAGGATGGGGGAGATATCAGTATTAAATCGCCACCTGCATCCTTCAACGTGTCTAAAAAGCCACGTTTACGACTACATAGCCGATGTTAGTCATGGGGAAATATAAATCTAACACGTGTTTGCTATATTGGTTATTTTGATAGATGGGAATGAAAGGAATGAAAGATGGAGGCGATTTAGAAAGCACAGGGTTCTAGGGATCTATCTTAGGTCTTGGTACTGGTAGGTACTATGGATGTAGCACTAAATTCCCCACATGCTTAAGTGCTTAGGTGCCTACCTAGGGCACCTACCTACCCAGCAGCGAGGTACTGGGAACCTTGGAACCAAGGGCTTGGAAGTCCCACAGATCGAGAGCTGAGATTCAGCTTAGTGGGTTCTTAAGTGGGTCCAGCGGGTGGCTATAGCGAACTTCCTACAGCCCTAGGGAAGTTTAGGAAAGCTTCCAGAATACTAAAACTAAAACCCCAATCAAGCCCAATGAGTTAAATGATACAGTGTAATGAGTCCACTTAGCAGGTAACACGTCGGATCATAAATCGAACCCTGAAATAAACTCTTTGACCTCCTGACACATCTAAAGAATGACACTGCCTCGCCCGATTAATATGTATATGTAACCTTGGAACTCCTAGATCCAATCTTATTAACAATTAAATCCTCTTCCTAGTACATACATACCTACACTAGGTAGGTAGGGTAACATTGTAGTATGCCTCGCACGAGGCTCTTGTTGACTCCTCCCCTCGGTCAGGAGATTGAGCATAAGATTAGAAGATTATCGACTCACTAGATCTTTTAACGAATTATCAATTAGGTACCTTACCTACATACCTACCTACCTAGGGTAACTAAGGCATAGGTATCATATGTCATATGTACCCAGGCAGCCAGGTTGGTACCTCGAGGCAGTGTCGAGATCAAACACTTCCTAATCACGATTAAGTATAACAGGAACATACCCTAGGTAGGTTAGGTAGTTACCACTTCTCGCTAACTTCAACTAATCATAAGCATCTTCGTGTCTCTTAGTACCTACCTAGGGTCAGGTAATTCTAGTTCTAACCTTGATGATAAGTCCGTGGGGCAACGAACTTCAGCCTCCCTCTTGGTGACCGTTGACGCCTCATATTTAAAACAGCACAACCCTTTCTCTTGTATCACTTCCATTTTCCCGTGATTCCTCTGATATACAAATAACAAATTACTATTACATATATTTTCTATATATATATACCTAGGTATCTACCAGGTAGTATATCTGTCTGACCTGTTGTCACCCTTTCTAGCTTCCCCCCTTTTCTATCATCTAACCCCTGAGTCTACAAAGACATAAGCCGGGTCTACCATCCTCTCTCTACTACTTAATAAATTCGACTTGGTAGAAACACTATCACCATGTCTTACAAAATCGCTGCCCCCGATGAGTATCTTGCCATCACTGGCATGAACATTAAGAATGTGCGAATTACCAAAGCCGCATGGGTCTTGCCCTTCCAAAGGTGCACACGCTTCTCGGCTCAGCCTCATGATTACGCTATGAACCTTCAAGGTACTGTTGGCTGCCAACTATAGTTGAATCTGTCTAATTTACTTGCGTAGCAATGACAAAGGAGAAACTCCAGTTCCTTCTTCCTGTTGTATTCACCATCGGACCGTATGTGTTGTCCGTTCTTGGCGATATGATGGCACATAAAATAATAACTTGACAATAGAGATCTTAATAATAGAGGAGCCAATTCAATTGGCCCTAGGGCTAAGCCGGATCCTCAAGCGGGAAACTCTGTGCATGACCACATCCATGATGAGGATCGTGGAGATTCTTTGATGAAATATGCCATGTTGTTGGCTGAGTCCACCTCACAGAATAAGGGTTCTCAATACCTCGAAAACATCGTGAAGGGTATCATTGAGGGCGAGACTCGTGTGCTGGTTTCTAGCATGACTATGGAGGAAATCTTCACAGAGCGCGAAGAATTCAAGCGTCGCATCTTCCGCAACATCCACGGCGAGCTCGACCAGTTCGGCCTCAAGATCTATAACGCCAATGTTAAAGAACTTAAGGATGCAGTGGGCTCCACCTACTTCCAGTCACTCTCCCAGAAGGCTCACGAGGGCGCTACGAACCAAGCTCGCATCGATGTCGCAGACGCACAGCTTCGCGGAAACGTCGGCGAAGCAGATAGACATGGTCAACAGGAACGATCAATCGCAAAAATGTAGGTCCTCCCCCCTTAGGTATTCATCGACCTAGCCATCGCCATATATCAGTCCCCTAGCCCCTTAAAACTAACCCCTTTTCCCCAAAGTAACGCCGAGACTGCCGTTCAGAAGACAGATCGCGACGTCGAGCGCGCAGCTGCGGAGGCCAATCTTGCGACTCAGAAGACAGTCCTTAATCGGGATGTCGAGATTGCGCGCATCTCAGCGACGCGCGCAACCGAGGCGCGGGACGAAGATCTGAAGAAGGAAGTCCAAGTCAAACGCGCGGCGGCAGAGCTTGAACGCCTGCGTGCCATAGACGTCGTCAAGGCTTCTATCGCTCGCGAAAGCAAACAGCAAGCCGCCGATGCGAAGGCGTATGAGATAGAAGCCGACGCACGCGCCAACTTCGAAAAATCGACTAAACTGACGGACGCTGCCGCCTACAAGACCAAGGTCGATACCGAGACGCAGGCCGCCGCCGATTACAACAGAACCACCAAGAACACCGACGCGGCAGCTTACAAGACGAAGATGGATGCCGAGGCCTGGAGCAATGCGACGATCAGGAACGCTGAGGCTAATCTACAGAAGCAGCTGAAAGAGGCCGAGGGTATGGTTGCTATGGCTAATGCTTACGCCAAATTGAGTGAAGCATTTGGCGGTCCTTCTGGCCTCCTGCAGTATAGTAAGTCATTTCTTAAGCTGTTCCCCTCCCTTTCGAGTGTGTTAGGAGTTAAGACCCCACATGCCCAAATGGGAGCTTTTACCCCTATTATACCCCCTAACCCCCTAGGTAAATGAAGGACAAATTGCTAACTATTACCCCTACAGTGATGATCGAAAAGGGCACATACGTCGAACTCGCAAAGGCCAACGCTGCTGCTGTCAACGGAATGCAACCTAAGATCAGCGTTTGGAATACGGGCTCTGAGGCTGGATCGTCTGGAGCTGGCGGCCAAGGTACTGATACAGCTGCGACCCTTAGAAATGTAAGTTCATACCCTATTGAACGCCCCGTATCGGCTTAATTCGTCCAATCCTACCAATTATAGGGTACAACTAGGGGTTAACACAAGATTCTACCTAGGTGTACCAACTTCTCCCTCCACTCATGTCTACAATTCATGACCAAACGGGTATAACACTACCTGAGTGGCAATTTGGTAGACTACCGAGCAGCGAGGTAGCTAGACGAGAGCAAATCCAGACCAGTGAAGGCAAGGTTAATGGGAAGAAGTAAGGTCGGAAACATTCATGATCACCCTTTACCACGGAACAGCCCATCATTAGTACTGTTGCTTTTTATATTCCCGTCGTTATACGGTAGAGAGACTCGGCAGATGCTCTCTTTTCATATGTGCCTATCTAGCGTTGCATGCTACTTCTGCATGCGTTTTAGTTGATACCTGTTGAATTTATTTTTATTTTTATGTACTTATTCATTGTATACAGGAGCGCTCTGGCCTAACCTAATCAACTTCTTAATAACACTAAATCAATAAGACGGGAGGAAGATGGGTAACTATGATGCTACGCGCGTATGAGTTGAAGACTTATATCAATGAATTCCAATCGAAGTCCGAGTTCTTAGGGGTTTGTATTATATGAATTTGTTTTAAGTATGATCATGATAAGTTCGTTTACGCCCGGAGGACGCATGTTATCTAGGTTTAGAATATATATATCGAGCGCGCTTGATAGTACGAAGGACGTCTAGAATATCTTAAAAGAGGCAAAGTTAGAGTTCCGCCTGACATAAGAAAGAAAGAAGAAGAGAAATTAGCGGACCGATATTAAAAGAATAAAGGAAAAATCGGTTTATAAGGTATATAAAAAAAGGCATAAAAAGGCATGGTAATGCCTTTTTATTTATCCTAAACCATATTATTTGTTACTTATTAAATAATCGTTCGTTTATAAGCAACCTCCGGTAAGGTTTCGAAGTTTTCTGATATTTTCGGTTTTTTCTTTTATTTTTAGCTTACTTAACCTAATTAGCTTTATATAGGGCGTTGCGTCTTGGATAAAACTTTCGAAATCTCGAAAGCTAATAGATTTAAGAAAATGCTTTAAAAAGCCTCCCGGAGACGCCGATTTGGGCGATTTCCCCTTTGTAAATTCGCATTTAATAAAATGTCCTGGTATGTATTCGTTGTTGCACCGGTAAGGTATGCTTTGTTCGGGGTGTCCGAATCGTTTATGATATTCCGCAAAATCGCCATGCCTAATAATCCATTCTGCCAGAAGACGGTGTAAGGTAGATCGTGCCAGACTTAGTTCTTTTGGTGCACGCGTCGCCGGTAGGTCCCATTTTGTTTTAAGTAATAAGTTCTCGTTTCACGCTTCAAGCAAGATCTCTTCTGGTCATTATGATCACCGAAAACTTAGTATAGTTATGAGTGAGATTTGAAGGCGCGCGCCATTAATTGTCTTTAGTTTCTGGTGTATGTTTTCTGTAATGCTCGGCAGCCTTTGTAGTCACCCCTCTCTGATTCAAGGTAGTGGAAGAGCTACGGCATTTCGCCACTCGGCGCCTTATCAATTTGGAATCGAAATGCATCTACCCGATCCAAGGGACGAAGACTGATGTCAAGTGATATAGACTACTTCGGGTCATACCCTCTTTCTCAGCCAGGATTGCATTTCTATCAGCCTAGGTATACCGAACGGAGGAAAATTGTATCTCGAACGGTGGGGGTTTGACTTAATTTACCCCTTTCTATGGCCTCACTTAGATCGCGAGTTAATACGACTAATAGACCTTAGGGGATATGTAATACCCAACTTGGAAAAAGAAAAAGACGAGATGATGAACAACCCGATCAAAGGAGTAGAGTAGTAAGTTATATAGGGGAGCATGTTGGTTTGACAAGGAGGTAATATACGTATCGATACGTTGCAGTTCTGGTTGCGGTTGAATTGGTTGATTATTTTGACAAGGTCGGTGAGGCCTTGTGACGAGGTTGGGTAAGAATATGACTGTTGACGATATGACTGTTGATTTGTCTGTGGAGGATCTGGTGTACGTTCCACGGTTGGTAGGTACTGGGGATTGGGTACAGGTATTGATGATCCAGGTTCTGGACGTAGTGAAGGTCCTTGGATTGATTTCTGTTTGAACTCATGTTAATGCGAAATAGCTGTCACCTTGGCTGAAACTGGGACAGGTGTTAGGGGTCTTGTAACTATAATCCGAGGGACCCGAGGGACCTGTTTAGCCTTGTTCTTATGTTTTATTGTATTTTTTATAGCAAGACTCCTTTATTGGATTATACTACTAAAATCAACGAACAATTCCGTCTTTAGGACGTAGTAATCGCAAATTAAAATAGGGGTTGACAGGACTCATCATATAATAAACATAGACTTTGGCCTAATACTTATGCCCCTAAGCCGAACTTTGGGCCATATTATGTAAACATATGTACCGGTGTGGCATCAAAACATGTAAGAAGAGTTTTCCAAAAGTTCATAGAAACTGCCCCATTATCATCACCTAAGTCTATATTTCCTATGAGCCGGGTGTTCCTTAGCCTTTGGGGATTTTTTCCATTTTCTGCCGTCCAGTATAAGGCTCGGCCACGCTCCGATGATGTCGGTATCATGTTCTCTAGTCTCCTGCTAAGAAGCTCAGCTTCTTCTTTTCGGTGAAGCCTCAAGCTGCAATGGTCTCGAATTTCGCTCTCCAGAGTAGCACAGAACTGACATGTTATGGCGTATCCCCCCAGTATTCCCTCTATATGAAGAGCTGTTAAGTGGAAATTGAGGGTTGTGAATACTTTCCCACGATATTCCTCCATAAATCTAATAGGGGCCTATAATGTCGTGGGTCAGGGACTCTCTTTCAAAGCGCCCCCGATCTAGTAAGCTTTTTTTATAACTATGTTATGAATAATTTCTCGTGTGGGTATCTTCTGGTTCCCTTTAAGTCTGGAGGGATTCATAAGAGTTTGACTGTATAGGATACACTTCTAGGTACTTATTGTATGGTACTGAAGTAGGTGAGTTGGGAGGGCGTATAACCGACTTTCCTAGTGCCGAAAGTTGTAATATCTTCGATAATTAATAAGCAGCTGACTATATAATTCGATACGAACATCGCATAATTTACACTCTTTCCAGGCCGAGGGGAACGAGGCATAATGCAGCGTACGAAGCACAATCATATCTAGATTCATAAAATATTTTACAATATTATCTCAATCGTAAGTAAGGCTAAATGAGGCGGGAGTGCGAGTGGTTGCAGCATTTGTTGGTGCCGCTAGGTTTGTAGGCGTTTCCGAGTCGAGAATAGAGGAGGCAGAGCGAAGACCACCATCTTCTTCGGTGCTTAACTGCGTTCCAGTTGTGTTAAGTGTTTGGGAGGATGACGCACGTTGTGCTAGGGGTAGTATGTTAAGAGGACTCTCTAGTTCCTCAATGCTGTTGAAGACCTTATGGCTTTCCCTCTCAGGGATTGACTCGGGAATGGGTGCCAACACAGGGATAATCCTGGGTGAAGGCCCGAGAGGCTGTTCATGAGATGGCTCTGGCAATGATTCTGGTGACGGCGCACTGGACTTCTCCAGTACTCTGTCCCTGGGCTCCGGCTCGGTTTGAGAGATCTTGAATGGATGTAGCGCCAAGTCTGCTATCATGGTATCTCGTTTTCCTTCGACTCCAGGCCAATGGTCAGAGAAATAATCGATCTCCATCCGGCCAGTCCTAAATCGACCACGGTGGATTGCCTGGTATAATGCGTCGTAGTCGAAAGTGTCTTCTGCGACATAGGTTCCGGGGTCTCGAATATCCCCGCGTCCGGGAACATTCGGGATGCTGTTGTTGATCGCCCACTGTACCCACTGTCGGGGCAAGGGAATTTGCGCGGTAAGATACTTGTAGATGGATTGTAGTTGACCGTTCGGGTGGAAAAAGCGCGGGTCTAGAGGAGGAGCGACAGGTCTGACACGGGTAGACTGGACATTGGCTATGATTGCATCTTTTGTTTTTGATATGAAACCCTCGTCTTTGTCCTCATATGGAACTGCTGCCGCTTCCTCGGTTACGGTTTGCTGCTGGTATTGTTGATGCCCCTGATGCTCCTGCAGCACGGGAGCCGGTTCTTCTACTACGGGGCCCTCAAAAGCAGCGGCAGCTTGCCTAAGGAGGCTTGAAGCGGCGTGACGAGCACTACGAACTACTCTTCGGAAGATTCCACCGTTAGCTATAGGAACTACAGGTCTGTTGGCACGTGGTCTCGCTGCTGGGTGACGAGCGGCTGTTTCTAAGATAGGTTCAACGAGACCGACAGTGCGGGGAGCGTTTTGAGTCCATTGAGTTGGCGTGGCTCGTTGATGTGTTTGTTCCTCTCGAACTTTCATGAATTCATTTTTATGTTCTTCGAGCCAGCTTACGAGAGTCTCATAATGTGGGAGCGCCTTGGAGCCATATTTGCTATTCCGCATCGTTAGTAACTATATACTGATGTATATATATTTTATACTAAAAGAGAAGGATGTTCATATACTTGGTTTCGCTCTTCTTTTCCTGCTTTTAAGGAGTTGTGGATTATGAATTGAAGAGACGAGGATTAGGTAAACCGGAAATGAGACAACGGTAGAAATTCAAATGATGACTTACTCTACATGCTCAAATAGAGATTTGGTGGCTATTATCATGTCAACATCGTTGCTGCTTCGGCTTTTAGAAGAGATCTGTTGAGCTGGGTTGGCCGCTGGCATGGTAAAGAAGACCACTGGAAGCGGGTTCTGCGGCTTAGGGGTCATCTTCCTTAACGTGGAGTTTCGTACCTGGCCGCATCGGCGCATTATAGTCTTAGGTGGAGGCGACTATAATATCATGAATTAGTTAGTAAAGACTCTTAGAATACCAAAAATGTTTAGGGGGTAATGATTCTCGACGATACTTACGAGAGGACGAAACGGGTCGATTCTCTTAAGTGGGTTAGTAAGCTTCCGCCGTTTGGATAGAGGTTCTCGCGCAGCCTTTTCGGCTTCTGCTCGCGACTGCATTTGCGTCTCATCCATCACAGCCTCGAGTTCGGCCTTGCGCTTTCTAGTGAGAACAGGCATTATGGCGATACGTTGCTGTATGTGAAGTAATAATATACTCGAAGAAATCGTTGCTGCGCGAAAAAATAGGTTCAGGTGTTGTTATTGCTAATTCAGACAGGAATCAAAACCATGTAAGGGTAGAAGACAGAATAGATTAGAATGTATGGCGAGGGTGGGAGAAAACTTAAGTACTGGTTAGTCGGAAGGATGGAAATCACAGTCACCCTGAGTTGTCATCAGGGGGCTAATGTGCGCTTGGTGAGTGTATCGTGACACATCTCGTCCGTTGTTTTCTTTGATTGCAACAAGAAGTAATGGAGACGAAAACTCCATTCGTCCTCATAGTCAAACTAATGAACATGTTTTTGGAGTACTGTTGCTATTAATTTATAATAAACCCTTCAATCAATGTACCCAGTATTATAGTTGTGAGGTTCGTTAGGATGCCAGGTGCTTTTATGTGTGGTCTCTACATACCTTAGGAGGTAGGCAGGTATATATTCAGTTTCTACCCATAATTAAAATAAGAGTGTCAAACTCTCTAGATGACATTCTTACAGGCTTGTATGTATCTTCGTGAGGCGCAAACGTAGATGTAAACGAATAAGATATGCCGTGTAGATTTAAAATCGTTGGGTAACTCAAACTTGAATTTCCAGATGATGGTTTGGCTTTGTTTATTCTGTGTCACTAGTGAGATGTATATCTGAGTCACTGCATCATCTCACTTGTATTACTTACCGAAGATGGCTTTCCTCTGAATAATTCATAGTCATGTAGTGGTCGTCATATTGTTATCCACCACTGAAATTCATAACCCAAAAATGAGCGGAACTGGTTTCGCGCCGCTTGCGCCCTCTTTAAACTGCACTTGAACATTGTTCTGGGTGCTTAGGGGTTCATGTGCCGCTAGCTAAATATAGAAGATGAAGTAGCTCTACTAGATAAGGCGGCATTAAAGGAGAATAACTAAGCTATTTTTCCCTGTGTCGATTGCTAGGCTAAATATGGAGTAAATTTAGTAAAAGCTGGAGGGCAGTGACGGCACTCATCTATGGTTTTCCAGCTTCTGGCCACCGCAAATCGGATTGAAAACATATTCAGCTTTCATGAACTGTTTAGCCATGGTATTTCTAGGTATAAAATATATGCAATGATCCTTGGGACCCTTGACTCTTATCGGTCACGCATGCTGGATTTCCACCTCCTGAACTCCGCACCAAAACCACCCGTATGTTTCCCTATATCCGCCACACTCATTGGGCTATTTCCTAGATCGACCAGCGGTACCATGGATGGCCGGCCATGGGCGCACTGGAAAGGCAAGGCACAGTCCGCCAACCGTTTCACCATATTAATACATTCCTCATTGGAGAGCTGGTCGTTGAACATGATGGAGCTGCGACATGCTCTAGAGTTGATCATTTCTAATATGCCGTAGGGACACCCATGAAATCGAGCTAGCCAGTGCAAGTCAGCAGTATTATCACTATCGCCTCGTACTGTCTCGGGTTCTGTGCGCTGCGAGACACCGTTGACTTGTTCGTCGAGCTTCCATGCCTCCTTCCTCAGCAGTTCGATAAGTAATCGCGGCTCCGAGCGACATCGTTCAGCAATGCTAGGCGGTAGCCCGAGGACCTTCAATTTTGCCCCTCCCTTGCCGTCAGGCTTTGGTTTTAGCGCTGGGCTGACGTGAAACATAATCCCCCAATGTTTAAAATAAGCTACGGAGCGTTCGAACTGACGACTATCCTGCGAGGAAATGTCGAAGACGATGGGCTTCTCCAGAAGCTCTGCTTGGGCATAGACCGACTGCTGACGCTGTTTCATTGGGGAAGTATAGGCTTCCTCTACAGTCACAAAATAAGTTTTCATTAAGGCCTCGACTCGACAACGCTCATCCGCAGCATGTTGATCAATCATGACTAATAATGTGGTCTTCTCCTCCTCGCTACTATTGAGATCGGGCGGCGACGACGATAACGGAATTTTGACGAATATGAATTTTCGGTCGACCTGTGCTATGACCTCGGCATTCCGTAGATTTTCCTTAGACAGTCGACTCTCGACACTGTGAGATGCCTGTATAAAGTCTACTGGTTTAGAATTGCATCTATGACAACTATCGCCAGATGTCTTTGTTGCCAGGGCTAATGCATTAGTATCGTCAAAAGCAACTGGGATTGGTGGTTCTTGTGACTGAAATACAGGATTATCCCAAGACGACAAGAGATCACCTAGCCACTTGCTCCTCTCGTCTTTAGGAACTGGCTTAGCGTTCGTACGTAGCTTCTTTCTTAACGGCAAGTGACTTGCATTTCCAAGAGGCGCAGGCGCATCGACCACGTTCCTCAAAGGTCGAATCACTATACCAGTTCGGGCATCAATAACAACTATTTCTTTAGTCGTTGGATTGGTCCATAAGACTTCCTCTGCTTCTTGGGCTTGCGCTGGTTCTTCGCTGAGGTTCCCCATATCAGGGGTATCCCTGTGGCTGATTCTGGACTCATCCATATCTACGTCAAGAAAGGGGAAGCGTAGCAGCGTGCCATCTGGAGCAACTAAGGGGGGATCTGACATATCGTCATCGCCACCTAGGTGTGATTTTCCCGTCATAGAAGTTTGGCTACGGCCACATTTCTCGGAATTTTCTTGGCCTGAAGAGGTATTCCCAAGCAAATGTGCATACTGAGGCTGTCCAGACTTGATACGTGTCCATGAATCGAATGGAGATCCAAGGCGTAGGCGGGAGGTGCTGGAAGCAAGATTAAGATGGGTACTAGCCAAATCCCCCATAGATAGGCCACTTCGAAGCGTCCGAGTTTGGCCTGTTCTAGAATTAGCTCTCGGGGTGGAGTCCCTTGATGTAGATTTGCTGCATTTATCCGGAGAACTAGAATGTCTAGATGATGCAATCCCTCGAGGCCGATGATATCTGGGACGAAAGTGGTGTGCCTTGAGAAATTCGTAGACTATCGCGTTGAGAACATCAATAATCACTTTCAAATTCTCGTGGCGCTCGTTAAATATATCTTCCACGTCACAATCAGTGAGTTGGGAGGTATGCTCCCCAAGATTGATTTTGATATAGAACATAGGCCATCGATCGACCCCCTTCCTACCCCTAAGTTCTTGATTCGTGTATCCATCCGTTTTGAAGGGACGGTCCTTGGCTCTCCTATTTTGTTCGTCTTCGTTGATATTGTCACTAATTTCTTCTATTCCGAAGCTCGAATTCGCAAATAGTCGATTAATTTCCTCATAAAGGATGTTTGTGCCATGGTCGTTAGACACAGGCCGCACGCCTATGCTGATAAATTGTATTTGTCGAGATGCTATCGGAACTAGCGATACTGCCCCCACCACGGAGACGGAGCCTGCTGATGCTTTGAGAGGCACCCAAAGATCTCGAGAGCGATCGTCACATAGCTGAGCTTGGAATAATGTCCTCGAAACACGAGTAGTGAGCCCAAGGACGTCATGTTTCCTGCCTTGGAGCTCTGAGGATTCTTCAGGGGTGCGGATTGTAAATTTGCGCTGATTCACGGAGTCGCGAAGTGATATGGAGACCTGGCCTGGCCAAGCAAGCAACAAGGCTATGAGAGCACGTTTAAGCCTTTCCCAGTTCTTAGCGTTACAACCTCTTTCAGCGTCGATAGCCCTTTGCTTGACTCTCACGGGCATAGAACCGAAAAGATCTCGAATAGTTGTCCGAGTCCCATGAGGGAAGCTCAATAGCTTCTGTTCCGAGAGCGCAGGGGTATGTCGCGCCAAGACTTCGGCATTGTGTATTTTGATTGTGTTATGGGAATGGTAGCGATAATGATGCGAAGTAATAGACAATAGCGACAAAGCAGCCACGGAAGCAATAAAGGTGCCATGTCTACCATGACTCTCGTTACGAGCTGGGAATTTAGAGGTATAATGCAGCTTGCCAAGACCACCGGTAGATCTGAATTCGCTAGGTGGGATTCCCAAGCCATTATCTTCAATAGAGCAATTGCCCCGAGAATAGTCGATAGATATATTGATCTTAGTGGATTCGGCGTCTAGTGAGTTTTTGACTAAGCCACAGATGACGCTATCGAGCGAAGTTATGGTGGTAGACGATTTGATTTGGGCAATGACATGCTCCGGCAGATGCTGGATGGACATTGCTGAGCAGCAAGGCCTTCTTCGTTTTTCATTTTCGTCATTCGTGTCGTCGTTTAGTATTTGTCAAAATATAGAATCAGCCATAGAAGAGCCAAAGTGAGTGCGAGACGTTCAAGATACAATTTTAGAGACAATCTAGGTAAGAGTAAATAGTTGTTCAGGGATACTTTTGTTAGTTCTGAAGTCCTTTGAGAAGTTAAGGGTGAAGTCATGTGGCTGGCTGTAAAGTCTACGTAGATACCTAGGTACCTAGGTAACTAGTATACTTAGGAATGTACTTAGGAATGTACTTAGGTACCTTTTGAGTGGAGAAAGCATCAGCCTCAGAAATTGGGGGGGGGGGAGGAAGCAAGGGGAAGGGGTCTATTGTCGAGGTGTTTTAATTGGACAGCTCTGTTTCGGTAACTGATTTAGGATGCCAGGCCCATCATCGCACCGCCCATCAACCTCACCCTGCTTACCTAGGCCTAGAAGGAGCCTGGCAGCAGCGTTGGAGGTATGATGCTATTTCTAGAAGAAACAACCTTGGAACTTCTAGGAGAAACAACTTCATCTCTGCATACTATTTTTTCCATTTGTTACATCTGTTAAATGGTCAACTTCGGTACATTAGGCCGCATCCCTTTCTACCGCACCTTTTCTATCCTTTCCATTCATTACACCGCCGAAGCCTAACATATCATATATTGTACCTAGGGTGTATCTTTGACGACTTCAGGTCTCAAGATTTAGTTTCGAAAAATATCTCTCCGCCTCTGGACGGTACCACGCCTCTCGACGAACCGGATCGTCATTCTCGCATGTTTGCCCAACCGTTAACCCTTCGAATAAGTAATAAAATAATATATTCGGCTTAACATTTAGTCGATTGACAACCCGAGGCCATCGCTCAGACACGTCGAATACGATCCCCCATCCCAAGATCCCCGCATCTGCCATTTATTTAACGTCGTCGGCGTCGTTGTCCGGTGAAACTTAAACGACACCTGTGCTCTGTGCCTGTGCTCACCACCTGGACAGCGTTTACAAATTGAATCGCCACCATCCTACCTACTACATCCTCCCTAAAGACACATTTCCAGCCCCAGATGGCCATGACTGAGACATCCCCACTCTCTCCTGGTAATTATTCTCTTTTAGAAAACATTTGATACCAACTGTTATTTTACTCCATACCTTTGACCTTTGACCTTTAGCCTTGTCTCCTGTACATCCTTACATACTTAGATCCCCAACTTCTACTCCCAACCTCAAACTAAGATATCACCGCTCTAACAGCCACTATCATGGTAGATCGTCAAGAACGCCCAGGCCGCAGACGGCCTTTTTCCACATGGGTCAAGAAACTCGCCAACTTCAAGAGCGGTTCCTCCTCTTCCGCCGAGAGCAGCCGACATAACCATCCTAAGCACGATGCCGTTCCCAAGGCTTCCAAAAAGCAACTCTCCAAGAACAACAACCCCTACCCGCAATCTGGCCGCATCGGCATTTCCGTCCCATCCCACCAGAGTGACCCGTCGTTTTCTACTTCCCAAAGTGCTAGGCTGTCCGACCCTTCGTTAGCTCGAAGAAGTCACTCCTCGACAGGAACATCCACCGGTGACGTCTCACCTCCTACCGCCGGTGCCATGTCGATGGCTCCCACAATGTCCACCGACTACGAAGCCGCTCACTCCCTTCACGCTCCTTCGCACATGGCATCGTCCGTAACAGGCACGAGCCGCACTGCATATGGGGGTCTCGACTCCCGAAAAGGAGGGGACAGTACCTTCTCCTCGCCCGCGCCCTCGGTACGATCCCTGACTACAACTCTCACCACCATCCAATCATTAGGTCCGAACGGGACCGTCAACGGCCCGCCCCACGCAGGCCACTCGTCCAACCAGGCCAACTACCAGACCATCCAGTTCACCCAGCCTTTCCCCACCAACTCCCCCGCGTCCGCGATCCCGCCATACCTTGCGCCGCCCTCAGGGCCCGGCGGGCCCACGACCTACCATACCGCCACCGCCAACAACCTGCTCACGGACAACGCGTCCATCCTCACGCTCGCCTCCTCCAGCAAGCGCCGGCGCCGACGGTCCATGGACACGGACGCATCGGTGCGCGCGCTCGCGCCGTCCTCGCTCTGGGGCGGCAGCCGCGAGTCCCTGCCGCTCAGCGTGCTCAGCGCCAACATCGACGGCGGCGGCGGGACGGCGTCGGGGCTGCACCAGTCGACATCACGCATCGCCGGCAGCGAGCAGCGCGCCAGCATCTACTCGACGACCGGCGTCATGCCCGCCCTACCCGGCGAGCGCAACAGCCTGTATACCGGCAACAAGCAGAGCCTCGCGGGCGACGGCGCCAGCGTGCGCAGCGGCCTGCTCGGCCACGGCCGCGCTGATAGCATCAGCGGCAGCGTTGTCGGCACCGGCGTCGGCAGCCCGCTCGCCTCGCCCCGCGAGGCCGCGGAGAAGGGCGCCGTGGCCGAGGAGAAGGACGAGAATCTGGGGCTGAAGGACAAGGAGTAGTACCAGAGCGAGCGAGAGATACGATATCAGGGCCTCTCGCATATCATCGAGAGAGAGAGAGAACGTGCCCCCCCCTGCACAGCACGACAGCTCCTCGCTCAATAGCGCGGTATTAAGCGATCTATTAGAGGCTAGCAAAATACGAATAATGGTTTGAACGCGACGACATATCTAACCCATGGCACGACCCCGCCATGCGCCATGGGGGCAAGGGAAAGGGGGGGTTTCCTGCTACTGTTGTTACTGTTGGGACGATACTTGGCTTGACGACTACTAGGGAGGGATCAGGCATGCACCGGCTGGGATTGATGGCAAATTAGATACCCGTTTACTGTACCTCAGGCTGAATTTTATATCGAGATTGCGATTTTTTTGAGATGTCTATGAATTTGCTACTATTATTGAGAGTACCTAGGTATAGGTATTTACGGATGCATTGGAAATTGACTCGGGACTGGATTTGGTGAGTGAGTGAGAGTAAGTGAGCGGTCAATTTGTCCCGGTAAATGTGATATATGTAGCTACCTATGTATGAGTATGAGTACCTTGATATATACAAATTCCTCGATTCGTCGGAATCTCTAAGATATATATATATACCAACTTCGTATGGTAAGATCGACATCGACATAAACGGTCAAGCTTAGGTTAGGTAGATAACCAACGTAAATGTTCTACAAATTCCTGCGTGTTATCTTTCAATGGGCCCTGAGGCTAGGGGCCTAGAAGATTGGGACAGGTGCAAATCGAAAGAAATGAGATATCCATAGGAGGGCGGATTGATCAGTTGTAAGGCAGGGGGTCGAGATCCAGGTTTGCGACGGAGAATTTGAAGGAGTCGTTCCTACCATGGTCTTCGTTAGCTGGGGTCGTCCGATCATACATAGAGAGGACTTTAAGAGGCGAGGAAAAGGTATGGGGGTAAATGGAGAGAAAGGAAATGGGAGGCTATGATAGCAGGATATTGATCATACCTCGAGTAACTGCCGGCCGCATCCAGATCGAGCCTCCCGCGGATACAGTCGTCAAAGTCGACATCCGCGTAAATGATGCCCTTTTCGTCTTCCCATTGCGGTCCGGCAAGGACGTCGCCGAATGGAGAGACGATGGCGGATCCGCCGCGCGAGATGAAGTTGGTTACGCCATTGGTCTTCACCGGTGCTAGGGAGGCTCCCTTATCTCCCGCCTCTTCCTCTTCGATCACGGCAGACGACGAAGGTTTCTCTCCATTAGGGAGGGCGATCTCGTTCCCGTCCTCGTCGATCACGGACTTTCTCCTCGCCATTCCAGCGCCCTTGCTTGCGCCTGTCGGCTTGCCGGACGCCGTAGTGGAGGTGGGCGACTCTGGCAGTGCGATCTCGAAGCCGTCTCCGGTTCGGAATGAGTTCCGCCTCTCGACAGCGCCATTAGCCAGATCACTGCCAGATCCTCCACTTGTTACAGTTCCATTCTCGGGACTATGAGTGGCAGCAGAACCAGCAATAGGCTTCTCACGCACGCACATGTTCGAGCTGACGACGAAACAACGGCCCTCGAGGGCTACGGTACGCATCACTTCACCAGTTCGAATTAGCAGCTGCTTCTCTAGGTAAAAGCATATAGTTCAAGACACGTCGTTTCTTATCAGATAAAACCGAGATTACTTACGTGACATCCAGGCGTCGCGATTGTCCGCCGTCGGTGCAAGAAACAGGTTAACATTTTGCGCGTAAAGGCTCTGTCGCAGAAGCGGCATGTAATTCTCCCAGCAGATCGCAGCAGCGAGGTTGATGCGGACGCCGCGAATAGTAGTGCTTACTGCTTTCAGGGTCGCCGGCGAGCCCGCCGCCCAGATGAGTCGTTCTGTACCTGTCTATTTCCCGTTAGCCAATTTCTGGAGTCGCACTGTTAATAAAAAAAGCCATCTATGTGCTATATCGTTCTGTTCGATATAAAATCCGCTACGCAGTCCACATCCCATCCACCTCAGGTCTAGCCCATCATTGTGGCTTCGTCTCTCGTAATATCATACTCTCTAAGCTTTGCAGATCTTTTGTAACCTTCTTAAGTTCGAGACGCTTCCCCGTAGCCTTGTAGATCATCTTAAGATTTTGCAGAGAGATGATCTCGTCCTTTGGTGGTAACCTGTATCGTCTTGCTGTGTCCACAGCCATTAAGAAACCATGTTCAGCTTCCATGAAGTTGCCTAAGCGCAAGGATATACATCCGCCCATGTTTGCTAGAGAAGAAGCATCTTCTGGACTTATTGGGAATTTGACACTCATCCCTTCAGTATCCAGGATCGTCCGGATCGTGGCATGTGCCTCAAGAAGCTGGTTTCTTGGTGTCGTATGGTCGAGGTTTGCTATCATTAGGCGTACCTGGACAAGAAACGACCGCAGCATAGAACTAGGCCAATCTGGATGAGCAGCCAGCCAGCTCTGATATTGTCTCATCACTTCCACCATGCCTTCTAATGAGTTTGGTGCAAACCGCCAGGCCCTCCGAGCAAGCTCGACGACATCATCTTTTGGGCCGAGATAGGCTACTAATTCCTGAAACAGAACACGTAGAATATCCTCGACTATCTCGTCAAACCGCTCATCTAGACTGATCGCGCCTCTCCATACAAGAGTCAATGGGTGTTTTATACCAAGAATTAGCGCGGAGAGCTCCCCAACATGCATCCGAAACATCCGAAGCAGGAGAGGATGTCCAGGCCAAGTGAAGCGTAAGAGATATATCATCATGATGACGAACTCGGGCAACTCATCCGCCATAGAATCTTTCAGTTTATTCAAAGATGAATCTAAAACTTGGAACATCTCCATAGGAGAGGATGTGTGTTCCATAGAGAGGTGTAGGGATGCAAGCTCATCCCAGGCTCCAATCATACTCGATCTTGAAAGATGAAGACCTGATGGGGCGGAGACTCGAGTGGCATACCCATCAGGGGTCAGCACCCAGCGAGACTGGGGACCAGTTGCGCATGCTCTAATATAATCCCTCAAGACAGTAATGATCTCTTCCAATTTCCGGATTTCCGGAGGGGAAGGAAGAGCAATCGGCAAGGTTGGTGACGGCGTCCGACAAATGACTATCCCGGACGGCGTCTTCGCATAAACACCTTCCGTGTTAGACAAGAGGTTTGGTTTATTTTCCAGATAACGTCGGACCTTATCAAGATCGACATTTCGACCTCTGATGAAGAACTTGGATGCCTTTCCAGCAGAATCTCTTTCGGATTTCTGTCGAAGAATCTCCATGACTTCGCTTTCTCTTAGCTTTTTATCGAAGCCCCAAGCTTTGAGTCTTTTCTTATACATGCCCGTCCTGTATATCGTGAGAAGGGGTGTCCGTGGGGGACGGCATTGTATCGGCAACTTACGTAGCGTGGAATTTGTAGTCGTTAACCATGATTTGTTCGACCTGTTTGAGGGTCTTATTCTGGTCTAGGTAGAGACTCTTGATAGTCTCTTTGTAGGACTCCCATTCCGACGGGATTGCGTAGGGTTTCTGTCGGAGCTGACATTGCATATTGATGTCTGATGTTTTACGCTGCGATTGGAAATTCATCCCGGAGAACACAAACTCCAATAGAAAGACGGGTTTTAGTAGGGAAGGTGGGGGGTTCCATGTAGCTCAATATTAAATATGCAGAGCTGTCAGAGCTACGGATGTAGAGCGCCAGTACCCAAATGGCTTAACGCTGCTGCAAGCATTATTGGTCAAAAAGGCAAGGGTTTGTCTGATTAGTCATCCCTAGGTTACGATAGAGCACATAGAGTGCCACACTGATCTTCATGATAAGTACTTATAAATAGGGAAATTCAAAACTTACTGGCTGGACTTTTCTCCTCTTCCCAATAACCCCCAACTTCGGGCAAACATAGATGGCGGCGCAATACAGGCTACCGCCAGCCTTCTCCACGAGCCCGACGACGATGAAGACGCCCGTCTCCCTTGCAATTCGTTCAATTTCCTCCCTGGTCCCATCACCTCTGCTCACCGATAACTGTCTATCGATGTCAGCCCCCAACTGTCGCTTTATCCAAGCCTCACCAGCGCCGGCCCCATCGCCAACGGTATCTCCCAGGTCAACAGCACCCTTAAAGTAGCGTAGAAAGTCATCTCGGCCTTCAGCAGTCCTAGAGCCAATTTTGCATCCGAAGTCTAAGCCGCGGGGGTAGCCACCCAGGTAAGCTTCAGGAAGCAATAGAATATCAGCCTTGTTAGCTGCCGCACGAGTAGCGATATCATTAAGCTGTAGGAGAGTTTCTTTCGTTGTCGCCTGCGTCCCTGGAGATGCTGTAGCAAGCCGGATCGTGGGAGGCGTCATTCTTAGTGTGAATCCCACTTTGTCGTGGAATGTGATACGGTGCGATGCGATGTGAGGTTGAGTATTCCCTAGATAAGATACCCCTGAAATTTTATTTATATACTTTAGGGATCTGGGTGAGAGTTGATGCTGAACTCAACCAGCTCTTGACCTTCCAATTCTGAGACATTTTTTACTATCTGGAAACTACCCCGCACCATCGCGTGATCTGGGGTACATTAGTTTAAATATAAAGTTTTCGTACCTACCTGCATACCTACACTAGGTAGGTACACGTGTAGGCATGTACAATTAACGGCAGGTACGGTACGTACTACCTAATCATACCGGTAGGTAGGTAGTACAAAGATCTATCGCCAATCATGTCGACGACGACCTTGTAAATACCTAGGTATTCTTCACCAAATCAACATCTACATTTTTTAGCCTGTTTCCAACATTTCGTTGTCCACACTGATCTTAACTTTCAGTAAATTTCATAATCTCTCTACGTACCCAATTACTCACGCCAACCGCCAACTTCACTCTCGACGACACATTCACTCGTGTCAAGTTTGATCATTCACACATTACACAACAACACCTCTTCTCTCTTCTCTCTTTAATTCGCTGAATCTAAATTTGTTATTTTTGTTGATTCGTGGACCAAAAACTCCCTCTTCATCTTACAAAGATGGCGCCCTCTCGAACAGGCCGTTTTCCAGGAGAGATCTGGATGAAGGTGCTGGACCTACTAGAGAATGATGACGACCGCTGCACCATGGCCCGCCTAGTCCGAGTCAACAAAGACTTCCACAAGATTGTGCAGAAGCGTCTGTACACTACTTTCTCAAACCGCAGCTCCAATCAACTCCAGTCATCCAGGTCACTCGCTACCTTCTTGCGAACAGTGACAGCGTCGCAACATCTGGCCAAGTTCGTCAAAACTATCTCGACTGACTTCATGTTCTCTATGACAGAATGGGAAGGCTTAACCGGACTAGACAAGGAGGCTGATGCTATCGCATTGCGGGACGTTTACGGTCGATGGGGAATGAGATCATCCTGGGGATATCGCCGTCTAGAAACGAAACCAACGATATCATTGCTAATACTTCTACGCCAACTGCCAAACATAGAACATATTTGCCTTGAATGTGTGGAAAAGTTCACTATTCATCGGAACCGCATTTCCGAGTCCTCCATTGATGAGTGCTTGTTCCCCCTGTTCCTGATGTTGTGGGAGGTGGTTTCCTCCAAGATGTGCCTCAAGTCCCTGAAGAGCGTCAGTTTCGACTGGCGAGTGCCCTTAGTAGGCCCTCTCATCTCTTTGGCAGCAAATTTGTTCTCGAAAATAGCACCCAATCTTCATACTCTAAAAATTCGCATACGACGCGACCCTGGTGGGGCGAATGGTCGAGATCCACACAAAGTCACTCTACCTATCACACTTAGTCAGCTAATATGCTTCCATATTCTTTGCAACAACAATGAAGAATTAGTGGAGGGTTTCCACCTCTTCCAGAAGTGCAGACAGCTGAAGGAGTTGACATTCCTAAAAGAGCACGTACCTCCTGGTCTAGGCTGTCGCTCACGGAATTATATGGTTCGACGAATGGCAAACTGGGTCAGTGGCATCGGACGCAATACAACTATCCCTACGTCGATCTACACTCTGGCACACCTAGAGGCTCTGGGAACGCTGACAATAGCCCAGTCTGCGATAATCCTCGCGGCAAAGCTACGAGGAGATGACTGCAACACCAAGAATCTCGTAGACTTCCTACCACAGGGTCTTGAGGTCTTGCGCATATTCGACGTCGATCGACGCCTCGTCCCTGGCATTTCGTGGTTTGCCCAGGAGGTCGCCAACGGTAAATATCCAAGCCTGTAGGAAGTCGAGATTGTCGAAGATGCCAAAAAGACAAGCCGGAAATGGACTTGGGCCGAGAAAGGGGGTATCCACCAACTATTTGCAAACACTCATGCCACTTACAGATACATCGATTCAAGGCAGCGTCAACTCACCGGAGTTACCTATTTTTGCAGCCTTAACTATGTCTGCTCCAAGACAACCAACAACGAAGACCCCTCTAAAACATCTATCACTACGTAGATAGTAAAATTAAAAAATATCTGCATTACCAAGGAAGCTTGCATTAGATGATGAAAGGGGCGGCGGGAAGGGATGGTTATTTGCATAGGAGGGTCTGGGGCTACGGAGGTTCGGGGCATGGAAGGAAGAGGCGCATTTGCATTAGAACACGCAGTCTTGTAGGTAGGGGGCTTTGTGAAAGCCTGCATATTCCCGCGTTGCATGCAGAACAGGGAGGATACCTACATAGGTAGATATGTAGCCTGCCCTCAAAAGAAGGTACGATTGTTTTCACTTTGCGCGATGGCATATAATCCCAATAGAAAACTGTGATATTCTTCTCTAAATAGTACGAGTTGATAGGGTAAAGGGATAGAACAGGTACCTACCTAGGTACATAGGGAGGTAGTTACAGAATGGTTAAGAACAGGTACGGCTAATGACGATATGGTGGTGAGCATTAACCACGATACTTATAAAAACTCACCAACCTACCAAACCATCCCTTCACCTAGGTAATTACTATGCTATGGGTACCCAGATAGTTATGGATCTCATATATATGTGTGTGTGACTGGGAGAACCAAACACAAATCAAGTCAATGAAATAAAGGCACGTATGTTAGATGAACGAATCTCTATTTATTAGTTTCCTTGATGAAAGTGAGAAGACCAACTCCACTGCCTGATGCCTCAATGCCATCTACTCAGGGGTGGGTATCTCTGAACAGGTATTAGTAGTCCTGGGAGGACAATGAATCATTTATACATCGTAAAAGAACCGCCTGCAATCTCAAAGTCATCGCATCGTCAAGCGAAGGGAGTCCTTGTCATCGTGAACCATTCATGCACTGGCCGACCAATAATATTAAGTGACGTTAGTCGTCTGCCCTCTCAACCCTCAATGCATTGCTTTCCATGAACCGAAACTCCACCTAACCTAGTCGCATTCTCGTCACGTTGCTTATAGCAGCAGAGCAGCCAAACCAGCAGCGGCAATGAAGCCGGCCGGTGCTGCAGTGCGCTGGGAAGCAGGGTTCGAAGTGGACGAAGCAGACTCACCGGCTGATCCAGTCTGAGATTCACTGCCTCCCTCAGAGGTGGCGCTGCTTGCGGGTTCAGTGGCACTAGTGACAGTTGCCAAGGTCGAGCCGTTCGTGGTGATTGTTGTCGACTCGATCACACCTGAGCTGGCAGATCCAGACTCAGTGCCGGAAGTACCCGTGCCCGAGGCAGAGGCTTCGGAATCTGAGAAGGCAGTACTAGTGACAGTAGATGTGAGGGCACTACCGCTAGTGCTAATGGTAGTCTCGAAGGTTGTGGTTGAAATGGGGATAGACCCGCTACTACCAGTGTCTGGAGTTTGACCGTTAGGATAGATGGTAGAATAAAAGACATCGCCATAGCTGCCCGTGGCAAGCACAACGGAAAAGCTCTTACTGCTCGATCCTTGGGTACCCTTTAATCATGTTAGCATCTATAAGAGCAGTAATCAGGAATTAAGGAGCCTTACACTTGCGGAGTTGGTTGGAGAAGCAGTCGCAACAACAGTGGTGGATGCAGTGGGGTTCTCGCCGGTCTATAGATTTTTTGAATTAGCTAATGTTAAGGTCGGATATTGGAAGACGATTTTTACTTACAGCAGTAGGGATACCAGATACGTCAACGCCGACACCTTTAATAAAGGGTTAGTATTAGCCTTCTGACTAGACCGTCCAATAAAATTGCAATGGTAGACTTACTAGCGCAGTATTGACTTCCGTACTGGATGACTTGCTGCGCAAGGGACTGGTCCTGGCATGACTCCGTAGCGCAGTCTCTAACTCCGTATATGAAGTTCTGTTTGGTGCAGAGGCACGATGGTGCAATGTCGGAGCAACCAAGCACGGAAGCCTGGCTCAGCATGTTGCTGACGCAGGTTTTCTAGATACGCAAGTAATTAGTTTCGAATAATTCGACGTGATGATATTCAAGAAAACTTGATTAAATCGTCTAGAGTCAGGAGGGGGACACGAGAAAAATGACTTACACCGCACTCTGGGAAGTCCTGAGGATAAGTGATGTCCTGGGCTGCAGCCAAGGCCGCGCCGACGCTGACAAGGATGGCGGAGGTCTTCATCTTGGATGATGTCGAGTGTGGGATATCGAAATATCGAGACGCGTTGAATGCCTACCAAGAATAATAAGAATTTCTGCTGTCAAAAGAAGATCGTAGAAATGGATGCTCAAAAAGAGTGCAAAATTCTGAAGATGCGTTGGGATGTGAAGGTGTTTACAGTTGCGATGCTTGTGGAAGATGGAAGATGGATGGATGATGTAGTAGTTCTGAGTCTTGATGTGGGAAATGTTGTTGTGGGAGACGAAAAGATAAATTGGAAACGGGAAATGGGAAATAGGAAATAGGATTTCAAGATTTCGAAAGAGGGGGAAAGTAGTTCGATTTGTTCATCGGCGGACAGAGACAGCGAGGAAGGAGCACGGGTATCGACAAGCAGGTACGATACTTATCTAACCTCAGAGGAAGGCGCCCACCTGAGGATTCCGTCTGAGGAGGTAATTTCGTTCGGCTGTGTATGTGCTTGTGTGATGTAAGACACGAAACGAGGACGTAGGAGGGAATCAAGCTGGGCACGAAGAGGTGACTACCTAGGTAGCTTCCAAGGTTGGGAAGGAGGGAGGAGAGTACATAGGTTAGGTAGGTGCGAGGTATCACAAACCACTAGGTACAAGATACCAACTAGAAAGATGAAGGCGAACGGTGATGTGATGCGATGCGATGTGCAGGTACGCGACGTGTAAGGTCAATGAGTAGGAGAAACCATTCAAGGGTCTAATATGATGGTAGATGTCCAGCTATCTACCAATATCATCATAATAAACGGATGACTTACCAAATAAATGGGGAGGATATCGAGTTGATGACTACACGAGAGTTGAGGTTGATGTGGTGAAGGGAAGAAGGAAGAAAGAAGATAAGAAGTAACGGTTTCGAATATTCGTTACTTGATCAGCTTTTCACGTGGGGAATAAAATTGTGAAGAACGTGTGAAATAAAACAAACATGGACGTCGGTTCATATGATGTTTTTAAATAAGTGATTGTTCATACTGGTTGATAGCTTGGGTCATACCCTGGAGAAAAATCGACTTCCAAGGTTGTTGAATAATACCTAGGTACATTGCATCTCCATACAAGGGGCAGGTACCTACCTATCCCACTATGTACCTATCGTCCTATGTGCATTAGGTAATTTGATTGCTATACCCCAAGTCACCTAGTTTCGGCACGTATTCTCGTGCAACTAGCAATTACCTACATGAGATCCATTAGCTGAGCACCTGCCATGTGTGTATGACGATATCAAATGTATTGTACCTTGGTATAGACCGACATTACAGCTTCCCAACCTCCAGGCTTCCAAGGTTGTTGATCTTAATTAGTTAGGTACATAGTAGTTGATACTATCACTAACTAATAGTATAGTAGGTACCTTAGTGCTGGGTTATACCTCGATCCGTATTTCCTGTTAGGTGACTTAGCATACCTAGTACCTACCTACCTAGGTACTCAGCACGAGATTTGGCAGCTTAGATCGACTTACATCATAAAATAAGGCATCAACCGGGTGCCTCGCTGTGATAGACTAGAAAGCCGGGCTAGACAGGGCAGCAAAATACGGGATGAACTCATTGACGTTTATGGATTGTACCCCATTGGTGACGACTCTTGAGCATGTCTTTGCTGGCCGAATAAGTAAATATTGGATGATAGTGTGCGCAAGTAACACTAGCCGTTACGAGTAGAAACATGCATGATTGCACTTATGATATCGAATAGTATCATTGGCGTCGATGACCAGAATATTTCCACCATATCCACTTGATATGTACCACTATGTCTCCAACAAGAATACGTAAGTTATTGATGGTGTAGAAATCATCTCATGATAGCAAACTTGCCTAGGTGCTTAAACAAATATCTAAGTCACGGCATAATTCTAACAAAGAAACAAGAAAATGGACCTGATGTCACAAATGTCACAAATGTCAATTAGTTAGCAGGTGGACTTTCCAGATCTTCGATGCCTGACTACCCAGGTATGATGTTATTAGCTTCAAGTTGGTAGTTGGTTAAGAAGGAAAGCAAGAAAATTCTAAGGTAAGAGTTGTCGGAATTGGTAATTTGATTTAAGGCGGAGGTTAAGCTACCTGCAAGGGTTATTGCGACTAAGGGAATTACTGCGTATGGACAGCTGGACATGCCACTCTAGCTATTTGATTGGCCAATGATATCCAGGGCTATGCAGGCCACTGTAGATTACTTGGATTAGTACCTGCTATAAGGGCCACTAGCTCTAGTACCCGCGTCATGGGCTAGCTGTAGGTTCCTAGGCTAGTACTTACTAGTTGTGTTAGAACTTGATACTTATGGTTGTTAGGTCTGGGAGGTAGCTAAAATATTAAATTAAACATGAATAGTTTTATTTTGGAGAGGTAGTGTATTGAGATGATATTATAATTGAAATATTGCTGTAGTGCTTTATTTGAGAAGAACATTTGAAAGTCGAAAATGCAAGGAACAGTTGTAGAAAAGGTCTACCAAGGTACCTAAGGTACTATGTATCCACTATTCTGGTTTACCAGTGATGTCATAAACCTTGACAACCAATAGGTACACTAGAATGGAAACTCCCACTTGCTTGCTTGCCATCTTGCCCCGCATGAGCTGTTGTCTTTCCTAGTACCTGGTCCTGATAGCCACACTTCTGCCACTTCAACTCCTCCACTTCAACTCCTCCACCCCACCTGCAAAAAAAAAAAATCTATTGATGGAAGATTCTCCGATTCAACAACAAACCAACCTATTAGCATATCAATCTATGTCAGTTTTCAAGGCTGGTGCCAAGTTTACCGTGTTACCTACCATGTTGTTAAAATTGCAACATCTGCGATGTGAATAATGCTAACAATGCTAACAATGCTAACAATGCTATCTGTGCTCTGCTGTCCATACCTACTATCGAATGAGGTTCTTAACTGGTGGGCTGTGACCAGCGAAATATACACTATTCACCTACCTGCCTACCTACCTACCCAGCTACCTACATTAGAGGATCCATGGCTCGACAAAAAGCAATACGGGTTTATTGGATCTAGTGGCGGGAGCAGGGAGGCCTCGTCAAATTGATCAGCCGATGCCGATGAGATTGCAGAAATCGCATAAATGGCAGAAATCGTTGATGTCACATCAGGTTACCATGGCTACAATTTTACCTTGAACTGCTTACCGTCTCAATGTGTTCCGGCATCATGGTTTGATGCCTTTACGTGTGCTACTCTAGCCACCCGTAACCAGGCAGCTGCCAGGTTATCAAGCTGCTAAGCATATGCGGTTATGGGAAGAAGAATAACAACAACAACTCACTCCTCTTCTCTTCTTGATCTACGAGATTAGTGGGTCGGCCGGAGCTCCCATCCGAATCCAATCGCGCAGCTTCTCACCGTCTCTTATATCAATACCGGATTCGCGGGGCTGGACCTATCTATACCTATCACACCTATCCTACACATAACCCGATTACCACCTAGGAGGTAATTGTCCTAGGTACTGAACGGAAGCCGACCTTCTTCCTCCAGCAAACTTCTTGCCGTGCTAATCACCTTCAAATTTCCAATCTACCAAGCCAGGGGCCGAGAGTCATCGCCGGGAAGAAAACCTCCTCTCCAAGTGAAACACCTGGAAATTTGTACAACTCTTCCGTGCGACTTTCGGTGGCGTGGCGAACACAAAAAAAGAAAGAAAAAAACCTCCCCCTTACCGCTTGCCAACCACTGCAAGCTGTATGTTCCACCGCGAAGGGACGGCTGAGAGCACTGACGAATCATCCACCTCATCCCGCTGCCAAAAAACCTAGCCCTCCCTAGTACGTAGATGGCAAATGCACTAGTGCCTTGATTGAGGTCCTGCCTACCTAGGTATACATACAGTACATAGCCACATCGTCATCAGTCGAGTGACAACAACTTCCATTTCCCATCTTACCTATCATGGCCATGTTCCACCCAAACCCGCCCGCCTGCCGTGTGCTCTAGCTCGACGACGCCTTGCAGCATGGCTGCCGGTAGGCTTGTCGAACCACGCGGTTCGCTACTACACTAGCTAAATGCTGCAGTCGCTAAGGTAACCAAGTCCTCTTCTATAGACAAAAGGGCCGCACCCTATCGAGGGACATGGCTGTAAGCGGCAAGGCCAGGTGAACTATGTGCGACGACCCCGGCGTTTTCTCGTGCGATGTCTCGCCGGCGCTGTAGGACGCGTGTCCGGCGCACTGAGAAAAATTTACGAGCTCGTCGGAAGTCCGGCGCGCGCGTGATGTTTGATCCAGTTAGCAACCCATGCGTTCTCATTTGATAGAAGGCAGGTGGCAGGTAGGTAGGAAATTGCCCGACTGGCGTTGGCTCGCTGGTGGATGGCAAGGAAAACATGTACGCAGGTAGGTTATAGAAGACATCGCCACCAAGACGCATACTCGCAAGTACGACAATGCTGTGATCGATATATGGCTTCGACATAAGTGCAATTGACTGCCTAACATAGGTATATTTAAAGGACGAGTAGTTCTATTTGCAAACTTGGAACATTTATATCCAGCGCTCTTTAGCTTGCTTGAGTGATGGGAACCTCATCTGTATACACTGACTACAGGCCCCAAGAACGAAACGCCTCGCAAACCCCACCCATCACGCGAAACATAAAATTTCCACTCATCGAAACTCATGTAGTTGTGCCATTAGAAAGAGGAAGCAAATTTTTGCCCAGCTCATCGTCCGGTTTACTGAATGAAGCAGATGTCAGCCTTGCGATACTTCTACATAATTGATATGATGGGTTCTAGTGCAGACGGTTTACATGTAGCTATTTATTTACACCACACACGCTACTGACGTAGGACATGTTCATTATCATATTTTCATTGACCTATATCTTATAGGAAAAGCAGCTTGCATAAGCCGCCGTCGGATGCGCGAATAGGCATCTAGAGATAACGCGAGACAATGCGTTAGGAAACGATGAGAAATACCATATAACTCATTCAAAACGCATATGCGCGAGCTTATCAAATGCCTCATGAAGCCCAACCATTATACAATCGCGTCGATGCGTGGCATTTACTGTTTTGCTTCTTTACGAGGCCCAGGCAATGCGCCAGGCAGACCGGGATCTGAAGCAACCGAATTCCCATTATGTCCATCATCAGCCACGTATCGTCGTCACTTCTTCATCTCGTCAGATTCTTTAACCGCTGCACATGACGCAGGATTCGGGGTTCTCGATACTACCTATATAGCTGTTAGTGTATGCTAAATGTAAGAGGCATTGTTTACTCCAACTTACAAGCTAAGACGGCATCCGCATAGATATCGTACTCGCGCTCTTTGCTCTTGTCCTCTTTATCTTCCTCTTGGGAAGACTTCTGGCCTTCGAGGGCCGGCTCCGGAAGCTCCTCCACTTTGATCTTCTCCGATGGCTCCGTAGCTAGAGCCTTGGGGCTCTCACCCTCGTCCACGTCTGCCTTAAAAGGCACGGCCTTGTTCGGTGAAGCAACTGGTCGGGCTACCTTGACATCCGAAACAGGGGGAGGTGTGGTGCTAGGTGTCGGCATCCCATTAAGAGCCGAAGCAACCAGGTTGTTGCTCGAGTCATCTCGCTTAACATTAACGGGCCTAGACATGCCAGTGGATGCAGAGGAGTTGTAATTTCCAGGGGGGGCTCTCTTCTTCAGCATGCCTGACCTGGCCGCATTCGAGTCTACAATCTTGAGAGCTTCCTGGTCCACAGTAAACTGAATGGGTGCAGCGGCAGCTTGGGTACGTAAGTAGTACATGCCAGTCTTCAGGCCAAGCTTCCAACCAGTGAAATGCATGCTGGTAATCTTGCCCATGGTAGGATCTCTCATGTGAATGTTTAGCGACTGAGACTGGTCGATGAACGCACCGCGGTCAGCGGCCATCTGGACGATAGTCCGCTGAGAGATTTCCCAGACGGTCTTGTAAAGAGACTTGATGTCCGCGGGAATGTTAGGAATATTCTGGATTGAACCGCCTTCGGCGATAATACGGTTCTTCATGGCATCAGACCAGAGACCCATGTCAACGAGGTCCTTCAGTAGCCAGGGGTTGACAACCTGGAACTCGCCAGCAAGGACACGACGGGAGTAGATGTTGGATGTGTAAGGCTCGAAGCACTCGTTGTTACCCAGAATCTGGGAAGTGCTGGCTGTGGGCATAGGGGCAACCAACAGGCTGTTACGTACACCGTGCTGCTTGATTTGTTCCTTGAGACTTATCCAGTCCCAGAGGTCCGATGGGGTGACATTCCACATGTCATATTGGAGGACACCCTGCGAGACGGGGGAACCTTCATAGGTGGAGTAAGGACTTTCGACCTTAGCAATCTCCATAGACGCAGTCAAGGCGCCATGGTAGATTGTCTCGAAGATCTGCTTGTTCAGCTGCCTCGCCTCTGGTGACTCGAAAGGCATACGCAATGCGAGGAACGTGTCAGCAAGACCTTGAACACCAAGACCGATGGGACGGTGTCGCATGTTGCTGTTGCGGGCCTCCTGAACAGGGTAGTAGTTCACGTCAATGATCCTGTTCAGGTTGTGAACGACTACTTGGGCAACCTCGTGCAACTTCTGGAAGTCAAAGTTGCCTTCATTATAGTTAACAAATGACGGCAAAGCTAGGGAAGCCAAGTTGCAGACGGCTACCTCGTCGGGAGCTGAGTACTCGACGATCTCTGTGCACAGGTTCGAGCTGCGGATAGTGCCGAGGTTCTTCTGGTTGCTCTTGCGATTGCAGGCGTCCTTGTAGAGCATGAAGGGGTTACCGGTCTCGGTCTGGGCTTCGAGGATAGCGTACCACAGCTTCTGGGCCTTAATCGTCTGACGACCGCGACCTTCTGCCTCGTACTTCTCGTATAGAGCCTCGAACTCATCGCCATAGATATCAGCTAGGCCGGGGCACTCATTGGGACACATGAGAGTCCACTCGCCATTCTTTTCAACACGCTTCATGAAGAGGTCAGGGATCCAGAGAGCGAGGAAGAGATCACGAGCACGGACTTCCTCCTTGCCGTGGTTCTTGCGAAGGTCAAGGAACTCGAAAACATCCGAGTGCCAAGGCTCAAGGTAGATGGCAAAGGCACCAGGTCTCTTATTGCCACCCTGGTCTACGTATCTTGCAGTGTTATTGAAGACACGGAGCATGGGTACAATACCGTTCGAGGTGCCATTCGTGCCGGCAATGTATGAGCCGGTGGCACGAATGCGATGGATGTTAAGACCAATACCACCAGCCATCTTGGAGATCATGGCACAGGTCTTGAGAGTGTCATAGATACCGTCGATACTATCGTCCTTCATGTCGACCAGGAAGCAAGATGATAGCTGTGCCTGAGGTGTTCCGGCATTGAAAAGAGTAGGCGAAGCATGTGTGAAGCACTTGCTCGACATCAAGTTGTAAGTCTGAATGACCTTCTCTATATCATCACCCCAGATGCCGACAGCCACACGCATGATCATGTGCTGGGGTCTCTCAACAATCTTTTCGTTCAGTTTGAGTAGATAAGATCGCTCCAAAGTCTTGAAGCCAAAGTATTGGTAGTTGAAGTCTCTGTCATAGACAATGGCGGAGTCGAAGTCCTCCTTGTGTCTCATGACACATTCGTAAGTCTCCTGGGAGATCATAGGAGAGGCTGTCCTGTTCCTGGGATTAACGTAGTGGTAGAGGTCGCTGATGACAGAGGACCATTGCTTCTTGGTCTGCTTGTGTAGGTTTGACACGGCAATACGTGCGGCAAGGATGGCATAGTCAGGATGGGTGACAGTCATATACGCGGCGGTCTCGGCTGCCTATAGGAGATGGTTGGTTAGAAGGCAACTAAAGCCAATTCGAAGCTGGAAGTACTCACGAGATCGTCAAGCTGTACTGTGGTGACACCTCCATAGACACCAGAGATGACCTTCTGGGTAATGGCAACTGGGTCGACATGGTCCGTGTCGAGACCGTAACATAGTCTCGAGACACGAGCTGTGATCTTGTCAAACTGGACGCGCTCTTGGCGACCATCTATATGCGTCTTAGTGAGTGACTGGAGTAGAAGAAGGCATTTGGAGATAACATACCACGCTTCTTGACATACATGGTGAAGGTTGGGGTGATGAAAACCTAAGAGGTAGCAGAGAAGAAAATGTGATCAGGAAACGGAGAAGGCGGATGAAGTAAGGCTTAGTCGATTAGAATGATCAATTCAAATCCACAACTATCTGTACCGAAGAGCATGCAGATTTAATTTACGCTGTATGATGTAGTGTCCTGTTGTGGTTGATGTTGAGTGGAAGAAGTTTTAAGAGAAAGAGACTTGAGGACGGTGGAGACTTAAGTAGAAAACGCGTTCCTCCGTTCCTGCTTAATTGTTAATTGTTGGCGCGTCTTTAAAGTTAACCTAGCGCGTAAGGAACAACACTACATAGTACCTACCTAGGTACCTACTAATCCGTACCTAGGCTGCTACCTACCTGGTAGGTAACACCAAATCAAGGGATCTCGGATCAATCAATTAAACTAAACCTTGTTGCTAGGAAGCAAGTGGGCCTGTTGCCAGCTGAGTTCACTTGAGAATTAATCAGCAAGTGCGACAAAAACCACTGGACGCGCCGGGGGTGACACACGAAGTTCTCGTTATAGATAAGATCGATGGATACGATGGGAAACACATATGTCAGATCACGATTCTGATTTTATTTTTTCAAGCCCTAGGTAGCAAAGGGAATTGAATTTCTGATACCTACAGTAAAATATGCTTTTTATACATTCTACTAAGTACCTATTTCTTATGTCTTTAGGATATTCTGGCTTAAGTGCTTGCAGTTGCAGTTGTTTGTCCTATTTAAACCCCTGTTCACATCCGAACATAAGATTCTCTCGTTTGCCCCGCACTAAATTGATTCGCGTTATCCTGAAGTCGTGCCTGTCTGCCTGTGTAACATCGGTGTCCACCCCCTAGTCAACCCCACGAAAGCACGTGATAAGAAGCAAGCTTATGTAATTGGCAAATCTTAGGGTACATATGAGATGTACTTTTGACCTATACCTAAATCTCATAAACCTTTGAGAAGCCTACCTTGGTACCTAATAACCCATATCTGAAAGTGAGTCACTAATTCCTCTCGGCGTGTGTCATCTGAATATCACTAGTCCGATGGATCGTGAGAAAAACTAACGGTATTACAGGAGGACGATAGTATAACTTTCTAAGAAAGAATGAGGTCTCGTTGAGATACCCAGCTCTTGATGCTTCAACGGAGTGCAGCTGTAGTTCACCTTACACGTTCTAGCGTAAAGAACTTGTCGGCTCAAGGAATTCTTGTTAGATCTTTTTCCTCTTCAATACACAGGATGGCTACTGATGCGCCGGCTTCTGTATCTGGTGCTGCTCTGGCGAACGAGGCAGCTTATAAACCGCGATATATCGATGTAAGCGAACGCTTCTGACGATTTCTACACTCATATATCGTCTCTTATTTACTACAATAGTAATTCAATAACTAGCCTCTTACGTCCCTTAGCTATCTTCTCTGCTATGTGATGTGTGCTATTCGAACATGTTTTCTAATCGTCTCTTCATTCTAGATCGGAATCAACCTCGCAGACCCAATATTCCGCGGCTGTTATCACCACACCCAACGACATCCCGACGACCTAAGTGCTGTAATATCAAGAGCCCATGAAGTAGGCTGTGAGAAACTCGTCGTCACCGGTTCTGATTTGACAAGCAACAGAGACGCGCTCAAGGTAGCTAGGCAATACCGTAAGTAGTATGGGACGCTATTTACCTACCTAGGGTAGTAAGCTCTTCTGATGCGGCGTCGGGGTAAGCTAACGAGGCGGAAGCCGGTACTGTATACGCGACAGCTGGTATACACCCATGCTCCAGCTCCATATTCGCCGCCACCCTCTCCGATGTGGATATACACGGGCACATCCTGCCCCATGTCAACGACACCTCTCAGCCCATCTCCGAAGACCACGAACCGGACACAGCTAGGACCGCGACGATCATCTCCGAGCTCCGGGCCTTCATCGAAGAAGCACGGAGCGGCACCTCGAGCCCGAGCCCGCTCGTAGCCTTCGGCGAGTTCGGGCTCGACTACGACCGGCTGCACTACTGCCCCAAGGCGATCCAGAAGCACTCGTTCGCAGCGCAGCTGGACCTAGCCGTGTCGCTGCAGCCGCAGCTGCCTCTATTCCTGCACTCGCGCGCGGCGCACGCCGACTTCGTCGCGCTGCTGAAGGCCAAGCTGGGCCCGCGGCTCGAGAAGCTGGAGCGCGGCGCCGTCGTCCACAGCTTCACCGGAACCGCCGACGAGATGCGCGAGCTCGCAGGCCTGGGCCTGTACGTCGGCGTCAACGGCTGCAGCTTCAAGACCGCGGAGAACTGCGGCGTCGTCGCGGATATCCCCCTCGACCGCCTCATGCTCGAGACCGACGGCCCCTGGTGCGAGATCCGCCCCAGCCACGAGGGCTGGAAGTACCTGATAGAACCGCCGAAGCCTGCCACCGCGAATCTCCCCGACGCAGAAGTGACGAGCAATGGCGACCCGTCGGAGCCGGCCGCGCAGCAGCCGCGAAAGGGCAAGCAGCAGCAGCAGCAGTCGAAGAAAGCGGCGAAGAAGAAGGAACCCGAAGTGCCGGAGCGCTTCAAGGTAGTCAAGAAAGAGAAGTGGGTCGAGGGCGCCATGGTCAAAGGGCGCAACGAGCCGTGCATGATCGAGCGGGTGGGCAAGATCGTCGCCGGCATCAAAGGGGTGTCGGTAGAGGAGGTGTGCGAGGCCGCTTGGCGGAACACGGCGAAGGTGTTTCCGGTAGATGGATAGAAATTAGAGACGCATCAGATAAGATGTATAGACGAAGCGTTTGCATAGAAGAGAGAAATAGACAGAATTATTCTGCAGGCAATTCCGCAATTTCTTAATTTTCCTTCGTATTAATTCACTTCATTGGGGTATATAGACCTATCCGGACAAATCCCCTTCCCCTTATCGAAGAAGACGGAGAAAAAACGCCCCAAACCATGCATGCTTTCGCATTCGCATCCGCATCCGGTAATTTCGACCGCAGCGAGGCAAGAAGTAGGCTCAACGTATTTATTCATACCCCCGAGCCCCTAAACCCTCTTATCCTACCATGCCGCACGGCACCAATCGTGACTCCCTCCTCGCCCGTCATCCACCCGGGCATCCTCTCGCCATCCACAATGCCCGCCTCGACTAGCTGCCGTACGCCAGCGAAGACGTGTGAGCCATGGAGCGATAGTCTAACTCGCGGAGCCCAGCTTCGTTCCCCTTCGCGGAGCCCCCCTCTTGCATGGCTGTCTTCCACATCCTCCAGGTCCTCTTGCGAGACGCTCAGCTCAAGGATACTCTGGCGGCCCTTGGACTTACGCCTCGACGTTGCAGCCGCGTCACCCGAATCGGTGTCTCTCCAGGCATCAGCCTCGTCGTCACTAGCGATTTCGACCGGAAACGGGTCCTCGATCAGCACGTCCAGCCTCTCTGTGCCTTTCCCATCATCCATCTTCGCGGCATTCCCGAACCTGGCCTGCGCAGCAACTCTCGCGCGTTTAGCCTGCCTCTCATCCTCCTCCTCCCTATGATCAAAATCCACTTTCCTACGCTTTCGATGGTCCCTATCCGGCTTATCCTCATCAGCATCAGCAGACGACGCCTCCGACAACGGCGGTGATGGCAGCATCGTCTGCAGCGGGCTATCTGCCTTTATGTCCTTCGAGGCGGTGCCGGCATACACGCTCCACCCGCCACCTGCGGCGTTCGTGCGGCCCGCCCCTTTGACGACCAGCATGGCAGCCAAGTTCTTGGTCGTGAGATTGGTGCCCTTGAGGGTGTAGCGCTCGCGGGGGCGCGATAGTGCCTTCGGAATACCCTCGACGATGAGGGCGCGCAGGCTCTTCGCCTCACCCGCTGCGCTGGCTGCCGAGACGGCACCTGCGGCTGCGGATTTGGAGATGTAGATGTGCGGCGACGCATCCGGGAAGACAATGTAGATGGTTCGCGAGGCATCGAAGCTGGTGGTCGCGCCAGTGCTACTAGGACGGCCGCGATGCCGGGTCGAGACCGCAAGGTCGGTGTTGTAGGGAGAGTCGACGATGAAGACGCGGAGGAGTAGGAGCGGCATGCCCTTCGGGCGGTCAAAGTTGTAGTGCGCCTTGACGTCGGGGAGCACTTCGGCTTGTAGGTTCTGCAAGAAGGTAGAGGGATGAAAGCGCGGCACCGAGAGGGTTTCTTTGTCAAGCCTTTCTGGACCCTCGGCGTCGTCCTCGTGGTCTGGAGTCTTGAGGCGCTGGATACGGTACGCGGACCATTTCAGACTACCCGAATGATCGTACATATATTGTAAGTCTGCCATCGCTAGTTGGTACAGACTTAGCCCATAGCGCCAGTCACCTTCGAGGATGCGATCCACTACTTCGCGGCGGCCACCTTTGCGTGCTTGCATGGATTTGTAGAGCTCTCGCAGCTCCTCGAGTGATGGCGCAGGCGGGTAGAAATCATCCTCGTCCTCGTCATCATGGACGTCCGGTCGGCGGAGAAGTGGTGGGCATAAAGATTGGTTTCGTTCGTCTAGCCAGTCTAGAACGAGCGATAGGAGGGATGGTCGTGAGAGGCGGTTGAGAGTTTTGATTACGGTATTGTTCGTAGGATCGACTCGTAAGGAGGAGGAGAGACGAGCGGTCGTAGGCAACGATAATCGCGCCATCCCTTCTTAAGTCTCTGGTATAGGAGGTACAGCCAGAAGGATTGTCTATGATTCTGAATCGATCGGCGTATTGGTTGTTAACTGTACCTAGGTAGATATCATCGACATTGATATTGGCGGGTTGAAGCTTTTGAAGTGGGACACGCGACGCGTCGGAGATTCTCCCATATCTGTAAATAATAGCCAATCGATTGCTTCAAGCTTACCTAAGTAGTAACCATGTATGAAGATAATAACTAAAATTGGATTATAAGCTACCTATGTACACAGGCAGGTAGAGTAGAAAATGAATTCACGGGATATCATATTAATACACTATTATAAAAGCTTCGGAAGTTGAAAGTTGGAAGTTGGAAGTAATAAAGTTGGTGTTTTTTACAATTCTAAGATCATGGATAGAATTCAGGGCTCCATAGGTACCTAGGTATCTACCAGGTGGTTGCCAGTTGGCTGATTACATCATGGATCTCCTTCCTTTCCTGGTTCGTACTACCAATGCACTACCTAGGTATTTATCATGAGAAGTTGCAATGCACCCGGAAACATTTACATATGTAGTTGGAGGTAGGTCGACAACAATTTATAAATACTCCATCTAGGTAGGTAGCTAATGAGAAATTGGGCTTCCAATTAGGGGAATCCGTATTAACTGTTGCCCTCCAGGGCGGGCTGTACTTGGGTTTCCGCGGCAGAGCGCCGGAAGAAGGGAATGGGAATGTTAGGTAATATGAACTGTACGTACCTGGTACCTGTCAACGTAAGCGACAAGATGCCGAAGGTCCGAATCGCCCGAGGTTATATTTTACATACCTAGGTACATAGGTACCTCTAAACCTTAGAATTGGAAGTTGGAGGTTACCCTGAAAAATAATGAACCCCACGTTAAACGATAGCGGATGGTACTGCATAGGTACGTGCAGACCTTGGCGAGAAATCGCGGGATGATGCATTCCTTCCTTCCTGGGTCCCATGGGTAAGGGTGCACGAACCGAGCAAGCAGCGCATGCATAGATGGTTTGTGTGATCTGTGTGATGTACCTAGGTATGTAGGTCAGTCCCAGAGAGGTATGGTAGATCTATCGTTCGAAAATATTCTACGAATCTGCGAATATACACCAAGCTACACGAACCTATTATAGAGCCGAGTGATTATTCGTGATATTATTATATAGGAGGTACCTAGGTATACTACCATTAGATACGGATACCTACCTAGGTACCTATGTAGGTATGTGTATCAGAAATAGTAGCAATTGACGTCAATAATCATGATGCCGGAACGTCGATATGTGTATCGTTTTCGTTGTGTGCATACTCTGAGATCATATTCGGATTATATCATCATAGAAGTGTCGATCCTGACTCGCCACCGACTTAACCTTAGGGTATAGAAACCTACCTAGGTAGGTAGATACCCTAGGTACCTAGGTACCTAGTGTTGGTAGCTTTACCTTGCTACACATTGCGAGCAACAATTACCTGATAGTATCATGAGATAGAGATTATGCGTCCCCATACTACCTTAGGTACCTACGTAAGCCTATTCTTCCCCGCCCATTGGCCTAGTACTTGATTTCTAAGCAAAAGAGTAATACTGTTTGGTCAACGATAGTAAAAAGGGGGGCCTCTCCAATTACACTCCAATATGTGCTCCAACGCTCCAACTGGCAACGCTCCAATTACTTGGGTGCATACTAGCGATCGCAGCTAGCTAGAAGATCCATGTTGTTAGGATGGAATGGTAAAAGTAGGAGACGGGAGAAAACGCTGTTCGGGAATTAGGCAGGTTTTTTATGTATTTTAATAAAGACAATATGCAAGACAGTCGAAGATAGTCAGGGTCCAAGTACGGTTCGTAGTTCCAGGCAGATTCGATAGTGGGGGTTCTAGTATAAATATCCGCGGGCGCGTGGGCGATGTGGGATACTGGGAAAGTTTAGAGAATTTAGTTAGCTTTGATTGGTTAAAAACAGTTTGCTTGACTAATGGCCCATCCACTCAAAGCCGGGCTGAATCCCATTTGAGGTATACTCGGGTCCAGGATCGTGAGAGGTAGTATCCACGGTTATGCGTATGTATAATATAATACATGTATGCATGTCACCTCATGTGCTACCTCAATTGAAAATCAGATAATAACAATTTATGCTTCTCTTTTTCAAGTCTTCATCCTCCTTCAACTTGTCAATAATCTCGAAGGAGGAGTTTCCGAATTATTCGGCAATTGGAAGGTTTATAGAAGAGAGGAGAGTATAGGTATGGTACTTGATTAAGATTAGGTACCTACCAGGTATACGAAGAAAGAGGGGCTACACTAGGTAGAGGGGCTCTTAGTTTTTTTTTTTTTCCTCAATTTTTTTAAGCTTCGCCTTTTCCCTAAAGCGTCAACCGAGCGTCAGCTGTTATTGCCTGTAAGACTCAAGGTCCATACCCATCGGAAGCCATCGGTCAAAATCGGCCGTATCTAGCGGCGACTCCAGCCAGCAAACTTCCTAGGTTCCATGTCTCCTTGTTCCGGTCGTTCTTTGACCCACATCGGTTGAACTCTGAAGTACCACTAAAAGGACCACCACCACCTGGGCACATGGGCACTTCTTTTTTACATTTGATCTGACAAGTTCTACTTCCGTCATCTCGCCATTTATTCTTCTGGTCAACTTTCGCCTAACTAGAGCGAAACTACAACGCAAAACTTACGATTACGCTTGAGTCTAATTAGCAGTCGTGTACATATTACGACGGCATTGTTGCCATAGGGGGATATTAATTCGACCCGACTAATATCTCCAATTCCTCACGATCCAAACGACGTAGCGGTCATAGAAGAAAAGATGCCGCCCAGTTATTCCAGTCGGCGCGGCCAGGCCGTGAACGTGTCGCAATTATTACAAGACCTTAATAGAGTACCGGAACCTCCTGCAGTATCGGAGGAGAACCTACGAAGTCTCGACGATGAACTTGCTATGTTCACGAACACCAACTTTATTGATTGGGATGCAAATGAGAGCCACCGACAGCAGCAACGGCCGCAGCAGGCTCCTAGTGTCAGTTTGGAGACACAGTCGTCGACATCACCTACGGAAGAGGGGCCTATTGGAGAAGATCTAGCAGGATTCGACTTCAATCTACCAGGTTAGTGAATATTTATTCCTTTTGTCATATTAGTTCCGGGGGGGGTTTTTTTTTTCATTGTCTTATTCCAATTCCCATTCCCATTCCCATTCCCATTCCCATACCCCCGATTCATCGATTCCTCCAAAGTCAATTGACGATGGTTTTGCTATTTCCTTCCCCGCATTGATGATTGCGATGCGGCGTTGCACAATGGCGTGTGCTTTCACCTTCGAAGGGTCTTGGGACAACAGCCTTGCTCAACCGTTCGCGTGCCTTGCTAGCACTACCCTGTCTGCCTCCAATCGCCTATGACTGGGCAATGGGGTGGGCGGCGGCGCCTTGTTGCTGCAACATCCAAGTCCAAGTCAATGAGATGTGAGAGTCGGGATGGGGGGTCCGCAATCAACCAAGCGGACTCCCTCATCTTATCACAGGCCGGCTTAGTCTGGTTCTCATCATGTTCGCCCCACTGGGCTTTGTTTTATACTCGAACAATGATTGGTGCGGGCTACGCCCATGTTGCATTGGCATTGCAGCGATCGGTGGTTTAGGTGTGTTCCGTGCGAGGCCCTGGGGGTCTGCTGTGCTTGCGAAAGATTACCCTGCGATGGCGCAATCGAGCTATGGTGCAATATCCCGTGATCTTTAGGTGATCTGGGGGAAAGGTTATTGAGATGAAGAGCGAACCCAATCCACCAAGCCTGTTGTCGAGAGTTCGCAACATGGCTTGATCTTATATCCTCTTTCCGACACTAAGTCGTCATCGATGATGTTTAGCACCTCAGAAAAGTTCTGGTACTCGTATGTTTTGCGTTTGTCAATTGGGCTATAATTTTTAACCTCGCGTCATGTCTTCAGGAGACTTCAACGGTTTTGACTTTCACCCTTATCCGGCAAATGTCTCGGCTTTCTCGGACAACCTGGGAAACTTGCAACCTATACAGCCTTCACCCACTTTCCCTCCTAATGGCTCGCCGCCGAGCGTCTACGGCTCGTCGGTGCCGCAGACTGGAGAGAAGCGAAAGGCCGCCGACCCTGTAGCCGCTCCGCCGCGCCGGCAGCTCTCCTTCGAGGAGCAGTCGCGATTCGCCGCGGAGGAGGATAAGCGGAGGCGGAACACTGCCGCCAGCGCGAGATTCCGTATCAAGAAGAAGGCTCGCGAGCAAGCACTCGAGAAGCGCGAGAAGGAACTAAATGATAAAGTCGGCAGCCTCGAGGGCCGCATTCAAACCCTAGAGACCGAGAACAAGTGGTTAAGGGAGCTCGTCATGGAAAAGACCGGCGGAAACGAATCGCTACTCTCTTCATTATTAGAGAAGCGTAACGACAAGAAGACAGCGGGTGCCAAAGAAAAAGAAAGCAATGCGAAGAAGGAAGCAGAGAAGGTCTCATAACATACCCCAAGTGTTTAATATGACGGTATACCTTTCAACAGCTTGAAACATTAAATGATGGCGTTATGGGGTTATCATTGTGGGGTTGACGCCATTGGGGGGCCTTGGCTTCGGGGATATATCATGTCTGCTTTCAGGGCAATTTTTGATGAGCTTCACGGATCTAATATACGATTTAAGGACAATGTCCTAGTTACGATTTAACATTTTGGTCTCAATATCGAGAACAGACATTGCTGTGATATGGCACTCATGAATTCATCGTAAGTATACTACCAGCTTCTCAAAACACGATCGTATAAAAAAAAACCATACGTAAGTGAATAAGGGCACATGAGGCTCTCAACCAATCTGTGATTTCATGTTGGCACTCTCACCGGCATTTGCTCATAATCCCGGGAAACTTGCAAGCTTATCATCGGCTCTTTGTTAGCATTCCGACAGACCCGTCACTTGACCCTGTTACATTTGCTTATTAATTAATATAGATTTACTTTTTGGGAATAGTGGATGACTTCTCGACGATTAAGACTAAATAATTAAGCAGTTACCTGGGTACTTAATTGATGTCGACATTATGTAGAATTATCTGTGTAACGATATAGACATTCCTATTACATAACTTTAAGTACGGCATGCAATCACTAAGGAAGCCATATAATATAATTGGCTATCCCATATTAATCAACCTTCCATCTTTAAAGTTGCATCGCACGCCATGCGTCAAACATCACTTCCCATCCTCGGGTTGTCCTTCCGAGGCCTGTCCCTTCCCCCTGAGGGCAGCCAGGCGCTTCTTATTCCGCATGCCGAGGATGCGCAGCGTATTCTGCCGCTCGATCTCGGCCATCTCGTTCCAGTTGGAGATGCGGCTCATGGTCCCGTCCTCGTTGACTACTAGCGGTCCCACTGCGGTGGTTCTGGCGTTAGTATGGTTGTTTAGGAATTGTTCATATTGTGGCGCACCGATATATGTATCCAGGTAAGTGTGTGACTGTCGTGGAATACTTACGGTGATCTAGTTTGACGCCTTCGCCGCCTACGAGGATTTGCGTCGTGTCGCCGGTGTGATCCGGTGCCGGGAGAGGTAGTGGCGTCTTGTTGGACGACGCTTCATGTTGCTCGTTCTCATTATGTGTTGGCGCCGATTCCTGCGACTTGGCGCTAGGGCCCGAGTTCGGTGCCGACGACATTGCTCTTCGTGATGGCGGGTAATTTGAAGGGCGGTAAAGCTGACGAGTGGTGCTGCTCAGAAGCCTGAGAGGGAATTGTTGGATAGGTCTTACCATTTAGTTCTCAAGAGTGTGTCTACCTAAATTAATACCTATTCATCTGACAAGCTCCTGAGGATGTTATATTACTAAAGAACTGTGAGAATTAAGAATTTCAATGCTTAGACTGTCATTCAGGGTTCCAATTGATGGATCTAGATTGGATCGAGATACTTCTTAGAAGGTTCCAGTTGGCTCGCCGGCCTAAGACACACGGACCACATAGCAACTAGTGTATTTACCTAGGTAAATAACAGCCGGAAACTAACCCATCGAAGACTTCAAACCAACCTTACCCATATCTACCTCCTAAAAATAACAACCAGTGGACTTCGAATTATATTTTAAGCCTCCTATTCTCTACCAAGATTCCCCATATAAAAACTTAACATTATTTCATATTCGTCAACAATGAGTTTTCGTTTTCGTAAGCATCTCTTGATGTGCGTACAAGCTGTGTATTACATCAATCTTGAGTTTCGTCGTATGCCGCCGTAGCTGTCGGGTGTAGTGTAGGTAGCTGTTAGGATAAAATAGTAACTAGTATAAAAGAAAGAGCAGCTATATTCTTTACCAGGTACCTAAGGTAGGTAGGTACCTACTTATAGGTAATATTCAATTCGTGGCAGCAACTATCTTACCTAGGTACCTACCTAGATAGGTAGGTAGGTATGCACATGTTGCAACTTCTCACTCTCGGGAAACATCATCATCTCAGAGTTCAAACCCAAATCTGGAAGCCACGGTTGGTAAAGATTCATCCTTATCAATTTCAACCGATCGTAAGTATCTCTCTTCTTTCTCATCTTTTAATAGACAGCAGTTAACTAGGTACAATCCCTCGTTCAAATATTAACCACCTCATTAAATCTCATACATCTTTAGAGATTTTACTTTCGTTTTTGGACTTTAGTTGATAGATAGTCTTACCCTATACGCATTTATTCTACCTAGTGTAGTCGTCGCCAAAATGGGTGCCGTCCAGTCTTCAGCTGAGAACATCCTCAACGCCGGCCAAGCGCTCCACGACCTGAACGAACAGCTCCGCACGCTCATGAAACGCGTGAGTTCTCCACCAGGATATCCGGTCAAGAATCCAACCGAGTCCTACTGGGAGGAAGACCCCCCCTTCCCAAAACTCGTCGACACTCGGATGGATCTGCCATCAACTCGATCTGAAGTCATAATTATTGGCAGTGGTATCACCGCCGCTGCCGTTGCTTACTCGTACCTCGAAGAGTGCTTGCGCATAGGTGTTTGGCGCCGCGTGGTCGTGCTCGAGTCCCGCAGTCTCTGCGGAGGCGCCACGGGGCGAAATGGCGGAAATATAAAGATCGCACCGCACGAGCAATTTGACGAACTTCAAAGATCCTTGGGCCCCAGGCGCGCCGCGGAGATCGTAAGATTTCAATTATCTCACGTTGAGAAGCTGATGGGGTTGTGTCAAGACAAGGGATGGCATATTGCCGAGTGCCGCCAAGTCGAGACCGTAGACTTTTTTCTCACTGAAGAAGAGCGTGATGAGGCGTTCCGCAAAGTGAACGCGGTCAAGAGGTATATACCGGAGCTGATACTGAATATGTGGAACGCGGAGGACGCGCAGGAGGTGAGTTTCACTTCGTAATTTATGTTTATGGATTTCCCTAGCAAAGGAGGTACCGATATAAGTACCTACCTAGATGCTGACATTTACCACTCAGAGGTTTGGAGGAGGCCCTCACGTCAAAGGCGCCATATCATACCTCGCTGGAGCAATGTGGCCATACCGATTTGTAAGCTGTGTGTGGGACTACCTCCTGACCAAGTTCAAACATTTCATCTATATACGGACCAACACAACCGTCTTAAGCATCAGGGCACCGAAACGCGAAGACCATGCTTTCGAAATCATTACATCTCACGACCAGTTTGAGTGTAATCATGTCGTGCATGCTACAAATGCTTTCGCAACCCAGCTCGTGCCGGGCCTGCTAGGTAAGATGACTGGGATGCTTGGGACCATGTCCGCGATGAGGCCAAACCACGATTTCCCTGACTTCAACGGTTCGAGGTCGTGGTACATTTTATATGGGCAATCATGTGACTATGCCATGCAACGACCGACGATCGAGAAAAGGCAGGGTGATGTCATTATCGGAGGGGGTTTCTCACGCTCCAATGGACAGGGCGCGAGCTCGATCGGTGTGTAGGATGACAGCCGGTTGGACCCCTTACCAGTAGCGCACCTCCGAGGGATTTTCCCGACCGTCATTGACCCTCAATATTCGACGGGCTGGCGTACCAAGAAGACGTGGTCGGGCATCATGGCCCAAACCGGAGACCAGCTTCCCTTTGTCGGCAGGCTTCATCCCAAGTTGACCCGGCGCAAGACCGACTTGAGGGAAAACATATACGCAAAACTTCCGGGTGCCGTCCAACCCGGCGAGTGGATCTCGGCTGGTTACGGTGGCGACGGCATGACGTGGGCCTGGCTTTGCGGCACGGCACTGGGCATCATGATCGCAGGTTCCCATCATGTTAATGCTCCGCGAGAGCCTGGAAGACCTGGTGGGCCTCTGATGGCATGGTTTCCAACTGAGCTAGAACCTACACGCAAGAGGGTCGAGAAGGCGGGACTGTCGAACCTTTGCTATCGCTTCTTCTGGGCACTGCTGGCGAGACGTATGGTTCGTCCTTCGGGCTCCGCCGCCGTCGACGGCGGTTCCGATAATGGGTCTACTACCGAAGGTTCTCAAGTTCCTCTACTCTCGCGAAACACCCCTGATCTCGCGAGGTCCAAGAGCAGGTGAGGGCAGTTCTTGCATGCGGAATAGTGATGACATTCTGACTCAGGCAGCGTATTTTCCGATTTCGATGGAACTTATTGATTACCGGGGCTTGTAGGGTTTCATTGTATACCCATGTAGCATCATCAGCGAAGTGGTAAATAGTTATTAATGAACAGCGGAACTTATATGCTTTGACATGCTCCCTTTTTCAATATCATATGCTGACTTATCTCATGTACACAGAGGGGCATTCTGGGGGTTTGCTAAAGGGCGGGGATCATCTTAGATTAGGTGATTGCTACCATTCCTTCTATTTCCTTAGCCCACCTATCTTGCAGCAACATATCGAGATACTTCAACCTTGGTCGAAGCTCAACGAGGCAAGTGATCAGTATGTCATGTTCACTACTTTTTCAACAGGTTGAATGCTCGTAATACATTAGTCCAATCTACTATTGTGATACTGGTCTCAGGCCTTTTCGTCATACCTACCTAGATCATTCTCAGTCAATCCAAACGAGTTCCCTCACTACAGCATCTTCATAATGCCTTCGGTATTCATCCATCGTTGACTGTTCAACTGGCTCGCCATATGTATTCACAAACACGAGTTGTTTCGTATATCTATATGCACTTCCACAGGTGTATCCGTTTTTTATAATAGGCCATGCTTCCGGGGGATGAGGCTCAAGGAACCCCTCGCAATTCCAGACAAGAGATTTATCCATGACGAGTCTTTCCCGGATCTCGAGGTGCTTGAGAACGAAAGGTTGAAAGATGTCAGCTGCCCACTTGTGGATTTGATCGACGATGGATAGCAATCCCATTGCATATACTCGATATCTCACGTCTCCTGACCAGAAAAGCTCTATATTCTGTTATCAATTTTAGCGACGAGGTATACTTTGAGAAGATGGATGTGACTTACGTGGAGCTCACCATAACGTCGAGCCCTGAATATCCTCCACATCGGCCCGCAAGAGGTGAAGGCAAATATCTGATAATCACGACTCGTTCGCCATTGGTACTTGGTGTGATCCGTAGGATCTCGGAGCACGTTATCTAACAATCCAAGATAACGGTCGCAAGCCTTCGCAACTTGGTTCTCTGCCTCAAGCTCCGAGGTTTCGCTCCTCTTAGCCTCGTAGACTGCGAAAGGAAGGATGATGCTCATCGCACCGTTTTCCGGGCTGAGTGAGATACGGGTTTTTCTCGACATGTTTTGAAGACGGTATGAGCCCAGCGGTTCTTTATTGACATCGTCGAAAGCATTTTGGAGTTGTGGATGGAAGCCCAAAGTCGCATCTGGTGTTCGTTTTATTGCCTTCAAGGTACCCTCTTTGTCTGTTGTAAGTGCGGTATATTCAAACTTGTCCCTATCATCTATTTAGCATGATGATGGAGATTCAGAGAGAGATCGTATACATTCGAAACTTAGGATCATCATGGATGCGGCCGAATACATCTTCCCAGGCGCATACTTCCCAGCAGAACTCAGATGTCGTGCGCCGAGAGCAATTACGTTCATTTCTGTCTTGTAATCTCTCTGCCCGCTTATAAAACTCGTCCTTTTCTCCCGATTCTAACCTCCGAGTATATTCGAGATCGTTAACAATTGGGGAAACCCGGCAAGAAGGGTTGCCTGTATTTATCCTTTTACGTGGACTCTCGCCGCCGAGCGACTCTCCATTTGAGGACCTGGGTCTTTTTGTAGATGCCATTCTCTTAGCAAAATAACGATAACTGTTATTAATTTGAGTGAGCTGGAAATAGAGAATGGTTAGGTATGTCACAGAAGTTGTTACCTGTTTTAAAGTAGAATTCGAATGGAAGGCATTGCTGCCTACCTAGGCTAGGTAGGTACTTTGGTAGTATTCGGGGTTCGCCGTTTCGTTCATGTATCGACGGTAAACGTTTCAGCATGGCCAGCTCTACCAGACCTATGACCCAACTGGCTACCTCCTATTCGCTTGATGAGAATTGCACAGCCTCAAACCAAAACCAACCTGTAATACTACTTCATATAAAGACGTTATCTTACACCACAGTAGCTGAACAACAGCCACCTCTAGGTGTTGTAATGCCCATTTCCATATCTTGCTAATAACTACTAAACCTCTCAAAAACTAACCTACCTACTAACCTAGGTTGAATTAAAGCTTTTATAGACGGTCTTCATACCAATTTTAGACCATATCACGCAAATATCGGCATAGTTTATGAATACCTAGGTACCTAATATATTCCCAAGCCTTGTGCATGTTCAATTTCTTCCTAGAATCTTAGATATTTGCATCAGTGGCATCGAGCTGCCAAAATGCGAACAATATGTACATGAATTCGACGTGTTATGAGACGAGAACCTTTGGACAAACTTACTAACCAAAGTCACTTCAAAGCAAGTCTCGGGAGCTTTCTATGCCGTGAACGGGACCTCCATCTGTCTAGCAGCGGCGGCAGCCTTACCTGCCTGAGCAACTTGGAAGGCATTGACAAGAGCCGGGTACCAGATATTCGCCATCTTAGTATCTCCGGCCTTGTTCGGGTGTACACCGTCTCGCAGGTCATTAGTACCGCTGAAGCCCGTGTACTGGTCAACGACCCAGATGGGCGATTCGGTCGTGTTGAGACCTGCCGCCCAGGGGATGATGGCCGTGTTCAGATTCTGGATCTGGGTGTTGTAGCTGCCAGAGCCCATCGGGATGATTTGAGCCACCTAGGTTTGTGAAATTAATTAGAAGTCCTACAGGCTAAAGAGACTCACGCAAAAGCCAATGGCTCAAAGAGTTCAAACACCGTATATAAACATATTCTATACCCGACATAGGCTAAAGGCAGCTGGAGAAGGAGGGGGAGATAGCTTACAACAATCTTCGTATTAGGATTACTGGCCCTCATAACGCCCACGAGAGTCGTGAAAGCCGTAATGATATCAGCAACGGGCTTGTTCTGCTGCACGATATCGTTGGTGCCGAGATGCATCGTGATGACGTCCGCAGGGTTCTGCTGGAGCCAGCCAACTAGCTGCTTCTTGTTGGCAATATCAATGGCAAGGAAGCCAGAATGGCCCTCGTTGTCGCGGTCGTATGTGGAGTCTCCGCAGTTGTTCTCTGTTTTGCCAGATCCGACCCAGTCGACGGATCCCCATTCAGTAGGCTTCAAATTCTCCCAGAGCATTGCTCGCCAGCAGATAATCTCGGTAATCGAATCACCGAAAGGCTTGAGAATCGTTTGATTAGATAGAATAGGTCAAATTCCGGTGGGTTTACAGCCTAATCAAAAAGCAGGCTTACCATGTATCTGAGCGTGGCGTTCTGGGCGGCAGACAAGCCAAGAAGTATGACAATAGGGAGAAACTTCATTATGACGATTGTAGACTACAAAATAACGAAAAGTTTGAAGTTGAGAAGTTCAAGTCTCGATGGGGTAGTTTCTCGTTGATCGACATTCTCAGCCTGCTTCTTATAATAGAGCTTCGCCTCTTTGAGGATTAAGGTCAGCTAAGATGTAGGATCTTACGTAGTACTCGTATTCGTAGGTATCTACCAATAAACGGCTAAATCAGGTAACTACATGTGCGCGAGCAAATAGCAATATGTCTAAGATGCCTCTGGGTTGTCCCCTCAATGCGAGTGCGCCAAACGGCGTCCTACCCTGCGGAGACGATCATTCCGATCCCACGGGGATTGCAAAAAAGACATCATTTCATCCCGATCTATTACCACGTAGCTCCCATGTGGAATAAGACCCCTTACACCACTGCAAAGTAGTAAAATGATATATTAAACTCATAGATTCTCGGAAGCGGGCTGAAGATATATTTATTACTTTTAATATCCATATCAGCGTGCTCCTACATTGGGCCATGACAAATCTAACCTCCTACGTGTTTTCTCCAACTGTGCCATTGCCTTGGAGACGCCACTTTATTTTCTAGCTGCAGGTAGAGCGAATAGGAACGTATCTTCTGGGTGCTTGATAGGCTAGTGTGTACCTTAGAAAAATGTTACCGTGTTAAGTCTAATCGTCTCAAGTCTATCAGCAAGGTGAAAATCATGCCCCGTTTTGAAGCTAGATTATGTCATAACTATTTCAACTCCAGATATATATTATTCATTAGGTCAAATCCATGTCTATCCTATAGCTTCTGTAAAACCAACAAAATAGAAAATTGTCTAGTTCCGATATGACCTAACTCTTATGCAGCACGCCTCCTTCATGCTGTTACATTTTTAACGTTGGCAGTGTCGTGAAAGTGTATAGTGCCTGATGGGCTGCTCAAATATTATATGTTATGCGGATATGCGGATTCATATATCATGCATGTCAGGGCTTGCTTCCCACGTGGTTTTTGATGCCACACCATAAGAATTACAACATCTATTATCCATTGAAAATCCATCCTATTATTGAGTTCCAGGTTATAGTGAAGAGTTTCTATAGAATCAAAGGTGGCGATCGCAGCTCTATACATCTAGGTTAAGTGGGTATTCATAGAGAACTCTTCGTAAAGATGCCGAGGCAACTTGCCCAATTATTCAAATCTAAAATCATGAGAAGGCAAATTATGCAAGTAATTTAAGCCGCTTAACCTACATGCAATGTCTGTGGTCCTTGATAGAGTCTTTCGATGACGGTCACTACGGTTTACCTTACCAGGGACAAGAAAGGGATTAACCTAGAGAAGCGGGAGGAAGGCTAGTAACCATGAGCAGTTGCAAAGCTTTACGTTAGATACCTAGGTACCTATAGTACCTGTAATTACAGGATGAAGTTTTACCAAATAGCCACTGTGGATTATATTGTGTTATTGCCTCCGAGGAGCCAGATACTTTTGTCCCAGCTAAATATAACCAATCAGTGTTGTATATTAACCTAACCTAGTGACACTAGTAGTTAATAGTATTAATGATACGACGAACATATATATTATTTCTTCGCAAGAAACTCGCCGTTCACTAGCAGATAACTATATCTAGTATATATCCCTCACACATGGTATACACAGGAATAAGGTGATAATTACCATGTCTCATTAATGAATACATGAAAATATTTATGTTACATTACGCTACTATAAACCTCGGTGTAGCAACCGTACTTAGATGTCGTGTTTCTCCCGACTTGTAATACAGAAAAGTCCTGCAGCCCCTTAACTAGTGTGCGACAACACTCCTAGATAAGAATGTAACGGGATAGCTTCTCCTCATGAATTGAGAGGATATCTATCATAGGTGGGCGTTGGTTAATTATAATAATCATTTTTAATATAATAATGTTCGCTAATAACCAGCAAAGGCTGCCTGCCGTGACAAGACCGAGGAGTGAAAGGTCTAGGCATGCTTATCATCAAGTAGATGCTTCTTCCCCCTTCAAGCTAATTTAATGGAACAGTTGTCTAAGGTTTTAGATGGGCTATGTGATTGTCGGTGTCCTCTAAGACCTTAACAAGATAATACCTTTCAGAGGTAATGAGTGTTCGTTCGCCCGGATACCGCACCGCTAGGGGACTACGAACGAAAATACAGTTATGCGTATCTCTAGTGTGATTCCTTAAAACCCCCTATGGATATGCAGGCTTATTTCGGTCAGCGCAGGTGTGTTATCCACAAGGACAAGCAGGAACAAGTCTATTTTTTATTCTCCGTAGTAACGCTGATGTAGTCACAACATTTTTAATACCGAGCTCTGAGGCCCGGATAACTACCTAGGTACCTAGGTATTCTTACCAGTAGGTGGTATAGAAGAACCCTCTAAAGATCATTTTATAGTCAAGGTTACTTACTCTGCCCTTAGCGTCTCTAACAAGTCTGTTTGAGATATGAACTAGACATCCTTCTGTTAGTAAGATGCATACTTTTCTATGGGACAATATTTCTGATAGATATAGAAAGCTAATTACTGCCTGTTTCGCCAATTAAAGCACAGTGCCCGTGAGGGCACAAAGCGACCTTGTCATTGTGTAGCTATATCACAGGATCGGCAGCAAAGTGTCTTACTTGAGAACCTTGGCTAGATCAGCATGAATGACCTTGAATGATATGTCCCCCAAAATTTTAGCTGAGTAGATCAGCGCGTATACTACCTACCTACCGATTTACTAGGTACCTAAGTAGATACGAGGAGGAATGATAAAATAGCATATTGTGAACGTAACACAGCACCAGCTAGTCTGACGACTGGCTGCCACCAACCTACCCAGCAAGAAAACAAGGCTTTGTAGCGTTTAATGTGGCCAGTAAGCATAGAAAAATTATAGAATATGAGGCTCCTGCCTACCCCAATTAGCAAGATGTACTACCCACCCCATATCCGGCATGTGATCCCGTATGGAGTGATGGATCTACCCGCCTCTTCAACATTCCTTATTTAGCGTAGTTCTTAACTTTCTAGTAACCCCATAAGCTGATCATATCATATTTTGTAGGTACGCATATGCGACGATGACAGCATGCCCAGAACTCGGCGGATGGGGCGGGTTGCGCCGGGATGGGGTCCGGGGCGGGAACCGAACGAGAATAACGGATGACTCAGATTTTCCTTCCCCAGGCATATGCACTTAGGTTGATAAGTCATACGACCAATCCAGGCAGGCAGAGGCACGAGTTACGATGCCACACCGACCGGCAGCACATGGGTGAGACGAAAGGCGCTTGTAAATACCCGCCCGTGTAAGCCCCCATTGCTTTCGGTAGGTATGTAAGATACACGCATATATGCACGCCTGGTTGATGGCGGGCAATGATGACCTGTGCGAGGATTCCGGAGCCTCGTTTTGAATGAGGGTTAGGTATAAAATGCGGTTATTTCTACGGCATGGAACTATGAGCCGCATCTCAGTTTCTTCTGCCTTCAGGAGCTACCTGAGGCATCTAATTTAAGGCACTCTATATGCCCTGTTTGCTCGAGTATAAATATCCCATTGCTCGAACTTCTTACTACATTGGATACCCATACCTAGACAGGTAGATACCTATTAAATTCAAAATTCAATTATGCCCGGTGTATACAAAAACCACAAGGCGACGCCGATTCCGAGTGCTCAAGCACCTGGACTCTCGTCATCTAGCCTTTCAAAAGGCAAAAGCAGCACGCAAGGAAAGCCCGGCAAGACCGCGGCGGCGCTGAAGCTAGGAAACCGCAGCGGGAGCAGCAGCCACGGCGGGCAACCTGTAGGGCCACCCGGCGGCCGACCGCTGGAAGCAGCCGCGATCCTGAGCAACCCGCGACTGCAGCAAGCAACGGGCATGCACCCGCGCAAGCTATCTTGGTGGGCCGGCATGCAACTTCCGATTGAAGAGCTGGCCCGGCTCCAATGGGTCGTGAGTCTGCCGGACGCGTATCCCGTCAAGCGGCCGAAGGGGAATTTCTAAGCCACGCTAGAATCCCAAATGGAGAAGAGAGGAAGCACCAACATAGATAATCACCACTCAATTCTATTTCGTCATATATTATCGCATTTATTCCTATACGCCAAAGCCGTGCAATTCGGTATTCCAAACAGCAGAGCCGATGCAGGGGTCAAAAAGGGGAGCTATATACAAAAATCTCGCGGCGAGAAGGGTATGCGCGAGGGTGGATCGGATATTCCTGGCCACCTATACTAGGTATATATGAGGTATCATTTAACCGACCATCGACTTGCCAATCTTGCTCTGCCAATCCTTGGCCCTCTCAAACCCGTTCATGTGGAATTGGTAATCCATCAGCGCCTTTTGCACTTCGTCGGGCGTATTTAGCACGAACGGTCCGTACTGCACCACCTTTTGATCGAGGATCTGGCCTGCCACTATCACGAACCGGGCGCTTTCTTTTGCGCTCTCCGGCACCTCGACGAGGACTACGTCGCCTTCCGGCTCGAATACGCAGTTGTGGTACTGTTCGACAGTCCGCTTGCTGTCGCCAGACCCGAACACAGCCGATCCCTCCAATTGGTATGAGAAGGCGTTCCAGCCTTTCGGTAGGGGCTGCGCCAACTTCCCGCCTGGCTTAACCTGCACGTCGAGGATCCAGACAGGCGTGTAGGCCAGGTCCTTGACGCTGTCAACGCCGGCGGCCTGGCCCGAAATGACCTTGATGTGGACCTTTCCATCATCCGTGTCGGCGCTCGGGATCTCGCTTGCGCGCAGGTCACGGTAGCGAGGTTCGCAGGCTTTGAGATGGGCGGGCAGGTCGACCCATAGCTGAAGGCCAACATTGGCGCTGCCATCGGGGTTCTGGCGTGGCATCTCGGCATGCATAATGCCGCGGCCGGCGGTCATGAACTGCAGATCACCGGATTCGATGGTCCCCTCGTTGCCGGCAAAGTCCTCGTGATCGACGGCGCCGTGGAGCAGGTAGGTGATGGTCTCCTGACCTCGATGCGGGTGGTCGGGGAAGCCGGCGCCGGGCTTGATGCTGAAGTGGTCGAGCATCAGGAAGGGCGAGAAGTTGCGCAACTGGGGTGTTCCCACTGAACGTCTTACCCGAGCTCCAGCGCCTTCGCTGTAATAATGGGGGTTAGTGATGGCTTATTCAACCAAGGAGTTTAGGGATTTTAGGTTACATACGCCTGTTCGACGGCCAGGAAGACCTTACGAATCGCGCGGGGGATGGACATCTCGGTTGCGACAAGTTGTTCCCTTGGATTATAAAAGGGAGACTTGGACTCGTACTCGGACTCGGACTCGGCAGATTTCGTCGCTGTCACTGTGGTAGTATCGGTTGCAACGCCACTACTGTTACTCCTTTTATTATAACTGTCGTCGTAGAACTTGTTGAATCTCTCTAAGATAAGGTTGAAAGATGCTGTCGCAATGTCGGATACTTGTTCCCGGAAGACGACGATGGAGAGTATTGCTACAAGAACAGAGATGGAAAGCGACAAAAGCCTCATGAGGGGCGGATGGATGCTACAAGGTATTATTATACTGGATCGAATAGTAATACTAAATCAGGTAGGTCGCGAATCAGGGACGAGGGTGGATGCATTATGTAGGTAGGTAAGTAAGCTACACTAGAAATATCACGAAGATTCGCCCCGTTTTGTGTTTTGTTTTAGAAGATGATGATGTGAAGGTTGCCACGTTCTTGATAAGAGGAAAAAGGTAAAGGGGGGAAGGGGTTAGAGGGGTTAGAGGGGTCACTTACCTGGGAGGTACCCGGTAATCTGGATGTGTCTACCTGGTAATTACCTAGGTACTACCTACTCCTTCCACGAGTTGGTCAGCAAGAATAATCGTTGACAAAATTCCCGACGGTAGGTACCTGGGTACGCAGATACCCCTGCCACTCCAAGCCTTACCAACACTTTACATCAGCACCTGCACATAAATTGAAGACATTCTACTGGCTGTCGTAGATAGGTAGTGGCAGGTAGTACCTGTGTTTCGGGTATCGTACATAACCTTACAGAGCATGGCCCCAGCTAGCCTGGTTCAAGGTTCTTTAAAGCTTGTTGCTGACTGGCCATTTGCCATGGCTGACTTAATTCTTCCAAATCCCCAAATTAAAATTTCCTACCTCCGACGCACCGCAAGCTCCGACACACTTTCTCCTTTTAGTAGCAACTCCGGCAAAAAGGGTTACAAATATATGGACGGCCCGGCTGATGATCATGTAATATGTAGATTTGTTATTACTATTATCCACTTTACTACTACACGTATATATATAGTGTATGTATACCTAGCATCTATATTAGAGGCACTTCGTAGGTATCTAAGGTAAACCTCAGGTGAGCATGTCGACTAGGTAGGTAATCAGCTGTTTCGTATAGGTAGGCGATGGCATTCTAAGAACGAGATATTGGATTATAAATACTATATATACTCAGACCGCCATTTTCAAATTCCTACTTTCATTGAAGGGTGATCGACTGATATACACTAGAGATGAAAAGACAAAAGAATCACATGTGATCTCAAACCCCTACGAGGACAGATTAACCACAACGTTGCAACATATGAGATATATTAAATATATGTCAAGTCTCCCATCCCATCGCAACCTATCTAATCCTCCTTTGAAGCTATGGCCCTCCACTGCTGGACCTCTTTCTCGCTGATTTCTCGCAACTTGTTGACCCCTGCCGGCTCGCCGGTGATCGTGCCCTTGGCGATCTCGGCAGCCCTGCCGACGACCGTCTTGTCCGTGATGGCGTACGTGACGGAGCTGGTCTTGATCTTAAGCACACCTATGCGCGGGTCATTTGCGGACCCGTCGTGAGTGCCGTCGCCCAGGTCGCCGAGCCACGCCTTGAGCGTAGGGCTGTAGTATTTCTTCACGGTGTCTCGGTCGGTCTTAATGCTGGCATCACCCGCGAACGACGCCCACTGGCCCGAGCTGTCGCAGAACGAGATGTTAGTATGTTTGTCCGCCTTCAGTTCGTCCGTCTTGTGCGATTCCGTGTTCGTGGTGAAGGTTAGGTCGATGTCGCCGCCCTCCTAGGGGGTTGGTGAATACGGTTAGTTATTCGGTTACTTATTCATGGCGTAATCTAGCTTGGTATGCAGGAAGCTAGGTACCTACCTGGTAGGTAAGAAAGGAGGAGAGGGCGCGACGGGTTGGTGAGTATCAAAAACATCATCACTTACCTTTCCTGCGACGGCCATGCAGCGAGAGACTAGCTTGCCGCTCGAGGTATCGCGCGTAGTCATCATGCCGAATTTGCATGACGACACGAACTTGGCCAGAGTCTCAACCTTCTCCTTCAAGGTAGCGTCAGTATCGATGTTCTTATTATAATATGGCCCGGACGGCTTGTCGCCGGTATCCGTGTTTGAGAAGGTCGACATGCTGCGTGCTGTACTATGGTTGAAAGTACTAGTTCCAAATGGCTGTCTCAAGAGAGAAATAGTTGTCGTCGAGATACGCGATCTATCCACAGGTTTTCCAGTAAGTTTTGCTCTGGCGATAGCTCTAAGTATAAACCGTGATGCAGTAAGTCTTTTTAGCATATCTCCTCTTCGTCTTATAGCAACTGGGTCGATCACTGCGTGTGCTGAAGTTGGTTCATACCTACCAATATCATCATAGAGCCGGATAAGAAGAGCTCGTTGGTCTTGTGAGACGCCTCTTTGATATCATGACGTCGTTGACAACATATCCGCGTCACGATTACGAACCGAATTGTCTTTTAGACCAATACTATTCATAATAGACTTATATGCATGTAAAAGCTACTATTGAAGTTCATTAATCAACTATGAGAATATCGCCTTCAAACTGGGTAATGACTTTTAAAGGTATCTAGGTGAATCGTCCCACGTAAAATGTATAGGTACAAATATATAATGTTGTAGAATTACAACAGAGGTAAATAAGCAGAGTGCATTGCCTCTACTTGCTCCGTTTCAAAAGGCCGCCTCGACTCAATGGGGTCGTCGTAGGTATTCGAGAAAAGAAGAAAAAGCAATCGCTGTACGCTGTGGTAATCATGTATAAGAGAAGTTTTCCTCCAACTCCTTTGTGTCCTTCCAAATTCCCGACCTCCTAACCTTTCCTAGGTATCTAGTGCTGCCTCTTACTGCCCTAACAAAAAGGTACAATTGTTTCATTCGAGCTCGGATATCATGGGAAAACTTTGCCCACGTAGTTGAAGTTCGACGGGTCTGTCGTGTCCAACGAGTACTCTAGGATCTCGTTGTTGGAGATTCCGTAGAACATGGCGTCCGGCGACATCGCGATGGCTGTGAAATTGGTCCCCGGGCCCGAGTTGAATTTGAAGCCCGTGACGGTGTTCATCTGCTTCCCGTCCCAGTGGTTGCCTTGGATCTCGCCGCTTTGGAGCAGTCCAATATAAAGTGCTTGGTTCCAGCTATTCCATTTCGTCACTGCGAACTGTTGGGACGATGCCGGGAGCGGTATGTTGGATTGGAGCTCGGTAACTAGAACGGGTCAGCTTATCTATTTCTATCCATTGATGGCCGTTACGGAGGCTACGAGCACGAAGCTCATGCATCGCGTCAGCTTACCTCGTTGGTCAGCCCCGTTCCACGTGTCGTTGTATGATGTTACTCTCATGTTTCCCGCTGTCTTGTCCGAGTTAACGCTCTCGGAGACGAGCTCGAGACGGTCGAGCCACGGCCCGTCCAACTGGGGAATGATGGCTAAACTAGAGTTGGCGGCGACATCTTTGGACTCGATCGCTACAGTCGCGCTAGCCCAAGTGCTGGAATTGGCCGTTTTGATGGCCCCCTCTGGCCGTTGATATGCGACGACCCAGGTCCCATTACAATTGGCTTCCCAGCACCGCTGCCACATTCCAGCTAACTGACCGCCTGGCCAAGTCTGAAGGATAGCGCCGTCTAAGGTATCATTATCCCAACTATCTGGCCGGTTCAGTGCGTCAAAAGAGGCCATCGACCTGATTATGTCATTGGGGTCAGTGAACCAAACATGCGTCTCGTACGTAGGATCGAGGTCCATCGATGCGCTAGCTAGAGGAGTTCCGGGCTGCGGTCTTAGAGGAGTCGTCGTAGCAGCCATCAACTGAGTCAAGTTATTCGTCGTCCACGAGTTACCCTTGGAATCCCAGCGCCGGGCGATGATAGAATTATACACGTCCTGGAAGAAGACGGTTCTATGAACAACGCCATTAGAATCCGTCCAATTTGTCGCGGTTATTTTTGAATTGTCGAGAATTAGCTTCTCGGTCGTCGAATTCGTCGAATTCGTCGACGCCGGACCATTGGGGCTCCCATCGTTTGATGATCCCGAGGAATCTACCGACTTTGATCCGCCTTGATTCTTACTCGCCAGGCCGGCCCCAAGTCCAGCTCCAAGCACGATCACGGCAATCCCAATCCCCAATAAAATAAAGAATATCTTCTTCCGGAGACCACATATCCTCGCTGCCGGCGCCGTTTTCTCGTCTGGGTTAGATCCATACGCATTGGGGTCTATAGGACTACCATTGCTTGTGGGATATGTACCATTCGTGTACGGGCTATTCGGATATGCGCTGTTTGAATATGCTGATCCGTCTGCATATACCGCGCCTGTTTGATAGCCTGCACCGTTGGGATATGCCGCATAGCTTGGGTCCTTATATGGCGCCGGCAAGACACCAGCTCCCGGGTATAGATGGTTTGCTGGGTTTACAACTTCTTTCGCCGACTCGGGACCATAGTATGACTGTGCAGCTCCGGCGTGCTCGAACGGAACGGCTTGCGGATAGCTGTGATCGGGATATTGCATCACCTCTTTCTGGGACGTCTCTGGATCTCGCTCGGAGACCTCGAGCGTACTATGCGACACATGTTCTGGTAGCTGCGACATGACGTCTTCTATTTCAGATGGCTGGCGTCAGCACGAATTGCTCAGCTTGAGAGAGTTTGGTTTCGTAGCGATGTCCTGGGGTAGAGCATGGCTTTCTTTCTTTGGATAAAGATCACTCGAAAAATAAGTTGTCACGACACAGCTAACGCCGTGGCGAGAACGAACGAAATGGGAGAACTCTCTCTTCGAATATTCCTCAAGGGTACCAGGGGTAATTAAGAATGCTTTATGAGAATCCTTCTGTACTTGCTGTACATAATATCGCAGCAATCCGACATCTTGTTCCATATTCCTCTTGGCTAGCACAGTGCTTGTTCTCGATGCGACTATGTGCAGGGAGCGTAGGATCCTTCTGGGTCTCCTCGGTCTCCTCCCACCTATCCTAGGTCACCAATCCCATTTCCAAGGCTGCAGGGCGTCCGGGATGTCTCAAGTACGTGCGGACCCAAGATCCACGAATACTGTATTCTCACCTACTACGTAGCTACTTGCTACCAGGCCAAACAGCAAACAGCAAACAGGCTCTGCCATACTGCTGGATATTGCAAGAATTAGTTGTGTTTTACAGCACTTCTCATTACGGTCTAATGTACCTAGGTAGGTATGGTTCTCTAGACCTTAACCGCTCTACCGCCGAAGGATTCGAATTACTTTAGACGCGTAACCAATGGATAGTTAAATCCAGCACTGTCCAGGTAACATCCATATCTTCAGCTCGCCCCCTAACTACCCCTAGTCAGGACTTAACGGCCCCATCAGCCCTAGGCTAACTGCTTACATAGTACATAATACACAGTATCTAACCGCCCCAGCTAAGAAGCTTGCCAAATTTCCCTTCCTGGTATGATCGGCGCACCTTCCTGCGCCTGCGCAGTGTAGGCTGGAATGCCGAAATTTCGTAGACGAAGAGTGCAGCAGGCTAGGTATAATAGGTATAATAGGTATTATTGCAATAGTCACACGGTCCATAGACTCCAAACACGTATCATATAACTACTATATCAGTCTCCCTTTACTTAAATTATCGTTAATACGTATTTACAATTCTGACCATGAGGTGACATGAAATTGAATCGGGGTTTCGTCGTTTTCGTCACCTATATAAATTCTTAGAATTGCCTCTTTCGCTAGTGTGCGGCGTAGCCTACCTAGATCCCTCGCGAGGCTCTTGGAGGGGCAACTAGCTCAACTACTGGGCGGTTGGAAAGATCGTCGTCTTTGATTGATAGTCGACAATCTCTTACCCAAACAAGTCAAACAGGCTCTCCAAATGCATCTTAGTCGTCTGTTTTGCACGTGTTTATAACCGACCCGGCCGTGATATCTTACAAATAGGTACGTATACAGAGTACATAGGCGCTGTACCAGTTCTAGTAGATGTTCAGGGGTACCATGTGAGGGTCAGCACTAGGTTAGGTAGGCATCCAGTTTGGGATCGGATCTCTTTCGAAATCCACCTAAAAAGATCACTGCATCCATCTTGCTCCCCGCAACAAACACCCAAACGTCGGGCCTCGTTGGACCAAGAGCCGCGCTGCAAATACTATTAAGCGTGGACAAACAAACAAACAAATCGGGAATACGCCTATATCCAAGCCAGCTTGTCCTTGTTGGTTTCACGCATACAGTAAGAGAGTATGATGCCAAGTATCCTTAATACCACTAAAGTCTTTGAAATTCGAGAATTGTGGAAAACTTCAGCAGAGTCCAGGTTACTTACCTACTTACTACCAGTACCCTTCGGTATGTATAGCACGTAACAGCCTATCGGTACCTACCTAGGGCGGCTAGCTACATTAATTCCCTATTTACATAGTACCTAAGGTTGAATTCAAAGATTCTTCACCTTCGAGATGACCAGGCCCATCATCCGTACCTATAGAATGCTGTCTTCCATCTTTAACATAGCGATCTATCGGCCCCTGCGAAGCCCCCTGAAACTGTACATAGTGGCGTCCTCGGTCCTGAGTCCCCGCCTTCAAATGCATCTACAAACGCCTTTTCGTGATTACCTAACTAATACCGTTGCGACGGCTTTCAGCGGGCACTCATCATAACACTCTACTAATATGATACGGAAAGATAGGAGTCTGGAATCTGAGAAAGAAGCTAATCTAGTACTTATATGGTACTGGTATCATAAAGTGTCTTAGAAGACAACAACCCGGAGAAGTACCTAATGGCGAGAAAGGTGTGAGACACGGCCCCTCCGTGTTAAGTAACTCTTGTGGTAGACCGCAAGCATGTGAGAAATGCGACGTTAGTTAGGTACTCATTATTATAATCAGCCTCGGGAGCCTGGTCCGGCCTCGACCTTGCGGAGCTTTGTTGCTGGATGCCTCATGCAACTATCTAGGTCTCTTCCGATTTTTGAACACTGGAGACGTATCAGTAAACGCCTCACCATCATTTAGGTAATCACCACCTTAGGCGCAGCTTTGGCCTTAGACCTTGTCGTCGACCCAAGCTGCATAATATCGGATTCAGGCGACAGGGGTTTGACAATATACACTTTGATCACAATATAAACTTTATTCCCCGACATCGAAAAGGGGTGTGAAAAGATGGACCGAAGGTCAAGGCGATATGGCCATCGTCAAAGCCACAAAAGAATCACCAACGCTTATAATGACCATATGAGAGAATGCTCGAGTTATTGATTACAGGTATCCAATTAGACAACGCTTGAGGAATAGCAATAACATTAATAAGTAGTAAAAACTCCATCTCAGTTGTTAGAAGATGTTGGAATAGTCAAAGCTGTCTGCGCGATGAACTCAGCTCAGGCCGAACAGAGTTAGGTTCAGGTCCTTGAAGTCAACGGACCCCCTCCGAGCTCTATTAGCCCAACAAATCTCGATCATCATCGTCCGGGTGCTTGTCTCAAGGCAAGGCACGTCTCGGATAACTCATCATCTCCAGCAGAAGATAACGTACCCAAAACCCAAAGCCTTTTTGCAACGTAAGTGTTTTTACACCTTGTTGTCCGCTGACATCTATACTTCATACCTACACTTTACTACTCTACCACAATAATGTCAATCTCAAATTCAGAATCGAAGCCATCTCTTGAGTACCTTTTCGTACACTGTTCGTGCCAGAAGGTGTACCATTCGCCTCCAAATCTCACCGGCCCTATCTTTCATCGCGATTCGTTCGAAGTATACCGAGAAAGTCGTGCCCGCAAGGACAAGGAGAAGCGCACGAACGGCCATATCGACAGCGAAGGTCAAACGAAGATTAAGGCGCCTTCTACACTAAGTCGGTTCGTTAACAGAGTCTGTCAAGCTTGGTCTAGATTGCCGTGGTCTGCAGCTGCGAGGGGACGGCAGAAGAATAGATCAAGATCATCCTCAACTAATGGTGGCTCGGACAAAGACACGCCTTCTACTTCTAATAAACAGGGGTTAGGATCGAGACCACGCGAACAGAAACGTGCTCACTTCGCCGATGATGATGATGAGGATGTCGAAGACCCGGGTTCGAAATCGACTTGCTACACTGGGGTCTAACGTGATAGACCTATCACCGGAGATCAAAGATTAGGGGATATGAACGACAACCCCTTGGCAGTATCGCGAAAAGAATGCGATCTCACAATTTTATCTCCGACAACTCACCTGATCAGCAACTTCGCCCATCCCGCCAGATACGTTGTATTATATAGGGATCTAGCGAGGGCTGTTATCTGTTCGTTACCTCGCCAAAGACTACACGGCTCACTCATTAAGGGGAAACTATGAACTTGCTACAATTGACAAATATCATAGAAGATAACTATCGTTAATATCACACGAATGATAAACATAAAGCCTACTAATGATCTTCTCCATGATATATTAACCTTCTCTAGGACATGACCCTCATATACCAGGAGAACTTAAAAGCCGCTCAGCTCGTTCAGTAAATGTACTCATTATTATACGAGATCCAATACCTCTACACATTTATATAAGCTATCTAGATGCTTTGGTATGGCATGATGTTGATATACCTATATCGTGATTGTTTCACTTGACCACTTCTTCCCCACATTCAATCCTACAGACCTAAGATTGATTGATGACTACCTAGAGAGGTAGCTATAAGTTACGAGTCAGATCCGGAGGCCTTGGAAATGGTAGATATATAATATAATAATATCCCATCATACATAATATGCTTCATTTACTGTTACCCAGTATTGACGATGAGAGTGACGAGGAGTCATATCACTGTGCCATTCCACAAACACAAGCCCTCAGCTCAGCTCAGCCCCGCTAACTGACAAGTCGATCTAACTGTAGTCGGACAACCTATATACCTGCTGCCTGCACGACATGTGCTGTGCCCCGGGACCGCATTAGGCCTCCCATACTTTAGTGCTCACACACGGCAACGACAGGTCCTCGTTCTTCGATGTAAGGCGGTGGCATCCACCTCCCCTCGCATTGAACACATGGCAGACTGCATGAAGTGTATAAAGCTGAACGTGCATTGAAGCCTCTCGTTGGGTTAGGTGACGGATGTTTCTCCATACCTCCCAATGTACTTATCCTACCTACCTATATATATAACAATGGCCAGCGCTGGAGGAACGCTATTGTTCCTGAATTACCTAGTCTTATACACTACATAATGTATACATACTTATACATCTTAGATATATTCCCATTTTAGAGCCTCAATTGCCTAGTCAAGCATTATAAGCCCTTAAGGCCGTATGCTATTCCTAATCAAGACCGCCGAGCCGAATAACTACCTACCAGGTTGCCAAGTTGCAGCCTAGATCACCTAAGATCCGTGTTCAGCTCGAAGCCCAAAGCTCAATACGCTCAACTCTGCTCACCATGAAACACAAGCTCACAGGATCAAAAAGCTTCGAGTTCCTCAGCTACAGCGCCTCGGAACCTCCTCCGGAGCCGAGCAGCATATGCGTGAAGAACGACTCGTTCTGGAGCTACTGCGGCCCGCTCCTCGCCTCGGCGGACGACCTGCCGTCGAGCCTGCACGACTGGGCCCGCGCCGTGCTGTCCAGCTCCCTGCTCCCCCTCCTCGTCCCCTTCCTGGCCTTCGTCAACGAGCTCGTCGCGGCCAACGACCTCGACCACTACTGGCTCACGATCCGCGCGACAAAAGCGACCGCCAGGTTCGACCGCCCGCGATGGCACACCGACGACCTGTTCTTCAGCCGCGGCGGCAGCGGCCTGCGGGAACCGCCGCAACAGCCCGGGTCCTCGGAGGGCAAGAAGGCGAAGGCGAAAGTAAAGGCGAAGGCGAAGACAGAGGCAGACGTCGAACCAAAAGCGGAGCTGGACCTGCAGACGGACTGGAAGCTGTGCGCGACGCTCCTGGGGCCGGCGACGATGTTCATCCCGGCGGCGCACCAGGCGGCGGCGCGCGCGACGTCGGCGGCGATGAAGCGCGCGCTGGCCGCCGAGCACGCCTGCACGTCGATCCGGTGCGCGGGGTGCGCGGCGACGGCCGACGCGGTGCGGGAGGCGCTGGCGGCCCGGCTCACGCCCCTGGGCCTGGCGCAGGCCGCACCCAACCAGTGCTGCGTGTTCCGCATCGGGACCGAGCGCGGCGCCGTGCACTCGGAGCCGTGCCTCGGCCGCGGGGACCGCATCTTCGTCAACGTGGGTGTGTAATCCCTGAACTCTTCAACCTACCTACTATTATACCTACCTAGAGGTAGGCAGGTACACAAAGAAGAAACAGTTGCTGACTGACTCTCGTTGCTGCAGTGCCGGGGCGCAGGGACGAGCTGGCGGGCCTGATGGCGAAGTGGGGGATGAGCTTTCCGCGGTCGTGGTGGATCGCCCCTAATGTCTTGCGTGGCCATGAGGTGACGTGATGGATGGATGGGTCGTGCTTGGTGCTAAGGGCATGGGTCGGGGATGGGGAAGGTAATATAAGGTATATACTGGAGCGGAACCCTGCCTTGATATCAACTCCTAGACACGACGTGAATACCTACCTAGGTATGGTTACAACATCGGATACCCTCGATTCTAAGCTTACTGGGCCTTACTTGAGTTCGATTACCAGTACCATGCTTCTCACGTACATGCTTCGTCAATGGTGGTGGTTATATAACTCGATGGCATATTCACCTTATTTGCATCTCATATATTCGATTTTAGGGGTCACTAATGTCCTAAAAGCAATGTCTCACCAACTATTAGGAGGTATAAGGGTGAGACATGAAGCAGGTAGTAAAAGAGGAAAGAAAGAGAAGAAGAGCGCAATCTTTGTCAATTGAGTGGAGACCTTAGGAGATATCTAATAAAGCTATTCTATTTGGGGATTACTATCCCCTAAAATCGTTCCTAGTTGATGAGCGAGGCTTCTTTACATCATATTGCTAAAGTACCTACTTACCTACTTACCTACCTACCTAGGTAGGTACTGTAAAAAAATATCATATCTATCTAGCTACCCATTTTCCTTTATTTCTTGACCCCCCTTGATTTTAGTTCCTGCCCCTTTTCCGTTCTCGGTTTTGGTTAACCAGGAAGCCCAACAAATTCATGATCCTGACGCAGCGGTCAAATTGAATATCCTCGAAGTGCTTTATCGCGTGACTCTCTAAACTGATGTCATACGGCTCGCCCTCTTCACTCTTTAGGAACTTCATGATCCGAAGCGCAAACATAGAAACATGGGGGACTAGCTCATATGGTTTGTCTACGCACTCCTGATCTACTACTTCCTCCAGCTTCTTACCCATCTTCCGCACCTGTGGCGATATTCGCTTGTCTAGCAAGTACTCGTCGACATATTTCCAGTCCGGCAGCTTCTTGGTCGTTGAGCCTGCTGAAAGGCACCTATTCGAGTATTTCCGGAAGGCTTCCTTGATGGGGTCAGCTGCGATTAGCGCCTCTACGCTGCTCCTATGCGTTATTCGGAGAGCAGCTTGGAGCTCCTCTATCGTCCTCGGGGCTTTAGCTGATGTTGACATCTCGAGAGAATGCCTACGTAGTTAATATCCAACTCAAATACTGATTATAATTGTATTCCTGAGGTTTTTCCTCGGCTGATTAAGCCAATTTTAAACCCACAAGGCGTGCAGCTATGGCCCTTTACATGCGACACAATACACATCAACAACATTGTTTGTTTTCTTAGGTATGCATTGTCCAATAACAATATATCGCTATGTAGTTGTTGTCAGATTAAATCGGCACTGAGACAAGGTAGATTAGAACAAAGGGGCGACTATTCTTCAAGGAAGACGGATCTTAGAACTATCAAGGGATCGGAAAGTTTTGTAGAGGGTAATCTCACATAATGAAACCAATTTCCCCCTTTTATCTTGTCCTAGGACTAGGTAGCTTGAGTCTAATCGTATAGTAGAGATTGTAACATCGAATCTCCTTTTCTCTTTATCATATCCCATGGGGCTTCTAGTCAATCAGGCGTGCGGGTGGAAACTCGCTGAAACAAGTGAATCCACTCCTCGTCCATATGATGTGATTGGGCAAATGGTGTCGATTCAAGCGAAGGATCACTAATAGATATTGACTCGTCCCAGTTGTAGAAACCATCCAGCGAGCAAGGAAAGTTGAGATCGAGAAGAAGAGGGTCTGTACAGGGTCAGTGAGCTCTATTATCGAGCCAGGATATTGGTTGTGTTAATCGGGCAAGGTAACGTACCTTGAAAAGCCAGCATCGAACTAAATTCGTCTTCTGGACTCCTAGGACTCGCTATCGGAGTAGCAGTGCTTTTAAGAATTAGGCGGATTGCTTCTATAGCTCTCCGAGCATGTCTAGATGTCGTGCTGAACCTCTGCCAGCATTCCGAAGACTTCGCTAGGAGTACTTTGATCTCATCTATACTTGTTCCCTCAACCGCGCTTTCAGGGGTACTGAGAGTTTGCTTTACATAAGCGCATAGAATGCTAGTTGCTAGCATGAACTCGTTATTCATCACAGATGAAAGCTTCCACCGAGCATCATATAATAAGGCATTAGGTTGGACTAAGTCATAAACGAGATGTTGGTATTCGGAGATTGTCGTGGCTGCTTTCAGCGAGACGTTTCGCGAGTAGCGATATCGCTCATGTTGAGTCGGGGAGATGAAATATTTCTTATGCAGCACGATCTGTAACCGAAGATAACAAATTTGCAACCAGATCCTCTGCATGATCAACTGTGGAGGGTCCGTGATTGATTGTGCTATAGGCTGTTCTCTCAAGGACGGTGGAAGGCGGCGTTGGTGGGCTTGCACCCTTTGATCCATGGCTAGGATTTCGTCGTATTCATGAAGCTTGGTATCAGTTGCTAAGTCGCGAACTTCTTCCCATAGGTGTGCGACACGAACTCTTGTTATTATATGTAACACGGGCGTGAGCTCGGTCTCGGGTCTTGAAGGTGGCAATTCTGTTGTTTCTTCGTCGAAGTCATCGTCCAGAAGGTTGTGTGGTTCTTCCGTGTCTATATGACGATCCTTTAACATGCTTGGAAGGCCCATTTGAGAGGCAAATATAAGATTTGCCTGGTATATGGCTGCCCAAGTTCGCCTTCTCATCTCGCCCTCGAAGGGAGATATGACCGGGAAGTTCTTGGGGTCCCTATGGTATCCCATCCTCATAGCAATATTCAAGATTATACCCAATAACAGGTGAGTGCCGAACTCGGAATCCTCTCGGAGCCAGTGCTCTATAGCGATGTAGAGGACGAGAGTCTGTAGGGTATGTGGTCCGCCTTTGGTGTATTTACCTAGCGTCAGGCACTGCACGACTTTTTCGCGGTACACCTTCACAAGAGTGGCGCTTTCTAGGTTAGAGGGATAAGTGCTTGGATCATTGCCCGCATGTGGTAGTGAGACCAAAATCGAAAGCGACATGATAGCGAATAAGATGCCCACCCACATGATTGGGGCGGCGCGAGTATCTAGCCAAAATTGTTCATACTTGCAGTAACGTACCTAGTATTAGCGTTTAGAATGAAATATATATGTAATGGACTTTACCTGTCGAAAAAACTGGGCACTATGTAGGAGTGCTACTTGTAGGTAAGCGACGATATTAGTACCGATAGATAAATCTCAAATGAGGATGAATAGAACCGAACCTGGGTGTAAGTCGATAGAGCTGAAAAAATTGGAAATCAACTGATCAACTATAGGACGGGCGGGTAGTGCGCTTAGGATTTCCCCTTTACCGATGTGGGCGAAATGGCCATATAGCAGCTGTGGGTGAGAACTATGGTCTGGAACAACCTGTGACGGAATAGTTTCACGGTAATTTGAACCAGATTCCGCACCATCCTGGAAGCAATCCTTCAACTCAGAGATGCTGTCTAAAAGAGCTGTCCAATGTGCGTTGTCGGCGTAGTTAACTCCGGCTGGAGTATTCGTCAGTGTGCCACCACAATCGGATGGTTCCCCGGACTCGTTTGCTCCTATGCCGGGATCAGGCGAGCCTTCGACGGCGGGAGGAACGGAGGTCTCGGGGTAAGGTGGCGAGGTTACATTCGACGAGTTCTTTGATGCTGCCCGTTGCATAAGAGCATGTACAAAACCCTCAAGCTCGCGGATGCGGTTTTGCACGGTAGTATGAGGGTCCTTATCTGAGGGACGTGACGAGGCATCCGGATAGGTGCAGGTCATGGCCAGCCCTCGAAGAGAGCAGGTCCTATGTCCGTGTTAAATTATCTTCTTCTTCTTCATATGGTAACATGCGTTGTTGGTGTTGGTGTTGGTTTTAATAACGCTTACCGGCATGGTTGTTGGCGGTCACACTTCACCCTGATTGGAGTAAGCACAGTATACAATTATGAGATTGGATGGTTAGACACATACTTGCGTCGCCTACACGGATGACATGATAGCTGAGGCTTGTCTCGGCGGCGGTTTAGGGGAGGCAAGGGTCGAGATCTTGGCGGAGATGTTACGGGCATGGCGTTTTTCTTAGCATCGATGAATGGATTCTTAGCATCAACGAATTCATTACCTGGGCGATTACCTATACCTATTCATTTCATTGGGTGCTAAATTCTAAATTATTGGGTTAGGCTTATCGTGCATGAAGGCGAGTAATAGTAGAGGGAAGAAATTGTGACAATAGCAACAGTTAGGCAGTTATGAACGATCAAGACCTAAAGGGGGTAAGTATTTGATTTCAAATGCACGAAATCCGATCATCCGACCCTCCGACTCTCTGTCGACAAATTCTTAACAAATTCTTAACTCCACCGCCCTGGACGTTCCCACATCTTTACCTTAGGTACCTAGTGTATGTAGGTACCTAGGTACCTAAGTAACGAACGGGGTTCAGTTATGCATATACCCATACCTAGGTAGGTAGGTAGTCACTCAATCTAGTAAGTTATGAGATTAATAGTCTGTCAGGTGCAAATAAAGTCAATTGCTATTACCTAGGTAAAGAGCTAGGTAAGAACCTCGGAACTCTTATCATAGTCTTTTTTTTATTAAACAACACTGCCTACCTCCTACCTCTAACCTAGATAGGTTACGGTTCTATCGATAGTCTCTTATTGTCTGCATTAAATACCTACCTAGGTACCTAGGTACGTAGGCATTATGTAGTATCTCTAATACATGATGTCATCTCACCTTGGCTAATACCTACTATTAGGTACCTCCGGCAATTGTTAACCCCCTGCCCCCGCGAAACTGTTTTGGTAACTCTTTAATAATATTAAGTCTTGGTAACTTTTAAACAAAACTCCGCTTCTCGGTCGGCGGTAAGAGGCCGCGTGATTTCTTGCCTCAATCATCAACAAAACCCAGTTGATCCACAGCATCGGCTAAAAATCAATGGCGAGTCTACTGCCCGAAGATGACAGTCCTCCTCCTTATGTAGTAGGAAATCGTAACGATGCAGATGAAACCCTCCAGCCTATCATCCTCATACTAGCCGGTCACTTCATACGCCCTCAGACTGCCGACGGCTCTCCGCTGTATGAGCTGTCTCGGGATGTCCGGGCATCTTCAACAAGTGCAGCTCAGCTTGCCCAGGTCTCGCTACAGCGTCTAATTCATAATGTGCGGGTAAGCCCCAACGGCACCCCTCGGGTCTCGCACCGGAGCAAGCACATATTCGAGCTGAAACACCTGCCGCCTGTCATATCTACGGGATATCCCTATTGCCTGGATGCCATGTCGCGCCATGCTCTGGGGAACCTAGCCTTGAAGACTGCCTCCTTTCCGCGGTCAGGATTCAAGGTTGTGAAGATAAGACCCGAGAAGGAGGACGGGTTCCCCAAAGGTTACAAAGCAAGGAAGGACTCGTTAAAGGAGGGCGAGATGGTATTTGAGATACTTAGGAAACGCGACCACTACGAGTGGATGAGCCCTGATGGAAATCGCATCGCGCTGGAAGACGAAACGGGAGAAGAGCACAAACTGATAGTCACGACGCCCGTAACGAGAAAGACTATGGATGCCATGATAGGCAGCTGGTGCTTGAGAATTTGGCAAGATAGCATTAGATCCTATCATGAACCTCGGAAATCACGTAAGTCCGTTGCATCGATTCTTATTGAGACTTGGGCATAAGCTAATATTCTCAAGTTAACACTGAAGTACGTAGCACACGCGAGGTTCTTCCAAGGTGGTGGTAAATGAGGGAATAGGAGGATAGGATATAACCTCCAACCAACCTAATAGGCACATTGGCGCTACTGTCGCGCTCACAACTAACTCTCAGGGCAAGATTAAAGCATTTTCTGAGCCACTACGAATTATGAAAGGACTTCGCGTCAACAAGAGAACGCAGGAACTTGGCACGATCCACAGATTGTATGTCTTCGTATTCATACTTAATGTTTTTAGGTTTTGTTTCATAGCCCACATTTGAAATGATTGGCTACCGGTACATAGCCTACTTGGCACCCAGGCAGAAAGGTATCTAGGTAGGGATGCTTGATGAGTGCTGAGATCTAATCTCGCCAGTGATTGAATAACCAACTCCTAGCTTGGTCTCTATCCAATATAATGTATATCATAGCATACGATATTATATAGGTACATACTAAAAAAAGAACTGGATACGCACAGATGAACGTCATCTAAGCTTATTTCTAGATTTCCAAGCACTTATGGAGTTGGTAAAACACCATTTCAACGAATTGGATATCGTCATTGTCGACCTTGGCGCCAAGCTGATCAACGTTGGTAGTTGAAGGTTGAAACATCCCATTGTCGGCGCTCGTACATCACGAGTTTCAAACTTTCTCGGCACTAGAGTTAGGACGAAGATGGGGAAATTCTTGGTTCGTCTTAAAGCGCTCGCTTCTGCGGAAGCCGTTTCTTCTTGATATCTTCACCTGCTTTGCTTTCGGTAACAAGGCACGTCCAGTTTTCAGATCACTTCCCTTCGACTATTGGGCTGCGCCCTCACTATTCACTATCTACGGCAGGTCCTCATTTGAGAATTCTTTTCACAACGGTTGACTTGCGTACTTCCTTTTCGTTTCTAAATATTCGAGGAAGCCTAGATTTTCAAGCTTCTAATAGTGTCGCGTATTCATCATGAGGTAGGTGCATGGGGTGCTCATGTCCACATTTACATCATATGCTAATCGTGAAAAAGAAGCACAAGCTACCTTCGAAGGCGTACTCGCGCAACTAACTTGAGGATATTTGTTCGCGACGATATTCCCGGTGCTCCCGAGGATTCTTCTGATTCTGAGTCCGAAGATGAAGGAGAACCAGACTCGCCCTCGCCAATATCGCCTAACTTCCCGCCTGAGGTCGGTGGTTCTCCGCAACGACCAGGGGAACAGTCAGGGGAGATTTTATCAACAGCCACCAACATAGCATCTTCACAGCCGACAGCACAACCGACAACATTGTCTTCGGTTACAAGCGTTCTAGCCACCCAGACCTCCTCGATCGATGCAAGTGCCGCTCAAAGTACGACATCGCAGAACAGCGATATCGTCCAAGCACAAGCGAGTGAAGCAGATACTGGTAGACCAGTCATGAATAGAGACGCAGCCATAGCAATGGGTACAGTTGGTAAGTCTCAACTTGAAATGATGCTTCGCTATGATATCTTAGGAGGACTGACTAACGGATGCTCTTCCATATAACAGGAACAGTAGTAATCGTGGCAGCTATCCTATTCCTCATATGGAAGTGCCGGCGACGTCGAAACCGCGCTGGTGGAAGTCTCTTTTCTGAGCCCACCTCTTTTTCCGGCTTCAGGAGAATGGAGGAGCCTAAACGTCCAGTCACCGAAGATTACGGATCAGAAGTAAAGACGCAATCAAGAATTATGGACAACCTCATGGCGGCTGCGTACGCTGCCGAGGATGGCAACGCTTCTCAGTACGGCGCATATATTAACGAGAAGCGACAAACCAACTCAACTACTTTTGATCCGAACCCGAGACAACCCACGCCGACGAGGCAATCAAACACTGTAGCTCCACTAGTGCCGAATAGAGGTTCAAACTCACTTTACGTAGACCAGCTCCTTACCGGATTCTACAAAGGCCAGAGAACAGACGGGCTTGCCGCTCCCCCTGACGCAAGAATGCCTCCACCGGCAGCTCCGTCCGTAGCTGGGCAAACCGAAGTTTCAGGCACTACTGAAAGCACATGGAGGACGTGGGGTTGGGAGCAACGTAAAGAGCCTAAAGAGACCTGGATCGACAAGTGTGTTCGCTTAGGAGGATTGAAATGATTTCGCATGGCAGATTAGGACCTTAGATCGCGCTACGGCAAATGTCAATATCAAAATACTGCGAGACCCAAACTTGAAGTTAATTGCAATCACGTGAAACAGGATTATGATATAGAGCATGGTATATTGGCTAAATAGTTTCATCATCATACACCCGCGTAGATCATCTACAAACGGAATCGCCAGGAGCGGGACATCGTGGTCCCCACATGAGACGGCACGAGCAGCGTACACACCAAGGGTATGTCTCGGGATATGCCCGAGATTCTTTGACTCCTTAAAAGGGACATGCTCCTGACTATGAAAAGTATCGTATAACAAATACGCGCATCACTGATCCGGAAATCCTCGAGCGCTGGTATCCAGCTATCCTGAGGATATTATTTTTGCGCGAGGGCAGCGGCGATGGCGGCATGCATGCCAGAAGCGAGGGAATCATCCGCAACCTCGAGTCCTGCCTGTAGATCAAGGTACCGATCCTGAGCGAGCGGCGGGCTTTCACCCCGTCGAAGTCTAGAATGGAAAAGGTCCTAAAGTCGTTTGTGATCGTGGCTGATGGTACCGTCGACATATTACAGTTTATAGGCGACTCTGTATGATTCTAAATATAATGAAAAGGTACCTAGGTACTTTGTCAGAGCAGAGAGCATAGTTTATTCAAACTCGAGGAATATGACGTGAGGGCTTTCAAAGTGACTGGATTCAACTATTTTCTCAAATTTGATGGGGTAAATAACAATTCTTAGTAATGTCATCCAAAATGGTGTTGGGTTTATTGTAAGCCATTGGCAATATAAAGTTCAACTATTGCAATTCAAAAGATGAAGCTATTCGAACCCTGATTGAAGCCGTATAGGACTACACGAAGCTTGTTTGAAAGGATCAACCACCATATCTATTGTGGAATTTCTTAAATGTAATGAAACCAAAATTAACGTTCATTTAGTATCGAAACGCCAATCCGAGTTTATTTTTGTAATATTGCTATGCGTAAATTTCGTCTTAGCTGGGGGTTAATTATGATGTACGCAAATTCTCTTCCACCTGGGACTTCCATCCAAGACTTCCGCATAGAAATGACGTTTCGAACATCATTATTCTTATGATCTAAAGGTTTTTGTGTCGATCTACTCGGTATGTAAGAGCCTAACTAAAGCTGCCTGAGCCATTATTTCGAACGGAAAGAGATACGAGGCAGAACTATACATCAACTGCCCCAGTCAACATACACACATAAATGTCTAACAATCTCCCAAAGACAACTTCACCAGCGTGGAAATGATCTGTTGTCGAACTGGGATTTCGCATAATGGCCGGACCTCGAATCGCGCCCATCTGTGGGAAAACCTAGAAGAGGCCATATCTACACTTGGCAAACGGTTAACTATATCCAAATATCCAAAACAGATGTGCGCAGCGTGCATGAAAACAAGGGATATCGCCAAACTATCACGGGCACCCTGCGGACACCACTACTGCCGTCGATGTCTAAGCCAACTATTCCAAAATGCAACAACCGACGAAGCACTCTTTCCTCCGCGTTGCTGCCGGCAGGAAATCCCCCTTGAAGGGAACGAGCTACTCCTTAAGCCGAGGCTAGTTCGTCAGTTCCGAGTCAGAGTCATCGAGTTTACAAGCCCTCAAAGAACTTACTGCCATCGGCCGACCTGCTCTGCTTTCATTCATCCCATCAGGCACAGGGGGAGCGTGGCCCGTTGCCATAAATGCCGAACATTGACATGTACCTTTTGTGGAGGGCCGTCACACGTTGGTGAATGTCCTTTCGATGAGAACCTTCAGAAACTGCTACAGCTTGCCTACGACAAGGGATGGAAGCGATGCCCAAGGTGCCAAGCAATGATTGAGCGGGAAAGGGGCTGCTATCAAATAATGTAAGTATGCTCGATAAAATCTGGGTTCATACACTAATTGCTTGTTGATAGTTGTCGTTGCCTTGGACAGTTCTGTTACATCTGTGGTTCGTCGTTGAGAAACTGCAGATGCAACGGGTTGCCTGAAATCGACGAGCGCGGTCACCGCCGGGCGCCCTGGGGATTGCTGGAGGATCTCAACCGATCGAGCGCTTATAACACATTTGATATGACCTCTCGGGCAAGACGGAGGCAATTATTGATTACAATAGGGGTATAACGAGCGCTTCCCCTCAAAGCCATCCTTCAAACTCGGATGAAATTAATATGTGTTATAAAAAGGGGTCAAACGGTTATTTTAGTCTTACCATGAACTGGTTACCTATTAACGGGGACTTACGGGTTATCGGAACCTTAGGTTCCGTTTAATGAAGCTGGCATATCGTCTGATTGTTTGCTATAGATCTGTACAGAGAGAGTAAGTATAATACCATTAGATTCGATATAAATATCTAGGTGGATAATATCTCTAGGCTTTAAGCTTATCTTTAGAGAAAGACCCTTTTAATAAACTACCGCGATGCCTCGGTGAGTGGCTTTCACGCCCCCACTCGTCGGTCCAGTCCGATGTACGAACCCAGACACGGTGTAGGATCGCGGGAATGATAATCAATTTCAAGCCTCATGCAAACCTTTGGAACTTCTTGCCGTTTTCATACACTTTCTAAATCAATGGTTTAGGGGCAAAACACATTTCTAGTGCTTTTGCTATAAATAACCGACCCCTCTTTGATGATTTTGTTTCATTTGTTTCGCCGACCCCGACGGCAGATCGTCGTAGATTTTACAAATGTCTAGAGTTACGAGTTACACCACATGTGCAGGTTCCCGAGAGGCGTAGATAAACCAATCCGATTTACAGAATACAGCCTTCTCTTACCTCTTGTGGTGTTAGTACTTGTCTATTGTGTCGCTGTGGTGAGATCCTTTAAGTTAAAGGGACTCGCGTGGGAATGGGTTGCGAATAAATTCGGATCTCTGCCTTCTCGCTGCTGCCAAAAAGTTGCGCTGTATGTATCACTACAAGCCAGCTAGCTCTCTCGCTCTTGTCGAAAAGTGAAGTATCTAAGAGACATCTCGATCATCACTAAGCCGCTATCTAAAAACGTGAATATCAAGATCCAATTAGCTTCAACCTTACACTACCATGTCGATTCTCACTGCCGACGAACTCCTGATTCTGTCGCCAGAGTACCTCGCCGAGAACACGACTATCGAATACATGTTGAATGTAAATGGTATCCAGACTCGGCAGGAAAATGTCAGCTAAACTGTCCGACCTCTTCAAGAATGCCGCGCAGGAGTTACCACGGATCGAAAGCAGCCAGTTCGGCGCTAAATTCGACAACTTTGGGAACTCCCGCTTAGCTCTTATTGGCGACGCGAGGCAAGTATACCTACCTACCCAACACTACCCCTTTAAGTCCCCAATCATAGGCCCCCCTTTTCGACTTATAGCCTTCAATGACATACATGCCTTCGTACTGACGGACCAAAAAAGCCACGGCACATCTGAATTCTATCGAGCGCGTGCCGCCATCACGAAACGCTTGATAGAGGAGCACGGGTTCACCCTCGTGGCCGTCGAGTGCGACTGGCCCGACGCCCGGTCCATCGATCACTACGTCCGGCAGCACCCCCGCCAGTCGAAAGACGTCCCCATCCGCGTCTTCGACCATTTTCCGCGATGGGTATGAGAAGTCCCTCGCCGTTACCATCCTTCCATAATATTCCGTGATACGTGATATGTTAATTATACACTATAGATGTGGCGAAACGCCGAAGTGCAAGAATTCGTAGACTGGCTCCGGGAGCACAACGCGCCCCTGCCCATGCACGAGAGGACGTCGTTCAACGGCCTCGACCTGTACAGCATGGGCGCGTCGATGCGGGCCGTGATTGAGTATCTCGATCGAGTAAGTAGCAGTACCCAGTCCAGCTACACCCCCATTCTAGTCTATACGTAAGTAGTACCTAAGCAGGCAAGTTCACACCCTCGGCAGGTCGACGCTCCCCTCGCCGCAGCAGCACGCAAGCGGTACTCCTGCCTCACGCCCTGGCTCTCGGACCCCTCGGAGTACGGGTGCGCCTCATTTCACGCCGGCACCGCCGCCTGCGAGGCGCCCGTCCTCGCGATGCTGCAGCAGCTCCTCGCGGCCCGCCTCGCGCTGGCCTCGCGCCCGGACGCCGGCGGCGAGGCCTTCCTGGACGCCGAGATGAACGCGCGCGTCGTCCACGACGCCGAGCAGTACTACCGCGCCAGTACGTAAAAATTGGAGTTGCTCTCCCACCAAGCCCAGCCCCTCTAACCCCCACCGCCACAGTGTTCCACGGCTCGGCCTACTCATGGAACGTGCGAGACGGACACATGTACACAGTCCTCGCGCGCCTGCTAAAGCTGCGTCCCGGATCCAAAGCCGTAGTCTGGGCGCACAACTCGCATATCGGGGACGCGCGGGGGTCCTGCACGGGGGTCGAGCGCGGGGAGGTGAACCTGGGGCAGCTATGCCGGCAGGGCTTCCCAGCCAGCGAAGTGGGCGTGATCGGGTGCGGGACGCACGCGGGCGCCGTGGCGGCGGCCGCGGGGTGGGACGAGCCGATGCGGGTGATCGCGGTTTCGCCGTTGCAGCCGGACAGCTACGAGCGGGCGCTGCACGACACGGGGGTCGCGTCGTTCGTGGTGGACCTGCGCGGGATGCGGACCGAGCCTATGCTGCAGCGCTTCATCGGCGTCGTGTACCGGCCCGCCGCGGAGAGGTCGAGCCACTATATCAAGACCGTTCTCGCCGAGCAGTACGACGCGTTCGTGTGGTTCGACCGGACCGGTGCCGTTCGCGCGTTCGAGACCGCGCAGCCGAAGGAGGCTCTCTCGGTGGGGGAAACGTACCCGTTCGGGGTGTAGAGGATGGGAAGTTGAAGTAAATAAATACTTGGTATAAGTAGGTAGATATCCATCCGCCACCCCTTTCTGAAGGATTTCGACGTCGCGAGAGTATGAGGGAATATGAAAGTTTATAGTCCTGTCCTCACTAATATAAATACCATATAACATTGATTTAAAGGGTTATTTCACGACAACGATGGCACTTTCATGATTTATTGAAACGATGATATTTTGTAGTGAAAAGATGCCCATGGGAACTCCGTAGGGATGCATATCAAATTATGGTCTATCAGCACGCTCAAAACAGATTACCACCGTCCCAGAATATGATTCCGTTCCTTTCTGTTCAGAACCCCTTTTGAGGTTCGTTTGGTCGCTACCAAAAAAGGGCCACACCATGAGATTTGTCCCGACTTTAGGAAACTTAAAATATCCAAAATCCTTCTCCATGTCTGATAGTAGGAAGCTAAGATGGGTGGGAGCACGCCAAGGGAGTAGTGACTGAAGAGCTTGAATCATTTCCGATCGTTAAAAGGACTTCGGTCCCCCGGTTATGTGATTCATCTCTTCGTTTTTTTTTTTGGTCGGGAGGATAAATCCACATCTCGCAAAAAAAAGCTACCTTGGGAAATGAACAAGAAGCCCAACATAGACACCGCTGTGCATGTTCATGTCTCGTCCCGTCATCATCTCATCGTGCTCAATACCATCCAGATCGCCATTAAACTCCATCATCCCAAACTAACGTAATTTTCATGTTATACACTTTCTCTCAAACAAGAGAGGTGATTAATCCTTCATAATAAAATAAATCAACTCTTAGTGTCGGGATGACGATTCGGGAACCTCAACACGGTTGCTTATAGCTAGCCAGAGGCTTCAATCGCAGTACTTGCGTATAATTCGCAAGATTGATTTGGAGGTCAAGCAACCCATATGTTGTCTACTACATCCTGCTGGCAATCTTTACAGGAAGGTGACCTAAAAGTGATGTAGACAGGTTTCGTCGCCCGGGTCCTAGTCATTCTAATTCGATACATTCCAAGATATATCATATATGGAGAAAAATAAATCGTCAATAATCAACCTGGCAAGGTCGATTCGTGGCCTCATCGCATAGGTAAAAAATAGATCCCTCTATCAGCTTTGCATTGGCACCTTCTTGGCCGTCTCCGTGCTACCAATGCTTGTTTGTGTATCTCGTCTCTTTGCGTTCGACATTGTCCTGCCGAGTGGCGAGCTAGCATTCTCCTTAACAGGATTACGCTTCTTAGGTTTCATGACGAGACCTTCATCGCTGTCGCTTCCATCGTCGTCGTCGATAGCTCTCGTTGTCAGAAGTGAAGCGGTGGTCAAGGGACGTTGTGGCCGAGGAAGCAATAGCGTTTGGTATTGCTCATCCTCATCGAGGGGGAAACCCGATATCGGTTCTTTCATAAGAGCCGGTGGAGTTAAAGAATCAGTGGTGTCGATAAGGGAAGGCCGATCAAGAGAGCCTGGCTTGAGAAGGAATTCGCCTTCGGCATCGGCAGACACCGAGCTAGCACCACTGAGCAACGCTGGCAGCGATGGATCAGAGCGAAATATCTGCGAGTCGTCACCTTGGCCTGCCAGGGTTCCAAGACAGATTGGGCTTGTTGATTCGCTTGGGCTAGTCAGCGGTGTCATGATGGTACCCGTGGATGCCGAAGCCGAAGTGGCAGCAGTACCGGTATCCAGTCTCGATGGCGGTCGGGTATGCTCTAAAGAAGGCTCGTCTTCGAGTGAAGGAAGATAATGAATGTACGCAGCGGTATCTTCTCTATGACACGTTAAGAACCTCTCACGTTTCGCTTGTTCGTCATCCTCCAGCTGTTGCCGACGGATCATATGCTCGTGCGCTCGCGCAAATGATTCCGGGGTCGACGAGTTATGCAATCTTGGAGGCGGAGTCCGAGTGTCTATCTGAATAGATCGATGAGCTGTCATCGGCCGTTGAACGAGTTCTACAGGACCTAGATGGGTCTCGTGCATGTTGGGATCTGAATATGGTTGGCCATGCTGGTAAGTGCGAATTGCTCTTGGAGAAAAGAACATGGGTGAAGGTAGGGCTGCTGCCTCATGAATAATGTGAGGTTTTGTGTCCAGGGGATGGACTGAGAGAGGGCGTCTGGGAAGTTCCACGTTGCCTAGGGCCATCGCTGTGCTTAAAGCAACCTTAGCTTCGGCGCGTTTATCACTGTTGCCAAATAGTCCGCGGTCCACAGATCGTGAGCGGGACGATTCATCCAAACATTCGATGTCTCTGGCTTTTCGCAAAGAAGCGATCGGGTCATCTCTTATGCAGGTTTCAAGCGCGGGAGTATTCGGTGTTGTCTGCCATTCCTTCCCAGGCGCGAGAGCAAGGATGGCATTGGTGATTGATCTTGTTCGTCCGTGATGGTGACTCAGGTGTCCCCTGATCGATGAAAACGATGTCGACGTCGACGGCGGTCCTGCCAGATCTGGGTGCGTGTTAAAATCGCTGACTGAGCCGTTCGCGTTGCGTCTAAAATCTCCGCCTACCAAAGTCGACCCACGGTGTTGGGCAGAATCTGGCCTGTCATGGACAGGAGACTCCAGAGGGGATACAGTAACACTTTGCGATAGTGGATGATCACTTTCTCTGACGGTAGCAAAATAATCGTCGGGCCGTATGCTTTTCCGGCGAGCTTCTCGCACGTGTGGCGCCGGGGCCGTATTCGGAGATGTGTCGCCTACTGAGCTAGCAGCACTACTAGTCGCTCTCCTCCTCGAAGGGCCTCCCTCAGTGCGTGGGTGCATTACCTTGCCAACTGCTTTCTTTACGACCGACCGAGCTCTCTCTAGGAAAGTAAGGGGTATGACGGCACGAGTAATCTCCCGTTCGTCAACCTCGATCTTGCGGCCAGAAGTACGGCGTGAAGGGTCTGTTTCGTCAATCCACGCAATAAGGTTAGGAATACCCTGCACAACCCATGGGTGACGCTTCACCTCTCTTAGCCTTATCCGCTTCTCGGGATGTTTAGTCAACATGCGGCGCAAGAGGTCGTAGAGTAGATCATCGATATCCTCGTAGGCAAGAAAACTATCATCTCGGTAGGGTTCACTGTTGACACGTTTATACAACGAGGTAAATGCCGGTGAGTGCTGCGGGTCAACCGGCCTGAGTCGGCGGCGCGGTATGTACACATCTTCCTTAGCAATCTTCTGGAACATCTGCCATTCGTCTTCAGCCATAAATGGAATTCGCGCAAATATTAGGCAATATAGTGTTACTCCTAGAGACCATACATCGATTTGCTCCGAGATTTTCGGTTGTTCGACACTCACGTCGGTATAACATAATTCTGGGGCAAAGAAAGCTGGTGTGCCGACAGTCTTAGCCAGCTCGAGATCATCGTCAAAATCACGGGCCTCGGACTCCGAGACAAGTTCATCCGGTTCGCCCTCGCGGATGGGCCGACCAAAGTATGAAACGCCGAAGTCGGATATTTTTACCCGGTGATCTCTAGTCCATAGGAGATTGGCAGGCTTGATGTCACGGTGGACCACGCCTTCGTAATGTAAGTATTCCAAGCCAAGCACGGTGTCTCGGAATGTAGCACGAGCATCATCGATGGTGAAGCAGGGAACGTAGGAAAAGTCGTCGGCAAAGAGATCGAGAGGTTGCGGATTACAATCGACCGACGACATATGGGAGATGATTGAATCAGCCATACTCGGAGAACGACCACGAAACATGGCATCCTCGGGGAGTGCACTAGTTAATGTCCTATCAAGAGCAGACGATGATCCTGGCTGGGAGCGTAGGGGGCCAGGAGTCTCTATGTCGCTTTCGCCATCGTAGCTAAATCCGATAGAGGAAGTATCGTATTCGGAAGGAAGGGGAGTACTCGCTCGAGAACCCGGTGGCGCCGATTGGGCGTGTGATCGGGCTGGAGACGTGGCTCTCGATCCAGTCTTTGACGTCGCCAATCGAGCTGACCTGGCGAGCTCGCTTCCTTCTCTTCCCAGAGAACGTGATTGGCCCTCGGAGTAATCGTCGTTTGCAGCGCCGTACTCGATACTCCAAAAGTCATCCGGCCCCCTCTGAGTCTGCTGCATTTTCGCCCTCTTCACGTCATTGAGAGCTTGTCGCCTTTCGAGAAGCTGGATGTAACGCTCTTCTTCGTCGGTGCTTAGTTCCCCACGCATCTCCTTCTCGATCCTTCTCCTCTCAATGCTGCAGATATAAGGCAGACCCTTCTTCCGCCAGATAACTTCACCCAGTTCGACATGTTCCAAGACCATGTAGATCTTCTTGAGCTCCGGGTCGTCGATGACCTCGAGAAGGGCGACGACATTGGGATGCCGGATCTTCTTCAAGATGGCGATCTCTCTCTTGGTCTTGTCCTGGGGAGATGCAGTAACCTTGCCCAGACGGCGCTTCTTGGAAAATCTAGGTATGATCTTGATCGCAACATTCTCACCGGTTTCCTGGTTTCGAGCCAGTTTGACTTTGCCATGCACGCCACGACCAAGTTCCTCAATTACTTCGTATTGGTTGATGATCTTTCGTCCCGTCATAAGGTCCATGTCAACGAGAGCTTTGTGCGTCCTACATTCACCCACATTAGTTAGCACGGGATAGACTGGAAGCTGGAAACTTGGAACAAAGAGAGGATTCGGAGACCGAATTCGGTCTCCACTTCGAGCCATGATGCTCGCAAACACATTCGTTAAATACACCCTGCCGTATTATCATCCATCAAGGGTCACACGAGACTTACTCTCGGACTCTATGGTTCTGTAGCGGGTGTAGATAGGGACTGGCCGCGCCAGCAACCGGTGTAGTGACCTCGGAGGCGGAGTGTCCGAGGAAGACATTAGGACGAGGATTCGTAGGACTGAATAGACCCGGTGAAGAAATCGGTGTGCTGTTCGCGGTCCTTGAGGGAACGGCCGGGAGGATGGGATTATTGTCGGTTAGAAGGGGAGGGGGGTGAAGAGGTTGAGGAGGTTGAGCTGGTTGCTGCGGATCCATGGCGGTGGAAAGACGTAGGTGGATTAGGAGGTATTGTAGTCATCATTCTGGGTGAGTATTGAAGCATATCGTCGCTAGGCCCTCACGGACGGGAGGAGGTGAGGTAAATCGAAATTCAGCAAGCCATCATCGTGGGTAAGAACTAGATAAGAAGCATAACCAATAGACCAGTAGAGCAGACCAGTGACTGGTAGAAAACTAATAGAAGGCAACTTGATTCTCGATTACACTACGTAGACAATGATTTGAAGTTGAGTGGGTTTTTGTCGACAAAGTTGACGTAGTTGTTGTTCAAAAGGAAAAAAAATCCAACAAGAAAAAAAAAAGGTATAGGAAGAATTGGAATGATTCGTTGCAGAATGAAACGATGATGAATGAACCATGAACCAGACGATAGACAAAAGTAGAAGTGGGCAAAAAAAGATAGTGTATGGATGAGATATGAGAAAGTTTGGTCTGACTCTCAGGCTTCGAGTGGAGAAATTGGTGCTGCAACCACCACCGCCGAGCCCAGAGCCCAGCCCAAAAGTCATGGAAGGGGCCAATGATGTAGGGAGGGGGAGTTCTGTACCCACCAGTACGTATACAGGTAGATACTAAGATACCTTGACCGGAGCTAAGACTGATAATCGGATGTCTGTGTGTCTGTGCTACACATTACATGTCTGCATGTGTACAGTGTACTAGGTACGTAGATACATAGTTAGGTACAGAGGTACAAGACCAGGTTTATGTAGATTCGTATATGTGGGTACTTTCATTTATGATTTATGACGCTACGCTAAGCCGGGATTCACTAGGATTCATCTGGGCACTGAACGGTACCTACCTGTGAGTACAGTTCGTACCTACCTACACTAGGTAGGTACGTAATAGGTAACAAAGACTTTCAACGCACTGGGAACATGGATCTCCATTGTTGGGCACTGACCAACAGAACTAACAGGCCCCTCTCCCCTTGCCCCTGCCCCTCTGCCCCTCCTTCGCCAGCAAGAAGAAACAACCTGACAATAACAACACATCCATCTACGTATTATTTAGTGGGTTCTCTTTGACAACTATGCTACTACCTAGGTGAAGTTACGTAGTGCGTTAGCTGTTTAGGTACAATACCTAGGTACCTAGGTACCTAGGCAGGTACGTTGAGTTATCTAGGCTTTAGCTTCATACCTACATAACTAAGGTTTCTTAGTTTTCTCGGAAATGTCAATGTCAGAAAAGGGGCCAAGTGGCTACTATAGTATAAAGGAGGCTTCAAAAAACCTTTGTATATTCTTAGGTATGTACTTCGGTAGGTATGGATTTATTTATTTTAGGTCATATCATCTTATTTACAGGAAAGGTTAGTTTTCTTCTACTACGGTTCGTACACATGTTTCCTTCTCTTCTAATCTGCGACTATAGAATAATAGCACGGCAGCGCAGTCCGGATTAGGAATAGACTAGAGCTCGGGATCGCGATGGATGAAGCCCTGGAGCCTCCTTTATTTGCCTTGCCGCGGGGTTCAAAGACGAGTACTATGCTGCTATGTAGCGTAGGTGCGTAGGTAGTGAGAGTAGCATTAGATGCATATATTGGGTCAATGCCTTATAATTCATGGAATTGACAAAATAATACCTGGATATTACTTCTCCTTTCTACTTTCGGTACCTGGCAGCTTAGGTATGTTGCTGCTGCAGTTGTTGTTATTGTCGTATCATAGTATTTTGGTGGTCTTCTTAGAAGCGGGACACCTACCTAGGTAGGTACTTCGTAGTTACGGTATGATCTGCGCCAGAGGGTTTGCGGCTAATGGTAGGTATCTATAGCACAGTATGAGGACAGTATATATTTTATCCACATTAATAAAGGGGGTGGGATCGACTTCGGCATGGGCCTATGAATGATGGTTCAAGGATGTGGGCAGCTTATCACAAAGGCTTCCGTGCGTCACCAGGATTATTATTGGTCAGCTCTTGCATCCCTAGAAAAAGTTCCCAAGCTACCTATGTACTTTCGGCCGCTGGATGTGCTAATGGCCCAGCGCCGTTACGTTGGATATAATATAATTAAAGCCAACTTCAAGGGAATATGTAGTATTCATAGGGGTACTTAGGTAGGTACTTTGCGAATCGATTGTGTTTGATGAAAAGGCTAAAGTTACCCAGGCTGCCAGGTAATAAGAGCAATGCGGACTACACCTGGGCATTAATGGGTTTGCTTTAATACATACCTAGGTACTAGGGGTAGGTACGATATATCACCAACCACGTGCGGTCAAACTCAATCCCAAGCAGCAGACAGCCTTGATAGAAGATAGACAGGGAGATCCTAGGGAGATCCTAGGCTAGCTGCTACATCTTGGATCACCAGTAGGCGGGCCCTTGAGGTACCCTGAACTGCCTGAACTGCGTCACTATCCCACTATTTATAATTGTAGATTTTCCTACGAGGCTGCGAGGTCAATTTTAAACTATTCAACTACCAGGTATTAAAATCTACTTGACAGCTTAGGGACCTAGCATCTCTAATAAACGTATCATTATCATCTCGGCTCAGATCGTAGAGGATACCGCATCTATTTTAAGAGTATACATATATACCCAGGTAGGTAGTCGGCAAGGCCCTTTTCGTATTTAATGGTTCGAGTATTAACTCCTAGTTTGCCCGGTCCGGAGAGCTGCGACCTTTCCTGATGTTAATAAATTGCTATTAAAAATAAAAATAAAACTGACTGATCATGTCGCACAGTAAGGACGATACCTATGCGGTCTCAGTCCATACGAGCAGAGCATTGAGGCTGTGAGGTTCGAGAGCTTTCGATTCATAATTCATAATTCATACATGCAGACATGTACTTTGATTTTACTTAGCCCGACGGTTCGGTTTACTCTAATCAAACAAGATAATTCTTTCCGGACACGATAAGCATCTAGGGAGTTTCTAATACCATCGCATGAAGCTCGCCAAATCTCTATATACGCGCTGGTCATTGCTCGCAAGTACATAGATACAACATCCAAACAAACCCTCTCGGCTAGGCAATGGTTCGTTTTCTGGATAATCTGCTTTATTCGCATATGTATGTGCAGCAGCAGCAGCGGCGGCGGTAGTGGCTCAGACATTTACAGCTTGCTGATCCGGACCCGTCCGGCTCGGCTCACATATTGAAGCCATGGCTGATCGACAATTCCCATATTTAAAATGCATCGTCAATCTGATCGACAGACTCGTTGCGGTAACACTAGCTGCTAATCCTTTTAGGTAACGATTATGGTTATTTTTACGCGTGGGGTGATGTCCAAAAAGGAGAATTAAAGGGATAAACATTTCTGGTCAAGAACAAACAAGCAACAAGCAACAAGCGAATATGGATGAGCAGAGATGCCTATAACACGATATCCATAACACAATGAGGGCTACTAGGTATTAGAGGGGTATCGCCCCCCTTATTACTTATTAGTGGGATGCGCCGTGGTTTGATTCCGGCTAGAGACAGTGACGTCTCCTGATGAAAACCTCCCAAGGCTTGATAAATAGAAAAGACTAGGCCGGAAATAAGGCACTTAATTTTCTAATCCTTTAGATTGGCATTAACACCATGTCACAATCACGGCCGTTTCTAGTTTAGCAAGGGCAGTAAGCACATGCTGTCGTGGCTTGCGACTTGTAGAACCTGAGGCAAGCAGTCAAAAGTCGCCTGGGCTCTCTAGAGAAGCTGTGAAACTCGGCGCCGTTGTTTCTCTTCTTCGCTTTACGTCTACTTGACCGAATAATCGATATCCCTGACAAGAGAAATGCATCATCATACAGTAGCATTTTCTCCAAGGATAGCCCACATCGGCCACAGTCTAGACCATAATTACGGCTCGTCGAAAGCATTCTTTACTTTGCAATGTCATATCATCCACGGAAGCACCCAGGGAAGTCCGAGACTACACGTGCCCTATCCTCAAGCAAGACATCACAGGATGGACGAGTTAACGAGTCAACGAGTCAACGAGAAATAAAAAGCCATTCTTCAAGACCCTTTTTCCCCACACACACTTTTCCCCGGACTGTTTACCTTTTGGAAGTTCATACATTGGAGGATGCCCAATGCAGGGTTTTCTGCAACTTCCATCGTCAGAACTCTTGGCTTGAACGGCGATGCGATGTCGATTATGTTACTAGCCGAGTAGCGCTTATTGCTAACAAACCCCCGTCTCGCCCGCCACCCAATCCGGCCGCGAATGGTACCGTGTTTCGGACCTACCACCATATCGTTGCACCGCAGAAGGATATTTTTCCTCTGAGGGAATCCTCTGCTACAGACCTTCAATTCATACTTGAACCTATGGATCCACGTTGAATCTGTAGTTACCACTCGACACTCGGGAATCGATGGTACATAAAACGATAACGGGATAATTCGGTATTATGAGTACCAGATGAAGTACGCCTAGGTATAATATGTGAATATATAGTAGTTTCTAAATAAAGTCGTCTCTCGATGCTTTTTTAACAATAGATAGGTCTCCAATATCGATAGGAATTGGGTGATCTTCATTAGTAGTTTCCATTAAGAGGTATTGTTGCACTATCACAAACACAAGGTACCAAAGAACGGGACGGGGAGCAGGGATCGAGTGATTACGATGACGCTACTACGCAGTAAATATGGATTCTTGATCATTTATTTCCCGCCGCAAGCGACAGACGCGAACTTTTTGCTCGGGGGGGTTTGTTGAGATTCGAAAATAGAGGCGGGATATATTAAACGACAGGCTCAAGCGAGGTAATACGACGAGATAAGGAGTTAGTTAAATTAGAAGATGGACACTAGATGACAGTAGCCGCGTTCGATCTAGTGAGATGAAAGAGTTCGATTCAACCAATACTACCTTACCAGCTTACGTAGCTTGCCGGCTGGAGCTGAGAGAGGGTCGGCGTCATCGTCGCTTATACATACATACCTACCTAGAGGAAGGTATACATACTACCTACTATGGTATAAATTTATTTACATGGTGCTGAATGTTACCAGATATCAACCAGAAAAACAAGGTACACTAAATTATCCTACCTTACCTACGGTAGGTAGCTACTCCATTGGATCCGAGGATGAGGAGTCGCTGGATAGCGCGGGCTGGCGAGTAAGTGCCCTTGCAGAAATCTGGGGTAATGGATTCCAAGAGGAGTTGGATACCTCGCATTCCGTTCGTCCCGGCTGAGATATTTCCTTGTTGACTAGGATGTATAAAAGTTCGTTGCAAAGGCGAACTACCACATGCCTACATACCTAAGGTAGTATATCCCGTACTGAGCTGCATACCTAGGTAGTTGGTGATGTTTATAATCCTACCTATGTAACAGAAGTATTATTTAGAAACACGGGTTATTGCTTAATCAACTGGCAGGCTGCATTGTGCAGCACAGTGTTAAACGTTTCGTCTCTCATCACCAACTTCTATACGTATAACGTATTGATCCTCGGCGGTGTACCATACAGTGTCGTCGGAGCCTGCATAGTCATATAATATTACTTGCATCAAGTTCCTTGGGCGTGCAGTTGAGGTGGACGTATTGCACTTCGTTCCCGACACCTTCCTCAATGCTCCTCTTCTAGGGTCCCGCCGATGGAAATGATCTGTCACATTCTATCACCTGTTGCCGTGTGCAAACTGCGGCAGGTTCCAAGTCGTACTATGCAGCTGGAAACCAACTCAACACCTATCGTTTTTAGACACGATGATATTAAAAGATAACCCTAACCTACATCTTGGCGACTTGATCACCAACGCTAGTCAGTAGCTGGAATTTGTAGATCCTCTCGTCCCGAACTGTCAATGTGCGGTAGCAGGTAGTAGAACCGGCCAAGCGTCGCACGAGTCGTCCGAATACAAGAACAGTGATACATGATAGTCCTGCATCGATCCCGTCTGCCTCGACACGAATCGGACATAGAATCGAGCCGCGCGGGCTTGTCCGCCACGTCTATGGAACGTGTCGTTGTAGTCCCCGGTTCCACAGGCAATTTCTCGCGACTCTCTACCAACCTATCTACCAACCTAGGTACTGTAGGTAACCTTGAGCTACACTAGACAGCTAGATAAATATGTCCTATGGGGTTATTTAGCCCAAATAACCCCGAGCATGACCAATAATGAAGTAACTTTAGTTAGCTCTTCAGTCGATAGGAGAAAAGGGATCGTCACTCGAAGCAGGTTTGACATTTGGCTATACTTGCTAGAGGCTCGCATCGTTTCGATCATTTCCCAAGGCAACAACACATCCTTCGGCACGATTCAACACATACCAAGTCTTGTTGGGGGTGACTAAATGGTACGTTTGTGGTCCAATAGCCCCCCTTATGCACCCCCTAGCCCTACATAGCTATCTAGGCGCCAAAGTTTAGGACATTTCGGCCGAGGAAGTCATTGGAGCATTGTATGAGCAAAATCCGTCGTCGTCGTCCTCTCGCAGCAACCTAAGTATTCATCCGCTTTGATGGGATGCCATAATGCTACAAAGAAGAGTATCATATTTAGGTGTATCAATACTACCTACATGTCCATTCAACTATGGCACTGTGCTAAGAACCTAATGGGGGGGACACGCCAACGCCTCTTCCGACTGAATCATGATGTACTATCTATACTGTGTCTACTTGGACAACTTGGGTGTGTGAAGGGAGTGAAATTCGCCCCCGCTACACATGTGAACGAGATAATGGTGTTGCGATAATTGGCTGCATCCAATAGGTCGCCACACTTTCAACGACACTACTTCAAACTGCCAAATTAGCCACAGCCACATCCCTCTAGTGTAGTCTCATCCCCCCTCCTATCCGCCTCTATTCATCCTATCGTCATTGTTGTCGTTTGGGCTACATATGGATTCGCCTCTTACCTAGTCTCAAAAGCAGTTTATTTTTCTGAAGTCTTTCTCCGGACCCTTTATCTTTGGAAATTGTGGACAGGGAATGCGATTCTTGTTTCCAATCCCGGTAGTTCCGGGATCACAATCACGGAATCCTGCCGACCTAAAAGGGGTTCCGTATGGACAACCTCATCTTACTACTGCACGTCATTTTTTTTCCTTTCTACACTACATGACCCTTGCATCACTTTGTTCGATGACATCGTTTGGTGGTGAATGGTGACGCTAGAATATTTCCACACAGCTCGACGATATGCTGAAACTCAATGAGGTACGGTACGCGGCATGTTGCACTTAACTCACCAGACCCCCCTTTTGCTCACCTAACGTATACCCCAACGCCATCGTAATGATCACCAGGGTGGCTCTCGCTCTAATTTCAAGACAAACCGCGAGCATGTGATGTGCCAAGTCTTGATCTTAGATCCTGACAGGCCGAACGGGCCGTCATTACGAGGGATACGAGCCACAGCGTTCGTGCCAAGACAACCATTTTCTGGTCCGTGAGCTCGCCGTTCCATTCAATGTCTCACCTGAGGGCATAGTTTGGGATGGCCCGAGTGTTTCCGTCTCCACCACTAGCCACACCCGCAACCACAACCTCACCCAGACGATCCTCTACCCCAGGCGGGCTAACGCATGCAACAAACTTTATCTACGGCAAGCTAGTCTCCCTGCCTCCCGAGCCATGCGTTCGCTCGTCATAATCGTATCAAATATCCGTGTGTTGCCATCGTTGTACCCTCCCTCCTTTTCTACTCACCTATCCTCCCCACCTAAGGAGGCGAGCGTGATGCCCAAACGTGGTGCAGCGTATGACATCTATTGGCTTCCTAGAACCCGAGGATGCCGTCGGGACCCGGCAGACGCAAGATAAGGCCGCGGGAATCCTTCGTGCCTCCCGTTGAATGGTGTTTAAACTTTGAAGACACTCGAAGATCCAAGACACTCAAGCCAGATATATAGATGCCGGGAAAGACGATATACAATATATACGGCAACATACCCCATGCCAAGGTTTGCCGCTGTGGGAGACCTAAAGGGGTGAATGGCAATATGCTCTACACCACAGACATCAAACGCAGTCGAGACAAGATGACCTCAATAGCCGATGATGTCCTTAACATCCCATATAGCCTACAACCCACACCACCAATAACGAGGTATGTATGCGTGTATGCATATACGTAGGGTCTAGCCGCACGTAACCAGCCCCCCACGCAAGCATTACGCGCGCAACCCTCGCCATTCGGCATGTCACATTCCATCACCGTCACCCTCCACGTCTCCAGACCTCTCCTTCCCACGCAGCCAAATCGAGCCAGCCAGCCAGCCAGCCCGCGTCAGTAATCCCTCCTGACGTAATAATAATCACCAGTCAGCTCCTCGGCGTTCCTACGGCCCTGGGCCTGCAGCGCCATCCTCACGCGGCTCGCCTCGATCTTCTCTGCGGCGGCGGCGCGGGCGCGGGTCGTCACGTCCTCGATGCGGCGGCGCAGTTCGGGCGGGGGGCCGGGGCCGGGGAGCAGGCAGTGGCGCGGCAGGGGCCCGCGGTCCAGCCACACGCCGTAGCGGCGCGCGGCGGCGTTGATGCCGGCCCAGGCGCGGTCCGGCTCGCCCGCGTGCTCCGCCGCCATCATGTCGGCGAAGCCGCGCAGCGTCAGCAGCGGCATGCCGCCGTAGGGCAGCTGCGGCCGCCCCGGGCTGCGCACCGCCACCCGGTGCTCGAAGCGCCACGCCTCGCACGCCGCCTTCAGCTCGAAGTCGGCCAGGTCTTCCGGCTGGAACATCGCGTTCGGCGTTAGGTTCGCTTTCCCTGTGTCCCGGTTAGCTTCTTGCTTGGGTCGGTACCGAAGCAGGTATATTATAGTTCGGTCGGTCGGTCGGTCTTGACGACTGCTGATGACGATGTGACGTAGAAAAAAGGGGGCACGCACAGATGTTATGCTCTCGAAGAAACCCATGCGCGTCCAGGAAGGCCGATAATGTCTCGGGTGTGATGGTCCCCGTGCGTTGCGGGTCAAGGCGGACGAAGAAGGCAGCTAGTAAGGACTCCATAAGCGGCGTCGCTGTACCGTCGGGATTAGACAGAGGACCCCACGTAGCTTGTGTCCGTGGTTGTGGCGGTGGCGGTGGGGCCTGGTGGCTTCGTTGCCATGACTGCTGTCCAGATGGACCGGCCCGGGGAGGCAGAGGAGGGTTCGCCGGGGCCCGGAGCTCGTAGCCGGATGGGCGCGGTGGGATAGGCGGCGGGACATCCATTGGCTACGGCGGTAAGACTACCTAGGTAGAAATGATATAATATGCTATCCTACGGTGTTACACACGTAAGGGATGCTAGCTACATACTATATGCATTTTCTGTCTCATAATCATTATATCACAGCCAAGCCCCATTCCCTAGCTCACGCCTTAGCTGAATGAAATGCCCCTCCCATTCACGTTCAGCCGCACCGACCAGCACATCGAAAATCGGTTAATATTTCCCTTCCTAATGTCTTATCTAAGCCCACACGAGCTCTTGCGACAGTGTTTCATCGACTACCAAGCTAAAGAGCGAGCCAGTACGGCGGTGACGTTAGGCCGGCCCCCAATAATCTACAGGGTCTAGACCGTGCAGTAAGCCGAGGGAGATTTTGGTCTCGATTTAAAGATAAGTTAGCTTGGGCTTACCATGGCTGGATCCGGGCGTTGCCAAGCATCTGCCCCTAGGTCTCAGGAAGCATCGGATCCTATTCATATGCAGCCACATGGTGGTCTAGACCGCTCTCGACGTTCGTGAGATGCATTGGAGCCCGGTGAACCGCCAGACGCGGAAATTGGTGACAAAAATTGGGGTAAAATCAAGCATAGATCCATGTGAGATGCAATGCCGGCCGCCGTAATGGATAGCCGCTGGTCGATTATTTCTAGCATTGACGTCCCGCTAGATAGACGTTGTGCTAGTCCGAGAGTAGTTCGACTTTCTTGCTCTGTTATCTATCTTCCTATTTGTCTATATGGCAATTTGAAATCGACACGCACATATGCATAATGTGATGTCTCTCTGCATGATCATCGTTCGTTGCTTCTACTCTTTACGGACCGGGAATTCGTTTCAAGGGTCTGGCCAAATCTACGCAGGGCAGCCAAAATCTCATCATATGCACAAGCGGGCGATGTAGACACGGCAATATAGCTAGCGCTAATTAATAGTGTTTAAGTGTGGAAAAGGCGATATAGTGTTGAGCCCCGAAGGAACTATGTGGCATGGTGAGTGAGATACCTATACACCTACATATAATATTAACTTAGAGTGTTGAGCGTCTTCCCCAGACCTGTTTCTTTTTCAAGTATTCCCGGGCCTCTTATTGTCCTCATATGTTTATATGCGTGGTTTCAAAAAGGGGCCTGGACAAAATAACTCCGGTGTCCGCTTCTGCTTTTCTATCTGCTGTGTAACAAATCAGAGCTTAGCAATCGGGAGACTTGTGGCTCGATGCTCACGATATTTCACGAGAGCTCGGCCGCGTCCACTCAGACGGTCGGTAGGCTTCGGTAGCCTCGGCACTTCCTTCAGCAACAGGTGGGTGCTCAACTCGGTTCCAGTCAGGATGAAGTGAGAAAATCGGTATCTAGGTACCTACAAGTTTAGACACAGGAATCATCGTTCAGTAACGCATTTGCTTATGAGAGCCACGGCACTGATATTAACGAACATTACCTCGACTGTAGTCGTACCACGGAATGAAAGGCATCATAAAGAGGCTCATCCGAATCTGGCTAACATAGTACCCAACCTATTATACTAAGAGTAGTATTACCACCTGAGCCCTACTGAAAGGTTTAATCTAAGGTGTAGGTCAAGTTCCAAAATATAGGTATCTAAGTGCATAACTAAGGTTAGAAACCATTAATATTTGGAATACCATAAATGAACTACCTAGTTGATAGCAACCTCATTGTACCGATATCTATATTCCTAGGTCAAAATTTTAATTATCTCCCAGACAGATCGAAAGATCTGACTGAAACTTTCAACAAGAGAAGACGCTTCTCTATCTGCCTAAATATCTAAGTTACCTAGGTAGGCATTACTGACCGTTCCTGTGAGCTCTACGTGGTTCAGGCTGGTTGGTCATTGTCCGTCATTGTCCTAGAATTCTAAATCTGACACAATGCTCAAGGTTATCGTAAGGCTTGGTAGTATTGTATACTTAGATTTGGTTATGTCTACCTAGTTTGCAGACTAGACCTTCTAAGCCTTCGTCTTGAAGGTAATGTAGTCCTGCGGTTATGAAGAACTTAACAGTTAATACAGTCTTGGTTGACGACATTGTTAATCTCGTCCGGTACCATTTACATTTCCGTATATCGTATTGTTTCAAAAAGCAGGAAGAAAGGGTGGTTTCGAAGTTTGCTGAATATGATCCAAGACCTGCTTAGGATTGTGGTTACCGAGGGTCGGAATAGTATCTAAGCTATCATAAGTTGTGACACATCCTCTATACATGCGGCCATACTTTCTTGAGGAGATCCGACTTTCCTCAAAACACTCCTTGATGTCCTCCTTATCCATCCTGGTTGCTCATCCAGGCATCGCCCATTCTGATAATGATATTCCAAACCATATTTGCTGCGATTCCCAGAGACCTTCTGGTACACTATTAACAACGACCAGTTCTCCTAGTCCCAACACAAAAATCCACCTTATTACCATCAACCACCTTCCAATCCACCCCACAAAAGCACCTAAAGCCAGCTGCCATGGCTAGATGTAGATGATAGTTGTTGTAGCTCTCGCCAGAACCTAATGGTTGAAATGTTGTCTTTGTTCAATTGCGAAGTTCAATCTAAAACAGAGAGACTTTCTCTTGATCTTGTTGGCCACCTGACGATCCCACACATCCCTTATACTCGTTCTAACTAACTACTTAATTTCAGTATTCACCTTCCTTACCCAGGTAAATAAAAAGCATACCTAATTTCTATTCAGAGTCCTCCCAACTGCGATGTACCTCCATGCTGCAGGTAAGTTCGGTTATCTCTGGTCCATTGTCTTGTTCATGATGGGCGTCATGATGGCGACTTCAGAGTCTTGATGTATCAACTGCAGAGGAATATATCTTTCTGTGCGTTGTATATTTACTCATATTAGCAACCACCCAGATCTTCTGCTTTCGCGGGTCGCAGCAGTGTATTTCTTGATGAGCGTGGTTTCTAAATTAAATAGGTATTGATTAGCTTTGGATACTTTGATTCCTGTGGCAAAAGCTGCATTTGAACTCCACCCGCATAATAAATAGAAATGACTTCAAACGAGCAACTTGGAACTTGGACAGCTTCCGAACTTTCTTCAGCTAAGGGTGTTGAGTAATAAATTCTGCCACTTGAAGACAATTCTCTTCCGGGTCCAATAGTAATAGTAAATGATATGGGGTATTGTATGAAGCGCTTGCTCGGGGGGCTTGTCGCCAGAGCTACTGGTCAACAGACAAAGTTCAAGATGATTATTGATTGATTAAGAGAGAGAGAGGAAATGAGAGACCTACAGTCCTCTAGTTATTTGAATAGCTAATGTTATTACAGTTTAAGTTACCTACCTAGGTAGGTATCGTTCCTTCTCTATCATGGATCTATGATATCATTGATATGTTAGAACCTGGTTCTCATAGTGGGCTTAGGCATAATAAGCTCCAAGTGAATGGATAAAAGGTTTAACTCTGCGAGATCTCATCTGATACTAAGGTTTCTTTGTTTTGTGTTTCTGGCGGTTCTCCTTTCCTACCTAGGTATGTTGATGGCATATGTGGACTGATTTTGTAATAGAGTTCAGGTACCTGGGTGTTTTTATTGATAATGCTTTTCAAGTTGAAGAAAGAGCTTTAGGCATCAGGGTGATTGATTGGAGGATAGTCTAGTGTAATTTCAATTTAATATTTAGGTAGTCTTGATATAATATGTACTTTCCCTCTAACTGAAATTCCTGATATTGCTCATTATTTCTCTTAGGTGTTATCTTATGTGGTTAGGACATCTTCGTGGAGAATGAGACCACGTTTCCCCATTAGAATTGGCTCATCTCAGGCAGGTCTACGTACTTGCAGGTGGGTAGTCACTCATCTTTGATGTCACTCAAAAATTACCTCTCAATATAAATATTCACATATCATTTTGCTTGACAATTCCATAAACTAGAACTCCCATTCCGCAACTGTCCAGAAGTTGTCAACATTTCAAGCCTCCCAATTGAAGTACGAGGAGTCTTAACTATAGTTGTTTAACATGCTAATGGTATGTACATCTTTGTTACTTACCCCTATTTATCTCATCTCCCCATCACCTCTAACATGTTTAATGCCAACAACGCAAAGAAATGAAACCTCTCACACTTAAGAATTGACACTGAGAGCGTTGATCTTATGCGATTGGGGTATGCCAATGAAGGTTATATCAGACCGTGACGTGAAGTTTAACTCCGAACTATGGCAATCAGTTTTCGCCAGAATGGGAACGCTGTTAGCTATGTCTACAAGCTACCACCCACAGACAGACGGGCAGACGGAGAGGCGTAACCAAGATGTGGAGTGCGCCATCAGATTCCACTGCTCCAGCTGTCCAGACGCACCATGGATCGAAATAATCCCAGCATTGCAGCATAACTTCAACAACACGAGGTCTTCTGTGCTTGGAAGATCACCCAACGAGTTGGTTTACGGATTCAGGCAAAGGACCGTGCTGTCGTCAATGGAGGTCCCATCAAACGCAGTTGACTTCGAGACACTGCGGAACGCATACCAGCGTCAAATATGCACCTGGTCCCCTGAATTGGGACTTGGGGAATCTACTTACAGTCAAGTGCGGTAAATATGACAAGGTGACATAAATTCGGACAGAAACTGTCAGCTGCTATGATCCACTCGACATTTTGTCGGAGCTATGAAGATCAGGCACGTTCTGTGCTGATACCCCTTAATAGGGGTATGCGGATTGTGGATGGACGACAACAGCTGCTCGAGCGTACTACCGAGTTCCCCATAATTCCCGAGCTTAAGTACGGCCCTCATACGAACTTGATCCCGACAAGATCAACAGAATGCACCAGATGTTCAGATCTCTGTTTTCCATTATTACGTTGCTTTTTCGTTCGTGGTATTTGCTGTCCTAAAATACTAGGACATAACATGGGATCTTACGCCCAAACCACCAAGAAAGAGAACGAAGCTTGGGTCGAGGCTCTTATGGTAGCTCGGGGATCTTCTTAGATGGTTGTTACATAAAGTTGGCTTCCATGCAATCTAATCAAGATACAACAACAAACGAAGCCAATTAGATTCACTCCAATTTTTATTGCTTATGTCCTTGGTGGTGGGAACAGATAGCCTATAACCTACCTAAGTAGACCGCCGGAGATAGTGTATGTATCACCAGGATTCGGATAGTTTCCAATGGTTCTCATAATGACAAAGTCGTTTCCAATAGTCTCCAACACATCCACTCCAACATACGTGAGGGAATAGTGTTACATGAAAGCGATATTCGTGAATTACGTACAGGTACCTATGTAGCAAAGTGAAGATGGAACGCGGCAACGCGGCAGCGCGGGTAAGTATCGCTTTAAGTGCACTACCTACTACATACCGGTGGTAACTACTAGTAGTATAATCGTGGGCGGTGCCGATGACCCGGTTTAAGATGGCGCCAAGATTTTCTGACTTTAATACCCCTGCCTTACTGCGGGTTCTGCTGGGTTTCGACAAATAAAAATAGTGTAAAAAAGGTACCCAGATAAGTACCTGCGCTACATGTAGCCTACGTATGGGTACCTATACGTATGCACCTAGGTACCTTAGGTAGGTACCTAGGGCAGCGGGGATGTTGGTAGGTTGGTAGGTTGGTACGTCGTTACTTCTCGTAATTCTAAACGATTAAGAATTATTAAGAGGCCCCCTGAGCTGACGAGATCTCGTAAAAATGTCTTCTTCTCTTCAACGCGCTCCAAGATAAGACTGCAATGCAGGACAACAGCTACACTATCTACCTAACGAACAGATGGGCCTCTCACCAATATGCTCATGCACTCTCGCCTATCCGCGCTTCACTTGCGCTGGAAGCAGCTCCCTAACCTGCACAAAACCCTAACTGTGTCTGCGCTGCTGTTATTCCTGATGGGTAAGTTGATTCTTCATTGTTGATTGTTGATTATTGATTATTTTTTATGATTTATCTTTTATGATTTCTTCTTCCTGGAAATATCGTGCGCTTGCGAACTAATACTAATAACCAACAAAGTCATCTTTCTTCAACCAACTCCCGAAGTTGCCCGCGATAAATGGAACCGTCTCACACAGACCGAAACTGGTCCTCTGGCGGGCGGAATTCCCCTCCGTGTAATGTTCATAGGCGCTTCGATGACCCTCGGCGAGCACTCGACTGGGGAAGTGGGGTTTAGGAAGCAGGTCCGAGATTGGCTTGTGTCCAAGGGTAACCCCGTCAACTATGTTGGCCAGGTATTGTCTCGTCCTAGCTACCACGAGTTCTAGGCCCCTCAATGTTCTAACCTCTTGCGTGCCTTCAGAATCGATACGGCGACTTCAAGGACAACGACGTCCAAGCGTTCGGCGCCCAACCTATAAAGCCAACTCTCGATCGCCTCAAAGAAGTCGTGCCCCAGGTCCAGCCAAATCTAATCCTGATCAATGCGGGATCGAGCGACTGTTTCCAACTAGATCATTGGGGGCCGGCGTACGTTTTGCAGAGCATGCGCGACCTTGTCGATTTCCTGTTCGAGGCGTCGCCGCAAGCCACCATTATCATGTCGACCATAATAACAAGCCCATGGGAAGGCACGGAGCGCTGCGTCAAGAGCTCTAACGCCCAGATCCGCCAGGTGGCTATCGATCTCATCCGGGAGGGCAAGCCGGTGACGATGGCGGAGATGCATATGGACCAGGGGTTACCGAATCGCGTCGAGCGCGCGGATATCGGGCCCGACGATATGCATCCCACGGACAAGGGCTACTTCAAGATGGGCGACATCTTCATGGAGAAGATCCTCGAGGTCGAGAAGAATGGCTGGCTAAAGCGTCCGGTCGACAACGGCGTCCCAGAAGATGGCGATGCTGCTAGGGATGCCGAAGATGCGATTAAAGCGACGGAGGAGCAGATGAAGGGGAAAGAAAAAGATGCGGGACATACTCTCCCCGGTAGGAGAAGCCATGAGCGGGAAAAGGTGGGTTATAAACGGTATGGGGCTATTTAACTAATGACTGGAAAACAGTATTGGCATGTCATTATGGGGGTTATGTTAGCCTGAAGAGAACAAAGCTTCTAAGCGGGCCATGTACCGGTTACGTACTAAGGTAGGTAGGATGGATCACTTTAATATCAAATGCTTACAATCAGACATTTAATAATAACAAGAAATAAATCTTATACTCTGAATTTGACTGGCTCCTCATACCTGTTTTGTATATTTTATCCCCCTTAATCTTATCTTAGATCTTTGAAGATGGTCTCCCCGGAAACAGCTTCAAGTCGCGGTGTCGCTAAATAGACCTAGCCTAGCCTAGCATTTCCCCGGATTTTCTTTTTAGGGACATATGCATCATGTTAGAAATAACCTTATCATTAGTCTAACAGGTTAGGAAACTTGAACTCGGCAATATTAATTACGATAATGAAATAATTTTACCTGGTACTAACTCAGTGCTTAGGTCGCCGAGGACTATTTCAGGGGTAGGGTTTTCTTGTGTCCACAACGGCCATGGAGTTGGGTTGGTTACGTCGAAGAGACGTTTCGACGACTTCCACGGCCCTCGCACATCAGGGGCGCTCGAGAAAGAGACGTTATTTGCCCACTTGTACGACTTGCACGTTTCCGGCGGCTCGGTCTCGATCCCGATAGTGTACATGAGATACTTCTCGTCCGCCGGGCTCCACACGACTTTAGCATTGTGACGAAAGGTCCCCATCAGTTCTTCCGCATAGCGATACGGGCCAGCCGGTCCTGTTCGCGACTCGGCGCGAACCACCGTGCTGAACGGTCTCCAACCCGACAGCCCACAGCCGCGGACGAACTGGTCGATGATAGGTCTTCAAAGCCTCAAATAAAAACTCGTATAGTTGCAGGCTATAGCGAGAGTCATGCCATATAATGAGGGCAAGGTCGGAAATTTAAGGATGATTCATCTTTTGAAAGGTTGGTTTGAGACTTCGTGGAAACTGTAAGGTTGGTTGCCCTACCATTTCGGGAGAGTTCGTGTCTTGCCTGTCCACGGACCTGGGTAGGTAGATCATCATCGCTTACGAATATGTACGGCATGAATTAATAGAACTAGATGAAGGTATCTCAGAGTTTGGGATGACAAAATACAATTTCTGATACGTAGGAAAAAAAAAGGGAAAAAAAGGAGTCAAATCAACACACCTTAAGATATCTACATGAATGAGTAGCATTTAATTCGTTTATATTCCCCTGATGATTCATGAAAGAAAAGGGAACGAAAAGGTAAGGTAAAAAAAGATCAAAAAAAAACCACCCAAAATACCAAAAAAAGCTCTGGGTCAGGTTCGAACCGTCGGCATCTAACCCGCACAGATACTAGACTCGTAACCCACCCGTACGAAAAACCTCCGCAGTGCAATGGAGGTTTTATCTGGCCCATCATGTCAAGAAACCACTAGACCAGGAATCGTTTTCGCCTAGGGCCATGATCTGAACTTGAAGGTATGCCACATAAAACGGTATATATGTCAACATTCGGTAGTGACCTGCCAACCATCCAACAGCCCGGCAACAATACATGACTACCAAAGTAATGTGTGCCTCCTCAACCCACGATACACCCATACCTAGGTACCTTGTACCTAAGTATATAAAATTTATGATTCCATTTTGCAACCGTTACGCATCCCTTCCCCCTTCGCCTGCGTTTTTCTAAGGGGCACCTAGGTACGTGATAACCCTTCTACGATGCATAAACACAGAATATATATTTCATCACAAATACTTACGTCTTATTGTTTTGGGCCAACCTGTTTACCTTTTTTCTCTTTTTTTAAAAAAAAATTCACCATTTAGGAGAAACCTTTTCATCCCGATACCTGTACTCAACCCCTTTTCCTCAAGTATAAAAGTCACTACCAATGTGGCATATTTTTGACCTGCATCATATCCCACGCAGGCTGGACCATTCGTTCTCGTCAAGATATATTTTTAACTGTTTCTTCCGCTCTATCGTAGTTATCAAGGGTCAAGGCAACAGGCTTACTCTTATGGTTTTCGTTTTCCAGTCGTGACGATAGCAACCGTGTTTCCTAGTGCTTCTTTAGGTTCCTCCTCAATGGTCTCCTTGGAGGCTGTGATACTAGCCATCCTGACTTGGATAATCAAATACTACGGCATTGTCACAAGGTGGACCTAGCCATATGGGCAATAACAATATGATTTCTCAAGGAGCTCTAAACTATCTGCCTGGATCGTGATATACATACAGGAAGCATCCCTTTGTTCATCGTGTCTCAAGTGTATTCCTTGTCATCGGGCACCCCTCCAACAGGTTGAACTCCTACTAGATCTATCCTCCCAATAGACCGTACTTCTGACAGAAAGAAGCCTCAATCCCTGGGTATTAGTGTATATTCCAGGTTTTTTTTCTTTTTCTTAAATATCTCTCGACGGGATGAAAACTCCTGCCCATAGCTTATCTGCCGTCACATACTGCTAAATTAACAAGAAATATAGGACTAGCAACGTATTATCCATTAACCAACATCGTATCTACAAAATGATATTTTTCCGCCAGTGCTATCTTCTCTCCCTCATCGACCGATGCCTCGATTTTACGGAGGACGATGAAAAAGGGGTAGGATTAGGTATTGATAATTCCGCATCTCGAGGATATATATATTTAACCTACCTATGTACATTATTATGTACGGGCTAACTGGAGAAAGGCACTAATATATTTTCATATTCCTTAACGCTTTTTTCGTCAATGGTCGTTGGGAATATATTTTATTTATTTGACTCAATCCACCAGCCATATCAAAGAGCCACCGACTCCTAATAATAGCACTTGACGCATCTAAGCCTATGTAGTTGATAATATTTCATAAATATTGTCTTATTAGTAATTATGTCTAATGTAAATCACACATATTCATACGGATAATATGCAGGTCGGAACATGTCAAACAAAAAAAGAAGGATATGCTCCACCGACAGGGGGGTACGTGGTGAAATGGATCTGTATCTATCTAAAAGGAGGTGAGATCTCTCCTAGGGCTAATAGATCACAGTGTTAGTAATTCAAGTGGGACCGTGAATACTGTACAAGAACCCTGAACTCCTGAGTTATGAGGTAGTAACATTATTCGAGTCCCCGATATTTTATTTCAGGTGACAACTGTTCAGATGAGACAAAGAGTTATCTATGTAGGTACTCAAAGTATGTATGAGCCGCAGCGTTCATCGTTGATCGAAGATGCATCTGTATATTAAATCACCTGCATGCATTGAGGTTGAGATCGTGCACAGTGTGAAGTGTCAACGGTTAATGGTCAATGCGTTTGGCGGTAAGTAAAAGGGTTTAATTTGTTACTTCGACAGGAATTATTAAATTTTTGTTCTATTAATGCATATTAAGGAGCCATTCACGATTCTAACAACCTTTTTAGTAGCTGTCCGACACGTTTTTTATGGTGTGGTCAGTTAAGGAATAATACTCATCAAAGCCTAGGTCTCGCAAAAGCCCATTTGTTAGTCCCAGAGGATCCCGGCCTATAGTCCAAACCCATGAAGCAACTTGGCTAACGTCTAAGAAGCATCCCCCGTCAGTGTTCGTACTCAAATCAGAGACTACGAGTTGGTTGATGACCAACCATGACCGCCCAACCTAGTGGACCGCCTAGAGGTCTCTTCGGAAACTCGATAACACCAGCAGTGAACCAACCCGGTTACAATTTCTTCTCGAGCTCAACCCCCCAGCCCAATCGCACTGGGACGGGCCTGTTCGGAAACTCTAACCCCCGAACTAGTCCAGCTCGGGTGGTTCCAACTGCGTGGCCTTACTCTCAACCGTCTACCGGTTTTACTACTTTTGGGAGCGCTACCCCCCAAGTGAGCCAGCCAGCTGGGGGTCTGTTCGGCGGCTCGACCGTCCAACCGAATCAGGCGCAGGGGAGCCTGTTCGGCACTAGGCCGCCTGCCCCCGTGTCTACTCCTACGCCGGCCTCACGGGCATACCAGGCGCAGGTACACAGTCCCGGGGCTTCTCCTCCTACGCGTGCCAGTCAAACACCGTTTTCTAAGCCTATCCAATCACCAACCAAAAGCTCCGGGGGTTTTTCCTTTTCCTCCACTCCTATACTTACACCTATATCGGAATCGCCGACGCCGTCTCAACGGGAGGCGGCGGATCGGCCCCCGAAGTCTTTCGTCGACCCCAACGGCGACCTATGCCTTGAGGTAGGCCACCTCTCGGCGGAGTTCGTAGTGTGCTCCAAGACCATGGCGCGGTCGTCGCCCTTCTGGAAGAAGATGCTGTACGGGGAGTTCTCCGAAGGCAAGAAGGCCCAGCCCCAGGACGGGAAGGCGGACTGGGTCGTGAAGCTGCCCGACGACAACTCCGCCGCCATGGGCATAATCCTCAACGTCATACATAGCCGGTTCGACCAGATCTCCGGCTACGAGGACTTCGTCTACACGACGCATCTCTACAACCTGTGCGTCCTGACGGACAAGTACGACATGACCCATATCCTGCGGCCGTGGGCCAGGGGCTGGTCGCGCTCCACGCACGCACAGTGCGACAAGCTGGGGCAGTCGCTCCGGTCGAAGTTCTGCCACGAGCGGCTGTGGATCTCGTGGGAGCTGGGGGACCACGTCACGTTCGACGGGATGGCGAAGGCCTTGCTGCTGAATTCCTCCAGCGCGGCGGGGAACAACCTGCGTTACATCGGGGCGTTGGAGCCGCCCGAGATCTACGGTGAGTACTTACCTACCCATTCGACCGCTCCCGACTCCGAACCATGAGAGCTAACAGCCCAAACTGCAGAAAGCATACAGCAAGCGCGCTTGGGCATGATCCGGCAGCTTCTCGCGCCGCTCAACGTCATACTGCAAGGGCTCGTGGAGAAGGACAAGTCGTTCTGCGTCAGAACGGAATTCGACTCGCAGAAGGGCCAGTGCCTGGCGTCGATGCTCGGCACGACGATCCAGTCGCTCCACAGCAACGGGCTGTGGCCCATACCGGACCCGGCGGCCGTCCAGTGCAGCTTATGGGACTTCGCGGCGCGGCTGCAGGGCCTGGTAATCGAGGGCGAGACCGGGAGTTACCACAAGTGTTCGCAATCCCACGGTCTGAAAGCTAGGATCGAAAATACTCTAGCTTCGATCCCCCCGTTGCTTACCGATGTGCACTGGCGACATCTCGAGACCCAGGCAAATAAGGCCGGGATGCCTAACTTCAAATGCAGAGTTCCCTAGGTGCTGAGCTTGGTGTAGCTGAGTGTCGCCAAATGATCGCTTGACATCTTCTACCCAGGTGTCGAGCGCCTAATCCCGCGAGTTGCCAGTGGCCGGCTTCGGCATGGTACATGGCGCCCCCATGGCGAGGAGTGGCACAGCATGTGCATGTGCATGTGCATGTGCATGTGCATGTTTTATATCCATGTACCTAAGAGTATGTAGGATGCCGCGAGGCGCATAAATTGAGACAAGCAATCAACCACACTGAGACGTATAGGCTTAAGTAGGCGGACGGTGCGGCCTCCCTACACGCTACGGCCAAGCCGTTAGATGCCAAAAATGGAACACTGCAGCGGATAGGAGCAGTTAAGACATGTCGTGCTTAGAGTAGCTACATTATATAGGCACCCTAGTCGATTCTTCACGGTTATAAAAAGCCGAATATACAATCATGCCTTATGACACATAAGCTCACTTTAGTTCCAGACTTTTGCTAAACCACTCTTACACGTAATCTCACACGTCCATGCTCCCCGGATCCCGACTCGTGAAGATCTTGTAAATCCTCTTGCTAACCGCCTGCCCGACGACACGATCGGTGAATGCTCCATCCCTATTCGCGCACTTGCGGCAGTTCTCGAGGGCTAGGGGGCCGTCTCTCTCGAGCCCGCGCACCAGCTCGTTCACCGTACCATACTTGGCGACGATGCCGTATGCGATGGGCGCCGTGACGCGGGTAACCTCCTGCAGCATGCGGACGTAGGTGTCCTTAGCATCCTCGCCCGTCCTCACCTGCCCTGCTTCCATGCAGAATCCGGCGTCGGCGGCTGCGTCGCGTGCCTTGCGATAGGGGATCGTGCTGATGTGCTGCGTGAAAACAGCGACCCACTGTGCCGTCTCGACCTGTATGTTTGTATGGTGGATTAGGGCACCGTGGACGACTTGCAAAGAGAGCAGGGCGTCTTCGATGATGTCTTCGTCGATATACTCTTGTTGCGCGTTGTTGTTCCGACGTCGCTGGTTGGATGATGCGGCATTAGGATCGTTATTGACGTCGAGGGCGCGGACGGCTGATGCGAAGCGCCGGTTCTGGATGTTCTTATTTTTGCGCATCCAGAGCATGAGACCCTCTATGAGGTAAAGGATAGTGTTTGTGGGGTGTGCCGTCTTCATATTCAGGACGTGAGCCTCAAGGTCTTGACCTTCCGTACCAAGGACTAGCTTCACGAATTCGGTGGCTTCGATGATAACCAAGACGTGTTCCTCGGGCTTGATACGCATCGGGATGGGCTCCCAGTGCCCAAGCTCTTCGTTGTACTCAGAGGCCACTTTCCGCCTCCACTTTACGACGTTGTCGACATGGCTATGCCAGTACTCGAACTGGACCTCCATCTTGCCAAGTAGTTCCTCGACCTGGGCTTTGACGCCTACGCCCAGGGTGTCGGGAAGGTCTACAATCATCTCAGGCACAGCCACCTTCCTGTCAGTTTTCAACTTGTTGACTTCGGCGAGCGCTTTCTCCTTCCGCTTCTCGACGGCTCGCTGCTCCTTTGCGCGTTCTTTCTCGACCCGTTTCCGTTCCTTCTCGGCATCGCGAGCTTCTGCCTTCTTCTTCTTTTCCCATTCCCATTCCTCCTCGGGTTTCTTCGGTTCCGCTGTTTTCTTAACCGTAGCACCTTTCGCAGCCGTCTTGGGTTTCACGCGGGGTGGAGAAGGCGTCAGGCTGTAGAGAGCTCTACGAGACTTGAGCCTCGAGAAATCGATATCACTCAAGTCCGGCAAGGAGTCAGAGTCAGAGTTAGAGTCAGAATTCACGACATGGTAATTGCTAGTTCTTGGTTCTGGCATTGAACTCGATATTGGGTCCCAGGCTCCATTTTGCTTGGACTTCTTGGGTTGGTGTTTTCCTGATGAGTCTTCGAACTCGTCGTCTGAAAGATCTATGACTACCGGCGCCTTTGCTGACGGCAATGGCTTAGTGTTAGTGCTCGTAGATCGCGGATGGTTATTGACCCCTTTGCTAGGAGAACTTCTAAATGGGTCGCTTGTCAAATCCATCAGAGAGGACTTCATGCTTGCTGCCTGCTTCTTCGGTGGGCTTCCGAATGGATCTGATGAATTATGCAGCTTATTTGGCGCATTAGGAGCGAATCCATTGGGAGAACTGCTGTGTTCGATCGGATCGGCTAGGGACTTCCATTGCTTCAACCCTATGGGTGAAAGAGGGTTGCGACTTTTGGAAGCAACTGCAGCAGACGTTGTCCTCTTGAATCCTATCGTAGATTCAGAGGTTCGGGATCTCTTTGCTAGATTTCCATCAAGATCGCCGGTCGTATCAAAGTCATCTGATAGGAACAAGAAGTCATTATCCTGTCGTGGATGGCCGCCACTGGATCGTTTGGTGCCGGCGGTTGGACCATGAGATGTCGTGTCTGCCTGTCTCGTAGTTGCATTTGACGATGACTTCGAGGTCAAATCGGGGCCACCATAGCTGAGCACCCTGGAAGGATCTGTTTGAGATATTCGCGACGATACTACAGAAGAGGTGACGAGGACTGGCGGGGATAGAGCAGCAGCTGGGCTTGAGGATAGCAGACTAATTATTTCGGCCGGCATTTTAACAATTGACTTCGATAAAAACTGGAAGCCATTAAACACGGAGAATCAAGCTGATCAGTGATAGCAAGAGCTAGAGCTAGAGCTAGAGTTAGAGCTGAGAATAGGAGCTGAGGATGGATAAGCTAAGAGGATAGGTACCGTGTTTGTGAAGCGTTTGCGAAGTGTTTGTGAAGTTTTTGTGAAGTTTTTGTAAATTCGCGATAATCGATAAGTTTGATAAGTTTTATAAATTTGATAAGTTGATTTACTTTAGGCTACGTACCTACCTATCGTAGGTAGGTATTTAGGTACTAGGTACACAAACACGTAAACGACACGACTGGTGTAGAGAAAATAAACGCGACAGTGACACGTCTCACGTGATACAGACTCAACCCTTCACTAGTATATCTTTTATCTTTTCATCTTACCAATTACGTAATCTCTACGTACCACCAAACTTCTTTTTAGTTCCTGGCTTATTGAATTGATTCTTACCTACCTAGGTACCTACCTAGTACCTAGGTAAGTATCCCTAAGATAAATAAATATCGACGGATTCAATTCATCATCACGTGCATAAGGTTATCTTCTACTATATAAACCCAGCTGTCATGTCATGTCATCCTTCAATCAACTTCAAAACCTATACTCAAATAACAGAAAGTAGGTTTATATGACTAATCTCATATAGATCTCGGGCATTTTATCTTTAATGCACTCCTCATTAAGTGCCGAACGTTGCATGCAGCATGCATACTATGAAACTTCATATCATATCAACGAGGACCATTGATCTGGGGCCAATAAATATACATTGTTGGTGATGAGACTTTGATAGCTTCACCTAGAGAGATCCTTGTCCAGAATTCTCTCGCATGGAAATACGATCAATATACCGGGAAGCGCTCTAGTTAGCTTGGGAGACCCCTTTTTCTCGATGCCTAAGAATCCATGCCGATGGCTCGATAAACTCGCAGAGTTGACAAGCGGTCAGTGGAGGGAGATGCTCACTTGCTTAAAACAGAGGATTACAACTACAACACTTCCATATTAGGCGTGATTGGAAAAATCTGCGGCATATGTGTGCATGTGTCCAAACTACAGAGCTGCAGGTCGTCTTTCAACGTTTTTTCTTTCTTTCTTCCTGAAGAGGTAGGTATTGTACCTGGGCGCTAGGTAGGCAGGAAGGTAAAGCCTACATTATGTACGTGTAATGGATCTACGTCCACTGCAAACAACTGGATACCTAGATTGCCGCCTCGTTCTCATCATTACTATGTAGGTACGTGCATACATAGTATGTGCTGCGCATAGAAGTTGTATGCACGCTCGGGCGCGGAAGCGGTGGAATTCCCAGGCCCGGGTCTTGGCTGCTCATCGTCACCGCAGGATACAGAAGCCATATGTATCCGAGAAGGGTATTTTTGAAACAAACGACCAATCAAATCCCACCCACGCTTTCGGGCTTAAGAAACAAGATTGGGGAGGCCTTCTAGCACTGCTGCGGCAATGTCGGCGTAACGAAGCCTACGCCTCGCCTTTCTGCGTACGCTCAGACTCTTCGACTGTATGTAGACTAGTTTTTCGAGGATTACATACCTAGTAGGGATTGGATGATCAGATCATAGTCAACCGGACGCATGCACGCACGGCCGGAGATTTCACAAAGTGTGCATGTACGCTGCAGCCTGAGAACTCCGATCGAGTCGTCGTCGTTGATAATTGATGAATCGTAACGGGGTGATAGGACGGATGACGTTTACAATCTGCAAACCCAACATCCAAAAGCAAATATTCAATGCATGTCCACCGTAAGCAGAGGAGCTGATCCTCTGCCTCGGATGTCGAAACGTTCGCGAGAGGATACATTAAGTTTCTTAATGGTACCGGACGGAGCTTCTTTACTGGTTGTGAGCTAGAAGGATTTGTTGGTGGAACGAACTTCTATTGGCGAGCTCGTCATTTCGCTGCTCTTTGAATTGTACTAAAGTAAGAATAATTTACCTAAGTGCCGCATTACGTTATTAGATCGTGAAGTATTCTCCCTTCTTCTCATAAAGTTTTCGTAAGTAGCATTACCTTCGATATTACGGCTAGGAGGATTTTGTTACGAACCGCTACATAGGTAGTATGTAGAGCGGCCTTCCCTGCCATCTAATCGTCCTAGGCCTAGTAACCGTAGCCGAACCCTAGCCGCGGAGTGGCTCTATAGATAGTTTGTTTCATTTGAGTGAGAAAACAAGTTGACGAATCTGTGATGTTGTGATGTATGGTTTTAAGGCAAGTAGACATATCTTACCAAGGTAACTATCACTATGTTTACATCAACGAAGAGTTCTTAGTAATAGTAGGTATTTGAAAATAAATGCCACATATGATGTGATGTAGTGGGGTAATTCGTGATCCTAGAATATCATGCTGCCCTGGTTCATCTCCAGTACCTTGGAGGCTTCCTAAACAAGAGGTCAGGATCTGAACAGGTGGAGATATTAACGTGGGGATGCCGTCGCAGAAAATCAAGGCCAACCTTGCCGGACAACCACTTTCTGCATTTATTATCTTTCAGATGATATTACCTAGGGATAGGTTGGCGGTGTAGGAATTTTTATCGTAATAGGAGGATCACTCCTTGCAAGATATCTAGTCATTCATAGTATCCCATGCTGTCAACCTCGAAGTTCGAAGGATATTGCGGATCGCATCAAGACAACAGAGATCTGAATAACAACACGCCGGTAGTTGAAGTATACTAGGAATAAACTGTTGCAACCTCAGCCGGCCCCGCCTATTTAACCTTGAGGCTATTATCATCATACTATGATACCACTATGAAGATAGTTGAATGTTTTTCCGAACGTTTCTCTCCCGTGTTTGATGGCTACCGGGGTGTGAATCATCATACCTACCTACCTACCTACATAGATTGACCTGAATATACATTTTGCCGTGGTGAGAATTGAGGCCTCTAATAATACTGCTTACATCCAGGATCTTTTGTTCGATCGACGACGATCCAGATAGAGTTACAGATGTAATGATCAGTAATTTAATCTTGAACGGGATGGCAAGGGCCGCACGACTGCTGCTGCTAACAGCAATCACTCGCCAGGCCTCTAAGCGGTATCTGCCTGATCTTGGCTTAAGGGCATAAATAGGATACCTTGCCTTTCATACCTTACCTCATAGCATGGCTTCCTAAGCGGTCCCTGGCAGTCGGGTCGAATTCCAACCGGCCTCGATGAGAGCATGGACTACATAATGGAATGTGTGCTTGGAATAAATGCGTGGATACAACCGTATAAGATCCTCATTTGGCATCACTATCCCGGGGCTACCGCTTAGTGGCCGAGTGTAATTTCTTAAGGAAGGGGGACGAGACAATCGCCTCGGCGCTCGGTGACTATCTATTGGTGCCTATCAATTAATATCAACGGATCACCAGCGACGATATTCCGGGGAGAATTCTGAAACATGCGTCTTGACGTTTGAATCAAAGCTTCTACTTCTCTGGCTGTGTCTAATATTAGGATAGTAGTTTAAACGTGATATCTACAAATTCAGAGATTCCTAGGTGATGAATCATGAATGTAGTTACTACCTATGTAGGTAGTTGGAAGACATATTCTGAGACGGTTACTTATTTGCTGTGGGCGACTAAGACGAACATAGTCAAATGGCAAGATAATTAATTATATATACCCTCGTAAACGATAGCGCCCTCATAGGGCTGTTGCAGGTTTTAAGAGATCGACTGTTTTATTCAGCAATTAGGCTCTTATTCTTTCTTTGACTTCCATGAAGAAGAGGTTAGATGAATTGCGGTACACACTTTTGTTGATTGAAAATAAACCTACTCGGGAATTCCTAGACTTTTTATTTTAGTGCTTGTTGTACATACATAATAGTAGATTCGATGCTACAATGGTCTCTCAATATTGACCATGGGGATCCATGATAGTGGGCTCATTATTCGTGATCCAGATGATGATCTTCGTTGCTGTCAACTGAATAAAGATAGCGCATCCGTGGGGGGCGAAGAGGGAAAAAAAATATTAATAAAAAAAAATTCGGGTTCTAGGTAATCCAAGCATATTTGACTTGGCCGTTGGCCGCGCTCGTCGTGTTAAATCTTAACTTGGCAAAATCCGATGAAGCGGTTTTTGGATTCTCGTTAAAAGGGCACGGACTATCATACATACCTAACGCACCTCGGTCCTAGGTAAGTAGGTAGATATCGTACCTAGATAGTTATAGGTATTTCTTCGTTCGGGCCGCTGTATGGGATTAATGGAATCCCCAGCGCCGTCACGATCCGAAAAGGTGACCAGCAACCCCTTGACAATACTTGGTTCATGTAAGGCAAGCTGGAACGCAGCTGTGGTTGGATAGAGTTGAAATTGACGATACAAGCGTAGTATTCGCGTCAGGAGCAGATTTTCCCCTTTAGTACATTTCCCCTTTCATACGCTGCCCTTAGGCTGCAAAAAAGGAAGCCGTCGAAGCACCGTCGAAGCACCATTGCCCTGCTAAAGTCAGCTTTTGAAATTCGCATGGACGAATTCGGCCAGGTTGATCCGCTCTCGCGTGTGCATTGGCGCTAGAATAATCCAATCCGTTGGAGCCAAGATTGTCAGTTACCTATTCCTAGGTACACATCATGGATCTGTAGACTGTCAGTCATCTGCATCAACAGCGGGCTCTAAAGTCTGCACCCCTCTGTCCCTACCTTAGGTTAGGTAGGTACCTACATACTGCATAGGTATCTCCGCCTATCATTTGTACATGACAGACAGCATGATCAGACAAAACAACAACACTTGCTTTTGCATTGCATAAGTTAGCTGCAAGCATTATGTTAGGTGTTTGTCTCATCAATGGAAACCCCTGCTTAGTTAAACAAACCTGAGTTATTAAGAAAAGAAAAGAAAAGATAGGAAAATCAATCACACATGGCGCTTATCTCGATTTTGGCCGTTTTCTTAAGGTGTCACCATGCAGTGAAGAAAGAAAAAAGAAGGGAAAAAGAGGCAATCGACATGGATTTTAAAAGTGAGCAACCAAGGTTCTTTCGCGATACATAGGTACGTACCTGGGTACCTGGGCATGCATGGTAAAAAAACGTGGAGGTTTAAGTACTTAGGTACAAACCATAGAAATCCTGTAGGCTCATGTACTTTGTACCTAGCACATGGAAATATCGACATAAGTACATATGTAGGTAGGTATATCAAACATAGCCGCGTCTTTTTATGTTATTAGTATAGGCGGTACCTTATATTATGAGGAAGCATTAATAAGCATTGATAAGCCCGGTTTCTTTAAAGTGAAGACAAGAGTTTATCCCATAGGTATACCATATTAAGCAAGATCATGAAATTCTGGGACGTGAATCGGATGACAGCGGCTAGTGCAAAGCTACCTAGTTGTCTACTTAGGTAATTACTTAAGTGCTAGGTACCTAGAGTATGCTTCTGAAGCCTACAACTTGTCTCTTGTGTAAAGGGGATAAACTTAATAAAGATGTTAGACCTAAGGAGGTTGCTCAACATCGTACCTAGGAAAGGAGTTATACCTTCGGCCGGCGGTCAGTGATTTTCGACTCTGACAAATAAAATAAAGACTTAGCCTATTAAATCTTAACCGTGGACCTCTAATGTTCCATCTACCTACCTAGTAGTTGGTACTGGACTCAATGCGAACAAATGTGCTTTGTAAAGGGCACATCGGGATGATAATATAAGGTTGTTTTATATATTTTATTTTTCGTAGTGTTAGGTAGGTACTACTTAGGCAGGTACCTTCATATAGATAAGTACCTACCTAGGTACCTAGTTCTGTAGAAGAAAAGGGCTAGCAGCCTTTACCAGTCAAGTGAAAATGGAGTGATTCCCGTCCCTAATCGCTCATGTATTTTATGTATTGTATATCTAATAGCAGGTACCTACCTAGGTAGGTAAGGTAGGTAGATACGAGACTACGTAATTAACCCTTAGCCTCTTCGGGTGCCTAGGTACCTAGGTAGCTATGTTGTTCTGATAGGTAGGGGAGTAAGAGACCCCTGTATTCCCTTTTGCGCGCCACACCCCTGCGACTTTAGTGTTGGTTGATGCACTCCCTGCCATCTCTCATGGTCCCCCCCTGCTTATCCCACAATTATCCCACTGTTAGAAAAGTGGAAGGGACTTCCATACCTACCAGCTTCTTACCAGGTATCAATCGTCAACCTTTTTTTTTTTTGTCTTTTGGGCGCACGTTCCTGAATAATAAACAAGCACTACCCCAAAATTTCATTTCACCCCCTAAAACCTGATCGCCGTCTTCCCCGAACACGTTCGACCAGTGAATCGTGAATCTCAGTGCTCACGACGCGCGACAACAATAATGAACTAGGTATCCTAACGACGACATCGAAATCGTGTATTTCTTTCTGCGACATATGACGCTCATCTTTCGCGAACAGCCTCTCCAGGTTGAAGGTTAACGGTTGAAGGTTGTGAAAGGGTGCCTTACCCAGGACGACGGGCACTGTTTTGGTGTTTGGGTGTTTTTTTTTTAATTCCTTTTCTACATTCCATAATCTGATTATACTTCCCTCACTCGCCATATCGGCTCCAACGACGCAGACTGCGGACTACTCGTCATTACTCACTCTCATTACATACCTCTTCGACACCTCGTCAACCACTCCCACTTACTCTCCCTCCCCCTCTCACTCTCTTATTCTCTTTACCACATTCCTTTTCTAGTTCGATCTTCGTATAGATATTTACGAGGTCTGAGTCGGCATTTACCGACATCGTCATCATGGCAACGTCACCTCCGACGTCGCCAGGCTTGCCGCGACCGGCGAGTGCTATGGTTAAGCTGACGCCGAGAAGCAACAGTCGCTTAAGTACAACGGGCAAGACGGCAGGTGGAGGTGGAAGTAGAGCTTCGGATGAAGATGGTGGTCGAACCGCCGTGAAAGTTGGTAAGTCTAAGTCTAAGTCTATACTACCTTAATCTTTTTTAGCTGCTCCTTTTAGGTTCCCTTCCCTTTAGGTTCTGTAACGGTCAATCACGATGCTAACGGTTGACGGGTAGCCGTTCGTGTGCGACCTTCGCTAAAATCTTCTGATCCTGGCTTTGACCTCATACCGCAGCGATTTCAGCGATCGATGGTCCAAACAACCTCTAACACGGGTATTGCTATTGACGCCCCGCAAGGAAAGAAATTGTTTGTGTTCGATCGCGTCTTTGGTCCGGATGTCAACCAAGAAGGAGTGTGGGAGTATCTTCAAGATAGTGTTTCTGCTTTTCTTCAAGGTTACAATGTCTCTCTACTTGCCTATGGTCAATCTGGCGCAGGCAAGTCGTACACGATGGGAACATCTGGGCCTGTAGAACAGAGCGACTTAAATGTGATGGGTAAGCAAACCATTGATTTACTATCGACTAAACATTGGAGATTGGTACGCTAACGATTTTCATCCGACCAGGTGTGATCCCTCGAGCTGCGATGGCTCTATTTGAGAAGTTGGATGGCCCCCCGAAGAGCTCGAACCGCAGCTCGATGTCGCAACTGAGAGCCCCGGCACGTTACTCGACACAATCTCCGTCACCAAGGGGCGAAAAGAATTGGCAGTTGAGGGCGACGTACGTAGAGATTTACAATGAACAGCTGCGCGACTTGCTCATACCGGAGAATCTTCAAACACATGAGCGAGGTAGTGTCAACATTCGCGAAGATCAGAAGGGCAACATCATTCTCACCGGCCTCCAGCAGGTTGATATTAATTCAGTGGACGACCTCATGAATGCCTTGAATTTCGGTTCGACCATTCGACAGACTGACGCGACTGCTATCAACGCCAAATCCTCTCGATCGCATGCCGTTTTCAGCTTGAATCTGGTGCAGCGCAAAAGCAAGTCGCAAAGCTCCCAGGGAGCCAACAAGAGATTATCCGTGCCGTTGGAGGCTATGAATGGAACCGACACCTGGGTCACGACTGACAGCAAGTTGCACTTTGTCGATTTGGCTGGTAGTGAACGTTTGAAGAATACCGGTGCGCAAGGGGAGCGGGCCAGGGAGGGTATATCTATCAATGCTGGTCTTGCCGCTTTAGGGAAGGTCATATCCCAACTTTCATCTCGACAGGCCGGCTCTCATGTCTCTTACCGTGATTCGAGATTAACCAGACTCCTCCAGGATTCTCTCGGTGGGAATGCCATTACTTACATGATCGCTTGTGTGACTCAGGCGGAGTTTCACCTCAGCGAAACCCTCAACACTGTACAATACGCACAGAGGGCCCGTGCGATCCAGAGCAAACCTAGGATACAGCAAATAGAGGAGGGAGATAAGCAGGCAATCATCGAGCGCCTCAAAGCTGAAGTTGCCTTTCTACGCGAACAAATCCGGAGTGCCGAGCGCGGCGGGGGCGAACGTCGCAATGCTCCGACAAACGAGAGGTCCGAGCGACAGAACGAGAAGGAGACAGAGCTGCAGAATTCGCTCTTGGATTTTCAGGAAAGCTATAATGCCCTGAGCCAGCGCCATGCAAGACTCATTGCAGAAATGGCCAGAGCCCGCGACAATGAAGCTGCAGAAAATCAATTCCTAGAGGATAGTGTTGGTGACATCGCAACCGAGCGCCTGAATCGGTCTAATTCCTTCGCTCAGGCGGTGGAGCAGGTTGTATTGGAGTATGAGAAGACGATACAAACGCTCGAGCAGTCGCTTACCAGCACACGGGCCACTCTCTCAAACACGGAGACAAGCCTACTTGAGAAGGAGACCAAATGTGTTTACATTGAGACAATCAACACTCAATTGCAAGCTCGTTTACAAAAGGTGATGGATCGTGAAGTTAATACGGAAAGCTACCTCCATGACCTGGAGGCCAAGCTGGACGGTCACACATCCGGTGAGGAAAAGAATGCTACTATCGTCCTGGAACTACGAAAGGAGATCTCACGTATTCGAGAAAATGAAGCCGCCTGTGAAGACTACATCTCTACTTTGGAAGAGAGACTTGCGGAGTCCGATCAAGATCAAGAATTGATGCAGCGCGAAATTGATCGCCTTGAGCAGGTCATTGAACGCCAGCGCAGCCTCGGCAAGCTCGATAGTCTCCTCTACGAACTCGACAATATCCACCAAGATGGCCAGCACTCAGATACCCACTCTGAGTATAGTAATGGCATCGGACATCGTCGCAACCTTTCGGAACGATCTACCAAAAGCCACACTAGCCGACCAAGTCTAGGTATGAGGGGTGTCCTTCCCGAAGTGGCCGAAGGCGCTGAGGAAGAACTCAGTGAACACGCTCACCCGGAGGAAATTGCTGAAGACCGCGAGGTGTCTGAGAAGTCTGTCGAGACTACAGAAGGGAAGCATTTGCCTATCCATTACCCACCCCAGAGCCCAGCGCAAAACCAATTCGTTGCCGATAAACTCGAGGACGTGACCGGAGAGCTCATCGCCCTACGCGTTGAGCATGAATCGACAGTCAACGAATACGACATGCTTCATGCCAAGTACGAAGAGGCATTACGGACCTTGGCAGAATTGCAAGACCAGGTCGACGAGGCACGACATACAAACCTACAACGCGATTCCCTGTTGTCGGTTACTTCTCCTAACGAAACGAGACCCTCGAGTTTTTTATCAGACGCGAGATCCAGCGTCGTCAAAGATGGAACGCACTTATCGCAATCGCTCTCTTCGGAATTATCCTCAGCTATAGATTCCCCTACTGCTATATATACTCCGGAGATTGGTCTGCATAAGCCCTCCGAATCTAGAGAGACTCTTGTAGCAGAAACTGTCAGCAATGATAACAGTGAAGCCCTAGCTATGGAGCTGGAAAGGTTGAAGGCTTTAGCTGATGAGAAGCAAGTCGCCGAGAAAGAACTGGCCGACAAGTACGCTCAGCTAGAGGAGAAGCACCAGGAGACGTTAGATATCGTCGAAGAACTGAAAACCGAGGTTGCGAAGGCTAAATATGCGGAGCCGCCATCCCCAAGGATATCCACGCCAGTGATACGCCGGAAATCAAGCCAGAATATGTTGATTATTGATCGGGCACACCGGTCATTCGCGACGCTCAGGAACATCGCGGCTGAGAATTTTGAGCACGAACCCGATATTATGCAAAACTTCGATCTCAATCTAAACGCCGCCATGCACGAGTTACACGTCAGGTCAGAGCGTATCCAGGAGCTAGAAGCTGATGTCGCCAGCACGAAGAAAGAAATGGAGACCAAGATGACGATCATCACAGGATTAACGCGTGAGCGATCTAGCTTGAAGTCAAGTCCTATGGACATTTCTATGGTTGGTACTATAAGAGAGAAGCTGGAGAGGAATGAGCAGCAGCTCAAGGAGATGAAAGAGGCCCATGTCGCCCGCGAGAAAGAGTTGGTTACTGAACTGGAATCTCTACGCGCTTCTCTCAAGGCAGCTACTGAATCCCAGTCAATGTCGGCAGCGCAGACCCAGGATCGTAGCAGCCAAGAAGGCGATCTACGTGCTACACACGAAGAGAAGATTGCTCATCTTCAAGCTGAACTTTCTAGTTGGGAAGGTAAACATCAAGCTGCTCTGGATGCTATGCAGGCAACCGAGAAGCATATGAAGAAAACCATCCATGATCTCGAGGCACAAGTCTCAGCTGCTACCGTCAAGCTTAATGAGTCTCGAGAACAATCCACAGACGATCAAGAATCTAAGGAAGCGGAGACCGAACACATGAACCTTATTACTGCACTTCGCCGCGAAATCGAGGAGTTCAACACAATTATTGACGGCAATGCGAGCAAGGTTGCTGAACTAGAACAAGCTCATGCTCTAGCAAAGGAGCAGCTCCAAGAAGTTTCTAAGGAACGGGATATTGCGTTCGGCGAATCTCGTAGCTACCAGGAACTTGTCGGCCGGCTCGAAACCCAGATTGCGGAGCACGAGAAAGTCCTCAAGGCCCACGAGGACAACCTAGCTCAACTACACGAGGATCATGCGAAGGAAATTAACGCAATTGGCACTAGCTGTAAAGAGGAGTATGACGCCCAAGTCGATATGCTCATGCTAGAGCACGCCGAGAATATTAAACTACTGGAAAGCGATGTTACGGAAGCTCGTGAAGAGCTTATGAAGGTCGCTGCTCAAGTAGCTTTCGCATTAGGCCTTGAAGTAAGCGTCGATAAGCTTAGCGAGCGTATCGAGTACTTGATCGCGGACCAGAAAGCTCTAGGTATCGAACAGCAGAAATCAGCTGAGCTAGAAGGGCACATCGACGAGCTCTCGGCAATTAACAACACTATCATGCGCGACCTTGAAGCCATAAAGTCTTCTTTGAATGACATGCTTCATCCTAACGGCGAGAACGTAAAGAGCCCATACCCCTCTGTCTTGGAGCAGCTCACAGCCGTCAAGAAAAGGATGACCGATATTGAGAATAAGAATAAGAAGCATTCCCGTCTGGTAGAGGAGCTGGAGGACCAACTTCAAACCAACTATGACCAGGCTCAGATTACGAATAATCGATTATCCACCCTCCAGACAGAACGCAATGTGCAATTGGAGGATGCGAATACGGCTAAGGTTAAGGCACAGATCGAGTTGGACACCATTCGGGAAGAAATGGCCGCGCTACAGGTAGGAGTTCCCTTTTATAGCTTGGTACCACTCTTGACTAACACTGGCTTAGATTCGCCTGGATGAGGCCATAATCGCCGAAGCGCCGAAGCGCACCAGCTCAACGAGCTCGCAGGTCCGCAAGACGGCTTCCGTTGCCTCTTTGCCGTCTCCACCTCCGGCTATCCCTCTCCCCCCTCTGCCGCCTACTGGTGCAGCGTCGCCAACCCAGGGTGTGCCACCAACACCAACTGGTGGTCGACCAACCAGTCACGACCTTGCTCTTGCCCAGATCCGAGAAGATCAGGAAGCCCGAATCCAGAGCATCGAGAGACATCTAAAGGCCGAGAGGCAATTAACATCTACCTTGGAAGAAGCCCTGACCGATCTCGAAGGTCAATCAAAGAAGATTAAGGCCGACTCCGAGGCCTGGCGAAAGCGTGCCCAAGAGCTTGAGACTGAAGTCAAAGAGCTTAAGGAACGCCCACAACAGGACAACCGATGGCGTGATAGTCTTCACCAGATAGAGGAGGAGCGTAAGAAGCGCCAAGATGCTGAGAGGGCTAGAACCCATCTCGAGGAACGTATGAATGCAATCAACAACAAGAAAAAGAAGAAGGGCAGCCTCAACTGTTTTTAGTTGCAGAGTTGGCGCGATGTGCCTCCGGCAGCCCTTCTCTTATGTATTGCATCTGCGACGGTGTATCTTCTCTATCCTCCCTCTCCCCGTCATTTGGTCTGCTTGGGGTTCTGCTTTGTGGCGCTTCTTGAGAACATGCTGCATATTTGGCAAGGAGTTTAGGAGTCCTACATCCTATTTCTACTTCTTGATCATGTCGTACCTTTTTTTCCTTCCCCGGAGATGCCTGTGGTGTTTTTTTTCTGGCAAGATAGCCACACACACACACACACCATATACCCTTGGGGTCTTTTTAAATCTTAATCATTCACCCCCCATTTACCTCAGACAAGCATGAACGATCTGGACGGGACACGAGACGAATCAGCAAGGATGCGTTTATGGAATGACTTTGCGAAGGCATCGTCGATCGTTGGATTTTCCATATCCACGTGTTTTCTTTTCTTTTTTCCTCGACGTCGCGGCATGCAAGGGGCCGGGCGGAGAGCTTCAGCTAGGCGTAGCAGGCCTTTTGATACCTGAGATACCACTTCAGAACTTCCTCCTTTTTCCTTTGATGTTTCTACCATATCTTACGGATGTGCCGTTAGTGATTTGTCGTGGGGCGTTGGGAGATGATTGGCCAACCGCCGACTTGCGTTTTTTTTATGCCATGGCACAAGGACGAGTAGGTATCTGAAGTGGATGGCAGGTATATTTGAGGTTGAGACATGCTTGGCTGTCCTGTTGTTTATAGTGTTCGAGAAAAGATTTCAGATGTCTCCTGACAGTTCCTTGATCATGAGACTGGTGAATGATTTGTAGTCAAAATGGGAACCCATCCCCGTAAAGTCACGTAGTCGTCAGTGTCTCAATATCACGGAGAGTTAGGCAGCCATGTGAGTTATAAGGCAACGAGAGATTGTCGCATTTTCTATCTCCACACGAGGTATCACATTCCTAGACTTGACTTCTGGAGACTTTTCCATCTTTAGATCTGGCCTCTATGACGATACGACTTGCAGCGTCGCCTTTTTCGTTTTCATCATCCACTTCTCTAGGCTTATATTTCGGAAGCCATATTATTCAAATTTTCGACCCTCGATGTCGCCGGCTCGGTTGTATTCTTCGAACTACCCTAGGTATCTACCGGCAAGTGCTGTAGGATTGGTCTTAGAACCGGGTCCGGGGAAAACACTATGGAGTTGTCCCAGCCACTGAAGAAATTATAAGTATACACAGCGCGTATACCGTGTCTATAATACTAATTTACACCGTGCATCTCTATCCCTTACCCTGCGTATTTAGATAGCTAGTACACCGTTAGCTGGTAGTGTAAGCAAATTCGGCAACTAAGGGATAATCAGCAGTACAGTTCATCACAGTATCAATATTACTGTCTATACGTAGTTCAACGCTACTGACACGTCTCCACTAGGTACCTACTTGTCCTGACATACAACTTCACTGGTTCCGGCTCCGGCTCCGCCAGTACCGACCATATTACTTCTCCGGAAATTCGGAGATAATATCCAGCCATCCAATATCAATATTGGGAAACTTTATTTACATACTTGGGATTATTGCACTCTAGAGCTGCGCACAACGATATCTACCTAGGTATGTACTCGGCGTGATTCACCGCTCTATTATGCCAAGGCACAAGATAAAGGGGCATATTACCGCAATAACTGAATATCCCAGGACCACATATTCTACCTGAAAACGTCAGTAATAGAAGCACCACAACAGTGGTGTATTTCACAGCTTTAATGCGTAGACAACTCAACAAGCCAATGGTCAGAAGATTGGGGTGAAAGCGTTCGGTATTAATATACGCTAAGAGTGTTGACTAATTGTAAGTACCAAGAAGTTAAAGGGAGTGCCAACCCATCACAAATGCACCATTACGCTCTCCACCGCCACAACCAACTCTGGATACCAACGGAACGAGGACCCAGAGCTTTGGAAAATTGAAGTGGGTTCTGCCCCGAGATCGACGGTTTTCCAAAAGCCTTCCACGTTGATCCTCAACTCATAACTTAGATTCCAATAGGGGTCTGGCAAAGAACGTCCTGGCCGAGCTTTGAAGATCAGTTAGCGTGTGTCTAAAGACGGGCTTCAATCTGGAAGTACTTACAACGGGGAGGACACAGCAACGAGCACGTTGTCCGCCGGTGGCGCAGATTACCTTGAAGTCAGGGGCGCTGGACGGGACCTTGGAAGCTGGAGCAGAAGACCGGTTAGCAAGTTTGCGGCTTCGAGGTGTCAGGTTCTAGACTATCTTACGAGTTTGGCAGTCAAGGTCGGCAACACCGAGGACATCAGTGGCACAGCACTGAGCAGAGTCATAAAGACCACTGCAGGGGTCGTAGGAGCCTGCACCTTCGTAGCCACGCTTGGAAGGGTTCGCCATGACGGCGGTGGCGAGGACAGTGACGAAGAAGGTAGAGATCTGCATTTTGATGATGATTTTGGTTTTTAGAATCTGGAGACTCAGTGACTGTGTATGGAACAAAAGCGAGAGTTGACTTGTGTGGGAAGGTTGATGTGGTTGTGAGGGATGGAGAGGAGAAGTCAAACTAGACAGGATGGCCACTGGGTTCTTATACTTGAGAGCAGCCTTTCTCCTCGCTCCATGGTCGGGGCGTCTAATGGCCAAGGCTCTTCAACAAGGCCCAGTCGAGTCTACGATCGGGACTTGACAACAATAGGATGCAACGTCGCGTTGCGAGAATAACTTCCTACGGTGAGCGCGAAGCTGAGCCGTAGACTGTGGAGAGTGGAAGTCAGGAGCTATGGGGCCTACTGGGCCCAACCCCAAGAAGCGAACAGCCCTATAGCGGCAGTCCTTTCCCAATAGGAGCTCAGGAGCTGAATGCAGGACACAAGGGTGAGCATTCGAGAGCCCAATAGACCAGCTCCATTTGTTTTACAAAGGAAACGATCGACATCACAGCTTGATATGAAGAGTATTTCCAAGTAAGCTTGCTTAACAGCTGATCACGAGGAGCCAATCAGAGTCAACTAAAATGACAACACAATGTTGCCATTCTCTGGTCTCAACTCTGGTTGTTTAATCTAATAGCCTTATTATATGACGTGGAAGACTTTTTTCTGTTCCATTTAGCCCGCTGCTTTGATAACTGCATAAATAGAATAGAATAGTGACAATATAATTAAAACTAGGTACCTTGGCAGATACTGAGTCAGAATATTACTCGCACGTTTGTGTCCTGGTTGGATTATACGAGACTTTACTACCTCTGTTAGTTTATAATTGCACATCCTCATTGTAGACCTCACTTTGACTACCTAATAAAGCCGAGTTATGCGGTATTTACTATTAATATGAATGCTTTCCATCCAAACGTCTATCTTGAGGTTAAGGAGAGTTCTGGCTAGTTAAGCCTTACACCGAGAAAATTTCGTACAACAGATCTAGGGGAAACATTAGATAAAGTAATATCCTTTCCCCTAAGTAGGGACTTGGGAAGAGGTACATATTTACCTAGGTCCTAGGTACCTACTGGATGTGTATCTGGCTGGGCAGCGTTGGCCAACCACTTACATGGTAGGTAGGTAGGCAGTCAGCATGCGATCCCCGCAAGCCCAGCATCGTTAACGTATCATAGGTTAGCATTCCGTAATGACTATGTGCCTTTTAATGCATCTAGTCTTTGAGCCTCAACGTCTGATTCGATGACCACCGTTTGCTGATCCTTCAATGCCGAATTTGGTAACGTTCACACTGCATCTTGCCAACGCCTCAACCTTGGCGAACGTTTACACACGCTGGTTAATAATAAGGTTCCCTGCTGACAGATCTAGTGTAGTTATAAGGAGTGAGATCCACGATCCTGTACCTGAGCCAGATCTGACAGGTGCCCACTCGGATTCTAGGGCTTAAGTTTACATTGACATTGACGTTAATACCAACATGCGGACTGACCTGCGCAAAATGGATGTGTTGGCTTTCTCATAATGGAGAGACGGGATGTCAGCGAAAGCGACAGTGATCTAAATACATTTATTTACTCCATAAACCTCTGCAGTACTTCGTAATCATTATCATAAGGAATTGGATATAAATAGGTAGGTAGCGAGTAGGTTTTAGATAAATATGATATATCATTCCGTACGACGCTTACCCTCAAGAACTATTTCGTTTAGGAGCCCCGTCCTTTTGATCTGTCTGTCAGTTACCAGAGAAGTTTCCAAGCCTCTTCGAGTGGACTTATCTTACATAGCCCATCCATACGTACAAGTGTCTGGCTGCACACTGTAAACCGTGCACGAAACCCCTGTATTGCCTATTCTCATACCCGCCACCACTGACCCAATTGGGATCTAGCTGACTTCAGCTGGGAAGCTTGCAGGCTTGTCATGCAATAGCCTTATGGGACCGGACGGGATGCCGAAGTAATTATGGGGAAAGTTCAGACGGTGTACTACGGATGTATGTACGGGATGCAGGAAGATGTCATTTTACTATCAAATCATAGCCTATTATTGCACTCGACTTCCAGAACCAGGTCATACATCGAATCAATGTTTCTAGAACGACTGGGTTTCTCTTGCGGTAATCCATCTATACATACATACATCAATCTATGAAAGTAGAATGCGAGTCTCGCTTGCTCATCTTCTCCACACCCTTCCCGTATTCATGGTTGAGCATTAATTGGTTCCGGGCTACTAGATTTCCCTCTGCCTCCGTGTTCTCCGGCTGTCCTCGACCTTCATTCAGTGGGTAGTAACCTCCCGAATGCTCTGGAAATGTAACTTAGCTAGCCAAGTTTCTGACATGTACTTTCTCAGCCTCTTGCCCCAGATCATGAAGACGAGAAGAAAGAGATTATTGAGAAGCAATACAGCTCCAAAGGCTCCAGAGATGACGGCGGCGTAGCCGCTTTCCAGAACCCATTCCAGCACCTTCAGTCCGAAACCAAAGCTGATTGCCTGTTTGCCGATGTTCATGGCAATCAGCATCTCTGAAGTATTGGCGTAGTAAGAATCTACCGCATATGCAAGCGTAAAGGAGAAATAGAAGTACGCAGCCCAATAATTCATAGCTCCACCCACAAAGAAGCATATCCAATGCAAACCCCTCTCCGCGGTAAATCCGAATAGGACGATTCCGGCCGGTCCGATCAACATCGCGGGTAACATAACACCTAGGCGCATCTCTGCCTCGCGGATTCCACCATTGCGTTTCGTAAAGAAGGCCGCGAGTCGGTCAGATGACGATGTAAAAGGAACGGCTAACCCGTAACCCACTACCGCAGCAATGGCAAATAGTCCTGAGTTGACCACAGTCCAGTTGTAGGGTGGCGCCACAATCAGAATTGGAAATGTATAAGAGAATGCCAACGCCGACAGACCAATCTACTGCATATTAGCGCTATACACGAAAGTCCAAACCTTGATACTAGTTCGGAAGCTATTATTTCAAGTTTTCGCTCATGGGCAGGCAGAGAGGCAAGATAATGGGCGGCAACGTGACATACTAAAATTAGATTAGCATCCTGTAAAGGGGATATACTATAGCAGGTGATCAATAACGAAGGAACTGAGTTTTGCTTGGTTGGGGATGCTTCTATACTAACCATTGACTCCAAATGTGGTAATCACCCACAAAGATTGCGGGACAACTAATTCTCAGTCAGCCTCAAAACAGGTCAGAGAGGAGGAAATATTTGTCAATGTCACATACGGAAGTAAGTGAATGAACGAATCATCATTGTGAAGAAGGGGACGTCAGGGTCGACTTTCCCCCACACACTTAACGTCTGCACGAAAGTTTTACGGGGAGGTAGAACAAGATCGGCCTGTTGATATCCCTTTTCAACCTCATTGACAACCTCTTTATCGGATCCGTTTGATGGGGTGGAGGGGGTTCCAGCTGTCTGCCGTTTATAAGACGTTTCTTCCACGAAGAAAAATGCCAGTATGAGGAGTGCCATAGCGAACGCGAATTCCACATAGAAGAAGAGTCTCCAACCGTAACCGCCGGCCAGCATATAACTAGCTGGAAGTGACCCAAAAGTACCTAGGCACAGACAAACTATTAAAAGTTAGACGCGGCTTAAGCAAGGGTTAATCCTTCACTTTCTATACCTGTATAGTAACCAATTCTCTTTCCCCTTTCATGCAGGAAAAATATATCGTTCACCAATTGAACTGGCAAGGCCTCGCATACTAATAATATGAGTTAGTAATTGCTTCTCTACCTAGGTAGGTAATTATTCAAACAAGGAATTCAAGGGTTTCAGGGGCGTATCTAGAGCAATAACTCGATCAACTAGATAAGGAAATCCAACTTCTGAGATGTGCTTAGGAAGGAGTAAGAAAACACTCTTAATATTGCATACCGCAAGAACCGAAAGCGTGAATTATCCTCGCAGCGAGAAGCCCTTCATACGTGGTGCATCGGGATGCCCCGATCAAGCCAGCAGCAAACTATCACTCGTCAGAGATTGCGTCCCAGGGAGATTGAATCCTGAAATTTCTTACTGTGACAAGAGAGAATAGCATGACTGGACGACGACCATATTTCAAGTACATGGGTACGAAGATTAAGGAGCCTTCCCCACGTTAGCACACACACAACAGAAATACTGGCGGTTTTCTTTTTCCAATCCATGATAGGGTAACTACATACCAAACCCGAACGCCAAGTTGGGATAGGAGATCAGTTCGGAGGCCTTTGTGGGCGATATTCCGAACTCCTTAGACCACAGGTCGATGTAAGGCGAGGGACCGATAAGGGAGGAATTTGCGAGAAAGGAATAGAACGAGCAAATAATGAGGATCATCGTCTTCTTGAAATCGGTCCATTGCAACGGATCATTGGGATCCTCAGCAGGAACCGGAAACAAGGCCTGTCCATACGCGACATCGTCACCCTCTGCGGAATTCAACAGTGCTCACATTAGTTCGAGAGATCCTGAAGCTCACTACCTCGAAGGGGACTTCTGGGTGACGTACCGGCGGCTTTGAGATTCACAGTCCCAGGAATGTTTTCTTCATGCGCGTGACTATGCAAGAGATGGCCCTTAGTATGGGCAGCAGCTCCTGACGCCATCTTGATTTCGCTGTACCAGGCACTCGGGAAGCCAAGAAAGATGGAAGATAGAGAAGGAAGTCAAAACACAGGGGGATATGCGGCTGATGTGGGCCAGTATATGAATGTTACACGGCTTCCTACCCTTTGGTGGTTATTCAAGATTCCGTCTTCGTGTTTCGCGACCACATCTCACATATGTTAAATCGCGTTTCCCAGCCAAGAGTGCGGAGGGTTCTCGACCGTCTCATCTTAAATCGCGGGGAAGCCATTAGCATGTACACGAGGTTGTATTACTATCCGTAATAGGCATGATGGCAACATCCTAGCAATGCGGAGAGAAGTCATTAGTAGAGCCGAATCCGATATCCGAGGATCTCAACCTCCATCATTACCCCGTTCTCCAAGCGTTGACCTTCTTAAGACTTGTCTTAGTGTCTTGAGGCTGATGATAACGAAACGGAGGACGCGCTATTGCATTTCCCTTCGTCTATTTTTTATCTTGGCGCAAATCATCGAAGGGAATTGTCCAATGGGTAGGATAATGTGGTGGAGCAGGGGGTCAGGTCAGGTTAATCACATGATTACTATAGTAGTATAGGTAGTCATCTGATCACGTGCTTCTCCTTGTTATTGACCCCTGAAGAACGAGATACGACTAGACTCCAACGGTAGAGAGTTTAATAGCATAACTCCCGCCATCCCCCATAGCTGAGGGTGACTTAGATAGTGGATCTTCGGGCTCTATTCTATGTCCGACACAAAAGCCGTCGAGATAACTACCTACGCGTGAAAACGTCCTAGAGAGATCCAGAAGATCCAGAACTCGGAAAGGCTAGTGCAGCTAACCCCCGGAAAACGCTAAGGTCGCATAGCGTCTGCGTATGGATCATCGGTAGATAAAATAACGATCGGTATTTACCTATAGTAACGAATTCAATGTATTTCGGGAAAGGGGGATAAGGTTAAGATGGCGAGAAGGGAAGAGGGAGGGAAAACGCTAACCTAGCGAGTGACACACTTCTGTAAATAATCATAGTCACTTGACTATGCTAAGAGAAGGTCGTTTTTATCTAAGAACACCTCCATTTGATCACAATGGATTCGGCTATTTCTCGTTTGATGCGCCTTTGTAGCTCGCGATCGCATGATTCCTCTGATGCCGAAGAAGAGCACGACACTAGCAAGGATTGTTCAAGCGATAGTCACGCCCAATTTGAGTCTCAGTTCCTTGATATGGTCTTCCCCTTCAGATACAGCATTCCGCTGGTCTAGGGTTGCCACTCCATCAGAGTCAACTGTCCAGGTTGGCGAGGTACCGGCTTAACTGTTCGTCCACGCATGCCGGTAATAAAGTCGCAATTCCGAGTATTTAAGCGCAGGTTGGGGCTCACAGGCTCAACGATAACGTCCCATTCGTAGTTGGCAGCGGATTCGCTAAACTGGTAGTATATGAAGGCAGCACTGGGTTTCTTTGCGCAAGGGCCTTGGGGAAAGCTCTTATTTAATATGAGCTTGAGTGTCTCCAAAGGCAGGAATCCATATTCAACACCGCTATTGATGCGAGTGATAGTGAGGTAGCCGTCTGGGTTTCTATACTGGTTGTAAGTGGTGCTCCAATTCATTCAATCGCCAAAATTAGATTGTTTTCGTATCCACCGGCGATGAGAGTGCCATTCACTAATGGATCCATAGAGCCAGTATGGAAACTAGAGAATGCAGAGGCAACCACTCCGGACTGCGAGAGTTTGGGGGAAGCACAGGTAGGCATTGAAATCATCGAAGTTAAAAGTGGTATAGGCCGCGAAGTGTTTGACAGCATTATCGACAGATTCTCGGCTACTATTGCGGGCGTCTCAGCAAGCAATCACTCCTCCAATGTCTGATGTCAATGTTTGCCCGGTGATATTTCCCGAGCCAGGAAGGCCCGAAACAAGTGCTGCTTCAGCGGTCGCTACAACGGCTACAAAGAAAACGAGTTCATGGTAATATAGCATGACTGCTAGCCCAAGTAATATGTCTTTGTTCTCTAAGCTTTTCGTGAACTATATGAGATTCTCAGCCCTAAGTGTGGAGTTAGACACTGCATGTTATAATGACCTTAAGGAATTGACGCGAATATCACCGCCTGCCTGGCTGAAGATTCTGGTTTGGATAAATGAAGATGGTCGTAACGCTTTTCGGCACTAAGAGACGGATCGTGTTTATCTTGCTCTGGGCTGGCTCATTTCGAACTCAACTCTCTGGTTGTGTATTTTTCGATCGACGCAGAATGGTCCAGCTTTGCCTTCATGCTTCCTTTCGATTCTTTTGGGTCTAATCACTCAGCTCTTGCGATTTTAAGCGCTCAAAAATATGATTAGATGCCATCTGGAATATATTTTATGGACACTACACTGCAGGTGCAGTATATTGTCCGCCAGCAGCCGCCACTAGTCGATCTCGCACCCGATGATTACATTGAGACATCCGGTTCCTGGTCTAGCGAAACGTGAGGCGACGTCGTCCTGGTCCAGGGGCCCGGAGAAATGTTATTTACAGGCGCGGATCGATTAAAGGGACCCCAGATTTCTTCCGATTCCTATCCATATTCCAGCTATGCCATTGTCCCCCTGCTGCCTAGGCAGCTAGGCTGGATATGTGGTGGATCCGAGTCTGACAATGGCAAAAGCTCTGAATGCGATGCGCAGACAATCATCAAAACTGGCATGTGAATAGTTGATAAATATTCAATCACGCGATGTCTTGCACGTGAATTGCGCGAGCTCTGTGAAATCAACGTCGACTTGGCTATCATGATATTGGTGCTGATTTGCATATCATACAAGCTTTTATGTATCATTCTTGCCGTTGCCCTTGGTTGGGGCTAGCCGGTTCTCACAATTGGCGATGCAAGATCCGGACATAGTGCCGCTATATAACCCGTCACCTTACACTACATAGTTGCCGAAAGATGGTGACGATAGAGATGAAGGGTGCATTCTGGGCTTCAATTATATGGCAAGTACCTAGGTAATCACTAATTATTTCAAGAATCTCGCCTGCCTTAATGTGCTAGAATCCTAGCGGACTCGTCGGCTTGTCATTACCTAGGTAGCTTGGTGGTTCTTTGCCTTGACATTCCGCGAGACCAGGGCCGCTTATGTTGATTCGAGCGTCAACTTTGATTTCAGCACAGTGCTTCGATTCTGTTTCGGTCAAATGCCAACATTGTGGACTGAAGGACTTACAAATAAGGTCTTGAGTTACCTATAGTGACGCCGAGAATCCATCCTTTACACACACTAGCGGTGCCTCAAGTTACTTTGAGCGCTTTCTACCTGGTCTTTAACAACTACATCACCCGCTTGTTTGTGGCTCTCGAGTTACGAAGCTTTTCAACACGCCGCCAAGGTCTTCGCGTGAGCAACTCGTCTAAAAACACCAAGTAGCGTCGTGTCCAGTTTCTTCAGATCCTTCTCCGGTACGGATTATTGTCTGCTCAATATGGCGATGTTTATCCTATTGCATACATTTCTTGAGCCCTATGTGACAGGGGTACCGACAAGGCGGTGGAGCAGGGGGACGAGAATGGCTTACATTCATCTTTGATTAAGAGAATGCGAAATATCAACTTCCGAAATATGAAATACATCCTCATCTGCAACGAGACTTGTAATTCTCTTGATCGAGGGTAAAGCTTGCTCGTTTCAAGCCTTTCTCTCGGGTCAAAACTTGCCTCATAAATCGAGATTCGTATCCAAATTGCTATCTGGGGAGTATCTGGGGAGAGTACGTGATTATGTGTTGGCAATCAGGCAATGCGCCATCATCGTGCGGTGAGTTCGCCAAGACATCAAATCTCACTGTCGAGTCCCGCCGAACCAAGAAATCAGAGGCGTGGTCTCCGCTTGTTGGGTGGAATTCAAGCCATTTGTGGCCCGGAATAACTGCTGGACCCATTTTGGTCTGTGTGAATTGGCCCTACTATGCCTAAAGGAATCGTGGTTCTCAAGATTTAAGTCGTGGGTCTATCGATACGATTCCGAATTCGAATCGACAGCCTGGCGGTGAGGGACACAGGGGCTGGGATACGGCCCAACCACCTCTAAATTTAGTGGGATATGCGGATTCTATCCAATGAAGGAATAAGAATTCACCTTCCTCCCTCGATTGGAACCAGACCGTAACTCCAAAGCCACTGAGATGGCGTGCAAATCTTTGCATGATCGGATGGGGACCGGAGTGGACGGATGAAGGTAGGGAGTATGTAGAGAATGTATGTATAAAAAGCCCAAGACCCTCCCGGATGGTTGTGACTGGTTTCTGAGAGATCTAAGGGCTTCTGGCCTTAAATCATCACCATTTAAATAACCCACTTTCAACTATTTTAACGACCTTTCTATTAGCCGTCAAGATGCAGTCCTTCTCCATCATTGTGGCTATCGTCATGGCCGCTGTGGCCAGTGCCTCTCTCTCCGCAGAGTCGAGGGTGAGTTTAATATGCATGTCCTTATAAATAGACGAGTATTGACCCGCGAATTTAGCAAATATCACAGGGTCTGATCACGTCAGCGTGACCCGCTGGGAAGGATGGGGATGTGTTGATCTTGGTTCGCGACCAAGACTTGCAGGCCCCATCTGTACCCATAACGCCGAAAGAGAACTCAGGTGTTGGATGACAACCGAGTTAAGGGGTCGAGGAGTACGCGCGCGGAATGAATATGTTATGAGCACCACCTATATGTTATGAGCAATTGGTTTTTGGCTCAGGCGATGGACGGACACCGAGGACAGTTTTATGAGGATCAGTACTCAAGTCTGGCCACCTGTAAATGAGTCATTCATTCCCCCGACCATCATGCAGTGGCTACCAAGTCGCCGCAGATGTGTTAGCAGCCTCTTCAGGCCAATACAATCTCCTATGTCCCTTCATCTACCAACGCCTGTTGTCTATGCCTGTGTGAAACCGTCCTTTAAACATGATCAGGCTCGTGGCCGACCGGTGCGCCAAAGCACCAGATATCCCGCAATGCATGTAACTCAATAACCAGTGTCGTCAGGCCTTCACATTGTCCGGAACGGCATCATCGCCCCATATATTCCGCGTCTCTTCTTCAACGGCTCTCATGGCCATAGCTACTTCCTCTAACTTCTCAACGACGTCCCTGACTCCCTGGTCTATCTTGGAAAAGTAGCGATCATTCGCCTCCCGTCTATTTCTCGCGAGAAGGATGTCCTTCTCTGTCTCCTCCTCAAGCTTAGTACCTATTCGCTCGCGGCCTGTCCCGCTACTACTGGGTCGTAAACTCCCGGTGCCGGCTGTGCTCTTACCCCCTTCCATACCTTCCGCTGCCACTGCTGCCGCCGCAGCTCTCCCGGCGTTGGCAGATATTGTAGTGCTAAGACCTGCCCCTGCAGTGGCAGAGATGCCTATCTCACCCAAAGAACTCTTAAGGTTAGTCACCTCGTTCTTTGCCGCCGTGGTCTCGGTTGAGTCATCGGCCTCCCCTCGCGCCCAAGCCTGCGCAAGCTTGATCTGGGCGGCGCGCAGCTCGGCAAGTTTGCGGTCGTGCTCCGGCCCGAAGACGTGTGTGCCTCCGCTTGCAGACAGTTCAACCTCTTCCAAGGTGGCCTGCATCTCGGCCCACAGGGCGTCGGTCCTATCGGTGGTGCGAGTGGAGTCTGCAGTGTGGAGCCGGGTGACGGTTGCGCGGTTTCGAGGATTTAGCAGCGAGCTGGTTCGCGCGAGCGAAGGGGGAGCTTGTGATTGCTGCGCGGAGGAGGCGCCGGCATTTTCTCGTACGTTCGAAGCTGAAGTGGCGGCGGGTGGGACGGCCGGGGCGGCGGCCATCATGCCCGAGAGCGAAACATGAGAGGCAGCTGGAGAGGGATGGAGGAACAGACGGGGAGGGTCGCGAGCTTTGGAGTTGCTCGGGGTGAATGTGGGATTGGCCATTGCTACATCTTGCTAATAGGTAGAGGACGGCGATTAAAATGGAGAAGCAGGTTGAGGTCCCTTCATATGTATATCCTATATTCTATATCCTACTTAGGTGCCACTAAGAAGGCGCAGTCAAGTAGGCAGGCATAAGGAGTAAGATGATGTCGTGATTGATGTCAGATGAATATGACTGGTTAGTGAAAGATGAAAGGTCATTGGAAGGTCGACGTGTTTGAAGTCGCAAAGAAAAAGAAACGCGAACTCGGGATTACCTAGGCTGCTATGTACCTAGGTATCTTTCCTGTGGACCTCGGGAGTCTTCCAAGGTTCCTGCCAGGTGGAGCTGATTGTGAAAGCCACATACGCCAAAGTGGCTTATATACGAAGTAGCATAGCCACTTTCAAGGTTCTACGAAACCTACCTGTAAGGTTCCAAGGTTCTAAGTTCCCCACAATACCTAGGTACTTAACCACTAGGGCGAAGAAGCCCTTAGCAATTCTTTTTCCACCTTTGACCTGTGAAAAAAATTAACCGAGAAACTTCAACATCCACCAACCACTAGTCAATTCATACAAGCGACACTTTCAACACACCCATTTCTCAGCGATACCACATAACAAATCGGTAAGTCGATCTTATATTCTTCTATTTACTATCACCTTCACGAATAACCTACATAATATTCGTTCGACTTGGTCGCTCTTTCGCAACCAATTCTCTATCCATCACTGCGCTTCATCAACTATTAATCTGCCTCTTTTTTTCGATCGCCTACTAACCGCGAAACCCCTCTACTACAGCAATCATGGGTAAAGGCAAGCCTCGTGGCCTCAACGCGGCCAGAAAGCTACGACTGCACCGAAAGGAGCAGAAGTGGGCTGATCTCGGATACAAGAAGCGCGCTCTCGGTACCGCCTTCAAGTCATCGCCTTTCGGTGGTTCTTCCCACGCCAAGGGCATCGTCCTCGAGAAGGTCGGTGTCGAAGCCAAGCAGCCCAACTCCGCCATCCGAAAGTGTGTCCGTGTACAACTTATCAAGAACGGCAAGAAGGTCACTGCTTTCGGTACGAATCACCCTAATCCATTTCATGTCCTTCCGACCCATCTCTTTTTCCAACTATGAAGATTGTCACTCGGGCGATAATATACGATGGAAGGAATTTTCGAAGAAAAAAGAAGTTTGTTTTTTGAAGTACAAATATACTAATGCCGTGTCATTGTAGTCCCCAATGACGGTTGCCTGAACTTCGTGGACGAGAACGACGAGGTCCTGCTCGCTGGATTCGGTCGCAAGGGCAAGGCCAAGGGTGATATCCCCGGTGTGCGATTCAAGGTCGTCAAGGTCTCCGGCGTCGGTCTGTTGGCCCTGTGGAAGGAGAAGAAGGAGAAGCCCCGTTCATAAGCACAGAGTCGGGGACGAAATAAATGGAATAAAACGTGCAACGAGAGAAGGTTCATTGGGCATGCGGAGTCTATACGGCTTGCTTTGTTTCATCACGGCATCATAGGTTCGGGCCTTGATACTCATTCACAGGTAGACGAGATCCACGAAAAGAGATCCTACGTCGCCAACTAAAAATTCGGGGTTATTTCTTGAATTGTATTGTGACATGTTAAATGTGTAGATCTATGATATAAGTCGGAGTGTTCTGTTTATACTATATTCTCTATCCCAGATGCGAAGGCCCAATTCCAGTATGACAAGTAGTTGTACAGCTTTAGTGGTACAACATTATTCTTCTATTTCTCCTTTTGTCTTCTCGTCTCTAATATATCGCAGCAGATAATCAGCCCCAAGCCCGAGACTGATCACACCACCAGTGATCCAACACCCATTGACAAACCACCACCAGCAGTCCTTGACGCTCTTCAGGTTCACTCTTTGTATCATCCAGCCCAACGTCAGAGCAGCGCCTCCGCAGCTCCCCACGAAGAACGCGGGTCCCGCACCGGCTGCCACGCCCGCGGCCCCGAGCAGGCCGACCTGGACCACCGCCAGGCCGGTCAGGACTTTCTTGGTGTCGGCGTCGTGCTTGAGGGCGATGCTCTTGATGCCCGCCTTGGCGTCGTCCTTGATGTCCATGTGCGCGTAGATCATGTCGTACAGCACGGTCCAGGACACGTTGCTCGCGTACAGCAGCGCGGCGGCGCCCAGGGCCGGGCCGCTCGACAGCAGGTCCACGCCCAAGGCGGGGAAGCCCATGACGGCGCCCCAGGAGAAGGTCAGGCCCAGCACGAACTGCGGGTAGTACGTCACGCGCTTGGCGAGCGGGTACGAGGCCACGAACAGCAGGCTAGGCACGCCATAGAAGAGGCACGGCGTGGGGAACTGGAGCAGGATGCCGAGGCCTGCGAGCAGCTGCGCGCCGGTGTAGGATACGGCCCTGAAGGGCGTGATGGCGCCGCGCGCTAGCGGCCGCTGCCGCGTGCGCCGTACGTGCCTGTCCAGGTTCTGGTCCCACAGGTCGTTGATGGAGCAGCCGGCCCCGCGCATGATGAGGGCGCCGGCGAAGAAGAGCGCGGCGGTGCCGAGGACGGAGAGCGGCGCGGCTATGGGAGCGGCGAGAGGCGCCGCCATCAGCGTCGAGAACAGGCACGGGAAGAACAGGTAGTACGTCCCCGTGGGCTTGTCGATCCGGATCAGCTCCCCGTACGGCACCCATGACTTGGGCAGGCGCGAGAGGATGCCCGACGTGGGTGGTGTGTAGGGCTCTACGATGGCAGGGGATGATGAGGAGATGGTGTGGGCTCCTCGCTGACTTGCTGGTGGCGGTGGTGGCGGCGGTGGTAATAACGAGGGCGAGAGGATTGGGATTGTGTGCCTTGGTGTGGGGGAGGGGAGAGCTGGTGTAACTGGCGGTGCGCCTCGCGGATGGCGTGGGATGCCTCTAGATATATTGTGGAATTGGCGTGATAGTCTCCATGAATTTGGATGTATCGGATTATGAGAGAGTAGACGTTTTGTGCTACTAGGGGCGATGAGCCGAGACATCCTGCCCTGGAATATGGAGACACAGACTTCTGGAAAGCTGTTAGCTGAATTTATAGCAAAGTTAAATATGCATAGAGGTAATTTATGAGAAGAGGCATTAGGCCTAGGTAGATAGGTAGGTAATGAGTTTCGAGATGCCTCATAGATGAAGCTGGTTCACTCCAAGTAAAGCTATTTGATATAATACATAATGCTAAATATAAAACCAAGTTTTCTTCTAGATTAAAATGGTATATGAAAGCCAACCTCTAATATCACTTGGGTGCTCATTGCTCGAGAGGTCCATGGTTTTGCTTTTGAGTGAACTACTAGTTCCCGTCTTGATCACCAGTATATGGATATTGTCGAGTGGACTGAACACCTACCTGTGATTTAAAGAGCGACTATCAACCTAAAGCTCACGGCCATTTAAGATCATAAATACATCTCTCTGCTGTGAGGAAGAAACAATGTTATATTTTGAATTATTCTTATAAGTTGTTGCTCTTGAAGCTATTATTAAAGTTCAATTTTATGTAAATCCAAATTCTAGGACGAGCTGGACGAGGAAATTTTGCCTTTAGATTTTTACTTTTTGCATCCATAGTAGAAAGTAGAAATTGCTAGGGTCCATCTTAGCTTCCGATTGGTATGGTGGGGCAATAGGTAGAGGTAAGCACCTGGGCAGCTGCAGCTGGTAGGGTACGTACCTAGGTACCTAGTGAATTGTCATAGCTTTTCTTTCCTAATCTCTCGTGCTACCTACTACTACCCTGGCCTAATATCGGCTGACGGGCAGGGTAGTAGGTACCCTATTGTTAATTGTTAATCGTTAATCGCATTTATCCTCTACCTACTCAGGTACCTATAACCACTTCTGTGAATTCTCTTCCATCTTGAATTCACCAACTTCTTCTCATACCTACCTGGTAGCATGCTGATAATGTCGACAATAGTTTTCATCTCCACAATAGAGACTGGGACACGAAATAGATCGGGTTGCCACCAACGAATGTCAATTCAAGTACGACCATCGCGGAGGCGCGTCTAAAAAGCAACTATCGTCATCTTCACGAACTCTGCTATCATTTCACCACTTCAACCCGCGAACCTACCTAGGTAATCTTCGCACTCTCGGTCATAGGAGTATAACACAATCGCAAACATGCCGACCGCACTACATCCTCAAGCTAAATTCGATCCAATACCTCCAGATCTCGATCTCCATGCACTTGTCGACCGCACTCCGAACTTTGACTGGGTGGTGCGCATCTCTACCGCCCAGATCAGGCGCCTCGGCCCCGCTGGTTTCGAGAAGCTTGTACAGTTGCATGTAATCGAGGGAGGCCGGCCGTTAGTTATAGAAGGATGGAATAAGGTCCTTCCCGAGGATCTCTTCAGCGCTAACTGGCTGGAGGAGAATTACGGCAAGAAACGTGAGTTTTACCTCTACCGTGAAGGGGTCTTGGGCGTGCTGATAGGTATTAATAGAGGAAAATGTTCGCGACATATCTGCGCAGGCCGATATTCCCATGACTTCTGGCCACTACTTGCGATCCATGCGAAAGCTGACCAACCAATGGACCCCTACCAATTTCCGCGACGACAGGCGACAACGCCTCTACCTGAAAGACATAGATTGCCCTCCCGAGTGGTATCAACATCTGAAGAAGGTTATCCCTCCTAATGTTTTCTACATGAATGAGAACATTAGTGAGAACCCAAGCATAGACGCTCGAAATGATGACATATTTGGTGCGCCGGAGAAGACTCCTGCTGTGGCAGGTGATCTTATGAGTAGTCTCTCGGAGGAGATGCGTGCGCAGAACCTCATGTGTTATGTCGGCCACGAAGGGACCTACACCCCAGCGCATCGAGAGATGTGTGCAAGTCTAGGTCAGAACATCATGGTCGAAGCTTCGGGAGACAAGAACGGAGAGAGGCCAGGTAGTTCTATCTGGTTCATGACCGAGACTAAGGACCGCGAAGTTATTCGGGAGTACTTCCTCTCCATGCTCGGTCACGACATCGAGATTGAGAAACATTTCGCACAGATCAATGCTTGGAAGAAGGCCAACTTTCCCGTCTACATCGTCGAGCAAAAGGTTGGCGACTTCATCCTAATACCACCCCTAGCACCCCACCAAGTCTGGAATCGCGGAACAAGGACGATTAAAGTAGCGTGGAATAGGACTACAGTTGAAACCCTCGATTTAGCCTTTCACGAAGCTCTGCCAAAGGCACGGCTAGTGTGCCGAGACGAGCAGTACAAGAACAAGGCTATTATCTACTTTACCTTAGAAAAGTATTATAAGGAGCTCCAGGCCCTCGAGGAAAATGCCGAAGTTGGCTTGCTAGGTTTCGGCCAGGAGTTAATGCAGAACTCGTCGCGCATGAGACAGATGGCCAATGACTTCAGACGTCTATTCGGTCTCTTCACTGATATACTTATTGACGAGATGTTTTGTTATAAGCAGACTGACGTTGAGTACATCCCGTTTGACTCAAACATCACGTGCTCATATTGCCGATCCAACATCTTCAACCGCTTCCTTACTTGCAAATGCTGCGTGCGTACGCTGATCAATGGTGACGAGGATACGTACGACATTTGTATGGAATGCTACGCTATGGGTCGCTCGTGTGTCTGCATATCTGGTCTTCAGTGGTGCGAGCAATGGGAATGGCCCGATCTTGTTGAAAAACATGAGACATGGCGGTCGATGGTAATACAACAAGATGGATTTATCGATGTCGATTTATCTCCTCAACCCATTGAAATTGCACGGAAGAAAACAGGCAAGAGGTCGGTAGCCCAAATTTCCCAGGAACAACTTCGAAGGCGGCCTTGGAACGATATTACGAAGCCACCCAAACCCCAGGCCGAGGAATCTGAACCTGATGTTGATGACGAGGGTCGCATCAAGAAAAAGCCCAAATCGAAACGAAAAGCCAAGAAAGGCGACGTGTACCGCTGCCATGTCTGCTGCCACAAAGATTACACATACAAGCTGAACTTTTGCACGACGTGCCAAAACGCATACTGCTATGGCGTTCTATGGCGAGCATTTGATATGATGCCGCAGACAGCAATGGAGATGGAACATTGGCAATGCCCCAAGTGTCTCAACATTTGCAACTGCGGATCGTGTAGGCAGAGCGGCAACACAAATCCGTATGTTCCTAAGAATACACTTCTCGGGCATGACACGCGTCCGATTGCAGATGATCGTAGCGTTGAGTCAATCGTCGACTTCCGACAACACAATCTCAGCTGGCTAAAAGCTGCCGGGGAGGAAAACCGTGGCAAAGACACGAGGCGGATGCAACGATTGAAGCAGCAAGCAGATGCTGAAAAAGCCAAAGATCCATTAGCAGCATTGGATGCCGCAGATGACGCCCCCCACGAGATGGACCCAACCCTCCAGGACTCAGTTATGAATGGCTATGGAGATCAAAGCCACGTCTTAGGCCACCATAACCTCGCTGCTAATGATTATGCAGTCGATCTTACATCTACTGCTGATGCACAGGATCATGAGAACGGTCCAGAAAACCATGTTGCGGACGCCGACATGTCTGGTATACAGAATGGTGAAGGTGAATCAACTTACCCGGATCCATCTCAGTATCCCGACCCGTCAGTGGTCGGCCGCGAACGAATGATGGGCATGGGATTCTACGACCAAGATGAGAGTGCAGACAAAATCCTGTTCGATCCATTCCAAATTCCATCTGCCGATGTTCTTAATAACGAGCCAGAAATGTCCGACTTCGTCAAAAAGACACTTCGGCTTGCTAAGAGAAAGGCAAGGCTTGAAACAAATGGTGACCCTGATTTCATGGGTCCTAAGAATCAACCGCGCAAAAAGCCTAGGACCGGCAACCTCGATCAACTTGTTAACCTGGATCCAGCTTTACTTGGTGCTCTTGGCAATAGCACTTCTACGCCGACGAGAGTGACTGTCCCGAATGCTCCCGGCGAGCAACCAGTTGACGCCGTTGCGGAAGCACAGCCTGGGGAGGTTTCCGAGCCAGTTTCTCGTCCTAAAAAAGCGAGGCCGTCTCTCCCTATTGACCCCCTGCGACCTACTTTACGACACGCTAAGCCGATAACGTCATATGTGGAAGCCGAGGAGCCTGCCGACGACCCGGATGATACTGTCCCTATCAAACCTTTAAGAATTTTTGAATCGGATAATGAGAATGGCGACCCAGAAGAGGAAGTCAACCCCGTAGATTTAGCAGCAGATGCAATTCGGGCGCTAACACAGCTTCCTGGGCCTGAAGGAGAAAGTTCAACCACTGCTAAAAGTACTCCGCAACCTGGAGCTAAAAGACGAGGACGACCACCGCGAAACTCTATTGGAGCAGCCACCGCTCCGTCTACAGCTCCGTCTACGGGTAAAAAGCGTGGTCGTCCACCGGGACGTCGGAGAAAATCCTTACAAAAGGACAGCGACAACGAAGATAGTGCCACGTTGGATGCTGACGATGTTAATGTTACCCAGAATGAGAATGATGTCACTGTAGATGAACTCGAAGCTCAACTGGCGCGAGAATTAGAGGATACGAATGGCGAAGGGGAACAACCACGACCTACTGTAGCCTCATCTCGCGGTGGGTCGGGAAGGAGAAGAGGCCGACCCCCAGGACGACCCGCGGGACGAATCCGTGCACAACAATCGCCCGTAACACCAAAGCCCGAAGACTTGGAGACGCCGCCGGACACCCGATTCATGTCCATGAGAGAGCGAGCGGCTCTGAGAGGTAGGAAGTTTAAGATAGGATCGCGACGGACAAGAGATGGCGTAATGGGAAGTTCCGCTACGGCTTCAGCTAAAGGAACTCCTGTAGCTGTATCCGCCCAAGAAACGGAGGATACACCAATGCTAGATTCTAACGACGCCGATGAGGTCGCTAGGCCAAGCTCTAAACGGGGTCGTAAAGAACTAGTTGATAATAATTTCGAGCCTGCTGGTGCGGAGGTTGAGGATTCGTCTTCGCCTAGCCCGACGCCAGAACGTCAGATTACGGAACGACTACGACCTGTTCGGAAATCCGGCGGCCCAACGGTTGTCAGGCTGTCATTCTCTGATGATAGTAACTCGAACGATTCGGGGTCGGGTGATTCCGACGACGACGGCGATGTCCCTGCTAAGAAGCGTTTCACAGCAACACGCGGTCGTGGGAGAGGGAGAGGGAGAGGAAGAGGGAGGCCACGAGGCCGCGTCTAACTAGGTACATGTGCGGGTTGTGAAATTAAGGTACGGTTGGATGAAAGCCATGTAAGGTTTCTTCATGGCGTTGGGTTCACCGGACGGTGTATACTGTATGGCTATGAAGGTGTGTTATCTCGATACCTAACTTAATTAGGTTCGGCTTCTGCTTTTTCTACCATGACGCGTAGCGTTCATTCGAGTCCATTCGCAGGTTCTATGGCTTTCTACCAACTACTCAAACTACTACTGTATACCTCCAGTTATGCTATAATGACTGAGTGGTCGGCTTTTTAGAGCTAGTTTTTTTTCTAGAGCAATCTCAGATATCTATGAGCCTAGTCTGCGATAAGATCCCGTCAAAATGCACGACATAAATGAATCCATTTTTCCCCTGCCTTAGGCTAGGTAGATAAAATAAATAAGCAACTGCCCTATGAATCTTTATATTCGGCTTGATAGGCCATTTTAGACTTTACTTCAAGGACGCCATGAGTAATAGCTTTTGATATCAACATGCCAAGACGTGTTACTCGCCGACGTCTATTCAGATCATTCAGACAGAACATGCTCATGCCTGTAATTTTCAGGGGAAACGGATTAGGGAACAACTTAAGTTCGGCTTTTTAAGGTAGCTCTCGTATTGGACTAGGCTACAGATCTGTAGGTACCTAGGGTACCTTTCTTTCACTAGTTTAATGCCGGGGGGGGAGGGGCGGGTTAAATAGGGGCTATACATATCTCTTAATTTGTGTACTTGTAACCTAGTAATCATTACGATTAGAAATAAAGACTCGGAGAAATGGATAAGGTTCTAGTTTTGAAATACTAGATGGATTCCGGGGTTATTTTTCCGGAACGGGCAGTGGATATCGATGGGTAAATTTACCTGAATTCAAGACCAGGACCAGTTGAATGACGCCGCACTCGGCCCTGATATCTATCTCGGGGCGTTCCGATCGCTTATAACTTTGAAGATATTTAACTGTTAATTAGGTACCGGGGTGCCCAGTTAGGTAGACTACATAGTATAATGATCTTGCTTGGCAAATGCGCTACGTACTTAACGCCTTGTGGATAGCATCATGCAGGTCAAGTCCCCAGGTAAACGATCTAAATACTGAACTAAGTATCGTTAGCATGCCAAGGTATGATCGAGTTCAAGGGTTACATGCAACCACGGAGTTAGCCCCCTGTATCGATCTTAGCGTACTGGCTGTGCGGTTACCGATCTACTCCGGGATCCTGGCACTTCGAGAAAGACTGGCGTGAGCTAATAATCTGAAAGGTATAACGACACTAAGTCAACTCTAGGTAGCTAAGTCAATAAAAATGTTGTCCAGTACGATACACATCAAAATACATCTTACGAGGGCACCGACGATCTTTAGGAGACTACCTACCTAGGTAGTAAAGTCTGTTGGTGAATAATAGGCACCTAGGTAGGTATGTACCTATATAGGTAGTTGTTCTATGCCAGCACACCATTGTCTGATTTGTGTGTCATGTTTATTACGTGGGACATGCCAATGGTATGCAATGCGGGTGATCCCGGCCTTCTAGAATAATACCGTTGGGTTTCATGATCTTCCTCTCCTGTTCTATGTGTAGATCATTTTTAATGCACTAGATACCTATTACCTGGTATATGATAGAAATAGAAACGCTAAATAATAATGCCCTATTTGCCTACCTGTGTCATTACCTAATATATGGATAAAATACTATGTATTATTACCTACACGATCTACATTTCAGCATCCTTTGCACATGTATCGGACAAGTGAAGTGCCTCGGTTAGACAGTTATGTACCTACTAGTATGGCCTAATTAGAATGCAAGTAAACGGGCCGCCATGACGTTCTTCTTGAATTATTGAACGTGCTAATGTCATTATCACAAACTTGAGTACTACTCTATTGTTCTCCCGGTTGAAGATTTCCCTTAGAATTGTCTCTAAGTGTGGGCCATCTGATGCTCTTAGATTACTGCCTCAACTACCTACGTCAGAAGCTCGAAGCTGAAAAATGACTGCTTGCGTGCGATCTCCACTCGCTGTGTTTCCCCTTTTTTCTGCGACAAAGGTGTGGAAGCTTGAAACCGGATTCTACAAAGTTAAGAAGCTTGTACCAAGTAGGCAGGTAGGTAAATAAAATGTATACCTAGGTAATTAAGCTACGGATTTAGATTATGGACAAGAGGAACATAGTATCGGTAGGTAGCCATCTCTCTTATTTTAGGTACCTATCTAAGAACGCAGTTCCATAACGCTATCTACTATTGTACATGACTGATCGTACATAGCAATAAATATCGCTCACAAAGAGCTATTGCTAGAGAGTTTAGAATGTATCGTGCGATCATCAAAATTGCTCCTCGGCGTTTTAGGCGAGTAGTCATTCTCAGTAGAGACGGTAAACTGTGTCGTACACATAATTCCTGTGCCGGTAAGAATTTCCTCGTCCGAGTCACGCGCGGATCGAATATCGGTGCGGACTCGCCGGCCACCCATATCCTTCAACCCAATCTCACTGTCAGGTCCATCGGTAGTCTTGATATAACCCTGTTGTGCGTGCGATGCAACACCGTATTTGTGGTGAGTGTAATAGGATCGGTCACTGCTCGACTGGTTCTTCTTATTAATAAGAGGCCCTAGAGAGGGAACAGAGGCAGTAAGTATAGCCAGGTTGCACTCGATAGAAGAGACAGTGAATCCAAGAGAGAAATTTTTGTCCGGGCTTGTATCATTGAAGTTCTGAGCGAGGAAGTAGAGACGGATGATGCTGACGACCGTAACGCTATTTTAAGGATCGTGTAAGTGCTTTGCCTCGTAGATATGCGATTTGCCCTCACAGTTATGACTGTGTAACGGGAAATAGGGGTTATTACTTACAGTATGCCTAACATAAAGACACCAATCAAGACGAACTTTTTGTTCTTTCTTATCTTTAATCCAAGGAAAATGTAGAACGGAAGCGCGACAGATATTATATCAGTCAAAATCGTCATACAGGCTGCCACTACGCCAAATTTGAACTGCTCAATGCAATGGCCAGGAACGAGCGGATGCCAATTCCTCTCGATGGGGGTGCATTGGAAAATGATGGTGACGAATATAGCGACCATCAGGGCGGTGTTGAAAATGATGGTACCCCATACTATGTGCTTCACGACGGTCTTGATTCCCGAGAAACGGAGGAGGAAGACTAGGACCGACTGCTTAACTAATGTTAAGATGGGCTGATAGACGGCTCCGACGACATAGATCCATATTAAACCTTCTGTGGGATCGAAGGGTAGGGGAACATCGTAGTAGTGTATTCCAATGTAAAGCGTTTTCATAACTACACCTCGTTGGTTAGGCCATGGTATCATTGTGCACCGTATTATGTGTTCGCATACCTTTAATTGAGCCTATTGCTAGAGCAATGCTCAATACCATTGCAGCAATTATTAGGCCATCATCTAGAGATCGATTTAGGTTAGCATTCGGCTCAAATCTCAATAATAGGATTTATAGAATGTTAACCTACCCCAACCAAAGCGCTTTGAATTGACTCTGATACATGTCCTCAGGACGACGACTAGAAGCGCAAGCGCGGGACATACCACCTCTATAGCGATTCCTAAATTTTGAAGCCAACTTGTTGGGTTGGGGTTCGTAGAGTTGTTCGACATGGTGATCGATCGATCATCAGAGTATTATTCAGATAAGCTTAGGATCGATACGGGGATGAGTCAACTCAATGAGTAGAGATCGTCGTCAAAATTGCGATGGGATAGTTCATATATGTCCCGTCCCGCTGGGTTCATACCAATCTAGAGATCTAAGTAAATAGGTAGGTAGGAAAGAGTCGCACTGCGACATTACCAAGGATTAATGAGGTCTCTCCAACTCATCCAATTCGTGACCGATGAGTTCTCCGCGCGATATGCTGAATACTTGAGAGAATTGGCCACACACTATTATCTCGTGCCTTAACTAGAAAGCATATCATTGCATGGATTCCCCAGTCCCGATCTAGAACAGCCTAGAGCAAAAATCCAAAACGGGGTATTATCCCAGACTTGGCGAACAACATGCGTCGGCCGATATTCACACGGATTTGTGAAGAGCTATCTCTACATGTATAGCCGACGACTTGTTTTCTCATTTTGACTGAGAGTCTGAGCGTACGAAAAAATAACTACTTATCTCAAGCGAGGTAACATCGTCTAACTGTCCTTTTGAATTTCTTAACTTTCTCTCATGTCTCTATGTTAACGGTGGCATCAGTGCGGAAAATTCCTGTCCGCGTATACTATGTATCGTATGCGCCTGATGCTCCACAAACTACGCAGCGTATGTAGTAAGGATATGGCTCCTCTAAGTATTAGTCTACCAACATGACTTTGATGAATGTTTAAGTTAAAATCCCTTAAACATCTCGAAATATCCCAGTGTATCGAGTATTTTAGCAAAGGCGCCATCAAAATTTCTATCTTCGTTTGACATAATGCTGCACATGCTACGTGGGATGTTGGTCCAACAGAATATCAATACCTTGCCCCCAGCTTTTTCTTCTTTTTCTTCTTTTAGTAATTATCGTTCATTTCTCTTATCAGTTTACCCCTTTTGAGATCTCGGGAATGTCTTCCTTCTTCCTTGCTTTTACCAGCTCATCCGATGTTAACTTCATCCACGGCGGAGCTGTGTACAGAATGTTACACTCTGGGGGCCTCCTATACTTGTACATTTATACGTTACTTCCAAAAATTCCCCTCCAATTCGATGTTCACCCTCGAAGATCCTGGGAAACATATGACTAACTAGGTAAATAGTTCACAAACAATTCGGTACTGTATTATCTTCCTGGGGACCGCTCAAATGCAGGCCGATCTCTATTGTGTGATACAAGTGAAGATCTCCTCGTCTTAAGCGATAGATTCGGTTGCATTACAAAACAGGTAGAATGAAATCCAAACTTGTTTACGAAACTCCAGCACCCTTACTGGCGATCCCTCTGAATATAAATATCTGTGTATTAAAATACCACCCTGTTGGTGCATGAGAACCGGCTAAAGAAGAAAGGAGGGGGCTCATGGTGTTCTTGACAGGACCAGGTGGGACATTTACTCAGGCTGGGCGATGTAACAGTTCGCTTTTCAGGGACGCGTACCTTTCGTAATTTATTACATGCATTATGAGAGAACCATACCCACACTTCCACACACTATAGTAGTACGTTCCGGGACGGAGGATCGAACTATTGAGAGAAGCTACCTAATAATCCCCTGGTTAAGACCGTTATAGTACAGTAGTTCCGGACCAGACTAGCGCTAAGCTAGTAGCGGTCTGTTGACCTCGTTTGAGGTAGTTCGATGGAACACTCCTAATCCGAGTATACTAACATTCTTTTTCGAAAATATGAAATTGCGGAGGACTGCGATGCCATGTGGACAAGGCAGCTAAGGCTTAACGGCGCCTGTAGTACATCGTAGCCTACTCTGTATGAAATTACTTGATGTTCTCTACACTCACACATTATCGGCCGCCTTACCTAGATTATTTCCTAATCTATTCCAAGGGTGATATCTCGTGCATTAGCATCCGTAAATCCACGTGGCTCGCAAGGAATATCGGTGTCGCATCGGGTTCGTATAAAGTAATCACACCGGAACGATCCTTTGCATACCTAGGTATTTTCTATCGTTGTTCCTCAGCGGTGACTTGCTCATCGACAATTTAACCGAGTGGCTAGGCAGGTTTTCACTCTTTTTTCCTGCAGAAGCCTACTACATCACACCAATGGCACGTCTCGCTTTCATTGCGGCTCTGTCTATAGCTAGCTTAGCGCTCGCTCAGACAATCCAGAACGGCACTGGTAAGCCAACTTTAACGCACACACTACAATATTAACACACTGAAGTGATGATGCGGGTTGCTAACCCTTGTCCTCTCAACTAGAAGCGACTGAAGAGAACGTCGCGCCGGCCGCCGAGACGGTGGAAGTAGATGCTGCATCATCAGGTGTTGACTATTTTCCCTACGAGTCAAGCCAGCTCACAACCGACGTCATCAGTAATTTGACAAATTTCAACCTCAGTAATGTCGACCTCTTTAATTTTAGTGATACAGAAGCTGCCCTGGAAAAACGTTCCGGGTCTTTTTGCAAGGCATACCCGGGTGATATAAGCTGGCCGATTCGCCCACTATGGGATCTCCTCAATCTTCTGTTGGGCGGCGCTCTAGTTGAGGGTGTGCCAGCAGCAGCACCATGTTATTCGGACTGGCCTCAGTATAATGCGAATACGTGTGCATCGATAACTTCTCAGTGGCAGACGCCTTCCTACCAGTGAGTTTTCCTTCCTTAATCCCACCTGAACTCACCTCTAACTTAACCTAGACTATCACAGCCCCTAGGCCTGCAGTACTATGCCTTCGAGGGGGTGAGCTGCTTGCCGCCTACGCTCACGCGTACGGGTGCCAATTGTACCCTAGGAGGCATGCCGTCGTATGTTGTCAAGGCGACGAACGTCGCGCAGATCCAGCTTGCTGTCAATTTCGCGCGGAGCCTTAACTTGCGGTTGATCGTCAAGAACAAAGGTCATGACTTCAAGGCCAAGTCTAGTGGTGGTGGATCTCTTTCCATTTGGACCAACGCCCTTCAAGGCATCCAGTACCTGGGGTCCACTTACACTCATACCCCCTCAGGCTATCGAGGACCAGCTTTCAAGATTAGTTCTGGTGTCGAGGCCCTATCAATTTATAAAGAAGCCGATAAATTAGGCCTCCATGTCGTTGGCGGCAATACTCGAGTAAGTACTATACCCCCCTAATCTACGTCAAACATCAGATAACGAGATGATTAAATCTAACCTCTATATTCTCCTAGACCGTTGGGTTCGGAGGAGGGTACTTCATGGGTGGTGGCCACTCCCCTTTATCAAGTCTATATGGCCTGGCAGCCGATCAAGTGTTGTCTATGGAGGTTGTCCTACCTAACGGCCGATTCGTATCTGTTGATGAGAAGAACTACCCCGATCTATTCTTTGCTTTCCGAGGGGGCGGTGGCAGCACCTGGGGAGTTGTGACTTCGCTTGTCGTCCGGGCTTACCCGAAGGCACCCGTTTCTACTCTCAGCTACAGCTTCGGCATCAGTGCTAGTGTCCCGAAGGAGACGTTTTGGAATGGTGTCTATGCAGTTTTTGCCAAATTCCCCGAATACGCCGACAAGGGAATGTACAGCTATTGGTCTATCAGCTGCTTCCCCGACTGCTCCTTTGCCATGTCACCGCAATGGGCGAACAACATGACCGATGCTGCGCTGAAAAATGTATCCACCCCCATGTTTGACGAGTTGGCCAGCTTGAATATTACCGTCAGTGATGCCGTGTATACAAACTTTGACGGTGTGCTCAGTGGAATTGAGGGCACCTGGGCCGCTAGCACCGAGCAAGGTGGTGTTTGGAATTTCAATACTGGATCGAGATTGTTCCCTCGCTCTAACTGGGATAACTCGAACAAACTCGCCGCTCAGAATGCCGCTCTTCGGCAATCTGTCGAGAAAGCCGGTTTGATGCTTGGGTACAATATAAAAGCAGCAGTTAACCCGTCGGTCAATCAGACCAACGCCGTGAACCCGGCTTGGCGCGAGACCGTCCTTCACGCCTTACTCGGCGCAACCTGGGGCCAGAATGCAACGCCACAGGATATTGCGGCAGCGAACAAGAACCTGGTTGAGACGATGCAGCCGTGGCGGGACGCATCCCCTAACGCCGGCGCGTACCTCAACGAAGCTGACATCAACGAGCCGAACTGGCAGCAGGCTTTCTACGGATCTAACTACGCATATCTGTACCAGTTGAAGCAGAAGTACGATCCTTGGGGTCTGTTGTGGGCGCCAACCGCAGTCGGCTCCGAGGACTGGTACGTCTCTGGCCAAATTGACTATTACCCGACACAGAGCGGAAAGCTGTGCCATGTATAACACGCGGGTGCTTCTTCGGAATGTGCGGGTGTCAACTAGGACATGATATAGAATAATACATTATAATTACTTATAATTAGTTGTATTACATATTAGGTTAAAGAAAATATATGGCTCGAAAGCAATAAAGAACCTATAGGTTATAGGGTTGCGTTAATAGGGCAGGCTTAAACATTAGATCGTTACAACCAGCTCTACGGTTTCTAATTTTATAAGATATTTCATTTCTTAGATATGGCTAAGTTTGATTCTTTCTGTCATCCCCACGCGAGCATTTATGACATATTTTACCTTACCTTAGGTAAGGTAAAATAGAACACCAAAATAGCATCTTTTAGTTATTACTTACAAAACTTGATATACATAAGTACCTTATATTATATAAAAGTTATTAGTCGGGTAGTAAAGCGAATTTAACACTATTATGAAATTGGCCTTAGGCAACCGGCCGTAGATTATACTGATCAAAGGGACTAACTACCTAGGTATTTGTTAAGGGGATTATGGAAACCTTATAGAGTGAAAGACGAAGGTTTATAATAGCATAGTGAAGTGTATGTATTGTATAGGTAGTGACCAACATGGCCCTCAAGCCCTTTCAAGTGTAGATAAGGGCGGCAAAAGCTTTTTGTTATAGTCTTAAATCGTAAAAGGGACCCTCCTAGGGGCCCCTTTACTGCTCTTCACTATTATCTCATAACACTATCTTTACACATTTACCTAAATACTCACTAATAGGCGAGTTAAATAACCTTCTTAACGATAAAGGCTTATTTATGTATGGCCCTTAATGGGCCGTAAGGTTTACCTTAAAAAGTCGAAACTTTTTACTCCTCCTTTACTTATGCTGCTTTCGTGATTTCTACTAGCACCAACCACGCCAAGTGTTCCGAAAATAGGCTTAAAGTTAAATCACCACTGTGTTAGCTACCTAATTAAAACAATATTAACTTACCTACCTACTTAAGTAGTTTCCAAGTGTGTCATGATTTTTCTCACTTATGACTAATAAAAGTATTAGTAACTACCTAGGTACCGTTTAAGCTTAGATACGAAAAGGGGTTGGAAGCACTCCAATTTTATGATAAAATGTAATACGTGTTAATGCTTACTAATGATGATCAGTTTAAAGATAATGTGATAATAAGCAGTACACAGTTAGATTATATCACCATTAAGAGCTGGTTATTATTATAAAGTGCTTAACACCGCCCTTAAGGTTTTCTCGATAATACCTAAGTGGTAAATAAGTGCTAGGTACCTAGGTACCTACCGAAATGTGGTTAATACGAAGTACCTTAATGATTAATGCCCGATGCTTCACTTAGTAATGGAGATGGCTAAAGGTTCGCTTTGTTAGCGATACAATATAAAAGGTCTCGCTTAACAATCTAATTGATATATATAACAATAACGATAGAAGTAAAATAACTCACTTGTTTAATATAACTTTAACAAAGGAAGTGAAGTAAATCTCTATATTCAGATTTAAACACTTTACATATTAATGAAGATTATTGTTTAGGAGAAGTTTATATAAATAGCCTACCTAAGGTAGGTAGGTATGTAAGAACCTAAAGGATTTTCTGAATATCGGATATTTTCTAAAAGTAACGTAATCATTTACGAATCCGGGAACTTGAAAAGCACCAATAGGAACCCGTGTACAAATCTATATTTATAATGTCACAATCAAAGAACAATTATTATCGCGACAGAGAGTCTCCCGAACCGTCGAAAACGGAACGGGACCGGAGCCAGTCTCCAGTAGGTAGTCGCAGTAAGAGGATGAATCGAGTTTTCACCTGCCAAGGATGTCACTCGAGAACTTCGGGCCGGAACGCTCAAGTAAGTAACATCACACACTCTTGACCCCCTTTTCGTTTCTCTTCTAATTGATGGATGTATCATCTATATCTCTTGATTAATTTTACAACTACTAACTTATGTTTACAGTGTCTGAGGCCCGTCGAAGGAAGAGGCTGTAGGTCTTGCAAACGATTAGGTATTGTTTGTGTGTTGGGTGGAGAACCATTACCTCCATGTCCCGAGGCCGTACCGCGCTTCAGGCCACCTTTATGTGGCCCGTGTAAGGAAGATAACCATAGGTGTGATTTCAAGAGACCCGTATGTAATATCGAAATTTCTTTCCCCCCTTTTTAGCCTGTCTTAGGAGTCAAATACTCCTAATTGGGCTAACAGAGGAATTATTGCTCCCAAGACATGCCAGGCACCCCTTTACCCTTTACCTAAAGAAATACTTACTAACTCTCGTTACAGTGCGATTCTTGTTTTGTTAGAAAACAGAACTGTTACGGGCCTGATCGTGGTTGTTTTTGGCGGGGGGTAGCCGGGGACTCTATGTATGGCTATTACCTTAATCTTAACTATGGTCCTACCGGAGTCGACGACCCTTGCGCGCCCGAAATTGAATGGGAAATGCCCAATGACTATCACGAACAATATATCGAATGGCGAGACGCGCAACGCCGCAAGGTAGCTACTGCAGCTACTCCAGTGGCCGTAGTAGCTCAACCACCAGTACCACTATCACCTGCTGAAATTGAACAATACGAAGAGTTGTTCAAATTAATAGAAAATGCAGTAAGCAATGGTGTTCATGCTAACCTAGCGGGAATCAGGCAGCGACTAGAGCAAGAAGTTCAATCGTCAGTTCCCTTGAACACCTCACAGGCCGCGCGAGATCTTCAAACATATCTTAGGTATCAGACCGAGCTATTTTCCCGAGCTAACAATCCGCGTCGGGATCAAGTCCCCATAAACGTAGAAGGCACAGGAGATATTAACGAACTCAGAAGGTTGAACCCGGGATGGCACCCGGAGCTTAATTTTATAGGGCCGCTTATGAACGTTGTTAATACGCCGGAAGATCCAGATAGGCCTCCGTCTCCAGGTCCGGCACGCGCACAGTATTGGATACCCTTCAATAAGACAAATAGTGATATCGAGGTCGTAGATAATAACAATATATACCCGCCACATCACCCGGAGGGCGTCGAGATGTCTTTACTTGTGCGGTCTCCCTTCATGGAGCACCCAAATGAAAACGGCGAATCTGAACTCTCCTCAATCCCCTTCTGGCGTTACTGGGATAACGGCAGGATGTTTTTCAACCCAGCGAAATGCCAAGCGGCAATCCGTAATACGCAACCAGCAACAATAGATCCAAAGCTACTTGGTCCTCCTGGTCCCGTGGCTGAGGATTATAATAAACCTGCCGATATATGCCACAGACCTACACACGCTGGATGCGAAGATGAATGCCATTATTCCCCTTTCCCTATATGCGACCAGTGCGAACAAGAAAGCCGGGATAGATTTATGGAGAGTGTCCGAGATACAGTAATGAGGATGAGGGCATATTTATGTTGGGAATGTACAAACGGCCAGTACCCAATCCTTGACCACCTTAAAAAGACAGGTAGTAAGCTATATTATACAATCTACCCGGGCGAAGAGTTACCGGACTTCACGGATGATTCAATCGTTTCGACAGGTCTGACAAGGAGAGTAGGAGGGTATTTTGGAAGTCCGCTAGAAATTACCGGTTGCTCTTGCGGGATGAAGCTCTTTGGGAGGCGTATCTGTAGCCCTCACCGAACGCAGTATATCATAAATATCGAGGAGGCGGTCCATAGAATGAGAGGCTACGTGGCAAGCCTGTATGGGAAAATGGTATGCCCGTCGTGTAAGAAAAATCCAGGAATCGATATGTACGGGTTCCAAGGGGAAAGAGGAGGAGAACATGCCGCCTTTAAGGCATGGGCTTGTCTGAATTGTCACGGCTGGGTATTCACGAAGGATTCCACAGGTCCACTGCCGATCGAGCGTCTAGCACAGATCCATGACCCAAATTCGCCAGCCCCTTATAATGCAAGGTACGAAGAAATAGACGCCGCGGACCAAAGGCTAGAAAAGCAACGTCAAGATTATATGACAGCTATGGAGGACCTTGCCGACCGTGAAGAACCAGATGTGGAGGAGCTTACCGATATGGATATGATGGATATAATAGATGAGCCTGCCGACCGTGAAGAACCAGATATGGACAGGATGGATGTAACGGAGGGGTGAGACCTTTCTGAGACTCGAGTTAATTTATCAAACCAACATGTGGTACCTGTAATATAATTTTCCCTTATAATCTTTTGAATCTGTTAATCTATTATTACTGGGTGATTGTGATGGCGTCCGACGGGGAATGATGATTGTGGTTTGAAGGAATAATTGACATACGGGAAGAAAATCCGAGGTAATCTTGGGGTCTTATTAAAAAGATACCGTATTAATGACACTAGTCGCACTGTAATAACGCTATCTCTAAAGTTACTTGTTTAAATAAATAGCCCGTATTATGACTAGCGTCCGGTGCTAATAAGGTAAGCAAGGGATAGCTCCTAGAGCTATACATACAGTGTAATACAGTGCTAGTGAAATAATCTCCATTTATAAGATTATATAATAAGATTATATAAGCAGCCCCTGCCAGCTTTACATAATCCCGGCGCTTTTCTTTTTTCTTTAGTGGGATCTGATCTAATTACATCCATCTTTATTAATTTTAATCTCTCGAATAATAACACAGATCAAGTTCGTAGAGATCACGTAACATACCTCTCACCAAACAGACCATGGATTTTACTCGTGCTCACGGCGTAACAACGATGCAGACGTCCTCTCAGAATTCAAATGATAGGAAGGTCTCAATCAATCTTCGGCGCTTCGACGAGAACTCACAATTCACGATCGACATTGATATTATAATTAAAATCGGACGATTCCCGGAGGGTGGTGTAAGATGGAAACGTTAATAGGTTCGTACATATGTATCTAATGCAAGGTCGAGAGTGTGCATGCTACCTCGACATGCATGTCATAGATGTTATGATCACCTAAGTGGCCCAGATCACCAACTTCTATATATGTTGGGGGGCTGTAGAAGCAGGCTACATACCTAGGTAGGCACTTAGGTAACTTGCATGCTGACTCGGGACAGCAGACCATTCATATAGCTCAGCCATATCACCGGCATGCCTCCTTCGAGAACCGCTGCGCCCCCAGCAGTGCCATGAAAATTGCACATCTAGTCGTGCGACTTTACACTGAGGGGTAATAATAGCTCTCACCCAAAGCTCGCTGTTCTGGGCCAGTCTGCGGATTATTGCCGGGGTCTCTAGGATGGAATTGTTTAAGAATCCTTTCGGCTGCCGGGATCTGTGTCGGTCATCTTGCCAATTCACTTCTGGCCCTTGATGGAATACTTGATGTAGAACTGGCTAGAATTATGCCGGGCTGGTAATCGATCCCCTCAGATCCGCCTAGTTTCTGATGATGCATCGCACGCCGACTGGGTGGAGTCGAGCCGGCGGTGGCGGTGGCGGTGGCAGCGGCAGTTTCGCCCCGGTTCCGCAGATCGACACCCCAGACGGATACGGCGACGGCGATCAACAACAGCGGAAACGGTCCATTGGGGATTTTCGCAGTCAAGTCCGACAGGTTCTCCGGCAGAGTACGATACAGGAAGAGCTTCATGACCAGGGCGGCGTTCATTGTTCTCCTGCTTTTTCGGACACCACGCTTGTCGGGGGTGATTATCTAGACGTGCCGATTCGACATTACCAGGAGGTGGATATTGGAGATTATGCAGAGTATCACGGAAGCTACTACGGTCCTGAAGCCACGAGCTTCTCGCCAACACCAAGTATCAAAGCTGGTTTAGGCTTGGAAGTTTTCTCTAGGCCTATGGACGCTGATTTATCTCCTGGGGGGCTCTATGTTGACGACCCCTGGAACAATATCAGCTACCATGGTTCGGAAAGAAGGGTCGAAGACGAAATACCTACCTGTGAACATCAAAACTACAAGCCACCTGTTCTGAGAAGCACGTTCTTGGTTATTCTTTTCTTGATGCTAGTAATTCTAGCCGCTCTCGCTGAACTTGCAATTCAACTTCTGCCTAACAATTCCAGTGCCCTTATGCCTTCTCAATTAACCGGAAACAAAACTCAAATCCGCCCACGGTCTACCTTTATTAATGGGATCAGTCTATCCAGTTCCTTCGCATTCGCATTCGCCAAACGTCAAAACAATACTAGTTTCGATAGTCCGGCACCAGGGACGACGACGAGTACGTTATCATCAACCGAAAGAGCATCTAATACCCTACCTACTACAGAAGATACCAGCACGGATATGACTGAAACCTCGACGAGGCCAATCACGATACCAGCCATACCTCAGTCCTCAGAGACACCTCCATCATCCCAAAGTCCTCCTTTGCTAACTACTTCATCTTCATCTCTGTCCCTGGATAGTACAACATTGCCTACCTCTCCCCCATCTTCATTTACTACTAGTCCTCAAGCCGAACCACCGCATCCATCTTTGCCTCTACCTCCTCCTACCACTTTTAAAGATAATCCACCACCAGCTTTAACTTCTCCATCGGTTACTTCACTTTCATCGCCTTCCTCATCATCGTCTTCGACGGCGTTATCTTTACCGGGAAGTCAAGAGACAACTTTGCCCTCTGACAGTCCGAGTAGCTTAACTGATTCGACCGCAACTATATCTAGCACACCGTCGGCAACAGACCAGGATACGAAAACCTCGAAGACTGAGACGCAACGACCCACAAGTTCAGACGATCCGTTGCCAGATTCATCTACTTCCACATTGCCACCACAGCCATCTGTTCCATTGCCTACAATATCTGATGGAACTGGTCCTTCCGTTACCCTTCCTACATCAACCCCCCTTTCATGGCCAACGAGTCCCAATGGACCCGGGCCGAACCCTACTTCCTCGACATTGGCTACACGTCCCGATTCTACTCCGGCGGATCCTGCGTCGACTTTAGCTACGCAATCCCTTCCCTCATCGTCAATTTCTTCTGGAGGGTCAGAGCCAGATCCACATACTGCATCATCTATGAGCCTTCCATTTTCAAGTTCAATGGGCTCTTCTAAGACGACGACAGATCTGCCAAAGGCCACTACGCTTCCTTCCACTACGCCTCCTTCCACTAGCTCATTTACCACGAGATTATCAAGCACAAATACCAGGCCGCCAGGAAACCAGCCGACTTTAACTCTTCCAAATCCGCCGGTTGAATCGACGGCGTCGACGAAACAGCCGCCTTCCAGCAGTTTAAGTAGCATAGGTAGCTCCACTACCGTTGATACGATACCAAGCGCGACGGATCACATATCTTATACAAGTTCTCCGAGCCATTCCAACTCTCGCACAGAATTATTCTCTGCATCTAGTACGATGATGGCGAATAGTCTAACTCATACCAAGCAAACGCTCCCAGGTATTCCCTTTGCGACAATTACGATAATCCCAAATACAATTTCGTCACCCTCACCTATTACTACAACAATTGTAACATCGACGACACAGAGTGACGGAAAGTTTATAGAAACTACTCTAATAAGCGTCATCCACCCGGCGAAGGCTAATATGGACGACTACTTAACAGATTATATAACCATACATAAGGACTCTCACGGTAAACCGACCTGGACTGAGACAATACTTGCACTGGGGTCACTGGTGACCGTAGTCTTCAGTGACGCGCATGGGAATCCCACAAGCACGGGAACAAATGTGCTACTTCGTTACCCCGGGCGGACAACCCTTGTAGATTATCAAGGACAGGCAACCAAAACTGAAGACTATTATATTGGCGAATCTACACTAGTCTTGTACGATAAAGATGGCCATCCGACAGCTACCCAAACATCGACGATTAAAGAGTTGGTATCGATTACTACTCTTTTCGGCAATAACGGGGTACCGACTAAAACGAAAACTGAACTCGTTCCAATGTCCTCGACGACTACTCTGGTCATAAAACCAACTTCGAAAGCCTCACCGAGCTCGGAAGGAGATAATATATTACACGCAGTCCCAATCTCTGATGGAAAGTATTTCTTGGGTTTCATGTTGCCTACATTCATGGCGATTGTTGTATCAATTCCGATTCGAATTATTGATCAAACTGCAAAGCTCTATCAGCCATTCCATGCCCTAGCATCATCTCGAGGAGCCAAAGCCTATGACACGTTATGTTTTCCAACTGCTAGTACATGGAGTCTGACTGCGCGCATTCGCTTGTTATTAAATGGCCAAATGCTACTCACTCTCACGGGGCTTTTGGTATTAGGAAGCATTATCATAATCCCCCTTAGCTCTGAAGCGGTCCGCGTCATTCTCGAAGGCCCAGACTGCACCGCAATGAAAGGAGACATATCAATATGTACAATGGCTCTAAGAGTTTACTCGGTGCCGGCACAAACCGCCGTAGCACTTCTCGCTTTTATGACGATTCTAGTTGGATTGGTTGTAATTGTCCTTAGGAACTGGAATACTGGAGTTGATTGGAACCCTTGGAGTTTATTCCACATGGTACACCTCGCGGCACATAACGAAATTCGCACTCTAGTGCAACGGCGCTTACGCGGGAAGAATGGTCGCATTACGAATAGTGAAGTGAACAAAGCCTTCGCTGGGATACCTTTCGTTCTAGACTACTGGAAGGACAACGGTGATCTCAAATACAGCATCCTGATTCCAAACGAGGCGCACTCATTGAAGAGGGATGGGAAATCGGTAACTTTTGGAAAAAGCAGGCCTTTGTGGCCTCGAAAAGGTGGCATGGCGATGCCATTTTTTATCCTTTCGTGGACTGCGAGGATCCTCTTCCTAGCTTTATTGTGCGCCGTGGAGATTGGCTTGTTGATATACACTATTACGGGAGAGGGCCAGGGATATACGCAGTTCATGATGGGCAGATGGCGTGTCGTGAGATTTATTTTCACCTTCGTCGGCGTTATAATCTCACTGATCTGGAATTCCTTTTTTTGTGGTAAGTCTAACGAGCCGGATAGCCCTGTCGCCGCTCGATTGCGATGCTGATAAGGTCACTTAGCCGTTGCGTTTCTCAGCCCCCACAAGCTATTCCATCGCATTCGACTTTATAACGGAGATGCCGGAAAAATGACACCCCCAACTAATCCTTTCAGCGGGATTCGGTCGTCGTTGACTCCCGGGCGACGAGACATCTATCTAGGACTCGTTTCTGCCACATCAATTCTATCCGAGATACTTCCCGTACTTCTTAGTACCGCACTTGACAAATCCACTGAAGACCTTTGGACAAATACGGTGTGCCTCTGGATGGCGGTAAGTCTCCTGAGCATAATGATGCTTACGGTAGCTGGCTCGTTCTTTGTCGCGTGGCCCCACATGCCTATTGACCCCAGCACTGTTGCGGGAGGGATGTACTATGCTCTAACCAAGTATATGCCCATGAGCCCGTCGTCAGGCCTCCTCTTTGGACGAACGAGCCCAGGCATAGTTTGACGAAGCCGGCGCATGAAGAATGCTAGCAAAAATGATTTCGAATGGAGATTTTCTTGTTTATAATAATACCTAGCATACTATCCACATTCCTTCATTCAAAAATATCTCCGTTAGTGATACTTGAGGCCTTTCTCGTTACGGTCGATAGCAATCCTGGTCGCTTCGTCAAGATCCTCTTTTGGAAGACCCAAAATATCATTAGCAAGACCACCACGCCTGGCCTCGAAATTACCGCAGCCGTCCTTGGATAGCACCCTGCTGTAGAGCATTTTGGGGAAAATCGATTGATCGCCGCCAAACAGCTGTTTTTGGGCGTCCTGGAAGCGGTTGGTGCTGCCTTCGTATCTGATCTTCCAGTCCGATTCCTTTGTTCCTGTGACACGGAGAACTGCAGCGAACATGTCTTTTTGGCTAAGAAGGAATGAGGACACGTAAATGAACTTATTCTTGTAGCTCGACAGGCTCGGAGCCCCTTCTTTCTCAGGCTCGATAGGCAACGAGAGCAGCTTAGCTACAGCTCTTCCTGTTTGGGGCCAAGTCTAGGTACGTAACGAATATGTCAGTACCGCCCAAACTTTACAGCTCAGAGATACTCACGATAGTGTTTATCTTGGTCTCACCATCGTCATAAAAGGTCCAGGTTCGATCCTTCCATTCCATACCGTACGTTATTTCTCCGAAGCCAAGGCTATATTCGTACCAGAAGCCCGTCACGACGCCGATCCATGAGCTCTTGCCTAATTCTTCTACCAACTTCCTAGCGGAAATTTCCGCATTCCCTAGCAAGATGTCCTTGCCCATAACCTCATCGGCCATATCGCATCCCCATTCGTTGGGCAACACATAAGGCACATTGGCGATGGCAGCAGCGCGGATTAGCTTTAACTGCACGTCCGGGGGTGCCCTTGTGTTCATAGTGATTATCAATACCTCCTGGCCCTGAAGAGCGCTCACGAGTGTCGACTCGTCATCGTAGTCTATCGTGGCGACCTTAACCCCTGCGGGGATGGAATTGACAGACGAGCTATCCTTGCGTGTGATAGCTGTGATCTCATGTTTACCAAGTTTCAGGAGTTCTTTTACGACGAGCTCTCCAACTGTACCGGTTGCCTTTTGGAAAAGTAGAAAGAGTCAGTGGAAGACAGATATGATTGGTTAATAGAGGTGATCATTGCGGATTGCTTACGCCAACAAGGGCCACCTTCTTGATATAGTTACTCTGCGACATAATGAATAAAAGATGATGTAAAGATGGCGTCGACGTAAGAGTTAGCACTGGTGTTTTGGTAGGGTGTGATATTTTATTCTCGTTATGTCGAGAGAAGGAAAGCAAGAGGAATCGGACTTGAATTTATACTTACAGCATACACATCGTTTGTAATCGACTTCGTATGTTATCCTGGATATCTCGTACACAGGATGCTCTGCTTGGTGGAAGTTGACGGAGATCTACGGACTTAAATCTTCTACCCTCGACATTGTCGGCACCGGGGTTAGTGAATTTCCCTATTTGTATAATATTCAGTGGAGCATCATGTCATCATGGTAACTTTCCATTATGCGACATGCCACAATAACCAATTATTTTCCTACGCGGCCGTAAGGGACGAAAACCTCGGTCTTTAGAAAAGCGCGAGGATTATCTAAACTTGACATGAGTACCTCCTTTTTTTTGGTGTAGACTGGAAGTTAAGTACATGGTACCCTAGGTACCTAGAAGATAAATGGGGCTCATACCCCTATTCAATCATTCCTAAGAGGCATATGTAGTTTTCATAATATGATCCTTATGACACGAAAATTGTAAGTAAACCTTAGTAAGCTAAACATATCTTACTAATAATAAACGAACGTAAGGAGGAATCTCTTGAAAGTACCTATGGTTACGTCTAGAGGATGTTTAATAGAATCTACTTGATATAATGAGAGACTATATACGTAGGTACATACCTAGGGGTAGACAGGTACCCGAATGAGATACGTATTTCAAGCTTGCCATCTTTTGAATTAAACTACCTAATTAGGTACCTAGTCTAGGTACTTAATGAGTTGGCATGACATGCCTATCGTATACCACCAAAGAAACAGCATTCCGGCTTTCTTACGTAGCGCTAGGTGGTTGTTTCTAACCTAGTACTTGTTCATCAAACTATGTGCAATGCTCGGTGCCATCGGCGTGAGTGTGACATTCCTATAAAAATGATCAGTTGCCATGATTAATTTCTAGGCTAGTATAATTACTACATAGGATTCACGTACCGCGGCCGCTGTACTGGTAGAAGATGTACTTGGTGAAGACGTAGTTGTAGGGGAGTGCGTAGCAGAAGATTCCGAGCTAGGAGCTTTCCCCGTACAACCCTCTCCTGGAACTGCGATGTCAAATGCATAGACATCTAGCGCAAAGTATTGTAGTGTATGCGAGTTACGCACTGCTTCAGCCGGGTTATTGATAGCCAGTTCGAGACATTCGGTATAGCTGTCAGCATAGTGTTCGACAATGCCCTCACCGATGGATGGGACATGGTACAAGCGGTGGATCAAGTCGGATCCGAAGTATAGGTTGAGTTTCCCAGCAGCAACTGAATACCCATAGCCACACAATCCCTCGAGCGGCATCCGGGTTGTGTAAGAAAGAGGACATATAACTGTTTCCTGGGTTGCGTTCTCTCCACGCCAGTGTCCCCCCCAGCCTAATGTGAGTATTAGCTGATTGTTATTAGAGAACCCTAGTCAGAATTTTGTTATTTACCTTCCTGCTGACAGTTATTGTCAATGTCGTCGCAGCGAAACCAGATGCCGCCACGGTCTGCGCTCACTATCTTATCATACCATCCGATGACCTCAGCCGTTGGTGCCGCACCGAAGTACTTAACATAGAAGTCTGAGCTGTTTCCAAAACGAAGGACGTGCTTCTTTGCGTGATCGGCGAGCTCGATAGTGTCGCTGAAACCCCTCGATAGGAGAGCCCGCTCAGTAGCATTGCAGGAACTGTGAATTGGGTATTGCTCTGTCGCTCCAGCAGCCCAATTATGAGACGTAGGTTCCGGGTTCGAATTTGTGACTGTTTGAGTAATCGTAATTGCATCTTGCCTTACGCGCAATCTAGTCGCGAATCCAAAGCCGAAGTTCATGCTAAGGCATACTAGGAGAGCATTTCTAACCGAGGATATCATGTTGAGAAACTAGTCACAACTTAGAATTAGGAATTAAGATAATTATTTCTAATAAGAATAGATACTCCAACTTAAGGTAAATCAGACATAACGCAAAGGTATATCGACCGGATATATCCTTTTCTTACAAAGGCATCTCGACCCTCTGGCTAGGAAGATTATCTCAACCTTGTTGGACGTTATTAGTGGCCTTGACACATTTCTTTCCTTAGCCTCAAAAAGGTACGAGTGAACGAAATAGTCATTGCGAAGACGGAAAAGATTATTGAAAATGAAGTTGGAAATCTCGACATTCAACAACTTGGCATCGCTCAAGGTAACCAGTAAAATTTCCACGCCAAGGTCAGAAACCATTGGACCTATCTCTCCTATAACAAAGGCCAAGATATATAGTCTATAGAAACGGCCATCAAGGTGCATCCTACCTATTTAATTACATCCAACTCTTATTCCAAGGTCATACTACAAAAGTTCATGGACGAATATAGCAGTGAACAGGGACACGATTATTATCCACGCTTCTAGCTTGGCAGGAAACTCATGACTATCAGTCGGCCAAATATCCTAGACAGCAGTTAACATTATAACCTAGGTTAATTCATTTTGTTGACCGAAGTATTAGTATGGCTCCTTGGCGACCTGAATCCTGAGAGAAGGCCTTCAATTATCACTGAAAGCTGAATAAAACAGGAGCTCTTAGCCCATGGAGGTAACCTGATGAGTCTAAGTGCATATATATACAGTATATAAGCTGGCCCATCAATGTTTAAATAACTGCTCTCAATTACCAGCTATCAACCCACGTTTTCTCTACCCGTGGATACATCCGATACTTATTAACACCATGCAAAACTTCAATGTACTTCTTGCTGCCCTACTCGCCGGCTCATCGGTTCTAGCACAAAGCTTGCCTCCATCTCCAACAGCGTCTATTGGGTGCCACCTTCACGAAGATCACTGGTAAGAGTTCTATTCTCAGTAAAGTTTTCAACGAACTAATACCCTCTCGGGCATTGCGATGGTCCTGTCTCAAGTACTACTAATGCCGGAGGCACCGTAACGACGACGGCTCTATCTACCAGCTCCCTGGGTAGCGATGACCATGAAGATCATGACGAGGGAACTGGGAGTCTCGCACCGAGCCCCACGGAGTCAGTTGGCTGTGAACAGCACGGCGATCACTGGCATTGCGATGGACCCGCTTCGGTTATTAGTACGTCGTTTATTCAGCCATCGGAGACCGGGGGTGCTGGAAAACGAGGAGTTGGTAACATTGCACTTGTAGGGGGTTTACTTGCAGCTGCGGGAGTGGGACTCTAAACATTATGATATTTAACGATCTGGACTGTATACCAAGTTAGGGACTAACATACATACCTCTCCCGCTGTACTATTTTTGAGCCCAAAAAAGACGAATCCGATAACAATGCTACGAATTACCAGCCGGATGCGACTTAAAGTACGATCTTAAGCCGTGCATATAGTAACATAGAATCAATATACATATAGTCGTCACAGGCTGCGTAAAGCTAGCCGAACTTTATAGACGCCAATCATCGTATGTTTAATTTCTATTCATGTTTATCTAAATCGTCATACGTCGTATTTCCGTCTATTTATATGCTATATTTCACCATGCATAAGGCCTTCCGAGACGCGGATAAATAGATAACGATCACCTACCTAGGGGTAGGTTAATAGGTACCTATATAAGTAATCTCCCCATGCACATGTTCTAGTCTACCCAAGGGTGTAAGTCTTACAATGTACATCAAGGTCCTTCCACGCTTATATTCTTTACATAATGACATAAAAATCAGGAAACCCTAACCTATACGTCAAACTAAGATCTCTTTAAATAGCGATATTATACCTGCCCAGAGATCAAAGGATGGCTAAGGACGGCGATGTGGGGATAAATGGTACCTAGAATACACATCGTGGGAACGCCGAGTACGGCGCCAAGTACGACTTACCTGGAAGTGAGAAAAGTTGACGCACCTTGATGGCCAGAAAACTTTTTTGATTCATGCAGCTACTTGAAGCAGCTGTAATTATATCTAGTAAGCCTTGATCTATTTTTGCGGTTCTGTTTTATGACATTGTAGATTTCTTCGACGACGCAGCTAAAACTCGAATAGTGAAGTCAACGTTATCAAGGCGAATTTACCCGGAAGTCATATTCAACTTAATTTAGGCGATGTATGTCTTTAAAGTCAGAATGGGCTACCCCCAAATCCAATTAGCCGCAGTGTCACTTGTACTTCTTTTCTCAAACGATATCTTTTCTTATGCCGCGGCATCATATATCTCCCCAAGACATACACTACAAGCTCCAATGACCACAGCGAGTCCTGTGCTTCCCCGGGCCACTGAGAGCTTCACCGCCGTCTCTGATTGCCATCAACATGGCGCTTCAGTGTAATAACAACCTTCCCTGCTATATCACAAAACTATATTGAAAAAGCTTTAGATTCTGTCTCTACGGTGCAACCGAGCTTGAAGTATTGGTACCAGCAACAGCGACTGGTGAAGTTCCGCCCACTTATACCAGCTGCCATATGCACGGGGAAGAATCGTGAGTCGATAAACACTATGGTATACGTGAGATAAAACTGACAGATTAGATTCTGTGTTGCGCCGGATGGTTCTGACGTTCAAGTCCTTGGTTTTGTCAGCGAGAGTTCGAACGAAGGCTCCTCGGGGGAAGAAGGCAACACTAACAATGGAAGCGGAGGGCAAGATTGTCATTTCCACGCCGGTATTGAGTAACCATGCACCTATCCAAACTATTTCCAGTATCTTCATCTGAAACATAGCAGGCATTGCGTCGGTACCGAGAGCGAGAGCGGTGTAGCCGAATGCTCAAGACGTGATCGGGATTACAATATCCCTCTTCGTATTGGCCTTCTGTTTGTCATTCTAGCGACAAGCTTAATCGGTCAGTGTGATTATTAAGAAAATATCCAGGGACAACAATCTAACATGTGTCTATAGGGGTTGCTGGGCCGATATTCCTTAAACCAGTCTTGCCACGAAAATTCCAGACGGTCTTTATAGTCTTGAAGCAATTCGGTACTGGAGTTATAATAGCAACAGCATTCGTTCATGTAAGATTTTATGGCTAGTCTCGATCACTGAGCCTCAGTATTCACCGGCTCTCTCTAGCTCTTCACCCACGCGCAACTGATGTTCAGCAATGAATGCCTTGGCAAACTTGGTTACGAAGCAACTACGGCCGCAATCGTTATGGCCGGTATGTTTCTCGCATTTCTGTTTGAGAATACGAGTCATCGTCTGGCTCGGAAATTCTGGGCACAGACTCAGTATAACGACGAGGTAGTTGGCGTTGCGGTACTTGAAGCTGGCATCATATTCCATTCGCTACGTAAGTTATATTTCATAATTATCACTTGAGAGCAAGTTTAACTAGTGTTTCCAGTGATTGGTGTTACTCTAGTAGTTTCGGGGGACAGCTTTTTCGTCACGCTTTTCGTGGTTATCCTCTTCCACCAGATGTTCGAAGGTCTAGCTCTTGGAACTCGTATCGCCTCAGTTGGCCACCATATCAGGGCTGAGGGGGGCAGCACCAGCCACGCTCCACCAGTTGCAGCTGAATCCATATCTTCCCAATCGCAGACAGCAACGATTAATCAAGACTCGCTAAACGAAAATAAGAACTTGAAGTCGTTGTCTATGTCGAAGAAGTTACTCATGGCTTTTGCCTTTGCTTTGATTACTCCGATTGGTATGGCAATCGGCATTGGTGTGCTAAAGAAATTCAATGGTAATGATCCTAGCACATTGATTGCTCTTGGTACGCTTGACGCGTTATCTGCTGGAATACTCATATGGGTCGGCGTGGTAGAGATGTGGGCAGGGGATTGGATGTTCAACGGCGAATTGGCGGATGCAAGCCTAACCCTAAGCACTCTTGGGGGTTTTGGACTTATTGCTGGCATGGCTCTGATGAGCTTTTTGGGTAAATGGGCATAGTAGATGGAAGTTGATTACCTAGGTAGGTACTTTTATAAAAAGCTTCTTCGAGTGATCTGTAATACAGCTGAAAAAAGGAATTTATCTCAACTCGTAAGATGATTCAAACCCGGGCATTCGTGAAACGTTCGAGATATTATTAGCAAACAACGTGAATTGAAATGGGAGAATAGCCGATCTAATTTGTATGAGATGTTGAAATTAGCAGGATATCGATAGCTGCGCAATTGTGATATCCATCACTCTAAATTGTGCACCCCGTAAGCCCCTGAACCCCTGAATTAGATCTAGAACTTAGATTTAATTTTTATAAAACTTAATGTTTCTCTGAGCCATTTCTCATTGAAGCGACAATTATGAAGGTACCCGTTAACCCTTTTGTTGGGAGGTTTTCTCTTTGTTTATAATAAATTGAATTTACGTTTTCAGTTAGTATTGCAAACAACGGAACAGAGGGAAAAATACTGGTTCCTTCAAACGCTTACGATTAAGGATTATCAACATAATACGATATACAAAATGCACATCTCGATCTCAAGCTCTAGCTTATCTGCCCACGAATTCCATAAATTCGAACATTTGCGTCTAACCTAATAGCCAAAATGCTGCCGATTCCTCCAACTTGGGTTTATGCAGAAGATCGATTGCCCGAGCTACCCGACAACTTTAAAGGCCGATACCGAACATTAAATGCAGTTTTTAATGAGTATCGACAGATAGGCAATAAATATCAAAGACTTGGTCAAATTCGTCCAAGTCAAGAAGAATTAACGCGATATCCATTTCCAATACAAGGAACACTTAATCCCCGAACCTATCCAGTATTCAGTAAATGGTCTACGTTTCCATATCAGGCCGCATATGACAGTGAAGGGTGGCCGCTAAGCCCTGATACCTCAGACTTGTTTGACCCGGAATACATATATGAGCTGAGAGAAACATATAGTTTTTACAAATCCTATTTTAGCAATTTTAACTCGGGACAGTTTGTTGGAGGCAATGTGCTTGGTTATAGTCACAATGCCTTAGTTATGAGAATAAACCACGAGCCCGGCCATAATAAACCGCATCGAAGGCTTGTACTGAAGGTTCCTTATACTAGTTCCCAAAGCCTACCCATCCCCAAGGAGATAAGATCTTTAAAAGTAAGCACCTACCTGGATAGTCAGACCCAGTCCCCATATAGTATTATCGATCTTCTAATGAGCTCGTAGCATGTGACCGGCGCGGCCCATTGCATCCAGAAGATCGATCCGAAAGACCTCGGTCTGGAGGCCCCAAGAGAATTTTTGCACGACGATCTGGACCCGTTGGATTCGAGCTCTGATGAATCCAGCGGATCAGAGAGCCCTGCAGATGAAGCTCCTCCACCGCCACGCACCCGAAGGGACAGAATGCAGAACGAGCCCGAAGCGATGAGGAAAAAGCGAAAAAACCTTCGAAGGAAAATATCCGAAAGAAAATACTATACGAGAAGGATGAACCAAATCTACTGCTCACCAAATGACCCTAGTGAGCCCAATGACCCAAATCATTCATTCGGAGGTGACCAGTTTCTCAGGGATTACATCTTTTTTGATTTCATGGAAAACGGCGATTTAGCGCACCTTATCTACAGAATGGCTGACTTAAAGAAGAGAGCCCCCAATCGTGTTTTTTGGTCTTTCTGGCTTTGCTGTATGTGAAGACCCTGCCTTCGTCCCGTCCCATCCTCTTTCCCTTAAAGCTTGGCTAATGGGCTTATCAGTAATCAAAGCTTGTGTCGCCTTGGAGTAAGAAACTATGAACTATGACATTTAGAACTTTCTCCCCTTGTCTTTATCATGACTGGGGTAGCAGTTGTCTTCCTAGCTCTTATGTCAAATCACATACTTGCTAGGCTCCTCGAAACCTCACCATGCCATCATTTGGATTATACTAACCTAATTTAATGTTTCAGGTATCCTCCGCGGAAATTCCATCCGAGGCGTCGCGAGGTACTCGGTAATGATGAGGTGGCCAAACTCGCAGCCAAGGCAGAGCATCTTCAAGTTGCGAATGATGAAGCTGCTCTTGGGAAGGTTGTTGGGGAGGATCTCTTCGAAGAGATCCCAGCCCCTAGTCGCAGATGGGCTGGAAAGCGTATGGTCCATTTTGATATTGATCCCAGAAATGGTAATAATCTTTTTCCTTGTTTTATATCATGATATGGGAACTAAATACGATAACTCTCTAGTATTCATCGGCGGCCTGGATCCACTTTCTCAAGACGGCGAGCATTCCCTAATTCCTGGTTTGAGGGTAAGCTTATGACATAAAGCGCGATATTCTTCCGTCTGTGCTGATTATGACGATAGCTTGGAGACTTTGGAACAGCGAAAAGGATAAAACCCAATAAGCGAAAGTAAGTTGTCTCACCAGTAGTTATCCCTATCTTAACATCGGGCTAAACTGAGAATATAAATATAGCGACTACTACCTTGAAAGGCGTCTAATTGGAAAATATGGCTACTATTCCCCCGAGCAATTCGCAATAGATTGGGATTATATAGCACCTACGAACGTTAACGGCCCTGAGCTCTCCGAGCAAAGGGTTGCCGGAAATTACGGGGCATGGACGAATGTATGGGGGATTGCACTTGTAACGTGCCCTTAAAAACACGATATTAAGCATTATATATGATCTAACATTTACATACCTAGACTATGTGGATAATGATAACAAAACTGCGTCCACCACTTCCACCCCAGCGGAGCAGGTTGGATCTCCATAACATGGATGAGCCACTCCACTATGCTCCATTACTCTTCGACGACCCCAAGTTTGCTGATATCGACGAAGAGCTCAAGAGAACAATTGAACAATGTATGAGACATAACCCCGACGAGCGACCAACCCTGGCCAATCTACTTGAGCAGGCGGAGAGGGGTGTGACAAAACAATTTAACGACGAGCCTGATGATCGAGTGAGAAGATGGATTAAAAGCTTGGTATGTATCAGAGCAGGTCATATTCCAGCCCTCGGCCCTCAGTAATTGAATCTCATTTCATATTTACTTAGTTAACCGCCTAGCTAACTTCTTTGTAGTATGTTGGGCGATTTATGTTTCCCTATTGATTATTATGCTTAGTCAGAAACCCCCTGAAGAAAGGGATGTGTGTCCTAGAAATAAGGTATTCGATTACTGACGAATTTATCTGCATTAAATTAGTATTTTCGATGCTGTCACTCGAGATCCTCCTAGTGGGGGTAACGGTGGTGGCCCTAGTGGTGGAGGCGATGGGGACGGCGGACCTGATGATGAGGATGGCGGTGATATCATGGACTGGGACGCTGGTGACGGGTCACAGATGTCTGGAGGAGCCGGACCGCCAGGAACGGTACATCCAGGTGCTGGACCGTCAGGGCCTGGGTCGTCAGGAGGTGGGCCGTCGGGAGTTAAGCGTGGCCGTTTAGCGAGATTATATCAACGACTTAGACGAAGACGGGCTAGAAGCCCGGATGCTTTAGGTGGTACACCCAATGGACCTAGGAGTACATTGTCAAAAATATCGAAGCGGATACAGCGTAAGTATTCCCCACCGTTAATTGTTATTTTTTTGCTTCTTTTACCTGTCCTTGGGAACCCCAGGTTGGAATTTGTAATCAAGTCTGCTTAGGGCCCATTGCCTTGCAGACATGCCTAGCCCCTTTAATGCTTAGTCCTGGGAACTGAAATCAGCGCTAACCTTATATAATATAGGTTTAATAAGACGTAGCAAAAACCCTTAATATCTCATAAGGAAGGTCGATAATATATCTGCCTTCTTGGGTACCTACCTGGATAGGGGTACTTGAGTAATTATCATATTTACATAAGTACTCTGTTGGAATGTACGTATTACGTAAGGTACCTAGGTAGTCATGTGAGGCACCTACATAATGTGGTCCGAGTGTAAGGCTGCAGCCAATTACCTTAAGTAGTTGGCGCCCGCGTACGTACCTAGGTAGCTTACACTTACACTTAATAAGAACAAGATGATGATGATTTAGTTTACGTCCGGAGGACGTATGTAGCTAGGTACTTAAAGATATATATATCGCGCGTATTATTACATATAAGACGTCTAAACTACCTTCTTACTAAGAGGCAGAGCTAAAGTATCGTTTAATATAAGAAATTTACCGCTATTCTTACTTTAAAGGCATTACTTTAATTAGTTAACGTCGGCATTAACATTCGAACCCATTTGCATTATAATGTACCACGCACGGACCAATATACTGCCAGGCGCTTAACCACTGCGCCATGTGGCAATAATAAGAACAAGAACAACACCAAGAATCATCGCGACCTTTACTTTTGACTGTTTAGTCTGTTTACCGGTACCCCTGTCAAACCAATAACTCATATAAGTATATAATTGTATTAACCTAACGATGGCCAGCTCTAATTACTTACTTTAGGTACATAGAGGTAGGTATGAAATTTTACATGATTTACCTATAAGATGGTGCGCGTTCTTATCACCTCATTTTACGTATTTGATTCTCTTAGTCGTCGTTACCCTCGTCCCCCGTGCCGTCTTGCAAGCTCATAGGTAAAGCGACGGTGCGCTATATGACCAAGTCAGCCATTCGCAAAACACGACCACTAAAACCATGTTCGGTTTCCATTTGTAGAAACACTATAAAACGCAATTGTGATGTATTCAATGTTCCTCCCTATAATAAGGCCCAGTGCTTTCAGGTACAGACTACATTCAGCACCCTCATTGGCTTACCATCCACGTAACTATGCACATTTACGCGACCTAGTAGGAAAGCTGAAAACGCGAAGATCGATGCCAAATATGGTAATTCATGTGGATTCAGCTCGAGACTTTACATGAATTATCGATTTGACACGAGCTGAAATACGAAATACTTCGAATCATCTTACGCTGTTGGTATTCAGCGTCGCATTAGCGAACAAAGGCGGCTGAAAATACATGCATTTTGGGCAGCAAAGATTACAAAGTAGCGATATCACAACATGATAAATCATATTTATATTACCTGTACGGCCAATTAAGGTACTAAGCAAGTATTAAATCATGATACTTGAGGTTCATGTATAGAGGTGAGCAAAAGAACTGTTAATACTTCACTAATCTTTTAGTTCCGGCAATTAAATGTAAACATAGTCTTGCATCTCGGTACCAATCCTCAAGAATGGATAAGGTTTTTATTATCCATATCTTCTTACACGTCATGTCATTGATTAAAATATTTACACACATCGTAATTCAGGGCAAAAAACATAGCTTGTCAAGGAGGGTTTAATTTGATAGTTTTCACGCAAGACCAATGTTAGTACGTATGCATAACATTTTATAGGGTCTAGCTACCCCTTTTTCTCAACCCAGACAAGATGACGAATGGAGACCAAATACCTAAACATTAAAAATTATCCCTTGTGTCAATACATAAGCACAAATGCCACCAGCAAATTAAACTACCGCCATCATTGCAATGCAGCAAACTGCTCCCAGTAAGCCGACAAAGTTCATCGAGTTGGACGAAGCGGCCCCCGTGACGGGTGTTGCTGGCTTAGGCTGAAGAACCTAAGTTATTGAAGATATGTCAGCATAAGATAAGTGGGATAATAACAGTTTCATTTACTGCCGTGTTTGTAAAGCTGAAAATCTTACCTTGTTAACAACATGTGCGACGCCGTTCTCTAGGACTAGGTTTGCCTTTGTGATTAGCCCGCCATTGACATAATACCGCCCACTGCGGATGCTAATAGCAAGTACCTCGCCACGCTGCGTAGTCAGGATAGTCCCATCTTTCAGGTCTGGCAGGTAGCTGACAGTGCCGGCTACGACATGGTCAGAGACCAGCTGCGAGGAAGGGATTGTTGAGTTAGCGGCGGAGATCGCGGCATTAGAGGGCAGGAAAACGGTGACAGAGTGAGTGGTTTCCAGCGTGTTCGTCGAGTTGCTCTGGGAAAGCAAGCCAGCGAAAGCCGTCTGACCGGTTGCTTGAGATGTGGACGAAAGCGACTCTGGGATGGTGAAGTAGCTGTAATCGTGTAAACGGTGTCAGAAGGTTGCCTATATTTGGGAAGGAGTACGATATGACCTACCTATCTGTGATGTGGATTATGCCACCGTCGTATGGGATGTCTCCTTTGATGACATTACTGATCTTTCCCAGGCCAGACGAGATTCGGAGCAATGATTGAGCTGTTCCATTGCCTTGGCGCCTCAAAATGGAGTGCGAATTCCATCGCTTGGTGGGCGAAGTGGTGTTGAGAGGCCTTGTATCGATTACTACTCGTTGTCCACGGCCGTCCAACAATGGAGCTTCGTCATTAGTCACGAGATCCGAACCAGGAAGTGAACGACTGGCACTTTCTAGGTTTGTTATTCCTTTAGCTGACTGGAACGCTGCCGCCCTTCGTTCTGCCGCGGAAAGATCTCGTTGCCCCAGCGTTTCGTTGCCCAGAATCGAGTCTAGAGGAGCAAATACTGTCTGCTGCCCAGAGAGGTATAGCTGAAGAACTTCAGAGTCAGACTGAATCAATTGTGCAAATTGAGAAGCTCCAGATTCTACAAGAGCGTCTATAAGCTTTGGTGGAGATTTGGATATCGCCAAGGTGGCGATGCTCATAAGAAGCACGGCAGCCCGGACTTGTATTAACATCTTGTAAATAGTTCCCGATTTCTAGATATTTCAAAGATTTTGGGACCCTTTGTAGGATCTATATGTGTTCTGGGGGTGCAAAGAGTTAAGAAACGAGTGTTATGGGGATCAAGGGAAGAGTAGACCGTCATACCGAGTTTTAGGGGGCTCTTTATTTAAATTTGGTAAGACTAACAACTACTACAGCTGCCTAGGTACTCAGGTATGTAGGTAATGTTCGAAGCTTGTACTATTAATTCATGAGGCTCTGCACCAAAGTTACTCACCCTCCTAAACACAGTTTCATGCATGCAAATTGCTGTCCCAATGCGAACATGGTCAAGCGTTTACCAGACTTACCAGGTATACAGCTGTAGTAATATTGGATTTATGCATATGATGTGGTAGGACAGCGATGCAGGTAGACATAACACCTGGAAATGATATTTGTTGGAAGCTTCATTCCTATTTGTTAACCAAAGTAGATTCAGGACTTAATAAGGGATATATCCACCATCTCATATAAGTCTTGGCACTAGGATACGGTCCAGCTGAACCATTTATTGCTTACCCCATCTTTCCTCTTTATTGTCTGGTCCAGGTCTTGCTGTCACATCGCCGTTTAGCCCTAGGTTGGTACATACAGTATACAATCCGGGCAATCGTATATGCATGCTTTCGGGGACCTAAAACGAGAGCTAGATCCATTGTTCAGAATTTGGTAGGTTGCCATTCCTAGGGTTCTGCCGAAGGCTGAGAATGCAAGTATGATGCAGTCTAGGACTTTCTCTTACGCATATACAATGACAAGAGATACGGCATATGAGTTGGTAACCTAGTATTGCTTACCTACCTACCTAGGTAGGTAAGTAGTCATCATAGTACTTTTCAAAGCTTGATAGAAACTAGGTTAACGTGTACATTACTACCTACCTAGATGCCATATAATATACCAAACAGAAGTTTTACCCCTTTAGCAAAAGAATGGGTGGTGGGACAATAGAAGGGATGGAAGTATTAGGCTACCGTTTTAAAAAACAAGTGTGCCCCTAACCACGCATTTTCAGATGATCGTCCTCGTTCAACATTTTCCTATATCTATTTTGAATTCAAGTACTCCAGACAAAACTCAGCAGAATGGTCGTGTCAACAGCTAATCAACTCGACTCAACCTACAAGCTTTGGGAACGATTTACTTTTCCTGGCGAGAATGGTCCCAGAGATGCTGTTGCCGTGCCGAAAGCGGTGGGTGACCAGCTTAACTCTACTTATTCCATCATCATAGAGATGACACTTGTACAAGTCTGGTCTATACTGTTTGGCCTTATCCTCTATTTTTATATGCGGAGATACAAGATGCAGGTCTCAAAGCTCAGCCCTCTAGCTCCTACTATCTGGAACAAAAAATCGGATCTCGTGGACTTGGTAATAGAAACGGTTACGTCCTCGGCAGAAGAATGGAAGAGCCCAGGTAGCGCATTGTTGCTGCTTGTGATTCTTGTTGCTTGGGTTGGACAGATGGCAACCGGAGTCCTAGTCCCTCCCCAAATCATCCTCGACAACGCGGCACCAGTGAACCCGGAGGCGATATACGTGCCTGATCATTCAAGGACAGACTTGGTCTCCTCAGCAACCGTCTTCCCCTTAGAAGTGCCGCGGATTCTTCGCGCATTGGGTAGCACAGCAATCGACGAAGATCTCCGCCAAAAAGTGAATATAAGCGCAGCAAAGTCAATTGGGCAGACTGGTGATGGTGAAGAAATTCTGCAAATCAATTATTCATACCGTGCTACTGGGGCAGATTTTGGGTTACAGAGGTTTCCGGGGTTGACCCTCAACGTCGCTGGTTCATGCGTTACGGATTATGGGTGGTTCATCGGAACCCGTTTCGTAAACTCCGACGGCACTATAGTTGCTGTCGACAACTACGCTGTCTTTGGAAACGAGACGAACATATGGGAAGCATCTTTGTTCGATGGTAGAGAGCCATCAGCCACATTCTTTGCTGGAAGTATTACCCAGGGCACACTTGCCACTAGCAACGCAACTTGGGCGGCGATTGTCTCGTCGGTCAACAGAACTAGCTTCAGTCCCGGGACCGACCCGTGGTATCTTACAGAGGCGGTATCTGGGAGTAGGACGGGCGCTCAGTACTCGGTATTACCAGCACGGCCAGTTCTGTCATGTTGGCAGGATGACGTGTGGTCATATCAGGACCATAGCAGCACCATCGATGCATTAACAAGCGATGCACTTCCAGGTCTGGACCTATCTGTCAATCTTCAGAATATCCTTTCATCCATCCTCGGTAGCCCCATGATACAAATGATCGGCCAATACTCTCAGGCCTCAGCTCTCCTATCGTCGACGACGGCTAGTGAACAAGTATTCGACGCTGGCGCAAGCAATGCCCACGACGATCTCGCGCGTCTGGTTCAAGCAGCCTATGTCGCCACTGTCAATTGTCTGACCGATTTAACTTTATATCCTGCTGGGTCAGAGACAAAAGTGCAGAATATTGCGCTCGGCGATTCAGGACTAGTCCTAGATGGAGTCGCTGAGTTCGTTGTCTGGAGCCCAGACGTCGCTACATTATCGACATTGGTTGTGATAGTTATTCCAACCGTGTTCGTCGGTGCTTGGGTAATCGCCATTGTACTGCTGTACTGGACTCCAGTCAGAGCCGTCAAAGTTCTCGAATCAAATGAGCTACAGCAAAAACTGAACACAGATGGGTCTGACCAGAGGGTCGGAAGCTCGGAAGCTATTCAGCAGTTGGAACATACAGGAAACCACCAGTAAGCCCCAACTCCCTAGAAATATCAATTATTTATATGCCTTTTACTAACTAAATAGATCTGGGGTCGATTCAAAGCCAGTCACAACTCAAACTGCAGAGAACGAGCCGCCGGAAACGAGTACGAAGATCACGCCTCCAACATATAATGAAATGACAACTACTGAATCTGGGCTCGGTGCGGGGACTAAGGCGCATCAGTGACGAATCGATCACCAACCTCAATGCCACATGAAGTCTTGTCGAGGTCATAATTAGCTCGTACATCGCGTTCAGCTGGGTTCATCGGTGCGTAGAAGATGGATGGACTAAGATTTGCCTGCCAAAATTCTATTTGAAGGGGTCTCACGGGCCCTTCCGTCGCTACAGGGGGAAGGAGGGGTTGAATATTTAAATGGATCTATGTTGTGAGTTTGACAGGCCTTGTGCTTCGGAAGTGAGGAAAGGAAACACCCTACAAGATCAGTAACACGTCTCAACCTAAGGCATGATGAGCGTGCATTATATTGTGGTAGTATTTACAAGGGAAAATCTGAAATTTGACATCGAACGGGTATTATTTTGAAGTAAAAAGGTGAATGATCTAGGTTACGTTTCAATAGCTTCGTTATTGTAGGTACCCTGAAATGCTGAAGTGAAGCCGGTCCAGGCTGGCCGAATCGGGCTGGGGCTGCCGAAGTAAAGTCGAGATGAGTTCGCAAACAATGTCGTGTTAAATGGGTTCGGTGTTACGATCTAGCCGTTTATATCAAACTCATGGAGAGCATTGATGATGGGGGCAAGATAATGACCGGCTGGTATTATCATTGTGGGCACCTGTGATGGAAACACGCTACATCTAATCCGGGTCTCGTCTACGCAAGCAGAGGGGAGGGCCGAGAAATTTGACCAAAATGGCGAAATCAAATATCTAAAAAATGTTACCTACCTTTCATGTATGATTCGGTGGATATGCTGTGCCTCAGGTTTCATCACGACATCAAGGGATGGATGACCTAACGGTCTGGTTACATACCTGGGTCTCTAATCTAGACGGTCGATTCAAGATTATCCTAGGATATATCGAGATCTTGAGGTCTAGTGTTACAAGCATTTGGTGGATAGCTGCTATCTATACCTTAGGTACTGGTAATTTGAACTATGCGTGATCACGCAACGAGTTATTTGTTTTGCGTCAAGCTTGTAGTATTGCAACCTTCCCTTCTTGGCGAAGCCTTCACTAGTGCAGGCCCGGAAATTCCTTTACTGGCAATTATTTTTGCCAACACGGTCAAAGCTCGGTTTACTAGGGAACACGGGATCGTATTACCATGCAGCCATCCGTCGATGGCGGTTCGCCTATATCAGGAGCCATGGGGGTCTTGAGTCTCAACTCCAGTGTGCCCGTAGAGTTCTCTCCAGTCTGGCAAGCTCCATTACAACTGTAGGAGAGATTATCTGCGCATCATGGGTATGTCTGATATTTTGATCCCTAACAACCTGTCTAAGATTTCTGACTGTCACATTCTGTAGCCGAAAACGTTGTTGGCCTCACTGTTCAGAAGAACGTCGAACCGGGTGTAGATCAGGGTGTCCACGATGCAAAAGCGCAGCTGGTAGGAGATGTTGCCGCACATAACACTCGGTCTACTCCCGATGCTCCCGATGTCGAGTCGCAGCCGGTTTCGCTAGAAGATGGTCATCCTGGCATTGACTACGAGGCCTACCCACCTCCGACCGAGGAAGAGCGACAAACGTTACGGAAAGTCTTTGACTCGATCCCCATATCGGCTTGGTCCCTCTGCGTTGTGGAACTGGCTGAACGCGCTTCCTATTATGGCGTAAAAGCTGTTTTTAACAACTATATGCAATTTCCTCTTCCTGCGGGCGGCCCTGGTACTGGAGCTATTGACCGAAGTAAGCCAAACTCGCACGCTGGCGCACTCAATCTCGGCCTTCAAACAGCCTCCGCGTTGGGCCTCTTATTCACCTTTCTGGCCTATATCATTCCCATACTTGGCGCCTGGATCGCAGATACCAAGATCGGCCGGTATCAGGCAATCATCTGGGGTGTCATCATTGGAGGTGTTGCCCACGTTATCATGGTGGGTGGTGCAGCGCCAGCTTTGTTGCAGGCTGGAAAAGGGGTCGCACCATTTATGGTCAGGTAAGTTGTTAGCTCTACCAGCCCAGGTATAAATGATGTGATGAAATAACGAGACGTTAATATGATATTGCAGCTTTTTCCTTTTGGCCATCGGTGCCGGAATTTTCAAGCCAAATGTAGCACCTACTGTAATCGACCAGTACAAATACCAGCGAGAGTACACGAAAGTCCTCAAATCTGGGGAAAAGGTACTCGTCGATCCCGAGACGACCGTGAACCACATTATGCTCATATTTTATGCATTCGTGAACGTTGGCGCATTCTTCTCCATTGCAATCGTTTATGTCGAGAAGTATCACAGCTTCTGGCTCGCTTTTCTACTACCGGGTATTGTATATATCCTGCTCCCAGTGTTGCTTGCAGTCATGTATAAGCGCACCATCAGGAAACCGCCCAACGGCTCAGACTTGACCCGCTTCATCAAGATATCCATCTCCGCGTTGAAGGCGAGTAAGGGCAATGTCTTCTCGAAACATCTTTGGCATAACGTACAGCCTTCCGTTCTAGCAGAGAGAGGCACGCCCGTCAGTTATTCAGAGAAAGACGTCGATGATGCGCGTCGCACATGGCAAGCTGTCCAAATCTTTCTTTATATCCCAATCTGGAATCTAAATGATGGTGGTGTCGGTGCGGTGCAAAGCAACCAGGGAGCCGCTATGACTTCCAATGGCGCACCAAATGATTTACTAGGTCATTTCAATCCTTTAGGTATGTGATGTTCAAAATTCTTCTAATTCTCCTTTGGTTTGGTCGGCGGGGAGGTGTATTGATAAGTTCTTACCCCTGAGACGTGCTTTAAGCCCCCAAGCCCCCAAGCTCCCTATATACGATGTACCTAAATGCGCAGGTAACGAATCAAGTACTGACGCTCATTGTTCTAGTAATTATTTTTTTCTCGCCATTAATGGCCCATGTTGTTTACCCGCTTCTCGAACGCAAGAAGATCAAGTTCGGGCGTATAACCCGGATGACTTTTGGGTTTATACTTGCTACCATTTCCGGTGTCATCGGCGCCATCGTACAATACCGTGTATATGAGACCAGTCCATGGTAAGTGCTGAACTCAAACGGTTCATCCATGTTTACAAAAACTAACTCCGCTCCTTTGAAATAGCGGCTATTACGCCAGCGATTGCGATGATGTGTCGCCTCTTTCGATCTGGTGGCAGATCCCCAATGTCACACTGGGCGCTATTTCAGAAATATTCGTCAACGTTACTTCGTACGAGCTAGCCTATGCGCGAGCCCCTGAAAATATGAGGGCTACCGTTATAGCACTCTTCCTATTCATGACGGCATTGAGCAGTGCTCTAGGCGAGATCCTGATTCCGGCCATCGCTGATCCGACACTCGTATGGGCTTGGGCTGCTCCCGCGATTGCGCTGTTTGTGCAGACCATCGTCTTTTGGTGGAGGTACCGTAATGTCAATGACGACGCCTTCATGACCCATGAGGAGGACTTCCAGCGATTAGCCACTCCGACCGAGAAGGTCGAAACGGGAGAGAAGAGGTAATTAGGCATGCTAGATGCAAATACTAAGGAACAAGGGTATAGATATCTAGAGTAATAATTTAGCTACCTAGTAACTTCATGAAATCGGGAAAATCGGGTTGCCATTTGATGGTGCATATGAAACATGTCAATCTCATCTATGTGTCTAAATCTCGCGGTCGTGGCCATTTAGCGGCCAACACGCTACGGTCAGCTTTAGTATAATACGGTCATCTTGGAGTTAGTTGGACGGCACATATTTATCTCTGTAGCTTTAGATGATACCGGAACCATCGATTTCCGGGTCTGGCTGCAGTTAATATAAATTTAAACCAATTTCGTTGGACTTTGATATTCAGGCGGGCGGGAGATAGAGAAAACAGAAAGGCCTCTTATAAGGCCCAACCCCATGTCGCTACCTACCTACCTAGGTACCTAGGTAATCAAGGCTGAGTAATATGTGAAGAATACACCCCAGCGCCGTATACGCCGTTCCTGGGCCATATGAGGCAACGTCCTCTGCCTGGACTAGATTTTCGTTATATAAGTCACGATAATATGCCGTAAATTCATTACACTGTGTTTTTCTTTCGTTTTATTGATTTCTTTTCATGTTTTTTTAGCAACCCAAGTCATACTGCTTAATTGTAGCATGGATGTCCCTAACCTACCTAGAGACATCTTAATCACCCTGTTTCTCGGTGCAACAGTTGGTCTAAATATCGTTACGGCCTGTTTTGTCATCGCACGGGTTTCAGATTATTGCAGTTGCAGAGGTAGGAGGGTACTTGTTGACGACAGTAAGGCACTTGCTTAGTATTAAGAGTTTTTTTGGGGGATATAATAGAGACTAACAAAAATTGCTACATACATACTAGTTCTCTCTGTTATCGCCCTCATCATTCTAGTTTGCTATTCTGTTTTAACTTACACTTCGTCAAATGGTAAGCTGGATGTCTCGTTTTTCATCTAAACTCGGCTAAGTTTAAGACTAATTGGGGGTTAGGTCTTCAGGAGCAAGATAACTTGAGCCTCGATATCGGCTACTTCGCACAGGTACCTGTAAATGCAATCCCTTTCCTATAATCCTTTATGTTAATATGAATTTGACCTCAGGAAGCTATCATACTTACTTTTGTGGCCGGCTTCGCAATGTACTTTTCCAAGACCCCAATTCTCGTCCTCTACGTGAGAATCTTTGGGATTAAGACATGGCTACGTCTAGTGTCCTACGCCACACTTGCATTGTCGTTGATGCTCTTCTTGATAACATTGACTACTGTTGGCGTAACTTGCTCTCGTGGAGTTAATACAATGGACACAATCTTGATCGATAAATGTATAAAAACCACTGTTACAGTTGGTGTCGCCAATGGATCGATCGCAGTTATCACTGACATAATTATCATTGTCCTTCCACTTCCAATTATAGCCGGGCTTAGCCTTCCACTAAATAAAAAGATTGGAATAGCTCTCATTTTCTTGACAGGCGTCCTGTAAGTCTTTTCCCTGCCGAATGATTGTTTAAATTTCTTGCCCGTAACCTGATGCTAACCTGTATCTAGTGCTATTGCTGCTAGTGCTATTTCGCTTTATTTCAAAGCGATGTCTTTAACAGGACATTCAACTGCTCTTACAGTAACGTTGTTTTGCACGTAAGTGAAGTACCACAACACTCAAATTCAAATGAATTGACAAAATACATCTCTTAGGATTGTTGAATGCTCTCTTGCGATAATGGTAGGTTGCGCACCAGAGGTTCGAGCTTGTTGGTCTAAATTTGAGAAGAGTGCCTTGTATACAAAAGTGAAATTGGTATTATCCGAATTCGGGTCTAAGCAATCCCCAGAGCTTAAAGAAGGGGAGGTCCGAAAAGATTGCATACAACTACCTTGAGCTTGGTGTGACACGCACTTTTTGGGGTGACGATAAAGGTTATGAGGACTTAACCGGGCAATCCATGAATAATTTCGTATTATAATCACGGGAATGATACCATTAACTGGAATTTCTAATTGTTTATTTCTAATTTGATATAATATCAGACCTAGGTAGCTAAATACCCTTTTTATGTTCAAGACCTGCCCCCTATTTGTTCTCATTACCCCTTTTATGGAGTATTAGGGCGGCTAAACCGCGGTTATTTACCCCCAAGTGCTCATCATAGTTATTTCTTTATCAGTATCAAATATTTCCGCGTTAATGGCCTATCTCCGTTCGCGGTTTTGCCACAACGGCATTTATGCTCTAGCATCACAAAATGACACTCTCTTGGTCATTGTTTTATCGAAAAGGCGGAAATGGCTAGAGGGGTGATATCTCTATACATTTGCGCACGATGCGCTCGAAATATCCTTGCTCGAAACACGGGAATTCCCACCACTAGACAATGGAGATGGAGAAAATACACCACCAAGTCTACCAGCACCTCGACTGTCGATAAACCTAAGCACGAGTCAAAATCCCCTACAGATGAAACAAACAAACCGGAGCTAGGGCCCATGGCCCGCCGTTTACAAGAGGCAACTGAGGAGGCGTTACTCACGGGGGGGAGAGCGGGTCGGCGGGCGGTGGAAGATGCGGGTTTCTCGGAGGAATTGAAGGAACGTCTATTGGCTAAAGTAAAGGACGCAGAGTTTAGATCAGAGCACGCCGCAGCTTTTGCCGAAGCCGATATACAGCATACAGCCGGCGCGGGAACCCGCCTTACGGCCACGAGTCAGCCGTGGACCGGTACGGAAACTACCGAAGACGCCGTTCTACGAATGCTCAACGATGCGCACAAACCTTTAAAGCGAGAGCTCCGAGGCCGTCCGAAGATGCCAGACCTTCAACCAGTCGATATGAGAATCAAGCAAGAACCAAAGATGAACGCTGGACTTAGAGCTGCTAGTGCCAGAGATAAGGCATCTATATACGCAGGCATGGGCATGAAAGAGCTAGAAGAGGGTGATAAGGACAAGAGGGAAGCGCGGAGACAAGAATTTCGCGATCGCTTCAAACCAGCCGCTCGGGCAATGCCGAATACCTTGACGGGATTGGCCTCGTTAGCGAACGAGAGAATTGAAGATGCTATCGCGAGAGGGCAGTTCAAGAATATTCCAAGGGGCAAAGGCATCGAGCGAGATACGAGAAGTGATAATCCATTTATTGATACGACCGAGTACATCATGAACAAGATGATCAAGCGTCAGGAAATAGTGCCGCCGTGGATTGAGAAGCAACAAGAGTTAGCGAAGGCGGCGCATGTATTTCGGGCTCGACTGCGAAACGACTGGAAACGTCACGCTTCTCGGATGATCGCGAGTAGGGGTGGCTCCCTTGAGTATCAGATGAATCTGGCGAAACAGTATGCGAAAGCTGAAGAAGTCCAGAACCCGCGAAGACGTGACGTCGACCAGATAGCGGTATCCACCAACGCAACTGATGATCCGGTCATGGCCAAAATGCGACAGCAAGCATCCTTGGAAGCGAATCCCGAGCCGGTGCCGGACCCGGCTGATAGTGGGGCGGAATCTCGGGATGCGACTCGGGATGCGATTCAGGATGCAGCTTTGCCACCTCCCTTTAGAGATCCCGACTGGCTAGCCACTGAGAAATCCTACATGGACCTTTCGATTAGCCACATCAACACCCTCACGCGATCCTACAATTTGATGGCACCTGAGCTGGCTAAGAAACCATATTTCTCACTTGAGCGGGAATTGAACAATTGCTACGCTGACGTTGCGCCCCAACTCGCAGATGCTATCAAGGACAGAGCTAATAAGCTATCATCAAAGTCCCTCATGGACGGCTTTGGACATACTCAAAATAGCATTTTGGACCGCTTTGGAAAGGGTGGCCACAGCTCCAAGATCTACGAATCGAAAACGCCTTATTATGGATTCAGGCAGATGTGGAGGGATCTCTGGAATCGCTAAGCTAGTTTATTTTTTCATATTCTTAATCGTGACCTAGATACAGTGGGATTGTGACCAACTTCATAAGAGAACAGCCGAACTCCTATTTGATGAGCCAAAAGTGATATGTTGACAAATGAACCTGAACTGTCGACCGTCGACCGTCTCACTTAAGGGTTAGGGTTAGGGTTGACAGGGTTATGTTCGAAATACATATTTTCGAGCCTGGATGAACTCGAAACATCCTCTTCTATAACATAGAGGAGCAAATTAAACTAATTCATTTCCGGAATTTCAGCTACATGTTGAGGCGTCAAATCAAGCCCCGTTCCCATCTTACTTACCTAGGTACCCAGAGGTAGATATTTCTTCACCGGACCAAAGGGATTTCATTTGCTCGGCCCGACCCGTCGCCAGGAGCCCCTAAACCATAGCCGAATTAGTTTACCCAGGAACGGACCACCGGCGTCACACTGCCGGCATAGTCCACACTGTATTTTAGGTACCTCGGAGGTAGGTAGGCATTCAAATCGAAGTCATACATTGTGCACTTTGAAGCTTCGACAAAGAGAAGAAGAAAAGAAAAGAAAAGACAGGGGAAAATAGAAATTGCACTTATGATAGTTATCCTCGTGTTTATTAGACCCTTTTCCCTCTAGTGATATCACCTGTTATAATTCCTGGAACGGGAAAAAGAGCTCCAGCTTCGCGACAGTGGCACCACTCAGGCAGCCTAGACTTGTAATTTATGGGCTTTACGGGCTTTATTGACCTCACTATCGGGGGGCATTCGGCGTTCTCCATTTTCCCAGAAGGCTCAAATTCAAGCAGCTCGCGACTTTAGCTCGAGGCATTGAAATCTCCAGCTTTTCACTCTCCTCCTCTCTTCATTCTCTTTTTCTCCAATTGATTCCCTTTTCCTAATTTCTTGTTCTTTCATTTCTAGTTCATGATACTACTCATTCTCAATTCTTCGTAACCACTTATGCATTCGCGCCTGTATCAATAGAATAGCTGCCGTGCCCCTCGTCTTCTCCATCGCTTGCCCCTCCAAGCTATATTAGCTGTACTAGCTACCTATTTAACGAGAGCTTTCTGAGCTCGGATCACGATAACATGGCCTCGCCCATAGCATCCGCAGCTCTCAAAGCTCGTGTTAATCGACCGTCTATGCTGAAGAAGCTTTGTCAGCCCAAAGATCTGCTTCATCACTTCCCTAATGGCGCCTACATTGGATGGTCGGGTTTCACTGGTGTTGGATATCCCAAGTGCGTAATCTACCTACTCTCCCCCTTCCCGTTGTCAGGACTACTTACCTAACCCTGGAGGTAAGGAAAATGCCAACGTTCTTGGCCGATCACGTAGAGAAAAATAACCTCCAGGGCCAATTGCGCTACACGCTGTTCGTCGGCGCCTCATCAGGGGCTGAGACGGAGAACCGATGGGCTGAACTAGATATGATTGAGAGGCGTAGTCCCCATCAAGTCGGCAAGGCAATCGCAAAGGGTATTAACGAAGGGAGGATTAAATTCTTTGACAAGCATTTGTCTATGTTTCCTGTAGATCTAGTATATGTAAGTGAACGGAAACAGCTAGTTCTGTACTCTACAGCGGATTTGTCGAATTCTAACGTCACTAGGGATTTTACACCAAGGACCGGCCGAATAACAAGCTAGACGTCGTAGTGGTCGAGGCTTCAGAAATAAAGGAAGATGGCAGTATTGTTCCTGGTGCTTCGGTCGGAGCGACACCAGAACTCATCCAACTCGCCGACAAGGTAGGCAAAAATGCCAGGCTTCGGGCGAAAAGCGTGAGCTAACGAAAGGGTGCAACATCAGATCATCATCGAAGTGAACACAGCCATACCAAGCTTCAATGGGCTTCACGATATCACCATGACCGATCTACCCCCTCACCGAAAACCATACTTGATTATGGGCGTCGAAGATCGCATCGGATCTACATCTATCCCCATTGACACGGAGAAGGTAGTCGGCGTGATCGAGTCCGACTACCCAGACCAGACGACGCACAACACCCCTGCAGACGACAGCTCCCGCGCCATCGCGAAGCATCTGATCGAGTTCTTCGAGCACGAAGTCGCGCACGGACGCATGCCCAAGTCGCTACTCCCCCTACAGTCCGGCATCGGCAACATCGCGAACGCGGTCATCGGCGGCCTCAGCGAGTCCAACTTCTGGAACCTGAAGGTCTGGACCGAGGTCATCCAGGACACCTTCCTCGACCTGTTCGACTCTGGGCGCCTCGACTTCGCCACCGCGACATCGGTGCGCTTCTCCCCCGAGGGCTTCAAGCGCTTCTATGACAACTGGGAGTCGTACCACAACAAGCTGCTCCTGCGCTCGCAGCAGGTCTCCAACTCGCCCGAGATCATCCGCCGGCTGGGCGTCATCGGCATGAACACGCCGGTCGAGGTGGACATCTACGCTCACGCCAACAGCACCAACGTCATGGGCAGCCGCATGCTGAACGGGCTGGGGGGCTCGGCCGACTTCCTGCGCTCGTCTAAGTACAGCATCATGCACACGCCGTCGACGCGCCCCTCGAAGACGGACCCCATCGGCGTCAGCTGCATCGTGCCCATGTGCACGCACGTGGACCAGACCGAGCACGATCTCGACGTCGTGGTGACGGAGACGGGGCTAGCAGACGTGCGAGGCCTGAGCCCGCGCGAGCGCGCGCGCGTCATCATCGACAAGTGCTCGCATGCCGACTACCGGCCCATTCTCATGGACTACTTCGAGAAGGCCGAGTTCGAATGCCTCAAGAAGGGCTGGGGCCACGAACCCCATCTTCTGTTCAACGCCTTCGACATGCACAAGGCGCTGCTGGAGGAGGGCAGCATGCGGAAGATTAAGAAGTGGTAGAGCAAACTGGATGGTCTGATAGCTAGGGGGGGTTATATAGGGTAAGGGATGGAGCTATTTAGGGTGTACATATCAGGACTGGACACGGAATATATATAGGTACACATGTCTTCTAAACCTCGATTTCGGCCATATATTGTTGTGTCTACTTTCTAGACATGGAATTTAGGAAAAGCGGAAGCTGGCCGAGGACTTACAAAGAGCTGGGTTTGATAAGTTCCACCTTAATCCTAGCCTAATAAACCGATATATATATCCTCTGAGGTTTTAAATGTATCCTAATAATTATAAGATGCCAGTCCCCTCTCCCCCTTTTTAAAAAAGGGGGGCCCAGTAAAGTACGAGAGGGTTCACCCAAGCGAAAAGGGGGCGACGACTTGTTCCAATTAAGGGGCTATACTCATTAACCCTAGTGGAATAATCCCTTCACCAGTTTTCCACCGATGCACCAGAGGGACTCCTTAATGATTCGTACCATCCAACTCCCGTAGCTACTTACATACCGATATTAAATCATAATTGGAAAAATGCTCAATAAATATTCATGGATTAGTCTATATAAAGGTATCAAAGCATTTATTAAAGTTAATCGATTGTTAACATTGCTGTAATCTGGAGGTGGCGATGATGCAGCACCGCGGGGTAGTTAACAGCACTTTACAGTACTGTTATAGTTCTCAATAGCATGATTGATGAATACTACAATAGGTTTAGCCCCTATAGCTCAGTGGTAGAGGTAAGCAACATTTTACGAATTATTCAATTGACAAACACTAATTCAATTATCTAGTACATCACTCGTAATCACGTGCATTTATTGTTAACGCGAAATCGAAATGATGGGGTCCGTCGTTCAATCCGGCGTGGGGGCAACAATTTTTTTGCCCCTCCTCTATGCCTCTCCTCTTTCATATTACTTCTCTTGAGAATGGCGATCAATTCACTTCCTCAGCCGCCATGACTATCAGCTAATAATTTGTTTCATTCATGACTGTAGATGCCTTAGAGAATCATACTTATTGGGCTACGACGAACTTCGCATTATATGTAGGGGTTATTCTAAGTAGGTATGTACCTACCTGATATGCTTCATCTCTCAGATATGAGTTTCCTCTCTACGAAGAGACACATTTCCAGCTTGTCGCTAAAATTGTATCATTGACGCCGTTCCATTTGCTGACCATTGGATAGGGGCAATATGCTAGTCAACATGTTGAGCGCATGATTCTAGAATAGACTGAGGAAAGACGAATGGGAAGTACTCACTTCTCTGTGCCGTGATCGTGGTCCCGACAGAATCATTTTCGTATTTTGTACCAACTAACGTCTTTGGTGCTGTACCATTCTCGACCCAGTTGACAAGAGCAATGAGGGCATTATGTTCAGAATCTAATAATCCCCTGTCGTATGGGTATTTCTGCGCATTTCCTATGCTCCAGGCTCCTAGGCCCCCTGAGCAATGACGCATACCTGGAATGAAGAATAGTCGGTAGAAATCGTGGATCTGTTCAAGTGTAAGGTCCAGTGCACTTTGGACTCCAACGAAGAACTGCTCGGAATTGGCTGATGTTACGGTCCATATCTCATTTGTCAACATCCAGTCAGACAGATCTATGTTAGGAGCTCACTCACCTCATCATTCCTCCCGTGGTATGAGATGATACGACCTCCCCTATGGTAGAAATTTGATAGGTCTGTCTCATCTGCATCTACTTGTCCCGGGTTGATTTTTAAGGCAAGATCCATATCCGACTCTCCAAAATTGGTTGGTACCCAGTTACTATCGTTATAAATAGTACCGCGCCAGAAATCTTGCAATATGGTATAGCTTAGTTTTGCCGTTCCATTCTCTTGATTCTCAGAGAAGACATCAGTCTTCGAGCCCAGTTCGAAAGAAGGATACACAATTTGGCCCGAAGTGCTTGCAATCGGTTCGTACGCTCTGCGGACCGATTTGATTTGCTGTGCGCTAAGGCACAACGAAGAGTTAAGCACACCAGTTCCACAAGCTAGACTCCCGGGGTCAAATCGTTGCTTCGTGGGCTCATCAATGATTCGGTCTACTAAGCCATCCAGTGGATCTAGATGTCGGATCTGGGCCTCAACGATAGCTGGCCACTGCTCCGGACGCACATATGCTGATGAGTTTAGATATGGCCAACCAATCCGTCGGGCGAGGATTCCTTTCGATGCTACTATGTGCAGCCAGTTAATTCCAGGGCTTCCAAGGAGGAGCCCATCAAAGTCTTCAGGATACAAATGTGCGCTCTGGAAACCTTGGCGGCCTCCAGTGCTGCAACCCGCATAGTAGTTCTTTGCTGCCCTTTTTCCATAATATTGGCGTATCAGTTCCTTACCAGCCTCCGCTTCGGTGTGAATGGCTCGATGTCCAAAGTCGTTGATCACTTCGGGTTGGTTTAAAAAGAACTCATATCCCACCGAACCATTGTGTCCTGCATTATTCCCGAAAGACGCAAAACCCAAGCCTGCTCCATTCTGCATAGTAGCATAATCAATACATCCGCCTATTCCTCCATTCCCGGTCGCTAGGAATCGTCCGTTCCAAGTGGACGGGTCTGGAAGCCAGGCTTCTATCTGCACCTCACTTGATGGAGTAGTTGAGACGACGAGCACAAGCCGACAGAGATCAGCCGTAGCATTAGCTGTGAGGTTTGACCCGCCGCAGGACTCTACTGTTCCTGGAAGTGCGATGATTGTTCCATTGACTAGATAATCGTGGGTAACCACCGTACCGTTTGAGATCGAGATACCAGCGCTCAGTAATCCATACGCATCTGCAGAACATGCCGCTAGACGAGCAACAATCCCTAGCAAGAGACAGACGCCCCAAGTGGATGGTGTCATCGTATAAACCACCTAGGTACTATCAGCATACGTTAATCGAAAGTATGCTAAGTAGGTAGCAATCAAGTTGCCATTTGGAATTAAAATATGACGAACTATACCTAGTGACCCAAATATAATATCTAGTAGATCTTCCCGTGGTTAGCCACCTAACTTCCCCTCTCGGTGCCCTAACAACCTGGTTGAAGCGACACTCCTCGCTGAGGTGACTAATATATTGAGAGAAGATTCATCTACGATTAGAGTACATAGAGCGGACCGGGAATAAATGACCCGACGAGAGGGTCAAAATATTAGAATTTAAGAGTTGACCACAACAAGAGACCGAAAAGACGGAATTTCAAAGCCGAAGCAGTTTTCCCAGGTTCTCCGCATACATCATCAAAGTGTACATCCTAATTCTGCTACATACTATTGTAGTCCAGCCTCCTTCCACCGTGGTTCATGCTTCCCTGACTATGGAGACATATGAAAGCGTAACGGTTAGATAGGGGTTTTCTAGTCGCTAGCATTTATACGCCTTGTAATTATTAACTCAACATTAGTAGTCCACTATAAGGGGAGAAGATTCTATATACATCAAGACATTATAAGCGAAATTATCAATAATCAATAATAAGGCAATCGATGCTTGAATGTTAATACTTGCTATAGCTTCGAAAGGACAGTAACATCCATATTTAACATAGCAGTAATATCTATAATAGAAATAACATTTCCAAAGAGAACCTTGAAAGATATAAGTCTAAACGAATCCCATAACCATAGTGTAACATAAATTGTCCCAAATATCAGAGATGATATAAAGTTCAACACTCGTACAGATTTGCTAAAAGTGGCGGCTGTTGTCAATCCCTTTGACCGTAAGACGACAACGAAGAACTTCCGGGGGACGATCCGCCAGGAGCCATTTGTCTTTCGTCTTTTCCTTGATATATACTGGCCGAACTGGAATCCCACATCAGCCCCGTGCCATTACATGGCCGGCACTCCTTGACTCTATTCAATACTTCGATTAGTCTACCTTTTCATCAAGACTTTCGATCACCATCCGCACTTACAATCTTGGAGTTCCAAGACAATAGGAGCACGAATAAGGCATGCGGTGGTCAGGGCCGAATCCATATATTCTTCTATCTTCTAGTGTAGAACTTGAAGCAGTACTTGCTGACTGAGAAGACATTTTAAGAATAACTGACTCGCTTAACAGACTTAAACGAGTGGCCGTATCTGAGATTTATTGTACGAATGACTAAGATATATAACAGAAGCATGCAAGTCTACAGTCAATGTTTTTAATGCCAGATACTCAACACGTATTTATATGGCAAAAGTAAGGCTACCAGCTTAGGGATTTATTCTACGCTACTATATGCAAGGTACTCTACCCGAGAGGCGGTCTCTGAATACTAAACGCTCACCGACTCGTGCCATGCCATCTTTCATGCAGTAAATATCGTGTGCACTGTTGATCAAGTAAGGCATCTATCAAGATTCGGGATTGGTCGTATAACTAAAGTAGGCTCTATACCCCTGGTTTTTGCCTGACCTGAGTAGATAGGATATTGAGGTGGACTATCTCACGGAGTGGCAGTACAAGATATTCCAGGCGACCCAAATGCGGTACCACTTCATGTCATATCAAGCCCCCAAGCCGGGATCGGCCACCTCTAACAAATCACATAGCTCCCTTAGACCCAAGAGTTTCATCAGGTCCGTTCAGGTTGTCCCTTGTCCCCAACGCCACTGTTACATATTGATAGAGGTCGGTAAAGTTCGTAACTGGTGTTGCCCGGCGGTCCGACATTTATTTCGTTCGGGAGGGGTTTTTCCTCCGAAGTATAAGGGGGAGCTGAATCAAGATTTGGCCAAGAGATCAGGCAATTTCCCATTTTCCTCAGTGACCCTACGGAATGTTGCTTCTCCCAGTCTGGCCGATCAACTGCAAGTAGCCGCAAGACGGGCTGATTATATTAGTATCCTACGGAGACACGTAATAGACGCATCATCCGAGAACAGTTGCCAATGAAGGACAGAAGTGTTAATTGGTGTATGAGATCCTCAACGACCCGCATGTGAATACTAATCGTGGCGTCTTCTATTCTCATCTTGCATCGAGTCCAATATGCATGCCAGAATACAATGCGGCTACTTGGCATCGGGAACGTCTTGACAAACCACGACATCTTCGCATCCAGCCCTGGCGGTCCCAAGCCGCTCATCCGGTAATCATACGCAACTATCCGTGACCTACGATCGGATGATGCCCCTAGTAGAACATTGGCCACGACACTAATCCTACGAAATAGGATAACTGCCATAATGTTTATTAGGTCGTTCATCGGTCATGGTTAGCCTGGTCCTAGGAATGATTGACGTTTCGACTTGATATGGTTAACCTGCGTATCATTAAACCTAAGTCTGTATAGCTACCGGTCCTTAAAATGATCGATTGTAGCAAATCAGCAGTCAGGTAGGTATGACGTGATATTCTTTTAGTGAAAATACATAGGATCAAGTGTTAAACATTATTACTTTCAAAATCTAAACATCGTTCAGCTTTTGTGATGTACCCCCGGTCCAAGCACCTAAACCTCATTCGCCGAGTCATAACAAGTAAATCCCTCGCTGGCATTGCGTGCCTCCCACATCTCTTATTATCTCAATGTTGGAATTGGCCTATCCTTCGTTTGGCCTTCTCACCTTGACGTCTTTCACTTTTTCATCCATGACGCCATGCAACCTTTCGTTGAAATATGGGAGCTTTTCAGTAAAGTTTCCCAACAGGACTCGAACACCCGTTCATATGAAGTGCTATGGTGCATTCACCGTGTTCGCTCATCTAGCTGTTCAAGCTATTAATCATATATGATCTAGGAGAAAATCTACCTCGATAATCTTTGCCAGGCGTGTTGATATTTTGGTCGATTTCAGTCCTACTCAGTTTGGGAAAAGGTAAGCAACTACGACAGTTCTTTAAAGTTAAAAGGGGTTATATATAGGCTTACGCATTTAACCATCTCTACATGTCTTAGGAAATTGTGGATGGGCTTCTCATTGTCTTAGTTCTCCGAGTTTTTGGATATACCGTCTTGACACTACCGGCTGCAACGTTGGATATCTTCACAGAAGTTGCTTCTTCGACTTTATCGCCTGACAAGAGGATTAGGCTAACCAGCACGGTCGCCGCATCCTATCCCCAAGCTAATAGTCAGCATATACGAAGCTTGAAACTTGGACCCTACAATTGTCCATATCACGGTAAGTCTTACCTCCACTATGATTATCTATGGATTGTCGACGACTGTCCAAAATGTTGCTGCTGCTCAGAGCTCGGCGGGGCAGTCTCTCACTGCGTGCATTGGCTGAAAGAGCCATCACAGACTTCAAACTTGACATCTTGGGCGGCATATCCTTGAATCTGTTAAAATCTTATTGAGTTGTGGCCTAATAAAGACAGTTGGACATAATGGCCGTGAATTATTATCACATTCCTCGATATCAAGAGAATGCCACAATATGGCGAATTAAATCTTACAGAGTCTTGGAGAATATAAATCCAGTTCTTAGAGGACGGACTCCTAGATCCATTCTTAAGTGCTACTCAGGAATAAAGCTTGTCGTCATCGGCTGGCGATCACACTAGTTAGATCCAGTCTGGAAGTGACTGGAGCATACGAACAACCCCATTCGACCAAAGTCGTGAAAAGTCTGGTGGAGTTTTATGTAGAAGAACGCCTACACTATCAGCTATTTCCCACAAGGATACTGGGACATACCGCGTTGAATTTAACCCATTTTAGCTCTACCCAGAGCCGCCAATGCAATGACATAGTTAGTCTGAGCCTTGACACCTTCGAATGTTGGTTTGTTATTCGGATCTACCAAATATCTGAACTTGGCAGTATTATATCTACCTAGCAGGTAGGAAGTATTAATACCTACCTAGCAGCCCTAGGTATATGCTGAATACACCCCACGGGGCAATCAAGACCATGTTGCTAGCTATTCTGCTACTATCTTTCTACCTAGGTATACTCATATGTCATGGTATGATAAAGATTTAAAATAGTCAAAGGCACTTATGAGATATATAAAAACGCCCAGCCTTTGTGAAAATTGGTATCTAATTTCTACAGTGTTTCAAAAACTTATGCCAAGCTGTACGATCGTTGTTAATGTTGGTAAATTAGCACAAGGATGGATGTGTTAGTGGTGTCGATCATTGTAGTAAACTACGGAGTAAACCACACGATTTACAACGTCATTTAAGAAAAGAAAGACCAAAGTCATCTTTTGCGATTATCCCACCTGTGTTTAATGTCTGGGAGAGCGGATGGTATACAACTTTAAATCCTGTGGCAGTGTAGATTCATCTACCTCCTACCTGGCAGCTAGGTAGTCTCGGCGATGCCGAGCCCATATGTCTATATCCACAACCAAACGCGCTGTAAAATAGACCTTTACGTTATTTCGTAGCATGGCTATGTTATTTTGAATAGGACCTATGTTAGAATTGCATATAACTGTGTAGTCTCCAGCCGATCCAGTCACTAAACCAAGTATCGCTTTCCGATTTCCAAACATCACCTCAATACACAAAAGCCTGTACTCGATGAAGATTTCCTATGTCACGTAGTTTAACCCCTATAGAATACCCAGCCCGACTAACTCACTTAACTTTATACCGAGTGAGGTAGCTATGGGATTATCTTTATTAAAATGACCCATAAGAGAAAGGGATGGTTTTAAGAAGCCAATCAGGAATTGAAGAACTTAGGAAGCTGTAATGGCCCGTTTGTTAGAATCTGCAGCACCGCTCAAACAATTGTGTACTATCCGAGGGCATCCACGGATGCTGCCTGAGAGCTCACGAGCATATCCGAAAATGCCGTCGAGCAGCGTGGTATGAACTTCCATCAAACGTCTCTTGGCCAGAAACTGCTTGAGTTTTGCTCCATCTGAAGTTCTAAATTTTCGTACATTGACATAGCCTGGTACTCCTGGAGTTAGGTATGGCTGCCTAGGTTAAGTTTCTATAGAAAAATAATCTAGGACTCGCTTAGTAAGATATTCAACACGAGCTTACTATCATAGAGTTGGCAGGCAAAATGGTCGAGGAAGTTAATACCAGGTGGTTGTCAAAGCAAAGAATAAGCATGAGTAAAGAGGAAGTGAGTAAAGAGGAAGAGAAAGGAATCATGTCTGATATACTACCGGGTACCTCGAGCTACAGGCACTCTATTTATGAAAAACACATCATACATTACCTAGGTATTAGTAAGAAGTGCCATAAGAGACCACCATAGTCATTGCTATTCAGAATGGGGTAGCAATGTGCAATTACATAGTAATCGGTGACGACACAAGTTCGTCATCTTATTGTGCTACTACTAAGAGGGCAGTATCATCGATCTGACCATATCGTGCGTTGAAGAGCTATGATAAGTCACGGGGCTTGACTCTCAATCCACCACCTCCTCATCCCGTCAACATCACACCACTCAAACTGCGTCGGGTTCTCGTACCACCAGCTACAACCGGCAGCGGGGCGATCGCTGACGTACTTCTTCAGGCTACCACCGTCGAAACGATGGTTCTTCGCACCAAGTATGAGCACGACGCTCCCGACAGCTGGCACGAACTGGTCTGGGTCTAGGAATACCGTCAGCAGCACGTGCTTGTCGGTAGACTGGTCGACGAGTCGCGCTTGCCGCTGGGTATAGGGGGGCAGGCCTGAGGGCTCGACGTCGGAGAGCGCAGATACCACGGCCAGCACGTTGACGATCCAGTTCTGTTTGTATGGCAGGTTGGGAATCGAGCGCAGCTTTGTGAGCTTCAGGGGCTTTCCCGGATCATTGCTTGACCAGGGGAGAAAATTGGTGTCTGGCGCGTTGCTTGGCGTTGCGTTGTTCCTGGATCTTGCGACGAGGTCAAGTCTATTCTGGGTTACTTTCGCTGCGGCGTCTGGTATTGCTTCAAAGTCGTCTTCTGCGTCGATGGCTTTTGGCGGGATATGAATGCCGCTATCGAAGAATTGCGCACCGCGATCTTCTGGTAATGGCTGAGTCATGCTGGGAGGTTGAGGTTGGGATTGATGTTGAGATTGAGGACTGAGATTATCCCGTGGAATATTGACACCTGCTTCTGTATTTCCAATGTCCGTTGTGTCAATGAGAGTGTTGTTCCATCCGACTAGCGCGAGATCCTCGACAACTAGATATACCATCCTCTCTCTTGCATCATGAACATCGCGCCCTTTTCCTTTCCCTTTAGCTACCGACGAGGTTTCGCCGGTTCCGTTTGAGATTTCCTTCCATTCGACCCGAAACCGTTCTAGTTTGACATAGGAACCGAAGACGACTTCTCCCTGGTCCACGTATCTATGCATCTCAGCCGATAGCAAGGCCTGGATACATAGCTTTCCATCTCCTAGCATTAGGCGCACAGCGCGCCATCTCTTGGACTTGGATGTATGGAGGGAATCGACGTGCTCAACCAGGAATATCGAGCCTGGGATGCAATATCCGGTGCGCAGTATGTCGGCGATGAGGAGCACGGGTTCGAATGGCTCCGGCGCGATACATGTTATATCGGACGCTTCAGTCGGGGGACGGGGCGAAGGGGCGGACATGAATCCGAAGTTGATTCGATCATGATTTTGTATTTAGCACGTGTTCCCGCAAAAGACACGCGATGATTAAATAATTAGGTAAATAATTAAAAATAAAGGAATCTGAATCAACCTTCCTTAAATAAGTTGGTTTTTACGTACCTAGGTAGTCATGTTCCACCCGGTGGGGTTAGGTAGCAGTTGCTGTTGGTTCTACCCTGTTACTTTAGATCGTCGGATCCCCTTTCCAAGACTACGAGGGGCTAGATACCTAGGAGGGGTTAGGGTTAGGAAGAGGGGTCCTTCATTAGAAAGGTATATTCACTTGATACGATTACCGGTCCCGATAATGCAATAATAAGACGCCACCCCCTTTTCAATTATTTAAACATATTTGTGAGACTTCGCGCTTCTGATTGCTGATTACTTTGTTCTTCATTCACAGCTAACCATAGTTACAATATAAGCTATAGTGTTCCATCGCGCAAATATGGGTAGTAGCAATCTAGGAACAATCATATTTCATTCCTCCCCTTTCACAAACTCCTCAAATGAACAATGCCTCAAATCTCTTTGTCAATACGCCGGCTCAAAACCTTCACCAGTCCACATCTTCTTGTCCTTCAACGCACCAAGAGGTGGTCTCTCCTTCAACTCCTTCGCATGTGAGCCAATCATCTCCGCCATGCTCTTGAACTGAGGCTGCTTGACGCTCTTTATACCGCTGTCTGAGCCTTCTGGGAGACCGGCTGTGTCTTCGGTGGTGGTGCTGGACATCTCCGTGCTTATCTTTGGTCGGAAGGGTGTTCCTACAGCAGCAAATAGGGATATTCCTCGGGAACCTGTGATTCGCATGTTCATCGGTGTCGAGGAAATGGTGGCGGAGGGGTGGCCTTGCGATGTCTTTAAATCTTTGGAAGATCCGCCCTTGCGGGAAGTCGGTTGGGACGTCATGTCCACGTTTTCGCTGGATTGTCTGCCTCGAATGAACAGGGAGGAGTGGCGAAGAGTGGGATATGAGTGTTGATATTTTCGTCTTCAGCCTGGACTCAGTGCTCTGATGCAGATCTGGGCTGCAAACGCGCTCTCTGGAAATTGAACAAGTGGCACCACAGTAAGGTATGAGTAAAATCTTTGCGCTAACGATGACTACCTAGGTAGATTTTTGCTTCTCTTGGCGTCCTTCGTAAAGAATCTATGGGTCTGAAAGGTTGGAGATGTTGGCAATTAGGACGATATCGAATAATCGAATGAAAACAAAGGTTCACTAGGTACCTTGTTTGTGCGTTGGTCATGCGGCAGCCTGACACGATAGTGAACAGGAAAACCAGTCGCGACAATCACGCGTCATTCAGAGTTTGCCTTTTCCCCCTGAATAATGAGGAACGAACATTCTAATTTTTTAGAAGCTGACGCACACGGTAAAAAGGGGGGCAGGTAGGATATTTTGGTCGGCTACCTTGCTCAATTTACAGGTTTATTTTTTCCCTTTGCAACCAACTGTCGTCCTATTCTCGAAACTGCTGCTTCTATACACAGTTTAAAGTAACGTTTGTCGATGTATCCATGTCACCTCCGTCATTCAAGAGCGCAAATGTATATGATCCCTTCTCTAACTCCCATTCGTTCTTCCTGTTGAGGATGGTAAGATACCTACTCGCATCCAACTCCATCGATATAGAAGTTTCCTTGCCAGCTGGTATGTCCACGCGTTGGAAGGCGATAAGTTGCCTGACGGGCTGTACGATGGACGAGACACGCGAAAGAACATATACTTGCGCTACGTAGCTCCCAGCTATAGTGCCGTTATTCCTGACGGTCACCGAAAACGCAATTGTGTCTCCAGCTTTGAACTCCGTAGTACCAGTACCATTTACGGAGGCTTCAAACCCAGATACTTCGAACTTGGTGTACGACAGTCCGTACCCGAACCAATAAGCAGGCGACGAGTCCACATCTAGATACTTCACCAAGTGGGCAGTAGGCTTGTAGTTATAATATAGTGGAAGCTGGCCGACACTCCTCGGGACTGTGATAGGCATTCTACCTCCCGGGTTGACTGTACCGAATAACACATCTGCGATAGCTTGACCGCCGGACTGGCCGGGGAAGAAAGCGCTTAATACTGCGGCGCTCTGGTTATAATAGTCGATCGCGAAGGGCTGGCCGCCCTCGAGGACAAGCACAACGGGCTTTCCTAGCTTATAGATCTCCCTAGCGAGTACGTCCTGGCTTGGGGCAAGACCAAGCGTCCCGTGATCCCCGTTTTCGCCGTCGCTGTTCCAAGCTGCTCCGACTGCTAGGACAACTACGTCCGCAGAACTGGCGAGATTAACAGCTTGATCAACGGCATCGCCGTTTCGGCTGACGAGGTTCCAGAAGAGTATGAGTTGCGAGTTGAGTGAATCGACATTCGCAATTTTCTTATATAGGTTGAATGCCTGGTATTCGATGCGTACATGGTAGCTTGCTCCTTTTCTAAATGTGAACGGCGCAGAACCGTCCGGAGGTAGTGTGCTGTTCGTCGTTATGTAATCGTATCCCATAATGTTACCCATAATATTACTGGACTTTGGGAGTTCGTCTACTCCGTATGACGTGATCAAGTTTCCGTCGATGAAGAGCTTGACTGTCGTGTTAGGCCCCACTGCCGCTCCAATCCAGCCATCTACATCCGTATCGACGGGCGATTTCAGCTCGCCTTCCCAGATTGCGCTGAAGTTGTTAGACGTAAGACCCTCTGGAGGATATAATCCCCAGTCAAGTGCCGGAGACTCTATTCTACGTGTCACAGGTTGGGCAAAGTTGGTATCAGCGAAGTACGTCGCGGCAAGGCCACCTGCCGTCCCATTGGACGACAAGAGATACGACGGAATAACATATTGCGCGTTATACTCCCAAGTATTCGCTCCCCAGCTTGAAACCAATTCAAATTCGCCATTGTTGGCATATTTAAGCATCCCTTGGCGTATCGTCTGCGCTGCTTCCGCGGGATATTGACCCCATTGGCCGGAGTAGTCGCCATAATTAAGCACATCGACGAAGGGACCGACAAGAGCGATCTTAGTGATGTTCTGAGCTTGCGGCCTCAGCGGCAATATGGAGTTCCTGTTTTCGAGCAGGACAATGCTCCTCTGAGCCGCGTCGAGAGTAACGTTCCGATGGCTTTCCACGATCTTCCTAGGATCAATATCTGCTGAAATAAAAGGATTCTCGAATAAGCCTAGATCCCATTTGACACCTAATATCCTGCGTACATGAGACTGCATAGTTGTCAACTCCACGGAAGCATTATTTACGAGGTCTTTCGTCGTCTAGGACTTCGTTAATACTATCGCTCTTAGTTGAATATGAACGGGAAATTCACATTGAGGTAGACCTCAAGAGGATAGTCGTAGAATTGAATCATTCCTCCAGCGTTGAACCATTGCCCTATCGCACCTCCCGGAGAATCGGCGACACGGTGTACTGCCTGTAGCTCAACCATTCCTAATCTCTGATCAGCATAATTTACGAGACTGTCATCAAGGGGTTTTATACCAGTGTCATCCGCAATGGTGAACCCATCAAATCCCCAATCATCGAGGGCTTGGTACAGCATAGGATGTACGTGAGCAGGTATATCATCAAACTCGTTATACGCCCTGCTTACAGTCAATATAGGAAGTATTATCAGGTTATTTTCCCTTTACATCAAGACCCCTCTGGCCCCGCCGAGTTGGATTGCCGCTTTAAAAGGGGTTAGAAGATCTTGCATGACCTGCCGAGTCCCGTGGCCCATGAAAGGAGCGGTATTATGTCCGGATTGTGGAGCTCCGTGGGCTGCGAAATGCTATCCGAAGAGATAAGCCATCGACTTACTTATAGAACAGCATAGAAAACATCATACCTTCAAGACCGGAACTACGGCATCAGGTTCAGACCAAGAGCTGTTCTTAGACAGGCCCCGGGAGTACGCAACCCCCATGTGTGATGTCAACACTTTATCTTCTCCCCAAGCCTCTGTCCATAATCAATAAGAGAAAAAGAAAAAAAGAAAAAAAAAAGGGGGGGGGGGGGGGGGGTTCAGGAGGGCAGAGAGGCCATACCTTGCATACGTCCCCATCTAGGATCCTGACCAATATCCAAAACGGGAGACAAGCAAGCGTGAATCCCTATTGATCTCGCCTCGGTCCCGATCGCCCGGCCTACACGATACACGAGGTCGGTGTCGAAACTCGCAGACAAACCCAAGCTCTGTGGGAACATAGACTGTTTGAAAGATCCAACACCGTGGAGACACTCTCCCACATGCATCAGTGGAATCTTTAGTCGTGCCTTACGCAGATTCAACTCCTGGACGGAGTTGTAATAGGAAGTGTTAAGGGGGTACCTGCACCACTGTGAGCCCAGACCCCAGACCCGAACAACTTGAAAACCTATGGAGCGCACCAGTCATGCATCACGCCGATAGGCGAGTCCGGGCTGAAGCGCATCGTATAATCTAGTCCCTGTGTGAGAAAAATACACACAGAGTCTTTCGCATGTAGCTATGGTTCACGCGCATACCATAAAGCTCGTTTTCGGACTTAATTCCCACGATGTCGCCCCCAAACATAAGGTGCAGCTGCAGTACTAGATTTCTCATTAGTCATACAATACCAGGTATGTGAATTCTTAGGTTCACTAACCAAGGTCTTCGATGGTCATGTTCGAGATCAATGTGTCTATGTATGACTCCTTGTCGAGTGAGCTTCCTAATGTCTCCACTCTAGGGGGAAATTCATTTGCCTGCGCTTCGAGCTGCGCGAACGCACTAAATATGACTAAGAGTGAGAAATACCACATCGTTACGAATGAAATCAGAGTAAGTGACATTATTCTGTCAACACTATGGCAATGAGCTGTACATGAACAAGAGCAATAATGAGAGCAGTAATAAATACGATGCGAGACACCTATGAATATAATATTAGTTAGCGTTGTTACATTCCCCTCTCTTTGAATTAGGTATCTTGATCAAAATGTATGGAATTGCTACCCTGATGTTTTTAATCAGCGAAATCTTGCCCGATGCTTAAGATGCGACCCTACCCCGTAGCCATGCTCTCATTCAAGATTTAGAAGCATTCGCGGTTCTCCCGACTGAGTTTAACGTCCCCACCTAATGAGCCTTAGATTCTTATATCGTGGTATAGATATACAGCTGTAGTTTTACTCCCCCATCCTTCCCCTTTTCGTTTGGTTGACAACGTTACCTTAACATGGTCATGATTTCGCACCGAAATACCCTATACTTCATTGGCTTCGAACTTACGCTTATGTATATTCCCCGTCAACACCGAACGCCTACATACATAATACCCCATTCCCATATGCATTTTTAGATTAATAATTTCTTCGCGTTAACCGTCATGAATTTTTGGGCCCCACTCCTGAAGTTGTCGGCAAGCAAGTTACTCTTGTTGTTCCAAAATTGCATCAGTTGCTTTTTCTCCTTCCACTGCGGCCACTGCGGGAAGTCAGAGCTGGTCCCGTCGTTGGGATCCATCGTGTATAGGAACGAGATGTAGTAGCTCTGGATAGACCTGCTGGCGTAGTTGGGAAGGACGCCGTAGAAGACCTGCAGTAAGTCGGAGGCGTGGAATGTACCCAATATAGGGGTGCCATAGTCGTAGGATGCTAGATAGGACCACGAAGGCACGTCGGGATTCGCGGCAAGGGCAGACTCAAGAAAAATCCTACGTGTAATAGTGAACACCAGGTCGCCGAGGATAGCCGCAAGACGCTTGAACTGCGGGTACACACTATTTAGGATACCGGTATTGAAGGGGCTGCCAGCTATAATCGATGAATCGTAAGTGTTGACTAGACCGACGACATCATCCCTATCAATAGCAGGGAAGAATTGTTTCCAGATATAATCAACAAGATGATCCGTAGTTGTGATGTTGGGCTGGAACAGGCTGAAAAGCGTCCCTTCGTCTTCTTGATCGCCGATAATCATCGGGACAGCCGCGTATTGACCATTGAGGGCAAGGACGTCAGGGCTATCCGGTAAAATCACACCATCTGGCCGCGGAAGATATGATAATGCGACAGAGGAGTAGCTGAGAATGCCAGGGACGCTATTGGCGGCGTTAAGGAATGTGTCGTAGTCGGCACTGCGAAGACATCCAAGCGTATCAGCGGCACCAGCGCACCCCGCTTCTTTGACTACAGTGTCGTATATATTCTGGCTTTTATCGCAGTCCACGGGATCAGCTGGCACTATGCTTCCGCTATTCATAATGGCTGCACGGAAAAGCTTCTTCCCGTTGTAGGTGTTGTCTCCGCCGTAGAGGGCCATTTGGTCGAACACGGAGATAGCACCCGCCGATTCTCCCCAGATGGTCACCTTCTCCGGGTCCCCTCCGAATGCTGCAATATTATCCTGTACCCATTCGAGCCCCATTCTTTGATCCAAGAGGCCTAAGTTTGAAGCGCCATCCGCAAGGATTTCTTTACCAGCTAAGAATCCGAAACCACCAACTCGGTAATTTACGGAAACAAATATGAATGGCTTGCCCTGTTTTACGCCATTTAAGACCAGAGACGAACCGTCGTACATCTGCGGGCTACCAAGCTCAAAGCCACCTCCGAAAATCCAGAAGAGAACGGGTAACTTGGCATCCGGAGTGGTCCCCGCTGGCCGTTGGACTCTCATTGTTAAGCAGTCCTCTGTTTGTCCCGTGACAGTTTGAAAGAACGGCGTGTTGATCAAATCGCCTAAAAGAGAGGTGATGAGATCTCCCTCTATAGAAAAGAACATCTGTGGGCAAGCCGGGCCAAGTCCAGTGGCATCGAAAGTACCAAGAGACGAGTTCAATCTCTGCGGTGGCTTCAAGCGTAGCTTTCCCGTTGGAGCTTTGGCAAACGGTATGCCCCCAAAATTATCGGCTCCGTTAAAAACAGAACCGACGATGGTGCCTTGTGGTGTGATCACTGAGGTTTTTGTAGCCCGTTCCTCCAGTGTTCCGGCTGGTGTTGGGAGAGCAGTAGCTATGCCAACAAGCACGGCAACTGACACCAGGGGAGCAATGACGTTATACATATTGTCATAGAGGCACAGCCCAGCAAACGAAAGCAAGAATAAGGAGTAGACAAGAAGTCTAAAGTTACTTGAGATTGCGAGCTAGGAAGGAGATGTTTGAAGACCGTGGCACTGTGTCTCACAACACGGCATGTCGATCTTATATAGACCTGCATATTCAGACGATATGCGAGGAATGCTATTAAGAGGTGAGCTGATCTAAGACAACCGTCAAGCTAAACGTAAACACGAACCTGAACTCCGAGAATACGTCGCCCTTGTTCATTGTTTCTATTCAGCTGACCATTATAGCCCAAAGCAAACACCGCCGTAACACATTGGACCAAGTGACTACCTAGGTACCTAGGTAGTCAACAACCGCACAACTTGCCAAATTTCGTATTTTCTCCAGAGTCTTATCGAAAAACCCGGGCTGTGGGAATCGAATCTGGGAATAATCTCTTAGCTCTTCCCCTCCCCCATGGGGTAATTATACCACGTTGAGGCCAATCCCCGGTTGATAGAAGCTTGGTCATGCATAAGCTAGAATTGGACTGCCATGCCTCAAGATTTTTACCGAGCGGTCTGAGCTAGCATGTGAAATCTACACCAAGATTCACTGTTCCTGGCATAGGAATCGGCACGATTGCTTCTAGATCGAAAAGTCTGATTGGCCCTGTGAGTACCTGGGAAGGTAAGCGGTGGGTAGCAGGGCAAGTGAACCAATAATAGATCATCCTGCTGATGCCGTACCGCTCGCGAATAGTCTACCACAATCGGGGTACGAGTTCTATAGTTGGCTGAATCCCTCAGCGTTGAAATTGGAAGGTACCTACCTAGCTACCAATAGTGCTGAGATGTGTGGTTGGTGTGTATAGTCTAGGCATCTAGGTAGTTGAGGTTGGGGTAGAAGTGGAAGTTACCTATCAATAGGTCATTCATTCATGGATGATCCTTTAGTTACCATCTCCAATGACCAATCATTAATGACCAATGACCTAATGACGGTGGATCACATTGGGTATTGTACCCCACTGCAGAAAGCTGCAGTATAGCCCCATAATAATGAGTTTGTGGGGGTGGGGTAGAGCTAGGTGACAGGCATTAAGTAACCTGACAGCCCGAAACTCTACAGAATTAGTTTGGAAGTCATCCCCATTCTAGCGGGTGTCGGGCTATATCTTGGTTGCGTATTGCGGGGAAACAGCCTAGGGCCTGGATATTACTGCAATTCATAGTAAAAACCATGCCCATTCAGAATATACATCCGGTCAGTACGGACTTGGATTGCCTAATTGGTAATGCGTGCCTTGACGGCTACATACAACTTACTATCGCCGGTTCTTAGCTAAGTCCGTCCGGCCACGGTCAACAATCTCATGCGGTTACCATCGATTTTAGTGCCTCTGGGTCGTCCGGCAATACACTTTAGATAGGTAGAGATTTGCAAGTCTCCTACTAGGAATTAGCCTATCACGAGTCAGTGTCGATTCTAATTTATCGTGTTCGTACTACTGCTTGACTCCAATCTACGTACCTAGGTAGATATGTATCCTTTTTTCGGGGCTCGGTTGTGTAGCTCACGAGACGACTTCCGAATAGGGAGTCATATAACGGGCTGTTCATTCGCACGATGAAAAGCTAAGTACTGCACCCGTGTGCTTCTTCGGTGACTGATTTCACGTGGCCTTCGACTCGGTCTCCGACTCGGCCTTTCCTGGGCATATTTCAAGGAAAAGCACCCAGATTCGCCCCACTCAACTTGAACGTTTGCCTATTTGTAAGGTAGTATCTAATTTTCCATCCATGAATATCGAGTCTTGGGCAGGTCTATGACCCCCTTTCACGTGCGATAGCATCTTAGTTCTGTATGTGATCGATGAAGGTTTCTGCAATCTTTCATTCCCTCAATGACTGGTCGAAACCAGCGGCTTATGGCAATGTAATAATATCAAGGAATCGTGACTGCGTAGCCGAACTTGAAGAGATCCGACTTAGATAGGTATGTTCCTAACGCCTTCACGGCAACCTGGATTGTAGCGAGCCCTGACAAGAACTTCTGGTAGTTTCTAGTATGTATCAATGCTACTTTAGGTGTTTCCAGACTTCTGCAGTGAGTATGATATATGTTCGAAATTCATTCCCCAATTTTGAAGTCGAAACCGGGTCGAAAGCTATGGGCTGTGAAGCCGTTGTAATAGAAATCGACATGAAAATCTAAGTCGACTACTTCACCAGTACTCCATCCGAATTGACGATGGCGGAACGGCTCGTTGGTTCTTGCCAAGAATTTCTTATCGTAGATATCGAATTCAACAAAGGTTTCGTAATCTAGTGTTGTGATCCCGGGTTCAACTTCGCGCTCATATCGTTCGCAAAACCCGATGATGTCGCGGCGGTAAGGCAAGACTTTTTGTATTTGGACCCTCTGTAAACCAGGGTCTTTCCGTCCGTGTACCTTCTGTGGAATTTCTATTCCAAAAGACTCCGTATGTTTGGCATCCCTGAATTCATAGACTGCTCGCTTGAGGGTGGATTCGGAGTTGGCATGATTGGTGTACCCAGAAGCCAGAAACAACGTCCTGCTACACGTGGGATGGAAAATAACACGGATATTAGACTTCCAGGACCTGAGCGACATATCATCGAGACCATGATAGTTCATTAGGGGTGTGGTTGTGAGCGTCGAGAGCTTGCCGCCGAATTCCCACAGGAGGACGTCCCCGCCGAAGAGAATTATGGCAACATTAGATCCTTTGGTAACGGCATCTTTGATAGATCCGGGGAGCTTCTTTTCTAGATGAATGTTTGTGATGTGATCCCACGCGACTCTGTTGACTTCAGTTAGGATTATGCTAAAAGGGTACTTGAATATGGGGAAGGCTTACAAGAGGCGGTCCATGGAACCAACTACAAGCCTATCCCCAAGAGCTTGAAGTTGGAGCACTGGAGAAACAAGCGGACCTCTTGGCATATTGAAAACCTTCCGCGTTCGTGACCATAAGTTGTCGACCGCGATGATTCGAGGCTTAGGAATCCATGCTATCTTGCCACTAGAGTATAAGGCGGTATGATATGCAAGGCTATCTGGTTCGAGATCAAAGCCACCGAATCGTGCATAGGCAGTAAACATATCATCATGACGGCCGTGATATTCCGGATCGAGTTTAAAATATGATTCGTGCTGCCAAGAGAATGGTTTTGCTAAACTTGACTGGAACAATGCCCATTGTGAGCGTCTTCTTTTGTGGAGGGCTTTGAGGCATTCATCTGGATTTAACCGACTGCGGATTGATACATGTCTTAACGAAGGGCAAAACTTATTCGTAATGGCATTGATGATAGAATCAGAAAGGAGCTTATCACGCCATCGTCTGGACACGGCGAGACATGTAGTAAACTGGTGTAGCTCTAGTAGCCCTGCAATTTGTCTCACGAGTTCGACTGGAAGCTCGTCTATGATGTCTATAGTGGTTCTAGAAAGAAGAAATTTCATATAGCGGTGTTCCTCGCTGGTTAGAGAGGCGCCATAGACGAACTGGCGTAGTTGAGTGAAACGTGTCTGATGGTCTATGTTCTCCTTTGCCCAACTGAGGGGCAAGTCTTGAGGTCCCATGGATGAGGAAGAAAGTGAGGTGAGTTTTATTTGCAAAATAGTTGAACCCGTCGTTTTGGCTTGAGCGATATCTGCCATACACCTATCACCTATATTCCTCGTCGTAATTTATCCACACCACTTGCGGTAGGATGGAAGTTCATAGCTTCAAATCTAGCTGTCGAAGTCACAAGGTAGAGACTTATAGCAGATTCAATCCGAAGTCATGGCTTGTCTTATTGAAGGATATAAAGTTTTCTTAATAAATAGAAATAAGTCTTCTGTTTTTAGTTTTGTTTTCCTAAAAAAAAACCAGAATGTTTAAGAGCCTTGGAAACATATGACGTGAAGGTTAGGAAAGGATACAAGTTAAAGAGTTCTACACGTGTAAGTTAGAGAAATCCAGCTGATAGGTACCTAGGTACCTGGGTATGTGCTAAGCTCTTTAATTCCTTCGCGCTAAATGCGTCTCCAAATATTAAAGACCCTTTACGTGAATATAATAAGTTATGAATGCACCTAACAGAGATTTACCACCTATTGGTACATAGATACGTACCCACTCAAAGAGATCCTATCAGCTTCAGAATCAGGAGGCAACCAACGAACTAACGAGGTGCTGATAGAATTCAGCCACAGCTGATTTGTCAAAAGCAAATCATTATACTAGGGGTATGTCACCGCTGGTACGTAGGTATTTGAGGCAGTGCCAGATGCTATGGTGGAAACCATGTTGACGAATAGGTTAGCTAGAAATATCACCTAGGAGATAGGCGACCAAATTCTATAGGTGCAATAACAAAAATGGCCTGATGAAGCTGATATTACATCCGTATTTTAGGCCAAAGTTCATGTGGAATGCTTGGATAAAACGAGGACGAGGCAGCGAGGACGAAAGCAGTATTTAGTGTAGGGAACGCCACCTGTGGCTCACGTCGTCATCCATTGCGGCATTGTGGCATAGCAGGGTCTAAGGGTCCACGCAGGATTCTGGAAGAAGGTAGGTACCTAGGTACCTAGCACTACACAGCTGGAAGGAGGAGGAGGGATGAATTAACCCCTCCAAAGATTACCTAGTACCTATAAAGAGGTATACCTATTATAAAGTACCTATTTAACTATTTAACTTGCTGCCCAGGTGCGAAGCAAAAAAAACCTGCGACGGGCCACGGCATACCTTCACACTTACCACCTAGCATTAAGTATTCGAATTTTACATTTTACATTGGCGATTTCCTTACGTACCATACAAGTAGACGGGGCTTTTGGAGGGTCTTAACTGTTTTTTGACAACAGGTTAGTCTTCTTTCATTCATCTGCGACATCTACCTAGGTAGCCTTAGACAGCCGACACCTAGGTAGCGAGGTAGTCCTCTCTTTCACTTCCAAGATTTCTATAACAAAATCGACTACGTACCTAGGACAAAGTCATACTGCCTTCGACACGCCCTTCGTCCTTTTTAATAACATTCTACTTGTTTTAAAACTGACCACATACATTTTCATTAGTGATCCTACCGATATTCCAAGTCTCTCTCCTCCCCTCTTACGAATTCTCACTTTCACCGAGTCGACTATTATTTTCCTATCTCGTTCACTGTCCACCGTCCACCTTTACACACCAACCTATCCTCTAGCTATAGAGGAATAAGATAAGACACCCCCTCCCTCAGTCGCCATGGCTGGCCCCGCCTCTCCCAACGAAGGTCCTACGTTCGAACCACCACAACTCCCACCAGGATGGATAGCGCAGTGGGATGCCACCAGCAGGAAATATTACTACGTTCAACTTTCGACGGGCGTGTCTCAATGGGAGACCCCAACGCAAGCCGCCCCGGGAAATACACCCGCCCAGACAACTGAGCACCCATATGGGATCCCTGGTCGACAGGAACTTATCACCCATCCCGATGGTACACAAACCGTCAAGCATCCTGACGGCCGGATGGAACCCATTCTACCGCCCGAGAATAACAGAGGACTTGATGGACCGTCTGGTGAGAGGGGATTTGGTGTAAGTCTACAATTCCTCCGATAGGTCTTAAATCTTGGGGCATAATGTGCTGACAAGGTCTCTACCCGCAGAGTTTTGCTGCTAACTCATTGCTGAGCCAATTCTCCGGTGGTCACGGAAAACCTCAGAGTGGCAGCGGTCGCGGCTCAGGTGGAATCGGTGGCCTTGCGGGTCAATTAATTGGTGGTCTCAGTGGAAGTCACGGGAGTAATGGTCAAGGTACTAGCCATGGCGGTTCGTCTAGTGCCCATAGCGGAGGCATGCCTAGTCAGCTTGTTGGTCAACTTGCCTCGAATCTATTCTCTTCTGGCAGCAAGCCTCAGCAATCTCAGGGTTATCACGGCGGGCAGTCCCAGCAGCCTGCACACTCTGGAGGCGGCCTAGCAGGGTCCGTGATAGGAGGAGTCGCGAGTATGTTTGGAGGAGGAGGTCATGGAAGCCAACCAGTATGTTGCTTTACAACGACAGCATCGTGATAAACCCCTTACTAACATATTCCGAACCGCCAGAACTATGGCTATTCAAATTCAGGCCAAGCGAGTGGATATAACGGCCAGGCTCCCCCGACGTCCTACCAGCCGCCGAACGCTTCAACGCCATCCTACAGCTCCCCCCCTCACCAGCAAAATTCTCCTTCGTACAGCCTCTCTACTCAGCACGGGACGCCACAATACCCGCCTCCACCGGGCCAGCATAGTGCGACCTCGTATCCCCCTCCTCCCGGCCAGCAACATCAGAATCCCCCATATGGTGGTGGCCCCTCTACGGGACAGCATTCCAGCTATGGGCATAGTCCAACTCCTCAAGGACATGGTTATTGTGAGTGGTGATCTCTTAATCATTAGGTGCCGGGTTTTATTAATGTAATATCTAGCTCAACAACCGCAATACACATCGCCGCCGCCGCCGCCGCCGAACCAGCCTCAATATAATGGTCATCAACAACAGTATCCACCACCTCCCTCCACGTTTAGTAACCCGTCATATAATATGCCGCCGCCGCCATCGTCAGGCCCCCACGGGTATGCTGGGCAACCTGCCTATGCTGCTGGGCCACCAGTTCCTTCAGCGACACACCCTCACCATGGTCAATCAGGAGGATACCCAGGCAATTGGTAGTAGTTCAACCTTGTGAGCTACCATTGATACTGGCGAATTTTCAGACATAAAATAGACCACGGAGTTTATGTCCTCTCGTTTTCTAGCATTTCCACCATATTCAGTTGCTAAGAGACTCGATGAGTGATAGTTTAAAGCATAGGTTGAGTTATGGATAAGATGAAGACAATGCCGCAATTGCACTCCCCTCAGGGGTCGTTTGGGGAGCTTTGGTGAATACGGATTACGAGTTATGACAGCTGGGATTCGGTGATATTCTCGTTTGGATTTAGGAGGCAAATATAGGAAGCAGTGAAGAAAGCATTTCCACCATTTCACTGAATCTTCTTCTGGAGCTTTGCTTCTGCTCCCAAGTTACGAATCCATATTGAGATATGTCGCGCGATAAACCAAGACGCGACTGCTACCGCGATAATGTAACCCACAGTTGGTAACAGTGATCGGGGTAGTACGCCAAGGATAAAGGGGTCGAGGATAATATCCACGTGGACAGGCGGGACAACATTCATCAGCGTTTTATTCATGGTATAATAGTCTGCCGATGCCAGAATTTGGAGAAAGAGAACTGATGCCTCTCTCTCAGAATTCGGGGCTCCAATGCTTCTGCCCGACTTAGATTGAGACCCGTGATCATCTCCAAGAGACTGACGAGACCATGAATACTCCGAAAGCTCGGATATTAGTTCAGGAGTCTCGAAGACAGTCTGCAGCTCATAAGTGTTGATCTTGAATTGCGTAGGTTGCTATGAACTAGTAAGCCTCCTTTTTTACTCTAAATACGGCGAAACAAACAAAACATCACAAGATTTTGGCTTACAGTTGCAGCCCAACACACTCTCACTTCATAACGTTGACCTTCAGTAAGTTCATCAAGGATAAGCCAAGTGGCTTTACCGTTGGGTGACGAAAAGTTAGGAAATTGCGCATCTAGATGTGTTCGTATGGCCCAGTCAATAGGGGTGAGGGTATCGACATGCAAGTCTTCAAGGGTCGGATGCGCGGAGGGGATGTTGACCGCTGGTGGACCAAGGAAAATGGCTTTTTCGGTGTTTGCACACACCGTAGCAATCAGCCCGAAGATTATAGGAGTCAGGTGAATTAACATTATGGTAATTTCTTTCGGTGCCTAGCGGTAATAGGTAATTAAATAGTTTGATTTCAATTACTTAGCTATCTAGGTACCTGGGTAGGAGGTAGGTAGGTATTAATAATGATCGGATTTATTATTTTACGATAGTGCCTACCTAGTACGGAACTGTACCTAGGTATTGGACAATTGGGGCCTTCCAATTCCCAAGGTAAGGTTGTCACCCACGAATTGACAAGCGTTGACAAGCAATTTCTCTCCCAGTGTCCCTGCATTTTGTTTGAAAAAGAATCAGGTCCACGGGTGGTCTGTGTGCCTTCCCGAGCAGCGCCGAGTCCCAATCTAGGCAACCCTCATGTCAACAAAAGCTCTTGCCCAACCAGGGGATGAATTTTTAATCCGCCCCCACTTCAACTTTTAGCTTTAGTGGTACTAAAGTATTGGACTTGGGTAAAAACGACGGGTCCAAAATCATCAATAGAGAACTCCTTTCGACTTTAATTTCAATTCCTACATTTCATTCATTCACTCAAATATCCTGCCATCCTGCCAACCTGACAACCTGACAACGGGACTTGCTTTCGACCTGCCTGCTCCCCGATTCTTGTTCTCCTGTCCTCTTGGTTCTCCCTTACTACATATTTTTCCATTGTATCTGCCTTCAAGATGCGCGAGATCATTAGCATCAATGGTACGTTTTTTATTATCCTCGATGCACGCGTCTTCCTTCACCGCATGATCCATGTCTCATACCACAAACACATATGATGTCCAAACTATGATGATGATGCCCCATACTAACGTATCATCTGTTTACAGTCGGCCAGGCGGGCTGTCAAATGGCCAATTCTTGCTGGGAGGTAAGTATCTTATCTCTATAGGATGTCGTCGTCGGCATCGTATATATGCCATTCGATCTAGATCGAGGCAACTCCGTGTCACGATCATGATTTGGGATGAAAGCTAAACATAACCTTTACAGCTTTACTGTCTCGAGCATGGCATCCAGGTAAGTCGCTTCGAGACTCTTTGATGGCGGAACTTTACTGACACATCCTTATCGCATAGCCTGATGGATACCTGACCGAAGAGCGCAAGCTTGCGGACCCTGATCAGGGATTCAGCACCTTCTTCTCCGAGACTGGTAAGCATGGCTCAGTGTATCTTATTTCTTCTTGAGTGGATGACGCTCTAACTACTCGGATTCAACAGGCCAGGGCAAGTATGTTCCTCGCACTATCTACTGCGATCTCGAGCCGAATGTCGTCGACGAGGTCCGCACTGGTACCTACCGCAGTCTTTTCCACCCCGAGCAGATGATCACTGGCAAGGAGGATGCGTCCAACAACTATGCTCGTGGTCACTACACCGTGGGTAAGGAGCTCATCGACCAGGTTTTGGACAGAGTGCGACGTGTTGCCGACAGCTGTGCCGGTCTCCAAGGTTTCCTGGTCTTCCACTCCTTCGGCGGTGGTACCGGTTCTGGATTCGGTGCGTTGTTGATGGAACGTCTTTCCGTCGACTATGGTAAGAAGAGCAAGCTGGAGTTCTGTGTCTACCCGGCTCCTCAAACCGCTACGTCGGTCGTCGAGCCGTACAACTCTATCCTTACTACACACACTACCCTCGAGCACTCCGACTGCTCGTTCATGGTCGACAATGAGGCCATCTACGACATCTGCCGCCGAAATCTCGGCCTAGAACGCCCTAACTACGAGAACCTGAACCGCTTGATCGCGCAAGGTATGTACGAGTCAGGTGATGTCCATTCGCCAGTAGCTTATATCGAATAGTTGTGTCTTCTATCACCGCCTCTCTCCGATTCGATGGTTCTCTTAACGTCGACCTTAACGAGTTCCAGACTAATCTGGTGCCGTATCCTCGTATCCACTTCCCTCTTGTCGCCTACGCGCCAGTCGTTTCGGCTGCCAAGGCCGCTCACGAGGCAAACTCGGTTCAGGAGATGACCATGTCCTGCTTCGAGCCATACAACCAGATGGTCAAGTGCGACCCCCGTCACGGAAAGTACATGGCAACATGCCTGCTGTACCGAGGTGATGTCGTTCCTAAAGACGCCCACGCGGCTGTCGCCACTCTCAAGACCAAGCGCACGATCCAATTCGTCGATTGGTGCCCAACTGGATTCAAGCTTGGTATCTGCTTCCAAGCTCCTCAGTTCGTCCCCAACGGTGATTTGGCCAAGGTCAACCGCGCCGTCTGCATGCTTTCGAACACGACAGCTATTGCCGAGGCTTGGTCTGCTCTGTCTTCCAAATTCGATCTTATGTATTCCAAGCGCGCTTTCGTTCATTGGTACGTTGGCGAGGGTATGGAGGAAGGTGAATTTTCGGAGGCTCGCGAGGATTTGGCTGCGTTGGAACGTGACTACGAAGAGGTTGCCACCGATTCCCTAGAGGCTGAGGGAGATGCTGAGGCTGAGTACTAAGTTTGAGATCACTCGTGCTACGTGTCACGGCAAAGGGCATTTAATATTTCACACACCCGCCGTCGCGTGCGATTCAGACCTACCGCGATAGCACCCTGTTTATACTAAAGACGTATCGAGATGTGTTAGTTTTGCCCAAGTCGCCAGAGAAACGTGGACCTGTCCGTGAGACTAGTGGAAAAGCAGCAGGGGAAATTTTGATTCGACTGTGACTATGCCTGGTAGCAAGATTAGTATATCACTTTGTACATCCGTCCTACAACTTTTAATAGCATGAGTTCACTCTGGTATTCTTAAGGATCCTACATAGTCGTCTGTCAAAAATAAGAAAGATATCCCGTCGTAGTTTGCTATTTCACCATTCCTGCAACTTCGCTTTCGTGTCCCATGGTAGCATCTATGCAGTGTGACAGACTCTGGGCCAATAGTCGAAATACAGACCACCAATCTCACTTCATTCGATGATTACCATTGACGCTATGCGCGGTTGAACCAGCCGTGGGCCAATTGTGGCTTCATTCTCGATTGCAGCTCGCAGCGACGTGCATAGCTGCCTGTCCCCTAAAAATGACGATCCCAAATCGGGGTGCCGCGGCATTCGTGACTGGCAAAGACGTTTTTGGAGCTCTCGTTGACTCATCGAAGGAAGGTCGCTGTTACGTCGTAGGAAGTTGAAAGTGGAAAGGTGAAGAGAAGAAACGGCGGTGATTACAGTATACCTACCCCTAGGCATACATTTTCAAGAATGCATAGTAAGCATTAAGAAATATATATGAAGGAGAATACTATATATATATATATATATATGGAAATACCTACCTCGGCAGGTATTAATAATGGTAATCGGGTTAAAAAAAGGTCTCTACATGTACATACATAATGTATGTACTTAAGTGTACCCAAGAGTACCGGGATCACGGAACATGATAATCGGGGTGCCTAAGAGGTAGGTACATATGCTGATATGGATGTATGGATGTAAAAAGGGAGGGAGCTAGGGGAGAAAAGTGGCACCGTTTACGTAGGCTACCCCGAAGAATCATCTTAAGGTACCTAGGTAAGGTACCTAGGTAGGCAGGTAGGTAGGGGGGAATATTCAAGGTTACCCTGTATACATAGTACAGTTTGACAGAAACTTCTACTAGGAGGTACCTACCTAGGAATACCTAGGCAGTTTAACTTTAGACTCAGACTCCAGCCTCCTTACCAAAAGAGAAGTTGGAGACGACCAACACCAAAAACATCTTCCCACCTTACCTACCTTAGGTATCCCATCCTATCTTTTTCGCCATACACGGCCAAAAAACCGGAAAGCAACCCAGACGGCATCTTGTCGCCGAAGCTCTAAAGTACTTAGCTTCTTGTTTTATTGGCAGTCCTATTGTCAATTGATCTTTTTTCTTTCTTTTCTCGTTGTTGTTTTTGTTGCACCCGAAACATACCCCGACATCTTCGCTCGCCGAGCTCTGTCTTAGAAATCGAAGCCTGGTGAGCTCGGCTGCGCAATAATGTCTGCCGAATCCAGCGTTGACGCCGGTAAGTCATGATTACTTTTATCCAAAAATATCAACACTCGTCACTAGTCTTTAGTCACTAGGCATCCATATGTCGTCGAGCCTTTGATTAGTTTATATGTGTATGTTCGATAGTATCCGCTGACCATCCCTTCACAGCTGCGCCGACGCTCATCCTGAGCCCAGAAGAGAAGCGAGTATACGGCCAACTATTTCGAGAAGCAGACACCGAAAGTGCCGGTATCGTAACGGGTGATGTAGCTGTCAAGTTCTTCGAGAAAACTCGTCTCGACTCTCGTGTTCTCGGTGAGGTAGGTCGCCATATTTCCACGCCGAAGGATGACATAACTACATAGAGAGATGCTGATTAATCCTCGACTCCGGCAGATCTGGCAAATAGCAGACAATGAGAACCGCGGCTTTTTGACACCTGTTGGCTTCGGGCTTGTCTTACGACTTATTGGCCATGCTCAAGCAGGACGCGAACCATCCCCCGAAATGGCTATGCGCCAAGGTCCTCTGCCACAGTTCGATGGCATCAATATCACCGCTAATGTACCACCTGCTCATCCACCGCTACAGGCACAGGGAACCGGTAGCGGGCCCCTTCGAATACCGCCGCTGTCGCCCGAGAAGGTTGCCCAGTACACCATCGTATTCGAGAAGCAGAATCTACAGAATGGCGGCATACTGCCCGGCGATCAGGCCAAGAGCATATTCGAGAAGTCAGGGCTACCTAACGAAGTGCTCGGACGAATCTGGCAACTTGCCGATACAGAGCAGAGAGGCGCCCTTGTCTTGACTGAATTTGTCATTGCAATGCATCTCCTCACTTCTATGAAATCCGGTGCTTTGAGGGGCCTCCCGACTATCCTCCCTGCCGCGCTTTATGAAGCCGCTACGCGACGCGTCCCGGCACCGAGACAGAGTCCTGCCCCTACCGGTCCGCCCATATCTGCTATACCACGACAGTTAAGTGGGCAAGCACAAGTCCGAACAACCAGCCCACTAGGAAGACCACCGTTAGGTCCCCCGTTGGGTCCCCAGGCTACTGGCGTACCTCCTCAGGTGACGGGAGGTGATTGGCTTGTCACACCTGCTGAGAAGTTAAGATTCGATCAGCTCTATGCCGACCTGGACAAGACAAACAAAGGCTTCATTACAGGAGAGGAAGCCGTCCCCTTCTTGAGTAGATCCGGCTTGCCCGAGGATGCTTTAGCCCAGGTCTGGGATCTCTCGGATATTAACTCGGAAGGCCGGTTGACCAAGGACACTTTCGCAGTCGCCATGTATCTTATTCGTCAACAGCGGACCAGGCGGGATATCCCACTGCCCGTTTCACTCCCGCAGAATCTCATCCCCCCGTCTTTGCGAACCCAAACTCGTCCTCCCGTCGGCCCGTCGCCATTTGATGCCCCAGCTCCATCGCCGCCGCCGCCGCCACCTCAGCCAAAATCTGCCATTGACGACCTATTCGGTCTCGACGCTTTGCCCAGCCCTACGACGCCACAAGTTCCAGTATCAACAGGAGGCTCGGCAGCGAGAGACCCATTTGCTGGTGGCCCGCCCACTTCGCCGATTCGGACTTCTCCTACCGCCAATACCTTCAAGCCATTCATTCCGTCTTCTTCCTTCGGTAAAACATTGGCCTCACATGACACCGGAGGTTCGGCTAGCTCGGCTCAGGCTCAACGAGGGCCCATGCCTCCTGTCTCTGCTATGGATGATCTTCTTGGTGATAATGACCCGGAAATCAGTAAAAAATTGACGAGTGAAACGGCTGAGTTGGCAAACTTGTCGAATCAGGTCGGCTCTTTATCGAAACAGATGCAACAAGTTCAGGGGCAGCGTAGCTCTACACAGGTTGAGATCAACCATGCGAGCGAGCAGAAGAAAAACTTCGAGCAACGCTTATCTCAACTACGTGCCTTGTATGAGAAGGAAGCCCAAGACGTCCGAACTCTAGAGGAACAGCTCAGAAACATACGTGAAGATACAAAGAAGCTCACCAATGAGCTGATCACAATTGATGGCACCTACAAAGACCTACAGAGTCAGCACCACCAAATTTCGCAAGCTCTCCAGGCCGACCAGCAAGAGAACGCGAGTCTTAAGCAACGTATCAGCTCCGTTAACACCGAGATTGCTCAACTGAAACCACAAATCGAAAAGCTTAAGTCCGAAGCTCGGCAGCAAAAAGGGATGGTAGCTATCAACAAGAAGCAACTCTCTACAACTGAAGGCGAACGTGATAAATTCAAGGCTGAGGCTGAGGATCTCACCAAGAGCAACGGAGAGCTTTCTCGTCAGATCAACACTGGCTCTCCAGTTGCTACCTCTGCTCAGGTGGTGAGTCCGGCACCGTCAACCGCTAGTGCGAACAACCCTTTTTTTAGGCGAACGGGGAGTACGGACATAATGGGTGCCTTTAGTTCGCCTCCCGTTAAACCATATGGAGAGAAGTCGTTCAACGACATATTTGGTGACTTTGGGGGAGACAGCACATCGCCAGCCCCGGGGACTACGTTCAAGCACCAAGACACTGGCAACTCAACAAATAGTATCGGATCTTTTGCCACTCCGAATAGTTCCACACCAACTGTGAGTCGCCAGGCCACTTTAACAGCCGAACCCCAGGTGCCGACGGAACCACGACAGCCTAGCCCGAGCTTCACACCATTTGGTGAGGCTTCTGAGATGGTATCCCACTCACGCCAAGCTTCGCCTCCTGTTAGCAGAGCTGGTGAATACACCGCAACCCCTTCTACTTCCACCCCGGCTCCGATGGAGTCAATGTCTACTGGTCAGAGCTTGGCGTCAACATCTGACACCAACCAAAAGTGGACTCCACAGAGCGAAGACAGACCAAAATCCTCCCACGAAGGTTCTATCCCTGGCTCGTTCCCAGACGAGACCCCAACAGCACCTGCTCCGACCACGCCGTACGCCGGTAATAGGGACAGCGATCTGTTCGGAAACTTGAAAGACACGGGCAATGCGAAGGTGGATTTCGACTCTGCCTTTGCCAGTATGGCCGGCTCTTCAAGTAAGACCCAGGACAAATCTACGAAGGACAGTTCTAATGCATTCTCCACCTTCAACTCAGAGTTCCCTCCTATCTCCGAGCTAGAACGAGATGACGAGTCGGACTCTGCCAGCGAGGGCAACCGGTTCGATGATGACTTTGCGCCCGCGTCCCCGGCTGACAGGAGAACTGAACCCAAGGAGCTCCATCAAGCTCCAGCTTCTCCAGCGGCGTCAAAAACTAGTGCCGCCGGGACTGAAGGCCCAGAACTTGGGGCCACGGTGTCGCATTCGTCCCACCTATCAAAGTAGGACCTTTTTTTCCAACACGTTATCCTAACGTGCTCTCCTAGCTGTACTGACACCTGTTTAAGTGATTTATCAGGGTTCCCTGAGCCACCGAGAACCTCCCCTTCTTTCTCTTCTACATCGAGGGCCGGTGATTCTTTCGCACCCACGCCAACAACAGTCACCAACACAGCTCCCGGCACATCCAAAGCCGCTTTTGATGATCTAGAGGATGAATTCGCTGACCTCGAAGATGCTAAAGAGGGTTCAGCAGATGACGAGTTTGCCAACCTATCGAGATCCAATCTTGATGATTTTAACCCTGTATTTGATAGCAGTCCGCCGCCGAGCCAGCCCAAGAGCGAATCAACTAATGTTTCGAACACATTCGGAATTGACAGCAGCTACGACTTCGGTACGGTTTCGTCTACCTCGGGCGCGACGGCCAGTGCGGCTCCAATGACTAACAATTCTAACGCCGGCGCGTCGAACAACCAAGACTGGGAGGCTCTCTTTGCCAGCTTGGACTCCCCCACCGATGCACCCGCGAAGCAGAGCGGTGATGAAAATAAAAGTCCCGTTCAAAGCCACAGCTCAGGTAGACCAAGCACTGCGGGGAGGGCATTGAGCGACGAAGGGAAGCATGATGACCCAATCGTCAAAAATCTCACCGGGATGGGTTACTCGAGGACTGATGCAGTGAACGCACTTGAGAAGTATGATTACAATCTCGAGCGGGTACGATGATTTTTCCTTTATTGTAGATCTGGAGTACTAACCAACCCTGCAGGCCGCAAATTACCTAGCTAACCAGTCCTAAACCCAGGTCTAATTTGCGACGAAACACATTGACACAAAATGAATGATTCTTTGTTTTGATACGGAAGATACCTCACTTGTATAGGCGCCGAATTGGTGGGACGTTTGGAAGTTTGCCAAAATGAAAGCTGAGTAGTGAGATTCGACAAGAGTCACCGAGGCCTAGCAGGGTGGAAGGGCCAATGATTAATGTATAGTTCTGTATGTAATTCTGTCGTGAATACCTACCGCGCTGCCTTTAAACCCAGAACCAGGACTCTTAACGGGCCTAGTCTAAAGATATCTTCTGCATTCGTATTAAATACCACCTTAGGGATTCTCAGTATCCATGGCCACTCATACGTCCGGTAAATTATTCTGCCAGGCGAGCCATTAGCTGCTCCTGTCTCTCACCGGTCCCCCAGAGCTAGAATTCAACGCGGAAGTCTGGCTCTCGCGGCGTATCAGAGCAACCGGTATATCCAATGGCTCACTCGCCCCTTTCTCCTTCATCCCCTTCTCCTCCTCGTTAATCTTCCTATAGAACGTACCGCCTACTTTCTTGGTGCCCCGGCCGGCCTTGTGGCAGGCGCTTAACTTCCGGCATCCCCAGATGACCACTTGCAGTAACGTCGCGTACCGGAAGGCTTTCCACGCCAGGCGTCCGAATAGGGGAAACCCTAGACGCCGGCGCTTGGAAGGCTCGACGAGGAGGTATTCTTCGGGTGGGATGGGTTAGCTAGGTTAGGTTGGGAGTAGGGAGGTGCGGTTTGTTTAAGGGGAGAAGGGGGGTTTCGTAGGTATATGTATGAAAACTAGTTACCTTTTCGGAAGAAGTAGTAGAAGAGCCCGAAGTAGATGGCCACCCATATCACGCTGGCGGCGATGACGAGGGACATCCAGAGCGGTAGCGAGGTCCCTCCTCCTCCTCCTCCGCCGCCGCCGCCGCCGCCTCTAAAGCCGCCGCGTCCCCTACCACCCTTCGGGGCACGGGGGTCGAGGAGGATGTTCATGATTTCGTCTTGCTGGGGTAGTGTTATCGACGGGTGGATTGAGCAGACTTTTTAGATGGTATAACCGCCTGATTATTTAGAAGATAGTTACGGCTTCTATATAATCAAGATAAAGATGACAGAACAATCTTCGACGCCGATCCATGACGGAAAAAAAGAGGGGTGGCCAGCGAATTATGGCGATCGCAAGAAGCCCGGAATTCAGCCTCGCTGTATGTCCACCCAAGCAGGCTTTGCGTCCAAGAACGCCTTCCCCTAATCCAGGATTGGGAAGGACATACATAGTCGGCCGCCCTAAATGGCCCACCTTGCACAGCCAATCTGATGGATATGTCAGATCGCTTCCGAAATCGTACTTACGATGCGCCGCTGATAGCTTACAGCGCGGTAGAGCGGGCTGATCGGTGTGAACTCTTGGCGGGTGCTTCGAGGTACATTTGATCTTTTCGGAATTTATACTTATGTTGGGGCTCAGACTGGGTTCCCAGTGCCTTCATTCGAGCCTCTATTGGATGTCAGCGCACATCCGGATCCAAGCATCGTATTTTTGTTTATTTAACTACTTGCCCTAAAATGATCGGCGTCGCCACAATACATCCTAGATACCTAGGTACCTCAGCCCTAGTCTTACCACTGGGGATATAATAGGTACCTATTCTCCAATTATTTCTTCTTGTTGCGAATACACTTCATGGAATTATATGGAGTTCCTATGGGTCTTAAAGGGGCACAGTTGGGTTCTTTTGTCAGGGGAGAATAGTGGAGAGAATAGTATAGCCTACCTACGCTGTTACGGATTCCAACTTCAGCCTGCTAACTTGTTCTAATTCCATTTTTACAGAATCGAGGAGCAGTTCGTATTTAGGGAAGGATTTTTGGTCAAATACTATGCTACTAATAGCATTCCTTCTTAAATAGATTAGAAACGGTTACTATGATGGCATGCTGATCTAGGTAATGACCTATATACCTAAACTGCCGGCTCACCATCTACCAGTGGAAGTGGTCTTGTACTTGGAACTGATATTGGTCCCCAGCCCTGCTCGTCTACCAAGATGCTATCATTCTTCTCCTTTGCGTATCGATGATAGGACACTACGTCGCTCTTACTTGCTGCTGTGCCAGTGTATGAAAGCCACACTTCACCGTCCATAGTGTCCAGACCTTTAGTACCCGCCACAATTGTCCTGTTCCAATGATAATTGGACGTGACATTCTGTCTAGTTCTCAAGCTCTCTGAGCTGGCGGATATCCCTGTCAAAAAGGACAGGCCAGAAATACCATCCGTTTGCTTGCTCCGGTCGACGATGCAGAAGACGGAACCGGGGTTCGTGGTTGCTCCGGAACTGGCTACATCGTACGCGCTGAAAAGATTTAGGGGATACGTGTAGTGCGAGAGAACATTCGAGGCCGAATCTAAGTGACTACCCGAAGTAACCATGGCGAGAGACTGGTTAAAAGCCAGGTCTGTCATGTTCTGGATATTGGAGAACGAGAGAGTCTGTGCCCATACTACTTCACGGGTGTTATCTCCACTTGCCATTGTCGAAGAAATCGTTATATTCCGGGTTGCAGTTAAAGCAAAGTAAAGCGAGGTATTCTTAGCTGTACCGTTCTCAAACATCTCAGCACCAATAGTTGGGTTGAAATTGAAAGACGGTGCCGTCACCTCACTTTTGAAGTTATGGGTCGTTGTTTGCTCCGTTGTATCGTCAACCCAGACGAAGACAGACCCGGTAACCCACCAGTTCTCGCCTATGGGCCCTATCCCGTCTTCCGTATAAGTATCAAAGCCCACAACACGCAGTTGGAAAGTGTGCGCTTGTCCGTCAGTCAGAAGCCCTAACCAAGGAGTAATATCGATCTCGAACGACGGTAGCTCAAATGCATCGATACCAACTATGGGTCGCCACGCGCCCGGATCCACGCCGCCGGTGAAGAGGATAGGGAAGGGCCAAGACACGCCCGCAAGCTGGCCGTCGACAAGTAACTGCACCTCACGGAACGGGCTGTATCCGTATAACCATCCCTCGTTACTCGGAAACGTGTTAACATACTCCGTTGGCACATTCGTAAACCAAAACTCCTCTTCTCCGTTGCCAGAGGCCATGATTGAAACCACCGCGTGCTTAACATTCCTTGGAAAGGCCAAGTTGACCGACCCGCTTTCTCCCGGGAGTGAGAATAGGGAAGTGGTGTTGCTTGATGATGAGAGCGTCGATATAGGATAGATATATTCTGCGGGGTGAAACTCTGCAGTATACTAGTCGTCATAGTATAGCGCCTCCATGGTGACGTTGAAAGAGCCAGTGTACCTATCCCCATCGATCAGATTTCCGAGGTCGAAGATGATCTTTTGGTGCTGTGTCAACATCGTATGCCATATAGTCATATCCTTCTGAAACGACCAGTGGATACCGGACTCAGTCGGCATGGCAGTGGAAGTTCTCCACACCTCAATATCACCGAGCCATAGTGTTGCGAGCCTATCATATTGCTGTCCGCTTGAGACGACACTCAAATTGAAGATGGCGGTCGTGAACTTGCAACCGCCAGGCGGTGCATAAGCCCCGACATACGGCGCTTCGTAACTGTTGCCGAAATCATGCTCAAAAAGCACATTACGGCATGCCGGCTTATCGAAGGTCGACCGAGGAGGTGGCGCGGCCTGGAAGACTTCAAGCACACCATGAGAGAGATTACAGCATGCTAGTACCAAGGCTACAAGGGGGATCTTCATTTTAATTATTGCCTTATATCCAGCAACTTAGGGCTTGTGATAGGTAGCGAGGTAAAGAATAACTCAATCATTAACATATTTACAATCTATCTCGAACTGGATACGATGATAATGTTAAATGATTAGGTCGAAAGGGGAATGTAACATCGAATGTGGAGGCATCGCACCTCGTCGGGGTACAGATAGCTGTCTCCTGTACGGTATATAGTCAATTTTGACATCGTCTTTATGGGTAGTCGTAGTTGGAGATGAAATAGGTAAGAAAATCTGTATTCAATTACTTAATTAAACAATTTCCAATATTTGCATATAAAAATATAAAAATTGCTTAAATGATGTTCCTACCCCGTTCTGCCCATTATACATACACTGTAATAATAGGGGGCCTGACATAAACAAAGGTATATGATGAACCTGATTTTTAGATAACATTTAAAAATGTAAAATAAAATAATGAGACGAAATGGAAGTCATATCTAGTTACAATATGTATAGGTATACTGTAAACACTATGCCTCTCTGTGTGGTAAAATCCGGGAGGGGGGTAGAGTTAGATCTCGATAGGTGAGGAAGTTATATGAGGTTTCCGACTCATAAGTAAAGCTATGGATATGGATATGGATACGGATATGGCCTATGGCTTCTTATCACCCATATTTGACTCTATTGTGCGAGAAATTGATGCTAAGCTGTTAGAAAATTACGAGATTTGCGTTTGTACGGTTCGTGATTGGTGTCAGGATTTTGCTCCAACTGTAGATTGAAATCCCGCCCGCTCCCGTCCATCCATCCATTAGGTTGCAACTCACAGCCTGCGTCAAACAATCATGATTTGGGTCTCTACCTACCGTCGCTACCTATCAAGTGCCATATAGGCATCTACCCGTCGCGGTACTCTATGTGAGCCGTCTTCCGCGGAGCGGTCCATTGTTGTTATTCGACAACGTGCGAGCCCAAATACTACCAGGTAAGTGCCTAGGTAGGCATGGTCTAATAAACGGGTGACCCTCACGTACTCCTATAAATATTCAAGTTCGTACAGGAATTTAATTTTCCACATTCCCATATAATACACCTACATCATAAAACGTTATTGAGTTTCCGGAGCTTTTGCGGTCATCCCTCGAAATTTGAGCCAGTCCCTTTACTCTTTTTATGTCTCGTCTCAGCCTAATCAACCTACCGATGTATAACGATCTGGATCAAAAAGCCAATGTCGCTGGCAACGACAGTCTGTCCGCGGGTGCCAGAACCCGCGACATAAAAAGGGATGAACGAATCACTTTACAAGTTGGCGAGCGACGATTTAACACACTTCGAGACACGCTCGTTGGCGAAAGCGAGTATTTCGCAGCTCGCCTCTCAGGCAGATGGAACGATGCTGATTCGGACGGCTCGTACTTCGTTGACTCTGACGCGGTTACATTTGAGCATATCCTCAACTACCTACGCAGCGGTTGCTTTCCCGTGTTTTTCGACGCTGCCACCCAGACATTCGACCACGCAAAGTATATGTCTCTCTTAGCTGCGGCCCGGTACTTCGGCATTCCTCAGTTACAAAAATGGATAGAAGATAAGAAGTACTTGGACACAGTCAGTCTTAAGAGATCGGTTACCATAGTTCGCGATGCCAAGGATGACCCCTTGGATAACTACCTGAACAGAACATCCCAGGCAGATAGCAAAGTCGACGTGCTGGCCACGTGGACTAAGAAAAAAACATATATTTGCCCGCGGGACATCTTTGTTCACCGGGGAGATCAATCAAAATGTGGCCGGGACTGCGAGAAGGCTCGAGAACGACAAGGCGGCACGGTAGAGTTCGAGGAGAATTTGGTCCCAAGTGCGGTCGTTATTACCACTACAATGTCGTTCAACCCGATTCCTGAGTCTATCTAGGTCATTGTACATTGGCTGGCAACAGAGGATAGGCCGAAGTTAAGATATGATGTGGCATTTTCGGGAATCGCGCTTGTTAGGATATTACAGAAGTGTACAACGCATAAAATGAATGGAAGGTTTTGTACAGTTGTAACCTCAAAGACTTCATCGTTGGCTTTTTAACACCAATAATAAAGGGGTAGAGTGTTTGCACTGTATCACACTGTAATTAAGTGGATAATGGTTGTTGTATTATGAAGGTTTTAAGCTTCAGTGCAAAACATAGGATTTCATTTTATCTTCCTGATTACGTAACTGTCCTACAATACCTACCTGTGGCATACTTGGCACGTGCACGACACCCTTAGTAATCCGTATTGATTTCAGCTCTAATTGATTAGAAGCTGGCTTCAACACCAGCTAGGATAAACACAATATACCAAAACATAAATCCTAGTGATTTTCTACAAACTAGCCAAGCACCCCGAAGCCTTTCCCAAAGTCTAATTATTAAATGGCAAGATCAGATGAAGCTGAGGCCTTCTTCTACGGGGTATACACCGCCGTGCAGCAGATTCCTTACGGCAAGGTCACAAGCTACGGGCATATCGCGAAATTGATCGGAACCCGTACGTGATGATGATCAAGGACGAAATTGTTTTTATTAAAAGATTGGTAAACTAATAACTAGATTTACAGCTGAACGACCACGCCAAGTGGGAATCTGCCTCAAGCACCTTTCACCAGATGCAGACTCGCGCTTCAATCATCACAATGTCCCCTGGCAAAGGGTCATCAATTCGAAGGGCATGATATCACAAAGGTACGCCTTAAAGCAGTAATCATCAGACCATAGGATACTGATTGGTAATCATAGATCACAACCTTCCGCTGCTCGAAACCAAGCGACCGCGCTGCAGGCCGAAGGTGTCACAGTAACTACTGACGCACTTGGAGAATTTATGGTGAATCTGTCTGAACATGGGTGGTTCCCAGATGAATTGCCTTCAGAGGAAGAATACGAATAACCATGTATGCGAGTTGCCGACTGAGACAATATCACTAGAGTAGCCTTTACCTAATCTTCAGCTACCCACTCTCACTTACACAAAACCTTTGTCCCATGATCATCTTAATCTCGTGTTAAGACTGAAGAGTATACCTGAAGGGAGATATCAGAATCAGCAATTGTTCTCAAGATGGAACGCAGATAGTGAAATCGGAGGTAAATATCAGATAGCGGTTGGACATAAGTGATTCCACATGAAATTCAGAACAGGTCTGTGAATTATGTGCTTTCATCATTAAAAAGACAGTAGTGAAATAAGGAAGAACGTACCATAGTAATGGGCACTCAAGTAGATCCTGTCATCTCATCAAGCTTCCGCTTTTTCGAGCCGGGGTTGAAGAATGAGTCCATAGTCCGCTGCCGCGAGTCAAACTTAGCGCTTCCAATGCCACCTTTAGTCTTTTTCAGGCCATCGAGGTGGTCGAGGTTGTTGGTAAACTCAACAGTCAACCGCAACACTTCTCCACGAGAAACTACAGAAGGACCAGTGTCGTTCTTTGGCACGGCTGAAGTTGCAGGGAGTGCAACCTTGCTCAGCCTGCCTGGTGTCGACAAACCTTTGTTTACCTCCAGTTTAGCCTGGAGAACACCAGTGTTACCCCATGCTGTGAACTCTGGCAAGCTATCTCGGCTTCCGCTATGGGTATTAGAGATAGCTGGCTTCAGAGGAAACCGGTCAAGCAATGCCTTCAGAAGAATGCCAAGAATAACACCATGTGCTACCACCACGACGGTGATATTATCGGACACACATGCATCAATGATTGGGCTCATGTGGGAATTTAGGAAGCGGTTGACTCTAATCCTCATGGACTCATGGGTTTCCGAGTCTGACTGGAGTTGGTCGTCGCCGCCTCTTCCTATCTTCGCACCATACTTCTTGCCCTCAGATGACCCGTAGTCCTTCTCTCGTAACTCGGACAGTCGGGACACTTCTAATGGTATCCGAGTTTCTGACGCGTGGTTATTTGAGGAACCTTGAGCATCGACGAGGGCTTCGGCAATAGCTTCGGCTGTCTGATAGGCTCTCTGAAGTTTTGAAGTAAATATATACTTGATTGGGTCTACGGCCTCATGGCGTTTCGCGAGGTGGGATCCCAATCTCTTGATTTGGAGGACGCCATGGTTTGTTAGAGGCGAGTCACGAGAACCTGCACTTAGAGAAGGTTAGCTCTCGCTGCTCAGGTATATATCATGTTGGTAGGCTGAATAGGTACGGATGGATGCTTACAAGAGACCAGCTACATTGTCGACAGATTCACCATGTCGGATGAGCAAAATGCGCATTGCTGCACATTATTTCTCAGTACCCATAATGAATGAAAGAGATTCCTGATTTTGTTCAAAAGAAATTACAAGTTGAGAATTTGCAAGTCCAGAGCCTTTTAGTACAAGCTTGGCTTGGTGGGTCGAATATGTTATTCCGACGTTTATCCGGCTTCCAATAGGAAGAGAGAGGGTAAGACAGGTACCTAGGAGATGGAAGGTACGCCTAGGTACGCACTTTGGGAGGTTATTAATACATCTAAACCTCAAAAGCTCACTTGAAGCTACACTTCTACAATACAACATCACATACCCATTACATTGTTTCTCTAGGCTAACCAGTGCTAGCAATACTTCTACTTCTAATCTATGGATCTCCTAGCTTTCATAGACGATTCATACAATAAAGTTCATATTAAATCACATCGATAGAGGTGAGAATCAAATAGATGTTCTGGATTATTCAATCTCATATTTATTATCTTTAAAGAGAGTGATGCCTAGAGCGGTAGACCTTATTCCATATAACCATAAGCAATTAGGTGCGTACGGACCCCCTACGAATCCTTTCATATCCATAGTTTTGAAGCCGGCCTTGGATTTAAATGGCATTCTCCTTCTGGCGCTGCTCGAACACCTTCAGGGCTTCCTCGGCAGCCTTCACACCGGATAGGGCCATAGCACTGCATGTTTATTAGCCTTAGCCCCCTTAGCTATATTCGAAGGGTCATATGCTACTCACCCGAATGTTGGGCCCATGCGGTTGGCTCCGTCAACCTCGCTAAGCTCCATGCCGCCTACGATCAAGCCGGGCACGATCTCTCGAGTGCCCTTGACGATGGCGTCTTCAGCAGTGTTCATGTCCAGCCCACGCATGCCACCGAGCTTGTCGATCGCCTGCATGCTCACCAGTCGCTTGACGCTGAAGGCACCGAAGGGACCATCATGACCGGTGGTACTGATGACGACCGGCGCATTGATGGTGCTAGGGTCCATGCAAGACTGGTCGTCATGGTGCATGGCGACGAGAGTCCAGTTGGTGACGACACCGGCAATTCGGATGCCCCCAGATTCGTCACGACGGGTGATGAGATCCTCAACCGAGGTAGCGTTGAAGAGCTTGACGTTGGGGAAAGCTATGACCTTGGACAACAGAGTCGATGTGAAGAGCGCAGCATGCTTGACTACGACGTAGGGCCCCTCATCCTCGAAGGGGACGCCGATCTCGGTCAAGAACTTGTCAGCGGGCTTGCGCATCACCATAGCGCTGAACAGCTGGCCTCCGAGCCAAGCACCGCCACCTACAATGGTAATTAGCCTAGTTAGTCGATCAACTTATATCAGCTAGACATACCAGGCGAGACGCTAGCCTCGATGATTGCAATCTTCAGGTCAGGGCGAGCCTTGGCAAGGGTGTAAGCAGTGCTCAGACCGCAGGAGCCCGCACCAACGATGACAATGTCAGACTCGGCATAGGTGTCGAGGTCGTTGAAGTATCGACGGGCCATGGCACGAGCGACCTGCGACTCCCTGATGGGGTGGAAAGTAAAGTCCTTCCACTTCCCATCAGCAACCTGAACGTCTCCGGTAGCATGAACCTTGCCATTGCCAACGGGAACGCCACCCTTGTGAGGAAGGGTAGTGGGTTCAACAACTTCTAGGGTTGCGGATGGTGCCATATTGAATATTTATTAGGTAAGTATTCTGGTAATTGTTAGTTGCTGCTAAAGGGGGCAAGGGGGAAACATCGAGAGCATGATCCTTTCGCTGGTATTATCCAGATCAAGTTTTCGGCCGTATAATCTCAGAACGAGCTCCGCGTTTACCCCCGTCATCCACGCATCTCCGTACACTTCACCTGGAAAGATAACTTCTAGGCGGGTACGGTTGGATACACTTCAGACGGGACGCAGGAGCTCGAACACCGGCTCATGGCTCATCTCAGATTTCGTTACCTAATGATGAGGGGTCTGAGGTCTGATCAATTGCAGTCATTTGAACTCTTGCTGGATAACCCATCCAAGGTCATAACCTTCGTTGGCGGGGTCGCCATCTTGACGCGTACCGAGTATCGGTCCTAGTCAAGACGACAGTTAGTATGAGTCCATCCGGTTAAAGAACAACATTGATCTGGTCTTTAGTACTATGCGTACGGAATTTTAAGCTGTGAGTTTTCGTTCGAGTTGATTATAGCCGCGAGCGAATGTGGAGAGGAGAAAAGATAAAAGTCCTCCGGAGGGCCCATCTCGCCATCTTTATACACATCGTGAAGCGGGGTAGTGTCGGGTATTGTCGTCATACTAACCACATACAACTAATAGTTAGATTTAGGGCTAACAATATCCTTAAAGATAATACCCTCTCACCATGCATATCTTCGCCGATTCTGGCCGGTCTGCCGTCGTAAAAACTTTTATGATTGCTACTGTGGTGGGCCCTCGTGGGTTTGTGTTGCATAGCGATTGGTATTCATCTCACGATAGGGCAGATCGGCCATTGCGTCGGTAGTATATTTTTCTAATGGTGATGAAAGAGTTGCATATCTTATCATCCTACCATCCTATCATTGCATCTCCAAGGAGCACCAATCCAACCTATCTATACTACCTAAGTACCTAGGTAGGTAGGTATGTAGATGAAGTTGCTATGTAAACCTGACTCTCCTATTGATTGAGATACTCTATCTATTGGGGAGTTGAAGATATGATCTCTCTCTATAGCTACCTAGGTACGCGTGAAGAGCTATTCCCGTATGACCCAATTAGTCCCATCCTTTTAGCTAGCAAGTATGGACCTGGACCCTTTGCTCCTTGCCCCTCTTCAGGACTTGTTTGCCCTGTGCCTATGAAATTTATCAGATTCATATGTAGGTAGGTATGTTCATTACTAAGAGCCAATATAGATATAGTCGAGCTCAGGAAGTATGTATTAGGGGCCAGGGCTAGATCGGGGAAGAACCACATCCCTTGTTAAACACATAATAAAGAAGATGACAGATGAATACATTTTTAAATATTATCTGGAAACTATAACTGAATTGACCAATAGATGCATAAGAAAACAATACATCCTACATATATAGCTAAGGATTATGATAAATACCGATACGTACCTTCGTAGTATGTTAAATTACCTAAAGTGCTTGGGAATATAAATAGGGAAGAGCTCCAGGGCTTAGAGAGAGGTAGCGACCTACATAGGTAGATAAATATGTATGGATATCAAGAACAGGGATAATGAGCTCATAGGGAGCTCGGGCCATAGGAAAGCCGCTAAGGGTGGGCTACAGGAACTACCCTGCAATTGAACCATTGGAGGGGTGACCCCACCCCGCCGTAGCTTCCATGTAGGTAATTTTTTATTTCTTTTTGTTATTTCCGAGCTTCGTACATCCCTACTTCGTACCTAGGTATCTAGCCTTTCAACCACCAAAACCACAACAACCACAACCATCATACCCAGGACGGCGCTCAATTCTCCATGCCCTTTGAAATGCATTAATATCCTGTAGAGGACGTTGAACGTTCTAAGAACTAACGTCTAATTGATGATCCGCTTGACTACCTCATCGGCGCCTTCCAACCATCGTGAGTTTTTTACCTAGGTAATTAGGCACTTCACTAGGAATCGACGAGGTCACCAACTACTTCCCAAAAATCGTCGAGTTTCTTCAAAACTTTACAACTTCCTCAACCATCACCGGCGCCCATAAATCAATTTCCGACCTTCTCCAACATTACCGTCATCGCCGCAATCGCCTGTCGCCATTAGTCACGGCGTGATCCTGATTCTCATTATGATTCGAGCAACGCTAGTAAAGCTCGGTCGAGCGACCGGTAGCAGTATCACCGCAGTACCTCGTTGCGCCGCTATTTCTAGGACCAGTCACATCTCTCGATCTTTGTTTCGTCACGCGGCTCACGGACCTATCTCAACACGACTGTTCTCGCATAGCGCACGCGTCGCGACACCCTCATCGCCCGCGCCGATCAACCCCGCACCAATTACCACTGGCGAATATCACAAGTTGGCAGATGAGTACCTCGACAAGGTGCTAATCAAGTACGAGGAGAAGCAGGATGAGAGTGGAGATATTGATGTCGAGTTTAGCGTAAGTCTTTTACATGTCTCTGCTATTTCCATCTTTATCCCAGGGCTACCGTGTGTTATTTATAACAATGCTAACTGGTCTTGTTTGTCTTAGTCTGGCGTTATGACCGTTAAGATCCCAAACATAGGAACCTACATCATCAATAAGCAACCTCCCAATAAGCAGATCTGGCTGTCTTCCCCAGTGTCCGGCCCGAAACGATTCGATTACGTGGTTGTGGACGAAGGTCAGGATCAGAAGCAGGATACTGGAAAGGGACAATGGGTCTATATTCGAGATGGCGACAAGCTCAGTGAGCTTCTATTCAAAGAAACAGGCGTTATGGTCGAAGATTCGGCTTAATGAATGATCAGTTGAGCGCGCTTCTTTCATTTCTTGCCTCGACTTTACGCGAGACGGTACTCACCGGAAGTCAGTACGCGATGTTTTAACATGAGTTTACACCTGGACTATCATGACGCATTTTTGCATTGCTGGGAGACTGCAGGGTTGATTTCGAGATACCACTCATCATATTCGGATGTGCTAATCATACACACCATGCTCTAATAAAGAACAAAAACATTGCAATAATTACTTTTGAACTAACTATACCACTAGACGTGATATATGGGTAATATGGGTATACGAGAATGCTCTTAAATCATTCTTTATCAAGTTTCCTTCAATGCCACGTTGAAGATGAAATTGCCGCCCTTTGGTATAGTATCCCATACTATGGTCACTGTTGCTTGATTATGACTAACGTATTGAATTTGATAGAGAAATTCTTTAGCGATATTTGTGTATACCTGCACAGGAGGTATCTTTAATCCAACCACTCTACCACATGCCGGCCACCTTAATACGGGATGGTAAGTGATCCCCCCTATCCAAGATACATATATCCAGCCGCGGAAACAAAGCGAATATTCAAACCCCATGAGAATCGGTATGCTGCAATGTATACCAATCTGATCGCAGCATCATGTATAGTGACGACATCATCTCAGAGTGTTTACTCTATGGGCAACACTCTTTTATGCGCCCGGTGGAGCAACGACCTAGTCGACTGCGCAGAACGGTGGGCACAGCTTCCTCTTGGGATCCTTCATCATGAGGAAATCCCTGCTGACGACGGCCCAGCCCTTCTCCCACTTCTTGCTGAAGATCCAGCCGCTCTTGTCGGCGCCGCACCACATCACCAGGCGCTCGTAGAACTCCCACATCTCCGAGGCCGGGGCGCGGTCGTAGTAGCCCCACTTGCAGTTGCACAGGTACGTGCCCACCTGGCCGTCGAGCTCCCAGTGCAGGTAGTGGGGCGCCACGCCGCCGCCCTGGCTGCTCCACGTGATCAGCACCTCGATCGTCTTCCGTATTTGGGCGTCCTCCAGGTCCCATTCCGTGCACGCCGCGTGCGACACCGGGATGATCCATTCCGGCAGCGTCGGCATCCGAGGGACGTCGAGCCGAGAGAAGCCGACGCCGACGTCGAAGTCGAAGTCGAAGATGTCGGCCGGGTCTGTCGCGTTTAGCTGCGACGCCGACGTGGAGATCGCGGCGCTGGTCTCGTTGTGCGCCGGCGCCCCGTCGTTGCTCGACTCGCCGGTCCGGCGGCGCGCTTCGAATCCCTCGTTCTTGGATAGCTTTGCGAGGGCTTGGGAGACGCCGAGAGCTGCGGCGAGGAGCCGCATTGTGTTGGTAGAGAGCTTCATGGTGATTTAATTTGGATGGCGGTTACCGCTCTGTATATTGCAGGTAATATATATGAATGGAAAATCGTCGTATCTATCGGCCAAAGTATAGTATCTAAGAGGTATCTGGGCAGTGTATTTGGAAATCGATAGGACAGATAATATCGAGGTGTAAAACGGCAGACATGGTCTTATGGCGACGTAGGCTAGACCTAGGTATATAACTTAGCCGACCCCTATCTCCGAAACACTTACTGCCTATGAGCTATGTCCCAGTAAACGTAATAAACTTTAGAGTTCCATAAGCGGCGAGATGTCTTCACGTCTAGGGACGCCAGGACGTGGGATGGGGAAAGTATAAAGTAGTAGTGTTAAGTTGAGCTTGAATAGATCGCATTGGACATGTTCCCTATTCACTAGTTAGTGCCCCCTAACTTCATTAATAATGCTCATAAGGCCGATGCTTTCCGTTTCTCTGAATATTATGGTGGCAATTGCTTAATTAGTTGATGATAGTATTCCTGCTGATTCACACAGACATGGAAGAGACATGATAGTCGTTTAAATAAAATCTTCACGTAAAGAAAAGGGGGGACATTCCACAAATCTGTGAATGAGATAGGATCCACCTCACGATCTTCTAAACTCCCATGCTAGATGGTGAGTCTACAACTTTATCTGAACTTTGAACATGCTTTGGCTGATCTAGACAATCTATTCTTAATAGACTAAACTATCAATAGCATCTAGGTTAGAGGCCCTGCTTAGAAACTCTAGGTTACATCAGTTTACATCAGTCATAAGATATTTTAAAATGCCTTGGTGACGATATTATCACTCGCAATCTTACAGGTCTTCTTAATGGCCACATAGCAATTTAAAAATGATCAACTTCTTGTAGTCTCTCGAAAATGAAAAATTGCATGGTTGCGACATCTCTCAAATTAATACTGCCAACTTGATGTATCGCGGGCTTGGAAATAATCATAATGATTGAAATACATATTGTTTAAAACGATAATTTTATCACATGCGAAACGTCATTAATAATTGATTTGTTAATTTAGGCTACTCATCACGACGGCGAGGTCCGAAGTAATTGACGATAGAGGTAGTAAGCGCGGAATAGAACCGGGGCTCCGGGTTTTCTGTTTAAAGGAAAAATAAAAATGGATGCCGGGCTCGGAGTGGTAAGGTGAACCAAGTCGGCAGGATTGCGGCATGGATGGTGGGATGGGGATGGATATTTTGCGATTAAAGCTCAGACCAGCGGTTAATCTCCTAATATCGACAACTTGTAGGCGAATTAGAGCAAGTCACTGCAGCCGTCGGTCGTGTACAGTCATAGAAGAGGAGCTTTTGAGACCAATGATGGTCAATGATGTTACCAACCAGATTCCAGAATCGCTATCTATTATACTAATGCAATGCCCATATACATCCAATCATACACATTTTCCTTACTCTAGTACGTACACTGATAAATGCGGAATTGGCCATCAACGCCTCGAACTAGTAGAAGCCTTGTCGTAACGAACGTCCCATGCAGCTAACTTACGTCCCATGGACTCCTTCGACCTCCCACTTGGTTTTCCGGTGACCAAGAATCTCTCAAGCGGGTCCGTCTCCCTGGTATAGTGGTTGATTATGTTTTGCCTATCCGAGACTTGTTCCGAAGATGGATGGGACGAGCTATCAGTGTTAGTGGAATGGCTGTGGAGACGATGAAAGGAATATATATCACCTTGACTTGCGGGGATAGGATGAGGTATACTCAGGCATGATAGCGGTGTCAGAACGCGGACGTGTCCGCGAAGCTATCTGGTATAAATTGGAAGATAGTAGGTTTGATAATATAATTGACTCGATTCAATAGAGACGAAACGTGGATGTTGTGTGCGTATGCTGTATCTAGCTTGGTATATGTGTATATATATATGTACGTATGTAGATACACACTTGTGTGTAAAACCACGACGATGATCCGGAGAGACGAGTAAAGTATCTTGAGAAGATGGGAAAATATGGGTTTGACGATGTCTACGCAAACATCTACCTTCATGCCATCTTGCAAGACGGAGGCCTGCCTCTGTTTATATTCCCAGAGGTAGATAACCATGATCACGACTATGATTAAACATACCTAGGTACGCCAGGTACATGGGGGGATAAAGGGTGTATTATGCCACGTCGACAGGTGGAAGTAGAAAAAGCTTTAGTTTCAGAGTCAGAGGCTCATCCACCGAAGGATTTCAATATTGAAATTGGGCCGACTTTGGTGAATGAAAATGGGCAGAAATACAAGACACGGAATACTTTTGCGGAGGAGTGGCAAGTTTCGATGGAAATCCCCCGAGATGCATACGAAGGGGGAAAAAAAACTATAGTGACGACCCAATTGAATGTTTGCTGACGAATACTAGGGACCATGGCAAGCATGGAACGGTGAAGACCCTAGGGTCTGTGTCTGGATACCTACCTACCTAGGTACCTTACTAGGTACCTAGGTAATATGCTTGGCTAGACATTGTACTGCATATGTAGGGTGATAACTATGTAGTTACGATATATGTTCGCAAGGCAAAGGTTGGTTTCGTAAGAGACGAGACAAAGCTAATGGGCATCGGCTTAGGTGATCGTAGCATCCACCCTTTACTCAATTGTATCGATAAAACAAATACGCGGGGACCCCCTAAGTCTTAGGCGACAGCTAGATTCTACAATGGGAAATACAGATCTCTTGGGTGGCAAAAAAAGGATATGGAAAAAGTGATCGTTCGGTAGACGGACATACCAGGCAGGGCATACCTGGACACCCAGGTAGATAGTTGCCATTCAACGTAAACTACATGAAATATAAGATATATCATGCCACTAGTTATCCCAGTCTTCCCCGGGGTGAGATGTTTAAAGATTGCCAAGGGAGGCGATGAGGCGGGATGAAGTTCAATGATGTGCAGCGGGGTGCAGCGGGAATGCTAAGCTTAAAGTCGGGCAGCTCGGGACGACTTCTGATCTACTATGTAATGGTGCGCGGGCCTCAGGAAAGAGCTTGGATTGGGCATGGTGTTGGTTCGGAAGGCTTCAAGTCAACAAAAGAAGGGGGGAGAAAGGGGAGAAGTAAAGTGGGGATGCTAGGCTACAATCCAAATGCGATCCATGTTGTCCATGGTTGTCCATGGATGTCCATATGTTAATGGCATTTACCACCCTACCACCTTGTTGTGATCGAGGGTGATGAGTTGTATGTGACTTGTTAGAAGGTGGTGAGTTCTAAAGGTTGCCGTCTTTTTCCTGATTCTAGATTTCTAGGCCGTGGTTATCCGCGACCCATAATGCTCCGAAAACCTGGGAAGGGAAAGGAAGGGAGCAGCCCTAAGTCACCTTAAAAATGATCCATTGAATTATGAAATGGCGGAGAGGGTTTGGGCTGATCGCCCTTTCTACACTTTTATCATTACTTAATACCTCCTTGGTAAGCAACCCCGCTATTATCAGCCTACGCATAGCACAGCTACAGCACAGCTATGGCACAGCCCTAATAACGTTGGAAATTCCCCTCATTCATACTAACCAGCCACAATATAATGATCACAGCCACGAGCTACCGTGGCAGCGTGGTTTATTTGGTCCGGCCGTCTGGCCCGAAACCTGTTTGCTTGTACCATCGTACCTACCATGTCTTTTTCTCATTCCAGGTTCCTCTCTCCCTCATCTCTCTCGTCGTCTTCATCGCCCCCTCCGGGCCTCACCATTTTTTCGGCTCCGACGATTGATTCGTCTTGTATCACTATACTTCTCTTTAGAGTTGAATCTAATTAATTTAACCCCCAGGAATAATCAATATTTTGAGTACTTAGGAGGCAGGTAACAATATATTTTATCTTAACCCTTAACCTCAAATCCTCACACGCGAAATTGGCTTATACCTACTGCTTAAAAAAAAAAAACCCCATTTTGTCGCTAACTGATGTTGATGAGATCATCCATGGGTATCATTGATCTCTTCTGTACCTATTAGTATATGTGCCTCATTCATGTCAATGTTTCAATGGTCTTTTGAATCGCATCCTGGCCTTACTAGGCTTAAAATTAGCCGCTCCTCGTCATAATGGGTGTAAGTGGTAAACACACGGGGTTGCCTCTTACGCTAATGGATCTTTCACAAATGGGGAATCGCTGGGGAATCGACTCCTATGGGATTGACTATCATTGGATCAGAACCTACCTGGGTACCTCATAAGCCCTAGGTTGTTCCATGCCTCCCTCCCACCTAGGACTGCCTACCTGACTGCCTTGTAGGGTCGTGATCTTAGAGGCTTGCTAATTGGTTCAGATCCCCGAATACCCGTAGTTTTCTCACCCGAAGAACAGTGCAGGGGTGCATATAGACCATCCTCGACCACCCTCGGCCACCTGCACTAGCCATTGAACCATTGAACACCCTACCTTATGCGCCGGGTTGGCCATCACTACAAAACCCCCACTGATCCCAATGAGCCGCGAGCCTCGAGCCTCGTTTGCGATGGATCGCTTTTTTCTCTACTGTTGTCTTTCCCTTTTCCGGGAGTGGCTATCTTGTTTATATTTCTCTAGTCATTTGGAGACATCGTAGATCTGTTTCTCCAAGTTCATTTTTATAAACCATTGTCCTAGCCGTCAAAATGAACTCCGCTTCACCTACCACCAGCACTTCGACAAACAGAGGTGGTCGCCCTAAGGATTGGACGGAACCCCGAGCTCGAAGACTAGTACGACTGTATATTTACACGAGGTTACCTTTTGAACTTATATTGAAACTTTTAGAAGACGGCGTTTGGAAGCCTGGGTATGTTTGTCTGCCTTCTGTTGCTACATAAGATCGCATCGCTTACTTTCCGTGTCATAGTAAGGTATGAATGAGAAGCATCTCAATCTCCTGACCCTACCCCCAATCTACTGAATCATTTATCATTATATACTTGTCTCTTTCTTAGAATTTACCTAATACCTTTTATTATCTTACCCCATTTATATCCCATATCTCATTGAGAATGTGCCAAACCTACAAGCACCCAGCCTCCTTCACTTCTTTTGAGGTACTAATATTTGGTTAGGACGCCGCCAACAAGGTCAAGAATACACTTCTTGGGAATGATCCTCGATGGATAAGACCTAAAGATGACGATGACGAGAGACGGCGCATTACGGCTCTTAAGCATAGTCGGCGTGGGACGAAGCTTCACCAACGAACGCACAATACCTACGTTTCTGGATATTATGATGACGACAGCCTGACTCTTTACCAATCGAGTCATCGTTCCTTCGAGCAATCCAGTACAGCTGCCCAATCCAAACATGAGGCAGTTGACCCCACTATCCAAGCTGGCGCCTACATTTCCAATATCGGTTATGAGGGCCATGATACTCATCCATATCCTCCTTGGGTTGCTAATGGCATAGATAGCTCCCGCCAAGGGACTGACCTAACCAACTCTACCGAAACTAGCATGAGCAGTAGCTTTCGCGAGAAGCTCTCTACCGTGTCTCGAGATCAAGCAAAGGGGGCCTGGCGTGTTTTAAAACAGTTCACATTCCCTAAAGATCCAGGTCTGCAACGAGGAACGTCCATTTCACCAGTCGTCTCCCCCGAATCACAATTCCAGTCTACTCATAGGGGCTTCCTTAATCTGGATATATCCGCTATCCATGTCCCATCCAGCGCACGACATGCTGTCCCCGGCGACTTCTTAAATGCGAACTTATTTACCGCAAGGAATTCATGCGAGCCCGGATCTTCATACCATGAAATGGGGACCTGCTGGTGCCGGATTACCGATAATATAGTACCGGCTCAGGCTATATGGCCATTTGATGGCAACCATCTCTCTGTTATCGATATTTATTCCAACAATCTCTATCGAGTAAGTGACGCGTTTGGAAATACGGCATTCCACCACCTTGCTGCTACGGGCGGAGATCGAATTTCTTTCTTTAATCTTATATCCCAAGCATTAGGCCACCGACCTTTACCAGTGCGCGCTAGGAATACAGCTGGACAGACGTTCCTTCATGTTCTCCACCAGTCTTGGTTTGACGAAGAATTACTCTTGGAACAGCTTCTCGGCATACTTAACGATGATCCCGACTTTGACATATTGGCCACGGATGTTTACGGACGCAGTTTTTTCCACTTGCTACAGAATAAGAAACAGGATTCTGCTCGCATTCCCCCTCTTTCACTTGATTGGAACGAACTTAGACGACGAGACGCCTTTGGAGTCAAACCCATGGACCGAACGAAACCCCCCGAGCTTGCTACGGCACAAGTTCAACGCCGTGTTAGCCCCATGAATTCGACGAGTTCGGACAAGGCCGAGGCCCCGCCGATACTCGACATACCATCGGATCGTGGAGATGAATCTCGGATTCGGCCACAAGCTGAGCTTCTCAGGATAGTTGTTGATGCAGTGAAAGTCGACGGCGTCAACTCAACACACCCAAACCCTCGGTCGGAAGATTCGCGCGGACGTAACGCGTTGCATTGCCTTGCAGAGGTCGAGCTAGACGTGGGGCGAGTTCAAGATCCAGTTCACGACACTCAACGACAGAAAAAACGGAAATTCAAGGAAGAAGAAGGAGAATCACGACCCGAGAGCAATAGCGACCATAATAACAAACGGTTAGAGTTCCTGGAAGGAATCATTTTTGCGAACGTTGACGTCAATCACTACGACAGCCAAGGACAAACCCCCTTAATGGCGTTCATCAAATACAGGCCAGAAGACTCTAGGTCGGATAAGGAAAATATGGAGATGACAATCAAGAGACTCTACGACGCCGGTGCCGATTTGGAAAAACGTAACCGTGAAGGGGAAACAGCACTTCACGTTGCCGCCCGCTCAGGCAAGAAAGTCGCTCTGAAGGAACTTCTTCAATTGGGAGCTAACCCGTATGTCCGTGACGCCTGTGGCTTGAGTGTCCTCGCTGCGATCGACGAACTGTTTGTCAATGCTGAAGGCGATGGCATCCTTATCGCACGACTAGAGGCATGTCGAGGCGTCTTTACCAGCGTGGTACAGAGTGCCGCGCAGGAGCCTGCCGTGTTGCAGGAATGGGGAGTAAGGTAACCATCGGCTGGACCGTTACGGTAGCTGACGATTGCTGGTTCGATCGATTCTTAGATATGGGAGATAGTGTATGATCAACCATGGCGGAGTTGGTTTTGATTTCAGTCGTGGACATGGTTTTGGAGTTCGATACCCTTGTATATTTCAGCGAAGGAGTCCCTGGACATTAGAAACCACCCTTGTTAGATCAAGTGTATTATTAGATGGATCAAACACACATAAGCCGACTCAAATGATGACACGTCGTTCATTCCTAGTATACATTATACCAAACAATGTAGGTAACATGTGCTCATGTCACTTGGTTATCACCCTTAGTTCGTCGACTTCCAAGGTGGCAAGTAAAGAGCCTATCTGCTACTTACCTAACATTAAGGTTAGACACTTGAAGCACCTAGGTGAATTAGTCCGGAGAGATGAACAACTACCTCCTAAGCCGCATCGCATGTGATGAAAGGGAAGGCTATGTATGGCGCTAATGATAAATATATAAGGATGTAGAGAAAAGCTAAAGGAAGGGTACATGTTAGTCTGCTATGATAGGTATACCGGTGTTATGATAGGTGTAGGTTCCTTCACAATTTCCTCTTTAGGCATGTGGGGCACTCGATGTATGGCTAGCCATTGGCTCTGACCGAGGAACTATCCCTGGATTTCACCAGCAATGTGCTTTTATTGAACTATAGAGTTCTGCATACCTAGGTAATGAATTTACTCCTACCTATATTGCAGTTTCTTCTACCTTGTGTACTTATCTAGTTCCGTTCAAAGTTTCGAAGTGATGCCTTATCACGAGCATTCATAAGGAAATTAAGGATGCTTACATAACCCCTAGGTACTCACAGACTTAGCCATCTACTCTTCATGACATGCAAGCTGCTATATTTGACGTTGTTGATCACAATATAGCCCATTAAGAATATTTGAAGAAATTTGAATAGTATAGATTACTCAAATTGTCTAACCTGGATACAAAATCTACAGTATCTCTCTCGCCTGGAACATGCGCCAATGCGTCAAGACAATCATGTACGTGAGTTTCTCGAAGACTGTCGTAGTAGGAAGTTGATCAAAGTCCGGCGGTCCGAGTTTTGCGAGGGAATCTTTCACCCTTTTGGTTATTTCGTCCTCTATCTTATGCTGCGTTAATAACATCTTGGTCTCCACTGATTCCTTATTATTGTTCAGAGCACTATCTCGGATGCGCGCTTTTGCTAGATCGAGACGTCGCCGCTCGGTCCTCTCATTTGCGTAGATAGTCATCGGGGGACGTCTCGTCTTGGGAATGTAATAGTTAGGGTTAGCTGGTTTCGAACTTGCTGGCTTGTCTCCTGCTACAGCTTCAGGTTCGGCATTTGCAGGCTCCTGTTCCTCTTGAGCGCCTGCAGGATCTTCGGCTTCTTTGGGCTTTTCTCGCAACTGTTTTTGCAATTCGTTCCAGTCATTTATGTTGCTATATCGCCGTGCCTGATCTACTGCCAGACGGGACTTTCTCTCGGGCCTTGCTCCCCTCTGCGACTTTTGGTCAGCCGCATTCCAGGCCTCCTCGAATAGTATCCAGTCATCAAGGCGATCAATGAGTGCCTGATCCAATCGGTCTTTTGCCACAGGGGGTGTTGAGGACAGCAGTAATTGCATATGGAGAGATCGGAGTAGCTTTAACCCATAAGCGGATATTTTTGCCTGTTTCAGCCTATTCCAGCTAGTATTTGCGCTGGCTTTCTCTCGTATTTCGATTCGTAGAATCCCAATGTGCAAATTCAGTCGGTCCAACATCTCGTCTCGGACCTCTTGTCTCGTAGGAGGTGTCTCTGGCATATAATAATCGTTCCGGTATGATTTTAGTAGGTTACCAAGATCAACCTCATATTTAGTTATAGTTTCCTGTCGGTTAGCGGTTGTGGGCGTGAGGATTGGGTCGCGTGGAGGATTCCAACTCGTCACAACGAACCTCGCGTCATTGTATATGTTGAAAATATCCGCCAGTACGTTGTCCATGGTCATAGTGTAACCCTTCTCAGAGATACGAGGCTTCTTGGCTGCTGGCGCTTCTCCCTCATCAGGCGGCGCAGGCCGTTTATTGGGAATTATTTTTGCTTGTGCCACCCTATCTTGCTCTTCAGCCGTAATACTGCCACCGAGTCTCAACTTGAGATCTAGTATCCCTGGCCGTTGACCTAGCCCATAGCAATATTCATCCGAATTACACGAGAAATCCACATACGTGGGGCGCGTGTTGTCGTTAAATAACTCTACTTGTACTTTATGTGAAGCCGAAAGTAGGCGAAGACTCACGAGGGCCTCTTCGACATAATTAAGTGATCGGGAAACAAGTCTTTGAAAATCTGCGTCATCTGCATCATCTTTCAGGTGCTCTGCACCGAGGTCTTGAAAGCCTTCAAATACATTCTGGAATTTGTCGTAATCCTTTAGATTACCGTCGCTCCAAGCCCGATCAGCCTTAGGTAAGAGACCTATGGCTAGTTTAGTCATGCGTCGGAGATGTATCCCGATGTCCTTATTGAGAGTAATGAACGGCTGTCTAGAGAGGTGGTCGAGATGGCTCCATAATGTGTAGTGGAAGTCGTCGTCTGCGTTTAAGGTTGCAGCATTCTTCTGTACGTATTCGTAGATTTCAGATAAAATGCCCACTCCTTCGATGAAAATATCTGTTTTCACGGCATCCCCCGCAGCTATTCCCCTTGAGACCTCGCGCAATGTTTTTAATAAGGCTGCATAATAATCTAGGAAATACGCTGAAACACTCCGAAAGCCGGCCGCCTCGAAGTCGCCGAAGCTGTCTACTATTGCCGTGTTGAAGTTGGAGAAGCCGTTTACTATTTCCGTGTTGATATTGCTAGTATTGTTGATATCATCAGTCGATTCTAATAGCCCTTCATCTGGAGTAGGTTCAGTAGCCATGGTTGTAATTTTTCGGGAATTTCAATGACGGTGCTTGTTTGAGGTAGGTGGAAGATAGAGTAGGCCTATTGGCGGTTGGTTGTCTCTGCGTGAAGTAGTATTTGATAAATGGAGCTGATAAATGGCAGAAATGCGAATGCCAATGGCCTAGGAAAGAAGCTGGTACGATAATACTGAAAACACACAGATGACAAAGGCCAATTATAGTGAAGGGGGCCATAGTAGATTTTATTCACTTGGTGGTGTTACTGAATCCGTCGTCCTTTGTTTTCCAGCAAGGTATGAATAGGTAGGTAACAATCATATTATTACAAACTGCCGCATTCGGGCCTTGCAATACTGCTGAATACATTCTGGTTGCAGAACCTCACCTAGCATGGATATTTCTCTTGGTTTTTTTCGATCTCCTTTTTGGAATTATTGTTTTTTATTTGATTTTTTTACCGACCTCCTATAGAATTCCACTATATACTATATTAAACAACACAATCTCGCTCATTGGTCATTATTCAATCATATAAGGGGTCGGAATTTAAGTATATTTCTAAGATATATAATGGCTGAAGCCGCCGATATCGATCCTGTTAAGGATCTATTCGAAGTACGACAAACGGAATCGAAAGGGGCTGGCTGTTTCGCAACTAGGGATATAAAAGCCGGGGAGCAAGTTCTTATAGAAAAATGTCTGATATCAGTCGCCGACGTTGGGGGCCAAGAGGACCAATTTCACGACCTTATATCACACTATAGGAACCTCAGTGACTACGACAAGGCGCGATATTTGGAACTGTACGCGTGGGAAAAGCCGGCCAAGATGTCTGCTTTGGAAGAGCTCCTACCCAAGTGGGGAATTTCATTTGCAGAACTTGATTTAATTGCTCGAGTATTCTTAATATGGCAGTCTAATTGCTTCGAAATACAATCTGTCCGATATAATATGGATAGAACACTTTCCAGGCCTGCTAAAGAAGGCCTTTTTATAGAGGCGAGCAGATTCAATCACTCTTGTGACCCGAATATACTTTACAATATGGATCTTATTCCGGGTCATTACGTTGCCGTGGCTTCCCAGCTCATCAAGGCAGGCGACGAGCTGCAAGTTTCCTACATCATACCTTATAAACCAAGAGAAGAACGACAAGCAACCTTGCTAGATGGGTGGGGATTTGCATGTATATGTCCTAAGTGTGCAGGGTGGGATCTGAAATTCGATATTCTAATCAAGCAGGCCCTTGCTGATCAGAAAGGCGCTGCTCCGGATGGGGATGAGGAACCGGAGCCAGAGCTTGTTCTCCGGCGTGTCAAACAGCTTGAAAAGTTACAATGGCTCCCCGAGCTGTTTTTTGCGTAAGTCATGATAAATCTAACGAGCAAGCTCAAAATACTGATAATAAATACTGACATTTCGAAAAGGTACCTAAATGCGGCCGACTATCATGACGACATGTGGTTTAAATTTCGAGACGCGGATGACTATGAAGGAGCCAGAGCAGTGCTTACCACGGTTCAGGGTTTCGTGAACAAAGCGTTCAATTTAGCACAACAAATTTGGTCAGACACCAATCTCATGGTGGCTTATGCCGATTCGGAGGTAAGGCGTATTAATCGTCGCATAGCAGCTCAGGAAGGCGAAGATATATAGACCTAGGTTAAAGCTGAAGGTGAGGACTGCATATATATTAGGGATAGAGAAGTGTATTTTAGCGAAGAAACTAGGCTGCTATTAAATCTATATCAAGGGACTATTATTTCCGAGTATAGCTGATCGGATCTTGGTATTATTACATACCTAAGCTACCTAGGTAGGCAGGTTAGGTAGAGATTGGTGTATTAAAGTAGGGCTTCCTATATTACTTAGAAAAACGAAGTGTATATATCACAGGCTCATATATCATACCATTCATTTATCATGACCAGAACCGAATGTAGGTAACTACCTAGGTAAGTAATAGGTATGGGTATGTATGATTACTTAAAGGTAGGTAATTAATCTCAGGTTAATAGGTGCTTAGGTTATATGTTTTCACGCATCTATAGTCTTCATGTATAACATTAATAACAAAACGACAAACACTTTATATAGCTTTAAAGACAGTTAAATGCTAAGTACCTACCTCAGGTATGTTATATAACTTATATGACTTAAAGTGACAGGATCCGATAATAGCTGCTCCAGGCTTTCGCTTTGCACTTTATTCTTATAACTCATCAACCATTTAATCTAAGGTTAGTCGTTTTGATATTGCAGATTCAAGTATCTAAGCTCTTCGCATATATACTCCTCGACTTTAGTTTTCCACCGTATTGGCAGAAGGTAATGCATGTCATAGCTCTAATCTTTAAGATCGGACAATAGGTAGTCTATTAAATACACAATCTTCTGTTAGCACATCTTGGAAAACAGAAGCTTAACTCGACGTACCCAACTCGGGAAAATAGTGGGATCCTGATCCGATATGTCTCGGCTTCCTGCAGGCTATTGTCATAAATGCGGCACGGAACGAGAACAATGGAAGACAAGGGGGGGGGTGATGAATGCCGCCACTAAGTAGCAGAGTGGACAGCCCCGAGGTCGAGTTTCACAGTACTACATAGTACGTACACTACCTACTTAGGTAGGTACACAATGAAGATAGTAAGCCGTCATTACCGATAATCCAACCGAGAATAATGGTCAAACCCATGGATGCACACCTAGGTACGTATTTTTATCATGTAATGTGTAATGTGTAACGGGAAGCTAGTTAATACTGTAGGTTATGCCTGCGCAGAGATCGTGACAGCTAAGGATTATGTAAGATGGGATGGGATGAAATATTGGGAAATGTAAGGCGGAGATCATCTAGGCTAACCTGCATAAAACATAGGTTAAAAATTAAAATGGACAACCATGTTGGAAACATTTTCTGTTCTTTCTTTTCTTGAACTTTTCTTGAACATCTAGTCAGGTAAGTTGCGTCCGATCCTTTTTCTTTTACACAGTAATTGCCAACACAAGATCTTAATCTTAGATGTCGCATCGACCGGCCGTTTCCCAAATGGTAATCGTGTCTCTTGTCATGCCAGATCACATCCCGTAGTTTTAAGTTAAGTTCTCCGCCCAGCTTTACATGTGAATGGGCAGCCCTGCGAGGCTTTCCCACTATGGTCTGTGCGCATATGTATGTAGGTAAGTAGCGATGCTTGGAAGGGGGGGAAGGGTTCCAAGGTTCCCGCTTTCCGCTTGGTACAAATGCTAGGTACCTAGTAGATCCAGGTACCCAGGTACCTAGAACAATAAAAAGAGACGGGAGCCAATTATAAACTGGACGGACTGTCCCTTTTCCCAAGACCTCCTAACATTCCTAGGCACATTAGAAAAAGATAGCGGGCAGTTATATGGATCATTCAATTCCCATAGACACTTAAAAATAATATTATGGGGATTTAATTTCTTAATTTCTTAATTCCGTACTTATATTTTTGTTTTATTTGAATTTTCAATTTTAATCGGGTTATTCGCTCCTCTCCTTACCTTGCCGCAACAAATACAGCTACCTACCACCACAGTCACACCTTAACCCCTTTTACCGTGTGTATCTATCTCCAATACTGTCGATTCACACGGATCAGTGCACGGTCTCGGCCTGTGCCGGACAGCCGGGTTAGCGCGTTGTCTTGTGTGCCGGAAAACCGATCAGGTCCAGGGAAATTCTTCAACCGTCATACTTGGCACTCAGGAAACGGTCGCATTAGATGATCGACCCTTTCACATCATTCTGTCTTTCAAAGGAGAAGTCGGGCTGAAGATGACGAGCCCTTCATTCATTCCATGATTGAACACTTCTTTCATTTCCCCTTCCAGCTATTCGGCTACGCTGTTCACCACCCGCATGATGAATAGTACTTCTCGCGGCTTCGAGCTCACCAGCAACAGAATCATTAGGCGCGCCGCCCTGGTCGAGCAGAGGGATAGCCGCTACCATGCGCCGCCACGGATAGAGAGGATCGGGGAGGCAGGGCTGGACTCGCTGCCGCTTGAACTCCAGTACCTCATCATTTCGCATCTAGACTTATCCAGCATGATCACACTGCGGAATACATATCCGCTGTACCGTCAAGTCATCACGGCTGACGTCGTCCGCAAGCAGTTCACTTCTGAGGCCGGTCGCCTCGACCCCATCCTTAAGAGCTGCTGCACTGAGTGTCTATGTATGCCGGGAGATGACCGTCTGATTGTGGATACGACGCGTCCAGACCACACGTGGCGGTCAATCTGTTTTCGATGTTGGCGAGATCGCTTAAATACCGAGAACCAACGTAAGCATTGGCCAGTGGTGGAGATGGTCAACGGCGACTATGGCTACATATGCCAATTCTGCACCTGGCCGGTTCACAGCGGCGCCTCGAATAGCAGGATCAAAGAGATGCATGCTCCTTGCAGGGTCAGGAGGCTCGTCGTTGTCATATCGTGGCTGATCATGGCCATCATACAATTCGGGCTTGGGATGCTAGCTGCCGTGCTAGCCTGGACTATGTACCGGAACTCGTCAACGATTTTGATACCTGCAAGCGTACGGGTTCCTTCAATCCTCTTACTTCTACTCACGTCGGCATTCTGACGATGCGGCTTTTTTTTTAGATCGACTTCGGCCTGGCGGTGGTAGCTTTAGGTATTTTTGTGGTACGTGTTGGTACCACAAATGAGCTCACATACACCCGTGCGCTCGCAGCAGAGCTAGTTATCACCTTTATTCGCATCCCCCCGGTTACTTACACCGCGCGCGAAACCGTTATATCCGAGAACACCCAAGGTGGTCCGCTCCCCAAGTTCGGTTTCGGAGTCTTTTTAATAAACTTGTAAGTCTATTTTCTCGTCACTTCTCACTTGTGTCATAGTGGTTGTGATGCTGATGCTGTTTCGCCAACAGGGTATTCCGTCTGCTAGACGTGGTCGGTTATACGTTACTGAACTGCGGCTACGATCCACGGAGTATCTTTCTAGGGGGGCTGCCTTTAAAGAAGAAGCTATTGTACGGCTTCTGCACGTTCATGGTATGGTTTGCGTTTATACCATTCTGAAATAGTTGTAATGAACGACGTAAGCCTCCGGCTCGTCACATCAGTAATAGCGGCCACCGAGCCCACAGTGTTGGCAGTTCAGCTGTCGACCACAATAGCGTGTCTTTTTTATACCATCTTCATCAATGTCATAGGTAGCATATCCTTATAGGATAATTGATCCGACAACTACAATTTACTACTGGATAACATAGATGGCAGTGCACCGTATAGGTTATATTCTTAGTCCGTCGACTAATCGCGTCAGCCTAACAGTTACGAGTCCTAACGTCAAGCAATTTTACCCGATATCCTTCTTGTAAGAGCTATGGAATGTTATAGGTCACGTGAGAATATCATGATGCATATTATTTAAGTCTACACATGTATACTTGGAAATTTTCTTTCTACCCACTTCAAGTGGGCAAATCTTTCCATGATAATCAGATCCGTCTACCGTTGTAGGATACCTTCAGCCACCTCGAAAGTTATCGTATCATTCTTAAGCACGACGGTACTCTCGTTTACTCATCATACACGATATGATAGTCTTCGGAAGACCAGGCGGTCTAGAGTGAACTCTAAGTAGTAAGACTGTAGATTTGAAACTATCTAGGTAGTTAAAGTATGGCTAATGCTACCTGTATGACTACCTGTGAAATCAAGCAATATGAGTTTGTGTGTGAAACAAATCTACCACCAGCTGTATACATACATATCGACGCTAGACAGTAGAAATCATAGTTGAGAGGAAATGCGTAACATAAGATTTGCACTAAAACAACTATAGTCCCTCCTGATCATTTGGCAAAACTCATAGTTGAGTGCCTAAAAGCTCAGTTCGCCGGGGCTGCTTGTTGTACGAGAAAAGCTGCCCCGCCCTCATCGTCACAAATGTAAAGCTATTATATCTAGGTACCTTTAATATAAACTTAATTAGAAAGTTACATGTGGGTCTATATTCGCGTATATGAGCGGTGATAGGAGATTTGGGATTTGGGATTTGGTAAAGTAATATTACTCACCGGGAAATACCAACACACGCCATGAGCAGCTCATCTGAAGGTCAAATTCCCTCTTCAATACCTAGGTAGGTACACATATGTGCTAGCTGATCCATGCAGCGTTATCCAGCAGAGATGCCTTTCACATCCAAGGATCGTTGATACTGCGTGTCCTAAAGTGGCCTTTGAGGTTTTCTCGCGCTCATACTTATCCAAGGTAGGTATTTAGGCCAAGCCCTCTAACCTACGTGCTTCGTCTAGCTATTATACTGATTGTATGTGTCTTGACATATGAGTGGGTGCCGGTAACGATATACAAGGAGCAACTGGCATTCCTCGGAGACCAGGCGTCATTTGGGCCACCACGACGAAATGGTCAGCGATACCATTCCTCGTCGTTCGCTATGAGCGTCCAGGCAATATATATACCATTCTATGATATAGTATCAGTTACGAAGTTTATAATATACTTGATATTAACATGACCTACCTTGCTGTAGTTTCAGGTATTGTAATCACTATACCTGGATACTTCGAGACCTCGCGGCGAAATCACTGTCATACGGTCTCTATGTTGAGATGCAACGGGTAGCTGGGAAAGAATGATGCTCCACCCACCACACTGAAATACTTCTTGCCTTGCATCTTCTGTACTATACTAGGTACCTAGGTAGTTAAATATTTCCTTAGATTAGGCATCTACGATAGCTCGTAGATGTGATGTCTTCGTTAAGCTACCTTTAGAAGTGTTCTTTCGAGCCAGGATTTGTCTGGTATTCTGTTCATTAAATTTGATTCGCCAGCCGATCCGCTATTGAGATAAAGGCTTGTAGACGTTTATTCCAGGGTCGAATCCAGTCGAACCATTGTGGCGGGGGCGAGTTAGTGGTGAACCATTATCTCATCTGCATCCAGTGCCCAATTATTTTCTTTAGAGTCATCTCGGATTGACATTGGGCGTTAGATGAGTAGGTAAATAGATTGATGATATATGAAGCACCCGCACGGTGCTTCTGGTAAGGTAATCACTCTTTACCTTGACATCTTCATGTTCTGAATCTTGTGAGTCTAAGTCGTAAAGTGATGTGTCTTCATCGGATACACATTGAGCCTTGAGCTATTTGTCGAAGTATTTCAAGTGAAAGATAAAAGCTGAAGCAGACTGTAACTGCGCTGAGGCCTGATATGGCACAATATCAACCAGCCTGGAGGTTGTTGTTCTGTACCTCCTAAGACCAATGAATGATATCTTTCACGCCGTAACTGGTGGTGGTGATGACACATAGGTGAAGAAAAGGAGAAAAGGAAGAAATATCAGCCATTTATACATGGAAAGGATTTATACTTTGCTTCTCTACCTGCCTGCATAACAGGTACCTAGGTAGGTACACATAGGTGGTGTGCATTGTGATCTCCTTGCCATGGTACTTACTAGGGAGTTGTTACCACGAGGGAATAATATATTTAGGTTTCGATCTAGTATATCTTGCTCTCGGCCGCTAATATCCTGCCTAACCCTAAAGGTTAAAGGGAACCTAAAATACCTAGGTACGCATTGTATCGAATTTAATATATACCTCATATGTACCGGCGTTCTTTCTCTCTATCATTTGTAACTAAGTCTATTTCTTCAATCTTGCGTCACTCCAGACTTCCATTAACCTCGCTGCCCGTAGGGCGATATCCTTCGCTTCCTCAGTTGTCGCATTTTCTGCCTCTTCTGCGAATCTCTTTGTCCAAAATTGCCATCTCTCTAGTCTCAGTCCGGATTCGCCGGAGAAGAGTGATCCGCCCCTGAGTACGCGACGAAGTTCGTCGTTGAGTATCGGTTCCGGATTGGCGGCTAATGCTTCGACTAGAATCGGACCTGAGTACTCGATATACATCGCTGCTGTCGCCAGGTCTCTGTCAATCGTACTATCATTTGCCGGTGTCTTTTTCTCTTCTAATGCTTGGCGCAGCATCCATATGGGCTGATTATCAAAATGAACCACTCCAGCACCCATCAACTTGGCAGAGAAGGCATGAAATCGTATCCAGGCCTGATCAATCTGCGCTTGTTCTTCTTTGATATCTGAATGATGAGGGCCGTTTAGATGCTCTCTGAAGGTAGCACCTAGGACGGGAAGATCTGTCCAGAGACGGGACTTGCAATTGAATCAGCCCCAACGCCTAACACCAAGTATAGTTGATAGGAATAAATTTATGCTAACTTACCTCCCATACCATAATTTCAGTGCTGGGCAACAGCGTAAGTTCCCTCATAACCTTCACTAGCTTATCCTGCGCGGGGTGGTCGTGCGGGATTTGCTCTGCGATTCTTATGATGCTTCCCCACAGCCCGAAAAAGAACCCATCCTCCAAGGTTTTCTTGCCGTCGCTCGGTTGCGGTGCAAGTTTAGATATGGCGATGGCCGTTTGTACGGCGGAAACGGAGTTTCTTAATTGGAAATAGTCTTTGAAGATGTTGAAGACGGCCTGGTCTACAAGCTCCTTGCCTTTTGAATCCTTCTGCCGCAATTCAATTTCTTCGGCCATGGTTCGGTGATGAGGTTGATAATATCGGTTCGGGGGTCGTTTGGGTCCTAGAGATTCTTGTTTGTAGTACGTCAATTTGGTTCCAAGATTTGGAACTGCGAAAGTCCGATTTGATAAAACCGCAGATGCACAGATATACGTCATTAGCCCACCTATTAAATCAATTATTAGTATCTCCTGACTCTAGCCCAAAAGAGAAGGTGAGGGCATTCCACTTTGGCTCAGCTTCTGCATACGGTTTGTCATATGTAACTTAACAAATGCCACTGATTCCGAGAGCCTCGAATGCCTTTGCTCAATTGTATTAACTCAGGTACTTAATATATTGTTGCCCTTCATTCGTAAAAATTGCTCTAGAAAAGAGGCAGACCGGTGTCACAGGAAACAAGAAGATAGGGGTTAAATTTTGCAATATTACTCCTATGTTACAGAATGCACCAATATACAAAATCCTACCTAATGACCTTATATTCTAGTCCTACAATGCAACATCCTACAATGCAACATCCTACAATGCAACATCCTACAATGGTTAATGCTGTATCCGCCTATAAGATGCAATCCCGCCCACAAACCACGCTGAAGATGCAATAGTCATAAAACCAGCTCGTACTACATAAATCGTTATACCTCCATGCTTATCAGTAAATGGTGATAAGATGTAAATGCTAAAAGAAAGCGCTTGCAGAAATATCAAGAAGAAGAAAAGTAACAAAATCGAAAATGCCCTCCACTGTCTACAGGTTCTGCTTCGGTGCCGTGTCCAATACGATAGAACTTAGAATCGTGGCCATGCGCGTGCGAGACTCATCTTCGGTGAGTGGGGTTGGAGATTGGGGAGGTCTTAGGTGTCGATCCTCGGCGTGGAGGTGAGGGTTTAGAAATCGTTGCAAGTTGTAGCCGACATCAACAGGGACATTGATCTTTGGTCTCTGGACCACATCAGGCGCGACGTCTTCTTGACTGCAGAAATGGGCGTCGTTAGCGGTGATGGATAAGGGCGAACAGGTACTAAAATTGTTCTGTCTAGCGCATTTAAGAAACCGTTAGCACTCACTTTAAATACTGAACAGCACGTGCTGAACCGTCAGCTTGGTCATTATTTTCCATCTCGAAACACCCAATCAGGGGAGTTCAAGGAGTTAATTGAGTTTTCCAGCGGTTTGGTTTTGGCCTCGTTTAGTGCTCGGCTGCATCCGCTAGCAGGGTAGGAAGGTTGTATGGCCCCTGCGTGAATGACTGTGGGGTACTTAAGATGGAGGATGGGATGTACAAAATAGCCCTAATAATAAACACAGTACGGATGTAAGGGGAGACTTCGTGTTTGGTGAAGCTTTTCCCACAACTAAAACAAATATAACACACAAGAACAGGAACAAGAACGAAATAATTAGCAAGAACGACACGATCGATTCAGCAGCCTCAACTCAAAAGGGTGTTGATCGACATAACAATAGTTGAACCTGCTGATCAAGGGCAACTTTGGAGGGCTAAACCATGGTTTATGTAAAGAATCCCTTAGGCACGAAATAGAATACCACTTCAGCTGTCGAGTTTAACAGCGTATACGCCTCGTGGTGTTTTTACAATCCAAATTACGTCCGTTAAATCCCAACCCCCACGGCGCAAGACCAGAAAGGACTGAGAGCCGTAGTTCGCCAAGGGAGAACGCCTTCCCCTGACGTATGTCCTCGGGGGATTATATGATGTCATCGTGATATTAACTGGCCCATCTACGCCGGGGAGACTAGGCGTAGAGAATGAAGATTCGCGGGTAGCTATGAATGGTCGAAAGCTTGAGGCTGATGCGCTATCGAGGCTTCCGCTCAGGGTCCAGATTCAGAGATACTCTAGCCCCCACAGGCGATGCTGATCCCATTCCTCTTTAGAGAGGTAAATCGGCAACCTAATTCGGCCAATTCACAATTATGGTCTGATTTTTTTTCTCCCTCCTTCGAAATATATCTAACAGTCCGACTAGGAGGAGCGAGTTTCTGTGTGTGAGAAAGGCCGATCGGGAAAACTTGGAACCCAATTCTCATGAATAACATCACAACCCGGCATCTTCCCCCTCAAGCGACTAGCGGCTCACTCCTCGTGACCGCAATCCCAGGACGATCATGTCCTCTTCTTAACTAGATTATTGATTCAATACAGGTATGCCTAGCACTATGAGATGTGAATATTTCGTCAGGATCTATAGCAACCACGCTTCACCGTGATCACTTGGTCGCCTTCCTACCTATAGCAGACCCCCACAACACACAACACGACGAGCTATTCGGAGAATAGAGGCTCACCGAACGACAATGACGTTGAACTATTTGAAAATGCATACCACATCAACATTATACCCCAGGGACATGACGTAGATGTAAGCCACGACTAGGTATGAAGCTAAATATTGAACTAGGTGGTGAGGGAACCTGTTGGCTGACATTGGATTGTGCTCTACCGGACGATGTTCAGCTCTCAAATCTAGAACTCTAACATTATGCGAGAGTAGCATCGTAGGCTGAAAAGAAACACCCAATAGAAGAAGATTGCAGAGTCTAAACTTCTCAAGTTTCAATGAGACACAGAATCCGTAAAATAATTTTAAAATAAAATAAGATAAAATACAACTTCCTCTTCCTCTTAGCTACACCACTTTACCTAAGCTACGTCATCGGTCGACTTGCGCGAGTGCGGAACCACAGCCCCTGGACCCTGGTGACTAGCGCATAGCATAGCGTATAGCATATGCAGGGTAACAAGACCCCTAAATCCGTAGGATGGGGAAAAGAGCCTAAGCAGGCATTCAATGATGGATTTCTCGAAAATCCCGATGCTCCGCGATCGCAATAAAACACCATAGTAGGTAGGTAGTGTAGATAGTATAGATAGCGTATGTAGACGCAGAACATTCGATGTGGGCTCATATTCCTCCGGCTAACGCTCCGATGCACTGCTCCAAACCAATCAGCTGCGATGGCGCACATCAATGCCTGTATGTATGCTACCTAGGTAGGTAGGTATGTATATACATAGGTACACTAAGGTAAAGGCAGAAGGGTGAAAAAGTAGCAATTCAGGCAGATCGTAAGGCGGACGGTACTAGCTACCACATTGGTTGCCTTTTAGGATCTGCAGTTCGCCCACTGAAAATAAGGTACCCACCCTAGGAGGTAGGTAGGCAAACAGCTGAGGTTAGTTGGCAGGTTGGGTCGCTTATCCGGCTGTCCGGGTAGGTAGGTACCTAGGCATAATACCCAAGTTGGTGCCGAATCTTGGAGAGAAGGTAAAGGGGAGAAGGAGGAGAGACGAGGAAGAGCAGGGGGGCACATGGCCTGCAAGGAAGTTACACAGATCTGCACCTGGGTCTAGATCGTTCGCATTGATTGGTGTGGTGCCACAATACACACCCAGGACCGGGGTGCCCATCCATGACCCGGGAGCCAGTTACCTAGACCTATTGGATTGCCCTTTTCATAGCTGCCCTTTTCAACACCATCGCTCGCTACCTAATGGATATGAGGTAAGTACGTTGCGGAATGCACATACACTCTCCCAAGATACCTAATACATCTCTAGGTAGGTACCTATTACTTCAATCACGCAATTTCAGCCTTGGGAGATTTTAAATTTTCAACATGGCCTCATTCTGATGTCAATGTGCATCCGAGTCGCTTACCCAGACTGCTCGGTAAATAAGGAAAGAAGGAATCATACGCCGCGTGACTCGAAGCGTTGCGTCATTAGAATATCCAAGTATGTGTCTACGGGTTTTATAGTACCGGGACACACGACATGACGATTAAGGCATCCATCCTCCTATTCTCTATCACATCTTATTGCTACGTACGTACAACTCAGTGCGCGGCCAACCCCCTTTTCGACGGGAACCACCTTTGGGATTTATCGTGACAACGGATCATTTCCCCATTTCCTTTGGGGGAGTTCAAAGGGTACCGAATGTCCAGGAACTCTCCCACGAGTACGTCTCGCCCGGTCCGGTAATCTGCTTCTCGAGACGCCCCCATTCAGGGCTTCATCCATGTCATGTCAGCTCTCATATTATACAGGTCGGTGCCTACTATTTCTCCTTCGGGTGCTAGGAGATCTTAAGGCATCTCAGAAGGAAGAAAATGTCACAGAAAGGGGGATATTCTTACTGGTTAATACCGTCGACATAATCTTGTGCCTCTATAGCGAGACAAGAACTCCTGACTACCTTGCGGTTATCCTCAGTACCCTGCGTGCTCTTCAAGTCGGCAGTCCCGTCCATCCAGTTGCACGAGTAGACGACGACTCCGGGCTGGTCGGTACGCAGATCAGCCGTGATGCCGGAAAAGGCGCTAGCCAGCTGGACGACGGCGGCATCCTTAGGCGCATCGTCGACGAGGAAGTAGCCGTTATAGCCCTCGCAGGCGCCGCCGCCGCCGCAGTTCCCGGCAAACTTGGAGTCACCCCGCGCATGACCTAAGAACAGGCCGGGACGGCTCGCAAAATCATTGATGCTGTTGGGTTCCGCTGTGCCGATCTTGCCCGTGGGCAACGCACCATCGTCCGCGACCAGGTACCGCTTCGAGTAAGGCATGTACAGCGTGTGGTTCCAGATCTTTATCGTGTCGGGGTTCTTGTACGCATCCAGGTTAAAGTAGGTATGATGGGTAAGCATGAGTGCTTTACCGCTCAAGACTTTAGGTCAGCAAGCTAGGTCCCTAGGTGTTTCTTCATCAAGGAAACGTACGGGTCTTGGCTTCGGGCGACGTCGCCTCCATCGAGATCTTCCACGTGTTTTTGCTAACGCTGTATGTCACCTGACTCTCGACGAGGCCTAGCATTCCTTGGGACGAGTTTGATGCATCCCGGACGGTGAAGGTGATGGAGTCCTCGGTAGCGGCGCTGACATTCCACACGCGATACGACCAATTGTTCGTGCCGCAGTGCAACGTGTTGCTTCCATCATTCAGCTGCGTGGTGTATGTCGTGTTGTCGATCGAATACTTGCCCTTTCCGATGCGGTTCACATAACGGCCGGGGATGCTGTTGTACACGGGGTGCCCTGGGTCCTCAGCTAGAACCAGAAGGTCAGTTTCAATGGTCTTCCCGCCAAAAAAATTGTACGGATTATGCGAAAGGCTCATTCACGATAGTATTTTATGTCATCGTATCCGAGTACCACATCGACATCCTCTCCGTTTTTATCCTTGACGAATAGGTTAGTGAGCGTAGCTCCGTACGCAATGAACTAAAATGAGTAAGCGTTAGCGCGTTCATCTGCCTCCTTTTCGAGGCTTCACCGCCGAACCTTTGCTGTTATTTTTGACGAGGATATGGTATATTTTCCGTCGTCCCCAGGACTCGGAGCTTGAGCGACGATAGAGGTCGCTGCCGCCAAGACCGGGAGAGCTACTACAGAGCACCGCATCTTTTCAATTGGTTCCCGCTTAGTAGGTAAGTATCACAGATTCAGCTTCAAAGGGATAGAAAAGAACCAGATAAAAGGCACACACACACGAGACACCCCCTCAAGAAGGAAGAGACACTTGGCTTATTACTACCACAACCCCAATATTACGAAGTAGCCCTTTCTCCTCAATGCTCCCTTAAATAGCTACAGCGGGGAAAGGGCACTACGCTGACTGACCGCCCTTAGTATCAAGACTGCGTATGGAAGCAGAGCACTATTGAGTCGTACTATACCGAGAGAGGCGATTCGGGATTAGTCTGGGGTGCATGGTGGAAGTATAGGGGTAAATAGCCTGATATGGCAACATCCAGTAATCTCAAAAATTTCCCCGGTTTCCCCTTACGGGAATGGTTAGAACAACACTCAGCAGATTCGGGGTAAATTCAACCTTAAATAGTATTATGTAGGTTCGGCGGCTCAAACGTTCTCGCCATTGAGCCATAGAGGTTTTCCTTAGGCGACTCGGCTTAGCCGGCTCAGAAGCAGAAGGGTATTCATATAAGTTCATATGCGCCGTGGAGCTTCCAAAGAGCTTGACGGCACTCAAAAGCTAGGTCAGCTTTGGTCTTTCAATCACAACATTCGGAATGGGTGGGTAGCAATTTCTTTTACTTGGATTATACCCGATCTTACACATTGATGCTGTTTATAATTTACAGCAAGATGTTTTCTACTAATGGCAAATTACTTAGGTTTAAATTGTATTTACTACAAGCCTCCATGGATGATACTTAACTAGTGATTGGTAACGGTATAACTTAGATACTATTGAATGTACGTAAGGTATCCAATATTATATGATAACCATTAATACCTTTTAGCGATCGTGTATCTTGCTTATACTATCCATGGATGGATGTATGTATTTTGATGCTTACCTTGGTAACCACGTAGTAATAGGGTAAACTCATTAAGAGCCGAATAGCATTTCCTTGTTTAACCCCTTTTTATTTGTTAGTATTCATCACTCTAGGTAAACTCGAACAAAGAGAGTAAAGGTAAGCCAAATTCAACTTTCTTACTAGTAAAATGTATCTCTTTTACTACAATCTGGCTTATTCTTGCCTGGAATGTTACATTCTATTTCTAGATAAAGAATATTAAATGCTTCCGGTCATCGATATTTGTTCCAAACCAGCCGGTAGGTTACATGATAAATTTAAATAGATACCTATTCCTCGTTATAAGGCTTATACTTTTCACTGTAGGTAGATTCCATATTTTACAATCATTTTGAGCAGACATTTAACGAGGTTACATATTTCATACGCCTTCTTTCGACGAAGACCTAAAGTACCATAATTACCAAATTATTGAATAAACAAATACAAACGCTCCAAATGGCCGGGAAATCAGAGACATTCGATTCGGAGGATGTAGAGATTACCAACAAGGAAATCCAAAGATTACATGAGCGAATTTATCATTTAGAGCACTTCATCTTCGATTTTAAACACCCATTAATGAATGAAACCACTGGGGATGAGGTTGAAAAAGTGAGTTAAGCGCCCTATTGCTTCTGGTGTTTTTTACTCATAGACTATTTCAAGAAATACACTCCCTTGTATTATGCCGCTATAGCTGTCGCTGAAAAATGGTTAGAGCCTTATTTTAAGGATAGTGCACGTTGGGCGAAGGTTGTGGACAACGCACGACGTAATGGCAGTGCTTCCAATTTGGTTGATTGGATCGTTCGTGTCCCTGAGATTGCCAGGCTCACTCGCTATGCCGACTCAGAAGTGGAGGTGGCAGCGGCGGTTATCATGCGGTGGCTACACGTTAAGGTCTTCCCTCCAGGTTTATGCAGAATATTCCCAGCCATCGACGATGCATTCTTGCAGCTTGAAAAAACCTTGTTAGAGAGAGTCAAACCGGAACCGGAAAGCATGGATATCCTGCGGTGGCGTCACTTTACATATTCCGGTGTAATAGCCCACCCGAAATATCATGAGGCACGTGCTGTCAGAGAGCAAGACTTGACGAAGGAACTTGAGTCACTCTTTGCCTTCTTACGCCCAAGCGCCGACTATGACATGACCACAGAGTTGCTCAATGAAGTCATCAGACCATCAGTCCGCCTTCAGGAGCGGCTAGTCACTGGAACATTTTGGATCTCCTTTGAGTTCCCTCGATTCCCTCATGTAGACTCGCACGGCACATATGCTTCGAATCTATTTGACATGCCAACGAGAATTAGTCTTTCTGACATTAGTAACAATTTCAGAGGGATTTTTCTTAATAGAGTCACTCGCGAGGAGGCAATTGCGAACCTGGAGCCAATTTGCTCCGTATCACCCTATGTCATGTGGGTGAATCCGGAGGAGGATGGACGGATGGACAGGCCCGTACATCCAGTTTATCGTTGCAAGTCAGATATAAGGGTCGTTTGGGGAGACCGATCATGGAGACAAAAATATTTTCAGGAGCAGGAACCTTCCTTGTGGTCTAAACTATTAACGTGACTACAGCATATAAACGGCAAAGGTCAAGGCAGGAAACTAGAAAGAGATATAAGTGGAGTCTTCGATGGATGAACAGAAGCATTACGCATGCAAATGTCAACTCTTTATATATACTCGAGGGGCCTAGCCAAGAGAACATTGTATTTTAATCTAGGTACCTAGGTACCTAGATGATTATGCGGTATTAATTTTTATCCTTCACAAAAGTGGCGTATATTATGAAGCACTATTAAATATTCTCATGATCTCTGAAGTTAATAAATACATCCTTTGCGTTATTTTACTACGTTATAAAATCATATAATTCCATCCTAAGGTTTAGTTACTCCAATTTCAATATTCCTAACCCGCGAGGCGGAAAAGCTGCGAGTCATTTATTTACGTTCGTAAATTCAATAAAATTCATATAATTCTAAGGACACCTTTACGAACTTTAACCATGTCGATGTAACAGATACCTAGATAACATACATCCGGAGGACGTAAACGAAATCATCATCATCATAGAAGGGAACTCTACACTAGTGTAGTTATGGAGGAAATAGGTTCCATCTGTACCATACGTTAGCCTAAACAAGGAACGTTAAATCACTTCAAAGCATATCGCACACCGAAGAAACTGACAGATCTTAATAAAACATATTTAAACTGTAATTTGTTACCGCAAAACTAAAATAAGAGGTACCCAATGCTTTTAAAGGTTTCTCGACGCATGTCTAAAGAAACCGTGGGAATTCTAAATATAGATATCTCTCTCCAATCTCAACGTTACGGCCCATTAGGTCGGTACACGCTAATTTAATCACCTACCCCTACCCACTTAGATCCACCTAGAAATATGTCGTATCTTGGTACCTACCGGCAGTATGTATATTATATAATGCATATTTCTGCCAGGATAACACCGATATTTAAGCTTCTTTGCCCTTGTTATTGGTGCCCCATCGTGTGAATGAAGTTTGACAGTATATCCTCCTGCTCGTTTACAATCAAGGTTAACGTCAAAGGTAAACTTAGAACAAGATACTAAAGCATTAAGCCCGAGATAATAAACAGTAAAATGAGTACTAAATCATAACGATCGATCGAATATGATGATATTACAACACACGAGACAGAATTGCCAAGGTAGACTTGAATATACATAAACTGTATATATCTACCTAGGTACCTAGGTAATCAAAATATCTCATATCTAATATCTGCTTAACACTGCACGGAGGAGATACACTGCAGTAATTAAAGGTAAAATCATCCATCATCTTTGGCTACGAACAGACGGTACCTGCTGATATACACAAAAGAGCTAAAAAATAACTAATCCACCACATCTTTTCCTCACATCACTGACTGCGTACCATAGAAAGTGTCTTCATACCTGACCGACAAACTACCGATACGAGTCCTTTTTCTCGGAGGGAAAATTAAGGCGGAGTCAGAAGACCGCAAGAAAATTGAAGGAAATGCAAAGAGCGAAAATCCGAGGAAACTCTTCATAGAGTAAAACGCCGTACACGTCCACAAAACAGATGAGCCAAGAGGTATAAACAAAGCTCCATATGCACAAGTATTGGAGACAAAAGATATAGGGACGAACTTTGCCCCTTGAACAAAGTACCTTCCACAGGTAGAAAATGTCGAGTCGTGTCACTACCGACTCGATACGCTGGATGCACCAAGTGAACAACGAATCAAACTCTAGCGGGTGCCGCCAAGAGCACTGATCCTAGCACCAGATGGACGGTGAATGAGACTCTCGGCATGTTTACCAATAAGGCCCGGCTCCTGAGACATTGTCTCGTTCTCACTCCGCTCAGCCAAGTCATCTTCGTCATCCTCCACAATCTTGGTGGGAATATCATTGTGGATGCTGTACTGCTGACTAGCCCGCTCAGGGGTGGTCATGGTCGATGCCATTGACATTGCTGTACTGCTGCGGTTGGGGATTAAATCCGGAGTGGGGGGGATAGACGATGCGCGTCCAGATGGGTGGAGCATACTATCATCGCCGACCTCAGACGTGGCTGTCGAGCGGCCATCGTCACTAGGGGTCATGGACATGTTGCTTGCCCGACGGTGTGCTCTGGACTCGATTTCGGCGTCTTGAGCGAGCTGGAGGCCTTCAACGGCAGCTTGACACTGCTCTGCGATATTCCGAATAATGTGGGAGATAGCATCGGTCTTATCTTTGAGGTGGCGGTCCGCAACGTCGGTAAAGCTGGCACTAGAATGACGGTTGCTTCCTCGGCTAGGTTGCTTCAATCGGCGGTCTATCGAAAATACACATGTCAGCCAGCTTATTCAAAGTAGTTAGTTGGCGGAGTAACTTACCATCATCTAGCACCTCTTCACCTTCCTCATCAAAGCCATCCTCAATCTCGCTGGAGAGGTCGTCACGTGTAGTCAATGACTGAACTAGATGCTCCATATGATGCGATTGTCCACCAATCAAACTACGCAAGTGCAGAACGACACGACGTGCCTCATCGCGTTGTCGGACAATGGTAACATTGGTATGCTGTAGTGCGGCCAACTCCTTCTTATTTCTCTTTCGTTCCCGCTCGAGTTCCTCGGCAATCTCCTGCTGGAGAACGAGCGCTTCAAGAGCATCGTCTCGCTGCTTCTCGGTCCCAGTAAGGCGGACAGAAAGGCGGGCATTGTCGTCTTTTTGCTGGTCAATGAGACCAGCGAGTCTTCGGTTCTCCCGCTTATGGGTCTCTATCTTAACCTTTAGGTCTTGAGTTTCTTTCGTGAGCTGCTCAGCAAAAGCTTGGAATTTGAGGAACTATATGGTTTGTTAGCATTGTCTAGTGTATTTTCGTTTAGAGGAAATTTACTTGTTGCTTCCAGCTTTCAAGCTCTTCCACCAAGTAGTTGTTTCGCTTCGTAACCTTGTTGAGCTCGGTGTCCATACGCCCCTTCAGGTTAATGAAATCTTGCCAAGCCTCGAGAGCGTCACGAGAATATTGGTTACGCTCTCTGACAATTTCGTTCAGATGTCTCATCGAAACCTTTGTCATCAACGGCTTCTTGACAGCCCCGCCGAAGACTGCCTTTAATCCGGTGTTGCGACCCTACGAAAATTGTTAGCGCACCATCAACGAGTTTTAGAATCAAGACATCCAAGTACTTACCATCTTCTCACAGACATGATCCATCACCGCCATGACGGCGTCCTGGTTCCACCATTCGGGATCCTGAATTGACTCAACCTCTCCACGCATAACAATGATCTGACCCGCAGGTACTAACTTTCCACCGCCGTAAGCAGAACGTAGGTTCTGAGGGACACCGGACGGTGTGACATCGCCGTTCAAAGCCTGAGTTAGTCGAGTTACAAACTTGTTGCGCTGGTTTGCGTTCAAGGCAGTCGGCGGGCTAGATGTGAGTACGAAGTTACGATCCAGATCCACAACCAGTGCATCGTTCGGGGCAGTGAATAGAGATCTGCACTCGGCTGTAATGCCGAGAATGTATGGACCTGGCTCCTCCGCCAACTCCTTCGCATGGCGAGCGTGGACAACCGGCACGTACAGGCCACTCCATTCATACACACGAACACAGAACCTAACTGTTTCGGCCGCCATAGTCAACATCGCAGGGTAGTGGCTCACAAATATTATACGCCTAGTAGGTGATATTGCGGCTTCGATGACACCCACGATGTTCGGGATCGAAAGACAAGTCCATAATGGCCACATGGCAAAGTTCTGGAATCCGGTTGGAGACGAGGGGAATTGGTAACATAGAGCATAGTCCTTCATGTCTATTCGGACCAGATCGTTCAACCTCGGCGCAGGGAAGCTGAGAATCCGGGAGACTTCTTCTGCGTGAAAGAGGTTGGTGGCCTTGTTCCAGTGGATCCACATGCCTCGCAGGTAATCACCCAAAAGATTGTAGAGGGGATATCGGGAAAGGAACGAAAGGCAGTACGGAATCCAGTAGGTCTCTTCGGGGTTGTCGTAGTAGTCAGTCTCTGTTCGCTTCCTTAGGTCCCGGATAGTCTCCGCCCTCTTCTCATCAGCCCTTGACCAAACGCGGAGACAGATGCCGTAGAGTGTATGTGACGAATCTTGTTGCAGAACAAAGGCGTGGTGAACGCAGTGGGGTTGACTACGACCGGTGCAAATCTCGACATCGTGAGGGAAACATGCCTAACAAAGTCAGTAAGCAAATGGAAAACCTCGGTCCTCCCTAGAATCAATAACATACTCTCATCGCGGCGTGCAATGACCTTGCAACTTCGTTGTCCTGCTCGAGACGCGGGCTGCTACCCAGAATCTCCGGCAACCAAAACTGACCAACGGCGCCCTTCATGTGGCCAATCTTGCCCTGAACTGGGGCGGGGGCCTTCACCCATTGAGACGGCTCTCTTCCAACACCGCATACCATGTAGGCATGGGTCAAAGTCTTCGGAGTTCGCTGCTGAGGCTTCATGTTTAGGGTGGAAGGAATTGGCTGGGTAATACGGGAGTGAAGGGACGAAGTCCTGCTCGGAATGATTAAGTTGGTGTCGCCCTGATCGCGTGTACTCGGTCGAGCATCACGATCGCTGGTACGCGGACGCGTAAACGAGGAATGGGTATTCAAGGACGGCGCCATGATGAATGAGATACCTTTCCCTACTCCTTTTTGTTTCTTTGTCCTTATCTCGAATTCAACCGTTCATAACAGTAACCAGACAAACCCAAGTTACTGACCAAACGGATCCGATTAATTACCAAGAGATTATGGATTATGGTTCGACGCTGCTCTGCTCTGCTCTGATCAGTGACCCTCCCGTGAGAGTTGAGTTCTGACTTGCGAGACCAAGAAACAAGCCAACAAAGCCACCGAGTTACTACCCAGTGGATGAGTGGTAGCTTGCAGTCAGAAAATGAAGGACAGAGTACAGTCTTGCTGCAACTACTCAAGTGGGGTGGGAGAGGGGGGGAAGAGAGGAATTAGAATCTAGGGATGGTGGAGGAGATGGCGCTCAAGAAGAGGGAAAAGGAGAGACGAAATGTTGACCAGGAGGTTAATTACCTAACGTGGTAGAAGAAAAGAAAAGTGGTGCGTGCAGTGCGTGCAGCAGCGTGCAGCGTGCAGTTGTGCAGTGAGTGCAAGTGTCGGGTAGAGAACGAGAAGGGAGATTTGCCCCGATAGACCGAAGCAGAATGAGAGTCAATGCGCGCTCCAATTGCCTATTTAGAGAATTGTACAAGCCGGTAATGTCCCCCCCCTGGCATACGAGCAGACAAGCGGACGAGTAAATAAAATAATGAAGAAGCCTGGGGATTTTAGTGTGCTATGTAGTGCACTATGTATGTGGGATAATAGGTAGTACCTGGGATAGTACCTGCCTGGGATGCAGTCGACAGTGACGAATGTGACACGGCCGAACGAGGAACGAGGCAAGCTTCAAGGAAACCCGTGTTACGAATTACAATTTGTGAGGGACGGGGAAATAACAAGTGGGTTTCGACGGCCGAAAGTGGTGCAGGTCTGCAGGGCGACTGGCCTGCCAGGGGATCGGCACTCAAAGAAGTGCGATAGGCACTATGTAGCAGATACGCAGAAATATGTAAGAGGAACCTTGATGTTGTTAGTGCCTGGCCTGGACTTTTGCCTTAGAAATGCTAGGAATTGTTTCAATAGAACTAACATTTATAACCACAAATAAAACCAGTCTTTATGTATTGGAGACTTCGAAGAATTTATTTGACAGGGGGCTCGAGCTACCCCCAGGCTAGCTTAACTATTAGCGCAACCTAGAACTGGGGTCCCTGGCGACCTCAAAATTTCAGCGGGCCCCTAGCTTTTCACATCCTAGCCAATAACAAAGCAAGCTTGTTAACTTAAGGAATAGCGTGAGAACCAGACAGCCAGAGTTGGATAACCCTTGAATCGCCCTGAGAAAAAAAGGGGCCGTTTCTCATGAAAGCCACACCGAAAGCTCACATCGTCCGACGATTCACCGTCTGTCAAAAGCAATAATGACATGAAAATTTCCCAACGATCGGATTAAGCTCATACACATCGAGATACTTCCACAATTTAGGTTTATACAATAGATACTAAAAACATAAAAAAGGTTTTAGGAATTAATCAAAACATTTAACCTTATGAAAATTTAACTTTTAGTTTAAGACGAGCTTTAATAATAGGACACGCAATTGGAAAGAAAAAAGGAACGGGCCTTTTTACTTGCTTACTTACTAATAACGGGCTTTTAGTGAACACAGTGTGAATACTAAGATGAGATCAAATTCAAGTTAGCAAAAACTTATCATCTAGATTTTATTTCTAAAAACACCTTTCAATAATAATGAACCCCATTCCTTCTAGAACCTTTTTATTTAAGAAACATAACAATTAGACTTGTAATAATAAAAACATAAACATGCAATTTGGCCTCACACCTATGAGATAGCAAGGCAAAACTATGATAATCCGCCTTACCTGAGGACCGTCTCAGACCAAAAGAAACTTTATGCTTGGTACAACAGAAACATATCATGACACCTTAGGCAGCGTATGACGTTCGACACATTATTTGTACGTGGCTTGTAACATTAACTCTTGGCTTTCTCAGCTCGTTACTGTCTCAAGGCCTCGTCTACATACCACCTCCATGTTCATATATGGATTTAACATGTTTACTTGGACATACATAGTACCAGCTTACAATATCTTACCTAGGTGTCATGCCTTGTTATTGCGGCTCAGATTTACCCAGTCAAGAATTCAATACGGGGCACAAGGAAAAGGTGCACAGTACGAAAAGAAATTGCCCGATCATAATGAATATGGGGTGCATAAGGATTCGTAAAGATACCTAGGTACTAGGTACTAACACCATGTACCATAGATCTACCAACCCATCTACACTAAAAGCTAAATCGATTCGGTCTTTCTTTTCTTCTTTTTCTTTTTCGCTATACCTAGGTACCTATATTATTAGTGATCATGAACTCTTCCATGGTTACATCATTATTAAAGAACTTCATAATTCGTTTGATAAGTTCAATAAGTTTCATATTATGAATTTCTCATTTCTAAGGTTCCCACCCCTATGTTATACATACGGACTTATGCACGCTATGACCCATCACAGTGGTTCATCCCCTCCATGCCCCTCTATCTTAAACATTTATCTATCTATCTAGGTACCTGAATAGAAATATAAGATCCCTACTATCTTTTACGATAGAGGATGGATATATATAATATGACATATTCGCTCGGTAATTTTTGGTGCAAGATTCCTTGCTGTATAATAAATAGGTACTTTGAGACCATATGTATTTAAGAGGTAAGTCATTTTAGATCCCAATTGTAGATTAAATCAACGTTTTCCAGTACCTACCTTAGGTAAATAGAGATACCTAGCTGCAGGATGCAAATGCAGAGCGGGAAGCAACACTAAGTAGGTATATATGTATGTTGATAGGTACCTACCAAGCAATCAGTCGAAAGGAATTCGATCCATATGAAACAAGTGCCGGCATCATGTTCAGCATGCCTCGATCCACGGCTGAGGACGTAGTACTTCGGGATCATATCAGGCCTCAATTAAGCCAAGAAGTATCACTAAGATGCGTCGTGATAACAATAATACCTACCTACCTGGGTGGTATCTTATACAATACCTAGTACCAACTATAGGTACCGATCACCCCTCACTTGCCAGTACGACTGAGGCACAAAAATGCTGCAAGGGGATCTGAAGGATTAGAGTCCTGAGCAACTATGTTATTAAAATGCCTAATCCCGGGTTTTCAACTCTACCCTGCTCTTCCTCCGTACCTACCTAAGCTACTAAGGTACTCGATGTTTTATATCACAGCTGTTATATTTTGACATCCTGTTGTCGACTAACCTATCTGCCCATCTTATTACATTATATTGTAACCCGGGAATGAAACTCGGAAAATATCACCATGCATTAGCAAACCATAACAATGTTCCCTACCTGGGTGACTACTACTTAGCTGCTTGGTAAGTTAGGTACCGAAAATAGGTAGCAAGTTGTCAGATTTAATTATAATACCGCTAGCAGATGGTGAGATGTTTTCTGAAGCAACGAGACTTCCATAAAACGTTCTAACGATCACCGCATAATTTGACGGCCGATCCCACGTGTTTCAATCTACACTACGTAGTACATTACTATAATACCTAGTATCTTACGGTATTACATGTACTATGTAGTGTATGCGATCCCTACCTACTATTACCTACTTGCATCCCCAAGATAGTAAGCTCTTCATCGAATTATCCTATTATACCGTCAAAGCTTTCCTGGTCTGCCATACACATCACATAGCACCTCTCTCAGCCTCGTTTCCATCGCTGCATTATTACATGGATAAACTCTGTTCATATATAATGTACTACGTACTATGTAGTCTTATTATACCAATTAGGTATAATCTATCATGCCTAGCATGTCTAGCATCGAAATGGCCCGCTTGGGATCTTGGTTTACCCCTGGCCTAGCCTCTTTAAGATGTTGTTCGGTTATATTCGCCTAACGCTAAATTCATATCAGGACCGTATGCGATCCCAGCTCGCGGCTTCTTATTTAGTGCACTATTAATGTAGGTAGCTCGGCTTGGTCAGTTCGGGTGCTTTATTCGCTCCCACGTGATTACCTAGGTAGATATACGTTACCTAGGTACCTGTCTACGTAAGTGTCTGTCCCAACCGGGCTATCAGCTCGGCGATCTCAACTACCTACTTAGGTACCTAGGTAAGTTCCTAGGTAAACATCCACACCGTCGGCGCCATCGTCAGTTTTCGATGATTTCCTATGTAACAGATTAGGTAGATAATAATTGCGGTGTCATTAATAGGTAGTACAAGCAAACATCATCCTTCCCCTGTACTTTTAACCACGGGCCTTCCTTACTTCAACCTATATTCTGCAACTCAGTAATGCTTCAACTTAAATTAGCAGCATCTACATTTCACAATGACCCTCTCATATGTGACCACTGGCTATAAGGCAGACCCATTAAGGTGTTGAGATTGCCTTTTCACCACGAATTACGCGTCGACATCCCCGATGATGCTCCGGTCTTCCCCACCAAGGAGTTCGGTATGTATGTGGTTTTTAACGGCCCGGGTTTATAAACCCTTCTCTCTTTACTATTAGAAAGTTATACTAGTCAATTCAATCGGAAGTCCCGTTGTCGTCTTTCTAAGCCAAACTTCATACCTGTGGTAGATAGATAGATACCTAAAATCTTTAGATTAATCTAAGCTCAACGCGACCTCTCCTTTTCTTCAAACCCCCTCACTTCATGCCCAGCCCTTTTATTTCCAGTCTTTTAGTAACAACGACAGCCAACAAACAAATATCAATTTAATTATAATAAGGTTTACTTAAGTTTCATTTCGTGAACTCTAGTGAAAACATGGGGGACGCTATCCGATACCATGCTTGGGTTCTCAAGGGATACCCGCCCTTAGTCCCCTTCGTAGACCTATACAAGCCCGTCGTGAACCAGGTTGCCGGGTGTCAACCCCGGATTATGTAAAAGTATCGGCAATGTTTTGTTCGGCTGAGGCAGTTATCCCTTGGAAGAGGTATGTAGTTTTCTCTATGGTCAGTAAGTACAATCTCGTTGACAAAAATTTCCCTGTTGTGGGACTAATTGATATCCTTTTACAGGTATATTCCACTTTCCTCAGACTTATTATCACCTTATGCAATATAATGGATATCGATACCAAGATATGAGACAATCACTGGCTTATAGCACACCTGCAGACGGCGGAGAGGTATCATTCATGTAATGGTATACCATGGAACGGCCCAAAATACGGCAAAGGCTACAGCAATAATTAGAACAGGAGCCAAAGTATATTGTAGCTAATTGTCATAGTAAAGAAAACGAAGCTACCTTAGTAGTCCCAAACCTACTATTCCTACCAAAATGACGTGTCTAAAGGCTGACTATTGAATACATTCGACACTGCGGCATACCCCCAGTGTATCGTACGGCGGAGGTTAAGCGCTTTCCAGCTTTTTAGCTCTCTCGCCCTTAAAGCAGTGCTTGACGATCCAGGGGTGCCGTTGAACTTTTTCAAGGGGTAACCTCTGGTCAGGGTCAACAATAAGTAGCTTGAGTCATGTTAACATTGTTTCCAAGGACTGACACCATTCAAATGATACTTACTTTATGAATAAGGTTGCTAGCCTCAGCGCTTACGAACGATGGGACTTTCATATCTGCTCGAGCAATTCTCCTGGCCGTCAAGACGGGAGAGTCTTCAAACGGAGCCTCGCCTGTCAATAGTTCATAGGTTAATACACCTAGGGACCACAGGTCGACCTTTTCGTCGTAAGAATTATCCGGATTAATTGGTCTGACCATCTCAGGAGGCAGGTAATCGAGTGTCCCGCAATAAGTAGTGCGGCGGTTGCCAGGCGCATGTACACTCCAACCGAAATCCGAAATCTTAATCTCGCCATGAATGCCTACCAGGATATTCTCAGGTTTGATATCGCGATGAATAACATGCTTGCGGTGTAGATAACGCAACGCACCTGCCATTTGTGCAATATAGTTTGCCGCTTTAGGCTCGGAAAAACGAGTCGCTTTACGCAAGTGTTTATATAACTCCCCTTGACCGGCGAACTCGAGGATAAGGAAGATACGCCTGCTATCATAAAAGTGGCCGTATAGCTTCAAGATATTAGGGTGTCGTAAGTTGCTCTGTATCTCAATCTCACGCCGCACCTGCTTTTCGACCCGCGCCTGCTGAAGCTCGTTCTTATTTAGGACTTTGAGTGCGCAGATGAAGCCATGGTCGCGTTCACGCGCTAGATATACGCGGCCAAACTTGCCCTTGCCTAGCGGCTTGCCGATCTCGAACATACCTAAGTGAAGGGTCTTTACGGCAGGCTGCTCGACAAGAGTTATCGTTTGACGCTTGGTTGAATGCTCTTCATTCGATTTCTCAGTAAGAACCTTCTCAGTTGGCGATATTGGGCGTGCGGATCGGTGTGGCGATGCTACGGCTGCATTTTGCATTTGGTTCTGGAGAGCTAGCTTGACAAGGTTTGGGCGGTTCGACTTGTGTGAGACTAATGTTGTCGTAACTTTGACCTATTGCAAGGATTAGTGCTAGAGGTCGATGAGCGACGCCAACTAGAGGTACTCAGTCCATCCATACCTTGGGTTTCCGGTTCTCTCCATTCTCGTCGTTAACCGACAGGTGGCTTAAACAGTCCTCGAGGGATTGAGTTTCCATTGCTATTTATGGTCTCTCGAAAAGTTAAAAAAGAGGAATGATTTAATTAATATTGAGTTTAAGGACGTTGAAAAGAACTACCTAGTACCTAGTGTGTAGGTAATATTTAGAAGGTTTAAACTTCTCCATTTAAGAGTTGATTTAGTTTCCCTACAAAGTTATGACCGTTTTGCGTTGCTTAGCAACCTTTATTTATCGTAACCATACTTTCCAACACATAAAGCGGCTATGTCACACTTATGAATTGCCTTACTTTTATACATTTGAATAACTTCTTTATCATTTTTTAAGCTTTTAAAGCAGCCGATGGTATCGACGAATCCGTTAAAGCGTTAAAAGAATTAACACATTAAAATATACATTATCCCGACCGGAGGCCATATTACACTCAAACTCCAGGAAATTACTATGGGAAATTGATAAGGAAACTGATAAGGAAAATACCCTGGCAATTGATAAGGCTAGGTACCTAGGTAGTTAATTAGGATCTCCGGAGCAATTGGTTAGTTAATTGCGCTAAACTTTTAGTGGCTCTTTTTATTGGGCGCATCTATCAGCTAAGCCTTAGCTAACTGTAAATTAATTAACTCATTTGATTGGGTGCATCGCTTTCTGGACCCATTCTATTGACAGACCTACCTACAAGGCTGGTAAGGCTGATTTTGTAATGCAGACGGGCTTTTACTGTTGCATCATATTTTACAAGAGAACAAAGGCGTTTAATTCTTGAAATACAAAATGGGAAAGGTATAACCATGAGCAATGAATAATTAGGGAACGTTTTAAAGTAATTCGGAATTTCTCATGTCGAAGCTTCATGAGAACGTACCTAGGTAATGAGCAGGTAGTTCTTTGACTTAGGGACAAATACAGCACATACTACTTACCATTCATAGTTTGAGATCGCTAATATTGCTTATTACTATTAAATGTTCTCTAACCGAGTTAGTACCTCCTAGGTATACATGAAAAGCCAGAATCGACATAACTGGTTTCAAGATTCAGATGCTCAAGCTCCGCTAGCACTGAGATGTTTGAATAAATATTTTCTTTTATGTAACAAAAATGTACCAAGAAGTTAAACCAAGGGAATAAAACCTCCATACCAAGATTTCCATGGTCCCTAGGAGATCCCAGCGATTTTTCAGTAGCCGCACGATGATTCTCCTTAGATATTTGCCCCCGTTGGATCAAAGTACTACCACACTCTCTTTACTCGAGCTGTCTCCGTCGAGCCTATTCCATGGCCCGCTCCCTTTTGAGTCAAATTCTGATCGCCTTGTGCCCCTAGGACTCAAGGTTCTCAAATGAGTAGACACGTCGCGCTTCAACGGTGTGCCCCCTATTGTCTGGAGTGCCCTAGCCCCGTTGGAACTCTTCTGTTTAGTTGTTCCATAAAATCTAAATAGCTTGCGGAGTGGTGGCAGGGCCGCGGCGATGATGCCAATGCCGTTCTCTACATCTGACCATAATATTATGTTCCCGAAACCATCTAGAGGACCTATCAGCATTTATGCCCCTAAGTGCGAACCCAAGGGATTAAAGTCAGGGGTAGACTTACACAGCTGATCCTGCTCAATGAGATAGTACTTGATATATGGTAATCGAATAATGGCACATACACCTGCCAAGCTTCCAAAGGCTAAGACAACCATAAGAGAAATCTTGACTCTTCGTTGCATTTCGAGGTTGCGCAAGAGGAGGTAGGGAATCGCGGCACAAGCCCAATCGAGGAGTATTGTGAAGCCGGTAAAGATGTAGCTCAAGTAACCCATCACAGTATGCACCTGACACTCGCCCAAAGCCAAATCCCACTGAGTTCCCAAGGGCCGGCACGTACTGATCAAGACAATGAGGCAAGCGGCGGTAAAAATAGGCGTCGATATCAGGATACCCAAGATCACATTTCGGTAGGACTTTTGGGTTGTCGTCAGACGCAATAGAGCAACAGCGATACCTGCTTTAACCAAATTGGACGACACGGCGTAATGCATCTGCCAGTACCCCATGTAGATGGCAGCTCTAGCTTTGAGCCCATCTGTCAGCTCAGCGTCCGGTGTTCCGAGCCCATATTGTGCGGCGATAATAGTGAATGTCGCAGAAGGTACAAAAGTGGCCTATACAGGACGAAAGATTTCAAATCAGCCATGCTAGTACTTGGAGGAATCAGGATTCTCTAATAAACGTACATAGCTAAGGAGAGCAAGCGTATCATCCCAGCCCCATATCTGAAGATTGCGGAACAGAAATGCTCGAACCCATATTCGAAGACCTATGAATATACTGGTAAGAACAATTAGTGCGATGTGAACATTGACCACGGTGGCAGCGAATCCCCGCGGTTCGAACGGGTCTTGTTCCCAAGCTAGATCGATCAGCTCCTGACCCGAGGGACCCTGATGAGCCATTGAAGCTCTTGTAAACAGTTAAAAATCCAGGATAATTCCCATCGAAGGCTGAAGCGATCAAGAGTAAAGAATGGTTGACTTCCAGAATCCGAATATTCAAAGTGAAGAGGAAGTCTCCTCTGGTGAGATATACATATGCCCGCTAGCCCCCTTGTAAGTTCGTAAATACGTCGAATCCTCTCTGTTGGTAGCTAGATGCTACATAAAGTTATGGCTTGAGACCCACAATACCCCTTGATTATCACAAAGATCTTGTGAGAGGTAGCATCTCATAAGTTGCGTACCAGCATCGCTGAAGATCATCGCAGGGGTGAAACCAATGGGAAACTTAGAATGGTGCTCTCCACGTAATCTTGCTAGTATTGGACGTACCGGGATCGCTACATCAGCCTACTCGGTGATAGGTAAGTAAAAGTGATGGTACGAGCCGGAACCTCGGGGTTGACAATATGTAGCTATATATATTTACCTACATACATAGCATCATAAGAGAAGAGCAGATAGTAAGAAGCTATTTTTTTGTGCCTTAAAGCCACTTAGAGCATCAATACACGAGGACGTTCAGGGGGTTCAGCTAAAATCCAGAACAGGTATAGAGCGCTGAAGATCAGCGACATGTCACATTAACGGGAAGGGCCGGGGAATAGCTTCCGGGGAAAAGGCTTTCAAAGCAACGACTTTTCCCATTCTGTCTAGTCACCTAGGCAGAAAGCCGTTAAAATAATTAGTAACCGTGTGTACACCGTAGTAATAACACTATTTAATACCGTGAAGTTATTATCGCTTGGACTAGTTATTCAGGTAATAATATACAGATCTGTATACGTGTTTTAGCTGTCAATCTAATAAGTAGGGGATAGTAAGTTTTACGGTGCAAGACAGTATCGTTACCACGGTCTGCAAATAATTAATTTCACTTGATAACTCTTTACATAAGCAAGATCTATATCTGCTTTTCCTCAACTATCATGACATGTCTTACTAGGGACTAAACGCGCCTCTCGGAACTAGTATGGAGTTATGAAAATGTCATTAATAAAAAAAGGAGCACGTAATCCTTGCTAAGATACGGCGAACTGCCAATGAAATGATTGATTATTTCCCAATTGCTCGAAACCCGCAGACTTGTTGGCGAAAGGTTACATTCAGGATGGCGGAGCTCAGACCTTCAAGGTGGATTTATTCGATTGCAGCGGCGGTGGGAGAATCGAGACTCTCTATTCTATGGGAGCACAATTTTACGGACCGTCCCTATCCCTTACAGCCCTTGAAGATCTTTGGGACTTAGCTCCTGCGTCTTCCATGTCCACGTCGTATATCTCTAGGCTGTTTCTGCTACTTCGCGTACTATTATTCTTCAAAATGGTTAACACAATAAAATGGATTTAATCTTATGTGCCGGCCTGACAGTGGTCGAGTCGCTCTTAGCAAACAAGACCTCTAGCAAAGACATCCGGCTGGTGTCAAACCAAGCTGCCCTAGTTCTTTTCTTGGCTCAATACCTTGCAGTCAAGTATTACCGTATATTTCTGTACCACAAATACATCTCGCCCCTCCGCCATGTCCCAGGTCCGACAGTAAGTGAAGTTTCCATCTGCCTTGTTAAAGCTAAGCTTGCCAATACGTTCTTTTAGGACAACCACTTTCTCTTCGGACAGGCTTTGAATTTCCTGAAGGCGGAAACCCCTACTACACTGTATATCAAATGGATGAGGGAGCACCCAGATGCGCCCTTCATTCGATATCTCACGTGGGGTAATACCGAGGTGCTGGTACCCGTTAACATCAATGCCCATCGCGAAGTATTGCAATTTCAGTGTTACTCTCTACAGAAACCGACATGGTTTCTACGTATCGTCAAGGAGATCGCCGGCCATGGACTTATTCTGATGGAGGGTAAGGAGCATCAGGCTCATCGCAAGATGCTGGGTGGCTCCTTTTCCCTGAAAAATATCCGCAAGTTAGAACCGATCTTCCAAGAAAAGGCCAGGGACCTTTGCGGGTACTTCAAACGATGCATCTGTGAAAATGACAACAAGACCGGGGCTATCGACTGCACGACGACATTCTCGAAGGCCATCCTTGATATCATGGGAAATGCCATTTTAGGAGTTCGGCTCGATTACGTGAAGCCTGAGGAAAATGACGGGAAATCGGCAGAAGGACAGAGCAACGACCTCAAGAAGGGCTGTTCATTCCACGAGGCATATGATGTCTTTTTCTCCCCGAAGGGCATAGCCAAGGTTTTACTATTCGCCAACGGATTCATACCCACCCGTTGGTTGCCACTGCAAGCGAATCGCGAATTTTTATTCGCAATGGATTGGTTGAACGATGTCCTTCGAGGTCTGATTCGGGACCGATACCGAGATGTGAAGGCTGCAACTGCGGCGGGCAATTATGAGACCAAGGACTCTAGAGATCTAGTAACGTTCGTCGTCGAAGAGAGCCTATCTGGTGGGATTGCCGGAGGCATCGGCGAGAGGGAATTTCTAGGACATGTAAGTTTGTGATCTCCTTCGATTCAAGTCACCGTCATGCCGGTCCCTGGGTTTTTATTGTATTCTCTCCTGCTAACCATAATCAGTTGCTTGAATTCATGGCTGCCGGACACGATACGTCAGCCAATATGCTTTCCTGGAGTCTATACATCATGGCATCGCACCATGACATTCAAGACAGACTTCGTGCAGAAATAGATGGACTGTCGTCTAATCCATCCTATAACGAACTTGACAAGCTACCTTACCTGGAGAACTTCTCTAAAGAGGTTCTGCGCCTCTATCCTCCATGTAAGGCGAAATGGCCGGCTCCTTTTGCTTTAGAACTGCCCAGAATCTGATACTTATTAGCTACCACATATCATCGCGCCACGAATACCGATATTGCAGTCGAAGGAGTCCACATCCCTAATGGAACTTTGGTAGATCTCTGTCCCTCAGCTACCCTATTGAATCCTACGATTTGGGGCGATGACGTGGACGACTTCGTGCCTGAGCGCTGGGACCATTGTGAGTGATTCTTCGTTTCTTCCGGTGCTTCTAACCAAGCGCCCAGAGAGCGGCTTATATGTTTTATAACGGCACTGACGAGATTTACGCTAGTAACCGGCGACCAACTTTCCCCATACGCCTTCTCGCCTTTTTCGAACGGACCACGTATTTGTATCGGCCGTGCGTTCGCTATGTTCGAAATTAAGACCATCTTAGTCGAGATTGTCCGCAACTTCCGATTTCTGAGTGTCGACCAAGAATATTCTGTTGAGAATCCCGGGTTCACCCTCCGACCTCACGGTTTGAAGGTTAGGCTCGAAGAGATTAGCAGGTGATGGAGCAGGACGTGAGAGATTGATATTATAATGTTAAGGTAATGGAGCTGGGCAGAAAATTGGAATTATACCTATCCTTAATATGGTTCATTTGTATTTAGAGCATATGCTAGAACTCATCGTACCAGATGAATTTACTTGAGTTTATATAATAGATCGCCGTATTAACACGTACCAAATTATCAACCTTTCCGATTCGTGCTTTACACTCACCGTTCAAGCCTAAGCTTATATCTTAGGTTACCTCGTTCGGCCATCCTAATATTAAGAAAAATTAGTTATAAATGGTTCATGGTGATATTCGTACCATTCTCAGAATATGTAACCTAGGATGTTTAAATACTATAAAGTAACTTGGGAACCTATCTATATGACTGGTGCTCGAAAGAAATTTGGATAGTGAGTATTTCATATTTTCCTATCTTTGTCATCAATACTTACCTACCCAGGTACGCATTGTTTACCTGGATGTCTGCATAGGTACCTCCTAACATTATCCTATGGATTTCGCTTTAAAGTTCTAATTTTTCTCATATGACTTCTAAGTAGGTAGTGAGCCGCAAGTCGTTCACTTCCCAAAGCATAATCTCTAGCTTGACTTCTGGTTCCTAAGCCTGATAAAGCCTTTTTTAACTAGACAACTATCTACATTGGGCATAGTTTTATTTCTACTTCATCTAGTGGTGTTGATTTCCATAACCCAATAGCACAATTATCCGGCTAGAAACCCATCAAACTACGTCTGGATAGCTTGAGGGACAGGTTCGTTGATCCTTTCTGGCGAAAAGGGGGTTATCGAAAAGGAGACTTATAGCTACTCCAGGTAGGTAGTTAACCTGGATGTCATGTGACAAATTCGAGAGGGTAAGCCTGATACCAACACTCATTGCACATATCTCCCAATAAGGCTGTTCCGATCAAAACGTGTTAAAGGAACATATGATTCATCTGTAAGAGAGCGAGAATTTACTTGGAACACATACTAAATTCATTAATTCTAGACCCTTCTAATGGTGAAAAGTTCTCCCTTACTTTCCCTTGCCTCCTTTTCTATCCACGTTGGTAGGTTAAATATCAATAGCAGTACAATCTCAACATAGATACTACATGGCACTACATATTTTGGCCCCTAACGCATGCTACTTAGACTGATCAACGTCCTGGTATACGTCCCCATATCGATTCAACCGGCTAAGCACGGAAAAGAACAAGAAAAATACCTTATGGGTTGGCGATTATGAACTCTTGCTCTTACCAATCAACGAAACCAAACAAAGACGTGTATTGAAGCGTTGGCTGTTAATCATCAAGTTCTATACGTTATTAGCTTAAGAGCAGACCTCAGCAGAGATAGCGTCGTCTTTCTAAATCGTCCCAAATCTATACTTACCTAGAGCTTAATTACCTAGCAATGGCGCAACTTTCGAAGAGCTAGTGATTTGAAAAGAATTATTGGAGAAACATCGCCACAGCAGCTCTGCCAAGGTCGAAATGTAACTCGCTACGTGTAGGCTACCTATCTTAACTTTCGTTAATAGAACTTTTAAGTTGATGGATGGGAGGGGGTTGCAGTTCCATTATAGTCGGTAGACTGGTAAGACAGGGGTAATTAAGTCTTCGCTATTGGTGCCCAATAGGAGATTTGCGTACGTAGGAAGTAGAGGTTAATATCTCATATTTTGTCTGAAACTGAAGGCATGTGCTTATCTATATTCCTCGTTCGGTGCCTCCATATTGGGCCCCTTACGTTCACAATTGTTGAGAGTAACATTTAACTATTTACACGCATTTAAAGCTGTTCTAAACATTGGCTCATCTTATCTATAAATCGATTGCTGTCGTAGAAAGGTGGTCATACAGCAGAGAGAGGCGAGCGATATTACAGTCATATAGGAGTGTATTGACCTCTAGTTAGCAGTCAACTTACTGACTTGCGAATGTCTCCTTATCTATAACTTCAGTCCGCGGAGACACTTTATTCGACTGCCTATAACCCCCCTATAATATATATTGTGATACAAGCAGTTACTTTTTATGGAAGCTTCTTTACAGTAGCCGACTCCTTCCGAGCCACTTGGCATGCGAAGCGTCTCTGGACATACATCACGATCCGTAGTCGCGCTTTTTAGATTTCTCGCCTATGCAGGCTGAAGATCATCGATCAGATTTAGAGTCGGACATGCAGTTAAGCAAATGCTACTTCTCGCTCAACCTAGCTAGGTACACATAGACACCTTGAGAGGGTATGTAGTGGCGAACGACCATATACGTGGCAAGATGATCTTGCATGAAGATCTTCAGGTAAATACTACAGTGATAGATACTTAGGTAGCTACCTACCGCATCCAATTTCCGATTTTACTTGTTAGTCAGCTCCCGATGTCACTTTTGTAAAGTAACGTTAAGCATATGCTTTATGTCTGTGCTGGCAATATTCGCTTCGGGATGGGCGCCAGGTACGGCCGCCGAGAACTATAATGGACAGGAAAGTTCTCGCCGGTAATAGTATTTGCCATAAGGGGCCAAGGATGACTTGCAGCTCGCCTAGATATTCGTCAAGGAGGGGTGTCTTTATGTACCTTACTCATACGTCTCGTGTAACTACCTACACTGTGACTACATTGCTACGTTTCGTCACTCCATCTCATTTCTGCATTTGATACCAAAGCTAGATAGCTTTGTATTGCCCGAATACCGCGTATGTCGATCTTCGAGGGATTAAAGTGCCCTCGTCTAAAGCTACCGGAAAGTGTCATCCCTTAGACTGTTTGGGCTGTTGAAGTTTTATTTGCAGCTGTAATGGCAATTGCGGTGTGTTAATCAGGGACGATAAAGTAGCCACGACGGCTGTGGCCATGCCAAACCCTCTCACCATTGACTCTGTCCGAGCTACACCATCTAGGTGGAGTCTTCAAGTTGGGGGCGACAGCCTGCCATATCTTGGAAGATGGCTCCATGAGTGGATATATTGAACCTCATCCCACGTCGGGCTTCATAGACAAGCAGCTTGGCTCTAGCTCGATAACTGCATAGGCAGGCATAGGCAGTGCCGAGACCATAGTCCCACCAGACACTAAGCGCACGGGTAGACAGGTACGAAATGCATGAGAAGATGTACTTCATCACGGAGGGCCTATCCGATAGAAACGCGTCAACATCCAAAGGGAGGAGGACCGCGGTCATGCCGAGTTAGGCGCCTCACGATCTTGAGCTTTGGTGATGCGGAAGTTCATTCTCGCATATAACATCCACTTGAAATGGAGAAGGGTAATGAGGTAATGGGGCTAGGAGAAGCGAGAAATCCAGAATCGACCGAGTATTGGCGGTTGTATGGATATGAAACACGTTCCTAGCGAATACCCTAGTCGGAGTTATTATCTCAGGTTGAAATTTTGAGAGATCTAGCAATGTTCCGGCCTCGGAAGCTTGATAAGTAACGGGGTAGTCTCGGAGAAGCCTTAGCCACGTTCTAAAGTCCCAGTGGTTTGGAGCCATTGAATTAGGTCCTGGTTAGGTCCTCGAGATCTGAATTAACCCAATGGCCGGACATGGACGAAGGCGGTCTAAAAAGTAGTAGCACGATACTAAAGAATGACCCGACTGACTGACTAACTGGCTGGCTGGCTGGCTGGCTGACTGAGAAGGGTTCTAGACGGTGGAGCTGACCCGCAACGGGACGCCGCAGAAGCACGGTCGTCGGTCGTGCTAGACCTTATCGTGACCAGGCCAAGGGATGGTGTCAGAGTCTAAGAGTCTACGAGATAAGCATCACATCAGACGTAGAGAAACCGGGGCTCATCCAACAGAATTGCTGTGCCTCTCCGAATCTGACTCTCGTGCTACACCCGGTCTTAAGCTGTCGGCCGTAGTCTGCCGTTGGCCCAATTGGGTGCCACCGGCTGAGCGGTGCAAGCTGAATATGATTATGCGCATCGTATGTACTTACTTGGTAGTATTTCCCATTTAGTTGTCCATTGGACGATGTTGTGCAGGGTGCTGTGCATTTTTGGATAAGCGCTTCGGCGGCTGATCAACATCGCAGGTTCGCGGAACCGGGTGTTGTGTATTGGAGCTATCTCATCATCTACACTATGGACGATGACTATAGTGTATGTAAGATGATCTATGTTGCTATGTTAGGTGTCGTGTCGTGTCGTGTCTACCTACACTACCTAGGTACGATATCATTCCACACGACTCACATCCATCTGAGGAAATGATCGGAGTTCCGGGTATCACCACAACGGACGAGGACGGAGTGGCGTAGTACGATCGAACAAACCGAGTCATTGTTTGTTGTGCTAATAGTACGACGGGAGCTGTATACAACCACACGTGAGGAGATCAATTATTATTCTGTAGTGTTCTGTAGTATTTTATAATATTTAATATTTGATATTCGATATTTTGTAGTATTTTGTAGTAAGTGGATTGCCATGTACTAGTTACGATCACGGAATACGAGCGATTGAAGGCGAGTTGGGGCAGTGCCGTGGTGGTAGTACCTAGGATAGGAGGGGCTAGAGGGGGAGGTTGGATGAATGTTTGAATGTGATATCATCGTGCTTTTGAATTGAGGATCAATTGACGATTGATGTCTAGGTACGGATTAGTACATACCTTAGGTACCTAGATTGGTATTTACGTACCTAAATAGGTATTTAATAGGTAAGGTACATACTATGTAAGGTACCTGCCTACATATTTACCTGGCCAAGGCGCTTGTGATATGTATTTCTCCTTATCTGCGAACCAGCTGAAAGGCGCTCGGAGACACCTGCCGAGTGTGAAGGAACCTTGGAAGCCTCTGTCCAGTTTGGAAGTTTTAGAGTCAATTGGGAAGAAACGGGTGGATACTTGGGTACGTCCTGGTCCTGGTAGAAGGGGATCGACACTAACCCTGATGTAGTATCCCGAACAGGCTTTCTAATAAGGTACCTACCCAGGTCTACCAAATAGAACACATACATCCATATATAGATCCATCCCATGGCAATAATTAGGCTCTGTACCTGGGCTAAACGGGCAGCAAGCGCATTTCAAAAGAAATAAGAAAGGGAAAAAGGGAAAAAAAGGAAATTTCCAGCATGCAGAATATGGGTATGGAATTATAAAGGCAGGCAAAAAAAACAAACCAAAAACGCACAAAGCCTAAACTGGGTAGGGAGTATCTAGGTACCTAACGGATAACAATTGCGACAATGCGACAAATTCGTCTCCGCTGCAGCCGCTGACAGCCGTAGTTGTCAAAATTTTCTTTTTCTTCTTCCACGTTCTTTCTTTTCTTGGACATGTCGAAATTTCCTAGTAGGGATTTTGTGGCGACGTCCCACGAATCACGAACCGGTCCAATCACGAACCGGCCCAATCAACGAAAGCCAGAAGCGGCATTTGAATAATACAGGTACCTACCACCATCCCGCGCATGTGAATTTTCAGCAATATTCCCCTCCCCTCTGCAGAAACTGCAGAAACTGCAGATGCAGAAGTACTGCCCCTGCGGCTCTGCCGCGCCCTGTTTCACTACCGGGAGCTCGTCTGCTCGTCTATTCTTAATCTATACATACAAAAGCCAAGGTACCGGATCAGCCAATCCATTTGCACCGTCTGCGCGGCTTTAAACATGCTAGGAAGACCTCATCCTTGGCTCTACCTTAATCAAGAAACAGATTTGATCCACTGATCCACTGATCCACAACGCAGCTGAGATGCTGGATGTAGTTCACGATGACAAGATGATTTGATAAATTGGGCAAATGAGAGGAGGATGGCCGAAATATGCGCGGAAACATGCCTACCTACTTGGGTACATTACCTTGGAAACATCCAGGGTTGGGATAATCATACACTACACGACCACAACAGCCACAACCATACCTTGGGTTGGGTAGGCGGTAGGTAAACACAACCACATCTACACTACAACCTCCAACCGCATAACCCTCCGATAGCGACCTCCTGTCTGCATATTTTAGTTCTTACGGCATAATCTGTCCCACTTTATACCTACTTTTGTTTCTGCATACACTTATACTACATTATACTACACTACACTACACTACACTACCGGTTCCATACACACTCTACCGGTACCATGCTCTACCGGTATCCTGCCCCGTGCTGTCCCTGTCCCATGTTATGGCCATGTTCTGCCTACCAACGTCTACGTCAGAACACAATAAAGGAACCCATTTGGCACCATCTCACCGCTCCACCAACCGGAAGCCAGGGACCCATCTCAATTGAGGTCTGGATCGCCCAGAATTGCTAGGTCTTTTTCTCTGGGGGTTTTTTTTTTTTGTAAATTTTTTTCCCTTCAACGGTGGAGTCTCAGTGAGATAAGACAAGGGGAGGGAGACCTCCATCCCTCTTTTCTCTTCTCTTCTCCCCTTAGCCTTAGCCCGGGCTCGGTTAGCTACTGAAGGGTAGCACTTCACGAGCAAGACATTGTTGCGTTGCGTTGTTGTTCATTGCACGTTATCCATATGAAGCTCGTCTGCCGGTAGTTCTGCCAACGACCAATCCGAAGCAAGGTGCAGCAAGCGCTCTATACCTAGGTATCGGCCCGTCATCGCCCTCTCCTCATTATCGTGTGTGTGGCTCATTATCATGTGTGGCCCACACTCGGTTGTCACCGTTTACACTATACCATTTACATTTACATACATAGTAGCATGAGCTTGGACATATGCCATGGAATATGTATAGAATATGTATCTCCCCGGTGGGCATGGATACTTTTATGTATCTCGTATCCATTTCATTTTGTACGTGCTGCATTGTAAATTTTTACATATTACATATCTAGTGTAGTTGCGCGTCACGATACTTGGATGGATACCTTAACCTTAGCTACATCCAAGACCACCGGGTCTATGTACGTCTACCTAGTATTTACCTAGCAGCCTAGGTACTACTACCTCCTAGGATAGCTGGGTAGGTACAACCCAAAATCAAAACCCACTTACAAACCCCCCGAGAGTTTGAAGATCAGTCTGAAGCTGTCCCCATTTTATTAAATTCTGGACCGCCCTTCTCTTGCCTTCGCTTTGTTCGAACAAAAGAGAAGGTGCCCTGTCTGCCTGCCTGTCTAGACTCTAGACTCTGGTGTGGACATAGCAACCGCCAACCCTTTTGTCGTAATCACAATCCACTCCTCGTGGTTCGATTCCTTCTTTGTTGTCTAATCATCGTCCTTTACCGTTCGCTTCTTCTTCTTATTCGTCGTCGTAGTTGTCGTCGTCGTAGTAGCTGCAGCACCTTAGCATTCTTCCGATTGTATAGACAGGGTCTTGCATCGGATTCCCTAATACATTCAATCCTCTCATTCTAACGTTACTAAGCTTATACGAAAGTTATACAATTAACCTACCTAGCCTCACTCACTCACTCACTCGCTCGCTCGCTCGCTCACTTACTCACTCTACTAACTTCTCTACTTCGCTCATAAACTTATACATACGCCATTGCAACACACGCACTGAATAAAACGTAGAGTTTCGCTAGGACCCGTTGCCGTGCTCTCATCTGCCAGCATTGACAACGTCCGGTGGATAACGCTTTGCGCTCACTACCTACCAGTCAAACCTTTTTAACTCCCCTTCTTCTACGCCCCAGGTCTCTCGTTAAGTTCTACTTATTCCAGCCGCCACTAATCTTGGTCGACATGGACAAAGCTCCAGGGTCGCCTCGTAATGATGCTAGTGCGGCCTCGACTCCTCCCGAGGAACCTCAGAGCCCGGCGTCACTAGACCTCGGTTCCGTGACGAGGAAGGAGAAAGGCCGAGTACGGTTCAATAGTGTCGCCGGTGTCGAACCCCCGTCGTTCCTAGACCTGTCAGGTCTCTCGGCGATACAAGCACGCAATGATGGTGTATCGCTTCCCCCACGGCCCCGGCCTTCGGTGCTGCGTGGTAATTCATACAACTCGGTGACTAGTATTCCCGAGTCTGTCGACAACGACGATCCTGCTTCCGAGAAGGTGCTGTCAGCGTATGCGGCGCAGGAGCGTGCCCAGCAAGTGGCTGCTACCCTGCTGGGCTCGCGGTCCGCTCCAGGGTCGACGAGGACCTCTCTAGATTCAGAGGCCGAGACGGTGAACAGTGGCGTTGTCGGTGATATGGTTCCGGGATTTGCCAACACACCTCTTAGTGAATTTCCCCTGCAAGTTCCGGATATCAGCGTCAATGGCAACCCCACGCAGAAAAATGCATCTGATGAACAGCGTGCTCTTAAGACGGAAGCATACAATCTCGTTCGATCGCACACACAGAGGCATAATCACGGGGTCTATCAACCGCCAACAACCAGCACCGCTCTGAGTTCCGGCCAGCTTACACCAATCGATGGCCCGAAGCACGAGCTATACGTGTCACCGCCGTCAGAGTACCGCCCTAGTGTTCTGTCGAATCTCCTAAAGCTATATAAGCCCCCTGATTATCCGCCGAGCCGGAAGTCCGAGCAGGGAAGTGAATTCACCACGCCGGGTTCTTCCGGCGCCACGACACCGAATCGACGGAAGTGGTACGAGAAGAATCGTTCGCAGGACACTCTAGCCAACCTGGTGGAAGCATCGGCGCGTCTTGCTAGTGCCGGCGTCGAAAAGGGATCGACGACAGGCAGCTCGAAACCGAAACGACCAAAACATCGGCGAAGCCCTAGTGGACGAATGTTGAGTTTCGGCCGACCACGGATGGAGGATGAAATCCGCATCACTATGCATATCGCGGAAACATTAACTCGTCAAAAATATATCATCAAGATGTGTAAGGCTCTTATGCTATTCGGTGCCCCGACACATCGTCTTGAGGAGTACCTAAGGATGACGGCAAGAGTTCTCGAAATCGACGGCCAGTTTCTTTACTTACCCGGCTGTATGATCATCTCTTTCGATGACCGTTCGACCCACACAACCGAGATGAAAATCGTCCGCACAAATCAGGGGATTGACCTTGGAAAGCTCCGAGATATTCACGAGATATACAAGCTGGTTCTCCATGATAAAATAGACCTGGAAGAGGCTATCGAGACCGTAACGAGAATAACGGAGGAAAAGGACAAGTTCCACCCATGGCTCAGGGTCCTAGTATTTGGCTTAGCCAGTGCAACGGTCGCTCCGTTTGCCTTCGACGGGCAATTCATCGACCTCCCCGTATGCTTTTTTCTGGGCTGTCTTGTTGGTACCTTGCAGATCATAGTCGCTCCGAGGTCCGACCTTTATAACAACGTTTTTGAGATTTCCGCTGCCGTGTTAACGAGCTTTCTAAGCAGAGCTTTCGGCAGCATCAGGGGGGGAAAGCTATTCTGCTTTTCGTCGCTAGCCCAGAGCTCTATCGCACTGATTCTCCCTGGGTGGTTTGTCCGTAAGTATACGACCTCGGTATGTTCCTAGGGATATCATAACTGACTGCTTGTTTAGTGTGTTCTGCTCTTGAACTTCAATCTCGTGCTTTGGTGCCCGGCTCCATACGTATGGTCTATGCCATTATCTACTCATTATTTCTTGGTTTTGGAATCACGGTCGGGACGGCGCTCTACGGCTTGATGGATCCTAAAGCTACCTCGGCAACTACCTGTCTGAACCCAATACCCACATACTACCGATTTTTCTTTGTACCGCTTTTCACTTTGTGTCTTGCCTTCGTCAACCAGGCAAAGTGGAAGCAGATGCCTGTAATGATAATAATCGCATTTGCCGGTCACGTTGTGAATTTCTTCAGCAGCCCCAAATTTGCGGCCAGCCCGCAAATAGCCAATACGTTGGGTGCCTTCACTGTTGGCGTCCTAGCCAACCTGTATTCAAGGTTAAGGCATGGCGTGGCTGCTGCCGCTCTCTTACCTGCCATCTTCGTTCAGGTACCCAGCGGCTTAGCGGCTACAGGAAGTCTGTTGAGTGGGTTGAGCACAGCAAATGAGTTGAACAACTCGACCGAAGTCATCAATGGCACTAGCACTGTAAGTATACATGCGTCCCGCAATCTTATCGAACCACCGGTTAACATTCCAACTAGGTCACGATCGCAAAAGGCCAGCCCCTTGATACGATAGTGTTTAATGTTGCCGCCTCGATGATCCAAATAGCCATTGGTATTACCGTGGGCTTATTTCTGAGCGCGCTTATTGTCTACCCACTTGGAAAGCGCAGAAGTGGCTTGTGGACCCTCTGAAATTATGCAGCATTTGCACCCCTTGGTTGCCAAGTTTCAAGTTCGGGCGTTCGTGTGGAAAAAATTGTTTCGATTAGCAAGCGAGTATTGAGTATCAAAAGGCATTCCATTATAGATGATAGAATTAGATGGCGCCGTGGACAGCATATAGAGGTATATTATAGAGGTAATGAGGAGGAAAATAGCCTCGCGGCCGGGGGTGTGATACTTGGAACCTCAAAAGGAAGTTCCCTTATGACATGTGATATGAGGTACAGCATATACGCCGGCGTCGAGGCTGTTTTGTTGCACAAATAGGACATTTTATTTTGATGACCTAAATATCTACTCTTCCAATACTCTGTCATATAGAATCTCGAGATGTGGATGTAAGCAGCCGACCAGATTAAGAATCATAGGGGAAGGTATGAACTATTCGAAATATTACAACCCCTTAAACCCGAGGCTATCTCTTCAACCGTTAGCCTAAATTTAAGCATAATATGCAACCTTACTCTTAACTACTATTGGGTAATACGCAATAAGCTAGGCCTAGTTATATTATGACACTCGGCAATAGACCACTAGAATTAGATTTTCTAAGATCACGGGCTCAAATCAGTGTGAGAAATTTATAGGGCTGAAAGAAGATTATAATGGATCTTATTGGCAATGTGGCTCTTCTTCGTGTTTAGATCTGAAAGTAGAGCTCGTTCTACGTTACAGCACACCGCGGTGAAAAAAAAGGGGGCGATTGATGTCCTTTACTCAGACGTTGTGAACCATATATGGCATCCTCTTGCTAGCCGTAAACGAGGGAAAGAGTCACGAGGCGAGCGTAGGGGCTGACAATCTAGAGAATATCGGTTCGATAAGAACGCAGTCTCTAACCTAATCTAATAAGGCATTCAGGACTCAACCTTGGGACCTCGAGGTATGCTTAGAGCAGTCTCATGAGAATATTAACTATATGATCCGATATTTAACTAATTACGAAACCCAGCATTATAGAAATAAACAACATGTGATTAGACCAGTCTTTCTACAGGCTAAAACGATCGAGTCTACCAGCACCATCTCGGTAGGAGGTAATAGAACCTTTACAGTCACCAGAGTATGCCTCGTTAAAATCTGGGCTATGGATGATTATTATATTCCAATTAGCCACAGTATAAGCAGTAGCAGATATTTCGCTTATATTACATGTATTGATACTTAAAAAGGGAAGTCGGAAGAGATTCAAAGGTAATGATCTCGCTTCATCTCTAAAATATCTCCTTAACTAACTTAACTCTACAAAGCCTCTCCAATACAACTCACCTGACATTATGAACGAGACCTACATTAGTATACCATTGGTTTTGAATATCAACGAAGATGCATGGTTTAACACTTAGTTTAATGATATATTGCTTACCTAATTCTTGGGTCAAGTGAGCTGCATTCCAGTGGCTCTGTAGACTGAAGCCAGTTAAGAGGTGAGACCAGCCCTTCTAGTTTTCGTTGGTCTTCTGTCTTAAGTAATATACGCTTCGAATCGTAAGATAAACGCAAGTGTATGGAAGTGCAAGTGACAGTTTTCGTTCTTTATATTCGTATTTCGCCCAGGGGCAGTGGGAGTATTCTAAAGGACATGGGGTGAATCATAAAAGAACAACTTGCCCCACGAATCTAGAAACTTTTCAATTAACAATGTCAAATCAATATCGATATACGACGAGATAGGGAAGTCCAAGCGGGCCTTTGCATTATGTAGGGGTTTCAAGATGTTGTATTTGGAGATAGGTAATGTATAAGGATTTCAGCAGTCCAATGCTTTCCATCAGGTGAAGAAAACAAACATTAAAACATAAACAATTGTTATCATATCACAATGTACCTAGGTATACTATCCTTTCAATTCTTAATCATCGCTTCGTTCTGTCGGCGCTATTGATATATGAGGGCGGCCATCCTAACCCCTATTCATGCCAAGACTCCCTTTTGTATCACTCTTCCGCAGTATGAGGTTTAACTGTAGTAATGATAGAAAGAAAATTGCTTTCCATCTACCGACTTAGGCAGTAGTTTATTCAAGACGCATGTCTTTATTAATTGTATTATTCTCAACCTCAAGATATCATCCCAAACTAGGTTAGCACTTGCCTGTGGGCGCAAGTGAACGCTTTGCATTGGGTACCTGTCAAGTATACTCCGGCGAACGTATACATGAGTATCGGTAGTTCTACGGATTACTACATCGAAAATTTGCTTTCATTTGCCTTTGGCCGTGTATGTAGTATTCTAACGTCGCAGTTGGAGCCTCATCCTATTAGAGGCCGGCGGGTGGCACTGACGTGGTCTCAGCGCCGGCTAAGACGTACCCCGTGGGGGAAACCATCGCCAGAACCGATCTCATCTATCAGCAGAATCCGCCTGGCTCAGGCTAAAATGGCGAAAGCTTCCCTTCCTTTATGTCGCAGCGCGGCATGATAAAGTTGCGAGGAGCGATCTGTGACGGGACTTCATCGTCGGTCAATCAGCCGCGAGTATGCTCGGCAATAATTACTCAAGACTCATTAGAAATCGGGAATGAGATTGGCCACTGCCGCGAGTAGGTGTTTGCGAGCCCTCCTTTAAGGTAAGTATCAAGACGGCTTGTCGTGAAATAAAATACAGGATTGCGTTTTCCGGCCATCACAACCGGCCATATGTTTACTACGTCCCTCGCTATCACGGAGTACATTACCGAGCTCTGATTGGAGTCATTGTTATGAGGGAAGCCGAAATTGAGGTATCATCTTGATCGACATGCAACCCTCACTCCTTCTCGAAGCAATCAAGTATATACCTGGGTTCAGGTGTTACGAATACGCTCATCAATGGCGATCCCCTTCCATGGTCTGAAATTCTCGGTCCTAGTCATGTAGATAGGCCATATATCGATGAAGCCCTTGCTAACAACGACAATCCTACGATCTCTGTTAAACAAAATACCATTTAGCTGCCATAGTACGCACATATATGCATTGTGACGATCATGTACTCCCATAGCAGTAGTCCATGTGCACCGAATAGATGTAGGTAGTCCATAGGTTATAAAGACGGGGAACGGCCACGACGCATGAAACCTCGTACGGAATATCCTCCTCGATGCTCCTTTGCCTATGAGACTTCTTCTTCCCACCATGCCGTCATATGCTGACGTTTCATCGGACCCCCCTCTCCGCATCCCTCTTCGATAGCAGTCTCGCGCTGCTGCATTGCGGGTTTGACGTAGACAAGTCACATGGCAAGCCGGTATGCACGACAGCGGGCGTTCCCGGTTTCGCGCCCTCTGCACCCCGCGTATCACTCTGGCCGTCTCTGCTGTTCGCCATCACACAGAGGCTGGCGCGGCGTCGAACTCTCCTCTGATTGATCCTCGGGGTATATAATATGCATTGTCATATTTCGTGCGATGCCGCCATTGCGTTTCTCATTCGGTATGCTTTCCTTGCAGATAGTTCACTGCAACGGTTATATTCAGCTAACTGTCGAGATCTATTGGATGGAAGTCTAGTCTTGACTACGGTGGAATTCCTTGCTAGTCTACCGATATAACCCCTTGAGGTAATCGGCAGAGACTACGTGGCCATTGCGAAGGCGACGGGCTATCTACAGGATCGTCATCGTCAGGCCTGGGTGTGAAGATATACCGGTCATTATAAGGGGCTGAAAAGGCGTCGGTCAATATGGGGGATCGAACTCACTAAGGCAATATAGCAAACACCTAGTTCACTCTTCTTAGGCACTGCCACCTGGAGAACCAACTGCAGAGGAGAGGACTTAGGTCGCGTATGGAATTACGATGGGAGAAGGCAAGTATTTCTCATAAATACGTGTGCCGTGCATTATTAGGAACGAGTCAAAACGCCGAGAGTCATTATAGTCTCATGCTGTACAACTCGAGCTTGCCATCTACCCTAGCATCGTTATGTTGGGACGGGTTGAGACAGGGGATATGATCTGTTTGCTACAAATATCCACGGGCGTCAAGCCACATGCGGTCGACGTGGAAGACCTACGTATTTAAGGGGTTGGATGTGGCCCCCTTTACTATTGAAGAGTCCTTCAGAAGGGTTACTCAAGCTGATAGGTGACTACACAGCCTACATAGGGACCCTAGGCATGTCTAGTTAGGCTGTGAGTAGAGTGACACCGGAAATATCCAATCATCTAGGTACTCAGCCGGATCTTGCATTAATGGCCGATCATGTCTCACGTTGAAAAGGGAACGATAGGGGCGGTTGGTGAAGTTCTAGGGTTCCGGGAGACTATATGGCCAATTCAGGACAATAAGCATTCAAAATTGTGAGACTTCCTCTTCCCAACAGGAATTACGTGTAAATGGGAGAATCGCATCCTCACATTAGAAAGATCTAACTAGGAGAAAAGACAAGGTCGCCGACACAAATTTCGAAATCACAGCTCGGATTTCTCTTCCAATTCAATGCCGCAGATGCCCATGCCCGACTTAGCAGTGCGTAGTGCGTGTTCATAGCATTTACCGATAGAATGGTTCACGCTAGAGTATGCTGTTGGGATGCTATATATTTTTTTTCTATTTGGAACTTCGTCCCAAAGCGATAACTAAAGCGAAAACCGACAGTCCTTACTATCAACTTCGCACATATAGTTCCTGCAGGAATGCAGGGCAGAAGCTAAGGCTTTCGCCACCTTCTAAGCGAGGGGCAAATAGCTACGATACCGACGCTGTGGTGAAAAATCGATAGCTCCTAGAGCTGATATACACGAGTACCTAGGTAGTTTATAGTATTCGCCTTAGCCTTCAGGCCGTGCTGCTTTGGCTCATGGAGCTCATGGAGTTTTTGCTCCTACATATAGTCGTCATCCTTATACTGCGTAGCTGTTTGTTACATAGCATGACCAATTGCATAGCGTTGATAATGACTATTGGTAATGTTCGATATACATGATATATATAAATAGACACATGCTGTATAGATGTGGAGCTTGTGATTAACCTAGGCTGTCTGGTAGGTAGGTAGCTGGGCAGTTATAAATTTAATAAAAAAAATCGGAACTGTCCCGGCAACATGGGTATATCGCCGCATACTCTTGGCATGTATTTGCTGCTGGGTCGAGGACTTTTGACACCGTTCCTACCATACTTCTAGGTACGTAGCCTCGTTAAGTTCTGACATGTGAAAGGCGGTATGGATGGTGAAGCGTGGTGTAAATGAGGAATGAGGTTAAGGTGGGGCTGACAAGAGACTCATTCGTAGGATGATATGCGGGTGTCTCCTGTCTCCTGTCGCGCCCGTGAAAGGGACAGGGAATTAAAACATGCGGCAGGGGTCGGGGTCGGAATCGTGACAGCCATTGAGGCTCCATGGACATCTGGGAAGAAAAAAAACCTAGCAGGTCGCTTGATCGGCCGGTAGCGCCGATGAGAGCATATGGCCCCATCGTGTGGTGATATTTGCAAATAAAACCCTCGGGCCTAGGAGTTCAAACAATAAGTGGTGAACGTTCTGAGAATCGCCCCATCCATCGTCTTAGACCGAGGTTGTTTGGAAATATGTATGTAATGAATGAAAACTCCCTGCATTGCCCAGTACATTTGATGTTTCTGGATTCGATAGTCCATTGGGTGTAATCCGAACTTGGATACAAATACGCATTTCTAACGATTCGAATATATTACCTAAGTAGGTAGGTACTGTATGTAGGCTGGGCTGGCACTGCAATTGAGTTACACGTGCAACTAGTAATCGCGAACCGGAAGTAGGTTGAGATTGGATCATTCAAGGTGAAGGGGATTGCCGATCCATCCAGTTCAGAGTGGCAGAGTAGCAGAGTGGTAAAATATGCTGCACTTCTAATTGCCCAATCCAATGCCCCGTCTTGAAAACACAACAGCATTGCTGCGCGCTAGGTTAACTTATACCCTAACATGCCTGCATCCATAGTGTAGATAGGTACACATGTGTAGTAGATGCAGCTAATAGTAGGTAGCTGTCGAATTGGCCGAAGGATCCGTGATGCTCATTTAGATACTGAATCTTTGAAGGTCGTCTCCGGCTGCAGGCGATCAGTCTCACTACCTCCTGTACCTCTAATAGACAGAGAGATAAGCTAGGATTACCCCTAGGTACCTAGGTAGGTAGGTAGGTACATATATGACGATAGCGTGATGTAATCATAGTATACCTACCTAGGTACCTGGGTAGGTAGTCTTGGCTTTACTATGCAGCGCAGCTCGTGTTCGTCTATATGCTCGAATAGATTCACAACCTTCGAAACTGACTTCGATCCGAGAATGTAAGAAATCAAAGCATCGAATTAAAGGACATTTATGCCGAGAACATCATTGAAGATAGGCCGTTCTGGGATATGGGACTACGTAAGGATAAAGAATAAGAGGGGGGGGGTTGACGGGTAGCTATAGGTTCATGTAGTGTAGATAGGATCAAAGATTGTGATTGTGAGAAGAAGATAATGTAAATTGTAACACGGTAGCAGAGTGGTAGGAAAAGAGAAAGCCCCGAAATTTCCGATGACTGCCTGGGTGGGTGCTTCCATTGCAGATGGGCAGATGGGATGCAGAGAAACGTTGTACTACCTAGTACGTATCCAGGTAGCTTATAAATTTCACATGCCAAAGACAGGGATAGAGATAGAAGACTAGGTACATAGTACCTACACTACATAGGCAGGCTGAGAAAGAGCCCTGGAGCATACCTAGGTAGGTAAGCATTTGACGCGTACTATAATAGGTACTTATGCACATGTGCCATTACATCCATATATATATACATACATTTGTCCTATTTACCCCTGCAAACCTACCGGGAGGTTTACTACGTATATCATAATGTAATAATGTAATACATTAATACACATACCAGTAAAGGCACATGTTATACATAGAATGGATGTTTGACGAGGCAGTGAGGCATGTAGTGTCTCCGTTGCCAGTATCTATCTACCTATTTTGCCGACACATGTTATCGCCCCTCCGACTCCGATGTGTACATACCCGACCCGCAGATCTACTGCAGGCATCAAGGTACCGCTTCCCGAAGCTGATGTGGAGCTTGATAGCGAATGGACCCCACTAGACCCACTAGAGCATGGCGGGATCAAAGAGCTTTTCGGGACCAGTGACTTCATTGGTTCAGCAGAAGGACGTGGAATGTGTCAATAAGGGTTAAAAGAATGGCGGTAATTCTGCAGCTAAGACGAAGATGTTGGATGCGACTCAATTCATGTGCCTTGCGATCCGAGTGCACAAAACAGCGCCAGGTACCTCTTAGGAGTAGCAAACTACCTACCTACCTAGGTAGATACTTATGTTATAGGTAGGCTATCGTTCTGTCTACCCAGTTAGGTTAGGTAAGAAGTCAGCAGTCAAGAGGATTAATATCGAAGACGGCCAAGCTATGTAAGTTGGAAGGCGAGATTAAGGCGAGGTGGATGAGAGAAAGGGAAGAATGGCAAAAGCACATGCCAAAAAGAATGCTAGTAACCGGGTGTCAAGTGGAATTGACTACATACTACATACTACATGTCTACATACCTAGGGTAGGTACTACATCTAAATGTATTTATCGCCCGTTTCACCTGACGCTGTGACTTATAACATTCTCTTTCCGCATTTTTACCTTTAACGGGCTTCGATTTAAAGTTACTACCTGCTGGCCTCTTAACCTTAACTGACCCCCAATTTCTCTCTATCTCTCTCACATTCTTATTCCATCCTATCCATTCTATCTATCTAATCCATCCAATCCAGCAACGGATAAGCAACAAACAAAAGGCAATCTTCCCAAATAATTCTCGGTACCCAACAACTTACCTACAACGCTACCACTCTTCCTCGAGCTTCAACTGCTCATCTTCCATCTTCCTTAATATCCCTATCCCTATATCAGATCATCTTATCTACTACCTACATAACTTAGCTTTGCGATGGCTGCCCAAGTGAACGGCGAAGTCCATCCTTCCTCCGCGACTCTGTCGGTAAGTTCGCGACGTTCTCATCCATACCCTTCCCCCACTTCCACCCTCCCTCCCTTCCTCATTGTTAAACGTCCGACTTACCTAGTAACTAACATCGTAACGCAACAGCATATCACTGGATACCCCGTTGTCAGCGATGGCATCGCCTACTTCAAAGGAAACCCATACGGCCAGAAGTCGATAGAGTTGGGCGATTCTGCCTACAAGGCCTTCGCCAAGCCGGTCATTCCCTACTTCGCAAAGCCGTACCAATACGTTTCGCCCTACATCAAGAAGGCCGACGTGATCGGCGACGACACTCTTTCCAAGATCGATGCACGCCTTCCCGCCCTGAAGAAGCCGACTAACGAGCTGTGGACTGATAGCAAAAATTTCGTCTTCTTCCCTGTCCGCAAAGGTTTCGAGACCAAGGATCATGTCTTCGACGTCTACAGCTCCGAGTATAAGAAGGTTGGCGGCGATGGTTTGGCGACCTCTAGCAAGGCTCTCGTCTCTACCAGTCTCGTGGTCACCAGCGAGGCTCTCGCCTGGATTGGCGACCTGCTTAAAGCCAGCAAAGTACAGGCCAAGGATGCAGGCAACGATATAGCTCGACATGCCAACCACTAAGGAGCGAAGATACGCACGCGGTCGTTATAGGGACAATCCTCAACATATTCTTCTTTCCATTTGATACCATGCAGCATTTTTCTTTTATCGGCCATTAAAAACAGAAGTTTCGGAAATTGGTGTTGGGTAGTCTGTCGGGCAATTTCGAGGGGGACTGTATCATGGCACTACATGACCTAGCTTGCAGGCATCCACTTTCGCTTCTCATCCTTGGAAAGTGTCTTTGGTATCGTCATAACGTGCGATAAATCATGTTCTAACCTGGCTGTCGACGAAAACTCGCGGAACGAAGGGGAGGGAGTGTATACGTAGGGATAAGGAGTAAGGAAAGGGGCGCGAGCAAAGTTGTGTAAAGCCAAGTTGCGCGTCGTTAATGACCTGTATGAGAAAATAATAGATTTTCATTCTGTTACGTCTTGCCGCTTTTTCTTGTGGTGTCTTATTTTCTCGTCAGTAATAAAGACCTTGGATATTCACTCCTCGTGGCCTGCGGATGGCAAGAAACAAAATAAGTCCAAATCAACCGAGTACCTAAATCAAGCAACCAAATGCATATCTAACAAGGTGCCTATTTCGGCAAATAATAAATGTTAATTGGAATTGATTTTTAGGAGTGTTGGCAAGTGTCAACGGTTATTTGCCAACGGTTGGTTTCTTGGTTTGACGGAGACGATATTGTGGGAACGCCAATTGCTACCTAGGTACCTGGTAGGTGTAGGTACCTAGGTACATACCTAGGTAGAGAACCTTGGGATTTCTCGGGTCGGGTTGGTTGGGCTAAAAAAGATTAAAGAAAAGAAGGAAGGCAGGGAAGAAAAAGAACAAAACCACGTGACTACGCATCATCGATTGACCCGGCAACGGGCTTCTGTCAAAGATAAACATAGAGCAACACACCGCAACCCACCCGCAACCCACCGACCTGCATCTATCATCAGATTTTTTGATTTGATTTGATTTGATTTTTTTAAGTTGCCTCCACCTACCCCATTACCGTATGCAGCAGCAGTAACCTTTGAGACATTTCGCAGCTCTAAAGTACCTACCTAGGTACTTCTCAATCAATACCTGATCTGGTACTTGATGTTGGATACATCAATTACAATCTCTTGAGAACACTTCTCGAGAACACATTTAATGCCGTTCTTACATTACACAACCCCATCTACCCCTTCACCATTGCAAGAAAGCAATAAGACAAATGATCAACGTCGACCACTCCTCCAGCCTGCCGGGCTCGCCTGGTTCGGCACCACTGCAGCCGATGTCCCCCGATAGAGTCAATCAGCAGCGCGATGCCTCCGTCTTCACCTCCATGTCCGTGCGGGACAGCGACGTGCACGACAAGATCCGTCAGTTCAACAACTTGACTGGTCCTGCCGGCGCCGCCTCCATGTCTAGACAGCTCGAACGAAAAACCGCCGATGCTGCCCTGAAGAGGGCTATGCTAGGGCGTGAAGAAGCCGAGGGCGAAATGCGACGCTATCGGGATGAGGTGCGAGTATTACGTCGGCAAATCGAGGAATGCCGTGGCAGAGAGCGCAAAGTAGGCGAAAGACTAGAAGATGTTATGGTGAGTACAATGAAGCTACATTATACACGTTCGTCCGGGTCACTAACAACGCTTTTGTAGGAAAAATATGGACACGCAAAAGAAACTCTTCAACACAGCAAGGCAATATGGGAGAAGGAGATCCGGCATGCGCGAAAGGAGGTGTTCAAGACGCAGTCGACCATCGTCAAACTACAAGAGGATCTCAAAGCCGTCCGAAGCGCCTCCAAATCCATAGAAGAATCCTTGGCCAGAGAGAAGGAACTCGGGAAAGCTAGGGAACAGGAAGCGTTTGCCTCACGCTACCAGCTTGCCGAGATGCAGGAACAGTTGGAAAAGGCTCTCGAGCGAATCACGTTCGTCGAGCAAGAGCGTGATGCCTACAAGGCTGCCGCTCAGAGCGAGGAGATAGCCCGAATCGCCGCCGAGGGCCGTCTACCGCTGCCGCCCGAGGAGCCGGATAGCGAGTTCGCATCACCTAAGAAGGGACGGGTTTCTTTGTCGACGATTGATCTTGTATCGTCCGCTGCAAGTGAAGCTGAGATCGAAGAGCTGACACGCTTATGGCAGTGGGAGAAGCAGCGCGCTGACCGTGTCCAAGAGCATCTTGAGTTTGTGCAGGCCGAATGTTACCTACGGTGCTGTCCCTGCTCAAAACATCACCCAAGGAGAAGCACCTTAACGTCAGTTCGTCAAGAACGGGCTAGAACGGTTACGATCGTGGATCCGGCGGATCTTATGATTTTGGGCCAGAAGCCTGAATCTCCAAAGCAGCCAGCCCCCGTAGAGCCAGAGCATTCAGAGCAGGAACAAACACAAGAGCAACAAGAGCTTTCGCGATCCAAAAGGGTAGGATCACCAGCGGAAAAGGAAGAGCGCAGGTCGCGAAGGGAGTCTAGACGCAGCACAATATTTGTCCCAGCCGAGGGGATCTTCAGGACGATCTCTCAACAAGAGTTCGAGGCCATGGAGAAACCGGACGAATCCGCATCCGAGCCACCACCACCAGCAGTTCCCAATCCTGACCGTTCTCACTATTCCCGAACACCCTCTGTCGAGCCTCCAACGTTCGCCTTACTAACGCAGGAGCGCACATCCCTCCTCTCGCTCCTCAACGCACCTCACGAGAACGATTCTCTCTGCGCCATCTTGAACATCCCGACTACGCGCGCAGACGCCCCCTTCGCCCGCGGACGCTTAGAAGAAGATGAGGAAGAGCCACTCAGCCCCGAATGGCCGGAGCTAGAGACTGAGCCGCAGCCGCAAACGGAGGCCGAGCACGACGACACGCGGCCCCACACCTCCGCGGCCTTCTACACGGTAACGACGACGACGACGGTCCCGGTCCGCGACACCAATCGCATCAACGGCGGCAACGTCGGCAACAGGAGCGGCAGCAGCATCGGCGGCAGCAGCAGTGTCATCGGGGCCCGCACGCCGTCGTTCGACGTCAACAACCCGGCGCTGACGCCGACCATGACGCGCGAGCAGGCCCTCGCCCAGATCAAGGAGCGCCGCGGCAGGGCTAGGAGCGCCGCCCAGGGCGTCGCCACGCCCCGCCGGCAGATGCTCTCCGGCACCGCCGACCGCAGGGACGTCAGCGCCCCCGCCGCGAGGGCCGCTAAGGGCCGGTCCGCGTGAGCCCACGTGGTCTGGTCTGCCTGTGGCTTATACGCCGTAGCGGACGGCGGTTTGTTGGATAGGCGGTACAGATCCCAGGCCGGGGTCTGCTAATAAAACGACGAGGGCGACGGAGCGCCGGTGAGTGCGCCCGGGATGGGAGTCTAGGCGTTCAGAATCCAGAACTGAGACTGCATTTCCATCGGCGTTTCCCCCCTGTTTTGTTCTGTCACTTTTTGCTTTCGATTTTATTTTTTTCAAACATTTCCCCTGGAAAGGAGGTGAAAAGGGGGGGGGTGGGAGGCTGGAATGGGGAAAGGGAAACAAGTAATGTGACGAAATGGAACGAAACTCGGCGTTTGGATTTCTGAGACCTGTTTACTTACTTAACCCCCCTACCCCCTCTCGCGCGTGTTTTCATGGTATACCTCAGCTTACGACGAAGATGATCAATCGGACGGTGGAGTTGGAAGGGGGGGTTGCTTGATACGTAGTTCGTCTATAGGCCGTAATGGAAGATTACTACTACTACTACTACTATTAATGCTACTGCTACTGCTGTTGCTATTCTTTAAACTGGGTGTAAATGAAGGTGAAATCGTTTTGTGAGATATCGAGTATGCCTAGTCTATTAATATCGTGAGAACCAGTACCGTACGTGGGTGCGTTAATGGATAGTTGGAGTACATATCCAAGTGAATCCACCTACCTAGCTAAATAGATGCATGCATGTTAGTAGGTGTAGTAAGTAGCTGAAGTAAGTATCTCTAGGTGGGTGAATATTGGATTGCGTGCTAGAAAGATACGCGTCGCGGCGGATATAGTAGCATCATAGGAGGTAAATATATCTATGTTGAGTAGTAATTCCTGGTCACCTGCTGGTTTTTGTTAGCCTCAAGCATGATGCTGGTTGAGAGAGGCTTGTACTCATAAAAAATAATAATATGTATCTCCAATATCGTCATCTGCATAAAAACGTAGGCGTGCAGTTACGTGCCTGTCACTAGACTTGGATCTCATAATGAAAAAAAAAAAAAAATAGACTACCAAGTACTGTTCTGGCAAAATGTTTAGGTCATGAAGTAGCGTTCATGTCATCGGTAAAATATTCATAGGGGTGCTGAAGATCACGAAATGCTGATGCATATCGTAGTCACATTGCCCTGTGGGGAGAGAAAAAGTGCAAAAAATTTGGTCTCCCACCACCAGTGTTCAACAATCATCTGGTATTTTCAGGTACTAAGTAGCGGGATTGATCTCCAGCGCCATAAGCTAGCATTTCTCAAAGCATTGCTACTCCCGAGTTGTGTAGGGGCACCCAGTTGTGTAAGGTGTAGTGACTGAAAAATCCCAGATGAAAGGTTGGACGAGGACTCGAACCATGGTCCTCAGGGGGCTTTGAACCCCCTTCAGTAAGTGCCAGCTCCCGACCACTGAGCCAGCTGCCCGTTGATGTATAGTTGGGTTTTATTATGACATATAAGGTCCAACATTCTATACCTCACATGGCAGGCATTTGCTTTGACCACCCCGTACCTGATAGGAACTTACGACACCCGTGACGATCCAACTGATTCATTGTACTGCCATGGCATGTGACCCATCAGTGTCAAAATATACATGTTAGACTACGATTTGTACCTAGGCACCTACATAGTACCTAGGTACTCACAACCTTCTTCATGCCTTCTTATTACAGCATCTATAAACACAAGGCACGAGCCTATATTTATGGATAAATTTGTATTTACATATCATTATGTGTATCCATAGGGAGTAGTAAACGATCATAGAAATTGTATATTTAGGTAGGTACCAGTATCCCCCTTTTCATTATATTGTGTTATATCTACCTACTACTTGCCTCTATCTCGACATAATCCAACACCCCCAACCCCTAAATATTCAAGCCATATGCTTAAACAAATCCAACCAAACCAAACTACATATGTATATCCGCTTACCTACTTACCCATCTAGGCCCCTACTCACCCAGAGCTCACCGTAACCCCCAATCCGGGCACAGGAACCTTCCCCTCGAGGACCTTAACCGCGTTCCCGGAGAGCAGGATCTCCTTGACACTCCTCCGATCCTCGTTCAGCGTGACCCGGACGCGGATCTCGCACCGCCTCCCCATCTCCACGCCCTGCACGACCTCGTACGTCTGCGCGAGCGGGCCGCCCTCGAGCAGGCTCAGGAACGCGCACAGCGCGGCGGCCGCGCTGCCGGTCCCGGGGTCCTCCCTCGACGCCAAGTTGCGCGCGCGCAGCACGCGGGCCCCGCCGCCGCCGTGGCCCCGCCCCAGGTCCACGTAGAAGTAGCTGAGGACGGGGCCGCGGCGCCAGCCCTCGTCCAGCGCCGCGCACGCCGAGTGCGTGTTCTCGGCGCCGACAAGGCTCGCCGTCTGCGCCGCCAGGGCCTCGAGGTCGGGCAGCCGCGCCAGGATCGCCGTCATCCCGTCCACGATGCTGACGACGGGGTGCTGGCCGAACCCGGTGCCGGCGAACGGCCGGTTGTGCACGTGCACGTTGTGCGCGACGGCGAGCTCGGCGCCGGGCTCGGCGCCGGGCTCGAGGCCCACGAATTGCTCTTTGAACGGCACGAGCCCGGCTTTGGTGGCCAGCGCGCGGGCCGAGCCCAGGTGCAGGTGGTGCAGCAGGAAGGCGGACGTCCCGATGGTCGGGTGGCCGGCAAACGGGACCTCGGCGAGCGAGGTGAAGATGTCGATGCGGGCGATACGCGCCAGGATGTCTTCGGTGGTCTGCTCGTGCAGGAAGACGGTCTCCGAGAGGTTGAACTCCCTGGCGATGAGCTGCTTCTGGTCCTGCGACAGCGAGGTCCCGACGGGGACCTGGACTATGGCGAGGGGGTTGCCGCGGAAGGGCGTGGTGGTGAAGACGTCGAAGGTGATGAAATTTAAGGCCATGGCTGCGGTTCTCGACGAGATGGTTGATGTGTCTGAAGACTTCGAATTAACCTCCCCGATCTTGGACGGCCCTTTTATACTCGTCTCCAGACGGCACTTTTTGACTTTTCTCTAATTTTGAACATCTATACCGCACAGTTGTCAGTTGTGACTCACAACTCACAGATATTGAAACAGTTCGTCTCGGTTTGAGTCCATCCTAACCGTAATCGTATTCGTGTCTTGTGTATATGGCGGTATATGTTTACGGTTCCAGGATGGGTATATAGGTAGATGTAGGAGTTGTCAATAATCATAGACCTTAATCTGCTTATACACTTCGTATTCGTGTTTCTTGTATGCTGAGTGGTGGAAGGATGGCATATTATCCACTCGTATTACCTATAAACCAATCATATAGGATTGATTACTCGACAGCAGTTGGTAACTATGACTCTCTCTTCCTAACTTACAAGAATGTAGGTTACTTATGCTACACCTTTAATGTTCACCTGGCAAACTTATTGCCTTGTCGAGATCGACTCTATTATTCGGCTAATGGATAATTTGAACGTACTAGAAGTTACGTGCTTAGCATTACTGCCGCGGAACTAGTGTTGCTCAGCATAAAAGGGGCAAGTAAATGGTCTTGGAACAATACCTAATATGATAGAGGTTGGTTCTTGAAGGAAGAAGCATGATTCAAAAATGTCTTTTCAAAAGGCTCAATTAATGACACGGTACATGCAAGTCGTATGATACAAGTCGCGTTAGTCCCATGCATGCCCTTTTCGTCCCATCATCACTCCCTAGGTACCTACTCTCCAAAAACCTATTGTTGAATTGCACTCCAAGAGCGACGCCTTCCAGACAATCGCATGACGCCTCTCATTTACCACTTCCATAACTATTTGGACATTCCATCTCCTAGATACCAGTTTTTAGGAAACAAGGTCAAGATTCGTGGGCGAAGGTAATGGCACCTGCTGGTCTATTGGCCAGTCAACCTGCTCAGGATACCTCCGCTACTCTTAGGCTTCGTTCCGTCGAATATCTTTAATAAGCTATTCCAGACCTGGCCGGGCTCTTGGCTGGCATCGATGCCCTTCCAGATACCGGTGTTCTTGTAGTATCCAACAACCGGGGTCGTCTGATTGTGGTACGTAACCAAACGCTTCTTCAGTGCCTCGGCGTTGTCGTCGGATCGCTGGATCAGGGGTTCGCCAGTGATGTCGTCCTTCATATGGACCTTAGGGGGGTTGAACGTGCTGTGATAGCTTCGGCCGGAGGCCGGGTGAACTAGGCGGCCAGTGATACGCGCAACCAGGAGAGCATCATCGATCTGTAACTCGACGGCGTGCTGTAGCTTTTGGTTCTTATCCGTAAGCATCTGGTCGAGCGATTCAGCCTGAGCAACTGTGCGAGGGAAGCCGTCAAGGATGAAGCTGATATATTGTTAGCTCAACTCGGTGTTCGAGTACGGCGTATGATTTTCGTCGCAAATAAAAAGACATAGCCGCAAAGCCGCAAAGCCACAAAAAAACAAACATACCCGCCCTTGCATTCCTTGTTGTTATCGAGCTCCTCCCTGATCATACCGATAACGATTTCGTCGCTGACCAAACCACCGGCATCCATGATCTTCTTGGCTTCTCGGCCAAGAGGGGTTTTCTTGGCGACCTGGGATCGAAGCATGTCTCCGGTGGCCTTGCCGCGATGGTTAGCAATTCAGTTGTCCTACCCAATGCAGGCATCACATTCTTACTAAATGGCAGCACGAGAATTTTTCCTTGATCTTCGGCGCTTGCGTTCCCTTTCCTGAAAAGTCGCGAAATCGGTCAGCGCAACTCTCCCAACTGAGACAGATTGCGGCTTAACTGCCCCGATCTCAACGGGTTCCCCAATGGTTTCTCAGTGACGTACCAGCTCCCGGAGGACCCATGAGGATCATGCGCACACTTCCGGTAGGTATGCTCTCGCCGGATTGGCGGTGCTCCAACCGTTTTACTCGCTCCTCTAGGCCGGACACGACATCGTGCAGCCTCTTCATCTCGTCGTCGATTACACCCATCTTGAAGAGCTCGGACGAATCAATTTAGCCTGACCGAGGCGAGGAAGGGAAAAGCGGCGGTTCGAGTTATATGAAAATTGAGAAATATACCGACAAGGGAATAGAAATACGGAGGCGACGGGGAGGAGGGAGTGGGAGAGCGGAGAGTATAGAGCGTAAAGCGTAGTAAGTTGTAAGTTGTAGGTTGCAAGTTGTAGGTTGTAAGTTGTTGAAAAGGTTGGAAACTCCGCGGTTCTTTCCTGCGAGGTCGGGAGTCGGGGAATTCTTTTTTCGAAAATTGCAGGTGAGCTATAACGTAGAAGCCACTTCCGGTAAGGAACAGGTTGCCAAGTTCGATTGCGACTGCTTTCCATGTCGCCAGAATGGAGCTGGGGACAATTGGCGCTCACTAGTGGCTAAGAAGGAGCCTAGGTACGTTGATACAATGTGGGGGTCTGCATCCATGGATGCCTTTTTGGCGGCGTGCCACCCCAAGCTCCTGCCTGTAATCCCCTTACTACGTACCTGCTATAGCACCGAGGTAGCTCGAATACCTACCCTACCCTACCTAGGTCCTAGGTAACCTTGGAAGTATCTTCCCAAGCTGCCAAGGTTTCCCTCTTTACCTTCTTGAGTCAAGTGTCACTCTAGAATTCGGCTATATTTATACGAACTGAGATCACATTGCAACTCTTTCCGTTGGGCCGCCGAAGTTAAGAAGTTGAAGATATGTATACCTAGGTACGTATAGGAAATAGTAAGGACTTGATGTTGAGAAATTTATTAACCTGTAGCTACCTAGGTACCTATGTAGTAACCCAATTTTGTTGTCATGGGGCTTTTAACACTAGGGAGGTATCGTGCCTTTAGTCTCTAATAGTTCCCGCTCGTCCATAAACAACAAAGTTTCCTCTGTTAGGATATTTGTAGGCCTGTAACAAACAAGTGATGGTCAAAGATCAGCTTACAATGTTTTTACTCGGTCCAGCGGATAGAGCGGGATTTGCCTTTCCTAGCTGCTAAGATATGATACATAATATACCTCAGTCAACCGGGATGATTCAGCGACTTGACAAATTCCTTTCTCGATTCGTCTGACATTGTGCATTTTGTTGGTGCTTAGAAACCCCGACAGTTGAATTCGAGGATCTTTAAAAGATATTATGGATATCTTGATCAAGCCACAACACCAGCCACGGTGATTATGTAGTTAGAACCTTATCCTAAGTACCCAGGTACCTGGATTGTATCAGCCTCACATGGAAGCTGTGCAAGCCTGCGGGTCTGTAGGTACCTAGGTACATACATTCTAAATATGGAGCTAACCCCAATGAAGAATTAACCTTGGAAGCTTGCCGGGGTTTCGAGCGAAGGCAGCCTCACATACGACAGCCTTCTCATCTATTTCTCAAACTTCCATCAAGCTCGGTTTTCTTTCGTAGCAAGCTTCCTATTCTCATCGCATATTCCAACTTTCCCTTTTTTTTTACTTTTCCATTCTTCACCATGCCTGCAACGACTGCCGAGACCCTTTCTTTCGTCAACAAGAATGTCACCGTCGCTCCTCTCGTCCTTCTCTCCGTCGTAGACCACTACAATCGGGTAGCCAAGGGTACGCGGAAGCGTGTGGTGGGAGTGCTACTGGGCCAGAACGATGGAAAGAATGTGCGCGTATCGAACAGTTTCGCAGGTTAGTCGTCTCGCCTCTCACCTTGCTTTCTATACGGTCATCTGGATCAGCGCCGCTAACTTCAATTCCTCCCATATAGTCCCGTTCGAGGAGGATAACGATGACCCGTCGGTCTGGTTTTTAGATCACAACTATGTCGAAAACATGAACGACATGTTCAAGAAGGTCAACGCGAGAGAGAAATTAATAGGCTGGTACCACTCAGGACCTAAGCTACGCGCATCCGATCTCGAGATCAACGAGCTATTCAAACGATACACACCTAATCCCTTGTTGGTCATCATTGATGTCCAACCGAAGGAGTCTGGTGTCCCGACGGATGCGTATTTCGCTGTAGAGGAGATCAAGGATGTATGTTACTCTGTGCTAGAGCTGCGCTACGGATTGATCATAAGCTAACATAGATGATGTATAGGATGGCACGACGACATCCAAGACCTTTGTACATACCCCGTCTACTATCGAAGCCGAGGAGGCAGAAGAGATCGGTGTTGAGCACCTCCTTCGGGATATTCGCGATGTGGCTATCGGTACTCTATCAACACGCATCACAAACCAACTGCAGTCGCTACAAGGGCTGCACCTCCGATTACGCGAGATCCAGACCTATCTTCAGAAGGTTCAAGATGGCAAACTACCAGTGAACCATGCAGTCTTAGGCAACCTTCAAGACATATTCAACCTCCTACCTAACCTATCGACACCTAAGCCCGGCGTTAACGAAAAGAACGGCAACGTAGGCGAACTGTCGTACGCGATGAGTGTCAAGACAAACGACCAGCTCCTTGCCATCTACCTCAGCAGTTTAATCCGCGCCATTACGGCCTTCCACGATCTCATCGAGAACAAAATTCAGAACCGTCAACAACAGGAAGAGAAGGAGGCGAAGGAGGAGGCTGCCGCAACAGCGGGTAAGGATGACAAGGATAAGAAGGAGAGCAGTGTCAATGGCGTCAATGGCGAACCCTCAGACAAGAGCACCGAGAAGGAAAAGAAGAAATGATGGAGTTTATGAATGCACGGGATAAAAAATATATCTTCGACCCTTGTACATTATCCATACTCAAGAGTAAAGGTCGATTCCGAGGTCAAAGATGCCTCATGCATGCACGCTAATCTATAGACGTTTCATTAAACTCATAATCCCCTGATGAAACCATGATTTTACCTCATAAACGCCAAGATTTTCATATATCTCATTCAGTGCCGTACTCTAACACTGTAATAATATACAAGCCTTTTCTAAGCTATGCAAATACGTAGGCAGGTAATAGTTCATCACTTCGTAGACTCATTAATCGTTCACGGCATGCCACCTACCTCCCAATCCACCTTACGAGGTAGGTAGGTAGGTAGGTAGATGCCCTCTCAGATATCAGCAACCAACCCCGCGCCCTCCTCCCTCGTCACAACCCTCTCCTCCACATACCCGCCCAGCAGCCCGCCCCACCTCTCGGCCAGCACGCACGCCAGCAGGTGCTTGCAGCACGGCACGCCGGCGATGCCGCTCCCCTCCGCGCCGTCGCGGCTCAGCGCGCCGAACTGCCACGCCCCGCCCTCCGGCGCATCGTTCTCCCGAGGAAAAGGAAAAGGCGAGTAGGGGTCGATGGCGTAGGGATGCGACTCCCGGTCCGAGCGCGGGAACGCGGCGAACGCGAAGGCCGCGCACGTGCAGTTCCACGCCGAGACCCGCACCACGTACGATAGGCCCGCACCCGCCGAGGCGTCGCCGCCCCCGCCGCGCCGCGGGTGCGACGGCTGCGCGGACCGCACTATGTAGAAGGAGCGGCTTGCTGTTCCTGTGTCTTCTTCGCTTTTCTTTTTGTTTTCGTTTTCGTTTTCGTCTTCTTTTGCCTTGTCGTGGCTTGGGGACGCCCGGACGACCACGCGCGTCGCCAGACGCCGGTCCAGCAGGTCGAGCGCCGGCAGCAGCGTCAGCGGGTACAGCGCGTAGAGGGTCGTCAGGGCCGGCCGGTACGCCGCCGGGATGTGCCGCAGCGGGTTTCCTGCTCCCGCGCTAGGTGGGGAGGTGGTGGTGACGGTGGGGGGAGGTATGGAGGCGAGGCTGTCTATGAGGGAGGTTAGGAATTGCCGTGGGGTAGGGACCGATGTAGTCATTATTTCCTCTGCTGGGAGGCCTGGGAGTTCCCGAGGTGATGGTTTGGGTGAGATTAAAGTTTCGAGGTTAGTGAGAAAAGAAAAGAAAGTAGAAAGAAAGAGCAGTTAAGTGAGTGAAAGATATCTGGTGACAGTGTTACACTGTATTATAGACTGTGGAGTAGTAGGGGAAAGGGGTAGGTAATGTATTTGGGAAACGACAACCTTACTACGTATATATTGGCGCGGCTTCCCTTCTTTAAGCAATAAGTATTCTATAGTTAAATTTCTGCTCGTTCTCAATATAGATCTTGGTTAAATATAATCAAGTCACGACGAAGAAGTCCCCTCGCAGGATGACACCCTTTTAGATGCTTAACTACCTAGACAATAGTTATAGGTCTTATGCTCCTTATATGGTCTTAAGCTCCTTATATGTATCTTAACTTATCATTTATATATATGTGAACTTATTTCATGATATCACATGTAAGTTTCCCATTTTCAGATTTAAGCATCCGCCTTATGTACTTATTTACCTTTTATTTATTTAATCATAAGCATGGCGTCACTTAATCATTCTTGGCTTGAAGATTTCACGCCGTGGCTATACCTGCTTCTGATGACAATATTAAGTTTTTTTTAACTATATAACTACAAGAAAGGACAACTACATAGAAGCGGGCTTTACATTGAAATATGCATCAAGTTTTTCTTGCAACTCAGCCACGTATATTATCAGTTTGCCAGAAGGAGATAGCAAACCTCAAATAAGGACACATATATATTTATGTGTTACAAGATAGTGTACCTAGATTGCTTCTCATTTGCTGTGGATTTATTTTAATTTTATTTCTTTTTGGCTATGGCAAGTGAAAACTTCGAACCTGGAGAGAGGCAATGAATCCCATGAATATCTATTCTTGTCAAGACTAATCAAGACCTAAAATGATATAAGGCTGACTCCTTATTCATTCACCCTTTAGTATCAAATCATAGCTACCAAACTTAATAGTGGCCGGGTGTGAATGACTATGATGAAATGGAAAGAAACAAACCTTTATTAGCATGGTAACCGAATTACGATTCAGATGGAGCCAATTATTCGAGCTATTATTTACGGATGTAACCGGCCCTACGCATACGTCACTTGTTTAACGTAAAGCTAAGTTCTACGCATAAATCTACTTGAAGCATAGATAGTTAACGAGTCTTGTATTCTTAGTATGCTCTTCTTCTTGAGCCTTACTTAAAAATCTCAATAACTTACTCGATAGAGATTACTTACATCTATTATTTGTTAAGTTGAACTGCGAAACTAGCACACTGGAGCTCATCATGTCCTTGCTCGTCAACATCCGTCTTGCCTACTGCGCCGCCATGGCTGCCTCACTCGCTCTTCTTGCCAATGCTGAGCCGGTAGCTATACTTAATGCACGGCAGTATCAAAGCTACTGCTGCACGGATGGCTGTTTCATATGCGGACTTTATGAGTGCCCAATTGCTGGTTGTTCTGCATTTGTAAGCATCATATTTTTTCCGTTCATCTCTTGATTGAACTACCTAGGAAGATGGATGTTTTCGTTTGTTTGCTGGAGTCATGTATAGACATATTGCTAATCTGTTTGTTCCTGTAGTACCCTAGTTGCTGCTCTGAGGGCCATCGTGAAGTGGGGAATGATGGTGAGATCCAGATCTTTAACAAAGCCGGCCAGAAAATGGAATTTATCCAGTAGGCTATATAAAGGGACGATGGCCCAACATGCTAGACGGAATGAGGGGATATTCGGAAATCAGTCCCTATTATAACCTTCCATATGTAGTTTTGTGTGATACCATGATACCATGATACGAGAGATCTGGGTTCGTCGATTGGCGAGCCCGATTGTAGCGGTCTGTTTTACAGGCATACACCTAGTGTAGGTACCTACATACTGTAGGTATGTACCTAAGGTAGGTATACATAAAAGATTCAGATTTGTAAGGAGTTGAAGTTGACATGTGACCCCTCATTAGATCTGCCCCATTTCGCTCTCCATGGAAAGCTGCAAAAGCTGCAAGTCAACTCTATGTACCTAGGTAGGAGGTGATGGTGGGGTATTTATAGATATGGATGGCCCAAGCTCCAGAGACACCTACCTATTGCACGTACCTACTTCCGCATGTCGTACTCCCAGTATCGGCACTTCCCGTCCTACCTGGCAGGCAACAGCTACAGCCGATTGGCGGGGTGATTAAACCTACCTAGTAGGTAGATCCTAGCAGTAGCTACCTAGGTACCTACCCAGCTACCTAGGCTGCTAGGTACCTAGCAACATTCTCAAATTCAACAACAATTAAATTGAAGTTCGCGACTCATCAATCATCCAAACATCTTCGAGCTAAGAGATAAACCCACAATCCGAACTACTACCTTTGTTGTCAATCAAGATCGGACACAATCTTCAAGATGGCGCCGGGGCAGAAGATGTACCCGAGGGCGACGGTGAAGAAGATTGTAAAAGCGCATTCTAAGTGCAACGTTAGCAAAAACGTCGATGTCATGGTAAGGCTGATTTGATTTTATTGCCTTATTAAACGTTTAGCCTTCCCAACTCGCGTTTGTGACGCGCTTTAACTAATTCGCGCGGCACTACAGATCTTCCTCGATTATGTACTCTTCATGCAAACGTACGGCCTCCAAATTTACCCCTAAAGATTACCCAATGTACATTTTTTCCTTTTCTTTTTTAGAGACTAACGATCTTAAATAGACTCATGAAGGAGGCAGCCATTGACGCAAAGCAATCTGGAGAAAGGGGTATCAGTGCTAGGAGTGTGAAGAAAGCCACTGCTGTGAGTTCACCATATTCACCATATGGTCCCTTTGCTCGAACTACTGACTAATATGGGTAAAGGATACTCTCGCCAAGTTCAAGGGATGAGACAAATGGAGTCCACTGGGCGTGTTGAAACTGTAGTAGTCGGCCTCCGTATCCGTTGGGTCGATCGATGAAGGGATGCAGGAGGTTTGGGTATTTTGGGCATCGCCATTGCCAGAGTGCGTGCTTCTCCGGTCTACGCAGATCAAGCGCGTCACCGACAAAGTCGAAGATGGGTGAATATCTTTCACGACGAGAGCTATTGTCAGTTCTAATATGACGTATACCTAGGTACTATGCATAATCAATCTCTCTATCCCCCGCGCCTACGTAGGTATACTCAGGCATTTGCGAGCTGTTTTAGCATAGTGCTTACCATCGCGAAGCATGAAGATATAGATTAGGTACTTCAATCAATAGAAATGGGTTTACACCAACCCCCCCTCCCGGAATAATAAGAGAATACTTACATGCATGTAGGTAAGTAATGTTATATAAGTTACCTATGATAATTATGAAATCTACCTAGGTATATGTAGGTTAGGAGATACACTACATGTAGGTACCCTTTTTACATTATGTACATAATTCCTAGAGTTTCTGTAGGGTTCGCTGGATGGGTTCAAGCTTCCATACAGGTGCCAAGCTAGGGCGCGACGCATGCTGGAGTGGGCCTACCTCTTGGGGGCCGTTAGTGGGTACCGCATTGGGGCCTAAAGAGCTAAACGTTAACCCTGCTGCCCTCCAGGGCTGGGGAAAAAAACCGATCTTACTTGGATCCAAAACTTCGTTCGCACTTGCAGAAAAACAACAGTCCACTTTTGTCCAATTGCAATACCAACCAAAAAATCAATTTCATCATTCTTCTTAATTCACCTTACCACTTTACTACCTACCACCTACTACTGCTACCTAGAACCTACCTTTTACCATAACACGACACGAAATTAACCTACATATCTACTTTCCTACCGTTACCGTTACCTTTAGTCAACCGTTACCTAACCTCTACTTCTTCTACCTCTACTTCTACCTAACCTAGCTAACCTAGAAATTCAACCGTCGAAAGAAGAAAAAAAATTACCTATTTCTTGTGCGGGAACTTTTCTGCATCTATTCGACCCTACCCACATCCCTCTCTACGGTTGTAATTAATAGTTACCTTGCATTTGTGCACTTCGCCAAGACGAGCAAACGGGCTCATCCACAAAATCCCACTTACACACAACCTTACAACCTTCCTGATTCCCGAGCACACGACCAGATCGTTCCCTTCACCATGCCTTCCTCTGCCGTACAGAACCCCCCGGTCCAGACTGAATCTAAGTCTGCGAAGAAGAAGAAGGCCAAGGCCGACCGCACCGATTCCCCTGCACCTTCTGCTCTGTCTATTCCTGAGAAGCCTAGTTCTGTTGCTGGCCAAGATGGTCAGGACGAGAATTCTGACAACGCGTACATTCGCGAGCTTCAGAAGTCAGTCCACTCACTACTGTATCCTCCCGGCGCCCTTCTTTACGCTAACATGGATATTAGGAACATCCGCAACGTAAACAAGAAGATTGTAAGTCTTTCATTTGCTATGCGTCATATCACCTACCTACCTTGTCCAAAACTGCTTAGTGGAGCTTGTATCTAACCATCGTCCCCACCTAGACCAATGCTTCTAAGACCGATGCCTTGATCGACCAGCACAAGGACAAGTCGCTGGATGAACTCGTCAACGAGAAGATCATCAATATCGACCAGCGCACCCAGCGCCTAAAGAAGCCGCAACTCGAAGCTCAACTTTCCCAGTTCGAAGAGCAGCTTGCCCAGTACAAGAAGGTTGACGAGGACTACCGATCCCGTGCCACTGCTGAGAAAGCCAGCTTGGAGAAATCTCTTATCGAGAAGTTTGAGAAGGAGAAGGCCGAAGCTGTTAACGAGATCAAGGAGCAGGCTACAGCTGAAGCTAAGAAGGTCCAGCATGATAGTCTACTTGTCCTATCGCAGTTCCTCCGACTGGCTGCGGCTCGACGAACAGAAGAGGCCGACGCCAGTCTGGACGAGAACATGGCCTTAGAAGGTGTTCTTCTTGCCGTCTATTCTGGGGACGAGAGTGCGGTTTCTACCATGATCAAGCTCATCGAGAGCTCCGAGGAGAAGACTGACAGCGTGACCGGGGACCAGCTACAGACCTCGTGTGAGTATCTATGATGTGGTGTTTCCTTCATAAATACTAACCTTTTGGTAGTTGCCCAGGTTCATGACGCCGCCAAGACCCATGCTGCCCAGCTAGCTGCTCTCGAAGCAGCTGCCGAGGCTACGGAAGTATCTCCTGAGACGGCAGCAATCAACGGAACCGATCCGACTATTGCCCATGCTGGTCTGACCGAGATTGATAGCACCGGTGCTACGGCCCCTTTTACCAATGGTCATATTGAATCAACTCCGGCCTCTAGCCTCACCGAGAACGCCGATGTTGCCGACAGTGCTGCCAATGCTGCAGCTGAGTCCCAATGGGATACGAACCATGACATGAGTGCTTCCGTATCTCAAGAAGACTGGGTTAAGGTACCTCGTGACCCTATTGAGACCGAGACTGGTTTTACTGCGACCCCCGCAGCAACTAGCAATGTTCAATCTTGGGCCGACGAACAGCCTGAGAATCCACCTGAGGTTAGTTTATAGCAATCATCATTCATCCATTTATGGATTTTCGAGGAGACACATTTCAGATGAATGTGATGCTAACTACTGTCTAGACCAATACTCCCGTGGAAGCAAACGACGGATTTCACCAGGTCCAGCGCAACCGTCCTCGCGGTGACCGCGAAGATGGCTGGCGAGGACGCGGCCGAGGTGACTACCGCGGCGGCTACCGAGGACACGGGGAGGGACGTGGTCAAGGACGTGGTCGCGGTCGTGGTCGCGGTCGTGGTGGTGTGGGACCGCGTGGCGGAAGACCCCGAACTCCACGGACTGGAGAATCGTAGAGGATTCGATCCCGTGCCTACGTCCGCCGATATTATTGTCGTATCTCTCGGGATCGACTTCTGGCGCGACAGTCATGGCGCTGACCTACCCCGTTCTTTCGACTGCATATGGACTCTACCCATCTATTTTTGCAGGGGAAAGAACTCACTATAACGGCACTGATTTTGCGTGTGCATGTGTATTCATGATAGGTTTTGTAAAGCAAGGAATATTGGTGGGCTGTTGTCTGAATGCATCGGATCAGCCCCTCTGATTTCAGGAGGGCAGGAGTAAAGTGGACATGAACCGGCGTCGGCATTCCCGCACAGTTTATGACTGGTAGGAAAGGGATTCCTGTTTTGTTTGTACCAAAAGTCTGCTAGCATTTACGAGACGCAAAAAGTCGGCGAGTGTAAATGGTAATGATGCCAAGATCACGAGGATGCCTGTCTTTTGTTGTTTTCTGTTCTTGTTTCTTCTTTTTTTAATTTTCTTTACCTAAATTTTGTGATTGTACAACACCATCTACATACGACATAACGAGACGACATGGCGAGACGATGAGCCTCGAGGCCACGCGGACGGGCCCAAGGGAGAAAATGGTGCGTGCCACCGCACACCACACCACATCGGGCTAACTTGGGTTGTCTCGATTTCTGTTCCCTCTTCGAAGAGGCGATATGTTCAACTTAGGACTTCAATGAACGATTTCGATTCTTTCCCATCCTGCTAAGGCCTGGAGTAACCGCGGCTTGTTCATCGACTTCTAACGTAGGTAATAATTTCCGCATGGGGCGTGTGTGCAGATTACCAACCTAGGTAACCAAGTGCCTAGCGTATAGTGACCAATTACTTTTATATCAAGGTAAACAGGTAAGTTATCCAGGACAAGTCACGGAGGTAAATGACGGGGTCAGAATAGCCCCGCACGGCTGAGACCTTTGGCAGCAAATGGTTGTGCACACGCTTACGCCGATGGGATGGCTTGGTTGCGGGATACAAACGATGTGAGAACCATAAAAAGAACTCGTGATAGATTCTGCAGGTAGTGAGCATGATACCATGTCTGAAGAGGAATCTAATATGTTATGTTGGGACTGAAGTACGAATACGTCTCATAAGATGATATGTTAATTTATCGCGATTCTTTTCTACCTCTAGGCTCTTCTACAATGTTCTTCATGCAATCACAGAAACTACACAATGCTTATGCAAAATTCTTGAGCACCTCTTGCTCGCTCACCGGCACGCATTTCACTTCACTGGATATAACCGTTGGCGCCTAACCATTCCTTGATGACCTTAGCATCTCTCTCACGGTAGGCCGCTCGGCCGCGGATGGCGTCCTTGACCTGCTCTAAGGTGCGGTCGAAGGCGCTCGTGTCCTTGTCCTTGAAGAAAGCATCGATCTCGTCGATATACTTGGCGTCCGTAAACTTCTGGAGCGTGAGCTTGACAAAGCGGTCTAGGACGACTGGGTTTGCCATCTTGGTAGTCAGTTTCTCCCAGTTCTCCTGGATATACTTCCACTGGATCGGACGTGCGACGGAGTTGGTCGCCAAGGCACTGCCGAGGGAATGCATGTCGCCTGAAGGTACGGACTCGGATGGGGGCGCGGGAGGGGACAAGTCGCAGTTAAAGGGCAGAAGGTTATTGAAGATGATTTCGGTATCGCGAACATGGCCTAACGAGGCCAGGCAAACCTCTTTACCGTCGATAGATGCACCGCTATACCATTCTTTCTTGAGAATCTTCACTGCCTTGGCGGGGTCAGTTTTAATGGCGGTACGGTAAGCCACTGTTCTCAGGTTTGGGTGTAAAGGTGTTCCATTATCAGCCCAAGAATCGAACAACGACTTTGCCTTTTCAGTTACTCTATATCATTAATCAGCTAGTGAATGATGTAGGTGTCAAGTATAGATTATCAAGATAATGGTCCGCGCCATAAAAACCCCAGAGAAAGGGGGGTTTCTGAGAATGGACAACTTACCCTTGGTGACCATTCGCCGCGGCACTAAGCAAAAGTCGCTTGCGCAGCAATCCTGTGAGATAGTCCTCGCCTTCTGGGAACTCCCATCCAATCTTCTCTACTGCGTTGCTGACAAGCTTGAGAGTAAATTTCTCTAGACCGCGCTTAATGGCATCATCGTCGCCGAAGATGGTCTTTACAAGGCCGACGGAGTCCAGGACCTGTGCCCAAACAAGGTGGTTGGTCTCGCCTCCAAAGCCTTTAATGAAAGAGAGGAGAGCAGGTGTAGTGCCATAGCCGGAAAATGCCAAGTCAGCTGCGGAGCCGATGATAGAGATCTTGTCTTCATTGCTCAAGCGATCGAGTTGCGTACTAAGCTTCGCAAGCCGAGCCGGGGGGTAGTTTGTTCGGTAGAAGCCGGTTGCGTTGCTATTGATCTTATAGAAATCGTCGTCGATGTCGCGGATCGTTGTAGTCTTCTCAGTGAGAGCCAATTTCTGGACGTCCTGCTGTCTGACCTTGCCTTGCAGTGAAAGTGGTACCCACCACGTAGTCTCATCCTCTTCCGGCTTTACATCACCAGTTGAGAGATATCGATTCTGCTTGATTGAGATTTGTCCGGGTTCCTCAGCAATAGTCAATAATGGATGGCCGATCTTCTCTATCCAGTTGTTCATTAAACCATTAACATCGGTCCCAGAGGCCTCGGTTAAGGCCTGCCAAAGATACTCAGTCTTGGCGTTTCCGTAGGCATGCTTCCTCAGGTATACCCCAACTCCCTGGAGAAAAGTCTTCTCTCCGAGCTGGCTGACCAGCATTCGCAATGTAGAGCATCCTTTAAGGTAGCTGATGTGGTCGAAGATTTGATTTACATCCAGAGCATCCTTGACTGGAACATGAACGGGGTGGGATGCACGCATTCCGTCTAGTTTGAACGCCATTTCCATCCCCTCGTTCACAAATTGGGCCCAAACCTGCCAGTCAGGGTGAAACTCATTGACGGCGTACCAACCCGCCCAGGTGGCGAACGACTCATTCAGCCAAAGCTCGTCCCACCAATCCATGGTGACAAGGTTGCCGAACCATTGATGAGCCAATTCGTGGGCAACGACGTATGCGACACGGTTCTTGTATCTAGCGTCTGAGGTCTTCTCGTCGAAAAGGACAGCTGTCGTACGGTAGGTCACCAAACCCCAGTTCTCCATAGCCCCATGAGTGAACTCATGAACGGCGAGCAAGTCAGATTTTGGAAGAGGGTAATCGATACCGAAGCTCTCAGAGAACAGGTCGATGGTCTTCGGGGCATGTTCTAAAGCAAACCGGCCTTGCTCCTTTAGCCCACGGGTGGTGTAGACACGCACGGGAATCTGCTTTCCGTTATATTTTCGCTCGGTGAAGGCCTCGACGTACTCGAAGTCTCCAACCGCCCAAGCCAAAAGGTATGTACTCATGACCGGAGTCCGCTCGAATGAGACTGCCACAAAGCCATCCCGGGTCTTGGAGGAGGTTTTGGCAGGCATGTTAGACAAAGCAACCTGATCCTCTGGGATTTCGATCTGAAAGTCGAAGGTTGCCTTCAATCGAGGTTCGTCGAAGCAAGGGAAAGCTCGGCGGGCATCACAGGCCTCAAATTGGGTGCTCAGCATGTAGTGAAAGGTATCGTCTCTAGGCACGGAGGCTGCCGCAGGGACGACAGGCTTATACTTGCTGCGGTAGAAGCCAGCCATATCGTTGTTCATGATTCCCTGGAAGGTGATCTGGAGACTGGCCTTCTGCGAAGCTGGGAGCTCGTCAGCGAAGACGAGCGTTGCACGTTGCTTCTTTTCATCATAGTTAAATGTGGTGGTCTCTAGAGATTGGGAAGCCTTAGTGTGGTCGACGGTGATCTTAGCAGTAAGTAATTTGAGCTCGATGGAGTTGATAACGATCTCCTTGACGGGTTCTGCAATAGAAACTTGAATAGCAACGTTTCCTTGATAAGACCAATCTTCAAAGTTTAAAGAGGAGATGTTGAGATCATAATGAGAGGGGGTGACGGTAGAGGGAAGAACATCTCGGTCTGCCATGATGGACGAGGGTATGATGGCAGAACAAGAGACTCTGGAGGAGGAGGAGAAAGATCGGTTGTTTGTAGACACACGTGCCGTAGTATTTGTACAATTTGTACGGTTTGTACGTGGAGAAACAGGAGAAAGGTGGTATGGGCTGAGGTGGGGTTTAGATCTGTGTTTAGATTGATGCTGCGAATCGACAGACGCAGACGGGGACGGGGACGGGGATGGGGATAGGTTCGGGTTTTTTGGGTTGGTGACGAAATTGGCAGGTGTTGAAGTGAAAGATCGACAGGGTATAAATGTCTTGTGACTTTTATCTCTTTGACTTTTATCCAATGACTTAAAGAAGCAATCAACTCGCACAGCGGGTATTATCCGTCTTGACGAAGCTCTGGCTGTATATTGTCTTGTTGGTTGTTGCTTTGGGAGGGATGCAGCAGAGGGTATCCCGGAAGTAGAAGTCATACAACGACCGGAGGTGCCTGATGATGAGCTTATGGGTGCAGTGCCAGTGCTACCAGTGCTGCCAGTGCCCCTGCCCATGCCCCTCAGTAGATTCCCGACCGCGGTGGCACCAGATCGGGGGACCACAAGTCGGCAGAACTGGCCAATGACATCTATTGACGTAAATGCCATTTTCTGTCAGGTCCAGTCGGAAGAACTAATCGGAAGACCGGAAACCTAACCTGCATTTATTTGCTTTACTACTAGCTACCTAGGTAGGTATAGTATAAGACTGGATCAGTACGAATTTATAAGCACATATTTTTATGTAATGGTGTAAGTGTACGCAGAAGTATGTGAAACATGTAATTGGAAGTCGATAAGGTCTCTACTAACCTGGGACCAATTTGGTTACCCTTAGTTATAAGTATCGTTATATGTGAACAACACTACCAGTTCTCAAACAGATATAATGAGAAGTATATCGGGTTAGAAGACATTGTATTATTGGTGATATTGAAGTAATGATCAACGATCGACCTTCGACCCTCGACGTAGGCTAATCGCTACATGTAAGGAGGAGTCATGTAAATATAGGTGTGGGTAAATACCGTACTGGGCAACTAAGTTGAACAAATACTTGATTTTGATAGAAATAATTCCGATAGAAATACAAACAGCTTCCTATCTTGTCAAAGCTACACAAGTAATTATAGAAAACAATGGGAAAAGGGCCGGATGATCAATCGAGGCGTTTGCGCTACAATCATTCATCCTAATAAGTGGTTGGTAAAGTAACGAGCTCGAGATATGAGTGATGGTATTGTTGAAAAGTAAATTATTTTTAGTGGAAGGACTTAAAATTCCAAGGCCGATCAACGATTAACGATGTATGATATGAAATATGGATATGACGTTTAAATGTAGTATTCCTCGATAAATGCATACACGCTAGGTAAGATTTAACGCTAGTCATAAAACGCGAACATTACTTCGTACTACCTACCTAGGTATGTACTTACATTCTATTTTATACAATATACAACTTACAATTCTCTATTCCCTATTTTTCGAAAACTCTCATCTTCCCACCTTTTTGTCGACACTAACTCACATTCATAAACCTACATTCACGAATATTGTTTTGAATGTCCGAAGACACATCTTTCAGTTTCGTCTGGGTGAGACCATAGTCTTTTATATTACCTACCTAGGAACCTCACTGGGTAATATTAGTACTGGGACTAGGTCACAATGGAGCCAGATGATATCGGTAACACTGGCGGCCCCTCCAGAAACCATGTCAGTCTCCGTCAGCAGCAGGAAGAATTCCGTCGACGTCTGATGAGACCGAATCGCGACCCTCGACCTCTTGAAGACAACAACGGAGACCTGACCCCCATCGGAGAAGCGGACCCTACCGAGCGTTTTACAGCTCTAGGTGTCAATCTAAGATCCGAATTGCAATGGGCCTTTCAGGTACCTCAAGGTCAGTTTTAAAAGAATTTAATTTACTCTTCGCATCCTTCACACTCACCACCTTTATCCTATACATCTACACTACTCTCTACTCCCTATTCACCAGTGTCATTCCATCTACCATGGATCCTACTTTGTATCGCAGGGAGCCTCTGGGCCCACTCGAGATGAATGGAGATGAGCTTGAAATCGAATTTCGGTTCACTCTAGCTGACGTTGCTCCAGCCGCTGACACTGCCACTGGCACTGGTCCTGGTACTGAAGAGGATACCGAGCCTATGGGAGACGATGATGTTGAAGATGAAGAGGGCCGCGGAGTTGATGGTGGCGAAGAGAACGATGCCGAGCAAGGCGAAGAAGACGATGAGGATGTTCATGAAGAGGCTCCGTTCGACGCGTCCGCGGTCGGCTTGAAGGAAATCAGCAACCTTGCTAGCTTCACGGTCAGCAGCTACAAGCCGGGATGTGGCGTGAAGGAGCTTCGGGATGACGACGTCAACCAATTCTGGCAGTAAGCAGATGGCCCTCTTTCCGCACACAGTGTCGTTGCTAACACAATCCTGTCTAGATCTGATGGCCCGCAGCCTCATCGATTGAATATCCTCTTCATCAAGCGCGTAGAGATCCGTGCGCTACGACTCTATCTGGATTACGAACTCGATGAGAGTTATACACCCACCAAGATTCAGATCACCGCTGGTTTCAGCCCCAACTTCACCATTCCATTCACCACCATGGAGCTTAACATGCCCAAGGGCTGGATCGACGTGCCCATCGCCGGAGCGGGCGGTGGACCGGACGGCAACTCTCTCTGCTGCTGGTTCGTCCGAATCATCGTTCTCGAGAACCACCAGAATGGCAAGGACACGCATATCCGCGGGATTAAGGTATACGCCTTGGATGATACCGCCGATACTGCGGAGAACAACCCCGTCGAGGATATGGTCGAGGCGTTTGATGAGTACGAGGACAGAATGGCGCATATGGACATCCATGACCACGACGAGGAGGCGCTGTCGCGACTGGCATCGGCGAAGAAAGATCGTAAGGCGAACGCCAAGAAGTACACCCCTGGCGATGGTGGACTGACTATCCCTGACTTCATGAGAGAGCCGGAAATTCGTTGAAGAGGCCTAAGGGAGTGCAGCAGGATCGCATAGTGGAACAGGGAGGCGTTCTGGAATATTGGCCGATGACTACGATACCCCATGGCATTTTGTTGCTTATTGCATTTGAGATTGAGGGAGGGAAAGACATAACCCTTTCATTTCTACGAGGCAAGATGACTCGCGTCTACATTGCATGAAGATTAGGCGATAGTGAATCGACCTGTCAATACAATTCATTTGATTTCTCTTAATATTGGCATCACTGTTCACTGTTTGCTACCATCGTGATTTCCATAACGTGTTCATTGAATCGGATACCGAATTAGATTTGGGAAGTCCGGGAGTCTCCCGTCCCCACTCCGTACCCCACCTTATGCCTTATGTTACAATGGGCCTGTACTACGGGCGGTGCGGGTTTAACCGTCCGCTAATAATATTCCGCTCCTCCCATTCCCACTGTACATTTTTAACTTCTTCAACTTCTTCGTTATCTCTCCCGGTTATCTCTTAACATCGTTTGCAACCTCGATATACGTGATGCTGGTGATATAATATTTATCATGTTCCCTATCGCTCGCTATGTATCATAGAAGACGCAAAGTCTGTCATAGCTCAAAAATACTTGGACCAATTTATTAAATCTAAGTAGATTTCTTAATAATACGATGACTCCGTTGGGGGCCGACAGCACTACCATGGCTCGACAACTACCACCAAATCTCGTCTCCCTCTTCACCCAAGCCCTCAAGAGCTATCAGTCATCCAATGCGACCTTTAGAGTCCTATGTTCTTTGACCCCTTTCTCCCTATCCTCTTTACCACCGGGATCACTGGCTCCCCATCCACCCCAGATCCCTCCAAAGGCGCTCCTCGTCCTCGATTCGTCTTTCAACCCGCCGACCCTCGCGCACCAGCGCATGGCACTCTCCGCATTCTCCGAATACGGATGGTCCAGTAATGATAATAGTCATAACTCGCGAGTTCTACTCCTACTCGCAATTATCAATGCGGACAAGGCGCCGAAACCTGCCGCTTTTCCGCAGCGGCTCGCCATGATGTACATATTTGCGCAGGACCTGCTGCGATCTACTAATAAGGTAACGGGTATTAAAAATGAATGTGAGGGCGTCGATATCGCAGTCACGACGGAGCCGTACTTTCACGCCAAGGGCGGCGCCATCGCCGAGACCGATTTCTATCGGGGTGTAGGAGGAACAGAGCCGGTAGAACAGGTCTATCTCACGGGTTTCGATACCCTGATCCGAATCTTCAATCCTAAGTACTATCCGGATAGCCCAATGGCTAGCGTGTTGGATCCTTTTTTTGCGCATTCGCGGCTCCGTGTTACTATGCGTACGGATGCGGAATGGGGCGGCTCCGCAGAGCAGTTGGCATATCTAGAGGAGTTGCAACGTGAAGGGCTTGAGCGTGTAGGCGGCAAGACGGAATGGGCGAGTAGGATAGATATGGTCGAGGGGCGGAGGGACGGCGAGGAAGTGGTGAGCAGTACGAGAGTCCGCGAAGCAGTGTTAAGACGGGACTGGGATGCCCTGAAGAAACTCGTTAGCGAAGACATTACGAATTGGATCCGAGACGAGAAATTGTACGCAGAGGTCGGCGCGTAAGATTCATGGACGAGCTGAACATTTGATGGTTATTTCCCCGGTAATCGAACAAGTATGGGTAAAGCTGCAGTCGATGCTACGCAGCTAGTTTTGGTAGTTGATGTTGGGGGTATCAATATCAGGACTAACTTGAGTGCACGGCGGAACTCAGGATCGTGGGCTAAGCACTACAAGGTCGAACACCAGAATCAAGGGGACGCGTAGAGGGCTTAACATTATTCGCGTCATGGGAGAACTACAGACAGACCGGCGAGTGCGGGACCACTTCGGTTACTTGACAACCGAACTTTGGCATATATACCTGTTAATGTGATCACCCAACAAGTCAGGAGCCACGGTTGAGAAGGCCAAATGGTTATGGTCTAATTGGTTGTGGTGATGATGGGCTAGAAAAACTGTCCGGGGTTTTTCGTAGGTCTTGGGTTCGAGACTCGGGCAGGGCGGTAGTAAGCCAGCTATTCAGGACAAATGCCAGGGTTGACTCCTCAGGGCCGAGCTTTTTTGTCATTTTAGTTACTTCACAAGAGGTTTTTTTTTTGTGCCCTTTCTATTCTTCGCACTCATCCCCGTTCCAACCTAACCTGCCTCCTAACTTCCTCGCATCTGAGAAAATCATTATCCATGAGGAAGGTTCTCGGCTCAAACTTCAAGACGCGGTTTTTCGTAGATGAGTTGCTACACAAAACCACCCTTAGGGCCTACGGGTCAGTTTCTACACACACACACATATATATATATATATATCACGAGAGGCATTATAAACCAGATAGCAATATTAAATACAGGTGCTAGTTGTAGTCTGCACGACTACTCGAGGGTTATTTTAAGAGTCCTTCACACATACACCTAGGAGCAGTTTGAGGATTCAAAGGCTGTCACCGTGCTGTTATTAATTTATTTCATTGTAATTGTAGCTGCTAATAGAGGAAAATCATCGACAAAATCAAGCGGCAGCAGTACTTAAATTTAAATTTAATCCTCGTTTATTAGGAATTCCAGGGAATAGATAGATGACTAAACGAGCCAGCCTCTAATCGTGCGCTTTGTAATGGTTCCAAGGTTGTATTTGGGCAAACCCATGTTTCATGCTGATGCTTGCTTTTACAGAGAGATATTTATCGTGGCATATTTTGGTCCTTCGCACCATTCATTCAAGGAGTATTTATATGAATACCTATGAAGTGAAGGTTCTTCATACTTATTTGCAAAATATAAGAAACGCATTATCAAGTTTCGCGCGCGGTTATGAGGAGTAGCGTATACATTATTTAGTCATATTATCTACATACACTAGTAGTATAAACCCATACAACGTTGCGGATCTATGATCCCGATCTATATAACCAGAGTTATAAGACTGCCAAGATGGGTACTTATGTAGGTACTTATGTAGTTGAGTGGATCGTTAGCTTATTACCTAGGTAGCCATCTATTAATAGCACTGTAGCATTCAGCTACATGCAAATATGAGGCACAGCAACATTGCACAGCATAAGACTGCCGTTGTCGAAGACGGTCATAATATTTCTAGAATGTAAAACAGTGACAATCATGTAATATATCATCAATCTTCGCGATCTCGCATTCTGTTAGCATGGCGTCTCGCGACCCTAATCATAATCTTTCATATAAAGCCTTACCAGATACGTCAGAAGATGTCGAAACTAATCATGTCTATGAGCTAGGACGTCTCCAAGCTTCCCTCGGGCGTGGTCAGGACCAATACTTTCGGCTCGACCACACAGACGATGATGCTTTCCAACCTCAAACGGATCATCCCGACAAGCAATTCACCACCACGACAGTTAAAGAATATCCTTCCAGTTTTAAAGACAGCCAACATACGGCCGCGCCATCATGGCTTCCTTACACCCTACGCTGGCAGATATTATCGGCGATCCTAGTTTTAACGATAGCGCTAGAGCTTCTAACAGTGATTCTTCACGTTATATCATCCCGCGACGCGGGGCTGATCGACGATGACGGCTCCGAGGGCATTGTCGTTGCTTCCAAGTTCGTGCCAACTGTGCTCGCCGTCATCCATGTCCTGATAATATCCTTCTTGCTCAACGACGTCAAACGAACCCAGGCATTCGCGCAACTGATGTCCCCTTACGGCGCCTCGGGCAAGATGTCTCTCGGCTGGACTGCCACTGCGTGGTGGGATGCCCTCTTCGAGGGGTTTCCCACGCGGCAGCGCAAAGCGAACGGGGCGCTACTATGCGCAACTGTAGCTTTCATACTCGGTTTCCTCATAGTATCTCCCTTCTCCTCGAGTTTGTTCGTGACGGAGGACATTATCTTCACGTATCAAGTACCGTTTAAGAAGCTGGACATATCTTCGACACTGCCGCTTCAAGCTGCTCCGCTGGGCGCTACGTACTTCCGGACGGTTGGCAACATCCTTCAAAACGTCACGACTTCTGCCTGGATCACAGACAAGTATGCTATACAGCCCGTGTGGCCGGCTAGAGTCGGCAGCGCACCACTGGGACCAAAGTTCTCCGACTCGATGCAAAAATGGACGGCGAAGACTACGGTATTCAGCGTGGAAGAGAATTGCGAAAAGATGGACATTGGGACAATCACCAACGTACCGTGGCTCAACAATCCGACAATTGTAAATTATACCACTGTCACTCTCACCTCTTCATCGGGATGTGTTTTGAGTGTAACGGACAAAGACGAATTCAGCGTTGTCGGGGGTTCGGTATGGGGCTCGCTATCAAATCTTAGCATCACATCTAACAACATGAGCTTCGACTCGAACGGGATGGATTTTACGAGGGATAAATGCACGCAAGACGAGTTTATCGTACTTACTACGCAATGGGCCGACAATATGACAGCATCCACTGTCACGATTATAGGTCAAGCTTGCGAAACTCGTTACTACATGGGAGACACCGATGCCACAGTTATCTTCAACAGCGGCAGCTCTCTCGTTCAAGTTAATATCGATGAACCGCAGTACTTCTCCAACCGTGTACAGATTCCCGAAACCACGGCGAACCTAGCCACTTTCCAGGACTCCTTTCTCAGCTCGAATTGGTCTATCCATCTGAAGCAACCCACCCAGAACCAGCAGGCATTTTCCTCCGGGCCGGCGAAGCTACTATCTGCTTTGTACAATTTCTCGCCGGCCCAGATGATAAATGACTCCTCGACGATACAAAACGCGGTAAGGTTGAAGCAGCGATTCTTCGGAGAACTCCTTCGAGATAAGTTCGACCAGACTTCTCTTAACAACCCTATCGATATTCCTGGCAGTACGTCCGAAACCAGGCGACGAGTTGTTGTGGTACCCGCCGTGGCCATCGTACTTGAAATCACGTTGGGTCTACAACTGGTGTTGTTAGCTGTCGTCTTCGTCAAGACCAGGTTATCCAAGCGCCCACTCGGTCTTTCCACAGATCCAGCTCCTGCAATGAGCATAGCCAAGCTCATTGCAAACGAGCCCGGCACATTAAATTCATTTGAGCATCTGCATGGTAGCACATTCGAAGAGATACATTCTGCAGTGGCAGACCAAAGGTATAAATTAACAGGCGACGGGATTCGCCTTATAACCCCTGAGATCGATGACCTGCTCCAGCCCTCGCCGCAAGACTTTGAACGACAAGGGACAATGGATTCCACCAATCCGAAACCCCAGTCGTTCACATTCGGTATCTGGCTGCTCGTCATATTGACTCTCCTACTTACAGCTACCTTGATAGTAATCGCCTACCTCTACTGGTACTCGGGGAAGTACGGATTGTACCAGACTGCCTTCGTATATACGTTCGATATTTCAATCGGAGGTGTCGACCTGAGCAACGTGAATCCGGCCTCGATCGTCACGACCTTTGTCGCTGTGCTGATCGGGCTGTGGTGGGGAGCCCTCGACACGACACTCCGTAGTATCCAACCGTTTCTATCTCTCGCCAAAGAGCCAGTCACCGGGGATGAGGGCTTATTGGTCTCATATATTTCCACATACCTGTTAAGCGCTGTCTGGAAAGCTTCGAGGCGAAAGCATTGGGTGCTCGCAACCGTATGCACTGGTGCGGTCCTGGCAGAGATATGTAAGTGTTCAGACTCTAAACGCGTAGTTCCGTACTAACACATTAGCAGTTACAATTGCGATGTCGTCGGTTTGGCAAAGGGAGCCCGGGAGCGTACCCTTCAAGGTCGACATCCAACGGCAGCTCGAACTGCGTCGAGTTCCGCATTTATCGGAGGGCACACTACAATTCACTAGTCACGCGGGCAACTACAAACAGAAAGCCCTCGCATCCCTATTCAGCAACATGAGGACCTCCTGGATCTACGGCGCGGCAGTACAGATATCCCTGAATGGATCAGAGCCGGCATGGAGCTCGGACGGTTGGAGCTTCGTCCCGAGCAATCTAGCCACGGTACCTCGGACAAATGTCCAGAACGCAGGCAACCAAACCATACTGCAATCCTCCTCGATGAACGTCACAGTCCAAACATCGGGAATCCGAGCGCGGCTCGAATGCTCCCCACACGAGCACTTGAGCTTCACGAATACCACGAATTGGCTTACTCGGTGGGACTTGACTAATGCGACGCAATGGAACCAAACAACCAACCCGGATATCCTGAAGACTGGCTACGAGCTTGGGTTGTCCAGGCTAGGCGACAACACCATGCTCTACCTGGACAACAACGCAAGCATGCAGGGGAACTACACGACGTTCTTCGTCAACAACAAAAGGGTGTCGTGCTGCGAGAACATCACCGACGGGCAGATCGGATCGAGCTCGCTAGGGTACTGGTCGCCGAACCTGAGAAACTCCTCCTACTATCCGGATTTCGCGACAGCCTGGCCCGCCAACTTCACTATAAAATGGATCCACGGCCGTCCCGTAGAAGGCTACCGCGCCCTGACTACGTCGGGATATGGGTCGACTGGCCCGCCCCGTCTCATGTGGTCCGAGAAGCCTCAGATGGCGGCGCTGAACTGCATGCCCATCATCGAGACGGTGAACGCAAGCGTTACCGTGAGCACGGATGACAGCCACGTCATCAGCTACGACCTCATAGACGAGCCGCAACCAGACCCATTTGCGTGGACCGACGACTTTAAACAGCATAAGAACTACGAGGGTGTCTGCACGGGCCCACAATGTAACAATATATATAGCATCAACATCACGACTAGCCACGGCATTCTATTCGTCACGGGCCTACTCGGTGCCGCCGACCTTGACGATTTCTCGGGCACGAATATCGATACCTATCAGGTTTCGTCGGAAAACACCGCCGACCAGACCTTCAATATCCGGGAGCCTGGGTTGAATGTCGATCTGATGACATATTCCATGTTGTCGCTTGTCGACTACGACCACGAAGCGTTGTTAGACCTGAAAACGCTGGAACGCACCGCCCAGAAGACGTTCACGGCCTTGTTTCAGAACTTTGCGAGCAACAACATCTCATTTGACGGTGGTGGTTATGTATTTCAATCACCGAACGAGACGCTTCCGGCCGACCTCGATATAATCATTAGCAACAGCCGAAGGGCTGATACGCCGGCCCCGGCTGGTACAACAGTCACCTTGGACGTATTGCGGCCTGTCGAGCTGCTGCAGATGTCTAAGCCCGCGGCATGGATCTGCATGTTGATCCTGGGGTATCTCATCCTCGCCTCCGTAATATTGACTATCGCGTCTCGAAGATATACGAAGGTGCTCCTGAGGAAAATCATCAGCATTGCCGACGTGGTTGTCTTGATGGCGGGAAGTGAAAGGCTCTTGAAGCTGGCGCGAGAGAAATCTATCAGGGATCTTAAAAAGGACCATGAGACCAAGGCGCGACTGGGTTGGTTCACAGGGGCTGACGGGACGCTGAGATGGGGGATTGAGCTGGTGGGCGGAGAGGATGAAAAGGGCGTGACGAACATTCCGCCCTACGATGGTTACCAGCCGGAAACGTCCGACAGCACGAAACGTGGTGCGGATGGTACAGTAGGCAACACGCCAATATATAATGCGGACGGGGTGTCACTGCTCTCGCATTCTCAGTCTCGGAACCATGGGTCCAGCATATCCAATCCTAGCCAGACTCGCTACGACGATTATGCTAATCGGGGTGGAGATCTCAGTGACGAAAGGGTATCGCTCACTCCTTCGCTTGTTTCCCAGGACCACGTGTATCAGGCATACCAACCCTGGCAGTACTCGCACGAAGGGTATTCCATACCTCCTCGTATCGAGGAGCACCGTGTTCCTTCCATAGATGTGAACGTCGACAGCACCCCGTTCTCGTCCTATTTCAAGACCGAGGAAGAAGCACCGTCGAACTCAATCAAGTCCAGGCTGTCCTTAGGGCGAAGGAATACGCAGCGCCGCTCTTGATTAGCAGAATTTGTATATATAATACATTATACATATAGTTTATGAGATCACGAACACTCTTAAAACAATGGAATAAGTGTCAGCTTGTGGTGACCTTTTTTCCTGTCCGTGTAATACAGTATGTAATGTATATAAGAAAAATATAGCTTGAAATGATTTGAATATAATCGTATGCAAAACTGGTGTAATTATCGGATAGTACGAAGCTAGGCGTGAGCTTTTCCTAGATGATTTCTGCCGAGACTCGTTTTAGCTGTCACTGTTTAAGTGAAACTGCGAGCAAAGCCTATCAATTGAACTTGCCCTCTGTGATTAAATCAAGGTCACTAATGCGCCAGAGTATTTAACACCCACATAGCCGGAGAATGCCCCTATACGTCTGAATTTGGGGCGTATGGGGTTTCTCGTTCTGAGTAGATGTCTTGGCCATACCAGCGATTTTTCTCTAATTAGGATGAGACCCTCGGATTCTCCAATGACCAGAAACCAAACGTCGGTTATCTCGTTCAGGGGACTCGACTCAGATGATGTCTTCTGGTGAGTTATCGGGATAGCGTCCACATCGTCTATCCAGGTCTGCATCCTAGCTGGATAGACCTGCCACGGAGGATATAATTCATATAATCCGTAATATTCGCCGCGGGTTGCCCGCCGGATTGTGTCGATCTTCTTAAGGCCACCCCATATCGTGACATTGAACGGTGCGGCAAATAGGAATCGTGCCATTCGATTCTTCTTTCCATTGTGGGATTTCGATTCAAAAATTGATTTCCCAAAGAATTCTACTCGCCCATCAACAGAAGCCCAGGACCACTGCGAGGGTTTTTAGTATTTGCATAAGGGGGGTAAAGGCTAGCTTGCAGAGGAGACTGGTAGAATAAATTAATGTTACATACTGATGGAGCTCGTTGCATGGCCTTCCCATCATAGGATTCCGAGGAGCGCTCGTTGCGAGGAGTATGCTTCCAGAGAAGTTGGGCCAGCATATCCCTCTTCCACAGTCCTGCAATACATGTTTCTTCTTGATAGTTGACTTGTATGAAGTCGATGATGCCTTGAATTGCTGCCAGCCTGTCTGACATCAAGGTCAAGGTAACGCTGTATTTTTCAACGATGCCGATCCAGTTAGTATAAAGAAGCCTCGCCTCTTCCCCGGGGCTCATTGAAGGGTCTAATCTGGGAGGGAATGGCTTGAATATAGATTCCCAGATCGTACACTCTCGGCAACTCCACGATAATTCAGACGACCCAAATGAGAATATGCGAGTTGAGAGGATATTTTCTTGGTATGCCCACCCTCGTTGGCTAAGGGGCTCTTGCTCTGGTAAGCTTCTCCGTCCATGCAACCCGATGAAGATAGAGCTAGGGTCAGACTCTGAAGCAGGAATGGTACAGTATTCTTTCTCTACGCCCGGTCGTTCTTCGAAAAGGCCTTGATAAGCATCTGTCGATTTAGACGCGGAAATGGTCAAAAGAGCGTCCCCGAACACTGCCTTCATCTGCTGCGATTCTCTTAACCAATCATCTCGTGCTGCTTGATCGACGCCTTGAATGATGCAGAGAGAGTCTACCCACAAGTACTGGATTCTTAACAACCTCGTGAAGTGAATGACATCTCGGATTGTTTGTGGAAGCTCTTCTAGAGGAATCGATTCCATTAAGGACGTTCGGTTAGTCGACGTCATCCTGAAGAAAGGCGTCTTTCCCCAGCAGTAGCTTAAAGCTACATATTTGCCGCTCAGCCCGAGAGTCTCTATCAACTTCGGCTGTGTCAACCCATCTTCAGAGCCAACGTCGATCACTCTAGTTGGAAGCTTGCTGGAGTCGTTGGTCGTGCATCTCCCGTGGTGGGACATCAAACAATTGTCAAGCCACCCGGACGCAACCTTTGCGGACTCGAGAACCCCAATGTTCTGGGTTGGTAACCGATTCTTCATAGTTAAGGCCAATTCGGAATTTGGAGATATATCTGCTGGGATTTAGTACGGATATGAGAGGAGTGAATACCGCGTTATGGTTTCTCACCCCTACTGCAGTGTACATTGATCGAGCCTCGAGCGACCAAAGGCTTGTCGTCAGGTGGCCCAAATTGCCAGGACGCTCCAGAGTTACCAATCCAGATGCCTCCTTCGAGCCTCGGGGGCATCGCAATAACATCGATTTGATCCAAACGCTCACCAGAGGAAGATGGGGGGTTTCTTAATAAATATACGGCCATATTTTCGGCCAAGCTAGAGCATCTTAAGAATTTGTGGTGATCGTATCTGAGTGAATGGCGGATAACCGAGCATAAGTCGCAAGCAATCTGTCCTTCAGTCGGTTCCAAAACGAATTTCACGGCATCGTGGCTCATCAAATACCCATTATCAACTAGCTTTTCGAGTGTGAACTTGCTACACTCTGCGCAACGACTTGATTTCGACATTATAGCGAATATGATTCAGGTTCTATATAGGAACAATTGTGGTGGCTTAAGCCAAGTAGGGCTTTGGTTTAATACAGACCGCACAATACCTAGGTAGGTAGGTAGGTAAGTCGCTACAGCCACAAAGCCAACTGCCAACAGTATCAATAATAACAATCATTACTACCTGTACTTGCATTGTCTATTCCGACGTGCCCCCTATGGGGGCACTGCGCTTTAACTAGCAAAATAGGCAAGTCTCGCAAAGGTACCTTTTATAAAGTAAAGCCGTCAATTCTTGGCAATATATTTGGTTTCCTTATCAAAGTATCGATCCATATAGAATATATAGGAATAGTACTTTGCGAGCCTTGCCCATTTTACTATGTAGTTGAAGCGCAATGCCTCCTTAAGAGGCACGTCGAAATAGACAGTACGAGTATTACTAGAAGTAGTAATAATTATTATTGTTAATACCTAGGTACCTAGGTACCGTTAGCAGTCGGCTTTGTGGCTTTACGGCTATGCAGAGAAGAGATTACAGCGCACAGACCACTACAACACCCTGAACCGAGGAACACTGACAACAAGCCACATAATTATCTCATCCTTCAGCCACACCCGCCATTCCATCCCCCTAGGTACATAGTACATAATACCTACCGGTAAGTCTCCATCGCTCCATGATGCTGTTCAAAAGTGACACTACGCTACCCAGAGACTGGAATTACTAATATAAGTTTCTCTTCTAGGAGAATCTAAGACAATATACTGTTGTACCTATGATACAGATCTACTCATATCTCCTTAGAACCAAGCAGCCCGCGACGAAGCCCTCAAATCTCATGCACGTATAAACAAACTCACTACCTAAACCCATATCACGTATACAAACACAATCAACAACATATTAAGTACCACAAATCGCACAAATCATATTCTATTTCTGTACATTACATCTCCGCAACACCTACACATTTTATCTACCTAACCCGTCTCTACTCTCTACTCCACGGCCATAGAGACGCCGTTGTCGGACGCCGGGACGGTCATCTTGGCGGGCGGGAGGTGCCTCTTGGCCTCGTGCCTGCCCATCTGCTGCATCAGGGCGTCCATGACCACCAGCGCGGCCATGGCCTCGACGATGGGCACGGCCCTGGGCACCACGCAGGGGTCGTGCCTGCCCTTCGCCTCCAGCACGCCCTCCGAGTCGCCGTCGTACGTCGCCGTGGTCTGCGCCTGGCTGATGGTCGCCGGCGGCTTGAACGCCACCCGGAAGTAGATGGGCGCGCCGTTCGAGATGCCGCCCTGGATGCCGCCCGAGTTGTTCGTCTTGGTCGTGAGTCTCGGCCGAGGCGTCCCGTTCCGCGCCGCGCCCGTTTCCGCGCTCGCGGGCGCGGGCGCGTCCGGCGCCTTGATGAAGGCGTCGTTGTGGATGGACCCGGGGACCTCGCAGCCGCCGAAGCCGGAGCCGACTTCGAATCCCTTGGTCGCGGGTATGCTGAGCATGGCGTGCCCGAGCTTTGCCTCCAGCTTGTCGAAGCACGGCTCTCCCAGCCCGCTAGGTACGTTCTTGATCACGCAGGTGACGGTTCCGCCGATGCTGTCGTTGCGCTCCTTGAACTCGGCTATGTATTCCGCCATCTTGCGCGAGGTCTCCTCGTTCGGACACCGTACGGGTAGGAACTTGTCGACGGTTTCGCGGTCGATTGTTTGGAGCAGCTCCAAGAATTCGGGGTTCTGACTTTGCGTTGGGCACTCGGGCGTAGGAGGGAACATGTGCATCGAACCGACAGACGTGACGAATGCGGTGATCTCGACGCCGAATGCAAGCCTGAGGTACTTCTCAGCGATAGCTCCCGCGGCTACTCTGCCAATGGTCTCGCGAGCCGAACTTCTCCCACCACCGCTGCTCGCCTTGACGCCGTATTTCTCAAGGTACGTCCAATCCGCATGGCTGGGTCGCGGGAAGCGATCCATCGTATTGTTCCCATAGTCTTTGGGTCTCTGGTCTTCGTTGAGGACTTGGAGACCGATTGGGGTGCCGAGGGTGACGCCGAACTCGGTACCAGATTGTATGGCGACGCGGTCTTTCTCGTTTCGGGGGGTTGTGATGTTGCTCTGGCCCGGCCGCCGGCGGTTCATCTGGGGTTGAATGTCGTCTTCGGTGAGCTCCATACCCGGTGGACAACCGTCGATGATACATCCCACTGATCGGCAATGAGACTCGCCATAGCTATACAGTACATGTTAAGATAGAGCGAGCAAGACCAATTAAATTGGGAGACTAACGTAGTGACCCGAAAGGATGATCCAAAAGTCGACATTCTGTAATACCAAGTCTGATGATGAACAATGAATTGGAACTTATGGTTAAATATTAAATTGAGCAGCTGAGGTGCTTATTACTTTCTCCGGGACTTCGTCGTGGTCCCTTTAAAGGTAAAAGGTATAAGAAGATCTTTGTTCGGATGAGTCAAAGACAGACACAGGAACAAATCCATACCTAGTACTAGTGTAATAGTATGTTACTTAGGTAGTGTAGTGGGGTTTCTGGTATCTCGATTTTAGCCCCACGATTATACATTTTTTCTTTATCGATAGAGAGACCCTAGGTACGTAGTATGTCAAGGTGGGCCAGCACTAGTGGCATCCCACCTATCAGAGAGCTTGAGCTCGTTATTAGGGCTGCAGGGTTCAGAGGAGACAAGGATCATGACTGTGCTCATACTATTATGCACCGTGTCACCGTGTCACCGTGTCACACCCTTATGTCAGTCCGCCCTACTAAACTTCGCTCTCATAAAAAAGTTAAACTCTCATCACCAGGATGAGACCAACCCAATTAAGACAAAATAAAGGACATCCGTACAACATGCCCCAGTTACCATGAGATAAGCAACTCCATAAACCCCGCCCATCCCAACCCTCTCCCATGGCTTTTCCTCGCCGCCTTCTTCTCGCCCCCTTCGCCAGGCCACGCATAAGACCCGGCTACCACCACCACCACCACCACTACCCCAGCAGCAGCAGCGCGCGCCGCCCCTTCAGCGCCGACGCCGTGTCCGACCCCTCGCGCCAGGTGCAGGTGTACATATCGCGGGCGACGGACCCGTACCTCAACCTGTCCATCGAGCACTTCCTGCTGCTGAAGTCGCCGCCGGACTCCGTCGTGCTGTTCCTGTACGCGAACCGGCCGTGCGTCGTCGTCGGCCGCAACCAGAACCCCTGGGCCGAGGTGAACCTGGGTCTCCTCCGGCAGAGGGGCATCGGCGTGGATTTCGGCGATGGTAGTGGTAGCGGTAGTGGTGAGGGGAAGGGCGAGGGCGAAGTGCTCCTGGTCCGGCGGCGCTCCGGCGGCGGCGCCGTCTTCCACGACCGCGGCAACGTCAACTACGGCGTGATATGCCCGGTGCCGGTCTTCGACCGGGACAAGCACGCGTCCATGGTGGTGCGCGCGCTGTCCTCCCTCGGCGTCCCCGGCGCCCGCGTCAACCAGCGGCACGACATCGTGCTCGACGTGCCGCCTGCCACCCCCTCCCCCACCTCCACCTCCACCGACCCCTCCACCTACAAGATCTCCGGCTCCGCCTACAAGATAACGCGTCTGCGCGCGCTGCACCACGGGACGTGCCTTCTCTCGTCGCCGAACCTCGCGCTGGTCGGGCCTCTGCTGCGCTCCCCCGCGACGCCGTACATCAGAGGCCGCGGCGTGGCCAGCGTGCCCAGCGCCGTCCGCAACGTCGGCCTGTCCTCCGCCCGCGCCTTCGAGGACGCCGTCGCCGCCGAGTTCGGCGCCATGTACGGCGCCGCGGACCCCGAGGTCCTGGAGGCGTCCGACGCCGAGGCGCTGCTGGCCGATATCCCCGCCATCGCGAAGGGGTACGCCGAGCTCAAGGTATGTTTCGAACCCCGGCCGGCCTTCCCCTACCCCTACTCCCTAACCCCTTCTCACACAAGAGTGTGAAGTGCCCCAAAGCTAATCGCCCCCCGCAGTCGCCGGAGTGGATATACACCCAGACGCCGCAATTCGTATTCTCGACGCACGCCACGGCGCGAGACGAGGCGCCGCGGCCGCCGCTCCCGGAAGACCTGCCGCCGGACTTCCGCGCGCGCATGACGGTGCGGCACGGCCGGATCACCGCCGTTTCCGGGTCGAGCTTTCTCTCCTTCCTGGAGTCGACGTGCCTGCACCGGGTCACCGATTGGCGGTCCGAGTTCGGCGACGAAACCGTTGGGAGGTGGTTCAATACCCTGTTCGGGGTCGATGGCGGGGATTGAATATGAATGATGGATCTTTGCTGTTTATATACCTATTAGAAGGTATGTATAACACCTAAAACATCAACCTACATACGCACGCCCTTGGGGCAAGACAATGAGGGCCTGTTTGTATTGGTACCGGCACTTCTGTATATCATACCATATCATATCATATAGATGCATCATGACGCATATAGATAGACTTGTAAACCAACCTATAGATACTTATAAACACGACACCCGAGACCCGGGATATCAGGTGTATACACAAACTTCAATTTCAACCTCAACCCCAAATTCAAACTTCAAACCTCAACACCCTCCCTACTCCGCCGTCCCGGCCCCCATGACGCCCTGTCCGAACCACTGGGCGACGGTCTTGAACCGGTCGTCGCCCTTGTCCAGCGCGTCGCGGAACAGGTCGTGCCTGTCGGCGCGCTCGTCCTGGCTGCGCTTCATGGCGCGCACGGCGGTGTTGTTGACGGCGCAGACGGGGCACTCGGGCTCGCCGCCGCCGTCTTCGCCCTGCTTGAGGCAGCGCTGGTGGAAGCTGTGCTTGCAGAGGAAGTGCACCGCCGGCAGCTCCAGCAGCCCGCCGCAGCCCGGGCACCGCTGCGCCTGGAACACCGCCGGCTTCGACCCCAGCTCCGCCATCTCCGTCCGCTTCGACTCCGTCTCCTTCCGGAACGAGTTCATCTGCCGCCGGTTCGACGCGATCTCCCGCCGCTCCCGCGTGATCGTCTCCCGCAGGTACGGCTTGATCATGCCCATCGTCGCCACCGCGTTCGTCCCGAGCGTCTGTATGACCTGCAGCGGCGCCATCAGCCCGTCCTGGTCGATCTTGTTGAGCACGTTCGCCAGCTCTTCCGGGCCGGCTTCCTCGAGGATCCGCGCGTCCGACGTGAAGTAAGCAAGCGCCGCGGGGTAGAGCTGCGGTTCCTCGAGCCCGTACTTGCGAAGAGCTTTTATGGCGCCACGAGTATCCTTGGCAGAAGTGTAGGACCGGAAAATGTCGAATAGGAGACCAGACTGCTCTTTGACTAAAATCGTGCCGTCGTGGAAATCCGATAGGTGCGATAGTAAGAGCACATTTGAATTCTCAATAGGCACTTCGCGTCCCTCGATGAGCTTCTTAGCTTTGAGCTCCCATTCCTCCCTCTGCATACCCTTCCGTTCGCTGGCTTTATGAAGATACATCTCGAATAGGGTCGTGTATATGTCCGCTCTGTCGGATTCTTTAAGGGTGTCTTCCTTCAAGCAAGCTTCGAGGAAGACGATGAACTCGTCCGAGTGGTCGATGAATGATGAGAATGCAGTTCGTGGAGGCGGTGAATTATACTTCCGATCAATATTCGCTTCAGCCTCTGCTATGACGCCTGCGTCGCTCATAGTTGCCTGTGACCCTTGTCCGGTAGGCGTAGGAGCCGCAGAAGCGTTCATATATGGGAGCGGCAGTAGACTGGTCAGATTCTGCACGGCGATTGCAGCTCCAGCCGCAAACCCGCCACTTGATATGGTTTGTGTTTCTTCTAGTGGCACCGAATGTATTTTGGGTTTGTATTTGCCCGTATAATAGTCAATGAAGAGCTTTGTAGTATCACTTGGACAATTTTCTAGGAGTACTCTTGCGTACTTCATCAAACATGGATATGCCTATTTTTTTCATTAGTCTTTAGGTAGCGCCAAAATTCAAGCCACATACTGTTTCAGCGTCCAAGTGCCATATGAAGTCGAGTGCTTCAGCATAGTTCTTGGAGTCTTCGATTAGAATATCCACTACCAGATCATTCTCCCCATGCTTTGTAGCAAGGTAAGCAGCCTGTTCAAAGTAGCCGCCTTGCCTGCACATGATTATAGCTGTGTCCAAGTCGAATTTGAGATCCCCCTCGGACTTGATAAATTTCTCAAGCTTCTCGACGTCCTTTAACTTAGCATAGCAGTTTAGCAGCAAAGTTGTATGATCCGCGGTGGCTTTGTGACGTTCGTGCAACTCTTCGAGATATTCGATCAGGTTATGTATTCTTTGCGTATCGAGGAACTATTTTCGATCTTAGATAGGGTTCCTTGTTCACAAACTGAACACTTACCTTTCGGATTACTTGCGAGGGCTCCGTATTATCGATCGCCTTGATGTATTGTGACATGGCACTATCATAATCTCCTTTCTGGTATAGATGGTCACCATACTTCCGATATATGACATTTTGTTGCTGCAAGTCCATACCGGACTTCTGGGCTAGGTTAATGGCGAGCGGGAACAGATTTCGCTGATATAATAGCTCCAGCCTCTGTTGCAGCGACTTCTCATGATAGCGGTTGACCTGACATTAGTAAGCACATACTCATACGAACAAAGAGAACCAAATCTCTCACCTTCCCATCTTGGGTCAGAACGTATAGGTCTCCCCATATTTGGAAGATAGCCTGGACTTCGGAGATAAGTGACTCAGAATGGGCAACTATTTGAAGGGTCGGGTCTACCATGGTAAACCTAGCAGCATTAAATAGAGACTCCGTGTTTGCGCCGCCAAAGCGCCTCCTGATGCTGTCGGAACTTCCACTTCCAGAAGCTGGTGGCGGTGAAACAAGGGCAACGTAGTCCTGGAAAGTCGATACTAAACTCGTTGCTCCGTCGTTAGCAAAACAGAGTCCCCTACCCTCCAACGTATAATAGTACACGGCATCCTCCCGGACTACGATAATGTCATCGGTTTTGCTGTTTACCGTCATGCAACCAGCTGCACAGCCGGCATCCTCAATTGTTTTCGGTGGCTGTCCTTGACCTTTCCCCGATATAATCAACTTCAGAAGTTTGGAGGTAGTTGCGACAAACAGCGTTATGAGTTTGGGATCGGCTACGAACTCAACGCCTGTGATGGGCTCTTCCGATTCGTAAACGATTCGCTGTTTCGTGCCTCGATCGTGTATCAGGTCGCCTCGTATTACCGTGACTGCACCGTTCGCGAATCCTACGGCAAGTTGTGACAGGTCGTCGAGTGCGGCGAACGACGAGATCTATGGCGCCTAGTTAGCTATGATACCTTGCAGTGTATTCCAAACAGACTCACGGGGAATTGCTTTCGGCCGTTGGTAATATTTAACGTGCTTAAGCAGGTAGGTAATCCCGTCTTCTTCACGGGTTTATCCAGGGCCCAGACTTTCAATACTGGTTCATTGCTAAGATCCTCCTAATCCCAATCAGCTCCATCAAGTATAATATAACACTTATATATCTCTTACCGACACAGTTACTAGTAGACTCGTCCCCTCGACCTGGCGCATATGGGTAATGCGCCCGGTCTCGTGTGCCTGGAAATTCCGAACGATCTTCCAGCTGGGGCCGATAATGCGTACGTATCCATTATCGCTTCCTAGAAATAGGCTTTCGGATCCGGAACACACACTGGATATCTCGTTATTCTCGAAGAATGAGCGCGTCTCGTCGTCGCTGAGCTTGACCTGGCTAACTTCGAAGAAATCGAATGCTTTCCACTAAGAGACAGAGAGTTAGGGAGTGGAGCTGGATTTGAAGGTCAGGGTAGTATAGCTCACCAAAAGCAAAGCCATGGTGCATACCCGGGTGTTAGCGACAATCAAATTGGTAGAATTAGCCCTGGTTTGCTCATCGTCGCGTGGAGGTTTGCAGTTGTTATGTAGTTGTTCCGCCGACTGCCAAAGGAATAGAGATAGATATGTAGATAGATAGGTACCTAGAAGATACCTAGGAAGCTTTTGGGACGTCACCGCGAAGCTTCGAGTTCCACCTTTTCTATCGATAGTGGCGTGTCCACTTTAATATAATATTCAATACCCTAGGTAGGTACATACATGTACTTTGTATCTTATGTATATAACATGTTTTTTCTTCTACTAAGAAGGTTTACCCCCTATTTATATATTAGAAGAGCTCATTTTGCAATTACCTTGGTGTTATTCTAGAGATATCTCATCTATGGATAAGTATCACAAAGCGTCATCACGAAGTTAACATAATAGCAAAGCCCATCTATTTCATTTAACTCATGACTTCTAAACCGGTAGTTGGTACAAGGGTATGTCCTCTTTAGTATTCCGCATATAATTAGGCTTGCTTAGGATTTTCAATTATTTTCCTTTTTTTTTTTTGCCCCTTTAGTCGTCTCCACCACCTAGTCCCGAAGCTCCAGCTTGTTGCGCCTTCTTCGCACTGCAGATGTCGTCAACTCTCAGCAAGAGACAGGCAGCCTATGATAGGGTTAGCATATAGTCCGAGTAGAATGGTTACGGAAGCTTACCTCGATGGCGGTCTTAATACTCTGGAGCTTGATCGCTTCCGGCTCCCAGATGCCATATTCTTGCATATCCACAATCGTTCCAGTGTCTCCGTTAATACCCCACGAACTCTTGCCCTCTGCCTGCTTGGCGCGAAGCTCGGTGAGAACTCTTACCGGACTAGCACCAGCATTCTGGACTAAGGTCCGGGGAATAACCTCCAAGGCGTCGGCAACTGCCTTGTACGGCCACTGCTGCACACCTTCGATATTTCTCGCCAGCTGGTTTAATCGTACTGAGACTGCCATCTCTGTGGCTCCACCGCCTGGAGACAGTCTGGGATGAAACATGACGTTCCGAGCTACTCCCATGGCATCTTGGAGATTTCGCTCAACCTCGTTTAGGATATCCTTGGAGGGTCCTCGGAGTAGAATCGTGCAGGCCTTAGGTGTCTTGCACTTGGTAAGGAAAGTGAAGTACTCGTCGCCAATCTTCTCGATCTCGAACAGCCCGCACTGCGTTCCAATGTCGGACTCCTGGAGGTCATCCACCCGGTTCACAATCGTCGCACCAGTCGCTCGAGCTATTCTGTTGTTGTCCGTCTTCCGGACTCTACGCAACGCAGTGATATTTGCCTTCATGAAGTAGTGCTGTGCGAGATCTGAGACGCCCTTCTCTGTAATGACCAAGTCCGGCTTGAAGGCTAGGATCGATTCGCACATAGCTTTCACCTGCTCTTCTTCGATTTGTAGGATACGGTTCCAGTCCTCCTCTTTCGAAATTTCAATGTTCGTCTGAGACTCTCCTTTCTTGTATTCTAGTGGGCAGTCAAGGAGAAGGATTCTCGGATTCTCGATCATTCTTCGCATCTTCGGGTGGGTGATATCCTTGTTGAGCATGACACCGTCCAAGACTCTACTATCCTCGATCTCACCACCAGGGACCTTCTCCACGCGCGCATATCGCTTGATGTCGACTTCCTGTTTGCCATTTCCGGCCTCCCATGAGACTGTTCGGACAGCATTGAGAGCTAAGCCGCACATCAGGTCTGTCCATCTCGAAACGAACTTGGTGCCGATGGAAGAAGAGATTAGACCAAACATGGCCTTGTCGTCGTTAATGTCTATGGGCAGGGATATTTCGTCGATGATCTCTAGCGCATCCTTGAGAGCGCGCTTAAAGGCGGAAATAATAACGACAGGGTGTATATTCCGTTCTAATTGCGGGAGGGCGTATGCAAGAATCTCACCGGCTAAGCCGATAGTCAGTACCAAACACCCGCTGAGTATGGTAGACTACTAACCCATGATAATGACGGTCGTTGTGCCATCGCCTACTTCCTCGTCCTGTGTTCTGCTAAGCTCGATCATGCTCTTTGCAGCCGGATGTGACACCTCGATTTCTCGCAGAATGGCGTGGCCGTCGTTCGTTAAAACGATACCTCCCATAGGATCCAGCAGCATCTTCAGCATGGCTTTAGGGCCGAGGCATGATCGAATGATATCGGCGACGCTAGAGTATGGATTTAGCGAAGGGGGGGGGCACGAGGGGGGGAACGAGGGGTAGAGGGAGTAGTAGTCATACGTTTTCGCGGCAGCAATGTTAGACATCTGAGCTTTTCGTCCAGTTTGTCTTTCACCGCTTTGGGTGTCTAGGCACTATCGTCAGTTTTGCCTTGTCTAATTTATGGAAAGCTACCTCTGCCTAGGTTAGGCAAGCTCATGGAGGGGCTCACTCATAACCAAAACGGGAGCCTGCATGTTGAAGGAGGTGCGGCGGAGCAATATCTAAAAATTTGGTAGTATTGAATTAGAAATATTAAAGGGTACTAAATATGACCCTGTACGAGTAACTAAAAGATAAGACCTGGTTATACGACCTGGTTGAAATGTCGTGTCGCGAAGCTTGTGTCTTGATCTTGAAATTGTGCTTGTCACGTACCAACTATTAGAACTTTAGAACTTTAGTTTGGAAATTTTGGAGCTCCAGGGCTCCCCGCGGAAAATGGAAAAGTTATTTCACCGTGCATGAGACCCACTATACCTAGGTACCCACCTACAACCTTGGAAGGCCCTTCCAGTTTACAGTACCTACCTAGGTATCTAGGTAGGTATTAAGGTGGTATGTGCATTCTTAGGTACTTTAATTCAACGTCAAGTAGGTACCTATGTACCGATACACTCATCTATCACCACCAAGGTACTTCCAACTTAGAAATCTTGTTTTTCTAGCAGAAAGCTACGTAGAACATATTTCATCGTCATTCATATTAGTGTAATTTTATAGTTTTAATTTATAAAATCCTAGTCTATGAGAAAGCATGCGAATGTTAGAGCGGCACTTCCACAGACCGAGGAGCATTGAGCGGAGTATGATACATAGTATGTGAGAATTGACGAAGATTCATATAAGAGTCGAATCATATCTATGATATCTTCCTCTTCTTCTTCACCGTTAGTGATAAGATGATACTCACTTGCTGTGAAAACGAAAACCCGGCTACTGATTTGCGAGTTACTACTCTGTTCTAAGAAGAGAGACAAGGTCATAAGCTTCATCTAACGTTTGGAATTGTATATCATGCCTTCGATGAATTAGCTAATATTCGGCCGTACTCGTGTCAGCTATTAGAAGTATTGGAAATATTTCAATTGTCACTAAATGCAATGCGGGCTTATAGCTACTTAGGTAGTTATTATAAGATATAAACCATTAAGCATAACACTTAGCACGGGATATGGGATATTATCACTAGTACTTACACGGAATGAAGTAACATTCTCGCATATTAGTACGATTCAAGCAGAATATAGTGCAAGTTACGTCTCCGTTTTCAAAGGAGGTCATGATATAAATTTACAAGTTTAAAATATGAGGACTCTTTTGCCATAACGGAGATTATGGTCTTAACCGTTAAGTAAGTATAACATAATATAGGTACCTTACCAATGAATTTGTGCTTCTTGTAAAGGTAGGAGTGAAAGTAATGTGTAAAGTAAATATAAAGTAATAACCTTGCTTTACTATCCACCACCAGTATATGACTAAGAGAAATGAAGAAGCTTACTTGAAAATAATGAGAACAGGACGTTAAGTGAGAACTAGTATAACATCGTGAGATGATACAGAAACGGGCTGAGTCGTCATGAGACTGATAATCAGCAGATAGGCTGTATTGAGAGCTTCGTAGGTTATTTCAGTTTACTCAGAGAATGTGGTGTCATGTGCAGTCCCAGAAGTATCCGCTAGCCCGCGTAGCTTTATAAGACCAAGGATCCAAATGAGTAAAATTTTATTACGAGATCGCTTTACCTAGGTAACTACACATATGAGCTTCTCCAATTAAGATGCTAAGCTCCTCCAGCTACAATTGGGAATGTATGTCCATTCAGGGGTAAAATCTAGGATGGGCGAAATGAACCATGAGATCCAACGGTCATGCTATCCTACCAGTGTTGATTACTACGAACTACCTAGGTATACACATATGTATCGGTGATGCTCCTTAACTAAACATTAAGGCTCGTCAGCTTAAACGAGACTCGCCTCACTATACCGCGGTTTATCCTTTATACCCGGCCTACGTCCGATAAGACTAAAGGACCCTTCCATACTTAAACAAGGAAGTGCTTGCATTTGTAAAGATCACAACACCAAGAGCTTAGTCTACTCGAGTAACCATCCGCTTAGTTACCATCGGTGGCGGATTGCCATCCAAGGAAAGGGGTAGCCACGGTAGATGAAATATGATATGGAGGTTGCTACCTATGTTAGGAAGTTAGTACTCAAGTAAGAAAATAGTAGATGTACCATAGCTCGTTACGTCCATGTCCACCAGGACGAGTGTATCCTCTTGCCGATGATGTTCCCGTGGCCCCAATATACAACATAAAGATATAAAGCGATTGCATCAAAGGGGCACCATGGTGCCGGTATCCGACATTAGCATTTAAAGGAAAGTATGAATAGGGTTACGGCATACAGTAAAAGGGGCACAGCGCGCCATTCGCAATAACACAGGATACTCGGCTCTCGTATCTGCCGATTCAAAGACGACCAACATTCGACGTTTCAGGGCTGCAACTCAAAAACCAGAATTAATGTCAACGCTTGGCGATGGGTTCGAGGAGACGTTATAATATGAAGACAATTGGACGCTCGTCGGCTGCCGTGGCAGTAGGGTGATGACCTCCAAGTAAGACCAGCGTGGTACTGCAGGGTCTGCGATCTCGGACGCAACCACTATGACAGAAAAGAAGGACGGCAAGGTGCATACACAGTAAGTCTCATGACTGGTGGCGCCTGACAAGGCTACTATGTAATAGACGTTGGGCTAGAATCTGTAACTATACGTACATAAACATATGTATGCGATTTCTTACCGTCCACTTATATTAACTCCGGCCGGGGGTAACATAGATTAAGTACAGGATCTATTTAGCGAACGAGACGATCCTGATCGCGACCCAGGTATTTGTTGTCCTCCTCTCGATGAATGAAGGTGATGTACCGGCGTCGCACGAAGCCCTTTTCCCGTGTAGGGGAGCATTAAAGTGAGGCAATGTGCTGCCACACAACTTATGCGAAGGGTTACCTCTCTTTATCCCTGAGTCCCTGAGTCTCGAATACATATGTAAGCTCAGGGTGCATAAGTCAGGCGCCGCCACTCAGTAGAAAATATCCGGGCCAGACACCTTGGGGGCTATCACGATCCTACCCTCGCAGCAGGTAGTGTTTTCGGAGTCGAATATCCTTAAGAAGGCTTGCATTAGGTTGTATATGCCAAACTCGCAGACAGTTGCTCTAAATCCCCGTGCTTTCGTAGGCTTTGATCCTTAGCAATTCTGGGGGCAATTCAATTGGGCACGCCATAAATCAGGACATGGTCTGATAATTGTGATCCTCTAGGCCACTGAGCGCTAATTGGAGGTACCCAGCAGCCATCGAGGCATGACATTCTGTCCTTTGGTGCTGCCGGGACATCTTGTTTGTTGCGCTGGGCTCACGGCTGTCCCGAATGGGATCGTCATCGTGCTACAGAAACAAAGTGGCGGAGCGGCTTCATACGTACTCATACGTACATTGGTTCTCTCAACTAGCTCGCGCAGCTCGCGGTGAAGAGTTTGTTTTCCTCGAACCATAAGTGAACCTAGCGTGCGCGTCTTACTTTGCTTTTCGGCAGCGCAGTTCCGCGTCTGTGTGGTTAAATCAGGGACCGGTCACCTAGGTACGGACATTTTCCACGGCTTGACGCATTTTAGCTGTGGTTACCCTCGTCTGTGGTATGTAAGCACAGTACCGTGCTGGCGGCAATGCCTCAGTTGAGAGATTACCTACTCCCACCCGATGGATTGGGAGGAATCACGCAAAAATCCCTCCCGTGTGCCAGCCAGATGGAATCAACAGGCAATGGGCGCTCCCTCTCTGGGTCGATCGTAGGGCTCGATCCTGGGCACCCTTGGGAGTGACCTCGAGCTGGAAGAAGAAGCCTCAGCACTGACATCAATATGTCAGAGCTGGCATGTTCCGACCAGGGATTTCAAGCCATCGTCTGCCTCTGCGGACCTCTAATATCTAGTCACAGAAGCAAGGGACCCAGCCAACGGTAATGTGTGACGCTAGCGTCTCAGAGCACACCCTGTGCGATCCAAGCTATGGTAGGTAGGTATGTATGTATGTGAAAGCTAGTAAACATCATGGTTTTTCCTAAGCTCGGATGCAGCCACAAGCGTGATGGGAAATAGGAACCGCTGCGTCGGTGCGGAGAGGCCAATGAGGGGACGCTGTGGGATCCTTCTATGCTACGGTAAGCCACATTAGCTGGTTAACGTGTTGAGTCAGCAGCGGCGTGTCGTTAATGAGAGACATGCGTGACCGTATGCTAGGGTGTCGTAGCCACGATGGGGATAACGCGCAATTAGCGAGGTGAGCAGTGTAGCCACTAGTGGCGGATATATCGTGATAGATCTTCAAGGAGTTCCTCATGTTCGAGAACGTGGAAACCTCGTGCCTTACTGGAGAAAAAGCAATTACTGCGACAGAGACATGCATGACATATTGGCCCTGCGTCTTGCCAGCCATCGCCCTGTCTATTACGTAGAACGCTCCCTGTTCCTTAGTGCCACTACCTCTGTCTAGGAAGAGAGTCTGGCCAGGTCTCGAAAAGCACAGGGAAGCGGCCTCGTAGTATTATGGTCCTGCAGAAGAACGAAATAGGAACTCCCCAACGCAGGATACAGTCTACACAGGCGCCTTAGGTATAGATGTCGCAGAGCATAATGCATAGGAAATCCCCTGCAGCCTTCTAACTTAATCACTGTAAAACAGGGCGCCAGATCGACGGAGGCGAAGATGTGTCTCAGTTAAGGAGTGACGGCATTTTCACCTCATCACACTTACTCCGGCCTATGCGGTGTTTTACGAAAGGGAGAGCTAGGTGATTATGTTGCGAAATACCGGCAAACGACGATCCGATAGAGATTGTGCGCAGTAAGTTAGTAAGTAGTATATTGTAATTCGTGCGGCAGGTTGCGTGAGGGGACATGCGGATTCTCTATCGTTAGGAGTCGCCTTCTCCTCTGCAGTTAGAGAAGCTTCCCTTATATTAGGTAACACTGCCGAGTGCGCCGTGTGACCATTGGTGAAGGCAAGATTCAGCGCCTGTATGCATATATATTGTGTAGACCTGTAGTAGAAGCAGTTTACTGTGGTTGGACACAGACACAGCCATCATATAACATGACAGGTCGATTCCCCAGTAGCTATACGTAGAGTCTCGTCAATTTTAATTATTAGGTCTAGCCTTGGATAGAACCAACATCGCTTCTCAGTCGACTCTTGCATTACTACGCAGCTTACGTAGGTAGAGAAGGCTGATGACCGGTGACCCGGGTTCAATAGAACGAAGTCGTCAATACGAAGAGAACTCCCAGCTGCTATCAGTACGTAAGCAGGTGCGTACCTAGGTAGGTAGACATGCAATACGCTTCCTTGGCTGACTTCATACCATGATGAACCCTCACATGCATGGTAGATCTACACACACGAATTGAAGCTCGCAGGTAGGATTGAGACAGCCCCAGAACCCCGACAGATGTATGATCATCATGATAGGCCATGGTAGGCCTCGGCAAGTAGTTGCAGACCAAGTTTGTCCGCAGCCAAGAGTTCTATCCATTATCGGACAAGGTGTGTGTGTGTGTGTGTGTGCCCTATCTCGTAATTTGCGATTTATCCATGGATAGGATTGGGCAAGTACATAGTCTGATAGTGTATATACGTCCATACGTACCTTTGATGCGGCTGACGACGACTTTTCCTAAGGCTGGTATGTACACACAGGGTTTGGAATCCTCACTTAAGAAAAGAAGGGGAAGAAAAGAAAAGCAATTAAAAAGGAGAAACATTTGATAGCGGATTACCTAAAATCGACAAAGAAATTTTATATACATATCTAGGTACTTAGCTACATACCTGCATACCTACCTAGGTACCTAGGTAGTTACAGATACGTGCATATGCTAAGAGTGAAGAATGCGGGGTTTTAGTTGATGCACCTCTTTTACATAATATTATATAGGGTATACAGGGATTCCATAACTTGTACTATGTAACTTATTTATAAATCAAAGTTACTTGCACTTAAGTTTAGTATATTACCCCGCGTAAATGTATAATAAGGTAAACTATCTATCTCATTATTTCAATAAAGCCTCCAAGGTACCAAGGTTCCGACTGCTATATTCTTGAATTATTTCCAGTAAATAGGTACCAATGTAAAGCTCCTGCGTTGCGGGCAAAACCGTATCGGACATCCGATAGCTTGTGCGTAGTATGTACGTAAAACATGCGCAATTGGCAAAACACGTGCAGAAGTATATTAATGGCTTAAGACATAGGTACATAGAGTCAATTACTGGAAATGAGGTCGAGGAGGCTCTTAACCAGCCTGCCAGATAGTTAGACAGGCTCGCATTGCTGCCCCACGTACGCAATATTTAAAGGCGACGATCTTATCAAACATATCGATCGAAATGGTAGCGTTGATCATCGCTTAGTAAACTACCTAACCTAGGCAGCAGCTAGGTACCTACTAATACTATCTTTAGCCTTTGTCGAGAGCCCTTGTAAATAAGAATGTCAAATTTGGATCAGTTTTGCGGCTTAACGATTTTAGGGAAAGGCTACGGACGTAAGAATTTAGGCGACGACAAAAAGTGTTTATTCCCGCTTAGCTTTACTACGCTACTAAGTACCTAGGTACCTAGGTATGTAGTGTGCTACGTAGAAACAAATATCCCCCCTCTTACTTAAAATAGTTTAGCTCAGTCGTCATGGCCATGGTCATGGTATCTCAGTTTCGCATATTCCGTAGTAACCACCAGCTGCTTAAGTGCACCAATAATAAGAAAAGAAGATATCTTATCGCCGAGGGGGGAGAATCATATTTACCCCTTGATTCCTTAATTCCCTTAATTCCCTTAATTACTATACCTAATGTAGGCAATCATGAGAATGCACCTTTATCTTTCAAGATATCTAACTCAATAAGCGTTTCGTCCGTGTTAATATGTGCTGGTAAATCTTAACATGCAATAAATATACGTGGTATTAATGTTTAACCTGGAGACTTGGATAGTGACAAGGATAGGTGGCTCGGCCGGTACCATAGTCGGGGTACTTATTCGGTTTAGGCAAAGCCCCGATGCGAAGCGCAAGGATTATATTCCTGGGGTCGAACAGGCTTAGCTTAGCATGGGAAAGGGGAGAATAACGAAAAGTCTGGGGTTAGCAGTTCCGCCTTTTCTCTTTAATTTTGCGACTTTTGAGCTTCTTACCATACGCACTTTGATACATGATGGCCTTTGCGTATTGTCATGAAATAATCTATCTAGGTACGCAGTAGTCAAGGAGCTCTTTTGGTCTGCTTCCTTCATGACGAGAACAGTAGATTATTGCGAGCGACATATTATGTACTCCATCCATAATACCACAATGCCTGGCCTTGATCTAAATTCAGAGTGGCCAAGGTACGGAGATAAGTGGTAGGCAACCCACATGCCTACCTAGGTACTTAGTACCTACTATACTTAGTACTTAGGTACATATATACCTACAAGCTTTTTGATTATTAATAATAAAAGATTAGTCAACATATAAATCTACTAGGTATGTATACCTTGCCTTGCTATGGACTTCGGAACATTAAGCATCACCATGTAAGCCGATAAATGTCCAGGATAATCAAAGCTAAATCAGCGTGATACTCTTAGTGGGCTCGAGCTAGCAGCACACTACAGTCGATCTCACGCTTGAAGGCATCGTCAAATGGACTTGTGCCTCAACAACTTTCGAAACGCTCCAGTCTTTTTTGGTCTCGTGATGATGTCAATCCATGACCGGGAGGGTGCTGGGTATGCACCTACGCCGCCTAGTGTAGCCTCAGTGATTACCTACCTAGGTAGGTACACATCTCATCAGTAACATCCCGCTAGCGAATTGGAATTCCTAGGGTTTCTTATTAGAAACAAGGGATTTTACTAATCGTTATGTAAACCATGCCACAGAGTCCGAGATGCCTAATGCTTCTGGTAATATTTCACGTGGATGTAGTGTTATATACGAAGTAGGAGGCCTGGAACTCTAACGGCATGGGTAGGGGGAGTCCAGAACGACGATGCCCAGCATTTAAGTATCTAGTGTAGGTAGGTAGGTAGTATGGCCTCATCCTATTCTCTACTCATCGTGTTATGTATACATATGGCTGTGCCACACGATATAAGATGGTGCTCATGTGACTAGATTCTCCTGCCGGTAAGCTACTTAAATCACACATGGACTCTACTGTGTAAACGTCATTAAAATCCTCCGTTCTCAAGCTTATCCTAAGTGGCATTAGCCATCTTACCTGCAAGGCACCCAAAGAGGGCTGCATAGCGCTACCTACACCAATTTTAGGTAGTGTATGATACCAAAATCTCACCTAGCCAAGTTTATACCTACGAGTCATGTTTAACACTGGGAATGGCCACTAATGACAACACTAAGCTGTATTAAAGGAGTCCACTTTGACAATTTACGACGCTAGGTTCTTCCATATGGAACCCTTTCGATAGCTGGATGGTGGAGATGTTGATAAACCGATGCTCTTAAAAGATTCTCGCCGTTTATATTATTCATCGACAATTTATAAGCTAATCGAGCAAAACTAGGCCTCATTAGATAATAACAATAATTCCTCGGCTTATTAAACGAAGCTCTTCGTTAATATGTTGCTTACCTAGTAACCGAGCGGTTAAAATAGTCAGCAGTTAGAAGTTTCAGCTTAGGCCGAACTAACATCCTAAGATGGTTTCACTCTCGAGAATCCTCACGATCTTGACATCGATCCGACTATTTGGAATGCACTATTGATTGGGTATTCGATGCACGTCTTGCCGCTTAAGGAACAACTCGACCGCGTACAGGAAACCTAAGGTTCAGTACCATCGCAAAAGATCAGCCCGTAGCATGGCACCTGTCCTAGCCTAGCCTGACTGGTGATGGTAAACATATGTACTCATTTCATCACAGCCAATCGATCAAGCAAGCAGTGGCACATCCAATATCAATGTTGAATTCAGCCCTGGCAAGCTAAACCTCGCTCGGCATTCGCTTCTGCTCCAGACCATAAAGAGTGGTATTCTGCCAGGCGTGCATGAAATATTGCTGAGAAGGAAGACCCGGCAATCTGGAAGAAAAAAAAGAGATTCCCGAAGCCGATACAAACTATAGACTCGGCGCTCACGTTTATCTTCCGTTCCAAATCGAGAACATCTTACGTGAGAAAGGCGGCTTTCGTACCCTCCTAAGTTAGACGATGATTACCTACCTAGGTATGATGTTTTTTTGTTTTTTTTTTAATCTTCTTCCCTTGCGGCAAGCCATGGGATATGGCGATTTAGATCCCAAGGGATTATTGTAAGGGATTAGCCCATTGCCATGTGAGCCAAAGACAAATCTTGAATGTAAGTAGAATGGTGGTGGCCCATAATACTCGCCTCGACTTTTTCATAGGACCACCTGCCAAGTTTGTTTGCGAATATATACGATTAATAGTGCCAATCTTAACAAAAATGTGGTGACGAGGCTGAGTGAACAAACGAACTGATAATGATCAACAAATTGTCGAAAGTCCCCAGCTTACAAGCCCTAACCGCGCTCGGGTCGCAGGCTGCCCCTGAACGAGGGCTAGCGTAGCTGAGGGTTACCCCAGTCCACGAAGAAAAGATACCTTGGCTGCCAAGCTGCTTGCTAGTAGTACATATGTAGTAAGGACAGGCCTCGAAAACTATCATCAAGGGAATAACGCCTTTGCCGTGTCACAGACCATCAAACTCCACCGGAGCCGTGCGCTGGCGAGCTCGTCGCGCCCCGTCCCTTTCGATATTCATCGCTCGGATTTGCAGCGTGCCGAAGAGACTAACCACCAGGCCGGGACTTAGGGCTTGTGCAAACAATCTCACTCGGCGTAACCCGTTGGTTTGGATCGTCTCATTATACGACGTTTGCATCTGGAAATCTCGGAGGCCAGCAGTACTTTCTGCCTCCAAAATGAAGTTAGGGTTCCATTATCACATAATAAATCTCCCAGCGCTGGGGATCCGAATGACCATGGCTTCTTGGCTGTGATGTCTTCTTCGCTGCTCATTGGGTACCCTACGAGCTATAGGATACCCACTTGTTCATGCACACGTTCTCTGCCGACCTCGCCAAACTTAGCATCTCGCTTATAAAAATGGAAATATGATAGGTAATATTTTAGGGTTGAAGGGCAACGGCAAGGCCAATCAATGAACGACAGTGCTCTTCTATCTCCTACGAAAGGGCTATGGATAGATTCGGTACGAAATGAACTGGTATATGGCTTAATAGCCGGATTGGGTCGGGATATTGAACACATATTAAAGTCATATAACGTCAACCCGACCCATGGAAACATGACGAAAGTTGCGCGTGGGGGTACAGATAGATGGAAGAAACCGGCTCCATATGTTTACATACCTACCCAGGTAACTCTTTTTGCATTGAGCTACGGCCCGAGTTTGGCCTCAATGGCTTAGCTCCCCTTCCGATCCCGTTTCGGTTTGCCCGTCTCGACGCCATGTTAGTTACCCAGGTAAGGTACCTGTGAGATGTTGGTTAGCCTCGAGGCGTTCGCATACATGATGCCATGTAGGAGAGATGTGACAGGTATCTTCCGAACCCCCTTCTTGCTAGGCATGTGTGTATTTCCCCACCTCTGCCCTAGTGTATGTAGATGCATCTGCAAAAGGTGCAATAAGATGCAAAAATTGGGAGATAACGGCGAGTATTCGGAATAGATTACGGTAGCCAAGCCACATTCTGCCTTTCCTCCATTTGTGCTAGGCCGTAACCAGCCCGCATGCTACTCTGTTTCGTCAGCATCCAAGACATAACCCCTTTTCTTTTCGCAAGTGACCTAGCTTTACGGGAATACCTACCACGTAACGGGGCCAGCCTCTGCACATGTGCATTGAATGTGACCCAGCGAATCGCCCAGCCTTTTGTAGGTAGGCAGGAGAATAACGATTTCCCAGTAGATCAAATACTTGCCAACTGCATACCTAAGTGTCTTACGCCATGAGCCTGGAGCTTTGATGACGATGGCCTAGGGTACGACTTTACAGTTTTGATAGCTATAAAGGCTATGGTGATCATGAACAAAAGACCAAGATGCCGTGATCCGCTAGGACACTATGTATAAGAGTCCGAGCTTGGCGTACCTGAACGGAATAGACTGAACGACGGCTATTAAGTAGACTTCCATAATATCGTGGCTATGAATGGAGACTTCATCTTGTTCGTCTAGTGCACATTCCCTGCCGAGTTAAACCCAGATCTAGGTGGGTAGTCTAATGTGACTATATCGCGGGAGGGCGCTCCACACACACAAACACTCAAGTCTCCATCTCTCCTATCTATTATGTACCCACCTAGTATTCAGTAGTTTCAGATATTCCGCAGGCTCTGGACGTACGTACAGTACGCCTATTCATATCAGAGAGATAGGCAGCCGAGGCAAGATATATACATCCCACGCGGTCCCTCCCTTCTAGTTTCAAGGTTAAACTCTTGCCGTGGAGCTAGCTAGGATATGGTGGGCACGACGACACGGGAGGATATGTCCTCATTCAAGTAACCCGTGTTGTTGTGTCGGCGGTGCAGCTACCTACAGTTAGGGTAACAGCAGGTATATCCGTTGATATCGGGTGTACAGTGGTAACAAGGGACGTGGTCGAAGCCTTGCAGGTCTCCAGTCAGAAGTTAATGAGCATCATTCGTCGGTGCCTGCTGCGCAGCGTCGCGCATACCAGCCAGGTCAATGAAGCAGCTTGTGACACCAATATTCGATGAGAACGTTATCTCCGGATATATTGATGAAGATTGACGCTTGGAGTATATTTGCTAGTATAATGGGATTCTTTCGAATGACCACGCCGAACGGAATATTGAAGATCTCGATTTCTTTTTCTCCTACCCGCGATAGCCTCGTCGCGGCTCCTAGTCCTCTAGCGCTTCTCCACGCTCGTCAAGATCAACCTTACATAATGCAAGTTATAGTTTGACACTTATGATATTGCCACACCTCGATGTCTATTAGTGTTTTGGGCGCGGAAGACGTACGGGGTAGCACGAAACAGTCGTTGAGCGTCGATGGTTGAAATGATAGGTTAAGTACCTTTCCTACGTTGTATAATCGTCCGCTACGCCAGATCGACAAGGCCAATGGCACTAGACGTGGTTGTATTATTATAGCGCTCGCTAGCCTAGTACCATATCTCAACAACCATGCGTCCGTGGAAACTTGAGATATGTCGGCCGAGTGGAGAAAGCTGGTATGCTTTATAAGAGGCGACTAACATAGCAGACCTGTAGATTCAGGGTCCTGACAGAATGAAAGGTCCAAGATTGGCCCATTCGACCATCAATATCTGTGTCATCATCCTTCTGCTGGGTGTACCGAATGATGTAGACTCTGGTCTCCACGAAGGCAAATCGCATTGGAGTAGACAGATTTGGTACAAGCTATCAGGTGGCAGTATGATAGTCGACGAGGAAAGGTGTGGCTCGTCCACACACACTGCAGCTCCAAATCGACAGCTAACGACGAACGGCGGCGGTCGATTGGAACCATTTGGCCCAATTTGCTCGAAGTGCTGCGAGAACCTGCAGGAGATTCCCCCGCCTTTCGACGCAGGTCGAATCGATTTCGGCCTAGCGTCTTGTTCTTGGATGCCACAGCAATGGCTTTTTCGTCTACTAGATGTAAATCGACCATCCTAGACCACTGCCGGTGCTGCCAGTCAAGCTCGTCGAGTCTAAAGGGCTTTCTCTTAATGGCACCACTTGGCCTTTGGATTGACATCAAGAGAACATTCATAGAAGTAAAGCTAGGATTTCGATTAGTTTGACGAGGACCTTACTTAGATGGCTCCAAGCTAGAGGAAATAGCGAGGAAATAACGCGGGCGAATAACCTCTTTCTTCCATTTTGATTCGGCCTACCTTGTCTACGTCCAACGATCAAACTCGCCAGGCGCCAGATCTTCCCCATAGTCCATGCTGCTGCTTGTAGATCTACCGTAGCCCCGAGGTGTGCGTAGGTAGTATTTCAGCACCGATATTCCCAATGAAATATGAGGTACGTCGAAGACTAGGGTAAATGATTCAGAGAGCTGATGACATGGGCGTCGTGCAGCTCGTGCTAATAGTTTCTAGAGTATGGAGATGTCAGCTGCTATCCTAATTGGACCGCAGGCAGGAAGATGAATATAGTTAGACATCAATGTCTCTTTTTGGCAACCCGTGATGGTAATGATGATAATGATAACGAAGGGTCCCCCCATCCCAGACTTTCCCCGTGATTCACCGGATAGGTCGGAAAATGACTGGTAGATTGGTCGGCCGATGTAAGGTACCGGCCGTAGTGGATGTGGTTGGAAACATCCATGAAATGAGATGACCCTATCCTGGGATTTTCCGGCTTAACAGAGATACCTAGTGTACTAATACCTACCTACCTACATATTAGTGTAGCTGTAGCAGTCAGGTTTTGGAATAAGTACGATGATGTCAGAAGCCGAAACGCTCTTAGGAACAGTCGACTCGCTTTATTTGAAGTCTAGTATTGCCTGACGTCGGCTTATATCCTTGATAAACCCGTAGTATTATGAATATATCTGTCATCTCGGCGAGGGCGAAGACTGTAGTTGTGTAGTTGTGTTTCTGCTGTACCAGATGTATCATCCACGAGCGGAATTTCCCACGAACGACAACGGTGTTGGTAGGAACCGATAGAGAAAGTTGGGGGTATAGCCACGCAGGTGAAGAACCTGAATAGAGGTTTCGTGGGGAGAGGGCGAACATGATTGGAATATGGTGACAAAGGTGGTAATTTCGATGCCACCTTAGGCGGTTTTCATAAATTGCCATCCTCTCTGGAAGTAGAGACGAACCAATGAGATCTGTTAGATCGAAGGAGTGCGTCCGTAAAGCGCATGCAAGACCTGCAGCAACATTGGCGACGTTGTGGACATCGTGGGCAGTCCAGGTGGTCGTCGGTCGTATGCTACCTATCACCGTACCGTCCCATCCCATCCCATCCCATCCCATTCACACCTTGCCATTTCTCTCTATATTATAGATACTATAGAGTGATATAATAATAAGAAGGTTTTGTATGTGGTAGGTGTAGTACCTAGATGCTAGGTAGGGTAAAGGTAGGGTAAAGATATAGTGTATGTTTCTGTGTGGTAACTGCCCGTCCAGTGGTCGGCCGAGTGTGTGGTATTTTGTGGTTTTCTTGCACATTTACAAAGTACCTTGTGCAACAGAAGAAGTCATTATGGCTTGATTATCGTGCAAAGGTTGGATGTTTCCCCGCAAAACATGAAATCGATTGGGAAGAGAGCGCTTTCCTACTTTCCTCGACTCTAGCTTCAGTTTCTTTCGCTTCGACTGCGACGTCCATGATACTACCAAATACGTACATATGTAATATGTACATATAGTAGACGGACATCGTCGCCTTCCTCATCTACATAGTACCTATTACCCTAGGTTAGGTATGTACCTACCTAAGGTAATTAATGTTTTTAGTGCACCTACCTAGACCTACCTAGACCTACCTAAGGTATTGGTCGCAATCCGGCGCAATCCACTCTTTTCCTATCCCCCATCTCTTTCTCATATGGACTCATGCTAATATGGACTATGGATTATGGACCCTTTCCTTTCACCTACCTACTTACGCAAACGCGTACGCCCTGACGAAATGATAGCCATCGTGCAACCATACTCGCATATACACATTGTATAGACCTACATATCCTTACGTATGCCTTGTCTCGTCTCGTCTCGTCTCGTCTGTCTTGTTCTTGTTATTATGCCTCTGCGTCTCAGCCTGCCAAGTTGCTAGCCTACCTATGACCTTGTCTTTCTGCCTACCTAGGTAGTGTAGATCGCCCAACCAGAATGCTACAGGTAGAAGGTGCCAGGTTTCTTTTCTTCCACTTTGTTCGGTGCTATTACCCACTAGCCATTAGCTAATTCCTGCTGCCCATTACGCAGTAAACTAATGGATTGACGATCGTACACTCGCGATGTGGCAACCATGGTTTGAAAAGGTGTCTACTATTGTAGAAATCGAGAAATCGAGATATTCAACCCCCACGGGTTCCACTCCATCTTCATCTTCGTCTCAAGGTCTGACGGCTTGCTTGTCTAGATTATTTTGGTAGACTACCTACCTGCCTACCTACCACTACTACAACTACTACTACCTACGTATGTAAATATTGGATATATCCTACCTAGTGTAGTTACCTAGTGTTCTACTGTATAATTGTCTTAAGGCGACATTGCTATGCAAGTCGAAGGAAGCAGGCATTGATAGCCCGTAATATACCATAATAAGATTGAAGCAATTGTTCACCCAACCAATTCACCGAGCTATATAACAAGCATAGAAAAGCGCATGCATAGCTTGACTACAGTAAACAGTTATTAATAAGTCAGGGGGCCAATGAGAGGACGAAGAGGCAACCTCTTATGTTGCATACTACTGCAAATCATGCCAGCAGCATGTATGGGTGGCACCGTACATAGAGAGCTACGCATATACTATGTAGTCGTTGATATTCGAGAGCGTTCTGATTCGTGATGAGATGGGATTAATCGTAGAGCCTTTCGGCGTATCGAGGGAGATTTCATAGCGAAAAGTTTTTTCTTTCCTCTCGGGGCAGCAAGGCGGCAAGGCAACGAGAAGGGAAAAGCTCGCATGTATCGTTCGAATACCAAGCAATTGGCTATTCATAAAATATTATTCATTATCTAAGTATTCCAAGTATTCGGAACTCGTCAGACATTCATGAAAATATGTACATAAACATATGTTAATGATCAATTGCAGAGACAGACCATCAGGGTCACAAATGAGCAAGAGCAATGAACGATGAGGGGTCCCTTGAAAGGTAAAAAGGGGGGGTGCCTCGTAGAATAAAAATGGAGAAGGGCAAGATCACACGCCCCTTCCCACCATCTCTCACCCCTCCCCTTCGCTCATTAGCGGGACTAGGTAGGTATTCTAAATCTCGCCCCCTTCTAATTTTTCCTCACACACCTGCAGCAGAATTTTTTTCCCAAGTCGTCAGAGGGAGGCCCTTGCACGGTATCTTCGTACCTGCTGCTGCTAAAACTCTCCAGTCTTGATCGGCAGCAGCTCTGGCGCTAAATCTAACATGGCCTAGCTCGTAGTGTATGCGAAATTCACTACAAGGACAAGGGTAACCTAGTGTAGGTAGGAAGGCAAGGAAGCAACCACCCCTACCATATCGTAGTACCTATGTACATGCATATCTAGGTACTGCGGTACTGTTGTACTGTTGTACTTTAGGTAGCTCAGAGTTGGAAATGGCTCCACCGACCAATTGCCCTTGTCTTTTCTAGGTGGGTCCTTTATGTCTTTGATGATCAAAACGTTCTCTGATGTGACTGACTTCAAGTGCTCTAAGATGCACCTATCCCAACCAAGTAAGTCGTATGTACCCAGGTACACCCGCCTGGCTGTGTACTCTGTGTAAGCTGGATTCATACAAATGAACATCGTCTCCTCCAAACTATTTCCAACGAGACTACTACTAGCTACCGTAAACTTCGACAACCACTCTCTCTTTTCACTCTTCGCCTTTTAGTGCTCCGCTATTGCGTGCTTCATTGCAACACTAGAGCAGAACATGATACAATTTAACAACTTTCTCCTTGTACGAGTATAAACTTACAACCAAGACGTCTTGGTTCTATCGTCCCGTCTCGTCTCGAACTTGCACACTGCAACTGCAACTGCAACACAGCTCCGATCTACTCACTGAGGCTTCACCTTGACTTCTCTAGCTTGGATATGTGCAATAGTCTTGTATAAATCTGGACAGTCGAACAAGCTTCTCTTACTTTCGCCTCCGCCTCATTGTCATTCTACCACCGAGTTATCGACTCCGATACAACTGCTTAGCAAAGCCGCATCCTCCTCCCACTTACCAACGTCCACAATAAACATCATACACCATGTCTTCAGATCTGTCTTGGGAACCCGAATACTGCCTTGCCTGCGACAGGCAAACAGACGGCGCTACTTACTGCTCTGAGTCATGCAGGCTCTCCGATTTCGAGAAGACGTCGTCCTCCACGGCGGGCACCCCCGCTTCCACTCCAGGACTTTTCAGTCCACCCTCCTACAACTGGACGGCACCGAGACCTCAAGCCAAGTTCTTTCTGCCTCCTGCCTATGACTTCAGCAAGGCTCAGCCATACGGCTCAACACCTCTACCGCAATCGTACCTGTCCCAGCGTTCAGAATCATCGTCATCGTCTTCAGCTCGGGTCCTCACCCCGTCGAGCTCTCACAGCAGCCTATGCTCCCTTCGCAGCACATCTTCTTCGGGAAGTGAAGGAACACAATTGTCAGATAAGGCCAAGAAACAATTGAGGGACTACGCCAGTTCATTCGAACATACTCGAGTTCAGCAACAACGACGACGATCCTACTAAACGCGGATCAAGCGAACAGACGACGTCTCTACGTTCCAATATCCAATTCTCCACTTGTTATACTCAATAAACCTGTTACTACCGTCGGTTCTACGCAACCTCTACACGACTCATTCATTTCTCGATTTTCTTTTTTCTCTTTTCCTTTTCCTTTTTTAACTTTTTTACCAGAACGACCAGGCATGAAGGATCGTATTTCCATTTTATTTGTTACTTTGTTGTACAAGAGCATCTTTCTGGAGCACAGCATCATCATCATAAAAAGTTTGGGTCATTTCGGGATTCTGTCTTCGACTTCCTTCCAACCGCGGGCGTACGATTGGGGGCTACCGGTATAGGCACGGACACTGTTGTACTACGATTACAATATTGAGATATCACTTGATTTTCTATTTGCATGGCACATCGATGCCGGGATCGGGGGGGTTTTTTTTTTGGTACGGGAACCGATAAGAGCAGTCGGTTAGAACAGACATGATTTGGAACCTTGGAAGCCGTCATGTCAGGAAGAGGGCATTAGAATAGGACAAGCAGCCGTGACGGGAATCACCCGGTACACTGGCTCATCCGCGTACAGCGTGGATTGATGGGACTTGATACTCGTTTCAGGCACTTAGGACTAGCCTATGCTGCCTCTCCGGACTGGCGCTGTATTACGCAGAGTCATAGGAGCTTCGTTCATAGCAGAATCGAAAAACAGTTCAAGCCCCTCATACAAGCGTTTCTTCATTGAATTGCATATTTACAGTATTCTCCCCTCTTAAGACGATAATCTACGTGATTTCCTGATATTCGAGCATTTCCAGTAAGGCACCTTCCTAATGAAGGAAACTTGGCTGCCTGGGGTAACATCTATGACGGGAAGTCCCATTCATCCTGCGGAGAGAGATGAGTCGAAAGTGGTAGGTACCACTGTAGAGTCAATTATTATTTTTGTCTACCTAGGTACCTACCGGTAGGTAGTGGATCATGATCAAGTATTTTAGTGTTCGAGTTCCAAGGTTGGGATGCAGAGTCACAAAAGTTGACTATATAGTGGAGTCTTGTTAGAAATGTGACATTATCTACATGTCTACCTAGTATTTTCCTACTTTTTCCCCGGATATGCTCAGACGTGATCGTCATGCTCATCGTGCTGGAGGCGCAGCAACTAAATCGCCAAGTTAAGCTGTTGTCCCTTTGGCGATGGAGTATTGAAAATACCTAGCTTGACGCTGGTTTGGTTCTAATATGAACCGCCTAAAACTACACGTCTACTTAATTCAACAACGGCATACCTAAGCGAAAGAGAGAGAGAGAGAGAGAGAGAAAGAGGGGAAAAAAAAAAAAAAGAAGATCCATAACTTTCAAGGGTTCTGTTTTACCTACTCTTAAGTGTACATACTATCTAACTCTAATATCTCTAAGTTCAGGGATGGTCCTTTCTAGGACAACGCCATGATCGCCACTGGCACCCAAGCCCCGTGGGGACGTCAACTCTTAAGGGGTGATTGTATTGGGATATATGGTTTTTTATTTTAATTTTTTTCTGTCTTCCTCGCTTCGATGCGGCCGAGAAGTCTAGAGTATGTACGTCCTATCTATCTACTATATGGGCTATGCCGTGTCCCTTTCGAAGGGAGTATTGCCTAGAGAAAAATGGTGCGATAATTTTCATAAGAACTATTGGGGAGTTATTAGAAGCCTATCAGCCGTAGCCGAGAGACCTGCTGAGAATGAGGCCATGGTATGAGGTACCTACTCTACATAGTATGGAGAGGCCGAAAGCGGATTCGCCTGCAGTTCATTCACCACTTGCATATCTAGGCATGCGAAGCAATACTGTGAGGATCCTACCGTAGGTACTACGTAGGCTTCATGTAGTACGGAAAATTACCAAGCAAGAGAGAATTCCGGCACGGCGCCGGGGTCTCGGACTGACCCGTTCGTTATGTTACCTACCTACCTGATTGATTGATTAATTAATTCGATTTCGTTAGAGGTAAAGCCGCTTGGTCTGGAGCGAGCCTTTCTGCATTGCTATCATCCATAGATGTACATATTCACACGTGCAACGCCTAGGTGGTGTATGCAGTCTTGCTGAAACTGCTGTAGCAGCAAGACACGGGAGAGGTCGAAGGAACATCCATCAACACAGTACCAGACTGCCAGAGAAACGAGAGGCTCATCTATGGATATCATATCAATGGCTCAGGATTAAGGGCCAATTGCACCATTCCGAATCCCGTCACGAAATCATTTTCCCGCGCGAGACGCCGGACGGACAATCGATCCAATGAGCATCTGCCGGTTGGCGTCAACTTCGATCCTGCCATCATTCTACGTACATAGTATGTAGTAATGCTGGGGGTCCCTCTAATAGGTGTTTTACAAAAGCCTGCTTCCCGTGCGTATCAAGTTATTGAAAACTTCATGCCAGCAATGCCAGCTATGAGCAATGCCAGCTATGCCGGCTTACGGATCGGGTTCCAAGGTTGTTAGTGGCCCGTCCGCTTTGAAGTCCTATCAAAGTTATGCTTTAATAATAGTGTAGAAGAAGATGAGAAGCCAACTCAGGTACGATTCCAACGAACCAGTGCTATGCAAGGGGTTCCTGGGGAGCCCCGTTCATCTGCATAACTAACTACCCACTCATGCTTACCTAAGTATCTAGGTACCTCTAGGTATGTGCATATGTATTTAACTAATGTCTACTATTAGGTACCTAGGTACCTAATAAGTACATAGAACACATGGAACACATACCTACCTAGGGTAGTAGATAAATTTAGACAGAGCCTTATTTACTAAAACATCATAAACCTGCTTTTACATATTACTCTTACGAATACTCAGCCGAGAGCAGATATTAGAAGCACATACACTACACTACCTACCTAGTGTAAGTAGACACGGACAGCAGAAATATGAAAAAGTTTTCCCGTGTCCCGTGTCTCGTAAGATGCGATGCGATGCGATGTGATGCCCAAGAAACACAGCAGGCCCCCAACATATCCTACATGGTACTTGGGTCTGTTTGGCGGTGCTCTCGGTGCTCTCTGTTGATTTGATGTTATTGTTATGCTTGTTTCCCTCTAAGCGAAGTTGAACAGTTTCAATTCCAATTTCTCCTAAGCAGGCTGAACATAAAAACTATAAAAAGTGTAGAAACAAAATTTGTTGGGACATTTCCCGGTAGGACAATGACAGCAAGATCGAAAGATTGGAAATGCCACAGACGTTCCAGACCGAGCACCTATCTACAGTAGGTACATACATACACACATACACACATACACACATACACACAGACGTACAGACAAAGTGCCAGCCTGCTTGGGACTGACTCTATGCAGAATCGGGTTGTCTTGCAAAAGCTGTCTCTTATGCGCCGAGCAACTCGAGGGCGTGTCTCTATTTAGCCTCGCTTGTTTTCTCAAATGCGGTACGAAAGCACGCTGGCATGTTTCAGGCCTCCAGAGATGAAATTTTTTTCTTCACTTCAGCCTCGATCATACTAACTACCTAGTTACATAAACACAACCAAAGAAAGAAAAAAAGACCCTGAATCCCTGAGTCCTTGACACAGCATAGACCCATATTCTTAGTCCGATACTATGTAAGCTTGTACGATGTAATCAATTCCATATTAAGAGCAATAAGAAGCCAATATGCAGAGTCTTTTGCGGCTAAGGCGGGGAGGAGAAGGACGCCTTGGACGCCTTGGAATAACGCCTTATGAGGATGAACCACATATGGATATGACGTCGGTGTTAAGAGCCTGAGAACTACTTAGTAGAATCTTACTTGCGAGTTCCAGTTCCACCTATCGATACGACAATATACGGTACGACACGATACGCTTAGGCTCTAACAATTAGGTACCTTACCTACCTAGCCTTAGGTATGTACCTAGTTAGTGTAGCTAGGTAATTGATGCGTTCTTATGCATGAGGTCGTAAGCTTCTAAGGTTTCCTATGAGCTTGTTTCACCTCGGCTTACAGGAATACACTACACACACCAAACTAAAGCTAGAGCGTAAAAGGTGATCGCTCTTAGCCTTATTATCCAGCTCTTCCGATTAGCGTACATACATATATAGATACCTATTTTATTAACTCGCCTCGTTACCAACTTTCAACTTTTGCGTACGGGGCACATCCCGAGATGAGAGGGTGACCCCCACAAGAGTTCATCAATATAAAACCAGGTAAATGTAAAAACTAAAATCATAACTTAAGCGGTATAGAAACGAGGCGAAAAGTAATATCATCGACCTGCACGTACCTATTGTGGTCTAGGTACAGTAAGTAGGTATGCTGCATTGTTCATCGTAAGCCCTTTGCTTCTACCTATCAACGGCCGCCGCCGCGGGATGTATGTACCTATATACATCAATAATTAAAGAATCGATGCTCCACTATCCACCTACGTGTACCTGCCTACCTAATTCGACAGACGTGGTACCTCTTCGCTTCCTTCATCGGTTACGATACTGCATTCTACCTATCATCAAGAACGTACCATGCCTAAGTACCTAAAAAGCCGTCCATGGGCAGGCAGAGCCTAGAAGTCACTCTTACTTGCATATTTGAAGGTTCCACCATTGATGTAAGCTACCCACATGTAGGTAAGCAGCAGGTTAGCAAGCTCATTAGTATATTTTGCCATAATACCTAGGTATCTATCGTGCTATGCTATGTACATTAGGTACCTGGTACTCTCGACATTGAATAAAAATTAGCAGCTGCAAGGAATATCCATAACTGTCGGGATATTTTGTACCAACCATGTTCCCTGGTATGTGTCACCCACAAGTGCCGTTAGCGCGAATCGTGCTACAAGACCTAGAAACATTCCATCTATTTCCCAGTTAATTCCCATCTAATTCTCTTTTGACGTGCAATCCTAGACAATGGCTGAATGAGTGCCCTCTTAAAGAGAGAAAATAAGAAAATAAATGGAACTCGGCTTTATCAATGCCACGGTATCGAGGACGAGGACGAGGACAAGGACAACGGCTCTAATGTTGCATAATGTCTTCCCCGGGTCGATCCAAGTTTCTTCAATTGGGTCTCTTTAAGCAGCCAAGGCATATTTGGTACCTCCTTCAATTGCCTCTTCGAGATATACACTATTACTTAGGTGGTAGTATGTGTTCGTCGAGATCCTTTACTACCTACACTAGGTAGTATGTATCTTCCCCTTCCCCTTCCCTTTCCCGTCCGGCTTGTATTCCGTGCCCCGTCCGACCTTACATGTGCATATCCATTGGGTCCATGGGGTCCATGAGGGGCGTCCCAGCTTCTTATTACCTTCTTATTGCCTTCTTATCACCTATAGCATATAGCTATTACCGAGTCCACGATGGCAGAATCCGTCAGTGCTTCCGTCGGACGAATCCACGTTGACGACGTGTCAGCCTAGGGAGATAGCCCGGACGTTCAGAATCCACCGACACCGGGTTCCCATAATCAATTTACGGACCTCGTTGGCTGGCGGGCTGAACCACTCAGGTCCGCTATCCACATTAGACCTTGGCACTATCATCATCAAGGCATGTTTCTTAGGGTCTTTGTTATGCCACGTTTCAGAGCCGCCTTCTTCTTACTGGGCCTCCTTCCACAGGAATGCGGGCCCGGCAGACATTAAAATAAGCCGACTAGTTTCTCGTCCGCCAATCTCATTCGTCCATCTTCCTTCCACGGATTCTTCTAGCGTGGACCTCTGTTTCATTTCATGCATCGGAACAACGTCAGAGGAGACAAGCAGACAAGATGGGCGCTCCACGATCTCGCGGCTTGCGTTCCTGAATTTTGCCAATGGCGGAAGCTCCCGATAGCATCATCAAGTGTCTTACTGATACTTTCACAACATCCGACTCGACCGATGAGGCGTCACCTAATAGTGATCCAAGTGATCCAGGCACCAGGGGCCACCACTAATCACAGCCGTTGCCCGTGTGAGAGTACTACAAAGTATTCAGTATTCAGTATTCAGAGCCTCTTAGGCTGTTAGGTAAGGGGAGATGAGAGGACATTCAATCGGATCGGTTTCCAGCCGTTCCACGCAAACAGTCTCAAATCGTGATTAATTCTCCGCCTTGGTTACGCTTGTGTCCCGTCATGCCTGTGTACCGGTGATGGAGGCCGGCACAATACATCTAGGCATCCTAAATGTTATCTGAAATCACGAAATTTCACACCGGCCTTGTCTAGACTCCAGAGGAAGAATGAGGCCCATCTCTCAGCTCCGCAGGATCCATAGCAAATGACTCATCTATGCTGGTTAGCTAGCTAGTGAGTGAGTCTTAAAGTCAGGTCTCACGCGAATGAGAAATTTCTAGAAGCTCATCCACGCGTCTCGTCCATCATTCCACGGCTACGTTTTCGTCATGGACCTAATGTATTTCCTTCTTGGAATGTCCACAGTGTCACTGACGCACTTCCAAACAAATCTGTCGCTACCTTGGCTTCCTCAAGTTTGCCACGGCAAGAAAAGGAGATTGCAGTTATACGACGAGTGACTCATCTCCCCGAAGAATGTTTTCTGCCTCGTTTTCAATGGATGGGGTTCTAAGTAACGCTATTACCGGGTTCTTGTTGCCTGTTTTTACACATGTGGAGATTCCCTAGCGACCTTAATTCTACCCTGGAATTCGGAAACCGGATATTCATTCAACGGGGGGCTTCAGTCGAGCCTGAATTAGCCTACGCTAGAGATGATTCATACGGTAGGCCCATCTATCTGTTTTATCGCGATATCTTCGGTGGCTTCACACCGTGCATAAATCTGCATTGAAGCCCATATTGTTAATTATAACAAAAGATAGCCTATGCACTGATGAATCCTCCATCGGGGCACCGGTATTATGGAAATGTACAAACCGTCGCATTCCAGGTTCGAAAACCCCTAGTACCGAGCTTACGGACATAATCTTCTCAATTGCGACGATACAAGCTATATTCTCTCTAAATCTACACCTTCACGTATCTACTTACCTAAAGTAGATGAGGGAACATATGTAATCATCCTAAAGCCGAGAAGTACAGCATTCGTGGAATGCGTACTCAGTAGGATTGTCCTTTAGGAGCCGCACCCTACCCCAGCCTTAAACTACTACACTGAACTCTTAGTAAATAGGACAAGTCGGCTGCAGCCACCACCACGGCTTCCCACTCGGCGTAGCTGTTATGGCTAGATCCAACGGTTTATCGTGCATTCAAATGTGCCATTAGATATCGAAGCCTCGCTTAGGGTTACCGTGCGATCCTATGCTGCGACGAACCGAAGGTTTTGCTGCAGGATCGCCCGAGAACGTCTATCAGGTTGCTGCCGCACTGCCGTACAACAATCTCTCCAGGCAGCTTATCTGACGAGTCGACCGGTCAACTCATGGACTGCCGAGGACCGGCGCGCGGACGATTGTACCATTCGTAGACGGGAAAAGGTTGTCGATCTGCCAAGTACGACAATCCCTGATCACATCAGAAAATCCTGCACGAAATCAGATAGGCGTGCAGATAGTGTGCTTATTCTCATTTTTATATAAATAAATAAAAAGGGGCAAGGGGGAAGCCACCGCACGAACCTCGCCTTAACATACGAGATTGAAAAAATTTGTAAAAAATCGCCAACTCACCTTGGCGCCTAAACTGAAAACCGAACTCCTACATGCCACCCATAATGGCTCTGACCGGGTACGTTTGGGGTTGATGGTCGTATTGATCTGGGCGCGGATCTCGTCCGATGGCTCATTGCATGGGTTCATCTTTGGTCGCCATTTCAAGCTCGCAGCGCAGCAGCAGCAGCAGCAGCAGCAGCAGCAGCAGCAGCAGCAGCAGATAGGATTGCGGGTTGCAGGGTCCAAAACGAAGAACTTGCATTCCCGATAGAGTAACGTCCATCTAACGAGGTCGCATTAGCAGTGCGCATACGATACGATACGTCGCGCCCGTAGGCAGTGTGTCGGCGATCTCCTATTGAATGTATCTTCATTCTCGGTGAGTCCCTTTCGGTTTCCGTTGTGAAACATCGGCATTAAAATAAGGGCCCCCAAGTGACTTGATCTGCAGCCGGGTATATTTTGTCGTGTGGGCAAGAGAGGAAGGAGGACGGGAGGTCATGTACTGTATGTAGGATGATAGTAGGGTTCGCTGGTCACGTCTTGAGCGATTCGTGACTTAATCTTTCGATCATTATCGGGAGATCCGATGCTTGCTTGCATCGCACCCATACATACAGCCAGAGATACAGCCATAGCACCCTGGCGCAGCAGCAGCAGAGAGACGAACCCCTTGTCTAAAACCTACCCTAAGCACGTAAATTGCGGGCCGTCCCTGGCATCTGCGGGATCATCCCGTCGTCTCCCCGCCTCCAACGCTATGCTATTTGTGGCCCCAACACATTTCGACCACCGAAGCAAAAGCAAGGATCGTCTTTATTTATTTTTTGTTTACGTAGTATTAAATCTTTTTTCTTTTCGGTCTACCTTCATCATCACCTACCATCCATCGCCCGATTCAATCTTCAGGATGCTACCTACCTAAATCTCCGAGCTGGTCTTGTGAAGGGTTACCGTTACTTTCGCCCAAGACCTCATCTATCACGGGGTAGGTCGGTAGCGCCCGTAGTGTAGACGCCAGGATGGGTTGGGATCAGGGGGGAGGGGGGAGAAAGAAAAAAAACATTGGTCTTGGCCGAGCTTTATTCAATCAATTTATTTGCCCCCTGGACGAGGGATGAATAAATTTTTTTGATGGTCGATCGATCATCCCGCGGACGTCTATCGCGCCTATCACGGCATTCGACCTTCGTAAGTCAAGTACGGGCGAAATATTGCCGAACGCGCGCTTCAGTCATTTACAATCGTGCCATATTTCAATCACGATCTATCCACATCGAGAGGGACACTGTGTATGTATGTATGCGTGTGTATGTAATATCTGTCTGTCTACAGCACTATACCACTATCGCCCTTAGATTCTCAAAGCCCCTAGCGAGCGCGTCCTCGCCGCCCGCGGCCTCGATCTCGTACTCGAGGTCGGGCTGGGCCTCGCGGTACAGGACGTTGGCCTCGCTGGCCATCTTGAAGTTGTGGGCGGCCTCGTCGTCGCTGATGAGGCGCTTCGCGAGCCCATTCGCGGCGGCCGCCTCGACCTGCAGCTGCATGGCGCAGGAGCGGTCCAGCAGCCCGAACATGTAGCCCGCCTCGTCCACCGTCTCGCCCACCGTCAGCAGCCCGTGGTTCATCAGGATCGCGCCCTTGTTGCGGTCCCCCAGCGCCGCCGCGATGTGCTCCCCCTCCTCCGCCCCGAACACGATGCCCCCGTACCGCGCGTACACCGCGTGCGCGTTGTGGAAGTTGCACACGTCTGCGATGCTAGCGTCAGTGTTTTCTTTCTTCTTTTTCGGAGTTACTTTTTGGTAGCGTTCGGTGTGCCCGTGGTCCCGATTCGGACGGCGGTGTTCTCTGTTATCTTTACTACGTAGTAGTGCGCAGGAGAGGAGATGAGGAAAGGGGCGAGGGAAGAGATAAGCTTATACCAGGGGGCTCCTCCTCCGGAGCAGCTCCGAGGCACGTCATGCAAGCTCTTTCGCCCGGCGCAGGTACAACAACAGACAGACTGCGGTTAAAAAACAAGGGCAGTGGGGGGTAGGATCGTGTTGGTTGTAGACGGTGGAGCCCTTCGGGGTGGCCTACGTACCTTGGTTCAGCATCTCCAGGGGTCGGGCGAATGCACTCCAGGCTCGTCCCGCGTTCGAGTGGGCGTGGCATCTTTGTGAGGAAGGTTGGTTAGCGATGTCACCCTTTTTGGTTTTATCTATTTATCATCTCGGTTCTCCCGCCTGCATGACGCTCGCGAATCCCCCGTCGGACCCCCGTTCGGTTTCGGCGCTGTGGGTATACCCCTTTTGGCTTTACCGAAGGGATTCCTTCTCTTTCGTTTTCATGCAACTGGGATATTATGACCTGCGAGATATGCGAGATGTGGCAAGGGGAGGGAAGTACGTGTTCTTGATAGCGCACTTACACGGCGTGGATGTCGTTCGGCCGCCGCTTATGCACGGCAGAGTGAATCAGGTAGCCTGCGGCGTTGGCCGGCCGAGACGTGTTCCCGCCGACGATCTTGCCGGTGGCGATTTCGAGGCACATCATGTCGCCCGCCGTCAGCATGCCGAAATGGCGGCCGAGCGGGTTCATCCACATGAGGCCGTCAAACTCCGGGTCTCGGACCGAGATGTGTCTATAGACACGAAGTCAGTGATTGGAGTTCTCGTGAGCAGAGAGATACGAAGAACTTAGGTCTAGCCTAGTCCGAGGCCCAGCGGTAAAAACATTGGAGTTTCTTCCCGCTAAGAGTAGTATATGCGATATCGATTGGCGAGATTCATGGGGAATCCTGAACGTACCCTGCTTGCCCTTCGGTAAAGCCAAAACGTGCGAAGACGCGGAATGTGGCGGACATGTGGACTAGGATATGTTTTCTATGAGCGGCGTAGGTCGGGAAAGTGGGAATTCCCGGCATCACCATGCCGTGACAAATAGCCTCTAGGGGAGTCATCTCCTTGCCTTCCACGGCGGTCGGTTCGGCAGCATCGACCTGTTTTCCTTGACCTTTGAGCGTCAAGGTGCTCTCGAGGATCTCTGTGATCGCAGAAGGTGCCATGATTTGGCTTGATAGTAGGTATGCCTAGTCTTTTGAGAATGTGTAGTCTTTCTGGGTATTCCAACGTAGATATTCCAATATGCTGATAGCGCAGCGTCCGACAAGATAGGATGTAATATACAGCACTTAGGTAGAAGAGATACAAAATGCACATTCGGGCCCAGCCGACTGATAAGCTCCTGTGCAGAGGTGGAGTAGCTAGAAGAACAAGCTCCCCCGCAGGAAGGGCGTAACGGATGACATACCTAGGTAAGGTATATATATCAACTATTACCAAGGGACACGATGTTATGACGACTACGCTAGGTTTTAATTTTTTTGAAAATCTTTATATTTAAAAATAAAAGTATTCTGACAAGGTTTAGCTTTTCGAGGTCTTAAATAGCCATTACATATCCCTAGAAACAATCAAGTTACTGATAATTATACACGATTCTAGTCCTAACACCCGTCGGAGCCCCGCCTTTTGCACCCGGAATCGGCCGGCGAGCAGGCGGGCCGAGAGAGTTAAGAAACGGCATTGGGCATTCCTTCCGCCGGTGCGGTGCCGATGGCTTATATGGCTTAGGAAGTGGCTGACTGAACTTGTTATCGCCAATTAGCTGGCACTAATTCATCAGCGATAGGGCATTTGCAACTAGAGACGCTAGGCTCGGTTTACTACCCCGATATTTCAATGTGGCATCGAGTATCTACGGTAATATACCATATTAAAGCATCTTAAATCTGTAGCTGACTCTCGAATTAGCAAGGGAAAAGTAGAGTAAACCACATAGAAGGTGAGTAGGGCTGGGTAGATTATATTGTAACAAGACGATTTTCAAAAATAGGTCCAGGTATCATGTACTAGGTGAATGAATGTACGATAATACAATTTTAGAATCCCTCTTTACATGCTCTTGCCTTCTCGTCAGCTTCAATCTTCTATTAGTACAAGAGGCAGGATGCAATTTACATATCTAGAATTCCGTCCTATTCACCTCCTTGAAAACTCATCGGCCTGGTATCCTATCGACGAAAAGCTGTGGCGGCTAGACAGTACCTAGGAGACGATGATACATGGACAAATAGGCCCAAATGCTTTCCTTGATCCAATAACCGGAAATCTTAATGATCTACATGTTACGGGGATCTTAGAGACCTTGTCCTCTACTAGTAATAATATGAAAAAAAGGAGTAAGTACTCAGGTAAGCAATACCTCCAAAGGAATATCAACCTAGGTAGTGCCGAAAAGGGGGCAAACTAATCGTGTTCTCCAAGTCTAAGTATCGTCAGGTGATTTAGAGACATCAACGTCTATCCGGCCTGCGTTGCCCAAAGACTCGATCAAATGGCGAATACCTCTTTTTAGACGAATGGTACTAGACCGATGCTCATCTTAGATAAACAACGCCTCGAAAATCTACGTAGTAGCAAGAGCTTATGCCTTGAAAAGTTATACGGACCCATTCCGAGCACTCTTCGGAGATTAACGCCGCCATTTCATCATTGACTACCTAGCTAGCAACGAGAAAAGAGAACATGTTCGGGATATAAACACAACAATGTCTATCCCCCCAAACCTTTTGCCTCATTAGGTGCACTGCTAGACCTGCCTTTTCCTAACGACTGCATCTCGACGTGACCGCCTTCATAAAACCACATATATGCATTCCTTCATTTCCTCCTTAGCATCGCCCCTTTTTTTTTTGTTCATCTCCACTAATCCGACCACGTATTCTCCTTATCCAGCTACTAGGTCTTCTGGAAGTTTAGACCTCGGGTCGAGAGAAAGTACGACCGAGCTTCATAGCTCCATCCAGCCGCGTAACAACGTGACCATCGAGGAGTAGTTGTAGTAGCTGATTACGGGAGTTCTATTTTGGTATCACATACAAAAGTATAAGAGAAGACGCACTGGAAGAGACGGAGACATGACAGAAAAGTATAAAGTCAAGGCCTCGTTGGTCTCATCCGCGTGCCGCCGGGAGGCTTTCAGAGACCGTAGATGTCCCATCCATCAAAATTATCGGCTGAGGTCCTCTTGGAGTCAAGTGTGATCGAATCGTGCTGAGGAGCGAATTCATTTCTAAACTCTCGTCGCAGTCACAGTTCGTCATCCTCCGCTTCGATTTCCGAAGGCTTTAGCAAACCGCCAACCTTCGCCCGTCGTTCATGCTCAGCGGTGAGTTTGTCGCGAGCTTCTTGCTCCTTCTCAACAACAAAGAGATCCGCGTTATCACCAGCGAATTCCTTGAGAGATATTAAGAAGTCTCGGACCTGAAGTCGGAACTTCTCATATGACGAATTCATTGTGAAGAGGCATCCGATGAATGCACTGATCTGAACACTAGAGACCTAGTCAGCTTTTGTGAGAGTCAAGTTCCGTCACAAGAAGATACTTACATTTGAAGATTGGGGAAAGCGTTACGTAGAAGACCTCCGACAAACTCGGCGAGGAAATCCTTGTTACTCGTGCCAGCCGGGGCCTGGTCCGTGTAGACCGGTCCTTGGATCTTCGGCGTGGTGCCATCTGCGGGAAGCACGAAGTAGAACATCCGCATCAAAAGCATGGATTGAGTCTTGAATCCAGCTTTGTGATCTGGATCTGTCAGGACAAAGAACACATCTTGCAGGATACTAATGAAAAACTGCTGGAAGAAGGCGTTGGAGGTCTGCACATCAGTCTTCTCAGCAATGTTTATGACAAGCTCGAGACACATGTTGAGCCCTGCACCTTCAACGTCGCGGTTGTCGTGCTTGCTAGCCCACATGCAAGCGTCGATGACAAACTTGAATTGACGATTGTCTAACTTGAGAAGCGCGGGGAAGCAGTGCAGATTGATGGCTCGGAGCAGGTTGAAGAACTCTACCCGGTGCTCGGGGAACTCAGAGAAATCCTTGTTGATCATCTCCAGGGTGCATTCGAAGACATTCTGCATGATGATCGGCACTTGATCTTCCATGAGGCCCTAGATACGGTCAGCGACACCACAAAGCCATGAATCCCTCTAATCAACTTACTGTAAGTCTGGTAATGATGGTGGACATTGCCTTGAGAACCTCGGCATCTCGAGCACCCGGGACGTTGCGGTTGTAGTCCACCAACACCGAGTCCAGAAGCTGTGGCACCATTTGCTGACGAACCGCCTGGAGATCTTCTGCCTTGTCAATATAGCCCTCGATTAATTTTAGGATTTCCTTTTTGATGGTTCTCAGCCCTCGAACTTTGGGCATGCGGGGAGCAATCTCTCCTGTTTTGAGATGTTAACTTATATCACTAGAAATATGGGCATTGTAAAATTACCATTTCGAGCTACCTCCACGGAGATAAGCTGGCTAGTGGCACGGTACATCTGTAGCATATCCAGGTATATCTTGCCAATCTGCGGATAAAAGTAAGGTCCAATCGAAGAACAAGCTGACACGTTGGTCTTCATAATGTTTCCGATGATCTTGATCGTATCGGCGTCCTGGAGAATCTGAGGATCGTGATTGGCCGCTCTGATGATTTCGTCCCAGGCGGCATTGGGGGCGTTCATAAGTTCAGACAGCAATCTCTCTTGCTGGTGTTTGTTACCCTGTGCAGCGACCATATATCCACAAGCTTCGTAAAAAGTGTGGACTTGTTGAGGTGTGAGATCGCATGTTATGCGTTGGAGATTACGGATGATCTCCTCGATGAATGGTTCACTCTCGCTAGGTTGTAGGGCAACGAAGTGTCGTCGACACTGCCTTGCAATCTTGATGAACGTATCGCATGCCATATCCTGTACTCCTGCGTGGGGATTAGCTGTGACTCTTTATCTGTAGGTGAACCGACTAACCTTCGTGGGACTCGTGCATGAATTCAAAAAGCTTATTGACAACTGTCTTAAGGAACTTCCAATGAGCCTTCAAGAAACGAGGGTATTGCCCAACAATGTACATGATATTGCTGGCCACAACAGCCTTGTTGTCTTTGCCACGCTTCATCTCCGTGAGCCCTAGCAAATCCTTAATCACAGTAACTAGGAATCGCTTCTCGGTCTCTTCGTTCATCGCGAGCGATATTGAACCGATAGCCCAGCATAGGACGTTGCAGTTATGCCATGACCATTCGCTGCCATCGACCTGCTTCTGGAGCTTTTCGGTCATGATAGTTTCTATATCTACGACGTCAAGATGCGTCAAGTAGACAAGGCACTCCCGGATAGTCTTGTATAGTTGCACCGTGTCGCTCTCCTTGATAAACTCTCGCACGATTTCACCTTCGTCGTTCTCGACGATGAGGACTTCTTCGGGTCGTACCATGTTCTCAATCATCACTACTCGGAGATTTGTTAGGACCTCCTTATACTTGTGCATTCGTAGAGGGAAGTTTTGCAACAGAGCCGGGTTAACCGCTCCACTGGCTGAGGTGCTGCCCATAATGAGTGGGTTCATCTCTTGAAGGGGTGCCGTTTGCATCTCCTCATACAGCTCTTGGACCAATTTCAGCCAATAATCCAGGCAAATCTTGAAGATCTCACGGTCTTCAATTTGAGAAATCCGAATAAGATAGAAATGGCCATGAGTGAGGTAGTCTCGATTCGGAAGTTTCTCGACAAGCTAGACACACAAAGTCAGCAAGCAAAAACTAACTACGATATTCTTGTGAATAAACATACATCAACATGTTGGCCGAAGAAGTTGCACAAGAAAAGCGCCAGCTCTTGCAGAAACTCCTGATCCCTGGTATTGCTCTGGGGGTAGGTACTCTTTAGATCCAGACCTAATGGAATAATGGTGGCAATGGTCTGGAGCACATCAACGAACATCTTGACTAGCTGCTCGCTGTATGCATTCTGCTGCCCTGGTCCACCAGTCACCAGACCACCAATTTCAGTAAACACCTGCAAGGTAACGTTACGAAACTCGGGAACTTCGAGAAACCGCGTGCGCAAAGTTTCGATGAGTGGCGTCTCGAATATATATCCTAACGGGATCCAGTTGCAAAAGCGAAGTAACGTTTCCAGAGTGGCCTTCACTAAGGTGCCCTGATCTGCTGTGTTGAGAATCTCTTGGCATAGCTGAAAGATCTGGGAGAATTCGTTGCACATGGTGGTCTTTAGGCTTCGGGTCTTGGCCGAGGTCATCTGTTCGGCTGAGTAGTCGAAAACTTCTTCGGAAAGAAGGCGGAGGATGATCATGTTGTTCTCGCAGATGGTCAGGTTTGAGCGGCAAGCTGAGATGATCTCGTTGATGAAGGTAGGCCAGTTATGAGGCCACTCTTGCTTCAGAATAGAAACCAAGACTAGATTCAGTTTGTTCAGGAGAGTTCGTTGGGATCTAAGCGACTCTTCTGTGCTAGACGCCTGGATGATGAAATTCACAACGAAATTGCGAATGCCTACGCTACGGTTAGTTACGATGACCTGCGGCGATAGAGGCCGCAAGGCGAGATGGCGAACCTAGACACTGTTCTCTGGGTAAAACCTTCCACCTTGTCATGATGACATTGTCCAATATTTGAAGGCCGAGATCTGCAACCCGTTAGCCCTCTGTCATATATCTCCCCGTGTTGCGGAACCAGCGTGGCATACACTTCGTCTGCGGGTGCCTCGACTCGGAAAGAATCTTGTCGACAAGAAGCCATGCATCGGGATCTTCTTTAAACTATGCGTCATATAGGTTAATATTGGTGCGGGAGTGCGAGAAAGGTGTATGGCGCATTAAAACTTACCTGGTTCAACGCAGTTTGGGCAGCTTTTTGCTGAAGGCGGGGAAGACGCAAAGTGTTAGCAGCTTAGTATGTTCGCGTCCTCGCATCTTCGCAGGTGTATGAATTTGCGAGATGGATAAATATCGATCATGATAAGCTCACCTGTTCACCGCGACCTTCATAGAAGGACTGGACCATTAGGTCCAGCTCTGAAATCGAGGGCGCCATCTTGAATAAGGTGGCGGGGGAAGGATGATGTAGGCTACGCGCCTAGAAGTCCGAAGAAAGCCTCGCTCCAATTGTGCGTCGGAAGAAATATAGTTGATGGTTGTGTGAGAGCTGCGCTTTGATAATTCACAGGTTAACGAGGAGAAGTCTGGTTGTGAAAGGGATTAGTGAAAGGGGTTCGTAGGTAAAGTGGTTGAAGTTGGTGAAAGGGATTTGCTAGGCTGGGTTGTGGAAAAAAAAAGGTATCACCAGAATTCAAAGAAGGCCGCGGGAGGCAGTAGGTGACGGGTCTGTGAGATGATAGCGGCTGCTTCGTACAGTTGGTAGTGGGGTTTGGTTGGTTTCTTGGAGCTGGGTCTAAAGCTATCTCATAGGAAGGTACCTACGTACACACATTTAGATTTGGAACCTTGGAACCTCCAGCTTGGAAGTAGGTCCCAGTAGCACAGAGATACTTAGGAATGTACCTACCTCTAAAAATTTGCCCGGCAGAGTACAATAAGCTTACCTAGGTAGAGGCTGGGCTACTTGGGTCTTGTAGCGCCTTAGCGGCTGAAACTCGTCGTTAGCAGCGTTAAATAGACTTGGCGGGAGCCAATCATGTATTAAAGATTCAGATTATGTCATTGGTGTGCCACACAAGGCTTTCGAAGTAACCGCACCTTACTTAACAACTTAAATTGAATAACCCCTCCAATTTCGTGTCAAAGCTTTAGGTATCGAAACGCCGAGGTTTGCCCAAGTGTACGCCTTATTGCGAGACGAGGACGAAATGCAAAATGAGGATTATCAGTTTGCTCAAGGCGATCAGCAGGAAGGACTTTTGTTGTCAAATTTAATATGTACCCAGGTATCTAGGTAAGTAAAACTGATCGTGATGGCCAGAGGGTGTAAATGTCGATGATTGCTTGCTTGCACTCTTGTTGAAATTTGTCCGACTTAGAGGGGTTGGAGGGGCTGGAGGTAAATGTTCCTTTATCAAGAGCTCACCGCTGATTCGGACTGGAAAATATACAATTTACCAGGTAGGTACCTAGGTAAGTACCTAAGTAGGTAAGTAATGTTGATGCCGTGTACCTTCCCGTCCTTATTAATAAGGTAGCGAGTGCTTTCCGTGTAGTTGCTATGCGCCACGAGCTGCTTCAAGTTTACACTACTAGGTACCTAGGTAACCACCGGCATATACCAAAGTAGTTGTGTTTTCTTCGTTGAAAAGACTTCCAATGATCTAAGTTACTAGCCAACGGTCTATTTGAACTTTTATAATATATAGTACCTAGGTGTGCATAATCTAATCGCATCGGTAGGTATCGGAGCACGTTTACATACCTAGGTAGGTGCTCTTTTCGAGATCTTTCTAACCTCTAAGTTGTTGCAACCTCCAATACCATCCGGTTATTTCTAGAGAGAGAATAAAGACTACTTAGAAAGGCAGAGGGTACGCATCATCGTCTACCTCTTTTGCCACCGCGAATCGTTGGGCATGCGGGAAAAAGCCACAGTCATACACAAGGAATGTCAATAATAGTTGGGCTGCTGAAGTTGCGGGATCTTACAAAGTAGGTTCCCGATGATATATGATAAGTTCTAGCTTCTCCCTTATGATTAGGCGAGAAGCATAGAGAACAAGGCGGTCAAATATGACGTGGCCAAAGAAGTAGGTAATGGATCATGTTATTTTATCCAATGAATCAGATCTGCACCCAATAGATTTACCATAATGATATCTATTTTTTCCACTTCCCGCTCTTTGAATCCTCTAGTCTATCCCTTTTCTCGTGGAATGGTTACACCGTAAACCCTTTACCTTATCGTTTGCCTCAAACGTGAGAGTAGGCGGCATGATGTCTTTTCCCCGGTTGACCAATATCTTCTCCGAGGTGGTTACTGTGAAATTTCCGAAGTGAGATGAAATTTACCACTGCCTTTTCGCGCTAGCCTTGGGCTTTCCAAGTCCGCCTGAACTAGACACGAGAGGATTTAGGCTTTCTGATACCCGCAGTCAGTTAATCCGCTCTTCAGTGCAGCTATCGCCTTATCAATATCAGTCCTCGTAGGGTCAGTCTGTTATAATTAGCTTGTCGGATCTCTAATCACAGTTAATAGAAAGGCGTCTTAGACATACCACACTGACACCCATATGCCCGAAGCGCACATATTTAGTGGCGATTTCCTTGTGAATGCCACCAGCAAAGACGACGCCGCTCTTTGCAAGCTTTGGCAGTAGATCGGTAGCCTTGACAGTTTCAGGTAGGTATATAGCCGTCATGCCGTGGGCCTGATCATCCGGGTTAGCGGCAACTTGTTTTAAGCCCAGTTCTGCCACGGCCTTCTTGATCTTGTCCGAAACCTCCCGATGCCTAGCAAACCTATCTGAGAGGGGCTTAGTGAGGATCTGGCTTAGCGCTGTGTGGAGGGCATGTATGAGCTGTGGCGACGGAGTCGCAAAGTATGACGGCTTCTTCGCTTCGTAGTTCTGCATGACTATATAACTAGTTAGTATATGTTATCTAATGGCCTCGAAACTTAGGAATCATGACATACTAGGTGTCCAGTTCTTCATAGAGGCAAAGTATGATGAGGGCGGACTCTTTCTTGCTTTGAAGGCGTCCATTGCTTTGCCGCTAAACATCGATATGGATAAGCCCGCAGGGCAGCCGATGGCTTTTTGACTTGCCGTTATTACACCGTCAAGTTTCCACGCATCAAAGTCGATCTCCTCGCTAGCCACACTGCAAACACCATCCACAATAAGCAAGGTGTCCGGCGAAACGCTCTGGACCGTTGCGGAAAGCTTCTGGAGGTCGCTTAGCACACCGGTCGAAGTATCGACATGTGTTACTGTGATCGCCTTGTACTTCTTGCTCTTCAATGCCTTCTCGATTTCGGGTAACTGTGGCCGGCCTCCGACGGGCGCCTGAAGAAGGTCGACATTAGCGCCGTAGACCTTGAGACAGTCGGCAAAACTGTTGCTGAAGTAACCGCTGCCGAGAACCAGGACATCTTCACCAGGCTCGACAAGATTTGCTGCTACCAAGTCCCAGCCAAGCGTTCCCGATCCCGAGATGACAAAGGGTTGCGATGAAGGTGAGGTGGTCTGGAAGAGCTTGCGTAGCATCGACAAGGCCTCGCCAAAGGTAGCAACGAAACCCGGGCCAACATGAGACTCGCTAGTCGTCGTGTGTTAGAAAGGGCCTTTCTTATATATGAGAGCGTGTTTGGACATATGATTTTGGTACAAACCTATAATGACTCATGGACTGTAAGACAGCATCGTCAAACTCAATGGGGCCCGGGATGAGCAAGGTTGCATGTTCGGGTTGAGAGGACATGTTGACAGATGACGAAGAAAAGCTACGGCCCTGAGTGGAAGATACAGATATGTTGCTTGGAAAGCTGAAGTTGACAGGAGATTGGGCGCCGCCTAATAAGTGTCGTGATATAATAGAGACACGGGCTGCGGGGTTAGAGCTGGAGCTGGAGCTGGAGCTGTACATTATTTTGAGAAGACGGTGGGGAATATCGCCGAGCACCGCTCCGGCGGCAGCCCTCCGCAATGTTATTGAGTAAGCCAGATTTTATTAAGATCTAGGATAGGTAGGAGTGGCTTTAGTAGAGCTTGAGTCGTTAAACTTTTATGTAGGGGAACTGAAGGGATGCTTACCCCTGAAGTTACCTACTTAGGTAGATAGGATAGGTAGGTAAATAAAAATGTATTCAAGTAATTCAAGTTAATATTCACCACCTAAGCCTCAAGTATAGAAAAGGGGCATTTATATCCACCTCTTAATGAACACAAGCTTAAGAAAAATAAGAAGAGAAGTGCGCCGAGGGGTTTAATAGGATCTGGGCTCTTAATAATCTCCAAATTTCCAGAGGTGCAATAGTTAAACTAGGTGTCCCCACTATCTATAGTTATTCACCTGGGCACGAGGTCTTTCCAAATATATCAGATACCTACCTACCTACCTGGGCAGGTATTTCAAACTTAAATTTACTAGGTACCTACCTAGGTAGGTAGGTAACTAGGCCTCCGTCTTCGGCAGCCACATATTCACCCGAGACTAGAAAAGAGGTTAGGAAGTGACGGGAAATTCCAAGGTCAGACTTACTTACCATTAGATATGTATCCAGGTACCTAGGGTGTAATGACAGGAGCTACCTAGGTACTTACCGATAGCTTAAAATTGCGGGGCCCGTAAAGCTGAGAGCCCTGAGAGTTAATCGTTAGCCTCGCAGGTTCGGCGATAGCTTCAACAAACATCTTCAATACACCTTCGCATCTGTCTACAAATCCGACAATATAAGGCACACATTTCGCGCGAATTGCCTGAAACTAATAAAATCACCAAACCCATATAGTAACTCCTACCTTGGGAATATCCGAATCTACCGTCCTCGTACCGCATTGGCTCCGCGCGCCTTGAGACGGTGTTGCCTGCCGGCACGCATCTTATTCCTCCTATACGATTAAGCAGGCAGAGCGCCTTTTCGATTCGGGACATACGAATAATAACCCGAATTAAGGCGGGAGACCTCGGATTTCCATCAATCCATAACCAATGGCCTTCCTAATCCTCGTGATCGGGGACCTCCACATTCCCGACCGCGCCCTCGACATACCACAGAAGGTACGACAACGCCCTTCCATCCTCGGGCGCTGATATTGACTCCGCAATCTTCTAGTTCAAGAAGCTCCTCTCTCCCGGAAAGATCGGACAGACACTATGCCTAGGTAACCTGACGGACAAGCCCACGTACGAGTACCTACGATCGATCGCCCCCGACCTGAAAATCGTCAAGGGCCGCTTCGACGTGGAAGCGACGTCGCTACCGCTGTCGCAAGTCGTAACGCACGGGTCGCTACGAATCGGGTTTGTCGAAGGGTTTACGATGGTGTCAACTGAGCCGGATGTCCTACTCGCCGAGGCGAATAAGCTGGATGTGGACGTGCTGTGCTGGGGCGGCACCCACCGTTTCGACGCCTTTGAGTACATGGACAAGTTCTTTGTGAATCCCGGCAGTGCCACAGGCGCGTATACAACGGGCTGGGCGAAGGAGGGCGAGGATATGGTGCCTAGTTTCTGCTTGATGGATGTGAGTTGCGGATATCCATTTTCCATGACCCGCCCCCTTCCCTTCCTTTTTACGTGGGTTGGTCGTTAGTGATAAAGGAGGGTGACTTTAGCACAGAAGGATAAATGGATTACTCTCTTGGGCACTGACTAACAGTCAAAATACAGGTACAAGGCATATCACTTACACTCTACGTCTACCAGCTGAGGAAAGATGACAACGGGGTGGAGAACGTTGCCGTAGAGAAGGTGACATACACAAAACCTGTAGAACCTACCGGAGGGTCGTCGTAGTCGTAGGAGATGTATGGATTGACAAGTTCTCAAAACGTTAACTTATGAAGGAGATGTATTCCTACGATGAATGGAAACAGGATTTATTATACCCTTGGTTAATGAAAACAGTCATTGCTGGAAAATATCTAAGAAGACTTGATTGGTATCTTGGGGTACTGTCAAAAGTACGTACGTATTGTACACCAAACGCCATAATGAACTATTGAAAAACAGGAGCTCGAGGTGATTATTCAATCAATACACAATTACTCCGACAGAAAACTTGCTCAAACGACCGTACGAATCATTATCATAATGTAATGCAGCTTCTTTCTCATAGCATCATGCTCCGTCTCGTCGACACACGATCTCTTGCAGAGCCATCTCGGTCTGCAGGGGAGGAGCTGCCTAAGCTGTCTCCTTCTAGGGAGCTATCAAGCCCCGAGTTCTCAAGTTCGGTCTTCGATTCTTTCGACGCCGCCATGGTTACCCGCCTGGTAGAGCCCGTGTATTTCGGTCCCTTCTCGTGGCTCTGGTCTTCCGCGTCTACGTCTAAGTCCTCGTGGATCGCCGAAGAGAGTCTTCTCGACCTCGAACGTCGAGCCCCCCTGCTGCCGGTCTTTTTGCTTATCTCATCGGATGTCATTAAATGCCTAGGATTATCCCCCGGCGACGCATGGGGGACGTCGTAGATATCTGACTCATCGTCAAATATCTTAGCAACCTCGGCCTCCCGCGCCGCAATCTGATCTAAGCGGCGGTTCGCCGTCCGAGAATTCGACTTCGTAGTATTACTCCGATTGGACGATAATGATTCAACATCGCCTAGTTCACCAAGAGCAAGAGGTGAGGGTCGACTTTTCCTGCTTGTTAAGACGCTAGTGGGCAGATCGTCCGAAGGAGAGCTTCTCGATCCCTTCTGAGCCAGGGGGCTAGCCATCATGTCCGGGGTCGACCTTGCGCTGCGAGCCGAGGGAAGATCCTTCCAAGATCCCGATCTCTCCTCCGACTTAACGACAGATGAAGGGCCGGAAGGCAGCTCGTCTTTCTTGGACTGACTAGCTCGTCGAATGTGTTTTCCCTCGCCCGCCACAGCGTCAAGCATCTGCTTCGAAGGCCGTCTCATCTTATCACGAAGGTTGGGTTCAGCATAACTGACGGCGGCCCTGGCTCTACGGCTGCCGCGCGATGTCTCCCCCCTAGATGAGATATCGGTAGGAGGTGGCGTGTCTCTAACTTCCTCCCTTGGTGTGGGTTCCGGAGTATCGGGTACGGCAAAGGTGGGTTCCGCAGGAAGCGTTTCGGTCTCGATCTCCACATTTGCGATTGACACTGGCGGAGGGGGTGGAGGTGCTGATATCTCAACCGGCGTAGAGTTATTCTTTCTGAAGTCCTCCTTCGTGACCTCCCCTACGACAGGAGGCTTCGCAGTCTTTTTGGGCGACTTGATATAATCGTTCGAACTCTTCGCGGATAATGGCTTTCTCTGGGTTACTGAATCGGAAGATTTATCTCGGGGCTCTTTTCGGTTTGAGGGGAGCTTGATCGGTCTACCGAGGGATCGAGCCTTGACACCGATGATTTTCTCCGGCTCACCCTTTGCGATTGTATTGGCTAGAGCCACCGGTTTCGGTACAACGGCGTTCTCTTTCTCGTCCTCGTCCCTCAGCTTCCTCTTCAGGCCGGCCTTAGCAACTTGATCGAAAGACTGGGATTCGGTTGTTGTATTTGCCTTCGCCTGTTGGGATTCGATGTTGCTTGCAGTTGTATCTGTAACCTTTTCGTCTTTCTGTTCATCCGCTTTGGGAACTGGAGGTTGTTCTCGTTTAAACTCAACCTTTGACGACGCTTTCTCTAGGGGTGAGTCATCCGGCGTAGTTACGACAGGCCTTGCGGGTATATCAATCTTAACAGGATCCTCATCAACGAAACGCGATACTGGTGGGGGGCCAAGATCTGGAGAATCGTCGTTATCGTCCACTACAGAGCGTAACGCAAGAATCTCATCTCGGCTACAGAAATCATTAGCATGTGTTACTTGTCTCTTTGATAGGTGTAACTCACGTTAATGTTTCACGGGGACATGGCTTATTCTCCCAGATTGGAGGCAGTCTACCTTCTTGGGCTGCAGCAGCTTCTAAGTCCTTCATAGAGCCCACTGTATCCCTTCTTTTCCATTCGGACATACTCATGCGACCAATGCTTGATCGATGTTTTGCCTTCTTTGGTTCTCGAGGCGATCGACTCTTAGGTATCGGCTCGTGTCCTAAACTCGCAAGCATAGTTCCCCACTCAGCCAGTTGGGCTTCCATCTTCTCCTTGATCTCGAGAGCATGGTCGGCAATCTTTTGTGCTTTGCTCTCCTCTAATTCGGTTTGAAGCCGCAATACTTGTCCTCGAAGGTCGAGGTTCTCGGATAATAAACGGACACACTCATTTTCCAAAGATCGTATTTTGAGTGACTGGGTCGAATTTATTCTCGCTATATCCCGATTCTGGCGTAGGAACTTTCGACGTACTGTAAGATAGATGTTAGCCTATATGCGATGCTAAGGAGTGGTAGGTTTGTTCAGGGGACATACGCGTCTCTACGCTATCTGTTGACACCATTGGTTCGTTCAGTCGTGCCATCGCAAAGATTCATCAGGCGGCGGGAATTGGAGACTATTTAAGTATTGTAGAAATAGTCTTGAAGTCTAGGTATCATGCAGAAGGTCCCTTCAGCAGCGAATGAATAGTTGGACTCGTCGTTCGGAAAAACTAACATGCAAGACAATAGGTGCTGGTTGTTGAAATGCGGTGAAGAATTTCAAAAGGTTTTGGTGGGCGAAATGAGTTGGCAAGGGATTTGTCTCCACAGTGAATGTCAACAAACTTCCGAATGGGTTATAGTTTCGAAGCTATGACCATTTTATTTTATCAACAGGGGTTGATACGCTAACCTTCACATGCTGACATGTTCGTGTCACGCCAATCACACTAAAATATTCAGGTACCTAGGTATACTTAGGTAGGCTGGTAACACACGCATAGAAATTAGGTATCGATAAAACTTTGTAATTGCAGGTCGTTTAAGGCATCATGCTAAGACATCGAATCGTGAATGATATTCATACAGCAGGTGTACCTACCTTCCTATTCTATCCATCACTCCACGACACAAAGTACCTACGTAGTAGCTGAATACATGTGTTCTTCTCTGATAACCTACCTCAACTTTAAGAAATTCTATTGGACAGCGCATTAATATTTCCCCACCTTTTTTATTTATTTCTGAGAATACCTGCTCTGATTCGTACATGATTTCAACCATTGTTAATCAATCTATACCTATTACTTCTGAGACTACAGAACACCATTAAGCATCATCAAGATGGCATTTTCCTCACGTGGGATTCCCAGCCATCTGCGCCAGGCTTCTACTTCGAGCAATCCTGGTACCCAGTCTACAGGACACTCTCCGGCGCTTGTTGCCCGAGTCAACGAGAAGAAAGCAGAGCTTGAAAACCTAAAGGACTTGCGAGATCTCAGTGCAGCTGTAGCAAACCAGATGGAAGCTCTAGAACAAAAGCTTGCTACTCTATCAGACGGAACAGAAGGTGCGAGCGCCCGCATAGGCGATTTGACTTCTTGACTGACTTGAACGTGATAGCAATTGCGACGGTGGTGAGCAACTGGCATAATGTCCTCCGGGCTATCAATATGGCGTCAGGTATGCCTATATCCGAGTCTAATCTCAGGTACCTAGGTAACTAGGTGACTAGGAGAATTTGCGGTACTAACTCAGTCCACAGCTAAAATCCCGACTCCGCGAAACGCAGACGAGGCTACAGTGAAATCTCAACAAGATACATTACCTCTACCTCAGACTTTAGTCCGAATACCAACAGAGCATGCGCCAGCAATGCAAGCTCACTCAGAGGCCGTCATGGAGAATGAACATAACTCATCCTCGGCCACTTAAGAGCATGTAGTTAGGAGATTATGACCTGGTTACCGCATAAGTACTAGATTAAAGAGATACAGCTCTAGGTGACTCTTGAGAGGCTCTAAGCTGCAACCCACTGCTTAATGATTACTATCAATTGCCTAGGTACCAGGCGCGACCACCCAGCTTTCACCGATCAAGTCAACTATTGGTCACTGCTTAGGTACCTAGGTAGTCTATGTTCATAAGGCTATCAGTTGTCATAGTGAACTTATAGTCTTATACCCGTTGACGGCTATCGCGGTTACTGCAGGTGCTAGGGGGGTTTCATGGGATGAAGTGGGGAAGGCTCACATCTAGATTCGCGTCAGATCGCGTATCTTACTAAGCCGTTGCTATGAAGAGATCTGACGTAGGGTAGCTACACCCGAGAAAGTCAATAGCACTAGCTTGACTTAAAAGCAATTCATACACGTATTACCTAACTTAGTAGAGGTAGTCTAGACTCTACTGTCTACGCAACGAAGTTTCCAACGAATTTTTAATTTTGAATGGATTTCCAACTAGAGGGAAAGTACCGACATGTCTTATACCTACCTACGTGGATAGTAGCGTCCAAGTAGCACCTAGGTAGTAGTAATGTTAACCATGAATTCCCTCCAATGAAAAAATCCATCTCTTCTACAACATCAAACATTCACCAGATAGCATAAAAATTCTAGCTATCCTAATAATTCAGTTGGATAGAAGTCAATAATACAGACTCTTTTCTAGTGTATCTTGCAGGGGCAGAGGGGATGCAAACTCCCCCACTACACCAATACCTAGTACAAATTTGATTGATGCTATTCGCGATCGTCGAAATCCCCGTGCTCGGCTTCACTGGACCGGGGCTCTTAAGTACACTAATAACTCTCATCAAACCCTTGCTTGCATTGGACCCCTGAGCCGTGCACCCCTAGCTGTCTCATTTTCGGTCCATGCCGATTATTGGTCAAAAGATGACTATCGTTCCCTCTCGGGTGGCGCTCGAGATCCCCAGTGATACGAGTTCCAACGAAGACAATCACTTTTCTTACGACAGCCTCGAATTAAACGACTCTGTCCTTCGTGAACTCTCTGTTTCTGACTTCCAGAATCGTTCTCCGAGCGCCGGTTCTAATTCAACAATTGAGTCTCTCACCACTGACCTGAAGAAGCTTCACATAGACTCCGAGATTTGCAATAACCCATTCAATTGGAACGAAAACTCAAACAATCAAAGTCGACGTCGCTTAACCAGACCAGCAATTACAGCCAACACCTTCGAAGTTCTCTCGACGGTCCCAGAAGACGAACCACAACGCGCATCTATACGTACATCCACAGGTGCCTCAAATAAAATACACCACTTTGAGGTTCCAGCTTCAGGTGTGTTTTTTATTTTTATTTTTATTATTAATCACAATATCTTGAAAAGGACCCGTGTTTGGTTGAATTATACTAATCATACCCTTGTAATAGCCGAAAAGTTTTCTAACCATCCATTGTTCGAAATTGCGCGCAAAGGCATACCCTCAGCCAAAGAGCAGTTCGCAAAACACCGCGACGGTTGGTTTGAAGGGATACTCTCTACAAAGTTCCCCATAGAACAAAGCACTTCAGAGTCCAACGCCACTCCCGAGTTTAAGGAGGTGCATTTTGGTTTCAACCTCTTACCGGTTCAGGATAACATTAAGCGCGACAATCCGAACGAGACTCCTGCGCCTATCAAATTCACGATCCTTATAACGCCATTAGCTCCAGGCGACGAAAAATTGGCAGACGACGAGACTACGGGTGGAGGAAACATGGCTCTTGCGGAATCAAATCACAATAATCACCTCGCAACAGTGAAAGAGTTGGAGATACCGTCGCCAGATGGAACCCGGGAACCTAAATCAGCATCCAGTAGTCCAGCCGCGAACAAGGAAAAGCGTATAGGGGTAATCACCCCGAGATCACCCGCACAACACGTTGCTAGAATCGAAGATTCTGTGGAAGCGCTTGATAAACTTGAAGAACAGCTGGAGGCATTCGATGTGGCTGCACATTTTAGACGAATTGTCTCCCCGGACGGCACGGATTCGGAAAACAAATCTCCGATGCAATCATTATCTGTGAAGACTAGTGAAGTCAGAAGATCCGTAACACCGCAGCCCAAACGAACTACTCTTTCGAGGACTGGTTCTGCTTCTGTTAGAACCAAGCCGAACAGCGAACCTCGACGTTCTGTCCGCAAAGCGGTTTCTATGATTTTCCTCGATGCTCCAAAACTGAAGATTGAGGACAAGGTTGTGGCTCAGGCTCCGCTGAGAAGGTCGACAGCTAAAGCTATAGCAAGTCTCCTTCCGCCAAAGCAGCCTCCCAAGTCAGCCAAGAGACCCACCATCCCGACCTTTGAACTGCCCGGGGATGAAGTCGCTCGGAAGTTGAAAGAGAAACGCGAGGCCCGAGTCTCGACACAAGCTTCTGTAGAACATCTGACAAAGCCAACTGTGTCAAGTCTTCGACGTGCGAAGTCAGCTAGGGCCCCAACAAGACCCAATTTTGAGTTGCCAGGGGAAGCCATCTCTCGTCGCAAGCGCGAGGAGCGTGAGGCACAGCTGAAAGCACAAGAGGAAGAAGAACGGAAGAGGCGAGAGTTCAAGGCCAAGCCGATCCGCTCAGGCACTGCGCCTAGTACTTTCCCTCGCGAGACGGTTGCGAGCCGAGCTCGACAGAGTAAAGCACACCTGGTCGAGAATTCAGAAAATCAAGGTTCATCCGGCTTGAGCAAAGCTACACCTGCAATCATGAATCCCGCCTCACGCTCTCCTCTTTCGAAAACGAACAACCAAACCCAAACACGAGGTCGAGGACTCCATCCCGATCCAATCGGAGTACAGCCAGCTCGCGGTACTTCAAACTCTACGGGAAGAAGTACTAGCGGGCAGCGCAGTTCGGTGTCGACGGAAGAGGTGCAACAGCAGAGAATTCGCGGCCAGGAGATATACAAGCGGGACAACTCGCTAACCGGAGAGCGAGAGCGCGAGAAACGAGAGCGAGAAGCGTTAGCCAAGCTCGCACGAGAAGAGGCAGCAGAACGATCTCGACAGCAGAGTCGCGAGTGGGCAGCCAAGCAGGCGAAGAAAAGAATGACCATCGCTTCAATACAAGACGTCATGACATGACCTGAAAAATCACAAGTAGATATGTTTTATTGCCGGAGTTTCGCGAGGGGCATTAGTGGCAGCACTGGAGTGCTATATTCTGTGTATCTGCATACCGCGTCGGGGAGTTTTAAAAACACCAAGCCCGGCGTTTACTGGTTGGTACGCCATGCCATGCCACGGCCTGGTTATTGTGTTATGTTGTGGTTTTTTTAAGGAATCATTAGGGTATAGGTACAGTCATTGCCGAGTCCACGTTGGCCTTCCCTCAGTTGTATTGCTGGTTTTAGTGCATTAATTGAAGACAACTTCAACTTTTTAATTGATACCGTTTAGCCAACTTGCCAATCGCATAATACATATCCGGTATCCATGCCTAGGTGCTTCGCCACTGAGATGGCGTCGGCAGGTTGAGAGTCGGCGGAGATGCTCTAGGATGGTGTTGGTTTGAAACATTCAAAAGGGGTGAGCTACTTACTTAGTTGTATGTACTTGAAGTTATTTTTAGTAAATTATAGCTATTATAGCCTTATGCCAGTCGATGGAATATAGATATACTCTAGGTGAGAACAAGCAGTGGAGGCACCTATGTATGTAGTTACACCGTCAATCCTCCCGATCAGCACCGAGGTCGACCGGTGTTATCGGCATCTACAGAGCCCGGTGGTGATGTAGCTTGTAATTCATCCATCAACGCGCGGTTCAACTTTCCAGTCACTTAGGTCGGGTTAAGATAGTGCGCTCGGCCGATTGTCCGTTAGCCGTTGGCAGTTCTCGGCTACGTCATTTTGGAATTACGTCGTCTAGCTCCAGTTAGATTCAGCCTCAGCATATGTCAAATTAGCTACCTAGGTAGATACTTCACAATAGTTCACGGACACCGTTCACATTTTTATATCGTATTATATATTAATTACATACCTAAACGCTTAAGAATGGGCGGGTTGACCATCATCAAGCACGTCCGTGTTTTCGACGGCGAGACCGTCCACGGTCCCAAGACGGTAGTCATCGAGGGGTCGCGCATCGGCGACGACGCCCTGGCCGACGACCCGGACCCGTCGGCGGTCGTCGTCGTCGACGGGACTGGCTGCACGCTACTACCCGGCCTCATCGACTGCCATGTGCACATCCGCGACGAGGCCCAGTTAGCTGCGTGCGCGTCGTACGGGGTTACGACGGTCTGTGATATGGCGTGCGTAAGAGAGTCAAGCCGGTAACAACATCTCGCATAGCTAATGGTTATCGTCGGGTAGGTGCATACCGCTGCAGAAATACCTGAAGTTGCGCACTGCAAAGGGTCCAACAACCTGGTTGAGCTCTAGTCTCCCTGCTTATGAGGTTAGTAATGAGATGATGTCAGGAATAGACTTATAAGTGAGACGTGGATGGCTCTATACTATTAAAAAAACACGTTTCCAGCTCCTAATTTGACTGCTTACAGCTTTTGAATGCTGTTAGATAATACAATGTTTACTGATTTTCAAGTTAGGAAAATTCCAGACATGGCAAGCTATTTAGACTTAACAGCGTCACCCCGGATCACGCGGTCCATGACATTGACGAAGCCGCAAAATTTGTGGAAGACCGAGTCGACGAAGGAGTCGATTACATTAAGATCATCGCGGATTTTCCAGGCCATGAGCAAGCTGTCCTGGATAGGATTCAGGTTGAGGCAAAGAAGCACGGGAAGCTGACGGTCGCTCATACGGCGCAGTACGTGGCGTTCGAACGGGGCGTGCAAGCTGGTTTCGACGTCCTAACACACGTACCCATGGACAAAACCCTCGACGACAATGTTGTTGGCAAAATGGTTAATCAGAAGACGGTCACGGTACCGACCTTAACGATGATGCAAAGAATGGCACATAGCTGGGTTCTGTGGGTAGCTAGTTGGATCGTACCATCACTCGGACATAGGAACTTCCAAGTTAGCCTAGACAGTGTGGCGGTGATGCACAAGGCAAGAGTACCCATCCTCGCGGGCACGGATGCGAATAACAGCGGCGTCTTTACAATTGTACCTGGAAAATCGCTGCATCACGAATTGGAGTTGCTGGTACGCGCAGGATTGAAGCCTCTCGAGGCCTTGAGGGCAGCTACATCCCTAGCCGCGCAGCACTTCAATCTACAAGACCGAGGCCGAATCTCGCCAGGCTTGAGAGCTGATTTAGTTCTCGTAGAAGGCAATCCGGATGAGGATATCAGAGCGACAGCGAGGATATCGAAGGTATGGAGCAACGGCGAGGAGGCCTCGATCTCTACAGCGGACCGGCAAGCTGGTTTAGGAAGCTGTTCTGTCATGTAATAAACGATGTAATATTAATAGTATATTAGGTATTTAGGTAGTCCAGGTAATAGTGCTCCTATGTACCTAGGTACCTATGTAATATGTAATATATGAGAGCAGATTATTCAGCTGTCCGGAGCTCGATCAACCATTGGAGTAAAATGCCCGTACGACGTAGCATCGGGCCAGGGTCAGACTACACTAGCGTAGTAGGTTAAGCGTTGGGCGTGGTGGAGAGTTTCCCGTTCGTCAGATTCAGAAGCTTGATTTCGCTTGGCAACCAACCACAGCCCTCCCTGCCCCTCGTGGTAAGCTTGATCTACTATACTACATAGTAGTACCTTGGTACATATACTAAAACAGGTACCTACATACACTACGTACACTAGAACCGGCCAGGATTACCAAACATATCTTCTGTCAGGGTCCAGTTTCGTTAGGAAGTGGGGGCCAAAGCACATTTCGGTTGTTTGGGCCGCAGAATTCGGGAAAGAAACCGCGAGTTGGAAACTAAGGTATTGCATCAGATACGTAGGTATGGAGTATGATCAACGATGATATAGTCGCGAGTCGTCAAGAGTTGACAGTGTCGGTTTTGAATATCGGTAACTCAAACCGAGATGTGGTAGTATGTAGTACAGTTGTCTCACCACTCGAAATCGTCTCCAGCGCTTCGGTCCGGTGATACGCACCAGGGCGATTAATCTAGGACTTCATATTACTACGTGCCTGGGTATGTAAGATGTAAGCCAATATATGTAAAGGTACGCGGTACACCAATAAAGAACATGAAGGATTCGAGGCACAGCATATTATTGTGTGACGAGACTGCAGTTCTAATTTCTAAATGAACGTACGTTGGATACCTCCTACTAGGTAGATACTATCGAGTAAATACCTAGGTACTGTAGGTAGGTAGCTGGCATAAAATGAATTAACACCATAGCCTTTTATTTTGTGAAATTCCCGAAAAGATGATGCCATAATATGTCAAATACCTACCTAGGCTAGGTAGGTAACCAATTATGAGAAGATGTGAAGAAGAAGAGAAAGAACTATTGATTTCTTAGAGGTCGACACCATACCTTTGTTATACTTTCAGTGTACAAAAAACAAGTATCCGCAATGCACTGATACGAAGAGTTTGAAGGGTATCTAAAATGGTACGATTTGTACTTTCACGCTAACGACGAAAGAGAAGAAAGTGCAGCAGCTTTGTTTCCCCCCCTAGCAGAGTCCAGGCAGGTCCAGACTCACAATGGAAAAACAAGTAAGACCCTTAAGCGCTAAATACGACCCGAGAGTGCGAAGTAGATTCAAAGGCCTCACAAAACATACATATATGTGAATTGGCCTGTGTGCCCTGGTTATTCATAGAATGCTTAACTACGAATGTCTTTTCACTATGAATATATTTCTATTAAATATTCATGATTCATAGGTTAATCCTTCAACTTGTCTTTTCTATCTCATTCACACATTATTAATCGTGTACCTGCCCAGGCTAGGTACCTATGTAGCCAAGAACTCGTAGGGCTACAGGATTTCACTATTATTATCCATTATCTTTCTAAGCTTCTCGGCCCCCCTGAACAACCAGACAACGAAAAATCTCCTGCACGTTAGTGCTTCGCCCCGTCTAGCCCGTCCTAACGCGCCATTACTGCTTGCGCCATCCTACCTTGGTACTGGAAAAAAGGGACTTTCAGGAACCCGGACTTCTCGGTTATTCGTTATTCTCATTGCTGGCAAATGACTAACTCCAAGGAAAATGTCTTTATTATTACCATAGAACCCAACGAGTCTTCTTCTTCTCACCTGGTAAAAAATTACACAATTCTCCATGGCCAGGACGCCATGGACGCCATGGACCGAAATTCAGTCGGAGACACGGAGAGCACCAATAGTGCCAACAGCTCGAAGCCGTTAACGGTGATTACAGAAGAGGAACAGAAGAGGCCATCCAAAATACCATTGCGGTTACGAACACTATTATGGTTGCGAACGCAAGCTGTCAGGATACGCACCAGCAGGACGCGTCAGGCTCTGCTCGGATTTTCCATCGTCGTTATCGCCGTACTTCTCGCGGTTTTCATTTGGATGGGTACCAGTGGTCGACTACACGAAGCTTTTAAGGTAAGAAAAGAGTGAATGACAATATCCACGGAGGCTCTATTATATATGTAGAGGAGAGTTCTTCGGCTTGGCATACGTGTGTAATTGTCAAATAGTATTCCTACCTGTACCGAATGAACGGAATGATCTATGTGCCAATCTTGTTCTTGGCTTCCCACGTCCATCCCCCAGTCCCTCCCCGCGCTTGGCATCTCCAATCTCCAATTAACTCCATTGTTTATTATTTATGTATTTCGTTTATTTTATTTCGTTCAATTCCGATTATCAGCACTGCTGTTTTCGCCAATGCTAATCTAGTGCGACAGAAACCCGTACCTTTAGAACTATCTCAGGGGAGTTACCTTGGCGAGATCGTGTCGCAAAGCTCAAAATATCCCCGCAGCGTCCAAGCCTTTCGTGGAATACCATACGCACAATCCACCGAGGGCAAGAACCGTTTCAGACCTCCCCAGCCATTGAATGGCACTGCAAGCAAAAATGATGTTCAACGTGCCACTAGCTTTGGTAATATCTGCCCCCAAGGCGGAGGTGGGAAGAACCAGGGCGAAGATTGCCTAAACCTCAATATCTATAGACCGCATTTTAACAATGACTCGAACACTACCGCTGCTGCCGTGTCCAGGTTTGGCAAGTTGCCTATACTTATCTACGTCCACGGTGGTGGGTTCAACTCTGGAAATGGCGCCGAGAGGAATATGCAGAGTTTCGTCGCATGGTCGGAAACGCCTCTTATCGGGATGAGCTTCAACTATCGGGTTGGAGCCTTGGGCTTTCTACCTAGTGGAATAGCGGCGAAGGAAGGCCTTTTGAATCTTGGATTGAAGGATCAGCAGGCACTTTTTCAATGGGTGCAAGATAATGCAGCTGACATTGGCGGAGATCCTAACAATGTTACAATCATGGGTTTAAGTGCTGGTGCACACTCGGTTGGACATCACCTGATATCGTACTCGCCAGCAAACAAGTTGACTTCGGCACCTCCGCCTTTTCAAAAGGCGATCCTCGAATCGGGTGGGTCGTTAGCTCGAGCTACCTTCGTACCTACTCATCCACTTCATGAGCAACAATTTCAGGAATTCCTCAGGGAGTGTGGACTGAATGGCACTGCCGAAGACAAGATTATCGAAGAGCTCCGGGCTCTCCCCTTGAGCAAGGTAACCAACGCATCTAACACTGTATGGAGGCACTGGTATTCGAGCTTGCGGTGGCCATTCCAGCCTGTCATCGACGGGCCTGGAGGAATAATACCAGACATCCCCTCAAAATCCTGGGAGAAAGGAAATGTCCTACGCATCCCGATTATGACGGGCTACAACACAAACGAAGGCGCTGGATTTGTACCACAGCATGCAAATAACGGGTCGGCGATGATCAACCTAATGGCCGGTATCATTCCGGCCCTTAACGCGACGGACCGGAATACGTTAGGAACTATGTATCCAGATCCCAACAGCACTCTTGGGGAGAAGTTGTACATCTACCAGCCACCTTCCGGCTTTGGGACGCAATTCTGGAGGCTAGATGATGCATACGCACATTATGCGTATATCTGTCCAGTGCTTCAGGCAGCGGATCTAGCTTCGACCGCCAAGGATGCCGGTCCTGTCTATACTTATCATTACGCTGCCCGATCGAACGCCCACGGGGGCGCGGACCACGGCGACGAAGCGCCCGTAGTGGCACACGATGTGGACGTTGTCGGCAAGTACCCTGGCGTCGTCGCGATGTCAGATGCCATGAATGGATACTGGAGCAGGTTCGCTGCCACTGGAGACCCGAACCCCAAAGCGAGCAGTAATGACACGACCGGGGTCAGGTGGCCGAAATTCATGGACCCGTTCGAGAATACCATAGCGACTACTGAAAATACAAATGCCACAAAGGTCGTCGCTCTGTTCGGTGAGGGTAATGACGAGCGCATGGGAGTTCGAGGGCGTCAGAACAAAGGTGTTCCCGTGCAGGCTAGCAACGTAACCGAACGGGTGAAAACGGAGTGCCGTTTTTGGTTCGATAGAGTCATACTGAGCGAGGGGTGGGGGAACGGAAGCACATCGATTGGTACGAATGAAACTACTACGACGACAACGAGGTTATAGTATCACTTGTCTTCGGGAGAGATACGCAACAAGAGAAATTGTTGAGATATGTATAAAACGACTTGACGGAGTACGGAGGGGTTTGGCTATATACACCAAGAGGTTCCGAGGAAGCAAGCGAGTACGCACGCGAGTTGATACCCCTATGTTTGGAGTAAGGCAATTTGGACGGATTAGCATTGAATGGATTGGAATGGATACGAAGCATGAGCGAGGCGTTTAGGCAATGATCATGTTTGGATGGAAGGATATATGTCCTCGTCTACAGATAGAAGGATGATACGCATCCATTCTCCGTATATGAACGAATACATACTACATCAATATGTGTTCCGGGTGATATATCTTCTATGAACTTGGAATGCCTGCTTTAGTTGTTGATAAACCTGCCCAAATGACTCCCAGCTACCTAGTGACGAATGATATTGCTATTGAGGTCTTGGAGGCTTGGATGCCGTTGCATATCATCGTGAAAGGAGTCCTAAGAAATAAATACATTTTATCATACCTAATTCATTTAGACTACCTAGGTATCTATCTAAGTCTCTTTCCACTGTGGATGGCGAAACCAGTCTCGAAGAGTGATATTTAATATATGGAACTCCCCCCGGGACACAATACCTCCTATCTCTAACGAGCAGCAGTATAGCAAAGCAATCGACAAGGACTTATCGCCTATAAATAAATAAAAGGCCTCGATCCCGCCATCCTAGAGATAACCTACCTAGGTAATAAGCTCAAACCAGTCTCAGACGACCACCTTTAAGCACTGTAATTCTTGTTCTTCAGGATAGTAAACCCTCCGAGTCTCGTGAAAGCCTCGTATTTAGGTACGTAGCTCGAATATACCGGTTCGGAGTGTTAAGATTACCTTAGAAGACTTGATCAAAGCGAGCAACTATTCGGATACGGAGGAACGTGATCAAATAACGCGGATTTTCTTTATTAAATCGAGGACGGAGTGGATTCAGACAGCTCCTACCTACCAGAGTCCCGTTATAGTCACAAGTCAGATCGAATTCCCGGCGTTGCTCATCCGCAGTATCGAGACAATATACCAGCATCCGGGATATTCAATCTACACCGATTTCCAACGACGATTAGCTAGTCCCGGACTGGGTCACAAGCCTTGTTGCCAAGATACAAAGCCAACCGGCTAGGTCGAGGGATCGATCAAAGGAACTTGGACAATTATATACGGAGGTTAAGGAGGAACTGGATTCCAGTAGGAAAAAGAAGAAAAAAGGGAGAAAGAACCCCCCCTTCCTCATATCGAAGCCTTCATGTGTATGTGCGAATCATCTAGCCTCTCAAGGGTTGGTCGCGCTATTCGCACCTCATAAAAGCAATGGTATCTCGTACAATAAACGAGACGTGGAGAGGGTTTCTACAGTCGACTTCTATCTTGCCTAACACCCGATGCAACCTGTGGATATAGTAATTCAGTATCCATAGGTAAGCTTTCTGATAAGTTCAAGCGATACCCTGTGTCATAATACCTTCGACGGAAGGCATATCTACCTACACTTAGCTAGCTAGGTAGTTAGTAGGTAGGTAACGATGGGTAGGTATTAGGTATTAGGTATTAGGAAGCAGGCTTTCAAGTCTGTTAAACTGGGAAAAACATTGTCCGAAGATGTATTGGCGAGGAAAGTTCCTTTATGTGAATGCAGCAAGTGGATTGGAGCTAACGTGTAAGAGGTAGGCTCAATCGATCGGCGCGAGAGGATCGAGTAGCATTGCGACGTAACACAGTATTTACATAGCAATAGGCGTCTTGCACCCAATGTGCTTCGTGAAGTTCACAGCATCCGCCCAGGACGGAGCAATAACACTATAAGATACGGATTTCATTAGGCAATATAAATAAATAATCACGGACGACTAGCTATGTGCTCAATTATTTTTATTCATGCGCGTGTTCGTTACCTAGGTTGACGCCAGTCCGGAGTAGAACTAAGCCTACTACTTGCTACGGCCATGATGTTCCGTCTGCAACTGTCCATCTATGCCCGGAACGTGTGTTTCCCTAAGATCTAGAGCTGGAAACCATAGAAATGACAATGGTGATGCGAGTGCCAAACGCCGAGGAGAATGTGTGACGATGGAGATCCGAGTGGTAGGCAAGTTGGAACGACCGTATCCAACGAGTTGGCGCGCGAGAAGAGGGTAGGCGGTCTGATTTAGTCCTCATCCATCTTGTCTCCCTGGTCCTGGTGCTCGCCAACAGGCTCGTATTCGTCCTCGTCATCATCGTCGTCGTCCTCAGCGGGGTTTTCCTCAGCAGCCTTCGCCCAGTCAATAACGCGGCCTCGAGTTCGGCGACCTCCCTCGACGATATTGTTCAGATCGATCTCGTCCATATTGTCATCGGCATCGTCATCACCTGTGTAGAATCATGTTAGGAATTGGGTTGCGAGAGAACAGTCGTGGCAGGTCACGAGATTAACGTACCACCTTCGACCTAGAATATTGTTAGTATATTTGGTACTTATTGTAAGGTTATGAGAATTTGAAAACGACTTACCTCATCCTCATCTTCTTCATCATCGTCATCTTCATTCATAGCAGTGTCGACAGGGTCCTCGGTGGTAGCAGCCTTGCCCTTGCCCTTGGTCTGCTCGACGGCCTTACCGGAGGCACCCTCTTGAGGAATGGTAGCGCCGTTGTTGGAGGCCATAGTGACAATGTGCAGTGTTCAGATGGATGGGCGTACGTGCGTGTATGTGTGTATACGTACGTATATGTGGGTGTATTATTTTGGAGTTTAGTGTTTAGTAGAGAGCGGGAGAAAAATAATGGGTTGCGATTGATCAATGGTGGAATTGGAATCAATCGCAAAGAATAGCGCAATTGTTTGGATTGGATAGGTGGAAGTTTGGAGAAGGTGGAAAAAAAAAAAGTAGAGCGCTGAAAAGTTGTTGACTAGGTGGTAACTGGTTGGTGCGGACCGTAGCTACGGTCTCCAGAGTTACTTCAACTTTCAAGGATTAGAAGGTGCGCTAACGTTGCTTTAGGTATGGTTCGTGCAGTTATTAGCTGACCGCCTTGAAGAGCGAGGGAAGTTGGACCTGGTGCGTGGGTTGCCGGCTGAGGTGGTGGATGGATGTTACAATAGGTATTGTACCCAAGTACCTATCTAGGTAGGGTACGTACCTGCCGAATCTCTTTTTTGAAACATTGATGGGTGCTTGACAACCTTTTGTGTTATATTTACGTACCTAGGTACCTTTAGGTATCAAGGTCGATTACCAAATAGGCTTCAAGAGGAAATCACATTCACCTTATACATGTAGAAGCTCAAATTAGTGAAATGTTGACCTAATGCCTATGAAGGTGCTCTCCCAGTGCTGCCTACGTACCTACCTAGGTAATCATAGCATCTATCTTTGAGGTCAAGCAGCTCAGTGACCTAAATCAAGACATGTGAGAACTTATAGTCTTAGATATGATTATTAGCACTTAGAGACAGAATGTCGCGAGAAGGAATAGAATTCTAGTATATTATTAATCAGAAATGCATACGACTGTATAGTCTATTATTTGCCTTGCTCGCCGCCGCCTCCTCCAGTCATCGTCATTAGGACGACAATACCTAGCACCCACCAATACCTATAGAGAACAGTTAGCAAACAAACATCAATAGATCTCGCCTATGCACACTAGGCGTAGATAAAACGTACTTCTGGAAGAGTGTCTTCTCTTCCTGCACCACCGTATTGCCCTCGGGAGACAGCACGATGGGTTTGTTCAGCTCAGGCTGCTTCCCCGGGTCCGTGACTAGAACCAATGCCTGTGGGCCAAAATCCCTTGTCTGTCCGGCATCGATCCTGACTCCCCTCAGCGCCGCGCTGAAGACGTCGCCCTTTTGATCCACAGACAGTATCAGCGTCGGGGAGTAGCCCTTGCCGAAGTTCTCGACCGATGCTACTGACGTGGACGACTCCCACCGCTTCGCCGATGGGTTGTACACGCCGACACGCACTAGCCTGGCTTCATCTGGTATCTCGGGTGCTTCGTACGATATGACTTCTGCGTCTGAGGCAGCGCTTGCTGGGTCGTAGCGGATCTCGGCTAGAGGTGCTGGCGCGGCAGGCGATTGCGACACGGACTGTATGTATATCGCAGCTGTCCGGTCGGCGGCGCTGGCTAGGCCAGTTAGTGCCAAGGCCGCGAGGCCAGAGAATATCGATGAGAATTTCATGGACCGTACTTCGAATATTGTGTGGATTGCTGAGATCTGAGGTTCGAAGTTTGAGGCCTTGAGATCTAATGTTATAAAGTTACAAGGTTATAATTAATTGGTGGAAGGGATTACGCACCTTAGTAGGTACCTAGGTACTATGTTTGTGTTAAATATTGTTCATCGTTGGTTCCAATCCAACCTTAAGGTTCGTAATCGTCGGCCGTTGATTTCCCGGTTATTTTTAGAGCTCTACCAGCCCTGTGAAACGGTCGAACCTACCACGGACTTATTGTTTTATATTGCTTTGTACTTATCTCTTGGAACCGATTCAGCCTCAATACTTACCTTGGTAGTAATCTACAGACCGATTTTCACATTACATCCAGTTGCATACATTATTTAAATTGGAATTCTTCCACCAATCTCGGAATTGAAAAAAAGCATTTCATCTCATTATCTGTTTGTCGGGATCATGGTCACAACGAGGGAAACGCTACCCTTGCTGTGGACTTGGTATCCCCTCAAGCTTCATATCTTCACTATGAACATCACACCATAACGTTGGGTAGGTATGTCTTAAGCTCTCCTTGTCGTTGTCGTGAAACACCACCTAAGTCTCTAACCAACCGATCGTGCTGACCCAATCCCTGTGCATTTAACGCCAAATGCAACCTATGCTCCATGAAAACTCCTGGATCAAAATATTCTCAATATGTGTAGCGTCCCGATTAGAGCCTCGGATTCCTTTTGCTGCGGCCCTCTTTGTTGCCCTTCTTTCGTGTTTCACTTCTATCGTGATCTATAAGTCCTCGGAGTCCTCAACTTCATCCTCGTTGCTAGTTGAAGATAAATGTTCCCCTTCCAAGATATACCCGTCGCAGCGTGCAACAAGGCCTTTGTAGTAGGCTACTAATACCTCGGGATTCGGTACTATCCTCCAGTCTACTCGAGTTAAAAATTCGAGTTCGAGTAGTTTTAATTCCGCTACCTTGACACCTCCTACGCGCGCGTAGAACGAATTATTCCAGAATGAATCCGACAGGCCCTTCCCCGCTACCGTCGCGGATGTGATCAGGAAACGATGTACGGTCAAGGTATTTATCGTGAAATCGGGATAGTACTCGCATAACCGGTCGATATAAGACACCATAGAGAGGAGAAGAGGTGGTGTTAGCGTGGCGTGTTTTGCAAGCCGTTGCAAGTAGTCTAAAACCGATATGGCTGGAGCCGTCCTGTGTAGTGGGATTAGTGCCATCACTCAGTCTCGAGAACGTTTGGAGCATACCTAGAATGGAACCGTGTGAGATGACCACTTTTCATAGCTATCGAATCATTCGTCTCGATCAACTCTCCGAGCATATTCGCGATGAGAGTCACCATGTCCTCTACTTCGCAAAACTCGTATCTCAGAGGCAGCTCTTTAGGAGGATGTTCATTAGGTTTCGGCCTTTTCGGTGTACTTGGTTGGCTCGACGCCACTACCGAAGGTGGATTGGGCCTGATGGGATCCTGCGACTTGCGTCTCTTATTAGGAGAAAGTGTGTGAGATGGGGCTCTCGAGGATCTGTTGGGTGACAGTGTAAGGCTGGAAGAATTTTCATGGGCGAGGGGTTGTAGTTCGGGCTGGGATGTCGTCGCTGTCGCTGTCGCTGTCGCTGTCTTTGCGGCTGTGGAGCTTGATAGCCTCGGACCCGCTATTTGGGCTGATCGTAAGGGAACCATTGGGTCGAAGGGTTCCATCGGTGAGTACTGCGTAGCGGCATCAACTGCAACATATTGCTTTGGTTTGGATAGAGATGGTGATCGTAGAGAGTTGGAAGGCGACGAATGCGATAGAGAATGTCTAGACTGGCGGCGCGGCAACGGCACCGTTATCTTCGGCGATTGTTGTGGTGAGTGAGGGGTTGCATAGTGAAAAGTCCTCGGTGATGCTGTTGTTGCTCCTAGTATAGTTGGCGACGACGAAGTTAACATGATTCCCAAAGCGTCATAATGTCTCAGCCGCGTTGATCTTAGGGTCGCAGGAGTCGCAGGAGTCGCAAGAATCGCAGATTAGGCCGCAGCGGATATTGACGTTCATAGGAATGGGCCGTTTTGGTCGAATGGTTTCCCTTGCTTGTACGTATGCAATTTACCTAAGATAAAATGAAAAAAAGGGAAAATTCGTTAGGTGACGGGCCCGTCAAAATCGGACTAGAATTCTGCTTTTTGTGAGAAGCGATAATGGACAATGCTCCAACTCCATGGTTGAAGGATTCGAGGTTTGGAAAGAAGGCCGAGAACGCACCAAAGACCAGAGAAGGCAAATTGAGAAGGCACTGCTTGATTTGTTCGGGCAAGACGACCTACTATTACTTGACTACTTGACTACTTGACTACTTTGCTACTTGCTACTTGCTACCTTAGTACCTATGTGGAGACCCACCACCCATCCAGGATCTTACCTAAGCCCATCTGAATAATATGTACCTAGGGCTGCTAGGAGGTATATAGGTAACTGCCCAAGTCACGTTTTCCGGGTGCAATACCTACAACCTTGGAACCGGACTATGTACCTAGGTACGCATTTTAAGAACACCTGAGAAGGACAAATGCATGTTCTGCATACATGTAGGTACTTAAACATGTACAATAGTTTATACATAGGTACCTAGGTAGGTATATCTCAACACATAAAACTGAACGATAGGGATATGGAGGTAATTATTCGTTTTGTGATGTGTACCAGTGGTTAGTACCAAATGAAAACTTTGAGGGGGAGGGGCACATAAGAGGTGTTTGTTTAAGTGCTCTTTCTTGATTACCTGGTAGATACCTGGGTATGTAGGTACCCGTTTCTCTCGGTGCCCTACCTAGGGTATTGATAAAAGTGCTTTTGGTTGGAGGTTTTATAATGTTCTTAAGTACCTACCTAGGTAGGTACCTGGGTAAGAAGCATTTTCTTCATTCTTACCAAACGTTGTCAAACATGTAACTATGTACCTAGGTATGTATGTAAATTGGCTCTAATTCATGTCTACATACTTACTAAGTACCTAGGCAAGGTATGCAACGCTATGTTATATATGTTACCTTAACAAAATGATTAAAATTATCTATTTCATATCACAGTTCTGCTAATGACGTTTTGGTGAATATCGCCATTTGATGACTAGGGTACCTAGTATACCTTGAAATACATGAGTAGCAAAAGATTTAGTATATTTTTTTCAAATCTTATTAGGTAGTCTTCATAATTGTTTCCGGACTATCGGGTTGTTGCCGTTCTGCCGGGTTGACGGAAGGTGAACTGGATTTTGTCATTGTGTTACGTACAATAACATCTGCGCACGAGCCATTTTACGATCTTGGATACAAAGATACCTTAGGTACCTAGTACCTAGTACCTACTTTAAAAGTTTAGTGACAGTTTTCAGTACGTACCTACCCTACCGGTTGGCTAAAATTACCTACCCTTTACCCAGGTGTTCAACTTGTCGCGACAAACCACTGTTATCAACACTTCTACTCGTTACGATAACCATCACGATAACCATCCCGAATTACGCAACCATCACCATATACATATTCCTTTTACTTCCATCTCTCCGACACACGACATTGAGTTATTATATAGGTCGCCATCGATGATGGCGCCTGATCCTGAATCCATTTTAGCCCAGCTCAGCGCAAGTATACCGGAACAACTCGCTGCTCTGAGATACCTGAAGAACGAATTGATTGGTCATGTCCAAAAGAAAGAGGAATGGGTTCAGCATGGCATCCTTCGGCCTGCCGTCGAAATCGTAGCTCCTAACGGCTATGATACCAATGACGAGGATGCGCCACTAGGATTTTTGATCTTGGGCACCTCAAGCACCTTGACAGACGAAGATCGTGCAAGACTACAAGCTCTGCAGCTTCTTGCTAGTTTTGCCAATGGTATGACTAATTTCTTTCACTCAAATCACCCCTCTAGAATGATATATGCTTACATGTTGGTTGCTTCTTTCTATAGCTGGACCTGCCTTTCTTCCTCCTTTACACGCAGCTGGCGTGTTGCCTGCTGTCTTGAGCAGCTCATGTCTTCGAAGTAAACATCCCCCAATCGTCATGACCGCCCTCCGAGTGGTACGAGGCATCGCCACCTCTGCCGAGTATGCTCCTTCATCTTCTCCGATTACTCCGACCTCCCTAGCCAGCACATTGTTCAGCGATGGCTCTCTAGACTCTATCTACCATATTCTCATAAATGGAACATGGACCCTAGAGGGCGAGGCCCCAACAAATATAATTGCCTTTCTAATCAAGACTCTTTGTCTTGAAGAACGCCATCAGGCAGCCTTGGTTGATATTGGCATCCTGGACGTGCTTGCTACAAAGCTAGCAAGCTATGTTGTTTACAATGGACATATGCTGCCGAGGGCCGAGGTCGTTGCCCGTCTTGAAGGTCTCGAAGAGAATATCCCAGCGCCTGCTACGTCTACTGGCGGCTTGGCTGGAATTCTAGGTGCAATTGCTTCCATCATAGGTGATTCGCCGTTCCGAGCATACAAGCTACTTTGCTCGCCATCGATATTGGCTGTTTTCCCCGTGGCCGATATCGACCCAAATAAATCATCAAGATCCCCTCCTGGTCCCATGGAACTGCCTGGAATTCGGCCAACAAGACACGTAGACTTCCAGCCTATGAACCTGCTTCTACCGTATGTGCCACCTCCGGTCACTAACCATACCGCGATTCCGCCACCAAGCGCGTTGCGAGAGACTATGGGCCGCAGCGGGCGCCCGGCGTCCAAGTACCAGAATAGCACTACCACGCGGACGCCATCAGAGGAGACATCTGCTTCCAACAACGAGGGCGATCCCGAAGAGGCTGAGAGTCCCCTTATACCCTGGCTTATCTACTCGATTCGATCATTCCGTACTAGCGAGCTGCTTATGGCTACTTCTGTCTTAACCTCGCTATTCAAAGCTGGATTTTGTTACAAAACAAGAGAATCAGCCCTAGGCCTACTTATCGTGCCAGTTCTATTGAATGCCCTCTCCGTAGCCGAGAAGAAGATGGAGGACATTGATTATAGTGATTGGAGGCCAAGTACTGTCATGATGCTCAATTTTATCGAAGAGGCACCAGCAATATTGGCCCGTCTTATCACCGACAGCGAAATACTGCAGAAAGCAGCATTTGACTGCAACGCTGTGAAGTTATTATGTAAGCTTCTGAAGGACAACTGTGAAGCGCCGCCTTCGCTTCCTAAGTCGTGGACGTGGTCTCCACAAAACAGGAGCCGAGATTCGACAAATGAGCCTCCCCCTGAATGCCGTTTAGGAGAGGAAGGTCAACACCGGTATATAGCTCATCGAATCAAGGTGAGAGAGAGCACTTTGAAGGCTATTGGTGCACTAGCAACCTTCAAAGATGATTATCGGAGAGCCGTTGTCGACCAAGAAGTTATTAACCTTATCGTTGAATCTCTAACTCCAGCTGCTGACAATCCAGTTTCGGTTGTCCTAGCGGCCTGCTATACTGTTCGTATGCTCTCTCGTTCAGTCAACATACTTCGAACGGCTTTGGTCGATCATGGAGTGTCTACACCTTTATGCCAGCTACTTCGACATCATGATGTTGACGTGCAAGTGGCAGCCGCCGCGTCAGTCTGTAACCTCGTTATGGACTTCAGCCCGATGAGAGAAGTAAGTATCATCAACCCACACGGTTCTACCAAATTGATACTAACCATGTCTTCCAGTCCCTTGTAGATGAAGGAATTCTGAAGTTGCTGTGTGAACATGCGCACTCGCATAACGCATCCTTACGGCTGAATGCTCTATGGGCACTTAAGCACTTGGTCCATTCAGCAAGCGTAGACCTCAAGAAGAGAGCTGTAGAAGAACTCGAGTCGGGTTGGTTAGTCCGGCTGATCTGCGATGATACCGAGGATGATGCTCTTTTCTCGGCAAAGACGAGGAGTGAGAGGGAGGCGGCTCAAGTCACGCTAGATGACATGGACGAAGACATAGATATGGGACTCGCCGAGGACCAGTATCGCGTCTGGCTCTCAGCCTCTTTCTATAAGACACACACAGCTCGGACGCACCCGGACGTTCGCATACTGCAACTCGCGGAGACGCGACTAGAAACACTACGCGAGGCAGAGCTGAACCCGATTCGCAAGGCGAGGCATGATGATCTGGCCATCCAGGAGCAGGGCTTAGGGTTTATCCGAAATCTAATTGGCGGAGCTCACTCGAGCACCAACGCCGATTCGCCGAACGACACGACGGAGATGATTGACTTTCTGTTCAACACGTTAGGACAAGAACGACTATTCGACATATTTGCCTCTAAATTACGAGTTAAAGTCCTCCATCCATTTAGCCAGCGGAGCGGTACGGGTACCCAAACGCGTATTCTCCCCCCACAAACCAAGATCATTGAATCAGTTATCTATATGTTGGTCCATATTGCAGCCAGCATACCACGTCACCGGCAGCTGGTAGTCTCGCAGACAGAGCTACTCAAGCATCTGGCAAAAATGTTTAACAACCAGGACAGGGAGGTGCGGGTCGCTCTGTGCCACCTGATTAACAACTTGACGTGGCAGGACAATGCCAGTGATGGCCCTGGGTGCTCGCAGAGGGCTTCCGAACTGAAGAAATTGGGTTTCCTGTCAAAGCTCGAGGCCCTCAAGGAGGGCGATGACGAACTTGACGTGCGCGAGCGAGCGAAATCAGCCCTGTGGCAGATGAAGCCTGCCTATTAAGCTGTTTACTGGTCACCCATTAGGGCACTCATTATACAATTTCATTAGGAGGCGGTTCAGCGATTACTTGTACGATTTCTCAAGCGATAGAAGGGAAGGCAAGGCAATGCCAGCCCACTTGGTAGCATGCAAAGGGTTTGGGGCTTTGGGATGCATGTATCAGGTAGGCCGCAGAAGAAGGCATATTTGGCGCAGCGGCGTTCCCAGGGGCAGGTCTATGCAAATACATACCCCCTCGTGTAGGTGATTCAACCAGCCATGCTTTAGGTATACATATGTGGAATTTCATGCCCGTCGACTACGTGATCCCGGGCTGTCGTTCTGTGCGAGTCAGACATGCTACCGTCGTTTAGCAGCGGCTATCTACATGCAGGAACCCTCCCTTTACTTAATTAGGTGCCTAGGCAATTCGCGCTTCACTGCCGTCAGTTGTATGGTGGCCAGGCCGACGCGACTGAAACCCCAGCGTTCGACCAAGCAGGCACCCTTCCTTTAACTTGGAGCACGCCGACACCGACACCGACGCCGAAACCGCCGACCCGCGAGCGTCTGGATGGAGAGCACGACAGGCGAAGATGCTACGCTGCCTGGCTGGGCTCTTTGCTCAGGAGAGTCCGCGGAGCTTATGCGCCGGGCGGAGTAGTATCGAGGTTCTTACCTAATGGTTGCGACGGTGAGCCAATAGGGTAGGGGGGTGGTGTGGGTGACACGGTTGACAATGATTCAGTGGCCTCCTCTCTCTCTCTAATTCTAACTCTCTCCCCTCCGGTGGCGAGCCACAGAACGAATGGGAGCTCGTTTCGACGCCACATGTGGTATAGGTAGATGGTGTAGTTAAGGCCGCCTCCTTTTGTCAGTTGGGGAGGGGGGGGTGAGGAGAAAACGCTACGAGCTGCATGTGTTTGTAATTTATTGGGTTGCTTGCAGAGCGGCGGTTTGCTTCGGAGCTTTCTGGCTTTCATATGCTTGGGTATCCAGAGGTACATAGATAAATTATTATATGTCACATTACATAACTCTGTATACATTTGTATAACTCTGTATCACTCTACATAACTTGCACTTCCATATTGTTTAATTTGTTTAATAAGCCGAGTTGAAATCATAGCTGCCTTAAGTACCTAGGTAGGTATCCACCCGGAGATGACGGGAAGTGCGGACTAGAACTCCGGATTGTTCGGCAGGCGCCGACTAATAATAACCTTAAGTGGAATGGTTCCCAACGTGGTGCCATGAGATCGAACAAGTTTTTAAACAACCTTGGAACCTTGGAACCATAAAGCTTACCTACACTACATTACTCAGGTAGGTAGGTACCCAGTACCATTCAACCAATTTCTACTAATTTCTACTCCATTTCGACGACTGACAGAAACGGAAAAAGGGAAAAAGCCTCGTTTGGTGGCATGACACATGTGTGTCGTCGATCGCCATCTAAGACAGGTATAGTGTTACACCTCGATGAGTGGTCAATTCCGTGAAAGCCGGGGGGAGCTGCATGCAATTGAGGCTCTCAGTGGTCCAAACCTCGAATCCCTTCATTTCAACCCCCCCCCTCTGTCTTTCGACCTCCGTCTTTGAACCTTCGGAGTAATGATGAGTTTGACAGACAACATTATAACTACCCTAGGGAACGATCGATCAAAACAATATCTCGCCCTTGGAGTTATTAATGAAGATGGAAGGTTCTCTACGTAAACCGCCATCGTTTATACTACCTAAGAACCCAAGTGGTGTCGGATGGGTAATATGTATACACTAGTTGGTTTATTTCTTTTTATTTCTATTACAACATCTTAATATAATCACGTCACATCACGTCACGTCAAATCGGCGCCACTATACATACAATATATACATATCTACATATACATGTACCCCTTCGCTTACCTGCCTACCGGCCTTCATCGGAGGTTCAAAGCTCCCCCTGCAAGCTCCGGCATTGCTTCGCGATGCTAGCTCTGTCTGGTGTATCCATCGCCTTTTCCAGATCGGCCGGGGACCTATCACCGTTTCGATATCGTGCATCTCTCATTATGCTAGCTCATCCGATCATGCCGTGAAGCCATCCACCAATGTTTCCATTCCCGCAAAGAGGCAGAGGCCACGGCTATTGATACTCATCATCACTACCGTTGCTCGTCGTTCGTCGTTCGTCTGTTGGCATCTTGACGCGATTGCCGAGAAGAATTACTCACATTTGCTAATCCAACTCGGGCGATAGTTACGCCCTTCTCTTCTTCCTCGAGCTCCAGTGTCAATGTCTCCTCCGTCCTCCGCCCTCCGCCTTGCCTCTGGGCGGGATTGTAGGTCGCATTTCAAGAGACTGTTCATTAAACAACATTTCCAAATACAGATATATTGATACCGGTTTAAGCTAGCTGCAAGCTGGCTGACCCTTTTTTGTGATAGCAACCTGAGTCTATCTAGTAGCTTCCCCACATTAGGGCTGAAGGATCGTAAGCCATATTGGCTCGAGAACCATGTGCTACAAAGACTCTTTGTTACATTCCCTATTTGTTTATTCTAGAGTCTTCTGATGCCGAGTCCTTTCCGTCGGCTTCCGAGTGCTGGTGTCTAATAGAGCCCTGAGTGGGTAACAATGTACATGTTCTATCCCATACCACAAACGCATCACCATGATCCATCGTGATCTATCGCCCGCACCCAGCCGGAGCTTGTGGAAGATTCCATACAAAGATGAGTGGTCGTTGGATCATATGATCATCTAATCGGAATACTTCGTGCGGATCTCGGTTTTAGTCACTACCGCTCTGAATCCTTGACCATTGAGTCATCGCCAATAACGGCCTCCGAGCTTTGTGAGCTTACAACGAGGTTGCAACTCTACCGCATTAGATTATCGATGCCTGTGCAAAGGGGGGAAGGGCAAAAGGAGGGCAATTTTATTATAATATAGGCCTCGCCCGCCCTCGTCCTCCTACTCGCCCACTCTTAGCTACGCAGCGAATCACAGCAACTACCGTGATCGAAAGGCTATATCAGATTTTCCCATTTCTCACTTTGATAGTGAACACTATTATTCCAAATCACTGAGGCTTACCTAGTAGGTCTCAACGAACCAGACTAACATCCACCATGGCAGTTCTATTCTATCGTGCGAACGACGCCCTCAACATTAACCCCCCAAGCGGTAATGAGGAACTGAGTGTAAACGGTAGTGACTGGTTGTGGGCAGTGACGGCTATCTATATTGTCTCGTTTATTATCTTCTTTGCTACAAGCTTCATAGCCCGATCTGGCGAAAAGATCTTCCACTATCTCTTCACCATTGCTCTCCTAGTCGGTTCTATCTCTTATTACTCCATTGCTGCCGACCTCGCCTTCGTGACCATCCCGGTAGTCAACTCGAAGCCCGTCGAAACATGGGTTCGACAAATCTTCTGGTCTGAATACGTCAACTGGGTTGTCAGCTTTCCTGTCGTTACGATTGCCCTCGGCTTGCTGAGTGGTGTCTCTTGGGCAACTATCTTCTATAATGTTGCTCTGTCGTGGACCTGGTGAGCATCTCTGAATCTTGACCAACCCCTCCACCCAACGAATTGGGCTAACTGATAGCAGGGTTGTTTCGTACCTCGTTGCCGCCTTCACAACAACCAACTACAAATGGGGGTTCTACGCCTTTGGAACGACTGCCTGGGCGCTTCTTGCCTTCAGCACCCTCGCAGGTGGCTCAACTGCTGCTAAGCGTGTCGGTGTCGCTAGAGACCGTATGTGGTGGTCCCCTTCGACCCCCGCCCCCGCTAGTTCACCTATCCGGGGGTGCCTTTGGGAATTATATCCCTAAACGACCAATGAAGCAGAAGTTACTAACTTGGACCTCACAGATACCCTGCTAGCGGGATGGATCAACCTCCTCTGGCTCCTGTATCCCATCGCCTTCGGTGTCTCCGACGGTGGTAATACGATCGGTGTGACCCCAGCATACATATTCTTCGGCGTACTAGACGTCCTGCTGGTCCCGGTCCTGTCATTCGCCTTCCTCTTCCTCGCCCGCAAATGGGACTACGGCAGGCTGAACATTGCCTTCACTCGGTACGGCCGCGTCCACCAGGCCGGCGAGTTCCCCGAGAAGACCGCCACCGCCCCGGCGCAGCCCGTCGTCGGCGAGCAGGCCGCGTAGACGAATCCGAGGGTCGATATTACATATAAGTAGGTGGGATACGCGACTTCACCACCACGTTGAACGTCTCTTGCTTGCAGATCCCTCCGCAAAGCCGCCCCGCCCATCCTGCCTTCCGCATACTCGCTCCCCAAAACCTCACCCAGCCTCGTTCGGTGTGAAGCAAAATAAATGGTAGGCCGGGCCTGTCGCTCTTTAACGATATGATGAACAATAAAACCCCTATCACGAAACTATACAATCTTGACCAATTCGGTTCGGTTCGGTTCGCATTTGGGATTTCGGAACGATCGCGATCAATGTTATTATATTTATACCCACCTCGCTCGTTTTGGAAATATGGAGGAGAGATATTATATACCCTTTTGATAATTCGTGATAAGGGGAGGAGAGAGGACTAGGTGTAGTCCGATAATATTTAATTGGTGGTGGTGGTAGTGGTAACGGTAGTGTCGAGATGAATAAAATACCCCCTCGCTGTTTAATCTACATATAATATTATTTCGTTTTGGAATAGGAAGTGAGTGAATTACCTAAAAATTAACGAACTTTTTCAAACATCCATTAATATAGACAGCTGGTACTGTTCACACCACATACATATATATATTATAAATATACTTGCATGCATGTAGCTTTATTACATTATTGTATTATCGATCTATTTGGCAAAAATTCAAAAAGTTGATGCGGTGAATGTGGATCGAACACATGACCTTCAGATTTGATGGTTGAAGTTTGACTTCAGTCTGACGCTCTCCCAACTGAGCTATCCCCGCTGATGGAAATTTTGACATTTAAATGACTCTATATACCCATGCGCAGTAGTTGGCCTATCATGAAACCTTAGGGTGCCACCTAAACCTCATTTGATCCGAGATTGTCCCGCCGAGGGGCAACCGTCCGAGGAAGACTAATAGTCTACACTATTCCCATGTTCTTATCTTAGTACTCTACACATCTCGACACACCTTAAGTCCTTCGAAAATCAGGAATGTTCGAACCCTTTCGGGAGGTGAGATAATAGAATTCTGCTCCCAACGGTTCACGCTAGTCTAGTTTGATCCCAGACAGACCCGGCTACGTCCTCGGACTGCTCGGGTTCTTCCTCGATTTCCTCATCGGGTTGAAGAAGGCGTCGCTTCTGTTGTTGTATACTTCGCCTCACAGAAACAGGCTCTCGGGGACATGTATCAGAGCTGTTAGAGCTTTGATAAGCTGATGGTGGCGGCAGCAATAGTGACAAGTTTCGCAAAAGTGTGTTGGGGGATGGACAGAAACTTAATGATCTCCTTGCCATTAAACCATGGGCGTATAGTGGCTAGTTCGATCAACTTTAGCCAATAGAGTTTAGGATCTTCGATGTCTTTAATTTTCAATCAATTGAGTGAAGACTCATTACCTGCTGATCCCGATGAGTCAGTTGACAAATCATCATCTCCTTCCACAATCACTCGGCCTGGCTGTACTGTCATTAATTTTCCTTTGACTACTTTTGGTTCGACGTGATCCAACAATTCGCCGATGCCTCTATGGCAATCGGAAGCAACTCTTCGATGATTTCCCCGTAGTCAGCGTTTCCGTAGGCACTCAGCGCCACCGTCGTCCTCTTCTGCTTACCCTTGGCTGCCTTCCAATTGAGTGTTTCTCTGATCCATCTCGAGATTATCTTGGCGTATTTAGGTGCTGCTGTAATTTGGTTCATCTGCTCCGAAAGCCCGGGTTCGGGTCACTTTTGGCAAGCCAGGTAGTAAGTAAGTACTGCTGCTGAAACCGAGAATTATACGCCGTCGAGTTGCTACCTCGGCGGCGGCGTTATTCCAGGGGTAACTCTTCCTCGCCTAGTATGCTCAGTTATTTCTCAGTTACGGGGCTGTCGGGCCGAGAACAGCCCCTTTCTTATTGACTGGATTCATCGGTTCAGATCTGAGAAAGCAATAGTCAAATTTGATTGCTTGAACTGACCTAATTTGATAAAGGTATCAGTACCTGCCTTCTCATATAAACGAAGTGCATGTCTCTTGAACGCAAGTGATAGCAATTATTACGGTGTTTATATGGTTATAACGCTTTGGACTGGTCTCGTCCGTCCGGCAGCCATGCTCTTGTCAAGCGTTCATAGATGACCTTGGGGAAGCTCCCAAACCCGCGCTTTTGGGCACAACCATAAATCCTGATCGCCTCCAGAGCATCAGGATCTGGTAAAAGTTTTGAAATCCCGTCGTCTATGTGATCTGGACCGAGCAAATGGCGTTGAATTTTAAATGTAGTTTTCCTACCTAATCGGTCGTGATAGCGATTTCATTAAGTTCTTCCGCAGCTGTTTCAAGCCCGTCTATCTCAACAGGTAGTAGTATATGAAGAATAGTGATAGTGTATTTGCTGTTAACCTGTGTATGTTTTCGTTACTCGTCGAGATCCAGTTTATGAGATTAGAATACTTGGTCGTTTCCCAGGATTGCCTTTTGGTCAGGATATAAGGTACCTAACATCCACCTTCAAGTATTTGCTTCCTCTGGCCAACATCTGTTCGCGCCAAACAGACTGCTTCTCATTGAGATGCTTCAAGAAGGCGTCAACAGTCACAGTGGTGGATTCGGGATTGATGACTCCAACAGCTTTGAATTCTGGATCCAACTTGTTGTATAGCGTTGTCATCTGCTGGACGTCTGTTGATAAGCCCGATGTACGACAGTTTCGTATCACGTTAGACGACCAAGCTTCGATCGAAAAGTCCTTCAAACAAAGTTCTGAAGTATACTTTGCTCTTTCGAGGAAGGTCAAGGCGTCTGACATGCGAATTCTGTATCGATCGAAAGGCAGCTAGGTAAGTTTTCGGCAGACTCCAGAAAAGGTCGTGGTTCCAAATGGTGCGTAGATATGTAGGAACGTTGCACCTAATAACGTCTCCTGTTGGCCAAATGTATGAAGGCATCTCACTATAGCGATAGATATTGACCTCTTATAGGCTCTTAGGTTTATGGATCGACAAGTAGCTGCCGCTCCGATGAAGCGTGTCGGTAGGAAATGGGGCGACTCGTAAAATCGAGGACTATATATTGTGAAAGATGATGGTTTGTGGTAAATTTTATAGGTGAATAATTTCATAATACTTACCAGTACAGAGAGTAATGAGAGAGTTAGAGAAGGTTACTACCCGCTTTAAATCGTCTTTAATTGACAACTCTAAGAGCACGAGGTGGTTCGATGGTTCGATAAATGACGTGTCGAGGCTCGCCCTTTACTTATTCCATGTTAAAGGAGGAAGGTACATTACAAAATATTTATTATACGAGTGTTCTAGGTTAAAGAGTAAATTGCAACTTAATAATTAGGTAAGAGTCAACTAGAAGGTTGGAAGCTATAATCATGGAATTTTAGGTACCTAGGTATGTTAGAAACTACCTAGGGTTAAGAGGTACCGAGGTGGTTTCTTAAATCGTCGAGATATTGCAATTGACGATAATATATGAACATCATCTTCGCCTTCTTATATGCCATATCGAAACTATGCATAATAGACTGGTGAGCTATACATCTTCGAGATTTGCCATATTTAGAGGTAGTATTATCCTCCGGGCCTTATAGCCCCTTTTCCAGAGCAGGAGTCTACCTAGGTAGATGTTAGGTATATCGATGCTGACAAATATTCTTAGGTTTTAAAGTGGTGAGCAAATAGACTTACATTGATTTAAGCCGAGCTCGTAACAACCCCAAGCTGCACGTTGAGACACCCGATTAGGTTTTGAAGCAGCCTGCCTGCAGCTTCGTATCCGGCTATGGCCAGCAAGCATCGAGGAAGAGTTACCGGAGTAAAGGTGTATAAATATTCTGAAGATCAAAATGGATCAATTTGTTCTATAAGAGTCTCATCTATTTTAAACGACTATTGATCTTCCGTTTTTACTCGCTTGAGACTTTGAGGAGGGAAGAACTATAGCTTTATCTTACTATAGTCAAGGGAGATTTTTTAACTTCACCAGGTTCCAGAAATGGCATCATTACCTACTATTTTCGTCCCTGTTCTCATCTTCGCGATATCATGTCACGCGGAACAAGGGGCCGTCGAGGTCCCCGTACCGGCCAATTTCCCCAAAGCGTTCATAACGGCGATGGCCGTGGCCATCACCTGCGTCGTTATTCTCCTCGCGCTGGTCTGCGTCCTCGCCCACTTCTGGCAGTATATCCTCGGGCATCGTTGGCGCAGCACGACATCTTCCTCTCGGGGCCCAGAGAGATGGGTCGACCCGGTCTTCGAGTGGCCGCAACAGTTGACGCCGCGGTCAAGGAACAACAAGAAGAGGAAAAGACATAGACATAATGGAAGGAAAACTGTGGATTTTGGGGTAGGATACAGGAGAAGGCCTAGTTGAGAAGGAATGCTCAGAAGGTGAGCATAGGATAAGGCAGAATTTACATAAAGATTTGCCGAGGACCTCATTGCTCTGCAATGGGGATATTCTCAGAAAAGATTTGGACATACACATACCTTTACAATGCTTAGAAATGTAGCTGTTATACAATACTCGTTGGAGAGGCTAATTCAAATAGTAGTTTGGTATATCGTAATGAACATTATGCCATTGATTCAATGGCAACAAGTAAGTTTACGGGCGGCATAAGATACCGCAACTAGGCTTATTAACGTAATTCCCTTCCAATTAAGTCTACGGTACCTTTCGAGGTCTCCCCGGGCCAATTATTCCCATTTGTTACGTAGACTGGCTCGATTTCAATATATGAAATGAGTTGTATTCAGTCGAAAGAGTGATGTTTGACCACTAAATCAAGGTGATACGAACTGGTTTCGGCTACCGAGAAAGCCGTGCGACCTAAGAGATGCAGATAGCCAGAGGGCCGTGACCTCTAGACGAGGATGGAGATGAACCACCCCCCTTGGCCGAGAAACACAGGATCCAACGGGGTGTATTCTGTTAGGTGAGTATCTCTAGTAATATCAGGCCAGAAATTTTGTTTACTTCTTCGAAATCAAGTAAGGGTCACATCGACCACCTTGAGCTCCTTGTTTCTGTATACATGGGAAACGATCTAGTGTAACCAGTTGTGCCGCATCTCGGACATCAAGTAGGGCGGTCTGGACACAGAAAGCTGATATGGACAATAGCACAGCCGATGCCGGCATCGATGAGTATTGAGTATCGAGTGTTCTCGAAAGTTGGCTATATTATGTTTAATTTAGGCTACTGTCAAATGGTGCAGTGAGATCAAATGACGAACGACCCATTGGCATGCTGTGATCCCTCAGCAGGATAGCCATCGGACGGAATCTTACTGATGTAAGACGACTGAAGACGACCGGTTGCTCTTTAGATGATATGTCGAGGGCGAAACTGTGCTAGGCATTCTGGGAGGGTCAATGTATACCATTATTATTAGAACTCCCTACAGCAGAAAGTGGAAGCGAACGATGCTACACTGCAGACAGGAGAGGATGGTCAGTTATGTTGGTCATCGAGATAGTTTTGCTAGTATTCTCTGTGTGAATATCCTATGTAGGTAGCCGGTGCAGGTTCCAGACGGTTCGGAGTTCTGTGGCCAGAGTTCAATTGTTACGGAGATCCTTCTAAGTCGCCGCCTGTAATATCTAGGATATGAAATCGGTTGGTTCTTCTCTCTCTGAGAGATCGGCATGTCTGACTCTCCTTGTATCCCGCTAGGTGAAGTAAGTTGCCGTAAGTAGGTACATAGCATACCACCATGAAGCGTTAGCTATTTGCGAGTGATGGGCATGTGTATTACACCTATCAATATAAAATTTTCTACTGTGAGATTTGTTATCCGAGAATGTGCAGTACGATCATGACTGCTGAAATACGGTGCCCAATATTCTATACATACATCGTTAGGTGCTTCGGAGTGAAGCTAGCTGTGGCTCTGGATCATCCTACCTCCTTTGACTTCGCTCGTGACATTTTAACATGAACGACGGGGGGGTTCATGTCGATCGCCTAGACTAATAAGATACCTACCTAGGTAGGTACACATACATGCATACGTAGACACGGTAGAGAATTTGTGGCTGGTTTCGGGGTGTGGGAATGACGCTTTAAGACAGACAGCACGTGTTCTAAATGATCCTAACCTGGATGTCCTTGTTTCTTAGAAGTAGTAGTTCGAGACAGATGGAGACTCAACCTGGTTATCTACTAGTAATTAGCAACGTGAGCCGCTCAGACTTAACATCCTACCTAGTATGTACATGTCTGCATGTCTAATCGCCATCGGCCTGGTGACTGGTGCCCGACTAATCTAGGAATTCTTAGCAAGTACAGCATGCTTAGGGCAACTGGTACCGCTAGCTCGGGTTCATGGCGTTATGTGTGTTGGTTTTTACTGGTCTAATAGTTCGATGGATGCTTTTGTCGAGTCAGTATGTATTCCCAGAGGGAAGGGCCGACAGGGTTTCGGCCGTACGTGTGCGAGGCAATGATCTAGATATGACCTATCACGATGTTAGATGTGCAGCCCTGGTCGAAACTAAACTAAAAACTACAAAAATATATTGTAAAACGAACCAACGGATCAGCGAACTAAATCCCAACGGGCTCATTCATCTACGATGAACTTCTAGTTTGCCCCGGGCTCGTGGGCGTCTCCCCAAACATCAAGGTTAACCTTCGTAAAATACTACATAGCAAATAGGGCAGATGTCGTCTCATGTTGACATCAGACGAGCTATTGTGCTGAGAGTGTACACTAGGTGTTTCTTTCTAGGTGCCGCTTGTCAACGTGTCATGGGAAGCTTACCAGGACACCATCTCGGTAACTTTCTCTTCAACGTAGTCAGATTCGGTCTAGAAGCCCGGTGAAAGCTTGACTGTTGACTATTCGGCAGCTGGGCCGACTGACGTATTAGAGCGTACAGAAATTCTCGTTTTCTTTTTGTTCTTGATCATCGGGCGTGTAGTTCGCACTGCATATATGACGATTGGCACTCCAAGGGTCTGGATTCGTAGAATATCATGAGTGTGGGCGATCACTGCGGATTGATTGCATTTGGGGAGGCTTGAACTGAACCGAATTTTACTTTGGATCGGGACACTGTACTGATGATTTCCTATTGATACAAAAGGAGGACCATCTCGGTAGCAACTCCGAGAGTACAACGGTACAGCATCTGAAGCACGGATGGCACGCGAGATTCCTACCTAGGAGGTAGATCCTAAACATCATCACTCTATTATATCAGCCACCTAAATAGTCCATATACAGTGTCATTGCTTTAGCAAACTGGATATTAATACTTGTCTTTGCTTTTAGTACACTCAAGAACTGCAACAAACATATAGTTTTACATGCTTAGGCACTGTACTAATGCTGTAAAACCTATTCGGAGTTCCAACGAAATATGTATTACGTACGAAGGCAACTCGGGTGCATGTCCCTCTGCTAGCGAGTTCTATATTTAGGATTACACATAACCACTGTAAATATACATAAGTTTATAACTTAGATATTAGTATCTTAAGAGATGTCGTAAATGAAGATTCTACATCAGTGAATTTCCCATATGTAAAGTTATTTAACGCCTTGCGGCCTAAAATTGATGAGATATTTGTACAAATATATAGTATTATAAGTAAATTCTGTAAAATATGACTTATCATTAATTATTCCTACCAACGTAATCTCCATGCAAACATGCATGGGAAGCACGCTATATAGCAGAAGTTGACAGGTTGGTAAGGAGAATAACCAAAGAAAAAAAAGGAAGCAAACAACGTGTTATTGAATGGCACCCTGTTTGATAATCATCCGCAAATATTGCTACAAAAAGGATAACCGGATAACCATGCATTTTTGTTTCTATGATAATACCTAGCAGCCTAAGTAGTAGTTTTCATTAAATATAGGTAACTACGGAATATCCATCCTTCGTACGTACCTAGGTACCTGGGACGAGTACAATTACTCGGATAGAACTTAGCGTTACCAGTTATTTGCTAACAAGAAAATTGTACGCGAGTCAGTGAGTAGTAAGTACCTACCTAGGTATGTACACTAGGTACCTAGGTAGGTACCTAACACGGTCCGCGTATAGCTGTGTTTCGTGTACCTATCTACCTATGGATGTCGGTTCTTCCCGCAGTTGCGGCAACCGGGGGGGAGAAAACGGGGGGAAATCCATGGGATCTACTTAGGTATTTTGGCGCCGGCCTTAAATGGTCTCTAGCGTAGTTTCTTTTTAAGACAAAAGTCAAAAGTTCTCTTAAAAAGTTTTTATTTAAGTTGAAAACTTCAGACGAAAACCCGGCTCTTGGAATACTCGTTGGTTGGTCTGCTGCGTACCTAAGTTAGGTTCCACTGGTTTACACTGCAGCGTTATGGTCCTGCACGTTCCAAATCCCCAATCCCCAATCCCCAATCCCAAGACATTCGACATCTAACATGTAGTGTACCTACCTACACTAGGTACACTACATAGTACGCTAAGTATACATATACATACAGTATGGGGTAGTGGATTCATACCGTCTCCGGTCCAGGGAGGCGGGACGGAACCAACGTGATTGCAGGCGAATGAGCCCATTCGGGGATTTCTTACCGGCTTTGAAATTGGGTGGAGGACCTTCCATTCTTATACAAGCCGCTTGGTCAAAAAGTTCCACACATCCCTGCCATTTGGAAGTTGCAAAGGTGTTTAAGTCCACTGTGCACTGTGAGCATCCATGACTTTCCTAGACACCCAATGGACAAGCGAGGGAAGGATTGGGGGGGTGTTTATCCACTTAAACCCTCCTACCCGGACCAGGATCGATGCTCTCTTTTATCTCATTGGCGAGACTCGGCCCACAGGTAGGGAACCAGACGCAATCAATCCCCACCCTTTACCACCCTGCCACCCCGTACCACCCCGGTTGATTTGCTCGGGCCAATCCCATCTCCCCCCCATCTCCCTTGCGCTCGTGCTATCGCCCAATCTGCCTGTCTGCCAGAAAAAATCTCACTAGTCTGCTAGCGTAGGTAGCACACCCTGTACCCGTACCTCTGTACCCTCTCTTTGGGTTCCCACGCTCCTCACGCTTTCAATCTAAGCCCACTTCAGTCCACTTCAGTCCACTTAGAATCCACAACTCACTGGTCTCTCTCCCCTTCTCTGCGTGCCCGGCCCGGTTCTTTTCTTTCCTTTCTCTCCTCACACATTAAACTTTCGACCGATCATCCTGACGACAAAAGCTACCAAAAGCCCGCCAGCTTCCAGTCTATGGGGTCTGCTCGTCGGTCAGGTCTTGTCAAGATAGTTCGGACGATTTGAACTGAGTTGATTCCCGTCACTAACGAATCAACGGTCAACGTGGCGAGACCCAATACTCGGGAGAGCATCGATAAAAAAAACGCTTGTCACCTATCGACCATCATCTGTGCCGATCGCCTGCCCTGCACCGTTCTCGAGTTGCCTAGCGCTAGAAGCCAGCGCTTCGGGTTCCCTTGAAAGCAAACTTCGCCTTCGACCCAATTTGACGGATTGTTATTTTTATTTTCTGTCTCGCCAACCCAGTTTCGTTCATTTATATCCGCGAGCAACTTAAACCTAAATCCATTTTCTCGGTTCTGGTCATCATCCTGCTTAACCTCACGGTCCGAACGTTTGGGACCGTTGGATTGCCGGTAGGATTGGGCTTGAGAACGCGTCAAAAATCAACTCATCATTATTAAACCTTTTTATTTATGAAAAAAATCATTATTTTAAAAATCAACATCATATTGCCATGATGCTTCCCATTCAGGTATGTCGCAATCATAGCTGAACCCGATAAGATTCTTAGCAATGCAAATTCATTTCGTTGTATTCTGGTGCGACTGGTCTTGATCGGGAGCATCATTTTGAAGCAGTTGACTAGCTGTGGCACACGTATAATGGTTCAATACTGATATTCGATTATGATCTAGCCCGAGTCAAATATGGCCAATGCCATGGCTGCTCAAGCAGATAGCAGAATGTATGCTCGCGAGCACCGCATCACCAAAGGTGGTAGGCATCTCTGGTACCAATTAGAGGTTCTGCAGCAGCCCGAGCGTGCTAGAGCATGTGGCTCTGGTCCCAAATGTATGGTTAACCACCCGCCACGTTTCTGACCAATACCAAATTTCCGTTTATGACTGACCGAGAAATAGCTTCTGCCGACCGTCGGCCAGTCGACCCGCCGCCTGTAGTCACCTTGAGGGTGTTCGAAGGAGAGCACTTCGAAGGCGCTAGAGATATCACATTTGACTACAATGTCGATTTCTTCTGTTACGCCTCACTTGAGCATGCACGCCCTATGGCTCACGGAAGGGTGCAAACTCCTGCAGCCACGTCGCCTCCCGTTCTCACTGGATTTCCCGTCTCGGGGTGCTGTTACCTCGATCGACCTGATCCGGCTGGATACTTCTTATTTCCCGATCTTTCTGTCCGCCACGAGGGACGCTACCGGCTGGTTTTTAGCCTGTACGAGTTGATCAAGGAGGAGCAGGATCAGGACCGAGATGCTCCGCCTCACGATCATGAAAATGGCATGTCGGACCTGAGTGCAGGAAATGCGAACCACCGGATGGACCTTAGATCGACCGACTTCATTGTTTATAGCGCCAAGAAGTTCCCGGGATTGACCGAGAGCACATCGCTGAGCCGCACTGTTGCCGAACAAGGTTGCCGGGTCCGTATTCGACGGGATGTGCGCATGAGGCGACGCGACACCAAGGCTTCTGCCGCAAGTGAATACGACAACAACGCCGAAGACGAATATGCTAGACGTCGGAATAGGACACAGACTCCAGAAGCCTATCGCGCCCGCTCTATGAGCAATTCGAGCATGGATCGAGCCGCCTATGTCCCAGATCAGCGCCGGCCTTCGAATGTTGAATATGGTCCACCACCACCCCCATTGTACCAGAACGGCCAAGCCCCTTCAAATATGCTTAATTTTGGACATGGCGGAAGCAATGGTTTCGCTCAACCTTACGGGCCCCCGCCATCTTCTGGCCAGTCGACTCCAGCATCTCCTGCGGCGCCCATGTTCCCTCAAAGTACCAATTTCCCCCCGCCGCCGCCATCGCCCAGTTACGTACCTCCCGGCTACCCGCACTACGACTCTGCCGCTAGTGACCAGGACCTCAGGAGGCGGTCATCGGCGAGCTACTCGACTATTTCTGCCAACACCTCGGCGCCGTACCCTCTGTCTCGAGCTCCTCCTAGGACTCCTAGCGGGTCTTCGTCCATCGGGCCAATGCCTTCTCTTCCTTCCATAATCGCAAGCCCGAAGATGTCACCGGCTCATTATTCCGATCGGTCGGGCTCGATATCGGCACTTCCCAGACCGACTTATCACCACCCTGAGCCTCGGTCTATGAAGCGTTCGATCGACGAGCTTACAACGACTACTCAAATTGGTCGCAATGTCAACGGTGACCGTCCATCGATTGACTACCCCGGGGTTCCCTTCTATAGACGTGCCGACGGCTCGGAAAGAACGGCTGTCTTCCCCGATTCCCTTGCGTAGTGATTCTAGCATGTTCATGGATGTTACGAATGACAATGCCTCGGGTATGCTTATGCTTGTATTGGCGTTGAGCGTTTTAACGGCGCCAATGGTTTTTAGGCACCCCCTTTTGTATATATTGCAGGGCCGTGCTTATTGCTGGCGCTTTCTGTTTCTTTTGTCTCCAACACCTTATCCTATCATCGCTCATTCACACATTGTACACATCATTTCAGCATACCAGGCTCTAACAGGATGTCCTGCAATGTTGAGGCAAATTTCCTTCGGATGTATGGGGGTTTTATAACCTGAGGTCACTATAGACTACTATGGTCGCAAGGTTCCGCACGCACAGTAAAGCAAGCGGTTATAGGACGGGGCTGAGTTAGCCGGGTGTGGTTTGCTGAAGATGCAATCACTATTATTGTCATCGCATATCCATGGGTGTTCGCGATACCAAACGTCGCCATTTAGCTGTCCTTTAAGGTTCAGCTTTCGGATTTCATGTGTTAGTTTTAAGGGTTAAGTGAGTTACAGCGATGCTTTGTATATATATACATATATATATATATATATGATCAATTAAATCTATAAGTCTTCAATGATGGCAGCATGAAAGTTTCTGATATGTGAATCCTGGTCGTTTTATAGAGATGTCTAGTAGAGATGAGAGTTGATAGAATTTCGGCGAGTTGCCTCTAAGTATTATAGTTAGACGATTTGGCTATAGACTTGAGGGATTTTATGAACCACGGGATGTCTTCTAAAGAGGTAGGCGTTACAATATGCTTTTTCAAATCTCGTTGGCTATAGTACCTATTATGAGGTTTTCGATATAAGTGCATATCTACCTAGGTAGATATCAGCCTTAAACGAGTTCGAATTACCAAGTGTATGTGGACATTTCCTTCTAAAGCCATGGGTGTGCTTGTCTGGCTTTTGCAGAAGCCTGCTACCATGTTGTGCTTGATCATGTCTCGCGTGACAGCGGAGTCGGCCAAAAGGTGGGAGGCCGCAAACTTGGACCAGTCGCTCTGAATTTGGATCAATAAAACGTTCTTGCAGTTTTGTTTCGCCCATGCTATGTTGTGGATTTTTAGAGATAACTTGTCCATCTGAGGCAGTTTTATATTATATTTATATATTAGTATGGATACTGTTTTTACTTCTTTGTTCCTTTGTAGCACTAATGAACTCGAGATACGTGGTAGGTACGGTCGAGGTGTGATCAAAATGAGAACTGCAGGTGAATTGGAAGAAATTAAGTCACGATACATTGCAGATGAATGTAGTGTAGGTGCGATAGTGGGGTAAAGGTAAACTATCAACACCCGCTAATGCAAGTATCTGGGTACCTAGTAGATATAGGTAGTGTAGGTGGAATTGGGTTAGATTGGCGGGTACCTACCTTAATTAACCCCCCAAAGATGGAAGTTGCAGATCCATGGTTTTCGTTGCCCCCCGACCCATCCCCAATTACCGACTAGGATAAACATTGAACAAGTATTGGTTCAAGTGGAACCAAGTAAACAATCCAAACTCCAGCTTCATCTTTTTACCGATTTTTCTAATGATCCCTTCAATCCTAGACTTCTATTTTTGAAGCCATCAATATACTTTCCGCCCATCATGGCTTCAGATACGCCTTGGCCTCCGAGTGAGAACGGTGGCTCTCGCCCGCCTACCTCACGCTTCGTCGAGGGTTCTATGAATGACCGAGTCAGCGCTGCACCGCCAGCACAGTTCGTCGACCCCGACCAGCTGGAGGCATATGAAAGGCAGTTCTACACAGACCACCTTTCACCATATAAGCCTCGCCGCCAACGGCCTTTCTCCGAGAGCGGCGTGTTTGGGCGGACCAACGCACAAGAACACACCATCACACATAGGAAATCAACGGGCTTCTTCGGCCGCGTCCGCAACGCCCTGGGATGGAACTCTTCTCGCAGCAGCCTCGTCGCGCACAAGCAGGATTCCGCGAGGAAACACACCAGCCTGCCGGATTCGTCGCCGCCACTGCCGCGGTCGGAACACCTCCGAGATGCTAAATCCCACGCCGAGATGTACAGCCACATCCCGCAGCTACCCAGCTTCGACCATGGCGCTGGCCGTCCGACGCGGGAGGACGTCATGCAATCGTACAACCAGCTGGTGGCCACGGGCTTCTTCCAGTCGCACGCTATACAGTCCACTCGCCACGCCGCTCCAGCAAGCCGCGGCAGTGATCGCCGTTCCGCACCGCCGATGCCTTCGATTCCAGGCTCCGCGCCATGCTCCCCGCGACCTCCGACGCGTGGTTCGTCCTTAGATGCCACCGTGGCGTTCAACTTGCCGCAAAGTCCAACGAGGGCAGACTACTACGGGAAAAAAATCTCGAGGTCAGAAGCAGACTACCAGCTAGCGAATGCACTGCGCAACAAGGATTCCAGCCGCTCATCCCTCCGCGGCCGGAAGCGTAACCGAACAGAAGCGGAAGACATCCCAAGCGCCGAGATGCCGGGAGCATGTACGTCGTCGTCGTCGTCGTCGTTAGCCCAGCCGCTTAAGAGGGTGGCGAAGAAGCTACGTAAGATGCCGACTTCGGCCAAGGACGTGGAGATGGCGGACGGCGTCATCGGCCTCCCGCCGTCGACCTCCATGGGCGGGACCATGTACCTCGAAGAGAAGACGATTCGCATGCGCTCGCCCTCCCCGGCGGCACCCGACGCCACGGCCAGACGACGAGGCAACCACCAGGTGCGCCGGACGTTCTCGAACAGCAGCAGAGGAGAGGGCAACAGGCTTAGGAAGCCTGGCCGGTCGAACTCGCTGCGATCGCGGACCAAGTCCACGGGGAGGGGAGGGTTCGAGACCTGGGAGATGGCCGCCAACGAACGCTTGTCTATCGACGACGTGTGCCAGGACTCGACGGCGACGAGCGACGCGGAGGCAGAACGATCCCTATCGCTATCGCGGGAGACCACGCCCCTGAGCGTCGTGCCCGACGTGAATCGCGGCATCCCGTCCGTCCCGCCCATCCCGGATCAGTACCACTTCTACCGCAAGCCGAACGCCCGCCTCGGGGACGAGTTCGACAGCGAGAACGCGGGGTGGTATTTCGGCGAGGCGTTATAGGCATAGATCCCCCCCTTTCTCTCTCTCTCTCTCACAGCTGAGAAGCAGAGCCGAGCCATCTGGATATTTGACGACCCTTTTTTTTATTTTCATTTTCTCTAGACTTTCCTGGAATTCGCAGTATGATGATAACGACGGCTATGAGACAGCAAGTACGAAAGGAAAGCACGGCGTTTGTTTTCGATTCCCATTCCGAACCATCACCGGTGCTGTCCTTTTCTTTCTGTTTCCCTCACGATGACGAGAAGAAATTTGTTTTTACGACCAATGAGCTTACGACTTCCCTTGTTCTTTCTTCTTCTACTTCTTCTTCGCCCCCCTACTCCTCCTCCCGTCTCCCCCTTTGCCTCTAGGCGGACCGAAGAAGGATCAAGGGGAAAAAAGAAAACAAAATTACCTTTCGTGTATGATATATACATATATCGACGAGAAGCAGGCATGCCTCCGGGCAACGGGCGTATATGTTGGAAGGGACACCCAAAACAACCTACCACCTCGGACAAACCCCCGACTTGGTGTTTTGCCCTTCTTTTTTGTTGTTATTACCATCTCCCAGTACGAACCGAACCTAACTGATCGATGCGGAACGGAGTGGTTTTGTTTAGCCTGTACTTATAAATAATAGGGAATAGGGGAACGGGTGAGGGCTACGGCAGTTACGATTCAACGCATACCTACCTACATAGGGTTAGATCCATATATCTATCTATAGTACCGAGTGTGGGAGGGATTCGGGGCGCTACGAAACGAACAACCTCCAGGACCTGCTTGCTTAGAGGAGACTGCCCGAATAAAAACAACATTTCTATAGTGAGACTACGCGCTCCTTCGTCCTGGTATGGCTTGTGACTTGTCGGCTTTGCGAATCGTCGTAGTCCTAGATAAATTACTCGGACTGGTAGCACTCTGAACCCAAGTCCTCACTCACGCATGCATTGATGTAATTAGTAGGTTTTATGTTTATAAGAACAAGATCACCGGTACAAAGAACGCTAGATATTAAAAGCTCCATATAGAGCGAAGTCTGTATATTAACACAAGCCCTGACCTCACCTCGCATATTCTCAAGGTCTGTCGGGCGTTATCTACGGTAGCTACTACACCAGCTTGCCGCGGGTGCTTCCGCGTCTGCGTTTGCGGGGGAATTTTTTTGCATGTTTTTGCGCCGCGCACCCGTCGCGGCCCGCGCGCAAAGTCGAGGTGTTTGTTGTTGCAAGAGAAGCCGCGTCGGGCTCCGCGAGGAGCCTCTTGTCGCGGCCGAAAAGAGCCCCTTACGAGTCGTCCGTGACCGTACCGTTGCCCCTTGCCTGCTAGCCAGCCAACCAACGCCTCAAGGCATGCAAACCGGAGTCCGTTTCTCGTGAAATAAAGGAAACGAAGAAAAGTATATCTCTCTGGAAAGAAGATGAAAAAGGGGGGAGGGAGGGGGGATCGTCCCCTAAAGACAAAATGCCCGCCGTTTCTCATGGTATCACTGCCGTCTTTCGCCTGGATGATGATGAGAAAATAATATTGTACAATGTGATGAGTGAGTGGAAGATTCGCGAATCCTCCGTAGGCCCTCCTCTTTAGGCGCTGCGATCGATCGTCCTTGTGGGCTTGTAGCCAGGAGCCTCGTCGAACCATCCCTTTTCCTCGTTGTATTTGTACGCGTGGAATTCGATGCCGTAGGGTTTAGGCTCGATGGCGTATAGCATACCGAGAGGCATGTCGAGGTCAGCAATGTCGTCCCTGGTAAGGTCCATGAAGTACGCCATCAGGACGCGGCAGATCGAACGATGCCCAATGATTAGTACGTGATCCTTGATTCGTTCCATTTCTCGCACCATGTCCCGAAGACGACTGATAACCTGAAGGTAGCCCTCACCGCCAACACCGGGGTAGACGTATTGGAGCTTGTCCATCTGACGTTTTGCATACTCGTCTTTATGGTTGCGAGCAATTTCTTCATACGTTAAGCCTTCGAACTTGCCGGAGTTGAGCTCGTTGAGCATTTCCCAATTCTTGACGTCGTAATCCTCGTCTGCCTCGAAGTGCTGGGCCGTTTGTATACTGCGCATCAGCATCGACGTCCAGACGCAAAAGTTCTTCTCGTCGAGCTCGCGACTCATGTCGGGATAAGGAGGCGACTGATCCCCTGGTAGGGGAGGGAAAGACGATTGCGCAATCTTATCCTTCTGCTCTACCAGCCACTCCTGACGCTTCTGCGTCATGAATTTATACAAGGCGAGGCTGTAGTAGTGGCCACGGTCGGTAAGCTCAGAATTACCCCCAATCTTGCCCAGCTGATTATCCATCGATTGGCCATGTCGAGTGATCCAGATCTGCCTCGGAGACAGGTTGAAGGAAGATAGATAGTGAGCAATGCCACTGCTCAGGAACCCCCCAAGTCCAAAGTGGGTAAGCTTCTTGCCAACGTCTGTCATCTGTGATCATTATCAGTAAATGTCGATAGACCGCGAGATAATTGCGATTTCTTACCTTAATATATTGCATTTCATGGTCCTCCTCATAGTCGCCTAGGGGTACATATGCACTTTCGTACGCCTTGACACGCTCCTTGAAATCCGCCAGCGACTTGACGGGATCCTTGTCCTTGTAGTCAGGTCCAGAAAGCTTAAGACGCATATTCGCTTCTAGGAGATTAGGATTTTTGCAGACACTCTCGATGAATAGAATGCCTAGTTTCGGTTCTCTGGCCTTGATGTGATCAAAGAGGTTCTGTCGGCGGTGAAGTGTGCTATTCGTAGCATCTAGAATGCCAACTGAGCCTCCACCACTGATTAAGTAATCCAACAACTCATTTAGGGTGTCGATGGCGATCTCCTCTCTCAATCTGGAAGCTTGTTCGTTATTGGGATCGAAGAATTTGGCGGATTGGTCCATGGGCTTCGGGGTGGAGTCGTCTTGATCTAAATGAGACGGCTTCCTCTGGATTGGAGAATCGGGAGGTAGAGCGCCGTTTACCAAAATGGTAGCAGCCTGCGGAGGCATGTCCATAGAACCCTCTTTACGATGCCGAGTTGGCGATGTCACGATGGTGCCACGTCTTCGCTTACCGACGTTGAATATTCGGGTGTTATGCTGCTGCCAGGACAGATACCTCCGAAGCTTCTTAGTGATGTATGATTTGCCCCTCGCCGGGAGGCCAACCATGATGATGACGAGTTTCGCGGCAACATCTCTATCGGCTATTTTCCCATCAGGAGATATGAGTGAACGGGTCATGCCAGGAATACTGAGAGTCGTGGCGTGAGGTCGAACGCGAGGGGTTTGGGAACCGGAATTCTGTCTCACGGGAGGACTGATTCGATAGGTTAGTATTAACGAGTCCGGAGCACCAAGTAGGCGACGGGGTCGAAGATACTCACATTCGAGGCGAGCCTGGAGCAGTAGACGATATACTCTTGGTGTATGGAGAATCGTTAGATGAAGGCGTAGGAAAGTCGCGGAAAGCAGCTCCTCCAGACCCATCGTTCAGGGCTCTCAGCGCGGTAGCCAGGGATGAGGGATGCGCAGAGGGATGCGCAACTGGACCAAGACTAACATGAGGAAGGTTGTAGAGCATAGGCGGCGCAAGGCCCATATAGCTCGGTGTGCTCAGACGAGATACAGCATTGCTGTTGTTGTCGCTGTTGCTGTTGCTGCCGCTGCCGCTGCCGTTGTTGATATCGCCATTCAGGGAAGCGGGCGTACGTAGTGTTGCTGGTGCGCCATCACGGGAGATCGTATTAGCAGCCAGGTTGGCGTCGAAGCTTGCAATGGGAGGCTCGGACTCTGTTGCAATCGCTTGCTCCGGTGGCGTCGGGATGGATCGAGGAATCGTTGAAGTAGAAGCTATTCGCTGATTGCTCATCGCCGCTCTGGCTAGCGATGACTGTTGTGACTGCGACTGTCTACGGACTGGTTTGCAATCTAAAGGGAAGAGAAGGAAAAAAAGTTGAATTAGTAAAAAAGAATGCAACCGATTATCGGGGGGAGGTTGTGCAATTTTATGCAAGCTTGTAGTAAACAGGAGATTTAAGGTGGGATGGAAAGTCTTATGACAGGTACCTAGGTTAGGTAAGGTAGTGTAGGTTGTACAGGTTATGCTTTAACGTCATGTATAACGTTATGTAAAGAAATGATGAGGTTAAAAGGGGAAAATAAGGGGAAGGGAAAATGTTTATTTTGGTTTGTTTTGAATAGGTAGGAAATGAGAATGAGATTGAGTAATGCAGATTATGAGATGAAGTGAGACGGATGAATAGGAATCAAATTGGAATATGAATAGGATTTTTGGTTAAACTTCTTTCTGACTTTACTCACCTTGCGAGTTGGGAGAATATTGGTGCTCTGTTGTTGAAATGCTGCACTCAACCGGCGCAATAACCTCTAGAGGACCAGGTCCCTTTACGTGCAGTCGAGGAGTCATCCTAGGTACCTGTCAGTACCTATCGAGGTCCCTGGCCCGTACTCTAGGTAGTACCGATGTCTTGGTGTACCTATTCCAGGTGGTGGTCTTGCTTTTCGGACTTTTCAGGGTCTTAACCTTAGCTGGTTTAAGGTTTTTTTAGTGCAGACCGCTAGTGCAGACAGGTCTAATACCAAGAAAAACCAAGAGGAACCAATGGTTTATGGTACCGTTTATGGTACCGGCACTGCCCAATACCTACCAAGGTACCTATGTAGGTACCTAAGGTAGGTACCTATGAAGGAAGGACTCCAGGAGGGTAGGAACCTGCAGTAAAGTAGCACCTAGAAGTACTACCTAGGTACCTAGGGACCTAGTAGCGTAACAGTAGCGAGACCGGCGAATCGGATGAGGCTAGAAGTTAAGGTAATGTAATTGTGCAGTAGTGTGGGCAGTAGGTTTAGCTGCACAACCCAAATCCCTTTTTCGATGTGATTATCAATTGACAGGAGCTTCTCTGACTGTCCTATCCGTCTGGTCGGTTTTGCCACTAACACAAAGTCGTCTAACGGTTCTCGGTAGAGGCACGGAATCTTGACAATTGAAAATCCGAAAATCCGAACGAAACAAAACAAAACAAAAAAGGAAAGAAAAAGGGAAAACACTCGATTCAAATCAAATGCTTCACGTTATCCACGTAATCCACGTTATCGCATAACGGACCGATATTCGGTGCAAGTCGTACAGAGGTGCGTACGAAGTATAAAGTAGATAGGAACAGGAGATGATATAATGTAATAGTAAAGGTGACGCAAGAAGAAATCGAGGTGAATAGTTTCGGTATTATTATTTTTTCAATCTTCCCGATTCTTCTCCAGATTCGTTGTCCTGTCTGTTGTGATATCACCTCTCCTACCAGAGGTAAGGTGAATATGCTGGTATACTGATATGTATAAAAGAGTGGTGCCTTTCTCTCCTCTATCTGTGGGTCGACAACGTCAATTGATGTGGGCGCAAGTGGACTGCGGTGGAGGAACTATGATGTCGTCCCCAAATTGCCATCAGCGGTTGCGGCGTCCCTGACGTTAATTACATACGTCTTCACAAATCGCCCGGAATATGTGTAATAGGTATATGGTAAGGCTTTGTTTGAACAGCTACGGGGCCGCGCTCAACAGTTGGCTCGGCCTTAACCTTGGCAAGACCTCTTGATATGAAAGGTATGAAAGCCAAGCCAAGCCGTGCTGGGTGAAGCCCGAATATAAATATTGTGCTTCACTTCGAGACAGATAAGCTTGGAGGCTGAGTGTCTTGGCCGGATCGACGCTTTTTGGTTTGATTTTTCTTTTTGGATCCGCCGCTGCTGGTTCGGTGTTTCTGTTTCCCACCTAGCTAGGCTAGGTACCTAGTTGGACAGTTAGATAGTTGGCAACTGAGGCGGATTTTGAGGCCGGCTAAGTGTCTGAAAGAATGCGGCAGTGATAAGTTAGAGTTTCACCGACCAGTCTTCAAACCCAATATGCCCAAGTGTTGGAGCCAAGAGACAAGCTTAGATGATATTTAGGCTTAGTAGGAGTCTTCGTCGTCCGTCTGGCTATGGAGAGCTGACTTGCAACGTCGACACGCGGGGGGTTGATAGGAATGATAGGATTGTATGTATAAGAAAAGTCCCTCGTATAAGCCGGGGGGGTTTTCAGGTAGGCGATCGCCAACAAACCACGCATTCGTAGTAGCCATCCATCCATCTCGATGTTTGGAGTTGGTGAGCTAGGTAGACACCGATTACTATTACTATGTAAAGCAATTACACCCGCCTTAGATTATTCATCATTGGATACCTACCTAGTAGCCTAGTAGGAGGTAGGTATATGAGTATCCCGACCGGAGGAGGTCTTAGGATGTACGCCATGTAAGTGCTACTGCAATTGATTCGCCAAGTAGACATTCTAGGTGATGTCTGAGAGCCCTGCGACATATTATCGCGCAATGAGAATTACACTCATTACCTACCTACTTACCTACCTACTTACCTACCTACCTGGTACCTAAGCTGCTAAGGTAACATAATAGCCATATATAGTTGCCGTAGTTGCCGTATAATTGGCATATAATTTCCTCATCCGGCCCCAAATTCGGTTGCCTTGCCCCCTTTGCATATACTCAGAATAAGTCCGAACTTGGCGACATCTCTGTGCTCTGCCTATCCAAATTCCCATGTTAATTTTAGATTATATACTCGGCGCCGAGACGGGCGCGAGTGGTGAGGCTTACGCCGTGCAACCGGCTAGCTTCATCCTCCTACATACTGTGAGATATTTACCGGAGATCCGTCTTGGCGATAGCTTCTGTTTTTGGACTTGATGCATAAATATGATATAAGAGAAGCTACATACATAGGTAGGTATATGTATCGGACATACGTTGTGCCCAACCATTTGGCTCCGGGGCTGAAGACAAATACCCCGGTCTTTCCCCAGAGGGCACCAAGGCAGCAAGAAAACGCCTCGTGATCTAGGATCATCATACATAGGTACTTTAGCTGCTTAAGTAGTGGTAGGTACCTACCTAGAGGTAGGCTGGGGAGTTCAGAGATCCAATAACTGTACAAGGCTTTCTGTTGAACCAAAGCCTGGGCTATGGATTCGGTATAGACTTAACGTGAAAGCAAAAAGATAAAAATCAAGAATTAAGAATTGCTATACCTATCACTCTAATATCAATCTAATCACATACTGTGATTATGATATCTTGACTTTATCATGTCCATACTTATGTACTCAAGAGTCAAGACACACCTAAGGTTAGTGCAACCCAAAGCTAGGGAAGGGATGGATATGCATTTTTAATAAATACCTCAGGTGTGGTTTCTCTAAGGAGTTACGAACCCACGTGGTGGATTAGGAGAGCAGCATTCGCGGGGGAAACAAAAGGAGATAAGGTCTAGGCTGCTAGGTACTGTGTATTACGTATGTACATATGTACCTACCAAGGCAGGCTAGGTATTATGTAGGTGCACCTGGTGCACGTCGTCCTAATCATCATCGCCCAGCCTCACAGTGGGGGGGATCAAATCAAGAGCAGAGAACCCCACGATTAACCCTTGCCTCGGTGATAGGGATTATGCACATCGTACCTACCAGTCAGCCAGCCAGCCTACATGTACCTAGCAGCCTAGGCAGGTACCTATGTATGTTACAAATGGACACGACAACCTTGGAAATGCGAGGAGGGACAAGGACATGTGATGAACGGTGATCTTAGTAACTCAGGTAAGGTTCCTTAAGAGTTTATATGAAGTTGTCGCTAGCAGCCTCCTAGATCTAACGATCCTTAGGTGATCAGCTTGTTAGGTTTTCATGGCGTCATAGCATATAGAAAACTGTTTTTGTAAGTCACTGTTACCCAAGTAATTATATATTATATCTACATAGGTACCTAGTAGGTAGGTACACCAATTTAACAATAGATATGTTTTCACAAGCATACCTAATCAAAAGCATAGTAATGACTAGGTACTTCTTGAGGTAGCTACCTACTTAAGCACCATGAAACATTAAGCATATAATATTTAAAAATAAAGCAAGTATTTATTACAGCCCTGGAGGAGTAAGAACGAACACGAAGCAAAATGGTAAGTTCTTATCCACGTGTGTACCTAAGCACATTAGTACAGCTTATCGATAAACCCCGCATGTGGAATGTGGGTACCTAGCTTTAAAGTAGTAGAGGTAGCGGCATACCTATCTTACTATGGGAAAGTACAAAGGATCATTCTTCTAGAAGACTCGGCTCCGCCGGTACTTGGCCGGTATTTCCCTTTTAGAAGCTAGCGTAGACGCTAGCGTTGAATGCTGGACTCTGATCTAGGAACGTACCTCGTAAGTGGATTAAACTTTTTGGTAATTGCAAGGGTCTCTAATCGTGAAGTTCAATCCATAACACTTTCTACACTGAACTAAAAATTGTCAATAGAGCAACTACGATACATCGTCAACGCTACATATGAGATTAAGATACGTCTCGCTTTACTCATTAGAAATAACGGCGGTTTAAAATTGGGCAGCTCTGTTATTTCTTCTTTTTACTTCTTATTCCTACTTCTTACTTCCTACTTCTTATTCCTACTTCTTACTTCCTACTTCTTACTTTCCTACTTCTTACTTCCTACTTCCTACTTTCTACTTCCTACCTAACCCGCCTACCCACCTAATCATTACGCAATTTCTTCACACACTTTCTCGACCCCCCTCCTTCTTTCCCATCGTCGAAAGGGAAAAGAAGACAATCTTCTTATTTGTCCAAAAGGACCATTTCACCTCTTCTACTCATTCATCTATGCATTTCCCAACTTTTGATCATTATGCTGGTCATTCCCGTCCTCAAATCAGTTTGGATCAATTCTGTCTTTTAATCTGAACCGCGTTCTGAAACGCGTCAACACACACTCCCATACTTCCATTGATATCTTGGAATTCGACTCACAGTCACTCTGGATACTTGGCCACAACGACGCTGCTCTTATAATCACGCTGTTCTTCCTGTTGCCATCGTCATCCGCCTCATCACAAGAGTTGGGGATCTGATAATAGGCTTGTTGTGTACATCTGCTAACGCGTATCTCCCTCCAAACTTGACGGCTTAACTCCTTGAAGTTTCAGCTATGGGCGAATCCATGAAGGAAGTGATCGAGGCACTCGATCCCTTTGCCAAGCGTCTCGTCCCTCCCGATATTATTGTCGGAACTCTAGTACCTCTCAAGACGATACTTGAGTTACGTGATTACCTCGTACTCGGCGCGGCTTATGTTACTCGTGTACCCAACAAGCTTACCGGTGATATTTTACTGTCAGTTACTGTGCACCCCCCTCCCCTAAGGTGCCTGGTACCTGTAACCTATAGCTAACACTGTTGCTACAGTATGATGAAGGACATGCTTGGCCATGAAACGATTAAGAACCTCCCGCACCTTCGTCGTTGTATCAAACCTGCCGACCTGCCCCCACAACTCAAGGCGCAATTCGTCGTCGAAGGCAATGGGCGCCAGGTGCACCTTGGCAAGTCCCAGTGGCTCTACATAGTGCTTGGCCCTAAAGATGAGCTATCGTACACCGAAGTGGTCACTCGTCTCTCGGCTTTTGAAGAGATCAAGGAAAATCTCTTCGTGGGGGAAATCCCGGTTCCTTTGATTGCACCGACATCCCAAGTCCAGGCCAACATGTGGTCCCAGCAGTTTTGGCAGACGATCTATCGTAAGAGCAACCCGCTTGGCCCGCACCCCAGTACTATAACCCGAACTGAATCTGCCGTGTCTCGCGACGCCTCAATCTGGATGGCCTTGGCACACCAGATCGCCAGGAAATCCCAGAAAGCTGGCATGGGTGAGCCTATTGGGGCTGTCATCATCAGACGACTAACTCCTGGAAAGGACGGAAAGGGCGACTTCAGAAAGGGGAGGAGAGGAGCTGCCGCAGAGTCTGAAAACTCCAACAACGATGATGAAGACCCTGAGTCACCATCTGACGACGTCGCAAACGATATGCAGCAGTTGGAAATTTCTTCCTCGGACGCCCAGGCCCAAACCCAGGCCCAGGCCCAGGCCCAGGCCCAGAACCATCACCAGGCACAGAATCAGAACCAGACCGAGGACCAGACCGCCCCTGCATCCGACGAAGAAGTGAAGGAATCCACGCAAATCGTCGCTATCGCATCTGACGCTCGCTGGCACCAGCAAGAGAAGGTTGGACATACGGGGAATCCTATGGCCCATGCAGCCCTTAGGGCTATTAGCATGGTAGCGCAGAAGCTGGTGCGAGTCGAGGAAAGGCCCGAAGCTGAGGAGAAAATCATGGAGTTCGAGTGCTTTCAGGACAAGCCTCTACTGAACGACGAGCAGATCGTGTTTGAGGCTGAGCATCCCGATCCTGATGGTTACCTTTGCCATGAACTCGAGCTCTACCTAACCCATGAGCCGTGCACCATGTGCGCCATGGCAATCCTACATTCACGAATGGGTAAGATCGTGTTCCGCCATCGTATGCCGTTGACAGGCGGCATGAGCTCCGAGGATCGAGGTAACAATGCGTGCCCAGCATCTGGGACTTGCGACCGAGGAACGTGTGGTGGAGGTCAAGGCCTTGGACTCCACTGGCGAAAGGAACTGAACTGGACCCTCCTCGGTTGGGAGTGGGAATCGGATGAGATGGAGAGTCTTGCAATTGACCCTCATACCCATGCTTGAGCATTTTCGCTACTGGTCATGAGCATACGATAAGTTTGGTTTTGAGGCAAGTAGAGGAGTTAGGTAATCCCCTTGTCGCCAAAATTCATTATGGAAAGACATAGTATCTCGCGACGATAGAAGAGGTATCACCGAGAGCATCATTACTGGTGGAATTTGTTTCCTTCGCGCATGTTCTTTAGTTGCTCCCTTTTTTTCCCCCGAGACCTGATCAAGACTGGTAAACCCCTTAACTCTTGAGGGGCAAAGGATACGGTCCCTAGTACTCATTGTATATTCTGGACCGAAGACTCTGTAGCTAGCTAGTAATTGCATGTTATTTCCCTAAACATGGCAAACTCGTTGCAACCCAAAGTACCTCAATCAAATAATCACAATCATGATGAACTTTACGGCGGCTGGGATACATGCACCTAGGTAGTTCCTATACCGGTACCTAGGTATGTATGTACATGTGATACCTACCTACATAGGTAGGTAGAATATGACGTTCACCCGTTATCTTTTCAATAACAGGTACCTAGGTATATGCTAGGTAAGGTATGTACCCTGTTAAATCCTGTGCTACCGTGTGGCATGTGGCATGTGGCGTGTGCCGCAGGCCTGCTTATCGATATGTAATGTCGAGCTAAATAGCCCTGCCGCCTACCTACCTAGGTACCTAGGTACCTAAGGTAGAGGATACTAGAGGTAGGTATTCTAGTGCTAGGTACCTAGGTATGCACCTACCTGGTAATATTCCCCTTGGTATCTGTAATTGGACCTTATGTACCTACCTAAATTCCCCTCTTCTCTAACATCTACGTACTTAGATTTTGTTCGCATCGCAAAAAGAAGAGAAGTGTGTTGAACGAGAACGGACAGCATCTTTGACCTCCTCAGGGCCTTGATTGTCTATCTTGAATGAAAATGACACTCCTTTGACTACTCCGATACCACTTTCCATGCACCTTTGCGCCCTCTGCAGCCTGCTGCTCCTCTATGGTCAACAACAAAGCCACGTATTTCGAACAAGTATCACATTTTCCTCTGAGGACGGGATCCTGCATGTTGCTATGGGCAAGTGATCTATCATCAGCTCTAAAAAGGATTGCATTGCCACTATTTAATATGCCTGCGAACGGGACGAAGAAAGGCCAGGCGGCGAAAATCGTGTCGCGACCTACCAACACACTCCCGGCCAAGGCTAGTAAGAAACGCAAGATGGATGCCGATGCCCAGAAATACTACGCTGTGCGAGCTGGAGTGAGGCCAGGGGTCTACATGACTTGGGCGGAGTGCCAGGAGCACACCGCGGGATTCAGAGGTGCTTCATGTATATGGCCCGAATATTCGCTGGTGTCAACAGGGTGCTAATATTTAACTCTATAGACAAATCCTTCACAAACCGAGGGGACGCTGAAGCATACGTCGCCGGCAGGAAGACATCGGCTGCGGCCCCGGGTGAGGAGAGGTTCTACGCAGTGGCCATCGGCAGAGAGCCCGGAGTTTACACCGACTGGGATACGGCATCACTGGCTATCAAGGGATGGAAGGGGCCGAAATACAAGAGATTCGATACACGAGAAGATGCGGTAGAATATATACGAACGCATGGGAACGAAGCTGCCCAGGAAGTGCTCTTAAAAGAGGGCGCTGAACCTCCATCTAAGAAGATTAAGAAATCTACTACAAGTGAAGAAGTCCTTGTTGTCAAGGACGAGTCAGACGTCGAAAGAATCTATACAGATGGTAGTAGCCTCTCCAATGGCCGGGTTGGTGCTGTCGCCGGAGTCGGAGTCTGGTTTGGACCAGGGGACGAAAGGTGACTGCTATGAAAGTATCTTGCAGAAAAGTCTACTAACAGGATGGCACAGAAATGTCTCGGAACGCCTAGAGGGCGAAGTACAAACGAATCAACGAGCAGAGTTGACTGCTATTCTTCGCGCCTTAGAGAAGGTGCCAATCGAACAGAAAGTGCGCATCTTCTCAGATAGCAAATACTCGATCAGTTGCGTGAGCGAATGGTACGTCAACTGGAAAAAGAACGGCTGGAATACCAAGAGCGGGCCTGTGAAGAATAGGGATCTTGTTGAAGCCGTCCGAGCTAAGATCGATGAACGCACCGAAGCCGGGACGAAGACCTACTTTCAATGGGTGAAGGGTCACGCAAACGACGCCGGAAATGTGGCTGCAGATGAGCTCGCCGTTAACGGGGCAAGGGGGATGCTATGAGAATGTCTTGATCAATAAGATTTGCGCGCTGCGTGCCAAATATCGATCGTGGAATGCGGGTTGGTAGTGATAGGCTTACGATGACTATGTTTACGTAGTGGTGCATGATACCATCTTAGGGAATAACTCTCTTCCTTCTCTATTCGAGTTTTCATACAGTTCGATTTTTCCATGTAAACATTGTTCTATGGCAAAAGACGACTTGTCAGATTAGCAGTATAGTATAAGTTACTGTCTTGACATGCAATGATACTCTACTGCACCTTATTGGCCATCTACTCGCTCCACGGGGGTGATTCGTATATATTAGAAAATATTAAAAAAATAACTACTATCAGGCTTGGTGCCTAATTTTCTTAGTTTGTCGAGACTTCGTACGTATGTGTGTGTGTAGGATACCTATATATATGTAGATATTAGGTGCCTAGGCATGTATAAAACCATCTCACATATCACCAGGCAGATTGAGGCGTCCATTAATGTTACCTATGCATGTATGTCAAAATCCTGCATAGATGCCCGGTTTTTTTTTTTTTTTTGGTTTCTTTTTGTTGGATGGTGTAAGTTGTAACTACCTGAGTAGGTGTAGCTACCTTAAGGTACCTAGGTAGGTAGGTGTAACGACAAAGAAAACGACTAGCCACTTAAGGTTGACCGCTGATAGGTAGCCACAGAGCTTCGAAAGCGGAGTTCTATTCGTTATCAAAGCTTTCTTTCTCTGCGTCACCCACAGCACATGGACACCTACTTAACCTATCGCAACTTAGTTACTACCTACAACTTCGTGATCAACCCATTGGCTTCATTTCTTTAATTGTTACTGCAGACAAGACAGAGAAGCTTAAGAAAAGAACGAACTAAATCAAATCAAAGCAAAGCAAAGCAAAGCAGCATACCGCTTTTTGGAGATCGGTATTACAGTGTTTAGTGGCATCCCTGTTAACAGTCTCGTCAGAATAGACAGGATCAAGGTGGCGAGTATATCAACGTTCGCTACAGCTTCATCAAGACCAAATGATTCAATAACATTCATTCCACCAGCATATCATTGCTTGCCTGCCTTGCGGAGTTGCAAGGACGACTCGGGTGTTACATAACACCTCGTCGAGAGTTAGCCTTTAGCCAACAATGCCGACTCTCGCTCCAACCAATTTCAATATTGTTGTTAGTGTGCTAGGGGGATGGATTTCACTTTTTGGTCTAGTATCATATCTGTTGAAGGACAACTTCTACCTCTCTGAGGCTCGTAAGTCTTGACATATTACCTACCTTATATCATCTTGCTCTTATACTGCTCCGCACGTAGGGCTAACAACCTCCCTACTATCTAGTCATATCTCTCGTGGCTGGCATTTCTTTCTCGCCCCACGCTGCCAACTTCGTCCGTCCTCTGGAGTATGCAGGCTCGGAAGAAAACTTAAATGCGATCGTAAGCAGCACTTAAAGACTCCAACCCATTCGGATTCTTTTCAAGGACTATGTTCTAAAACTGACCCGAGGGGTGTCGTATATAAGTCCCGCGGTGCACACTGGCCTCTATATCTTACGCCATGAATACTAATCCTTCTCGTTGTAGACATTATACTTTACTCGCCTTGTCCTTGGTGTTCAACTTGTCCTTGCAGGTGTTCAGTTGCCAAGTCGTTATTTAAGGACAGAATGGAAGCCTCTAGCTTTGCTCTTGGGGCCGATAATGACGGCGATGTGGATGATGACAAGTTTACTCATCTGGGCCCTAGTACCAAACTTACCTTTCCTCCACGCTCTTGTGATTGGGTCTTGCGTTACACCAACCGACCCAATCCTATCAAACGTCATCGTGAAGGGAAGATTCGCTGACCACAATGTCCCCAAGAATCTTCAAGCAATCATTATCGCCGAATCAGGGGCTAATGACGGGCTTGGCTATCCTTTCTTATTCATCGCCTTATACCTCATCAAATATATCGGCGATGGCGGCGTTAACGAGCCAGGGGGTGCCGGCCTTGCTATTGGCCTATGGTTTGGCGAGACATGGGGATATACCATCATCCTTAGTGTGGTTTACGGCGCTGTTGTAGGCTGGATCGCTAAGGAGCTGCTCCATTTCTGTGAGGAACGTAAGTTCGTCGACCGCGAGAGCTTTCTTGTTTTCGCCTTCTCCCTTGCACTCTTCATCATTGGTACCTGTGGTATGATAGGTAGCGATGACATCCTGGCTTGCTTTATTGCCGGGAATGCCTTCACTTGGGATGACTGGTTTCGCCTAGCAACAATCGATGAGGTTCGTGCGCCCAGTACGTATCAAACATAATATGTAGGCTTGGTTTACTAATTTGGACTTAGTATGCACCCGATGAGATTTTCAGAATACTTCCCCGATTACAAACCAGCCTGCCCACTAATCTTATTCTACCTCTTCAGTTCACTTCAGCCGACCATTGATATGCTTCTTAACGTAACTATATTCATGTATGTAACACCGAGAGTCCCCCCTTCTTCCTAGCGTGTCTTGCGAGTCGGAAATTCCTATTGGGCTAGCCGAGGAGCTTTCGGTCTCGAGACATGCCTCAGCCATCTAAAATTCTCACCTAAAGAAGTTATTACTAACTCGTCGTTAAAGGTGGTATGGCGCTGTGTGTCCAGTATGTATACCTTCGACTCCTTTCCCACCACTTGTTATTATTATGCCAGGACTCGGATTATTTCGCCAAAACCCATCCTGGTAGTCGTCCGTGAGGCGAGTTTCAAATTCAAGATATACCCCAAGGAATTTCTACACATGAGAAATTCTAACTCAAGTATAATACAGTGGCATAGTTTTGTCGCAAATGGTGTCATTCCAATTTACCGGTTGATTCCTCTGGGAATTTTAATACTGCTGCTAAGGCGTCTTCCGTTTATCTTAGCAGTCTACAAGAAAATTACTCAGGTAGACGGCTTACGGCAGGCTGTTTTCATGGGCTTCTTCGGACCAATTGGCTGCTCGGCTATCTTCTATCTATACATAACGCTGGAATTTGTTACCTCGTTGAACCCCAATCAAGGAAGCGAGCTGAGGTGGGACGTGGTTCATCTTCAGGAAGCCGTGTCCGTTATAGTCTGGTTCATGGTGATTTGCAGCGTCGTAAGATATCACTGCTTTCCCTGCTTGTCATAAATACGGCCACTATACTCATCATTTTGAAAGGTTGTCCACGGGCTTAGTATCCCCTTGGGGAAATTTGGGATCTACCTCCCTCGAACTATTTCAAGGACCTTATCATCGCCTGAGGATCTGATATCCTTCCGAGTGGGCGGGCGAGTTATACCACGAAGTCGCTCTAGGGACGAGACAGGAGTGAGCACACCTTCCGAATCCCGTTCCGTATCTGCGAGACCTGTCTTTCGGATTGGTGGTTCTGTTATTCCGGAACAAAACGCGGCCGCGAATCGGTTTTCTCCCGCACGCTTGTCGACCGCTAGTGAGACAGTCGGGCCTAGAGATAATCTTGACGCGAATTATAGGTCGACAGGATCGCTCGCAAACATGCCGTCGCCACCTAACCGAATGATTCGCTTTCCCGACGAAACACCACCAAGTGAGAAAGAGTCTAGAGAGCCCCAGGCGGATGCCACCAGTGAGTTGTGAATGATTTGTCATTATACACTTAAACGATAACTTGGTCCCTCTCTCTTTTAGCACTTGATCCATCGAAGCAGATTGCGAAATCAATACCCAGAATGTAACAATGGTCATTGGTCATGCTATCTGCAATGGGAACAATAAGTAAGGTGACATTCAGAGGGAAGGGTTAGAGTCACGGGAAGCGGTCTAATCGGGTTTTTTTTCCTTTTCTAAATGCTACCTTACTGGAGACGCTTAGTAGTTTCCGTATTGGTGGTCGTCAGATCTATTATTTTCCTCTTGTAAGTTCAACAACGTGTTTGCTTCATAAGTAGTCTATCAGTAGCGCTTCACTATCAATTCAGGGTCTATTGCAAATATCGGTCTCTGGTCTTTCATTCGTGTGTTTCGGACTCCGGCGATGTCAACTACAACATCAGACGGACGTCCGGCCGCGACGGTTACAGTAATCCTGACACCGGCTTACTCAAGCCAAACTGCCCGAATCGGCTCAAGAATAGGTATGTTATCAGCTGACAAGCCTCGATCTTCTAGAGATGGCCGTTTCTGCGGTACAATTGGACGCCTTGGCGGTAGCTTGGCCTGGCCCTGTTAGTAATGGACCCTGGATCTACACGAGGGTATGGGATTGTTCGTCCTCTTTCGGCCTTGGAGGTCGACGACAGGGCCGGCTTTCTTGGGGAGGGAAGCATGTGGTAACTCCGCGTGACCCCCGCGCCTGAATCTACGTGGGCGTTTAGAAGGGTCTTCTCGTCCTACAAACATAGGTACTGTCTAGGTGGCGAGTGGCTTGTCTCTGCATGCGTATGCCAGTCGAATTACATCGAAGGCGCCCACTTCGAGGGCTGCTGCTGGTGCTGAATGCGTTGTACATAAAGGGTGGTGGCAGGCAGGGTGTTGTTGCATTGGCTAAATAAAAATTCCGGCTAGAAGAGTCTCGCATTATCTAATAACCGATGCTGCCCCTGGCTGTAACTCCTACCTAATCTATTTCCTACATATCTGGCCCTTCATTATATGTTCGTCCGGTTGACTCGGGGCAGCGAAGACGGGTAGGGGATACGAGGATACACAAGACCTGTGTAGGTGAATATATATACGTGCCTACATATGTACCTACATGTACCTGGTAGATAGCACCTGTCAACCTGTCTGTGTAGTGGAAGTCCAAGATAATCAATTGCAAGTCCTACCTATATGTATGTACCTAGGTAGGTAGTGGTGACAGAGAAGGTGCTTATAGTCAATGCAACCCACCACGATGTTCCGTAGGGCGGGAGCCCCATGAACGGGGTTTTTGCTATCGGGGTTGTTCCTTGTGGCTTCTTGTGGTTCCTTCCAAGTTTGTGGATGCAAATTAGAACGCTTTGCGGTTGGTTGGAAAGAGAGACACGTATTTGTGGAAGCGGGCACCGCTTACTTCGACAAATCCGTTCCTGGCATGTCGTCAGCGACGGTCGAACAACGACCTTCCGGAGGTAGATTGGCAGATAAGCAGATAGGCAAAAATGCACAACTGGCGCGTGGGACCGTAGATACCCATATCCATCTCTTGTAAGCTACCACCTAAAGGTATTATGTCCAAGATATTTAGGTAGGTAGGCACCTTGGTAGGTAAGGTAATCAGTCATCAGCCCCTCCATTAGATACCTACCTTAGGTAGGTAGGTATGCAAGGTAAATAGGACCCTGAGAGCGAGTTTAGTTTGACCCAGGGACCCGTAAGTAAGATCTGAGACTGAGCGTACAGAGAAAACAGGAATTACCTTGAATTGTACAGCCCTAATACAGTAAAATCATATCGATGATCTAAACTACCTAGGTACCTAGGTAGATAAACACGAGGCTAAACATGGAACATACCCGCGGACATCACTAAAAGAATCTTAAACGGGACGTGTGTTTTTCAGGCACTGAATATGTGAGATAAGTGCTCGAGCAAGTGTCATCTGCAAAGTAAGCGGTGTGACGGGCTTAGAAGAGACGCTGGTCACTGGTCACTGGTGTTAAATGCATACATATAGGACCTAGGTAGGTAGATAAACTCCTTGTGGCTATAGATTTGGATCGAATAGATGTAGAAGAGGTGGTCAGCACTGATGACCCCGACGACCGGCGTACTGTTAAATAATTAAGGCTGAGAAATCCGAAGCTACTATGAATGCTGTTACTCAGGTACATGAGATGATAAACGATATGGTACACGATGGATGGACGTAGTTTGAAGGCTATTTGGCTTAGACTCGAGAGAAGGCGTCGTAGAGTTTTCTAGTTGTTTGCTTGATTGGTGCTCTTGTGGATACCGATGCCACATTAACACGCTTTTTACTGTAGCGCTTACAGCTTAAATGAGATTACTACTGGTTCGGATGCTAAGCCACTAACAATTTTTCAGGGGAAATAGCGGCCCTTCACATTGCTAACAACGCTCTACTACCCTAGGGGTATTAGGTACCCTCTGAGTCTGGCTGCTCTGCAAATTGTGAATTGTAAATTGTACCTAAATCGAATGCAAAAAGATGGATGGGAGAAACCCCGGTTTTGCCAAGATGGGCAGGGGGTACAGTAGTCCAATGGAGAGAAAGGTCTTAGTGACTTCCTTAGACTTTTTAGACTGGTTTTAGCATTAGCGTGCTCGAACTTACTCTTATGTTTAAACCACCTTGACCTGTTTGACCCATCTCGACCACCCTCTTGCCTCTTGAACACATACCTAGCTCCACTTTGCTCATCGGGTCCTAGTGGTAGTACTATGTACTACCTAGGTACGGTACCTAGGTAGGTAGGGTTCTTCCATCTTGGACCAAATTGATCCATCCAAACTTCCTTTACCCATCTCAAATAATATCTTAATCCATCCAACCTTCAGCAAGCCTTTACCCGACAGCGAGGCCACCGAAACCGTGAACTGTGAAACTGTGACGATCGATAGCATTACTTTCCTTCTCGTCTCGATCGCTTCTATTACGACAACCCGTCAATTGGACTTGATCTGATTGGAATTGGAATTCCGATAACGGGGTGATACTGCATCTACTATCTATACCTTACTCTCACTATCTACTATAGTAGGTACCTACCTAAGGTTAGGTAGCTAGTAGTTGGTAGTTGGTACCTACCTGTAGGCTGAACTTTCAACTTTCAGCAAACACCGCACGCTCTACTTCAGGACTTACCGCATCTTTTCACCGATACTTCCTAAACGTTACCCGCGTCCCCGGCACACTATTCCGAACCACGATCGCCCAAATCATTCGAACCGTTAATCAGACATCGATTATCATCGATTATCATCCATCGACTTTAATCTATCGTACCATAGTTTTAATAGGAATAGGAATAGGTAGCTGGAATTCGAATTGGGACTTGGATTGCGAACATATTCAACTGGTAGCTTCGCTTTTCAATTAATCTCAAGGTGGAGGAGTCATCATGTTGCTATAACATCTACAGCGTTGTTACATCACACTGTTGGACTAGCTGGAATAACCCTCCCGTGGATGGTTATTCGAGGTTTCGTCCTATTGCTAAGACATCTGCTATCAAGCTACCTATATACGATAGCAATCTACATCCGACTAAGTACACTTTCGTCCGCTGGTATTATATCGGATAAACGACACCTCGCTTCTAAAATTATTATCATACCAGAGAGAGAATCGCGTACCAGGCCATGCCACCTCCTGATTCCTCGTCGTTCATTGCGACGAATTCGTTCGCTCCCGATTCGTTAATGCCTCCTTCTTTCGCCGTCAATACCGAATTTGAACTATACGACGCAGATGACGCAGGCCACCCCACTGGCACATCTCTATTCGACTTTACGGGTAGCGAACTACTCGATCCGACTATATTTGGGGAGTCCAAGGCGCTTGCTTCCTGTCCCGGGCAGACACAGGACAATACGAACAGAACAGCGCCGAGATATTCGTCCTTTCCTTCCCACCGTGGTTCCTCCTCCTCCTCCTCGTCCCAGGCGAGTAGAAACACCAACTCACCGAAAACTAGCCACTCCTCGACAGATGCGATGATGACCGATGAGCCCTACGCGGGCTGGAATCTCGAAAATGAATCCAGGCGTCATGATTCGAACTTTATGTTCGACACTTTGGACCCCTCGACTATAGATATGTCCAACGTTTTCGACTTTGATAGTGCCTCTAGTAGTCCTAGCCCTCCTACGAATGGTGTCATCCAAGATTCATCCGTCCCAGGAAAGTTCGTCTCAAATGGTCCCGCTGCGAAGAGGATCAAAGGCCACCATAAGGGCCCATCGGTTTGTGCTCTTTCTTTCATCTCACATACACCCATTCTATTCGAACTAACTGTCGTATAGCAACAATCTCTAACGAGGTCAATGAATGGCTTGAAAACGAGCGCTTCTAGAGAAGGCTCACCTATGTCAAGTATTGCAGCTAGCCAAGAACCTTCTCCGGCAGCGATGTTTAAGAATTCGCCTTCCCCTGACAACACTGCCAACCATTTCCATGGCGGTATGACAAATATGAATATGACCCATGTCTGGCCGTCAATGGCAGGTTTGCAGACCAATGCTCCAGCCCTCCAAGTCAGACAAGATTCTATGAACCTCCCGGCCCCAACTCATGGCCTTCCGTCCTATTCTCCTCAGATGAACCTACCTCGACCAAGACTCGTGGTTCAGCCTACACCCCTTAAGTCTCGGGTCGAGACCCAAATACCTATCAAGTTAACTATTCACCACCTGCCTCCGGGTATCAAGAGGCTTCACCTGCCAACTCATACCATATCGAAACCAAAACTACTCGCAAAGCCTGTCGCAGTGCGCTCTCCTGATATGCTTGAGCTATATACGATGCTAGTCTGCACTAGCGCTATGCAGGACCCGGTGAAGCTCCAGCGAGCATTCAGGCGAGCTGCGGCAGCTCGACATGACTTTCACAGTCCAAAGCGATCTGATGAAAGCGGCGAAGATGACGAGCATAAGCCTCAAAACGGTGGTGAAGTACGGATATGTGCTGGTTGTATAACTCGGGAACGCAAACGTGCTGGCCGCAAAAAGCATAAGAAACCAGAGGAAGAGGAGCTATGGAATCGATATGAACATCAGCGAGTCATTGTTTTCAACACTCAGGAGGTCAAGGAGTGGCAAGCCGTTACTCCGCACATGGCTGATCCTACTGGAGCTGGATTACCTGATCTTTCCGTCCCCGAAGGTACGGTTCAGGTGGATGCGCCGATGCGTATCGCCTGCTATTGCCGTCATCACGGCGAGAAAATGGGCTTCCAGGTCATCTTCACCGTGAAGGACTACAAGGACAACGTTATCGCTCAACAGATCTCGTCCTCAATTATGATTACCGATGATCACAAAACGCATCTTCCGGCAACATCTACAGCACAAGGTCATAATACCTCTGCCCCGCAATTAGGAGCTTCGCCGGTGCATACTTCGAACGACATCAAGCCAGGCGACTCCCAATTGATGTTCCACTCGTCACAGTCTACATCTGATCTCCAAGGATTAGCACAGAACGGGGCTTTCGCTTTCCCCCCCGTCTCGGGCAATAACAATCCCCAAGCTGCATCAGTCACCGCAACACCCCGTAACCTATCTAGACAGGGATCTCCAGCAAGCCCTTCCGGCCCCATTTCCAAGAAGAGAAAAGCAAGCGGATCTATGAAGCTACCGAGCGGTCTAGCAATGACGAGACTAGAGACCGGTCAATCGCCACCAATGATTCCCTCCGGAGCGCAGAACGAGTCAGCCGTTACTTCTGCTGCCACATCTCCGTTCTCGCCGAATATGGCAACCTTCCCAATGGCCGCAGACCCCATGTTTATCCACGGACAACAGTCAAACTTGAACAACATAGGGCAGCATTTCCCGACGGGCCCCCCTACGCCTAATAGCAATAGTGCCGAGCTTATGTTCGCACCGGGAAGCAGGAACTTAAGCCTCGACATGCAGATGCCCCAGATGTTCTCCGCGCCCACATCAGCTCACCCCAGCCGTGCTCCTAGTCCGAATCGGCTGAGAAATGACATGCAGAGCATGCCGCACGTACCATTAGGCCAGAATATGTACAATGCACCTGCGATCATGAATTCGAATAGAGCACCGCAGCCGATGATCTACAAGATCATTCCTAGCGAGGGGCCAAAATCAGGAGGCGTGGAAGTGACAATTCTTGGAAGCGGTTTCACAAATGGTGGGCTTGAGGTCATATTTGGGGAACAAAGAGCGGCCACAACAACGTATTGGGGCGAGACATCATTAGTCTGTCTTCTGCCGCCGTCTCCTACTGCGGGAATAGTCCCGGTGTCAATAAGACAACCTGGCGTGGTGCCCCAACATCCGTTCACTGGCAATCAGCAGCCGCTGTTTAGATACGTCGATGATGACGAACATCGCCTAATACGCACAGCGCTCACTGTTTTAGGGAATAAGCTCGGCGGTAAAATGACAGATGTTGCGGATATCGCAAGAAACATCATCTATGGAAATGGAAATAACGGCTCTTGGGGTCCTTCTCCCGGAGGATCGCAAACCCCTAACACCAACTTCAACAACCTGGAACAGGATTTCTCAGACTCCGTAGAAGTGGGACTTCTCCGTATTCTAGAGCTTATTGATCTGGATGACAGCGCTAGCAAAGCAAAAATAAATCTAAGGAGGTCAAGTGGCCAGACTATGCTTCACTTAGCTTGCTCTCTTGGGCTTGCGCGCTTTGTTGCCGGTCTTCTGTCCCGTGGGGCTAACGTGGGCGTTCGAGATAAGGGAGGCTTCACCCCACTACACATGGCGGCGATGAACAACCACCCAGAGATTGTCCGACGCCTCATTATGAAAGGTGCCGATCCGAATATGCGGAGTCTGTCGGGTCTCACACCCGCCGATGTTGCTCGGTCTAGCGACGTCCTTCGGGTTCTCCGGCAAATCGAGAACCATTCTAGATCCCGAAGCAACGGCTCTCTTCACAGCAGGGCTAACAGTGCTACCTCGCTGAGATCATTGTGGGATCCGCCTTCAATGACTCGAGCACATCGTGAGGAATACATGTCCGATGGTTCGAGCTCGGCAGAAGATAGTTACGACAGCGATGGAGATTCATCAGAGGATGGCGATGGCGACGAAGAAAATTGCGACTGGTTGGATATGAGACGACCAAGCTTTCCACCTGCTCATTATCAAGATATCCCGCCTCGTGAAGCGATCCACGAAGTTGGTCCCCCTGCATCGCCCAGTGCAGCAATGACAGCTCTACGGGAGCAATTCGGAGCGCAAATTCAGCAGTGGCAGCATTCCATGGCATTGCATTTTCCGAATCTAGCGCAGCTTCAGATGCCGCATATGCAGATGCCTCAGATGCCAACCTTACCGCCCATACCCGTCTTTCCAGATTACCAAGCCTATCTTAATTCGGCGCCTGTTGTGCAGCGTATCAGCTCTCTCGTCCCTAATATTCGGGGTTCGCGTCCTGGATCAGCAGACGAACAAGCCCCGCCGGATGCTAATAGTAGATGGTGGGAGCTCCCCTTTTTCGGCGCCAAGGATTCACCTCCGCCAGCCTACAGCACCATCTTCCCATCGAGTGCGCCAAGCGACTTCGATACCAAACAAGTCTCGGCAGCCACTGCGGCAACCGAGTTTGAAGCAGACAGCAAATGTGCTACTCTCTACGACCAGGCTACCGAAGAAGCATCACAACTACAGGAAGTACCCGCGCTTCTCGAGATCGGGCGCAAGCACCACATCACCAAGGAACAGCAAGAACACCTACAGCGAGCCCATGCTCAGAGGCTCAAGACCGGCAGCAGTGATAAAATGCTGTGGTTTGTCTGGGTGAGTAACTTCAGGCTCTTTTTTTTTCGAATAATATTATTAACATGTACTTATAGATTCCAATTCTGCTGTTCATCCTCGGTGCTATGTCAGCCAGCATCGCTCCTTCGCTAGTGTCTTGCGGTGCCACTTTAGCCAAGATCTATACTGACTTTGTCGCGAATCCACGAGAGATCACGCGGTGGGTCCTCACAGATGCTTTAGGAGCCGTTTAATACCATTTCACTTTTCCCCCATTACATTACATAACATTACTTTATTCTTTTTGCCCTTGTGTAAATACCTTGTATAGCAACATTGCTTAGAGTCGGTTGTTGGTCTATAGGTGCATATATTCGGCGTGAGAGTGGGGCAGTATAAAGAAAAAAACATGGACCTCTACATATGAGAACTACTCGGTGTTGGAGCAAGGCGTTCTGGACTTCCAAGGTTGTTTTCTTCAACCTGGGGGGCTTTGGGGAGGGCACCCCTCCCCATCACTACTCGCTAAATATTGGAAACTGGATGGAACGGTTCGGTTCGGTTGAGGAAACGATATCTTTCGATGATTATCTTTCGACGATTCAGATAATTAGAATAACTAGCTGGAAATATTGTTGCTCCAGCATTGTCATTTGTGGTTTGAGCTCAATGCCGATACTATCCTTGCTGTGTACTGGTATTCTTGTTGTCGCAAAAGGCAGAAATCTGTTGAATTATGATATTACCTTATAAGAGAAGAGACGGATTTCCCTAACACGATGTATATAGTATATGATCTATTGAATTCATGCTTGTATGATCTTCATTGATTCTCTATCCAAAGTTAAGCCTTGAGCGTCTCTATTCAGAACTACATAACCCAAAGTGGACAATACTTCGATGATATTGTTCCACATTCTTCCCGTCAAGGGCTTCGTCCTATCAAGGCAATCATAATGAAGTAAGAAACGAATAAGGACCACGTATACTTAACGAGCATGGCGCATCACGCCTACGTAGCTCGATGAACTTGGGTATGGGATGTAAGCGAGGAGGCTGTGCTCTTCAGCATTACGCGGCCCGGATTAAACGGCACAAAGAATCAGATGTTTACTCGGGCCCTTGAACCGATTCGATGTAAACCCTTTTTATGTATCCTTGTAATGCTACGGCCATGTTTCCCATGCGCCTCTTGGATTGGGTTAGTCCTTCCGTATAACAGCGGAGGTGGTATCAACTGAAGCCAACAAATCAAAAACCATGCCCTCACAGACGCGCTGTTTCCCCAGTCCTCCGTATTATTCGTAGAACACTCCGCTCTCCCGCTAATTAGCTAAGTGATAAGCCCAGTTGGCAAATCTCTCCTGTTGTCTTCCTACGTAGACCCTCCAATGCTGTTCAAGATAGGCCCTTACCGAAATACGTCATGTCCCTATCGAGCTGCTCCTCGACCCACACGGGCCAGTCGTTGTACGGGCGGTGCTCGGCGTCGACCTGGCGGTTCAGGTGCTTCAGCCAGCGGCCCATGCCGAGGTCCATATCCCCGCCGCCGCCGCCATCGCCGTCCCGGTGCTTGGGCTGCTGGGCCCGCATCCGGTTCTCGACCTGGGTGATGGGGGCCATGACCTGCTTCAGGGCGATCCAGTGGGCGGCGAGCAGGGCGAAGACCTGCGAGGCCGGGTCGACCAGCAGCTGGAAGCGCGGGTGCGGCAGCTGGATCCACCACGCGTAGTGCCGGCACAGCACCTCGTAGGCCGCGTACGAGGACCCGGCGGCGAGCGCGGCGGCGATGGCCACCAGGAACTGGTGGTAGGCGCGCTCGACGTCGCGGGCGCAGAGAGGCGCGAGCGCGGCGATGGAGCGCGCGGCCGCGGACACGAGGGACGACCGCGGAGGAGGCACCGCCTCGATGAAGGGCCGCAGCAGCTTCTGCGGGTCGCTCTGCCGCAGGTTGCTGAAGACGGGGCGCGCGCCCTTCGCGGCCATCTGCGTGGAGACGAGGACGATGCCCCGCACGAAGGTCATGAATTCGGTCATCCCGTCGTCGAGGATGACCGATTGGAAGGTTAGCGCGAAGCAGGTCGCCACTGGGGAGGGAGGAGGTTAGTTAGGTTTAGTCGAGCTGGGTTGGTTGGTTGGTTGGTTGCAGGAATGTAAGAAGGGGGAGGGGGAAGGGGAAGGGATGGTGGAGGAGATGGAGATAACCGTACCGAGGGCATTTCCTTCCTCGAAGCTGTTCGACTTCGGGGCCTCGTTCAGGGTCTTCTTAATGGCCTTGATCGCCTTCAGCCGGTGCATCATGGCGAACGTTATCAGGCTATGGTCCTGCCTCATGAGATCGGACGCCGCGAAGCCTAGGATCGCGTGCATGAGGTACTCGTACTGTCGTTAAAAACTCGTCAGTCTCGTCCGCTCCGGAGTTGGTGTTTCGGTACTACGTACGGTCTGTGATAGGCACGGGATCTCGTGGGTCCAGACGGCCTCGTTTCCTAGGGGGTGGTGAGGAAAGCAGGTCAACAGGAAGTGCTGGAAGAAGCGCATATCTTGCAGGCTGAAAAGAGGGACTTGGTGCTGCGGCTTTCCCGATAGTTAGTAGCGGCTCTGAATGGCGGTCGACGGCGAGTTGCCTACCTGATGGACAACCTGGGGGGCCGCTGGGTATTCACACTTCAGTCCCGTCTTCACGCAGTGCCCGCATGCTGGCCGGTTTTCTTGGCACTGGTTTCTTTGGTGTTAGCATTTGGTCGACAGTGTAGACAGATATATGTCTAAGTCGAGGGTATCGAGTACCTTGATGCGGCGTCTTTTGCAATTGAAGCAGCCACGTCGGCTTTTCGTATGACCCCGCCGCTCTAACCTATGCCTCTGAGTCGAGTTACGATTATCGAGCGCTGTCGCCGGGGACGGCACGCCCGCTATGCCAATTTCATCACCTAACGCGGCGGTAGAGCCAGAAGCTTCGACATTGGCAGGGTAGCCAGTACCGTCGTCGGGGAGAAAGCTCGGAAGGTAGTTATAGCCATGTCCGCTATTCGGGCTCACGAGCGGAAGGATCATACGTTGGTTGGAATTCGACGACTCCATCTCCAACTTCTACCCGAATTTTCCGAAACTAAACTCGAAAGGAGCACCAAGGTATGTAAGTCGAAATGCTGATCCGCCAAGCAGATGAGGGATAAGCCTCAGCTCGTGCGAGACAGGCCAATCACGTGCGGCTCGGATCGTGGTGCCTGGTAAAAGGACTCGATAAACGACTCCGACGACGATTGTGATTGGTCATTTTCCACCCCCCAATCGTAAGCTGGGCTGAGATTCCCTACTTATTAGCCATAACGGCCTGCCATGTATTCCTGGGATCTGTCGACGCTGGCTTCTTTTGTCCCTGGTTACCAGAACGGAATTTCCCAGCTGGTGAGCGCCGCATCATCTTCGTAATGAGTCAGCCTATAAGGCTCTGCCTCTGGTAGATAGGTAACTGTTGCATTGTTACGCAATGCTCGAGGGTTTGGAAAGTCTGAGAATAAATCGGCCGAAATCGCTTCTATGTAGATCACATAGGTAGGTATTGGTAATAAATGGTATGCGGATTTAGGTATAACTTCTAGTATCGTACACACCGAGGTGATGAAGAGGAAGTTTAAGGAAAGAGAGAGAAAGAGATGAGATCAAAGAAATTAGAATTGGAACGGTTTCGTAATCAGTAGGGTATATTACAAGCCACTTCCTACATGGCTTTCAGCTGCTATATCTCACCCATGTAACATCATGGATCAACAAGATACTACTATGGTTATCTTTATTTGCCTTAACGTCAATCTAGTGGTTTAGAGGAAGCATAAGTCGGTCCCGATATCAGCAAACTCGAATTTTCTTCAGATGATATACCTATGTATTTAGCTTTCGTGGAGGCATAGTAAAGTTGGCCGTATTCATCAGAGTCGCGAAAAAGTTTTATCTAGATATTTGATATCGAGGGTTCAAGTTGATGGTCTCAATATATAAGATACCGCTGTAGGGGGCATCTTGATTACAAGTGTCTTGCTAGTTCTTATAGAAAGAGTATCATCGACAGCACTTAGCGTAGCTCCAAATATTACAATATCGAACATAAGGCACCAATCTAGACCACCAATTGCAGGAAGAGGCCATGGGCGCACGACTGAAGACTTTACCCACTAGATTCAGGTATTCAAATGTCATTTGAGGTCTCATATCCGCATACGTAGTTCTATATCTAGCAATTCACGAGATTATGGGAATGGTCATCGATTACTACATCAGAAGTTATTGGAATTTTTGGGGGGGCTTGATCCTCCCTTAGGTAGCAGGTAATCTGAGGTCGCCTCGGGAAACGAACGAAGAGCTCGTCTAAGACCACGAGACTATCTCGTAGATTTCCCAATAATGCTGCGAGACTACTAAAGCCCTCTCACACATGGAGACTTTCACTACCTTGCGGCTTCGGCAGATTCTTATGGAAGACATGGAGACATTAAACCGTCTAACATTCTCTGGTATACGAACCCACCCGGCCCCCCACGATGGATATTGTCAACTTGTGAGAGTTTGCAATTACGAACACAGTTTAATCAACTTAAACTCACTCGTATATTATTGCATTCAGCTGATCATCACAGCTATCCATGTAGTCCAATATTGACTCATATGTCCCCTAATAATGTCACAGCTAGTGGTCTCAAGGGTTCGGCAGGGCCATCCAACCTCATGCACCGTGTCTATCCATATAAAGGCCTAAGACCATATTTAGCGTCGTGTAAATAGCAAATCAGTTATGGCGAAACATATTTGTCAAATGCCCTGTAATATGTCGCCAACACATCTTGGAGATTCTGTGCTTTCTGCATTTTGGTCGATGCTTCGGCAGCGGAATGGGTCCAATCGGAGGCAGGTGGGGTAGTCCGGCACGGGGCGTCGGAAGCCTTCCCCACAGTCTGATCGGCAGAGACTAAGGTGTGTGGGCCGGGTACGGGTCGATTAGCACTTCGAAGATTATTGGGATTCCCACTAGGGTTGGTGCTATCAGTGCGTGATGATGATGATCTCGCAGACAACGCCTTGATCTCATCAACTTGCTTCTGTTATCGTATTAACTATTAGGGCAGTGAGGAGTATCACGTTCATTCGAAATAGTTTACATCGGTAAGCTTCTTCGGGGTATTGATGATATATTTATCCGACTGCGACTACGGGAGTATATGAGAGTCAGATCCATGTGTTACCACTGTTTCCACTTCGCGCATGAGGGCCTTATAGGGCCTGGGGAATAATTCCTACCGATAATTGTCACCAAATTCTTGCTTGAGATACCTTACTAATTTTGACGCCTTGATATATCTATCAAGCACTCAAAACTCAGGCCAGGTTTCGGCGCTCATCATGAGGGTACTTGTTGCGTTCGTTGCAGAGTATGGGTAATAGAGTAGATGGGCATCTAACAGGAAGGCAATGGACAAAACTACACCCTCGATTGACCGAGCCGACGGCAAGATCCATGATGCGGAGGTTATGGGGTCGGTTACTGATGAGCAAAGAAAGATGCAAGTTGCCGGAGAATAGATTTAGAGGCTTAGGGGAAATAACATAAGGTTTATGGTTTGTAGGCGATGCTCGAAAAGTTGAATCTCGAACACCTCTAAAGGGATGATAAACTCCATTCACCTTACTCACTCATACATCAGAGAAGTAGACAAACTGCCTTTACATCTAGCAACAGCACGGTACTACGAAAAGCATCACACCTTTTGTATCTTCTTTTACCAATTCAAGCTGTCAGATACATCCTCACTATGATATGAGTAGATATATGAACTTAGCGAACACTATCCCTCTGGAGCTGTATTGAGATGGCCTCTAAATGTTGTTTTTTTCCATGGGAGGTTGCCTGGCTGAAACCTCGTCCTATCAAACTGAGGAAGGAAAGGAAACTTAGGGGAATCATGTCCACTGGGGTACCTAGGTAGTCATACCTCTACGGCAATCCAACCTACGACATGACTCTTTAATAGGTAACCAACGATGGGGTCAACCTGAACATTTACAATATTACACTTGACTTAGGTCTACCAGTGGGAAAATGAAGTGAAAATTCACCTGGTTGGGACGGAGAAATTGGCCTTATTAACAATGAGCTTGTGTTTTTCGTCTGTTTCCCACCTCCTCTCCTCCCGTCACTAGTAATGACTACGTAAACGGAGTTCGGAAGCTCTAAAGAGCTAAGACTCACAACCTTGGAACAATGTAGGTAGCTACACGCTTCCGTAGATCATCCGCCGAGGCAAGACAACTTTATTTATCGGGTAGCCAGTGAAGATCAAGACAGGACTGGTTGATAAACGGCGTTCATGCGGGTTCCCGACGGTTTATAGCAGAGGAGTAATTTTCCACGGTCTTCGCTTTAAATTCCGTGTCACTTTTAAACGGCAGGTTGGATATGAAATGGAATCCTAGAATCCTAGAACCTAATAACAATATATTATTGCGTGACACGTTTAAACGGCTTTACAATCGGGTTGGTCTTAGGTAATTAACCGGGGGGTTGACAAGAACTATTCCCATACCGAAAAGCACATGCATCAATAAATTAGCGAGGTTAGCTCAACCAATCTTGTTATTGATCTGGGAGTTTTGATAGGGAGCCGGACTAGTGTACGCCTTATGTCTCTCTTAACGAAGTGACTGATAATATCACCTACACTAGTAAAACAAACTATCTTCCTTTTTCAAAAACGGGCTTGTTTCTTGTTTCGAATTTAGAGAAGCTATCAACATCACACAAGCACATTATTAAAAAGGAAGCAATTGTAACTAGGAGTCAACCATCAGATTTCGATTCACCCAATTCGCAAGGGGTAATAATCGATCCTCTACGATCGCCCGACTAATATCCAAAGAAAGAATTAAGCTTTGATATACCGTTGCAATTTGCAGGGGCGCAGGGGCATGGCGGTATGGAACGTTGAAGAACAATATGTACCCAGGCAGCCAGGCAGCTAGGTAAGCAGACATGGGAACCACGACCTATATTGATATTTAACTTCCAAGGTATGGTAACGTATGTAGCGTCACAACTTTATGATATGCGAAATTATTCTAAAAGTAATTTCGCTATGTGGTTTCACTGAGAGACGAAGGTGTGCCACAAACCACGTCATTCGTAGGGCAAGCCTTCTTGATTTTTTCTAGTGTACCGACTAGGTAGGTCCTACCTAGGTCTTAATTGTTCTCTCAAGGGACCTGCGTAGATCCCCGGGCCACCGGTAACACTACTTGTGTCCACGTAAGACGCTAAGCCAGAAAAGAATCAAGGCGTAAGCACCTGGAGAAGCGCGCAACGGACACTGGCGCCTTGGTCTGGATGGCTGTCACCCAACCCCTAAAGGCCCACACGTGGTCGAATCGACTTACATAGAAACTTCCAGCCTACCTACTGTAGTTGAAACCGCCGCTGCATTTCTTGAAAAGAGCGCGCGGCACATTGACGAGCGCCTCCGTTTGCTTTTCCTTTCTTTACCTTGCAAAAAGGTCCTTTGTCAATCAACTAAGACTCGGTATCGGCGACGGCACTAGGACATATGTTCCTATTCAAGTAAATTCTCCAGCTGCTGCGCAATGCGCAATTCGTATTTGCGATTTTCTCCTTGGATTTAAGATGGACCACTATGTAGAATCAATTGAAAAGTTGGAAGGAAGAACCTCGGTGTTTGCTATCAGGGCATGCTAGTGTATTATTAAGTATCGTATATATGAAGTATCATGTAAAGATACATATATTATACAAATGCTCAAACTTGTAACGACCCCTGAATCCTCCCACCATCTCCTCGTGTCCGGCGGTCTGCCTTTGCCTTGTTCCTGCAGCTCTAGAAGCGGTACCTGCATGCGCTACGTAAGAAGAAGTCTGACCTGGCACAGGGCCACATAAAGAGCCGATGGTTGGGTTGGCTCCGTCATATGATTGGCTGTTATTAGCCTACTGCTTTGCTTTCTCGTACCTACCTAGGTACATAGGTATCTATGTAGTGTAGTAAACACGGCACAGATTTTGAATATTTCCAAAATTACTATGTATTTGGGAAGTACCTACCTAGGTATTGATATTACCTATATAATGGTTATGTATATATGTACCTATAGTCAAAGACTTTCGACAAAGACATGCACTTATAAAAAATACAAGTTAGGTAAGAAAGGAGGTACACTTGACTTTCTTGTACACCTGCACATATCAAACCTTTCAATATGTACACCACATTGATGGCTGAAGCTGTGTTCATTTGGATGTACATATGGAGATACCTTAGCAGCTTAGGTACATAACAATGTCTTATGGGTGGCAATTATCCCCAAAGGGCCAATAGGAAGCAATGGCTGATGTCAGCTTTTCATCCGAACGGTTAGTGGCGGGCGGGTAGGTACTTCGCTATACATGTAGATGAGATGATAGGTACGGTTACAATAACGAATCGATTTGCGCGGAATCGAACTTGATTTTGCAAGGTAAGTGCGAGATCTTCCGTGCACTGGACGGTTCCTGTACGGCTACTTCCAGTCTTGGCATAAAGTACAACCCTAAATAGCACCTGAGAAACTGTTAGCGGCTGGCTAGGCAGGTACTAGGAAGGGCTGGCCACTGACGAGGCGGAAGGGCTCCTTGTCTTCCTTGTCCCCTACCCCTGTGGCCCACTCACATACCCGCCCCACACGCATCCCGATTGCTGGAAAGTGCTGCACCTGCATTATGTAGTATTATAGGTATGTACGTACACAATGCACTCAACCCTCAACTTCCTCCCCGGCGCCAGTCAGCAACATAAAACACTTTGCGTTCATAAGTCGTAAATCATAAAGTCTTCCCACTCCTTTCACCTTTTTTTACCCACAGTACTTTTCCCTCCTTTTTCTTCGTATAGAGAATTACCACTCTCATACTCACCCCACACATTCATTTCTTGGTGTACATTTCCAATTTGGTCGCCAGCTTCGACCCATTCATTACCCATTCCATTTTCCATTACCCATTACCCATTACCTTACTCTTGTTCTTTGTGGTTGACTTCGATTTAAGACGACAGGCAATTCCGTGTATTGTTCCCCGTTAAACGTGACACCCACGCGACCCAACCACAATCAGTCCAAGGGTGGAAGATCAATTCTCATCAAACTCGCATCATTCTTTCTGCGTCTTTGATAGACTGCACGACCCGCTTCCCGCCCGTCTTGATACTAGGTATCACACCGCGCAGAGCGTACAACATCCTATCACCCTTCAATAAATTCATTCTCTTCCCTCTGACGCTATCTTTCGATACGTCCCTACTCTCCTTCCATTGGACTGCTGGCACCTTAACACTCATTCACCAGGAATTAACATCAAATATCAACTGGAAAGACTAAGGGAAAATATAACCTGCAGCATCAATACCATCATACCGAGAAGAGCATAATTGCGAAGTTCAAAATAAGCACAGCAAGGAATTATTCAAGATGCATACTAAGCTCAGCCTTCTAGCACTCTGTGCTGCCGCCTCGGTGAAGGAGGTTACAGCTGGCACTATCCACCGCCACCTGCACCCCAAGAGGGAGATCGTCTGGGCTGCGACTGACACCGTTATCTTCACTGAATACGTTACCAAGACCGTTACTGAAGGCGAGGAGGGTCCCACCATTGCAGCACTGCCGACCTCGCAGGTTCAGTCCGAGTATTCTATTCCTCCCCCCAGCCCGACTGTTGAGGCAGCAGCTCCCATCTCCACGCCCACGACTATAGTTACCTTGGTCAAGCATTCCTCTACCTCGGATGCCGAGACCCTTACTACCAGCTTAGCTGTCGCGGATTCGCCCGTTGTGGACGTTCCTACCCCCAACGAACAGCCTTCAGTTGTTAGCACCTCGAGCTCTGCCGCTCCGGTTGAGTCGTCGGTCACCACTTCTGTGTCCTCTAAAGCTAGCAAGCGAGGTGCTGCTTACAATGATGCTAGTCTTGTTAGCACTGTCTTGGGCTTGGGCGGCAAGCTCTCGTGGGCATACAACTGGACACCTGACCCCAACGGATTACAGGCCAACGTTGTCTACTACCCTATGCTTTGGTCTACTGGGGCTGATCACGCTACCGGCTGGGATACTAAGGCCGAAGCTGCTATTGCCAAGGGATCCGACTGCCTCCTTAGCTTTAACGAGCCTGATATCGGCAGCCAAGCGAACATGTCACCCGCGGACGCTGCTGCCGGTCACATCCAGTACTTCAGCAAATACGCTGGCAAGGTCAGAGTCAGTGCCCCCGCCATTTCCAGCAGCCAAAGTGCCAACCAGGGTATCGACTGGCTTAAGCAGTTCTTCACGGCTTGCAACGGAAAATGCCAGGTCGACTTTTGCTCTGCCCATTGGTACGGTCCCGGAGGTTCGGACGGTGCTGCCCAGTTCTTGGATCATATTTCTCAGGTATACGAGGCTTGCCAGAACAAGAACGTCTGGGTCACCGAGTTCGCAGCAGAGAGTGGCGATGTCAACACATTTATGAAGACCGTTACTGAGAAGTTGGATAGCGAGGAATACAGCTTTGTTGAGAAGTATTCATACTTCTGGCTTAGCCAGGGTAGCCTCATGAACTCCACCACAACCATGAGCGACTTTGGTGAGATCTTTGCCGGCATCGCATAAGACAGATGTTGGCTTGGAGTGACATTTTCTATTCTTTTACAACTTCTTGTCCCATGAATTTTAGGGGGAGTCGGCTTTTGCATGGTGAGGGATTACAAAAATTCGGCAATTCACTTCTTTGTACATACTTGGGCTCTTTTGAGTCACAGATGGATATCTGGTCGTCTTGGGTCACACCCAGCAGTATCTAGTCTGGTTTTAGACACGGAGAAAGGAGATCTCGGAATCAGGGTAAGATTCACGAAGATACGGACGGACACAACGAAATGCAATGAAAATCCGCGCTTTTCGCAACAATTACAATTAATTGCCTTTTTATGCATATTTGATGTCTTAAGTAGCACACTCTATCCTATGGTAGTGGAACTAGACTCGTAGACCAATTTATGATTCGGGTATCTAAGGTTTACAATGTTACTATCGAAAGTAAACAGGTAAACGGCACTACATACGTGATATGTATTATATATGAACCTTCACCGTCGGGCCGCTCTTCTAACGTACAGATTATAATAACTATATACTCATCATTAAACATTACTACAAGTACCTTGAGGCCTCGAAAGTAGACATGTAGTGCAAGACTGGACTAGCTCTTGATACATGCAAAACTCATCTGCCACGATCTAGGTACCCTCTTCCATTCCTCCCCCTTTCCCTCCGCCCTTCTAAATATTAACCACTCTTGTTGCAGAGAAACAACCTACTCTCATCGCCATCAAATCCAGCCCGTCAGGTCGGTCCTGCCGTCGTCGTCCATCACCACCAGGTCGTGCCACGGCAGGTCGTCGTCCTCGCCCTCAAAGGCGAACGAGCTGATGTGGTAGTCAGACGCGCGCGTGCTGCAGGCGCGGGACGCCGTCGCGGGCAGAGGCGATGACGTAGGCGCTAGTGTAGATGTAGTTGTTAGCAGCAACGACGGGCGCGCCTGCTTCGCGTCCCCCCCGCGCCGGTCCCGGTACCGCCGGATGCGCTCTAGGTCCGCGGCTACCGCCGCCGAGACCGACGGCGCTTGCGCGTCCTTGGTGGGGGTTAGGGGTTGCGGCACCAGGTCCGCTTTTGCCTTGCGCGTGCTGAGCCAGCTGCTTCCTTCTGTTCTCTTGCCGCTGCTCTTGCCGCTGCCGCTCCTGGATCCGCGGCCGCGCGGCCCCCCGCCTAGGTCGATCTCGATGGGGACGATACCGTCGTCGTCATCGTCGTCGTTGTTGGTGTGGTCGGTGTCGTGGTCGAAGACGGAGCGCTCGAGCTTGGGCTTCAGCGTGCTGCTGGCGTTGGTGCCGCTGCCGGTGGCGCTGGCCACGTCGGTCTCGGGCTCCAGGTCCCCGAAGATGTGCTCGTACTGCGACGTGCTGGTCGCCTTCAGCGGCAGCGAGATGGAGATCTTCTGTGTGCGGGTGCGCCGGGGCGGCGGCGGCGCGGGAGCGGCAGAAGCGGGAGCGGGCGCGGGGGCACGGTACGAGCAGTGCTTGGAGGGCGAGGAGAGCGACGAGATGGAGCCGAGGGCGCTGGCGCTGTCGCGCGAGGTCACCCATTGGATCACGAGCGCGGAGAAGAGGACTGTGGCGGTGGTTGGTGAGGGTGCTTCTGAGAAGGCGGAATAGGGGTTGGAGATTAGGGGAAAAGGGGGGGACTGGGCGACTTACTGTCGGCATTGCAGCAAGTGAGGCAAACCCATCCAGGCTCGCCGTCGAGAACCATCAGAACTGTAAGATTCCTTGAAGCGAAAGCTGCATTAATTCCCCGCGCTTAATAGGCTGCCGCCACGGAAGAAGGCACTTACACTACGCTCGAGGTAGTCGTACATAGGGCGCCGACGAAAGTCCGCAAGGCTACCGTACGGAGTCTAGGGGGGCTGGCTGGCGCGCGAGAAAGGCCCGTGAAGGAGTAGATATCTGGGAAACGGACGGTCAGAAAACCAAAGAAGATCCAGGATATGGGGATGAAGGGGTCCAACTTCGTAGGGGGTTCAGGAACAGGATCGTGAGGTAGACCTGTCAGTCGCTTTAGCCCGGGCCTCCAACAAATAAGACAAAACACGGTTCACCGCCGTACGTTTATCAAAATATCGAACGTTATCAGAGGGATTAATGCCAGCCTCTTTATTCCGATGATACACTGCCCGTCTTCCATGCGCGCGATGCGACTAAGTACCTAGTTGTCAGACTCGGCGGCAGAGCTTTTCCATAGTTAGAAGAGTTTTTCTCGACTTACTAGATGAAATTCAATATGCATATAATCGCATATAGGGCTAAGAAGAAATTAGACAACTGCCTAGGTAGTTATAAGATAGGCGGAAAGCCTTACTAATTATGCCAAACGAGTTGAAGAGGTACAATTTGGATTGAAGTCGTCGTTTCGTACCACCCCGGATGATGAACTGGGTTTCTATTGTGAGATCATGAGCCTATCTAGGTATTAAGGACGGAAGATTGCCTACTGCTTTTTCGACAAGGAACATATAGATCAACTATCCAAGGAAGAATGTAAGCTTAGAGCATCGTTTCTCTGAGAGGCGGGTCGGATCCTCACGATCTAAGACTCTCGTTAGAATAATGGCATTAGACGAACAATGTAGCAGAGAAAGGAAGACGGACCTTAGTAGAAACATAACAGAATAGACATAAGAGGATGGCAGCCGAGCAGACGTCTATACTCGAATCGACGCCTACGCCGTAGTTGATGATACCCGTTGCGAACACGAAGATCCAAGAGTCGCCGTAGATTGCGAAAACCACTGAGTATGGAGCCGGTTTTTATTAGTACCTCCAAAGGCAGATAGCTTATACGTGAAGTGGTTTTTGGGTAGCTAGACTCACACCAGGTGATGAACGGTATACGCCACCAATCCTTTACCGCAAGCGATCTCTGCGCTGTTGTTATAATTAGCATCATTTCCCCCAAGGAGTACGCTGTACTACGAACTGAGAAACCATGACAGTATGGAGCAGGCGCAGAAGGACAGTATCACGCCCATAACGGTACCGGCTACATGTTGGGATGACGGAATCGGTAATGGAACCCCATTGTCCCGGTACGATAGGAGTGAGGCCATATCGAGTATGCTACCTATTTTCTTGTCGCTCGATAGATCGCATATAGGGATTTGAAGCCGGGGGAGGAAACTTGGGAAGAGAAATTGGAAAAGAGAAAAAGATACGAAAGACACTGAATGGGTCAAAGAGTGGTTATGGGGCTCACCAGATGGGTAGAGTAAGCCGTAGGACGTTTCGATCGAATACCTACACATAGAGTTCATCGAATCGGCCCCAGGTCTGCCGTAATATCGGCCACAAGGTTATAGATCTACATGCTTAAGACCGAACAACCCATCTAGTTGTAGTCGGCAAATGCTATTTCAGATGATCGTTTGAGATTGGAGATAGTATCTGAGGACGAGCCAACTCTACTCCTAGCCCACGCCGAGTCATTTCCCAGAGGCATTGATTAATCTATGTCCTTTATGTCAGTGCTACTGGAGTTGGAAACCAACCTATATCTACGCAAGTGTAGGTAAGATATCAGCGATTTGGACCACCTACCTGTGTGTGGTGGTTGGAACGAACGCAATATAAACCCGAACAGTCCCGGCTTTTACTCTAACAAGGTACATCAGCTCGGGGGAAAAGGTCTGATGTTGCTTTGCTGCGTCCCTTATACACAACCTAATAAGGACTAGGTGTTTCTCCCATAAGCTTGGACGAGGTACAATCCAACTTAGCTCAACATAGTCCGTACATTTAGGTTTCCCGACTCGAAACTATCGAGTACACACACCCTCCTGTATCGTCTTCGTCACCGCCACTTTCACATTAGGCCTAACCTATCCTTGAAAAAGGGGAGGTAGTTAAGCCGATCGCCTACGTCCCACTCCAGAACTCGAGTTCCTCATGCGTGGTGGTAGAGCGAGAGCTGTGTCCATCGGTGAGACATACATATATCTACATTCAAGGATTCTGCTAGTAGGTTAGGGTTGCCTGTATGGGAAAAGGAGATCTTGTTTTATGCGGTACTAGCTAGAGCCCCCTAGAATGAAACAATTAGGATTTGTCTATTGCAAGCCATCCCATAGCACCCCTAAACTAATGCCCGTATAATTCGAGAGATGGAGGGTCGGACCAGAGGTCAAAAACATTCAACTACCTGCTTCACAGGTGATTTCGAAAAGGCTGAAACACATTTCTATCAATTTTATACCGAACAGTTAGATTTATGTACCCCCGAGGAAGGGTTGATAGACAGTGTGAATAGAAGCGACAGGTTTATGTGTTTTATATTCAAACGGCGTCATCTCGTAGGTTCACTTCCGTAGTAATTTGATTAAAACCCGCCGCCTTTCCTGTCCAACACCAGCTCAATGCTTCGTATTCCCGGTTGCAAAACTAGATAACCTCACACCCAAGAACGCCGACCAATGCGATCTTTTACCTTAACACCCTAATCTCCCTAACGAGATTCAAACGCCGTCTACCCTAGGTGTAACTCTTACCCCACCTATTCCAACATCATCGCTCCATAGCCTTATCGAAACTACGAATTGCATTATTCGTCACACATATTATAGCTGCTGCTTACACTCATCCACGCAACACGTCAAGTGAGCCGAGAGCCACCGATAAGATACTCGGAGGAAAAGGAGGCGGTCAACGACTCGAAGATGGTGGTATGTCACTCGGTGGATGAGACCTTGTCCGAACATGGAACTTTTCGCGTAACCGATCTGATAGTGTTGCATGCCGAGTTTGGTCTTCGGTCGAGTTGTTACCTGGTGCTGCCCCTTGTTGAGACTGTTGAGACTGTCGATACTGTCGAAGAGCTAGAATACGTTCATCGACGGAAGCGTGACGTAGCATGTTCCAATCTAGAAGCCGGGACCTCCGATCTCGTCGTCTTTGTAGCCCATCTCCCTCATCCTCGGGAGAGGGAGCTAAGTGATGATCAACGGGACCAGCTACGTCAGGTTGAGGAACTGAGCTGCTAGCCTCACCAACTTCTTCTTCCTCCTCTTCTATTTCATGAGGGCGAAGATCAAGTCGGCTAATTAGATACTTGTTAGTTTCGAAAGTCTCAAAATACGGCAAATTTAGGAACTTACCATAACGGACATGTACCGGATACATTGACCAACCACGGATCGACACATTGCGGGTGGAATTTGTGATCGCAAGGAAGCACTCTCACGTCCTGCCCGACGGTGAAATCCTCCGTGCAGATAGAACAACCGAGATGGTCATCTTCTACCTGACCATCGTTCTCCTTTGTTTGATCCGACGTGGTAGCAATGACAGTTTCGGAGGGGGGGTTCGAAATGGCCTTTGCTGTTGCGTCTGGAGAGGGTCCTGCTTGTTCTACGTCATTTGACGTGACATCACGTTGAGTTGGTGATGCCGAGTGCTGCTGCCGGTCCCCTGCAATACTATCAAGTTCGTTCTCAGGATCCGGCTTTGCAGGCTGAGGGTCGCCGAATTTTATGATAGGGAGTGTTTCCAGAACAGCTCGCGCGAGACCTTTTGCTCGGCTCTGCCTTGGTCTTCCACCGTAGCCGGCTCTCGGCCCGTATCTTTCGGGGTGGCGATGTGCTCGAATTGCTCCAGTCGCAATGATAATGAGGAAGAGTAGAGTAATCAGTCCAGTGATACTATATAAAATGCTCATCGCAACCGCTGAAGTATTACCACCCTGAGATTGACCGTTTTCGGAAGCCAAGCCGGTGTCGTTCCCTGATATCGTCGCACGGACTGTTCCTCCTATGGCATCAGAAGTCCAGTTCTTGGTCATCCAAGCTTCTTGTGGATCGGTCATAGTCCAGATAGATCTAAAATCCAAATCGGACCCTCCTAGGGCACAATAGGTTCCGTCTGTACTATATAATAATATGGCTTTTGGTTGCCTGGTCATAACTGAATTCAACACATCGTTGGAAGTGATGTAGGAATCGTCGGAGTTGGAGTCGCAGGTTAAATAGGTGATGGAATCTTTGATGTCAAGGTTATTGTTATTATAGTTGGTCTGATCTATGATGACCATGTTTCCTTGCACATTAAAAGTCTGTCATGAATATCAGTGATCCTGCGTCAACAGGGCCGAAACAAAGGAAGTCTTTACACTCAACGCATTCTCGTTGGTCTGGTTTAGCCCAGCCTCCACCGTTAAGGGCGCAACCTTATATTCGACTCCGATTGGACCGGAATCGGAGCTCAGAGCGAGCGCCATAGCATAGTGGTCGAAATAGTCGGGGAGGGTTTGCATGGTACTCGTGGTAGCTTTTTCAGCGGATGCGACGGATACGATAGAGGCGAGACCGAGGATGAAGAAAGCCATTTCGGCGACAGTAGCAACGGTCGACGTCGCCATGCCGGGCTCTTGTTGGCTTTCACACGATGGGCCAGCCGATGTGGAATAGCTACCTAAGTAGAGGAGAGAAAGAATGGAATAGACTGAACCAGAACCAGAACCAGGACAGGACGGGTCGGGGAAGCAGGAGGACAATCGAATAAGCGAACTGGTCCTTGTATGAGGACGGCCCTACCTAGCGCCACATAAACAAGGCTGTTGTCGCATCTCAGCACCGTCTCTTCTCAAAAGTTAGACATGAAGTCGGGGATTCTATTTGGAACTGGAGCTGGAGCTGGGAACTTGGCGGCGTTTCTTGACTTTCCTGATCGACCGTAAGCGATTGGTACTACTACAGGCCTCGTAGTAGATCCGGAGATATCTGAGGAGTGGGCTGAAAAGGTGAAAAGGTGAAAAGGTGGACCTACCTAGGTATGCGAGGGTGTTGATGGTTATGGTTATGGTCATGGTTTGAATTATGGTTTTACTTTGAATGGCAACTACATTAGTTAGAACTAATGGTAGAACGAACAAGCGCACAGGTGGGAACACATGGTGTGGGGAAGCGCGGTTTCCCAATTGTACCGTATTCTACTTTAGCTGTTTCTAAGGTTTGTTAAGGTTAGTATGTCGGGTAGTACGGGGTTACGGAATAAACGGCATTGGAATGCCAAGATCGGGATCCCATGACCGAAATTCTTATCTTTTATCTACGGATGTAAGCTGCGAAGGTATCTAAGTAGTTTACACTTTCTGGTGAATGACGATCAAGTCGTACCGTAACTAATACCTAGCTAACTAATTCATGTAGTTAATTATGGCCTGGTCGATACCGTAGAAACTACCTTCCTATTGATTATTAACAGAACAGGCAAAAGATGCTGTTTTCATGGTGCTTGATACTCGCATCTAAACAGCAATCCGAGACGGGCATCGTTTTAATGCCATCATTCCTTTAAAGCAGACTTAGCTTGGCACCTCTAACGGTAGACCCTCCCGTGCACAGCCATCTACACATCATGCCTAACATATCCTTTATGTGTGTTATGTATGGAGATTACTGTAATTCAATTACTACATTTTACGCGTAATCGTAATGCAAGCACTAACCTTGTTGCATTATAGGTAACTCATGGTTACCTTAAAGTACACTACTGAGTTTTAAGTTTTAATTGGAATATATATGTCCAAATACGGCAACTTCGCTATTTATTGCACCCCGCTATAACCTCTCATCATGTCGAGGAAAGAAATGCTTATGTCATCTATATTTAGGTAGTACCTATCGTTAATTCCTACTTAAGCACTAACAAAACATCCACCTTAAAGCTAAGAAGCATATACCAGCCCGCTTTAGTAATGACCTAAGTATACCTAAGTAGCTTAATAGTTCGATTTAAAAACAAGATTTGCTCACATAACAACCTCAAACACCCCATAACTTAAGTCCACTATATAAAATCAGATCTGATTCATCATGACGGTTACGACAAGGTGCACGGTCCCTATACTCAAACCTTAGAAGCCTCCTTAAGTAGGTAGGTAATATGATCAACTCTCGTTACTTACGGTGGTGAGCTAGTCTGAAGTTTGCATTAATCCGCATCGGTTTCGACCACGAGAAAAAAATTATAGTCTTCGTCTCATATAAAAATGTCGTACATCATCTAATCACTCTCACCGCTCCTCACGACAACTGAAACAATAATAAAGATCCAGCTTGGTGTAAAAGTGCCTGCCTTTCTTTTATGATAGAAATCACATAACGCACATCAAGTGTTATTTAATATCTCATGAATATCTTCAATTCACGACTAGACACTTGCATTCGTTATTACATATATACTAGGTAGGAAAGGTAATGCAGTATAAAGGCAAGAAAGCATGGCGCCAAGGCGAACTTTTCGTACAGTCAGTGCTAGAATGATAGTACGATTCATTCAACTACAAAACTTATAGTCATACAAGAAACATAACCATCCGCAATGAATGGCTCGCAAAATGAATAGCTTCAAATGATTGTTTTAGTAATTATAAAATAATCTCTTGTGAGGCCAGTTCTTTCTCTTACCTGAGGCCAATTGCAAGATACCATTTACCCACAAACTTTGTCTCGCTAAGAGCCCATGCTCATTTCTGACTACAACATCACATTGGTAATGCCGTGGCTTCTCGGTATCCTCGGAACTTCCGTGGCACAAAGTCAAGATCTTGGTTACCGAGGATGCATTCAATGTGTACGATTTACATATCCCCCTGTCTGTCCACCCGAGATCTGCTGCGTGTCAGATGCCAAACCCACCCCCAAACGTACTACGTAGGCTGCTTCTCGGATCTATATTCAAACCCCCTAAAATGAACACAAGATCAAATTTTGCAACACGAGTACCATTCATGTGTTACCGAATGTTGTACATTGCTAATGCAGTCGTAGGACAGCTAGGTAGTACATCTGATGGATATCATATAAAATGCTCGTGGATCACAATATAAGTGAAGGGCACTACAACATTAACCTAATTAACATGATCTTTATCAGATGCTTTATTATTAATACTTACTGCCTTGTTTTAAGCACGGTGAGGTAATAAAATGGAAAAGACTACGAGACTTACATTTCCCACAACTTTACACGGAATTTATAGGAATATAAGGGTGACCTACATTCCCTTTCTCAAGTAAAGGCATGATACAGATGAGGATATCAAAGACTACGACTATCATGTTCTTTTTGCAATAATAGACTGGCTAGTGCCCAAAGATTATTAAGAACTCAATCGAAAGGCTACCTCTCTCATAGAATGCAAGAGACGGTTAAATATTCAGATACCCTTCTGATTACCTATTTCTTCTTTCAGGTACCTAGGTTATATGAATTTCTCTACTAATTCTATCTGCTAATTGTATATGATAGACGCTAATAATGCAAAGCTGCCTCGAGAACCATGGAAGCCGCAAAATCAACCTAGATGAAGAATGAAATACACAATCAGATCTCTTCCATATCTTCCAAGTCATCAAGAACAGGCCAGTCGCCCACTTCAACTCTTTCTGGTCTGACAAAGACACCGTGCTTGAGTGCCGATTCGGCACCCCAGTATCTAGTGTCCCCAATACTACCATCGTTCTTTCCAACTGGCTCGTCAAGATGGACTCCGATCCAAGCACCAATAGAGCCAGGGATCTCCTTGACTTGGCCGACATACTTGACTTCTCCTCTGCGAGAGTCATCGCCGCCGAGTCTGCACCTTTTACCTACCTGTATGCCTCTGCTTTTAATCTCAGCATCGAATCCATCAATCTTGGCCTTCTCTAGGCTAGGGGCATCTGGGTTGAAGCGGCCAAGTTTCTCGGCCTTCTTCCAGGCCAAGACCGAATCAGATTTCTTCTCGTACTCCTTCTCGGGCATGACATATTTCTCGACGCCAGTGGTATCATTCAAGTTCAGCTTGGCGCTAGCAGGGCGAGTGTCAATGATCTTCGTAATGAATGTGGTCAGTAATTCATAGCCGTGTGTCATTGTGAAAGGGGTGCGTGCAAGCATGTTCGGGCTGTTTGACATGATGACACGTATTCATGACGCGAAGTGCTTGTATGCAGCGTCTATGAGAACCAGCATAACTTACATGCAGTTCTGCGTAAGCAGATAGGGGGAATATTGATAGGACCGTAGTGTCTTCATCTACAGCCTCGACGGCTATGGTCTCCTTGGTAGCAGTCTTCAAGCTAATGCGCTGGAACGACGGGGGGATGCCGGTGACGGGCTCAAGCTTCCTCTTCAGTTGGCTGATCGACCATGATGGCGTGATCCTTCTCTCAGAAGCCGAGTTCTCGGAGATGACATGTAATGGGATATCCGCCATTGCTCGCCTGGGTTGTGGCAAATACTTAGACGAGATGAGAAGGCTGAAAGGCGTAGTGAGGCCGATGATCGCTAATTTTTCGACAGGATCATGCACGTCCTCGTCTAGCTACATACGCTATAGGATGCGGCGTATGTACCGTAAGACCTCAGTGAGGCTCTCGATCTTGGACTTCACGCCTCAATCCCTACCTCGGAACCCTTGCACGTTGAAAATAAGCAATACCCGGGCCGCACAATAGAAACGCAGTAACTACCAAAATGCCGGGGAGCTGTTGAGAACACGAGGGTGTTGGGCAAAAAGGTGCATGCGTCGAGATGGCAAATTCTTTTGCTATTGCAGCACAGCGTAGTTGCAAAAAAAACACCACCGAGATGTAGTTGGAGAAGATGGCTTGAAAAGAACATTTTTGAATCCTTGAGGCCAGGGCTTGCCTAAGATAGATGCTTAGGTTGCACTGCTAGGGTGCTTTAGGTAGCACCGGCAACTCAAAATCCGCCACAATTTGCACCTGCAAGCCACAACAGGTAGGATCAGTGACCAAATTTACAAGGCAGCCAAGGTCAAAGTCTTATGAACTATCGCTTGCATTAATATGCGTTATGCAGATATTATTTTACATATAAAAATACCTAGAAAGCTCCAACGATACGTAGTACATACGTACTTTGTACCCCCACAATGCTAGGTAGGCACGTTTGTAACCTGCATACTTAAATACCTACCTAGGTACTTAGGTATGTAGAAGTACCTAACTGCCCATATGAACTGATCCCGTCTTTAGCTACCTAGGTACTTAGTGCTAGTACCTTTATTCTTGCTTTTTTTATTATTTTATTTCTGATTTCTGCCTGTCCGTATGACGATTTCAGATGGCATCAGCATGCACACATACCCCAATTCATTTTGCAGCAACCCACGCAACCCACGTAAGTAATGCAGCTTGGTAACTCATTATTAACATACTTCATACTAGGTACATATGAAGTACATATTTGTAAAAACATACCTAGGTACATACATACTCCATAGATGGGCGAAATGACAATTCGATCTTACACATCTCACACATGGCCGCTGACGTCTGTATCCGTCCGGCCTGTATCCGAGATCCAATCGCTTCAGGGTTGTCACGCTGTCACGTAGGACAAACAAATCTGAATTCGTACCTTAGCTGCTTAGGTACCTAGGTAGCCTGCTAGGTACCTAGTAGGCAGGCAGGTAGGGGACCAACGAATTTGGATGGACGCCGTTTGCACTACTATCTCATTGTCCCTGAAGATCCAGCTCATCAGGTACCACGACAGATCTTCCAGCAGCATCGAGGCATCTAGCCAGCTAGCTTCATCGACCTCCTGCAATCAAGCATACCTAAGATCCTGTACCCAAACTTCCAGAAAGACGTGGATATGACACGCCATACAGCATCATCATTATTATCTACCTATGTACCCAGGCAGCTAAGCAGCTAGGCTACTAGGTGCATTTCATTACCTTTCTGCCCCCCACGTATTATTCAATTGCTTACGATACTTTGATAGTTATGGCAGCCGACCGGCGATCCCTAAAACAGATCTATCAATCTTGCCTGGGTATTTAAGGCGAGGCATCCACGTTCAGCCGCTTTACGGGTTGTCGACTTCGCGGGGAAGACCCGGAGCCGGGATTCAAATGCCCCAGAACCACCAGAGCCGAACAAACAGAAAATTTCTTGGGTGTCTTCGAAATCTTGGTTGTCAGAACGCCAGCTGACAAGTCATATTTCAGTTCTGCTGCGCCACCTGAGAGCTTAGGTTGATACCCTAATGTATTATCCCTCCATCCATGCTTTCCCTTTTCGCTCTCATCGCAGCCCTAAATGGAATCAATGTTCGTCTTATTAATAACCCCAACAGCTTCTTAAGCTGCAAACGCTAGACGAACACATCGAAGCTTCAAGGTAGTATATCTAATATCTAATATGAGCAACATGATCTCATCACGGGGGCAAATATGCGCAATTCCTGTCGGCACCATCATCTGGCATCTTTGGCATTGTTCACCGCTTCCCCGTTGGCGGTCAGTCTAGCTGCTGTCAAGGTCCGACCCAACGGTAAGAGAGACAACCACCTCGCCGTTTTGTTTTTGCTCGATGTATCTTGCTATGTGCGTTGGTATGAATCCAACCATTGCTTGACGTCTACCTAAGAGCCTCCAAGCCACGACATAATAATAGCCGAACATATGGAACGAAGCCACGGCGCTGCGGCTGGACGGGCATCAACCGGTGATGTACGGCAGGAAACAATCAAACTAAGCCATTGATGCAAGGCCAGCGCAGCTGTCCAGAGAGGAGACGGGCAAAAACGGGTCCGTAAGTACCAAGGCTTAAAGTATTAAGGTAACTTACGTAGGCTACGATGGAGTCTAGGCAGATAAAATTGGTGGCTGAGAGTTGGGGGCTTGACGAGCCCAACTAGACGGTCCCGGGGTTGACTGGCCCGTTCGAATGCCTGACAATCTGGTTCGATTCAAGCCTGGGCCGAAAGGTAGAGGATACATACATACGTCTTGCCTCACTGGACCTGGACCTCGAACGTTGCACGTCAGTCAGTCCACCAGGCGTTCAGCACGGCTACATTCATGTACGCCTTGCATCGACTGGCGACCAGTTCACGAGACGGCCAACGGCTATGACATACCTACTTACCTAAGGTATCTTGGAGGTTGTATGTCTTGTTCTCCTTTCTTGTAAACTCGGGATTTGGGGTTGTTTCTATTTCGGTTTCGTCTATCCCTCTCCTTCCTATAGCCCATGAGCTGGATGCAAAAGTCACCATGTATCTACCCTAAACGCTACCAAGGCTGTAGTGCGCTTCTTGTAAATTGATTGACAAACGGGAGAAGCAAAAAGAGCAGATACATACCTAAAATATGCTCCGCTTCATTCGGGCATCAACAGTCGGTAAACGACCAATTTCTCCTCATCCACATCATCCGCACCCCACGCTTCGCATTTCCCGCCAATCTGGCCAGGCAAAAAAGCTACAATACACCTTGATGAGCTAGGTATTACCTCATTCACGAGAAAGAATTCAGGTAGTACGATATTCGTGCCGGGTACAGAAGCCGCAGTAAAATAAAATAAAAACCAGATTGCGCTAACGATGAGATGTCCGCAACACTCGCATACATATGTAATGCACTTCAAGAATGCAGTACAATACAATTGTACGATGTATCATACGCCCATGTATGTGTTTTCCCTCTATTGTTCCTTACTGCCACTCCTCCCCCCTGCTTGTCTGCCCGACTTATTAATATTTAGGTATGGTCCCTGAATTTGCGCGTGAGCAGGTAGTGCACGCGATCCATCTGGGGGCCAGCAAACCCCTCAAACATAAGAGGTGCAAAATACAAGTTCGCCCTTCAATTTCTTTTATTCTTAAGTGATGAACCGACAGGGGTTATAGTCCTATCAGAGGTAGGTAATGCAAACAAACAGCGCAGTTCTTGCGAGGTGTACATGTAAGACTTTAACAAGCATAAGCATCATGTCTGCATGTGCGAGAATGGGCCCAAACCAACTTTTCTTAGTTATTGTGATGCGTGCAGGCAAAGTAGATCATGGTTCATGGCAATTTTCTTATGCACGCCATTAAAACAGACATGGAAGGCTGAAGTTCGGTACTGCCCTACCCTGCTTGGCAGTGACGTGTGTAAGTAAAGGATAGAAGAAAGAAGAAGGGAAAAAAGCGAAAAGGGTTGAAAAAAGGAAGAAAAAGGGACATACTACCTAGGTACATACCATACAACCACCACTCCTAATATATACCAACTACTTATACCTACCTAGGTAAGGTAGCTATATCAGCTATATCTGACTATACTCTTCTCCTAAAAGAAAACGGATATCCATCCCTCTAAATAACTACCATCAAGTATGTATACCTACCCATTATGCATACTAGTCTGCTGACCGCCAATTTATCGGTCCTAGAGATTGCTATTCCCGGAGACGCGGAACCATTTAGTATGGATTAACTGATTTTTTTTTTCATTGTGCTTATGGGAAAATGAGAAAATGCAAATAGATAGTAGGTAGTTAAGAAACACACCGGGGTTTATATTTTATTACAGGCGACGTGTGATGTACCCAAGATATTATGTAGGTATGAGACGAACTGGAGCCGATTTGATATGTTCATCATCAAAGCGCGAAGACCGCACAGACGTTGGGGTCGGGCTCTGTCTGCAACGTGCAGGTGCGTTAAAGAGAGCCCCATTTTCCGTGTCGAAGGAACAAAGGGGTTACCCATTGTCTCTTTTCGTCTAAGGCTCCTTTTTGGAGGAGGGTTCTTTCTTTTTTTCTTTTCTTTTCTTTTCTTGCTAGGCTAGTGCCATTCAATAGTGGATACCAAGTTATATGTAAGTTTGTATCTAGTACAGCAGGTACATTGTACGTGGAGGTAGGCAGGTAGGTATCCATACTTGAAATCATTGTTCCATTGTTCCCGGCAACTTCGAATAGACATAATCACAACCTCACACATCCCACACACACGCACACGCACACGCACATATACATATACATAACCATACAACCGTACAGCCATACAACCACACATAACCATACGCAACCACACATAACCTGTAACCCATACATACCTACCCTCCTCTTCGCTTCTGTACCTACCTAGGTACCTAGGTTAACATGAACTGACAACACTACCAACGCCAACCCTACACCACCACCACCCCAGACATGCTAAATTCATCCCATACCCCATGTTCCCCGAATGGCGCAGTGAACTACAACTTGTATACTATACTGCCATACCTTGCTCTCCCGGATGGAGGAAGGAGAGAAAAAAAAAGAATTATCCCTTGTTTTTATTTCTTCCCGTCCTCCCGCCCAGCCGGTGCTAGCGTATCTCGAAAGGGCTTCATCGTCAAAAGCCCTTGCAAGCTCCAGGTAGTTCAAGGTTGTATCCGCACATGCACATCAGAAAATAGCTACATGCCAGAACTGCCCTAAGGTAACGTGGGTAGTAGTGACATAGACCGGTAGCTATGGGTATCGGTTTCAAGAATACCCACTTAACTATGCAGTTTCACTGTCAACATGGTCAACATGGTCTACATGGCCGCCACCGCCACCGATCTGTTATTCTGGAATTCGGACTCTGGGTAGCTGGGTAGTATCGTTTGCCAGGGACGGATACTTTCCGAAATCGATCTTAACCAAGCCTTGTCAAGCCTGCCCTGCCATGGATCGTCAAGGGGTCTTCTTCAGGTCCTTAAGCCTCGGGGCGGCATTGGGGCGGCAACTGGACAACCCTTGGATGGGGGTGCCTGTCGCGCCTAGGTGCTCTGGCACCGCACAGAGGCCCATAGCGTATGGTGTAAATATATCCTAGTCAACACATCGTGTTCGAGCTCAGAGCGGCAACTCCTTGAAGTTCTTCCCGACAACAACTCTTCCAGGGGGGGGGGGATTCCAACGGTCCAACCCTGGGACGTCCCGATAGCCTCTCGAACACCTCGTTCGTTTGTAGGCTTATTCGGTTCGTCCCTCAATTTGCGTCATTAATACGCCGATTCAGCACCTAACCCCTTAGCGACTAACCAAAAATACATACATGGGAAGTGGTGAATTGTTCTCTGCGAGTGTATGCATGATTTCGTGGCAAATGTCAGCCCCCCGGTCAATACCTAGCTCGCATGGCCAACAAAGTCGTTTGTTTGACTTACAATCCCAAAGTCTCTTTTTGAACGAGTAGATGAATTATCCACAGCGCCTGCGTCTCTGGGGGGCCTTTGGATTTTGACGGCGTATCACCTGAGAACTTGTCACTTGCTAGCCTGACTCCTCCCCCTCCTTCCTGAGAAAAAGCTCTTGCGGAGGCGACATCAACTATGTATTCTGTGCTGGCATAGTCGGTGAGGTGTTACCCAACTCCCACGAACTGCTGGGCTCTATTATACCTCGCACGACTTGCCTATTACCTATAAACGTAGAAACCTGGCGTCTATCGTCTCCACACTTCTCTATTTCGAACACACCATAAACCTCCAGCTCGCACCCCACACCCTGGTTATCATTTGAGCTTGGGCTACCTGCCTGACAGGCTTTGTTACCTTTACCCTGGTTAACTGTCTCCGTCACTGAGCACCATACACTTCATCAACTGCCTAGAAGCCTCCAGTCTGTAGTTGCCTATTTTTTACTGTTTATTTTCTTGTTTTTCTTTTCCCCCATATCAATTCGCACTGCATCCCCGACGTGGACCTATGATGCCCCCATCGTCACTATAACGACACTCCATAGGAGAGAAATATCATGAATGTCAAGAAAAAGTACCTCGTGCCGACGAAACCCTAGACATATACTTAGCTTGAGTGAGGTACTGTACTTACCCGCCTGGCCGCGCCTCGCTATCCAAAGCTTCCCATCTTGTCACATCTTCGTCTATTGGCTAGGAGCAGAGCCTAGGAGCCTAGAAGTATCCAATCATGTGTGACAGCTCATAAAACACCATCACCCTTTACTGATTTAGAGCTCTGGTTTTCCTGGATGTTCTCTCCCTTTTGTTTCTAAAGTGCCTAAAAACTCCTTTTACCTCGAACCTCGTGCCGTCTTCTGTCTTACACTAAGAGTTTCCGACCTCGATCCGCTTAGCCTTAAGGAGTTGGCATCGAACTATTGTAATTTTCGTTCGAGACTTAAGCACACATACAAATTTAGACGAGCTCGGAATTTCTATTATCTTGCCCTCAAACAGAGCGAACAGACGAAAAGCTTCTAGGCTACCTTTCTGGATTAATGAGCAGCACGAACTGTGTCAGGGGGAAACCGATTATCACCGCCTCTCTGACGCCCGCAAGGAACTCCCCAAGCGCCAACAAGCGCCTCCATGAAAACCAGCCTGCTCAAGGCGCTGTAAGCCCCTAACCGTCACCGTGGATATCGCCTCCCTCCTTAAAGACCCCGACTCAAATGAGTCCTCCACATCCCCCCTCAGTACCCCCGATCCGCATCAGTACCCCCTTCCACAGCCACAGCGGCCTTAACGACGGCACCCGTTTCTGGGCCACCGTTGTACGCCGCTACACGCCTAGGAGGACCAGGACCAGGACCATCCGTGGCAGCGGTAGTGCCCGAAAAACGCAGCATGCCACCAAACGCATCAGAATCGCCAGCCAAAAAACAGAGTAAATGGTCACCCGACGAAGACCGGCTGATCACTCACCTCCGGCAAAAGGGTATGAAATGGGACGACATCTCCAAGAAATTACCGGGACGAAGTGCCCTCAGCTGTCGCCTACACTACCAAAATTACCTCGAGAGACGGCCTGTCTGGGATGAGGAAAAGAAGAACAAGCTTGCGAGACTTTACGAGAGGTGAGTGGGATGTTGTAGGAAGGCCCTTGAAATCGAATCGAAGCTTGTTTAGAACAAGTGCTCCAAACGCGTAGCAGCCATTTTAAATGGATCAAGGTAGCTGACAAGGCGACAAACAGGTTGAAGCAAGATATGTGGGCTAATGTTGCGTTGGAGATGGGAATACCCTGGCGTTCGGCGGAGGCGATGCATTGGCAGCTTGGAGAACAAGACATGGCACGCCGTGCGGGAGTAACACCCTTTTCCCTCTCAGTAGCACCATCAGAGGGGCCCCATGGTGGTTCTAGGGCATCTCCACGGCATTCTCATTCCCATTCGCAATCACAAGGCAATATTTCTCGCGATATGGGATCTGGTGGAAGAGGCTACAGTCGTGGAGGGTCTACAGCACCTAGCAGACCACTCGCGTCGAGGAGAGAAAGCATACCGCATCACGTCCCCGTTTACGCCGAACACGTGCCCGAAAACTTTAGCTATCAGCACCAGACCATGCCCCTAGCTCCTATTCAACCAGAAATCCAGCCGGCACGACCTGGAATGTTGCCAGGAGTTGCGGAGCTCACAACAGGCATAAGCCCCTACAACACCATGGCATACACTCTTCCCCTTTCGAGCACTAGTCCTACCCCCAGCTCCATGGCGAGCCCTTGGAATACGCCACTGATGGGTTACCCGCACCTGGAACAAACTGGCTCGAAACGACGAAGGAGTCCAGACATGAACAACTTATCCCCCGAAATGAGGCGAAGACACCTAGACCCGCGACCTTAATACTACAACACGAACCACATAAGGTGTGAACATGACATCTAGATGAGGCTCCAAGAAGAATGACTTATAAAATTTGACTAGGCGGATCCACATATGTTCTTAACTCGCTTGGATCTCGAGCTTACCTTCTAACGGGGGTTTTCATTTTTATTTTTACTTTCCCCTCCCCTTTTTTGAGAACGAGGAAACGTGTAAGTCAGCAGACGAGCTTACGTCGTTAAAAGAAAAGGAAAAGCGTTGCATCGGGACTGGAGCGAGCATTTTTTGAAGAATTCGGCACAGGTAACGGATATCATGTATTGACGACAGACAAAGAGAAGAAAAAATCGGAAAGAAAGAAAAAAAACCGAAACAATACTGGTGGGCGGGCGGGCAGGCGGTTTGGGAAAAGAGGCGAGAGACTCGCCGGAAAGCTGGTGGGCGGGTTGAGATCAGGGGAGGGCGCAGGCAGCCGAACTGACTTCCTTCTCCCCTTTTCTTGGGTTCTTACTGGATTATCCCATTCTTGATTGTGTCGTTTCCTCTTCCTCGAAATCATTGGGGCGGCGCAAGGGACGAGCAAGAAAAAGTGCTTTTTGTCACCCACCCCCCTTTTTTTTCTTTTGTCGGGGGTTTTTCTTTTGTGTGTTTCAATCCTCTAGTACACCCTTCGCTGCTCGGTGCTGCTTCTTCTCCTTCCGTTAGAGGTACACTGCGGCCTTGATACCCGGGGCGGCGAAGGGCTGGGAACGGAAGATGCGGAAAGGCTGTGGCGCTGGGGGTGACGGCGACACAGCAGCGGGGGTCTTACGGTGCGAGGTTTATTGTACGGTATCTATTAATGGGAGCGCGTTTTTCCGCGGGGGGGGGGGTTCTATCTTGTATCGAGTTTTTTTTCCTGCTGTAGTTACGGCATTTACCTACGGGCGGGCTGGAAGGGCTAAGCAAAGCTGATCATGTCATGATAGATAAAGGGTTAGATGTTCAGGGCCTGGCTGGCTTTTGTTAATGAGTGATTTAGGACTTTTCGAATATAATGTACAGCATCGTTTTTTTGTTCACCAGAAAAGCAATTTTAGGTGCTTACTTGCAAAGCCTGGCGCGTGATTGCTATTAATATCGCATTAATATTGCTATCGAGATATTATAGATGGCGAAGCCTCCTCATTTGAATCTTCTGTGGGACTTGCTATCACCCACCAATTGTCCTTATCGTAGCCACTGCTCAGGACCGCGCCTCCGGCAGCCTGGACGTCTTCTTCCAGTTCCCCTTTTCTGTATAGGTGGTAGTACCGTTGGTACGTGGTGTCCGCGGCCTCTGTATTCTCGACCGCAGTATTATCACCGCCACTGCCACCTCCTCCTTTCTTCTCGGACTCTTCCTTCTTCGGTTTCTTGGGCTTGTTCGACGTCTTCAAGACCCACGGCACTAGCTGGTCCTGGTCCGCGGTCCCCTCGTCCCACCCGCGACGGCTGCTCCCCTGCTCGAGGGCCCAGACGTATACCAGGATCTTGCCGGAGCGCGGCGCGACGCAGTCGAGGAGGGCGCGCACGGCGTCGACGCGCCGCTCCCGCGTCGACAGGTGGTGGACGACGGCGATGCAGACGGCGAAGTCGACGCGCCTCCCCGCGCCGCCGAAGGGGAGCGTCAAGCCGTCGGCGACGCCTAACACGTCAGCGCCGGCACTCCCACCGGGCGCTGCGACCTTGAGGCCGCGCGCGAGCCGGACCAGGTTGGCGCTGCGGTCCGAGCCGAGGATGACGACGTCCCGGTTGGCGTCGAGGTACTTGCCGTTGCCGCAGCCGACGTCGAGGCCGACGGACCCCGGGACCAGCGAAGCCAGGAACAAGGCAACGAAGGGCCAGGGCTTGTACCGCGTGGCGGAGAAGTGCGACGCGATGGACTCGTACACGCTGTGCACGTGGCGCTGCTCGTAGGACTCGGCGGCGGCGCTAGGGCTAGGGCTAGGGCTACGGTTGCTGCTAGCCCGAGGTGAAGAAACGTGGTCGCTTCGTTCCCCCCCTCCTCCTCCTCCTCCTTCTGCTACTGCGATGGTGGCCGCGTCATGCGAACCGCTGGAGCCCAGAGGTGGTGGGTGGCGGGCGTCATCTCCCCCTGTAAGCGTCACCGCCTCTTTGGGCACGGGAGCAGCAGCAATACTAGCAGTTTTGCTGGCGCTAGCTCGTGCGGGATCCTCGTGGTCTAGCTGCCGTTCCATCCCACTTTCTGCATGGCCCGGATCTAGGTTATGCACCTGGCCCTGCTCCTCTTCCTGGTGGTGGTGGTGCATGCTGATGCGCGGGGGGTGTGGTTGGCTGGCTGGCTGGCTGGGAATATGAATGTAAGTTGGCTGCTAGATCTAAGCAGAACAATGCAGGGTTACGTTTAGATTACGCAGCGGCTTCGCTGGCGCACACACGCACACATACGGATACGTGGATTTAGGGATGGCAGGGCCAATATACACAGAACTGACACAAGGGTGGATTCAGATATAGATGACATTTGCAGAAATTGGAGGGACCAGGGTGTTAGTGTTAGTGTTAGTTGTTAAGCTACTATTAAATGGATGTTGTCATGGTACGGGGGTACGTACGGGCAGGCCCTGCAAGTCGTTGGGATAAGGTAGGGGAGAAAGGTTCCAGTAACCCGGTAAAGCTTTTCCAGTTCGGCGGGTAAGAAGGAGTGGGGGTGGTCTGACATCGACGCTGACCCGTCGGCCAAATTATTACCTAGGTACCTTCCTAGGTACCTAGGGTACCGTGCAATGCCCAGATGTATTGTACATAAGGATGTACTGTACTTACTTGCCTTACTGCTGTGCAACTAGTAGTCGCTTATATATCTGAAGAACCTAATGCGGCTAATTGGATGATCGGTACAACATAACACATGGTACCCAAGTATGCCTAAAGAAACTAAAACTAATAGAGAGAAAAAAAGAAAAAAAGAAAAAGGACGGAGTGGGGAGAATTAGATAAGAAACTTATCTTGTAATACCTATGACTTTTGATTGAGGTACGTAAAATGGGTACTTCATAAAAATAAAAATAAAAGCCTCAAATGAATTCAGCCCACGGAGAAAGTGGGGAATGCTAGGTAGGTATTCCGTAAGGGAACAGCTCTCTTTCTTGTATGTAACATAGTACATAGCTCTCGGTGTCGACTTCCAAGGTTGTCAATGAAAGTGGGGTCCCACCCGAGGGGCCGGCTCGAACCGGTTTCGTTCCTTCGCTTGTATCTGCATGTCTTAGATCTTGCAGCTCAGCTCGTGACCCAACGTTATTTCTTTCCTTTAGTTCCCGGATCCTGGAAACATGGCGGCGGGCCGTAAAAGACAGGGTCGAGAAAAAGGAAGAAGAAAAGGAAAGAAAATAAAGAAGGAGACCATGTAGTGAAACTCTCCCCGTCATGCCTCGAAGCTGAAAACCTAACAGGTGGCAAGTTCCCGAGACATGCAGATAGGCAGGTTCGTTTTTGGCGTTTTTTTCCAACAAAACATTGTAGTTTTAAATGGTTTGTTGTGATTTGTCTCGCAAATTTTGTATTCCAGTACTACTATCAGCTCGAAGGTTATCTAATCTTCAGTCGCTGGTTCTTGTTAGGGATGAGGGGTTCGTCTTAGTTAAGTACATGCTACATCTCCAAGGATAATCTACCTAGGTACGTACCTAACCTAGGTAGTTAGTATCTTGGACGTCACATAAGAACAGCGCTATTTACGCAGTGTGACCGGTACTGATTCCGCGGTAAATGGCCTTGCAGCTGCAGAATTATCCCTTGCCTTTCTACAGTGCCGTCCAAGACATCGGGTTCACCAACAGTCGCAACTAGTATAGGGTTGCTTTGAAGTTTGAACGTATTTGCTTCAATGTTATAGTTGAATTAAAGAGGTCAGATGATTAGAGGGCATACATTTAAATTCAAGGAGACCGATCCAGATTAGAAAGCAGCGGGTGCGAATCATAGGATGTCACACATGAGCTGTTAAGGTCTTCCTAACTACTGTTTTTCATGGTCAATCCTTTTACGTGGGGTCTATAGGGCTCTAAGGAAGTTGTGATCGGCAAGGATCAGAAAATACAATAGTCACAAGTACATTACTTCAACTATCTAGAATTTAGGTACAAATTGGCGCTTTTTAATACATGTATGGATATACCCTCTCCTAGATATTAATACCAATTAAGTTTAAAAGGAACGAAGACCTGTAAAACATCGACGATTGTTGTCATAGGATCGTCATGACTGGAAATAAATCCCATAACCTGATTTACTACCATTACTGTGTGGGGATTTTAAGACTCCTTAATTTTATTAACTCTCAGTTTCCAAAGTTGAAAAAAAAGAAAGAACCGGTATAACAAACACCATAGGATATCTCAAATCCATCCCACCATCACGCCAGCACCACGATCAAGTATTAGATTTTCAGCTCTCAAGGTTTAATATCATTAGGTTATTCCCACACCCTTTCAACCAGAAAAAATCCAGACTCGTGATAATCAATGTTACGTGATCAATTGGACAAGGCCAAAATCCTCCTACCGTTTCAATTCCGCCATATTGAATTTCCTTTTATACTCCTAGCGATCAATTGGCTCTTGTTGACATGATATAGGTAATTAATACAAGTCAGCTTATTCATTTTCTCCAATCAGCTTCTTGAACTCCCTCAAGCACTCTGACCAGATAGGTTGGCCTAGTTCGCTCTGTGCGTATTGCTCTACAGTCTCGATACCCTTCAGATCATCTGTCATGTGGGCTTCGTCGGTGGTTCCGTCTAGAATCGATGTACCGCCAAGGCCAAGTACAAGGCTATACAAAGCAACTGGCTGCTCAACGCCAGAACTAGTAGCTAATCTCTGCACAGGCGAACCCCTTAACAGGCGTGGGTTGCCCGACAACGTCCAGAAAGTCTGGAACGCGATGCCCTTTTCTCGACAGTACGCTCGCAAATCCACTTCCCAACCCGTCGCCGGATAAAACCGGTTCTGTACGCAAGCCGGGGGGATGGTGATATCAGGGCTAGTACATAGATATTCGACGACCTGGAGAGGCGTGTTGGAAATTCCCAACTTCCTGATTTTGTGTGGCACGTATGTTTCAAGTGTCTTCCAGACCTTGACTGTGTCCGACAGCGTGCGGAGTGGCGAGTGCAAAACAAAGCTGTCAATATAGGGGTCCTCCGAGTCCGTGCAGCGGAAATTCTGAAGCGACGAGGCCACTGAGGAATTGACTTGCTCCTCTAGTGGCGCATTTGGATCATATGGTAGATCATCTGGATCTTGACCATCTATGGAAGTAAACTTCGTTTGGATCTGGTTATTGTTAGAAGATGCCTATGCAGCATTGCATCAGACTCGTGAAAGGGCCGTGACACACAAACAGATCACTCCTCTTTATGATGCCTGATGATATTGCTAGTCTTACAGCCTCGCCGACGAGGGGCTCTTTGTAATGACGGGGCTGGGCTGCGGTATCAATGCCTCGGAATCCGGCCTTCAAGGCCAAGAACACCAAGTTGGTCGTAGCGTCTTTCTTCCACGCAGTCCCATATAACAGCTTTGGCATTGATGCCGGTTTCGCATCCATAGCAAAAGATCTGAGGCCAAGACCCTGATGATTTGGTGTAGGGACGATTCGTCTGTGATACTTCCAACCTGTAAATGAGTTACTGCCTTTTATATTTGCCGTTTTGATTGACGATAGAGATTGCGTTGTTAAGTTGAACAGCGACCAATTGCGAGTCGTCGTGCACATGCCTCCTAGGTTAATAAGACCGGGTTATTGTCGAGCACAATCGGACCTTACTATGGCTTAACAACGGTGTTCTCTTCCTAATCTTCGACAATCCTAGTTGCGGTGATAACTAAAATGATTGCAAGAGTGAAGTTTGTTTTATAGAATCGATGATCAGGTGATAAATAACCGAATAAGTTACCTACGCTAGGTAGGCAGGGATATACGTTTATCGAATATTTGAAGGAATCGAAATTGGATACAGGTACGTCATTTAAAGATATAGATTCACTAATGAGGATTCGACGACCGGAGATAAGGGATGTGGATAGCCTAGCGCACGTCATAATCGGCCGTATAACCGGAACTCTAAACGCGGGGTCCAATGCAATTACGGCTATAGTAGTAATATAAATCGTATATAATCAATCATTAACGCTGAAGCATTGATAAAGCATTTGATAGTGGAAATATGCGGTTCGGAACGGCGGCTTTTCAGCCAATCCCTATATTCGGATAAGTGCCCACATTTGAAGATAAATATGTTCTATACTGCTAAAACTACCTGAAGCAAAGGCAATATGCGACATCAACTACCCCACCTTTGCCTTTTAAACACTACTTACTCCTCAATGTAAAAAGCCATCCATCGTATAACATCGACATCGAAGCATCCTCTTTAAACCTTCAGTCTCCTACTTTCTTATTCAAACCCTCTCAAAGGAGTTTAAGGTCTGATACTACTTTTTCTATTATCAAGTCAACCTCAACTTTCTCATAGCTTATAGCAAAACATTCGATATGGCTTCTCCCTTCACCATCAAGTGGGGCATAATGGCCACTGGTGGTATTGCTCAGAGTGAGTCATACGTTTAGCGATAATTGCTTCAAATCGTAACTAATAGTTTGTCTCGATAGCCTTCACTAAGGACCTGCTCACCAACCCCGCATGCCGTGATGTCCACGATGTTGCTCACAAGTTGGTGGCGGTCGCCTCCTCATCCTCCAAGGACAGCGCTACGTCCTTTCTCGAAAAGGTCAAGGCCCCAGCTGGCGTAAATGCATACGGCTCTTATGCCGAGTTGGTGAATGACCCGGAAGTCGAAATCGTTTATGTAGCTACCCCCCATAGTCATCATTTCCAGAACACCATGCTAGCCCTAGAAGCTGGGAAGAACGTTCTGTGTGAGAAGGCATTCACTGTCAACGCCGCCCAGGCTCGGAAGCTCGTTGAGACTGCGAAGGCCAAGAACCTCTTTCTTATGGAGGCCGTATGGACACGATACTTCCCTCTTAGCATCAAGATCCGAGAGCTGGTGCAATCTGGTCTCATCGGCCCTGTGTACCGGGTCATTGGTAGGTCTCCAGAATTCACTCACCACCTATGCCAACTAGATGTAGCCAAATTTAAGCAATTCACGCACTAACATGCTCGGTTGCAGCCGATAATTCGTTTGGTAATGATGGACCAAACGGTACCTTGACCTTCCCTGACGATCACCGGATGGTGAACCCAGATTTGGCAGGTGGTGCGTTGTTGGACTTGGGTATCTATTCCTTGACGTGGCTGTTCCAGTTCCTATACCATCTCCAACCCGAGCCGGAAAAGGAGGCGCCTAAAACTCTAGCTGCCATCAACAAGTATACCACAGGCGCTGATGAGATGACCAACATCATCCTTCAGTTCCCGAAACACAAGAGCATGGGAATTGCCATGACTGGTATGCGAATTCCTACCAACACCGACGGGCACAACAGTGGCGGACCTGCTATTAAGATACAAGGGCCTTTGGGTGAAATCCAAGTAATGGGCCCAGCCTTCTGCCCTTTGCAGTACAGAATCATCAGGGGCGACGGGGGAGGTAAGGTTGAAATTGTGAATTCCCCCATACCACAAGATCCGGAGCGCCAATGGGGCCACGGCATGTTCTGGGAGGCAGATGAATGCGCAAGGTGTCTGCGAGACGGCAAAAAAGAAAGCGCCACTCTTCCATTGTCTGAGAGTATCGTCATTATGGAGGTCATGGAGGAAGCTCTCAAGCAGGGAGACATCAAATACCCCGAGCTCATCACTACCGACGTGTACGACCCGAAGAGCCCTCTAAACACCGGGGGCAAATAATAAGTCGCCCATAAACGTGTATTGTGCTTGGGGGGAGGGATCTAACATTAATAGCAATGGCACAGTGTTGCTTACAATGCCAACAGCAGCATTCTGGCACCACCTTGGATTAAATTAGAATGGCATAGTGAAACCTAAATCATCTTTTACGCAAGACAAGCTGAATAGACATTAGGCCTGACCTCAAGAATCTTGGTCTCTATTTTCGATAGGCCGGCTCTGTTAGCACATTCTTGCCTTGAGGCTTCTTTTTATTAGTAAGTAATACCGCGGAATGTAGTAGGCAAGGCTGTTACATCTTATCACTGCTGCACCCAAAGGTACCTAGGTAGGTATAGCCATATAGTCTGCCTAAAAAATGAACCTTACCAAATTCCGTTTCCGCTTTTAGAACTGAGCTCTTAGCAAGGTAGCTTAAGCCGTACCTATTAAGCAACCATAAGCTATAGTTAAGCGCGCCTAAGTTTGATCTTATTAACCCGTTAAAAGATTAATAATCTTAAGCTTAAAAATATATAGCATATAAAGTTTTATAACGGGAGAAAAGCCCGAGTTTAGCCGTACAAAAATTAAATCTCGGCTTTACATATAACCTTTTTTTTTCACACTCGTTACACCCATACATCCCGTACACCACTCCCGTAGTTTACAAGCCGTTTGCACCCGCCGTACGAATCCCCGGGATGTCCACACCCGCTGTATGTACCGTAAGCCCCGGCTGCTCACCCCGAGCCGTCAACAACGAGACATCAACAACGGGCCGTACACCCCCTACACTCCTGTTATTACACCCGATGAACAACTGCTCCGTTATTATACCCGTCCCGTTGTCACACCTGTTACTACCTACACTCATTATAAGCTAAGAAGCCAGCGTATTATAAAACTAATTTTTGCGCTAATCCTTACTAAGGTAGCCGCATTAACATTTAATTAGTTCATTTACCTTAAATAATCCGCTTATCTTGTTTTCACGGGGAATCAAATGGCTCCGATAAGGTCTTAATATAAGGAATTTCCTTTGGATACCGGAGAAAAAAACCATGTCGACATAATAACCCTCGATAAACTCGGGCATATTCATCTTAAATCTTAACAGATCCAGGAAGTTGGGAAGATGCGTCATACCGTAGTATCTCAAAGAACGTATCTAAAAGTAGGACCGTAGTTTTCCTGGGCAGCTTCTTTTGACTCCCCACCAATTCTATTCGAGACAGGGCCGTACTTGCGGTCGAGCCTGGAGTTCTCCCACATGAGGAGTAGGCGCTGGGAGAGCGCGAGGAGGGCGGAGAAGAACATGAAGGCGGCGCAAATGCTCATTCCTTCAACAAACCTAGGGGCTTGCTTCGTGGGAAAGACATTGGTTCCTAAGAAAGGTCCACATTGACCGATTAAGTTAATGAGGACGATGGACATCCCGCGTCTAGTATCACTGCCTTGGTTATCTAGGGGGGGTTGTCAGTCACCTGATATGTGATTCCTAGTACAGAGAAACACTTACTCAGAGTTAACCCCAGGATGTTCGGGATTGTCGAGAAGACACCAGCCGAGGCCAAGAAGGTCGCAAAATAGCGAACCCCAACCGTCTCAACAGTGGCAAGGACAATGTAGCCAATACCACCCACGACCGAGGTAACAAAAATAACAAGACATCGCTGCTGAGTCTTGTCTGCAATCCAGGTTGTGATCAAGGCAAACAAGAAGGCCGCGAAGGACGGAGGGGCGGATAAGCCTTGGGCATCAATAGCAGTATAACCCATGTCCTGGAGGATGGTTGGGAGGAACACAGGTAAGCTAGAGTAGGTAACGTTGCCACAGAAGTACATCAGTCCACATAGCCATGCCTTCAAGTCGGTGAAGACAAGGAGAATATCCTTGAGCTTGATTCCCCCGATCCTCGCATTTGCGTTGGTACCGACTTGGCGCATAGCTCTGGATCTGACGATATTCTTCTCCTCCTCCGTCAGGAACCTGGCCTTCTCGGCAGAATCGGGAATGAAGAAGAAGGCGATGACGGTCATGAGCAAGGTCGGTATTCCTTCTACGAGGAAAAGCAGGCGCCAGTTAGTGAGGCGAGAGTGACCGCTGGTGATGCCGTAGGCCAGAGCACCCGCGAATGTCGAGGCTAGCGGAGCTGCGGAGGCAAATATACCACAGCGGAAGCCGACCTCGTGTCGGAGATAGAAAAACGACAATAAATATATGATGCCGGGTCTGGGTAGAGTCAATACCAAAGATAAAACAGTTGCGGATGCGGTTCATAACCTACCCATACCAGGCCTCAAAGACACCAAGCAGGAATCTCAGAGCCATCTCTCCACTCCAACTATGGACGCCGGCTTGTACAGTGGAAATTAACCCCCTTTACGTAGTTAGTCAGGTGCAATGTCGAAGAGCTCATTTTGAAAGGGCAACGACGTAGACTCCCTAACTTACCAGCAAAACACGACGATAGCGCCGACGATGTGTGGAGGGAAGATCTTCCATAGCAGCACACCGAATTCGAAAATGACGTAAGTGATGTAGAATATATTAAGCAGCCATTGATATCGGTTGCCGTCGAGCTTGAGCTCCTGAGCCATGCCCGCAATCCTAGCGTTTCCTATGTTTCCACGATCTAGGAAAGCCAGCATATCTTGGCGACACAGGGATCTTGTTAGTACGTTGCTTGGCAGGCCGGCATTTCGACCAACTAGCAAGGAATATTGAAGGGGCCATAGAGCCGCATTACTTACATAGTACGAAAAATAGAGTCATTATATTCCAGTCAAGCTTCCGGACCACACGAGCCTCCTGCTCGCGAGAGTGGCTCGCGAGGCTAGCATCTTGAGACTCGGAGCCGCCAGCTCGCGAGACAACGGTCTCGTCCGCCTCTAGAGCGGAGGTCGTCTTCTCGTTGAACATGGCCCGTTCGGTCAGATCGGATGAAGGGTGTAGGCAGGACTTGGCACAATATGCAACTCTCTGACAGTCAGTTCGTAGCACGAGCTGAAAAGGAGTAAGAAATACACGGAGACAGGAGAGGAAAAAAGGATTAAAAAAAGGTGCACGTGGGAAAAGCTCAAATGGAAGAAAGGACACCCGTACTCTTACATAGGTAGGTGTTTACGCCGACGTCGCTAGAAAAATAGTCAGACTAGACAGAATTCTTTGTGTTTATTATTAATGTTGGCAGAAATGTTGGTAATACAGGTGTATACCAACTCTCCCCAATAATATCTACCTACCTAGGTAGGTATTTATTACTTAGCCTACCTAAGGTTAGGATCTGTCGATCAGTTTTCCCGAAGTTGTATCTGTAAGAAACCGTGAATATTCGGTAGCCAATCAAGTTTAAAGTACTCCGTTTGGTAGTCTCTCTCCGATTACCTACATATTATCTCCGTGAGCTCGGCCCTCCGATCTATTAGAGAAGAGCCGCCTTTATCATCAACACCTAAGGTTACCTAGGTACTAGCTCGGGAGCGAGCAGAGTCTGAATTCTTTGTTGGTGTGTGATACAACAGAAGCCAAAAAGCAATTCTTCATCTCTTACGGATACCGACAACGCAGGCCGCCACCAGAAATAATAAATCAGATCTATGTCTCACCTTACAGCCAATCGTGAGACACACACTAGACCTAACATGCATACTCGCAGTTAGAGTCATTAGCCATAGTAAAATATTGTCCTTTTATATCTCCAGCTCACATTCACTTAAATAACCACCATCCATCCCACAATGGCGGTCGCAATATTTCTACCGTAACCGCATCCAGACAGTTATTAATACATACCTAGGTAGGTAGGTAGGTAGGTAGGCTACCCATTCCTTCCCCTTTCCCTTTCCCTTCTACCAGTTAAGTACTACCTAGTCACTAAGTAATATCCGTGCGTGTAGTTGTTTGCACCTGTGTATGTGTTAAGGGGATTATGGAAACAGAGTGAAAGACGGAGGTTTGCAGTAGCATAGTGTATTATATAGTGATCAGTATGACCCTCAAGCACTTTCAAGTGTAGAAAATGGAGGCAAGCCTCCCTTTTATAGTCCTGAGTCTCAGAAAGAACCCCCTTAGGGTTCTCCTTGCTGATATCCACTATTATCCCATGACAGTATGTAATTTCTCAAATTATGAGCAGAATATATAGAGAGAACTTGACTTGTAAATAAGCACGAATAGTAAGGCTTTTATTTGTTTGTCTGTTACACCGTATATAACAACCTATTCAAATTGTGTTACAAGGCGAAGCTTTCTCTGTCGAGATAGGATGGAAGATCGCCTAACTACCTACTTTGGCATCATGCTTGCAATTAACTGGAGATTTAACTTGCCGTTCTTCTCCCTCTTCTCGTCACAGGGTTGTCTCTCCTTGTGTTCGTGGCGTACCTAAGGTAGGCAACGGTGATGGAGATCATTTGCATTTTCAGCCAGTATTCCTACTCTCCATCAGACATCTTCCAGTTTGTGGCACCTACTCTAAGCAGTCATGCATTTTGATTACACCATGTAGGATTATTGTAAGAATCAACTGCCTGGAAAGGCTCTTCTATCCCACCTTGGGCTTCGTAGGGGGTAAACTTCTTGTTTAATATTAGTCTACCGGCAAATCCTGAAAGGTCATAGCTAGTATGATCGTTCCCAGGAACCCCCTATTGCATATAAATATTCAGAGAGTAGGACCAACCAAGAGAAAAACAAGAGCCGCTCGTTGAATCATGCCTCAACCCGCGCTTACCCCGGAGCAAGAGGCGCATCTTAACGACACCAGACAGCCCGCGCTGTGGGGCTGTCTAATTACCTTCCTTGTTATTAATAATGCGGCTATATTTGGAAGACTATGGGGGACTTGGAGATCCGGAATTAATCGTTCGCGGGTTATGGCCGAGGATATCTTGATGGTTCTGAGCGGAGTAGGCTTTTTTCTCCTTCACAAGCATCCATTCGTAGATATCAACCACGGCTAACATTGGCTATTAGATCTTTGTGAATGCTATCATAGCCAACTTGATGATAGCAACCCACTATGGACTTGGTCTTCACGTATACGCAGTCAATGCCCGTGATCCAGACTATCCGTCTAACCTATCCAAGACGTTCAGGGTATGTCAAGAAGAAATGCCGCCGTTTTTGCCTGGTTAATATAAGTTTAATTGGCTGATTATATCACTTGGGGGAAGCATGTTTGGATAACTATGGTCTTAATGTCTAGCTTCTTTATCAGCATCAAGATGACATTGCTCTTCTTCTACAGACGACTATTCCTAGTCACCAACCAGAAATTACGCATATTCTGGTGGATCAACTTCGTCTATATTGTCCTCTGGTTCTTCGGTGGTACTGCGTTCTATCTCTTTCAGTGTAATCCGCCAGAGTGGTACTTCCTCCAATATTACGACCGTTTCCCGCATGAATCGGTTCCCGGAGGTATGAAAGGTCAATGCGATGCCACCAGCGTGCTTCATGTCGCGCTACCGGTGATATTTAGTCTTATTTCGGATGTTGGCCTCCTCGTGCTGCCCATTTGGGCTATCTCTGAGTTGAGACTTGACAAGAATAAGAAACGCGGACTGATGGCCGTCTTCGGCATTGGTCTAATTGCTGCTTTGCTTGAACTAGCTCGGATTCTGGCTCTTCTCATTGATACTGATGACAAGACTGACCCAAGCTGTAAGTCATACCACGTTACCATCTTATACATATTACCCCTATATGAGATTATAGTACACACACTCACCATTGTCGATAGACGGTGTCGCAGTATTCTTAATCCTCACGGCGGCCGCAGAGACTACAGCTGTGGTTTGCGCTTGCGTGCCCGTAATCTTCCCCCAGCTAGCGAGGAAGCTCCGAGGCAAAGCTGAGAATAACAGCTACGTTTACGACAGGAACAAGGGTCAAAATTCTTCCGGGAAACAAAGCTCTCGCGGCTTCAAACGTGTCACCAGTTTGAATCACATATGGACCATGCCGACGGCTATTGGAACCTCCAATGCGGAATCTATCCACGGCGACGGTATCCCATTGAACAGCGTTGAAATTATAGGAAACTCATCGTCGAAAACCAGCGAGCCCGATGGTGCCCCAGATCATACACAATATCAGTATCGTAGCCAAGTTGGGGACAGTAATAGCCAGCCCGAGCATTCGTATCTGTCACTACATCTATACGATGCGAGTCATTCACGTCATGTAACAGGGCCAAGCTTTCCAACACCGGGTGATATTCATGTACGTACAGACGTCGAGGTACATGTAGACAATACGGAATAAGTAGAATGGGAATATAAAATTCTTACCATAAGCTGGAGCCGCCTCAGAAATTTCTCGGCTGTATACCTAGTTAGGTAGTCAATATGATTCTTGAGCCTTGGATTTTTAATTTATTTTAAGTGATCTTAATCATGACTGGCATTAGTGATTTACCTTATACGTGGTTGTAGTATTCTAGATTTAATACCGTGATATACAAAAATGTACCTAGCTCACAGTTCATATATCACGTAGCTCTCCTTAACCTGCGCTAAGTGTCTGGTACAGATGGACTAACCTGGGAACTTGTAGTAGGTATTTGCATCTATTTCCTCTTGCTATGTATTGTATGAATGGATTACATTGCATTACATTGTAATTTCCACCGATTACGGTTGAGAACCGTATTTCTAGCATATATTCTAAAAAGGCTCAAAACTTTTTTCCTCGCGGAAAGCATTATATTGGGAGCCCGGGGGGGTGATGGGCAAAAAAGTGCAGAACCTGGCCAGAGGCCACGATCCGCAGGTGATAGCGTTGCCATCACTAAACAAGACGTTGGCACACTTCAATTCCTTAATCAACGTAGTTAAGACGATGGCGTTGCCATCATTAACAAATTGTGCCCTGATCCTCCAAATACCAAAGGTACCATCCTAATCTTCACATGTAAAAGGAATCATCTGTTCAGATTCAGACCTAAGCTCTTTGACGCCTAGATCCACAGGTACATTAACCTCCTTTATCTTAGGGCTATCACTCCGAGTACTACTCGCAAAAGTGATCAAGGAACGCGACAAAGGAGGAGTTAAAGAGCGGTGCAACGACCTGCCTCGCTTTGGTGAACTGCCCTCGGAATAATCATCGTCAACATCAAGGGCATCCTCTTCTCCCCAACGGACCATCCTCCCTTGAGCAACAGAGTAATGCCACTTGGTACTATCCTCAAGGTCGTCATCTTCATCTTTAGGATCACCAGGCTTGGCCCGTTTCCTAGACGTCGAGCCTACGGACGTAGTTGTAGGGATAGAAGTTGCTGTAGCTATATCCAGCACAGTAGACGTTATAGACTTACTAGTCTTGGTATCCTTTAGAACACGAATCTTAAATCCATCTGGCTTCGGGGTATCAAAAAGACGCAGCGACATATTGTCAAATATGGTCTAGGCAAAACGAGCAAAGAGGAACTCGGGACTAACGCCGTATAGCTGGTGCAGTTGACGGTTATGGAATAACTCCACTTGCTCGTGGAGAGCCCGGGGCGCAGCATGAAGCACATAAGTTATTAAAACGTACTTGGCGCCATTTAACTTAGGGAAGATTACCACTTCCTATCGAAAACCTTATGGACGTCGGCTCGAAAAAAGATAGTATTTCCCAGGTCGTCTATCATCGGATTGCATTCGGGTGACCAGGAGTACTTATACATTTTGTTATCCACGAACCAAGAATCAACCTGCTTAGGAACGATATGTGCTTGCTCGAGGCCGCAAAATGACTGGGTCATACGGCAGCATTCGTCGCGTGCAATCGCTGCCTCACGGCCGCCCGGTGGGAGGCTTATCGACTTATAGTTAGGTACGGGAGAGATATCGAGGTTACGCCACGGGTGAGGTATGTCGCCATGCGGGAACCTCCAATGAGCAAAGTTCGGAGTGACTGGATATGACTCTATTTGATTGCAATTAATTAGTATTATACCCACACGTAAGTAAGTATTTAATTAGGTTTAATTAGTCCAGATAAAAACATTACCATCGATAATACCGGGGGCTTTATACACCTGGAAATAATAATCCTCGTTAGCCTGGCAAGGCAAGATACCATCAGCAGGTCGCGGGAAGGCTTCAGAGTCGGCAGCAGGGCTCAAGGTGAAATAAGGACGGGTCGCATCGTCTCCAATCCATGCATTCTCAACCAAGACACAGCAGGCGTAATAGGCAAGATCGTAGTCGATACCATTATCTAAAGCAAGGAACTGTAGCAACGGCAAGTACCTATGAGGATAATACGGATGTCGAATTCTAATAGTCGGCGTAGTCGTGTAAGTCGCATCAGTTGAGGGCTGGTGCGGCGTTACCACAAACGGCACCACAGGTGAGAACGGCGGCTTTAGAGCCATACTGAAAGGTCTAGGTTCTGAATGAAGTAAATCGTGTAAAGGATAAGAAGTCTACCTAGGCTAGGGACCTAGGTACCTAGGTAGGTAAGGACATACCTCGGAAACGGAATAATTACATCACCGCACCAATTAAAAAGAGGCTCGGCTCTATTTACCAACTAATTACATAAGCGCACTCTCTTATGCTGACAGTTAATACTAGCCAGTGCTAGTAAGGTTTAACTATATGTACCTACCTACCTAATGTACCTAGGTACCTATGTAGGTACCCATTCAACTCAATGTCTCATATCCAACACCTTCGTCGACATCCAAATTGTACAGAGGCTCTTCTAAAGCTTGAGACACGAGATACGGCCACGTAAGAAAGGCCTAAAAAACGTTAGCTGGAGAGCATCAGCGGAAATAAGACAAATCATTGTTCTTATTGTTCTTATTAATTTCCCATAGTAATTTCCCGAGTTTGAGGCTTTGAGCGCAATATGGCCTCCGGCCGGGATTATCAAGAGCTGCCATCATCATTATTACCTACCTAACCTAAGGTAACCAGTATGGTAGATTATCTGTCCTGTCCAAGTTACTTAACCTAGTACATGAGGTTATTTACCATCCGATTTCGACCCTTTTACTCGCTGAGGGTGCCATCACGTCCTGATGTATCAATATCCTCACATCCTCGACACACGACAATCTTACACCACATTCAAGTCGCGAGGGAAAAGGTAAAGGAAGCCTGATGAGCTTGTCTACTGGCAGTAGGATAATAAGACCTAACTAATACGGTCACTTGATCCCGCAACAGACAATCCCCTTATATTCCATCACCAAAGAAGCCCAATTCCTAATGCCATTCTGGGCCCACAGATTAGGAAGAATGCTAACGCCACCTGAGAGGTTCGAGTAGCCGCACCTCTCCGAGGTTTTCCGAAGTACTTTGGCGAAGTACTGGCGGTGATCTTCTGACACAGTCTCCGCCGCGGCCACGAACATAGGCCACGAGACGATGTGTGCCCCCTGCCCGGGTGGGTTGATTTGCTCGCAGATAGCCCTGATTTGATCGACATGATCCCCCATGCAATTTTCGGGAGTCACCGGTATATCGATCGAGTCCATTCTCGTCCTATAAATATCGCCCGCTAGACGGTAGGCTTCTTGGTATAAGGGCATGAGCTTCTGGTAATCATCGCCTTCGTAGATCGGAAACCTTTTGTCTTTCCGATAAGTTTGTATTCCCTGGACGTACTGCTTTATAATGTCGATTGGGCTGCTTGGCAACCGTTCAGGGCGCATTCGGTTAGGCCCGGAATAAGAGAAGGGGTGTATGAAGAAACCTATGCTGTTATTTGTGAGCTTGTCTGTTCCGTTGATATATTCCTGCGAATCCCTATTGGGCCAGGGGCTAACTAACGTGGAAGACTGAAAGTATAGGAACTTCTCCAACGGAGATGAGGATTCCGTGGGAGGCCCACGAGCACTGATGAACGTGTTGAGAAGTCCAATTAGATTCGAGATGTCCTCATGGCCCGTTACGATATCAGCCACGACTAGTAGAAGGAGGGTCACCCAGGCAGTCATGCTGAGATCGGGCTTCTTGGCCGAGCCTTTAGAGAGCCCGCGGATGATATCCGCCCTTATCATCTCCGCAGGGACACGAAGCCGTGGGTTCTTCTTTGAGAGATGAAATGCCGAGGCGACACAGACGGCCCTTTTGATGATGGGATTACTATGCGCCATGGGTAGTATTTCGTGTCGGTAGCCGTTTGCCTCATCGTCAAATAGTACCATAAACGGGGAAACATTTACCATAACTTCAACCATTAGTAAGTACTAGTTCATCATAGAGACGAGAAGCTGGAGCATTACAGTGCATAAAGTATACGCGGGTTCCGGGTTCCAAGTCTGATATCAGAGCCGGTACTGTGGTCGTCGAAGAGCGGAGACGGGATGAGGAGCTGCCTGCCGCCGATGATGTCCTTGACAACAACAATCCATTCGATGCTGATTCTCCTGAATACTCGATCCACTTAAGGGGTTTCCTTTGGTGTTCCAACCCGGTTTTCTCCGCTCCCGAAGATGATGCTGCCGGCAAGCTAGAGCTGGTCGTTCCTTTGGCGAACCGGTACCTTATTCCGTAACCAGGACATGTCAATTTCTTTTTAGCACATTTGTGACATGAAGTCCCGGTCTTGTCACAGACGATACGCCTCTTAACACAATTGTAGCATGCTAATTCAGAGTCTCAAGTTAGACAAACGCAGATCATCAGACGGCGGGAGACGGGGGTTATAACATCAATGCTGACCTTTTTTATTGTCATCCTGATTTTGCATTGTTGGGTATCGCCCAAATCTCGATCAAGCTACTGCGATTCAATTAAAGAGAAGATCGAATCGGTAGCTAAAGATGTCACGATTCTCGTAGGAGGTATGATAGATAGAGCTTGACCGCCCGAGACGACTCCTAAGGTTAAACTGATCTATGTAACCCGACGAACGATATAAGGACCAATACGAGGACCGTGCGTCCCGCTCTATACTATGTATAGATATTTAGTGTAGGAATATGTATGGTGGGTCATATATAGGTGTACCACTCCTTTCGAATATGTATCTTTCTACTAGGTAGCTGGTAGGTTAAATTATCTTCAGAAGTTACCAGGTCAGTTATAAAAATATCATAGATAAACCGAAAGAAACATTAATTGAAACCTACCATCAATACAATCTCCCCAGCCTGCAAACATCACGTTCCCGTGCTTCTCCTAGAGACTCGTAGGCTGGTAGGCTGGTAGGGTAATTTACCGCCATACCTTGGTCTCAGCTACACTAATCATTATAATAGCGAGTGTCAGCAGCTATTTCTTTAATCAAAGGAGTCCGAGTCCGGGACCTAGACGGGCTTGGTGACAAATCTCCAGCTCCTAAGCCAAACCGAAAAGGGGTAAAGGTGGATGTCGAAGCCCAGGTTCCCCGCCAGGACTCATCCTCATCGAAGCCAAGTCGTTCCACCGCCGCCACACCCATCGCAGAGAGCCACGTAGGATTCGCATCCGCGCTTATCCTTATCCCACGCCCTCTTCCAAGACGCAATCCCTAAGCGAAATTCCCTTCCAAGCCTTCGAGCTAGGTGACTGCCTCGACCTTCGATTGTTCATCGAAGAAAACTGCCTCGCGAAATCCTTACAGCTTGCGGCGTAGCTCGAAAACTGCGTGCCCAGGGCCGTGAGGCGCTTGACTCGGTAATCCGGCCCGCGAAGAACATGGTGTCGGGGCGCTCGACGACCCGGGCGCTGAAATGACGGTCGTGTGGGACAATGCTTGCGAGGCACGGTCTCGAGTTTTGTCGAATCATGTCCAGGACCCCAGGACCTCGTATATAGCACGTAATGGACACATTGAAGTTGGAATAAGTTAATGGAATTTTATGATTATCCTATTCAATATCTTCGTTTTGACATAGATGTAATCTCGTCTCTTATGCAGATAACAGGTCTGCCGGCCGGCTGCCCTCTTCGCAGGGAGATATCGTGAGCGGCCGTAGGTTCGATGTAGCCTTCATATGAACTCTCGTGTTTCTAAAGGCGTACATTTTCGGTTTTTGACATGTTATGCGCTCGTCGCCTTTATATAATTATCGCCCGCCAAGAACTGTTGGTATTCCAATATTGTAAACATTATGCAGGAGAGGGTATTTTTCTCACTTCCATTGCCGTTTTAGGACACTACAGGACAACGTAAAGCAACGTCGAGCGATGCTCTCCGATACTGGCCAATCATCAAAGTCCTCAACCAAATCAGTGGAACAGACACGGACATATCCCATGCCTCTCGCAGCCGCCGTGCGGCTCCCCGTCTAGATATTAGAGATTCAAGCTCCTAAACCCGAGTGGTCCGCTACGTCAGCAGTGTCACAGCACAGCATGCACGAGCATAATAGCTTACATGTAATGTTCGGTGTCGGAGTTACATTGAAATTCACGTCGATGGGTACAAGAAGCCACACACCGGGTCTTATCAATCATATATCTCCTTACGTAGCCGTACCGAAGATCGCTTTGTAAGCTTGTTCTCGGCTCCAGGTAGACGATAGCACCGATGGATAAAGAAGACACATGAAATCACCAGGGAAATATCAAAAGAGCTAAGAGCCAAGTATGGTCAAAACTTTGCATTAAGTGGTTCTATCTATCGTCAATGCCTCCTCGTCCTCTATAAAACCACTGGGCACAAGCCTGACCTTATTCTGCTACACGCAGCTACGACTCAATAATGCGGTCAGCAGAGCCGCATATCAGGCGGATCTACAACTCTTAAGCCGCCAATAATGCCCCCCCTCTCTACACACAGTTCTTTAGGGGACTAGAGTGCACTGGCTTGTAACGTACCGCACTCGAGTTCGTCGGACTCGAAAGTATCGGGCTGGAGTGTGATGCACTCAGCTGTCTTTTAACACGAGGTCGCGTCCCACGGGAGGGAATTGTACCAGAGGGTACACTCTACGTACACTCTACCTTGACCTTACTTCGCGTCGAAGTCAACTCATCCTGCTTGTATCGTATTAGTAATGAATTCATGTCCTATGCTTCAAACGTGATGTGTAAGAACTCACCTCTGCCTTCCTCTTTCCCGTCACCGGCTCAGGCGTGCCCCTAGCGTACGACGGCGTATTTCCGCCATCCCTGAATGCCTCTCTGTAACAGCTGGCATGATAAATCTTTTCGCCAACTTTCATAGTATCCGGCCACACGAATTCCTGGGCGTCGTCCAACCATCTTGTCTCGAACTTCTCTTGGCAGATGCTGCATACGCTGTTCGCCAAATTGGGATCATCGGGAACTGGTATATATTGTAGTTGCGGGGCTTTCGGTGCAGAGCCGCCCGATGCTGTGTTAGAATCCCCGGATGGGGCAACATGATCTTTGTCAATGGTTTCTCTGGTGTTGATCCAGTCCTAGTCACGTTAGTATACCTCTTCAGAGACACTGGTCCGTTGATAGAATACTCACCACATCGTCGACGAGCCAGCTTCGATGTTGGCCTCGCTTCTCAGCTTCAGCAATACGCTGATTCACTCGGAAATGCCAGTCCATGTGTACAGTCTTCTTCTTCTTACCCTCCTCGTCTTTCGGGAACCGTCGTCCACACTGGGTACATTGAGGCCCTAGTGACCCGAAGAGGAACGGTAGTAAATGAGGGCGGAATCTGCAAGTTTGTTAGTCCGGAGTAAAAAAGATAGTAACGAAAGTGGTAGACATACTGTTTGAGAGATGACGGTTTCAAGATGATATCACTCGTGAAGGCTTCGAGAGTGGGGGGGCGAGTCGGCTGATTATTCAGGGCCGCTCTCGGGATATTAACCGGAGTGGGATAGGGATTTGAGGGTGAAGAACGAGAGACCGTTGCCGAGCTATTCGCCGGCGCCGCACCCGGAAGCAAGCCAGCTTGTCTCAACATATTCATAAGCGCCATAGGGTCAGAGGACAGCGGTGGAGGCTGCGGCCGCGAGGGGACTGGCTTCTGAGGTTCGGTTCGTTGAGGAGGCGGTGTGTGAACGGCAACCGCCGCGGGAGGGGGATAAGGTGTAGACCCTTGCGGCGTGGTAGATTTTCGAGCCATGAGGGTAGCTAGAGCACCTGCACCAAACAAGGAGTCTATAGAAATCTTTGGAGCCGCTGTCGGCGGAGGAGCTACTGCTACGGTTTGCGGTACGGGTGCAGGGGTAGAAGTTTGGGGAGGGGGGGCTCTTATGGTCACGGCAAGATCAGTGATTTGATTCTTAACAAGCACTAACTGATCCTGTGGCAAGTTCTGGGTCTGAAGTAGTCTCTGCAAATCCACCAGCGCCTTCAGCCTTGTCTGTATACTAGGATCATTTGGAGCTTGTGCGATCTGGGCCTTGAAGGTCATGATCAGTCTCTGGATATCATCATATAAAGCATTTGTGCTGATCCTAGCCCGTGGTACGCCATAGCCTCCTAACTGGGGTGGTTGTTGGGCGATTGCTGCTGGCGTAGGTTGTGGTGTAGATGTCGACGGGGGTGGTTGAGCCTGAATAGTACATTAGTAACAGTACCATTGTGCATAGGATGAGGTACTTACTGTATGAGACGGATAGCTAGCTGCTGACTGGGCTTGGTTGGTGTAAGACGAGCCATTAGTACTAGGTATCAGACCCTGAGAAGAGTAGCCATTGGCTTGAGGAGGTAAATGAGCACCTGGCGGAGTAGGGGTATCACGGTAAGGCACCCCCTGATTGGCGGGTCGTCCACGGCCAAATAACTGTTGCTGACCTCGCGCGTGCTCCCGCTGCGTTTGCAGCGCTGTTGTTCTTGCCTTGATGAGGGCATTCTCAATGGGGCGTGTGACGTCCGGAGGGAATACTGGTCTCGTATCGAGCGAGCCTGGAACGGGTTCCTTCCAAGTCCTAAGCATTTCATCCATCTTGCGTCGGGTGGCCATGTCGACCGAGGCATACGCTTCCATAAAGGTCTGGTAGAGCTTCCTGCCAAAGTAAAGCGTGTACGGAGTACCTACATTCTTCACGATAGAATCGAGGAGGTACAAGGCAGGTAGCTTCTTAGGAGGGACGACCTAGAAGAATATGTTAGTATGGTAATTGTGGGTTTACAACCTCAACCAGTAACAGCGCGACAAGACAAGATAAGACAAGAAAAGTGAGAGTTAGTGCCGCATATTCCTATTATACAGCCGGCAAAGAGATTAAACCTACCCGTTTGATGTGCTCCTGGAGAGCTCCTGAAATGTCATGTGCATGTTCGGTGTTCTCCCTGGCAATCATGGTTAAGGTGTTGATTTCGTTCCGGGCGAAACCTTGGAGATCCTCAACAGCCTCTCGGAAGGCTTGAGCTACCGCCTCGGACTCAGATTCGTTGGACATGGTTGTTTAGATGCGAACACACAACGATAATTGAAGTGACCAAAGGGGAATGGGGAATAGGAACTATTGAGGAGAGCCTCACGATGTGTGGGGGAAGAAGACTTGGAAACCAGAGAAGAACAGCTTGTGCACTGGTAGGAGAACAATGACCCAACTCTGAAGTTGAAGCGTAGATGTATGTATGTATGTCACAAAGGCAGATGGCAGATGCCCCTCATACAATATTCTCACCAAGAAAAAATGGCACGAGAACTGTAAATTTAGATGACTCTTGCTTGACCCCACCAGCCTTTTTTACCCAAAGCAGCCAAATGACTGTCTGGTGGAGAGTATCGAAGAGAGATTAAGAGCGTTCAAAGCATTGTCTTCACCGGGCCCTGCTACGCCGATGGGGCCCTCAAAGGCCAGATCCGCGCGTCAACTCTTATTTCTGCCAGGCACTACTCAATGTCGTGAATCGTGAATCGTGAATAACCGAGTTTTTCTAATGCGATCGCAGTTTAGGCGGGTGGTAAGGTGGTAAGGTAGTTGAAGTCGCGTTGTCCGATGAGAGGAATCCGATTGCTGCAAACTGAAGCTGAAGATGTTGATAGTAATCAAGAATGACGAGGGCAGAAAACTGTTCGCGAAAGAGAAATGAATATCCAGCAGTCGTACTAATAAAAGAAAGATAATTACCCGAGCTTACAGAAGCAAGGCCAGTGTCCAGTGTTATGGTTAATGGAGATGGTTGTTTAAAGGATTAGAAAAGAAAGTTGTGTAAAATGTAGAATGTAGAAATCAATTATCAAATACCTACAGTAAATACCTAGGTACCAGGTAATGGGCAAAGTTACCTAGGTACCTAGTAGGAGTAATGAGGCTAAGAGGTCACGTGCATAGTCAAAGCTCTACTTTGTACTACGTAGTACACACTAGCCTTCCACAAGTAAACTTTACATTGTAATAAAGTCTTTACAAATCAAGTAGGTAGGTACTTAAATATTTAGTCACTAACTCTATTAGGCAGTTACAGCCCGAATGTAGTTTTATTATAATAATGTCAGTCACAAATCACAGGTTGCTTCCATCTTCCTCACTGCTTACATAGGTACCTAGGTACATATGTGTCTGTACCTACATTCTACCTGGGTAGGGAGACTGACTACCTTGGTACATCAAACATTGATTTCACTTAAAGAATAAGATCTAGAATAAAATCTAGAATTCATGATAAATCATATCGCTTTCTGATTATTAATACTAATGAACGCTGTAGTAAAAGCCAATGAACTGCTCTTAGACCATAAAGGGTATACCCGAAATCACAAAACCAAGAACGCCTCTTCTCAGTGAACACCGTGCCGTTATGCTAAGAGTACACAAGCCGGCCATCTTGTACTGATGGGCCTATATCCTATTCTCGCCAAAGCGGTCGAGATGGCTGGCTTCGCTGTACCGGCTGGATCTCGATCCGGCGTTGTAGGCCGGGTGCAGCGCGGTCGGCGGGCGCTTGACGCTCGGGATGATGGGGCTGCTGCGATCGTCGATCGGGAGCTCGTCGCCGGGTCCGTACTCGACGTCGTGGCTGATCGGGTGGCTGATCTTAGGCTTGCCTTTTCCGAAGACCTTGGAAAATCTGCTCATGGTCTTCTCCTTGCGGACGGAGTTGCTTCGGTAGCTGTTGTAATCCTCGACAAAGTTGACGTCTCTGGTGGTTGCGCCGTTGTTGCGGATCTCACGGGCATGGACGCCGCTTGCTCGGTTGCAAAAGAGGAGCGAGGCAATGATGTTAGTAACACCAAAAGCGATCGCGATGATGCCGGATCCCATAATGGCTTGCCAGACTTGGAATGGTACGTCCTTGTTGTTGTAAGTACTGTTGCTGAGCGCACCTAGGTGGTGGCAGCCCATGAGCATCATGGCGATGCCGAACCAGGTGAAGCCGCGGGTTTCACCAAGGACTAGCCAGTTTCGGCCGATGATTTCCTTGCCGATATCAATCGGAAGTTCCGTCCAGAACAGGAGACCGGCAACGGCGATGACGAAAGCGAGAGAAACATCGTTGAAGAACTGGAAACCGTTGGGCATCTTGGCGAAGTACATCATGATCCCCGAGACGAGAATGATGGCCAGGAGAACGGCGATGTTGCAGCAACGGATTACCTGGAGAATGATGAAGGCGGAGCCTTGGAAACCTGAACGAGTCTTTACGCCCAACATTCTGAATACCTTGGTAATATCTAATGTCGTGTCTCTAGGAGTGTAAGCGTCAGCGTTTCGAAATTCTGGCAACATAGTTGGGCTTATTAGAAAAAGGGAGACCAACTGTTGAAACTGCCAGCAGCTATCGTGAATCTGGTTTTCTTTACTTTTCTTTGATACGTGTATCTGACTAGCAGATTTTCGTGAGTCGATCGAACGAACGTGGAGGGGAGAGAGAGTGGCGTGGCCGAGAAGAGAAGGTTGAATGAAAAGGAGATATGGAAGGGAATGTAAGTCAACGATTTGTATGATGAGGATTTATAAGATCTACACAACAATGGATGGTGTTGAAGATATTGCTATTGTATGTGTCCGTCTAGGACAATAGGCCCTTGTTGCGGAAAATTGATGAACAATGAGAGAGTTAGCTGACCGGCAGCTCTAGTTCTTTTAATAGGTATGAGAAAAAAGGAAGTTTTGCTCAAAGAAGGATTGTGAGAAGAAAAGAATAATAGCCCTAATTCAGGGACAATTCGAAATTCAAGATACCTAGCAATTCATCTGGGCGCCTCCGAACGTTTCGCATTGGATAGGTGTTCTCGGCCAATGAATCAACTTAGGCGCGAATGGTCTCACGCTCGACTAAAGCCTGAGTGATCCCCCGTCAGGGACCATGGCACGACTGAAAGTCATTGGTAGACGCTTGCAGGCGAACTACATAGGTAAGTAAGAAGAGCCGATTAGGCTCGATTCTTTTGCATCTGCCAGGGGTTCATCTACAGGTGGAGAGAGATGGTAACCGATATGGAGATTATTGCTTGCATCCTTCGTGATGCATGTCGTGATGCATGTCGTGAATCCCTTGCCTTTGACCTTTCAGATATGCAACTCCCTTGGGCAGCCGGCACGAATCACGACTCTTAACGGCACACGTACTACGATACTAGGAAACCGGCAACTAGGAAGTACTAGATGGAGATGCAGGGACACATCATCTCGTCCAATGGTTTGGGGACGGTCTATCTCTCGTTGAGCGAATGCATCGCGAGAATTGGATTATGTCAAGGATTCTATTGGCTGTCAGTTAACTGATTTCGTTTCATGTCGTCTTCGCGCCTATTGGCTAAATTCCACCAAGACTCTTTTAAATGGTAACTAATTATCGAGAGAAAAAGAAACCACCTGCTTTATTCGACCATTCAAAGATAATCTAAACCTCAATCTCACTGATTATAGTATTCTTGGTCATGCTTAAGGCCATTGTCTTCTCCCCAATGTCTGGTACACGATTCAAAGCTGTAAATAACATCATGAATGCCATTTGTACAAGCATACACTTCGGCAGGTAGTCGATGACTTGTAATTGAGTTGAGAGTATATTCCACAGTTGATCAGGTACCTATCTGACAGGTCTAGTACTTACTACATAGTTGAATCAGCAAACGTGCTGAGACGTCGGCTGTTGGCATCGTGGTATTTAGAATCTAATCTGATGAGTCAGGATCCAATTCTTTTCGTTTAAAGGAGTAATAGCGGTAGGTAACTGTGAGTTGATTAAATGATACCCCATGGTGATAGTTTAGAAAATATATGATTGGCTTAGAAGTCACGAGGACCAAAATCCCACCCAACTCTTTAGCGCACGCCGGCCTGAACCTTCTTTGTCTTAGGTACCGCTTAGGTGCCTACCTAAGGTATTAGCCCTGTTCTGCAAATAGCGCGGCTCTTGACCTCAGCTTAGAACTTGGAACTTAATTAAGCCTGGAACCATCCCCTAAACTCCGACACCGTGTCTGTTTTTCTTACACTATCTTCTTACACTATCCGACTATTTATTTATTTTAAGCAACTGGCGGCTACATACATGAACCTAGCCTTATATTCCTCTCGATCTTCATCCCAAGACACACAAAGAACAACCTTGGAACTTGGGCTTCGACCCGCGTTTTATTAAGCGCTGATTCTGCTACGCATATCTCGTCTAATCTATCTTCTCTTTACCCTCACTAAAAAAAGGATGGCCCGCGGCAATCAGCGCGAGAAGGCTCGCGAGAAGAACCTCAAAACCCAAGCGAACCAGGTGAGTCTTTTTTTTTGCTAGCTTACCACGACTATCCTATCCGCCTATACCTTCGATCCCCGAACGCTCGTTAATCGGTCGACAAAACCCCCATCATCATACCACCAAGAAGGATATCATAGATGAACCTTTAAGAGGAGGAATATATATATACCTGGACCGAATCGATGCCGACCGATCCCTCCAATACTTATAAACCACGACATATTCAGGAGCGGCGGAAAACTTTAGAGTGAAATATGATTACTGATATACCCGTCGTGTAGAAACAAAAGAATGGCAAGACTGGCAACGAGATGCAGCGCGACAAAGAAGCTGTTGCTGAGATGATGCGCAAGAAGCAAGCCGCTGGTAAGAGGCATTTTATTTCCCCCTTCGCAGGCTCGCTATGCATATAGCGACCTACCCAACCAACCAACCCTGCTAGCAACCTGACACACACATCCTTTGGATATTCATTAACTTATTGATTGTGTCCTAGCCGACGCGAAAAAGCAAGAAGGCGCCGGTGGCTCGAAGTAGTCGTAGGGATATGTTGAGCGTAGTGATAGGAGAGCGAACACACGTAGTTGGGGCGGCGGGAGCTTCTTTTCACGACATCACGACGTAGGACGAATCTTCTCCAACAGGATGGGGTTCTTGGCGTGCGACGGCGTCTGGACTTTCTCAATTTCGTTCCTCGGTGAATGCAAATATCATCATTCCTTAAGAGTTTAAGCTTGCCCTATTGTGACTGCTCGTAGAAAAAGGACTACTACTACATACCGCCCATCAAATATCAAGGTATACATAATACATTTTTGTTCACAATACGAAAGAGGGGTGTCACTGTACTTCATTATGAACGGGGGGAAATGGTATTTTACTTCATTGATGACCTATTAAGTGCACCTATAATATACGATCCAGTCATATGTTTAAAAAACCTCCAATGCCAGGTAATAAAAAGAAGTCTAAGTCATTCAGCTAAATCTCCCAAAAAAATACAGAACATTTCGCATCACAGTAGCCACTGCTCATATCACTTAGACGGTCTCCATCATGCTTGCAGGTAAAGCCCCTATTCAGATGTTAGAAAAGACATTCAAAGCGTTGACTAGATCATGTACTAACCTGCGATACCACCGAAGGCACCGATGCCCTGAGCCGCCACGGCGGGGAAGCTACCAGTACTGCAGGTGACAGCGCAGACGCAAGCACCGTTCTCGATCATGCCACTACCCATGTTGTAGGCACCCGTAGCAGCGGGTTCAGCGGGTGCAGCAGCAATTGCGGAGGGGGCAGGCTCGGTGGCGTTGCCAGTGATGGCGCTGCCGACTCCTGCTCCGTTCTGCTGGATAGCCATAGCCTGGAATAAGGCCTGGGTCTTCTCAGCAGTGGGGTTGATCGAGAAGGTCATGCCCTTTCCGCAGTGGCCAGATTGACGGCAGTAGAACCCTGTTATTGATTAGTTCATGCTTTCAGTCCGATATTCGTATTTCCTTCACTTACATAGAGGTTCAGTCGTCATGACTTGCATGGCAACCTTGGGAGGCGGGCTGACGGTGTTGTTGGCGTTGGGCTGGAAGCCAGAGTCCATGCCGCCTGACATGATCTTGCAGGGCTCGGCAAAGGTGGACTGGGTAGCGGTGTGGTTGGCACTCATGAATTCGAAGATGACCATGTCACCGACATTGGCAGTTATTTGGTCGGGAGTGTAAACGAGGCCGGCGGCACCACCGACAATTACGGTGTGGGTTGCTATAGCTCCCTCAACGGCCGTCGCAGTCCCTGCGGCACTGGTTGCTTCGCCACCGGCGGTGACCGTCTCGGTTACGGTAACCTGTTCGTGCAATGTTGTCGTGGCAGCGTTGTTTCCAGGGTTAGCCCAGATCACGATGATCTGAGTTTCGCTTCCAACGGAGACGCCTTCAACTAGGTTGAGAGCCTCACTAACACCAGCAACGCTTCCGATCTGTTGCAGGTGGCTGGATCTCTTATGTTGCGGGTAGACATTGTGAACGGCTTTGGCGATAGCCAGAGGCGCAATGGCCACAGAAAGAGCTGCTGAGTACTTCATGATGCTGATTTAGTGGGTTGAAAATTAAACGCAAAATGTTCTTCTTTATGGGAGTCGTTAGAAATGGGATGCTCCTGAATGACTGTAACGGACCTGGCAATTAAAGCTTGAAAAGGGCGAGGGCCTGCTCGGAATTAAGAGAATGAACAAGACGTAAAAGCACGAAGCACACGAGTTGGATGTAAAGAGCGTATACACAGAACTAGTCGTCTGAAGAAGAGAGTGAAAAAGAAACAACCTAAATTCGGGCCCAGAAGGGGGACCTCGTTACTTAAATCAAGCATGACGATCCATTAGGTAGCCTGCCGTTTGGCCCGAGTAGAATCCTACTATGTAAGATATTACTCCTTGAACAGGAGTTACTCTCGAAACAGCACTGGTAAATCTTCCGTGCAGGGCCCAGCTGGGGTTGGCTGCCGGGGTCGAGGGTGACCGATCATGGATGGAGACGGATGGCAACCGGAACCTGGAAGCATGCCACTTAATTGATCATTACGACGGATACATCGTCCAGTATGGATTAGGGCGGATTTGATAGTCAGGTTGAGCTGGGTTGAGCGGCTCTAAGATCTTCGTGGGCTCGAGGTAGGAGGTGAATGTGACAGGAGTGTCTCGGATGGCGTTTTGACCCTTCGCTTAAGCCTGCTATATAACAGGGGTTCGTTTGCGGTCATAGCTCGAACCCTTGAGAAATCAAAGCAGAATATCAACCAATCTGAAATCAACTATTATTTGGTGTAGTTATTTGTTATGAGTGTGTAGGTATTCCTTCTGTCTGAATGCCATCGTGAAAGTGTATAACCAATTTATTATGCGTCTAATATAAAGTTTATGAAGAAAGTTAGTTTTGCTGTAACACATTGGATGGTTTTACTATGGATACCTACCTGCCTACCTGGCAGCAGCTTGGTATGGATATGGGAGACTCTAAAGCTGGGTACATACCTAGCTTAGGTACCTGTAACTTAAGTCGCTGTAAAATACAGTACGACCTATAAAATGACAACCTTGGAAAGCATGTTTATATATATTGGCAGCATTGGCAATACCTATTGGCAGCATTGGCAGTATTGCGATCTCTGCTTGGCACTTATACCAACTTTCAAGGTAAGCACTGTTTTATTAATGCCATGCCGGAGTAGGAGTCAGAATCAACGTCTTTGCCGTCCTTTAATAACTACTATGTACATAAGTAATACTTATGTAGTAGCAGGTGTTCAGTGACCAAACAAAAGAAAGAAAGAAAACATGCTTGGCGAGAAACGTGCATGTTTCCGCAATGGGAGCTATTGTTGGAGGATCCTTGCATTATTATCATCCGAACTCCTAGACGGATGAGATTTGTACCTGCTTAGGGATTAACCTTACTTAGGGATTAACCTTATCTACCTAATAACCCCTTACCCTTGAAGGCCCCGTCTCGACGTCGCGACTCCTGCTAAGACGGGATACTTTCAAGTCTGGTCTAAATCAAGCTAGACTTGCGCATATGCGCATCTTTAGTTAAAGGGGATCCCTGTTTCTTAGCCGCTTCCTCCCCCCTCAACGATGTAGTTGTTTCTTAACCGGTCTCATCTTCTAGGTAGGTAGTTCATTCTCGACTTCTACATGACATGCATGCACCATACATCGTAGTAGAACGGTATTAGAGTAGTTTCCAATAACGATTAACACCGGCGGCCTCTTAATATTACCAGCTAACTCGACTGTTGAATCGTCGAGGTTTGTAATCTTATCACGGCACTGCTTATGAATTCAAACACCAAGCTTGTATGCATCCTTAATAATATCGAGTATATGTTGAGTAATACGTAGTATATTATAAGTATGAAATATCCTTTGCAGTCAATTTACATGGTATTAAATTCGAGATCGTTATCCCTATTAGAGCCATTTCACGGTGCTCTAAATTAGACATGATGAAGACTTAATGGGATGGTAAACTTTGTTTCTTTTCCATACCGTAGGTAGGTAAGATGGGAACAAGCTTTCCACGGCCAAGTTGATAATCACGGCCCAAAACGTGGAGAATCAGTTCATGATCTTCATGAAGAACGTAGTAATAGCCTTGACTTGTTTCCTCGGCTTGCTCCTCTAGTTACCATTTCTTAATTCGCAGCATTTTACAGGACTGTACCTAACGGCTGGGAACTGACGCACATCTTGTCGCATACTAGCAGATTTTCAGCTGTGACGTTATTGTTGTCACAAGAACTTGTAACAGATGGCGTTACAGATCCTTGCTTGTCAAATCGACCCCAGAGAGAATCCCACAACTAACCTGTCCGGATAGATTCGTGACGCACGTGGGAAATCTCCAAACCTTCCTATTCAACTTCGTTCGGCTTCACTTTGTCGAGATTGCTTCCCCTGGCCTTCGTATAATCCAGTGTAGTAGCCTGCGTAATACCAGGACATCAATAGTCTCTTCAACCCCTCGTCGTGAACTGCGATATAATAATTAGCCAAATCAAATTTCTATAGTTTACCTTGATTTCACTTAAGGCTGTTTTCTGAATAGCCCCTCGATGGGGGAAGGGCTGATAAAGCTCACCTGAACCCAGCAACCCTTGAGGGCCGGGAGCTCCACCAAGCGGATGGCTATGCTGGATAGTTGACGTTCCGTCCTCTTGTCTTCCATTCTGCGTTTCGTTAGAATCTTGGGAGATCTAAGCCAAGCTTTATTGATCGCCCGGGATTCCCTCCAAGGATAGACTTTCAGTAGATTCGGGACTATGACTTACAGGAGCTTCCCCTCTCATTCCGGAATCTGTTTTGAGGGGACGAGGGCTTAACGGCCTGTGGGCTTCCTCGGTCTCGTTCTTGGCATCTAAAGATCTTGAATTGTATTCACGTCAGTATATCTAAATATATGCGTGAAGCCGTGATCAGACGGGAGAGTGATCTAATATTTGGAAAATATTCATGAAAGCTTACTCGTTGGATTTTAGAAGGTCTTCCACGTTACCTCCATTTCTGTGGATGCTGTGATATTTCTAGACATTATTCGTCAATTTTTGAAAATGGTCAACTTTGATAGAGGAATATTTGGGCGTACCTTGTATTCTTCTAAAGCATCGTTCCACGAGTCTATAAGAGCCGAATCATCCCAAATCTCGTGATGCGCTAACTCTTCCTTGGAGGGGCTCATCTCGGCGACTAAAATATTGTCGAGTTGGTATGTAACTTGAACGTTCAATTCAAGAGTACATGGAAGTGGAATTCAGCTATTATGAAGGCTAAGGGAATCAGCTTTGATGGGTAAGATACTATTATGTAGAAGACTGATTCCGTACCTACCTAAGCTAGGTAAGCAGGCAACTTTTTTATAAGTAATTATCAATGTGCCTACCTAAGTAGCTTTGCAATGCGTTGATTACCAAAGGGTGAACTCCAGTTGAATATTTAAAGCTTGATGTGTCTTTAAAAAATACATAAACCCAGTTTGGTTTATAGAACAAATATCTGATGCTCCTTGAAGTGAGAGTCTTGCCTTCTAGGATAATGTTTAAGTTACTAGCAGTAGAAGTACCTAGGTATCCTCTAATTAGGAAAACTTGATTACCTACCTAGGTAGGTAACCTTAATTTGTACCTAGGTACCTACATTTTTCTTATCGATGGAGGCTGCAAGTGGGGTTCATATTTTCACCGCCAAAATTCAAGCGGCAGAATCCAGCGCAAAATAAAACAAAAAAAAGTTTCTTAAATTTCGTTCAAGACATTCAAGCAACACATTGTGAAGTGAAAAATACCTTAACAATGGCACCAGAGCTCAGAAAAAGAAAGTCTAAAGGTAAACCCTCTTCTATCATTAATTCCATTATAAAATTGCTAACGATGATATAAGAGGCTGTCACGTCAACTGTGAAGCTTGCGTCTAAACGCAAAGCGGATGCTCCAGCTACCAAACGGAAAGGTTAGTACAAGATGTCGCATGCTCTTGGACCCCCTCAACTTATATACCAAATTTAGCGGCCGACGATGCAAGCCCAATTGCGACCAAGAAATCTAAGCCGATAAAGGACGACAGTCGCTCAAAGAAGGCTAAAGTTGATCGATCAACAGAGACGAAAACCTCTAAGAGCTCGCGATCTACAAAAGCGACCAAGAAGGATGTAGATGAAGCTTACAGCGAAGACGAGAATGTACAACTTTCGGATGACGAGAAGGACGATGCTCACGCTCTCGCAAAAATTGTTGACACCGATGAAGAGGATGCGGTAGTGGAGACCGATGCCTCATTTCAAGAAGGACAGGACGTGGGCGACATTCCGAACGAATCCAAGGAGTTGCTTAAATCTTCCAAGTCTGAGGATGGCGAGCACGGCGTCGTGTACATCGGCCGACTACCACGTAAGTTCATCAATCGGCTCTTGGAGATAAGTGCTAATTCTGGAAATCATAGATGGTTTCTACGAGCATGAGATGCGCTCGTATTTCTCCCAATTCGGCGCAATCGAGAGGTTAAGGATGTCTAGGAACAAAAAGACAGGAGCCAGTAAACACTTCGCGTTTATCGAGTTCACCTCGGCACCTGTAGCGGACGTTGTCGCAAAGACAATGGACAATTATCTGCTGTTTGGTCGAATACTGAAGGTCAAGGTCGTTCCCAAGTCACAGGTTCACGAGGACCTCTGGAAAGGTTCGAACAAGCGCTTCAAAAAGGTGCCTTGGAACAAGATGGCTGGCAATAATTTGAAGAAGCCGTTGTCAGAGTCGACGTGGACGGAGAAGATTACGAAGGAAGAGGAGAAACGCAACAAACGAGCTCAGAAACTGCTGGATGTGGGCTACGACTTTGAGGGACCTAAGATCAAATCTGTTGATGAAGTAGAAAGAGATGCTCCCCTTCTTGATGGCGTTGATGCTGCTGATGAGACTATCGAGGCGGCCCCCGAAGCTGCAGTAGTCGAGGAAGAAGCGAAGGATGATAGCAATGATGCCGAAGCTGTCAAGGAGCCTGTGATGATAAGCAAACAAGATGCTATCAAGCTTAAGAAAAAGGGGAAAAGGTCTTCAAAGGCAAAGAAGGTAGCCGCATAACGGGTTTAGGGCGTTTTTCTATACGCAGTCTACGATGGATTCATAATGGATTGTTATGAAACTTTTAAATAATTCGATAGCTACGTCAATGAATCGCGTATTACTTTGGTGGTTCTGCTTTTACATCTCCCTTTCTTCTACCTAGGTATCTATACTTTCTAATGGACATATCTGGATGTAATATCTGCACATAGCGAACCCGTTGTACCCAATGACTAAAGTCGGGCAGACAGCAGGATTATAAAAGGCAATTTTTGCTCTACTTCAACCGGACATATGAACCAGCCATTAAAGCTTCAAAGGTAAGCAAAGGCAGTTTCGATTTTAAATAGTTCCAGAGAAGGTGAATAAATATGTGTGGAAGGAGAGGAATTGTAAAGTTGAGAAAAATCAGATTTCTTTTAATGGATGGACGATTGACCAATCAGGTGATGAGCCGTAAATGTCAAGCCACATTTAATTGAAGCCACTCGCTAGGGTACATAGGATTAAGTAATAGAGCTTATACCTTTGAAGTTTAACAAGTCAAATTATTATTAAACGTGATTCATGAACATCGGAATTGTAGTATTTTATTATTAGTTATACCAGGTTAATAGATTGGTAACTTGTAAGGTTCAGAAATATCGTATTCGCTAGAAATGGCTTTATACGAAGGTCGGTAATTTGTTTCTGTCTGCAACTTGAACGTGTTAAACGTCCCATCTAGACGGTCTAGACTCTGCTGAGAGTGATGAGTTTGGACGGTTCTAAACTCTTTAGTGTACCTAGGTAGAGATTAGTTTGTATTAGGTACCTATAATCTAGGTAACTTAGACACGCAATGAATGTACCTAGGTATTTCACGATTCCTGACAAATATAACCGATAAATAATTCTTAATACCTGCCTAAATGCTTTATGTAATTAAAAGACTGAGAGTCTGTTGATCTTACCAAGGTACCTAGAGTTTCTAGGTAAGCAGAGTTCGTTTGGCAGTCGAAGTGTACAAAATATTAAAGGTTCAACAAGGAAACTCGCCCTATAGTGTGGGGTTCAGGTACAATCAGCTACGATCCCATGGATCTGATTGGATCGATACTCGAAATACCTAGGTACCTAAACCTTGTGCACCTGCGGTAGGTACCTAGACCTAGGTAAAGTAGCCTGTAATAGGTAAAGTACCTAGGCAGTACAATACAGTAGGTACAGGTACAGGTACAGGTACACAGAACCTCATTAATCCGCAACGGCTTACGTGTGGTGTGGTATTTTGTATTTTGCATTTCGCATTTCTAGAACGGCGCAACGTCTCTTAATCAACTTTTAAGACTACGTACATATGGTCCATAATAGTGACCCAGAGCACAAACCCTTACGAATGTTCTCATAATGACTCCCACCGAACCGTCTCAGCAGTTAAGTACTGGTTGGTCTCTATTAATTTCTGCTACAGTCTGACGTATTCATCGTAATAACTGACACGGCCTCGTCCAGGTGCTAAGAAGAAGAACAACAAGAAGAAAAAGAATAACGCCAAGTCCAAGCCGGTAGAGGATGGTGGCAAACCTTCCGATATAAATCTGGATGGAGGGCGTCCCGAGGATGACGGCAACGAGTCTGACGACCCAGACACGGCCATAGCAGAGGTAAGTCCAACTGATTTCGATCTGGCCACTCTCTTCCCTCCCATCCCAATATAGAGCTCACAAAGCTAGCAGGATGCGCCGAAAGAACCTGCAAATGGCCATGCCACCTCGCCAGCCACCAATGGACACTCTGCCCGAGATCCAAACACAAACGAAATAACCGAATCTACAGACACAAGCGCCAGACTGGATGCTATAACACAAGAGCGGGAGGCTTTAAGGGCAGAAGTGGAGCAATTGCGGAAGCAACTCGAACGAATACAAGAAGCACACATCCAAGAGAAGACCCAGCTCAGGTCTGAATTAGAAGAATCCGAGGCAGCGAAGGAGCAAGTCGAGGAGCAATATCAGACTCTCGTAGAGAGGGTGGAGAAGATCAAAGAAAGTGTTGGTAACAGGCTAGCAAGAGGAAAGGAGGAATTAGAAGAAGCAAACCAGCGTATCGAAGAGCTGGAAAGCCAAAATGAAGAGCTTCAAAATGGCACACAAAGTTATGAGGATGAGGTCGAGAGGCTAAAGACCGAATTACAAGATGCTACCAGGGAACTATCCAGCCTACGAAGCCGGAATAACCTCTCACAACACAACTCATTAAAGGAGAAGGAGGATATGACACGGCAGATGCAGCACCTAAGAGAGGAGGCAGAGGCAGCTAAAGATGCAATGGGTGATTGGGAGGTCCTAGCAATGGAGGAACGGTCGATCAGAGAAAGTATATCTGAAAAAGCAGCCGAGCTAGAGGAGCAACTTTCCTCTCTAAAGGAGAGTTACGAGCGAGCTGCCTCCGAAAGGGACAGCCAGTCTCAAGCTGTCGACAGTCTTCAAAGGGCGCTACAGGAGATCCAGGAGGCTCGTAAGAAGGAATTACGAGAGATGGTTGAGACATCCGAGGAACAGCTCCAGGCGCTCAAGAAACTCGTTCAAGAAGCAGATTTAAGGGCCACTAAAGCAGAGAAGGTTAAAGATTCGCTACAAAAGGAGCTAGAGCGAACCGCACCCTTCGAAAAGGAGGTGAAGGAGAAGAACCTCCTCATCGGCAAGCTGAGACATGAGGCCATCGTTCTCAACGACCACTTGACGAAAGCCCTTCGGTACCTCAAGAAGACGAAACCTGAGGACAGCATCGATAGGTTCGTTCTATCTCATCCGCTGAACCCCCAATATCATAGAGACTAACTGGCCTAGGCAAATTGTCACGAACCACTTCCTCCAATTTCTCGCCCTCGACCGTTCCGATCCCAAGAAATTCCAGATCCTCCAGATCATCGCGGGACTCCTAAATTGGACGGACGAGCAGAGGGAACAAGCCGGGCTGGCAAGGCCCGGCACCTCCACCAACAGCCTGCGCCTCCCGAGTTCTCCGTTCCACAGGACGCCTAGCACGCCGTCCCTTAGCGCGGATTTCTTCGCGGAGCCTACGCCCACATCGGCTAGTAGGGAATCTCTCGCCGACCTGTGGGCGGGCTTCCTAGAGCGGAGCGTGGAGGAGTCGCAGGCGAGCGGGTCGCGAAAGGGCAGCATGTCGAGTACGGCTGGCACGGCCGGCACGACGAGGCCTGACACGCGTGGTACTTAATCCAGGTAGCGAAGACTCTGTACATCTAATCTACCCGTGTACGTGCATCAATCATACCACATTGGTTCTGTGTTTTGAATACGACTAGCCGTGATAAAAGACGTAAGGCACATCATCATCTCACGCTGTGGCGTTTATCGGATACCGGTGGAATTCAGGGGACAGTGGGAGATACTTGGTATCAGGACGATGGACGATGGATACCTTAGATACCTTACGTACCTAGGTACCTAAGTAGGCTATTGAAGCGGTTGTGTTTGGAACATAATCGGATACCCGCTCTTCGTATCCCAGACGAGTAGGTACCTAGGTAGTATCGTTGCTGATGAGCTCATAGTGTCTACTTGAGAGATACTTGAGAGCCAGCAAGTCTGGAATTCGCTCAGCCTCAGGGTGGGTTCGAAGCACAATCTCGCTTTATACACTTGTACATTCACATACACCCAAATACCACAGGACGTAAGGCCTAAAATAAGTTTCCAATTCCGTCGTCTAGTTATCACGTCCTAATTCCTGCGTAATTATATACATACCCACCTACCTGCCCTTTCGCCAACCAGCATCATCATCATCATCATCCCACAGTAGTCTCCTGAACCACGTGCTCCATGCGAGGCAGCACGTTCAGAGCGTAGGCGTCGGCGTCGCGGGTGATATCCTGGATGTTGACGCGGTTCTGCAGGGCGTCGTTGACGCCCTCGACCACCTCGCGCTCCTCCATGACCTCGCGCATCAGCCGGCCCTCGTGTTGCCAGTAGGCCTGGGTGCGGGATCGCAGCTCCTCGTCGCGCGTCGACGTGTTCTTGACGATGCCCACGGCGTTGAGCCGGCTCTTCGTCGTCTGCAGCGCCCGCGTCACGGCCTCGACGCGCGCGGCCGGGCTCGGCGGGGCGGCAAACGCCCGGTTCGTGCTGGAGAGGTACAGCAGCGCGGCGAGCGCGCCGTCGAGGGCCGCCAGGCACAGGTACCGCAACACGCGCGCGTTCCAGAAGAACAGGTCCAGGTCGGCGAGCCGGGTCGCGCGCGAGTTCGACTGGTAGTTATACGAGGAGGCGAGGTATGCGTCGACGACGGCGCCGAGGCCGCTGGCGATGGCGGCGGTGGTGCGCCACTTGGGCCCGTGGGGGCCGGCGACTATGTCGGAGGTGGCGAGGGAGACGATGACGAGGTTGACGAGGTGCGGGACCAGAAGGGCGGGCAGGGCGTAGTAGAAGTAGGAGCGCGGCTCGTCGGAGGCGCAGAAGGGGCAGGAGGCGAGGACGTCGGGGCCGAACTGCAGGTACAGCAGGCGGGACTCGGCGCTGACGAACTTGGCGCGCAGGGCGGCGTCGGCGGCGGTGAGGGCGGCGTCGGGTCGCAGCGAGGCCAGGCGGTTGAAGAGCACGTCGGTGGGGATCTGCAGGCGCGACTGCGTGCGCGCGAAGACGTTCTCGGGCGCGAAGAAGGGGAGCGCGCGCACGAGCAGGACCAGCGCCGCGGCGGCGAGCACGGCGAGGCCGCGGAAGGCCGCCGCCGGCACGGGCTGGATGGATACCCCCGCCGCGGTCGGCGCGCTGCGGGCGGACCGGTAGTAGTTCACCGCCTTGGGCAGGAGCATGGGCCCAAAGAATATGAGGAGGGATTTTATCCTGAGGGGGAGGCGGGTGTGTTAGTTAGATTTCCATGGTCATCCCATCGAGCGAGGGGACAGGTAGCAAGTAGGTATACTCACGTTCCCCAGGGGATCGCCATTGTGTCGTTAACTTGACAGATATATGTTTAACATGCCGTCAAGTTGAGCACGTAGATATGCTGGTCGTTGTATAGGCTGTTTCGTGTTGGAATATTTCGAAGGTCGAGTTGGTCGGCTTTATGTTTTTATCTAGGAATTAGACTGTTAACTGTAGGTAATCCGTAAGTTTGTCCTATTTACCTACAGAGGTACGATCGTCATTGCTGTATGTACTTGTACATCTATACATGACGCAGTTCCAAGGTTCCGCATAAAGCATATACTGTGGCGCACTTATCAAAGGTTGAAAGGCTGGAGGGGCTTCCGGTGATTAGTGTGCTGTGGCTTCCAAGGTTCGGTATCCACTTCTAGGTACTATTTTGTTTCTTTTTAAAATTTCGGGCTGCGCTACAAAAATCACTTAATTTTCCTACCTTCAACAATGTCCTTTCGATAACCAGGACACTACGAATTAAGGGGAAATATACATGATTCCGAGTTCGAACATGTAAATGAGTGAAGCCAAACATTTGTCACATCTCAAATTTATCATTTGGGCTCGAGATATACTCGGAATTAGGACAATGGTGTCAAGTTGCAAGGGCTGGAGCGATATTAGGACACACAAGGTAAGAGGATCACAATATGATGATGGCACCTTCGAAGCTTTAACGATCTTTCTTCTCAATGGTCGTTAGAGTCAATATGCTGCCTAGAGCGACCCCAAGTACTCTGCCAAGAGTCATCTCAATCGTGTTACAGAGTTCCTAGCTTCTGCGATGAAAAACTCTGCGTCAAATTTTAGATGAGAGACATACCCTTCCTACATATGATTAGTAGGCAAACCAGTAACCCGCATGTATCGTATCCCTTATGTATTTCGTGCTGTTCGTGTAATCATGAATCCTTCTTGTTCTTCGCCTCCTGTGACTTGGGTATTGGCCCTTTCTCCATCGCTGGTTGTTTCTGAGCTATCTTAGCGCCCAGCAGTAGTCCTAGAATTGCCGTGATTGTATCGGCGAACAACAGGACTACTCCGGTGCAAGCCGTCTGCCACGATGCGATGCTGACACTACCGACGGGAGCTCTCGGGAAGGACAGAATCCATTCGACGTAGTATGGAAACCAGCCTTGCGGGAGCCAGAACATCGGCTGCTTTGCATACCAGAAGGGAAGGATGAACTTCAAGCCCGTCGTGGCCAGCCAACGTAGAATGTTGACGGTTCGGTCGAAAGTGGCCTTTGTGGCTTCGTGGGAGGATTCTTATAGTTAGTACCGGTCAGCATTCACTCCCACTTTGAATAATATTCTGGGTGTCAGAGAAGGAAGACGTACTCATTTTCTCCAGCTGTTCCAAGACCCTGTCATGCTGCCGTCGCAGCTTCGCCCACTTCGCAAACTGATCCTGGCTGCTAGTAGCATTCAGGTCGCGACGAATAGTGAGATATTCCTTCTGTAGTTTCTTCTGGCCCACGGCTTGCGTCGAGGTCTGCGTTGGAAGCGCTAGATAGAGGTTCCATAGCTACACCATGGCTCGTGGTTAGCTACTAACTGCGATGACAGACATTGCTTTTCTGCGTTCGAGAAAAGATCTCACCAGATTATTTATTGACGCGGCGCCGACAGTGTTTACGAGGTGAGCGCCGAGCTCGACAAGAAAGACTAGAAGTAGGAGTGATAACATTTTCGTCCCCGATACTGCTTCTCTTCTCTTGAGTTTTGCGAGGATACGTCACAGCGAATGAGTTTGGCCACGAGAACAACTTAGAAGCTCTAAATTCGTGGCCTCCAGCTATCCGATATGCTGCACCCTCGAACCTTGAAAAGGCTTAAGACGTATGTGTTGTCAGGCATAAGCCAAAATATGCGTTTATAAGGTATTGTTCGTTTAAGTAATACGTACTACTAGGTACCTTGTATGTAGTACAACCCCACCATTTAGTGCCCAGGTGATGGATGACCTGACAAGTTTTTGGAGGTAGGTACCTACAATTGGGTTACTATTACCTATTATTAAATCGAAGTTGCCTTCTCCTATCATCTCTTAAATTATCTATAATTTATTTGGAAAACTTTAAACCATCTCATTCTATCTGCTATCCTTCAACGTCCACCATCTTCTAGGAAAACCGGAGAATCTGTGTCTGGGTATCTACCTTACCTTACACCTAAGCATAGAAGATAGCGATCGTCTCGTTTCCTATACTATTAAAGCAATTCCATGACCGACAAGTGCAATGTCTCGCTCGCTAGACAAACATCTTCTAGCTAGCCTGAAGGACGAAGATCCAAATATAATATACAAAGACCTCTCAATAATACTTACGGATCTGCCAGACAATGAACTGTTGGAGATCGAATTCCTTGGAAAGAGTCATATCCTAGAACCAGGGGTCAACTATCTCAGAGATGGCACGGCCGTGGCAATCCCTAAGCTAAGACTGGTTCAGGCATTCTTCGTTGCCCGTCATATACTACAGAATTATCAAGAGAATAGCCCCACGGACCGCAGCGAAGTCTTAGCTGCCACAGCCGTGGTGCTCCTCATGGACCCTGAGCATCTGACGGCTGCTAATACCCGGAAACGACTGCTCATATCATCATTAGAAATAAATAAACAGTATGAGTTGACGTTAAGTCGAGAGAAGCAGTTTGTGGATAGCCTGGTCACATCGAGGCTGCATCGACATACCAAATCCCCTACTCTATGGTCACATCGTCGCTGGCTACTTCAATTATTCACAGCCCACGGCGTATCTGTAGACTTACATTACGATATCAAGAACGTGGTTACGATAGCAGGAATCCGGCATCCTCGCAACTATACGGCCTGGAACCATGCTCGGGTCTTACTAGATCGTTGTCCAGGACTCGCTGATACTATCGTTGCTGATGTTAAGGAGTTCTGCCTGAAGAATCATAACGACATCTCTGGTTGGAGTTTTCTCATCTATGTCGTAAGCAGGATCAAAGATAGTGAAAGACGCCGCGAGACCTGCTCCTCAGTTCTTGCAGAGGTCCTCGACATTAGTAATTCATTACATTGGACGAACGAATCCGTCTGGGTATTTATGCGCAGCTTAGCGGCAACAGAACTTGTCAGCGATCAACAATTTGAGTCATTTTCAACTACAAATAAGAGACTCGCGTCCATAACGCCGGAAGACAGCGATCAGTGGAGAAGTTTAGATAGCGCACGACAGTGGTGCGAAACCTACCGACTTGCAACGCCTCCGATATGACAGAGTGCGACCAGATCGGCCTAGCAGAATTGCCAACTGCGGGATAGAGCTTCGTTGTTGGCGTCCCGGCGTCGTCAGCTACTTGTGACCTCATCAGGCGATCACCGGCCTAAGAATAGACGGTCAAGAAACTGAAACATACTATCTAGATGATATATGTCATCTGGCTCCCTTTTGCCCCCTATCTGTGCCCCTCCTTCTTGTGATAGATGAAGTTGGATCACAATCCGGTTCAAGTTGAGGCTCAGCAGTTGCACATAACTACCCGGATAGCGGCTGAGAAAGACATTGTAACAAGCAACAAATCCTAGGCGGCTAAAACATGACTCGGCAGTAGACGCGCAACTGACGCTGATAGGCCCGAACCCCGTATTAAGCTAACGCAGGGGCTTCGGCTTTACCGCACAGTGAACAGGTCAAAATGTTTCTCCTATTATTATCCCACTACCTTACAATTTGGGCAATGAACCAGCCAACTTCGGAACTCTGATACACACTGGCGATCATCAAGATCCTTCTCCTGACGTTTACGGAGATCCAAAATCCCCAACCGCCATCCTATGAGCGGCCAGAGAACCAATTAAGCTCACGGAGATTTTCGAGCGGCTGGGGAGGAGGACGGAATGACGTTCAGCGGTACTGGGGATGCCAAGCTTTCCGTTCCTCAAGCTGGCTCTCACTGACTCGGGCTGCCTCGTGTTCGACCTAGACCAGTCTCATCTTGATGCCAAACATAACGGATCTAGTTCATATTTCGACTTAAGCACTGCTGACTTGCCTTATCGAAGAATTCTCGCTCTAGCTCGGCTTGAGGACCCTGGGATATCTTAACTATCTCTTGCGAATAGCAATTGTCGGCCAATGTGAGATTCGCATGCCAGGCTGGCAAGGACGTGATCCACAGATATGGTTCTTGGCTGCTCATCCATTCCCGATGAAGATTCAACTCCACCCTATCTCGGGGCCACCATTTGGTCCTTGAGTTAGGTCGCTGCAAGCAATCTAACGATCCAGAGATATTATTGTATGGGGGACTCCCCTGCGTATCTTCGAGGCTGTGGGCTCCGTTGCTTATCGACTTTTCTTTCTTCCCAGGCTGCCAGGACAAAAAAAGCTCAATAGCGCCGACTGAAGTTCCAACACCTTAGGTACCTGAATGAATGACATATTTCTAACTTTAGAGTGGCAGAGCTTAACAAGCGCAACTTACAAAGTACCTAGGTACCTATATTATCTCAAAATGCTAAGAATTCGTAAAGAATCATTTTCCGCCGCAGACAAAAGGATTCGTCACAAATAGACCAATCACCTATCTGTTAGGGTGAGGACCCAATTTCCCGAGCAGATCACTATAACGAGAGAGTACTCTACGAATACCCAGAGAATGGTGCAACATGGTTGAATTCCAAAGTCACATTTAAGTATATTAAAAGCCGTGAATCCACAAATGGCGCTATCTCTACTTACCCCTACATGGCTAGCAGGGGTCTCCCTTAGGAGCTCTTCCTTAGTGCACATACGATATATCATTTTCCCGTACATACATACACTAGCAGTGTAGACACGCAAGGCCTGCAGGATACGGAGATAGAAATGGGAGAAATAGGCTTAGAAGACTACTACGTAGAAGACGTCGGTCATCAGATGGCGGCCGAAAAGTAACGTACCTAAGCTTACATACATACATCCATCCATCCATCCCGTACTATGTGGTTTACACTACCCTCATCAGGTAAAAGCCAAGCAAAAGGAGAGCGATGATGCTCGTCCTCGGTAGCTACATACCAACATACCTACCTAGGTACACAGTACAGGGGCTGAAGGGATGATCACCTTTCCCTCTATCTCTGCCGACCTCCACCTCCACATAGTGTAGGTATTCACCACCACCACCACCACCACCAACCAACCTTTAACTTCTCCACAGCCGTCCCGATACCTTTATACATTTTTCTTATTGTTGGCCTGTATATTGTTCGTCTTTCTCCAGCGCCACATAATCCGTCGTTTTACTTTTGCCCTCTCGTCACTAATTAATAGACGGGGCGGCGGCCTAATTGGAATTTCCTGTTTATCTTGTTCCTCAACCCTGTTTCTCCCGAGCCACGCATCTTGTCTTGGAATTCAGATCTACATATCGAATACTCTTGCGAGACCCTACGTTCCTTGTATTATACCCATCGCTGACAACCTCCTATTTTTCATATTTTTCGATCTCTTATCTTGATCGATTCGTCACCTTTCCTTAACTATCCGGTCTTCTAATGACGCTCTTTAATCTTTAATATCATAATATCTGAACCAGAGAGTCTGGTACTCTTGAGCTGTGAATTCGCCAGGAGCAACCTACCTCGACGCAACCAATTGATCCTATGACTGCTTAGTTCTTCTTGCAGCAAGCTTCTTTGTTCGAACTAGCTTTCCGGTGCCAAATCCAGATGTGCGTGCGGTCTTAGTCGGCTATCATTTGACTATAAAGCAACCAACGTGGCGAGGAATTCGAGACAGCGGGTATCTTGCAACTGGGGGAGAAGGTTGTGTGGTCTTGCGTTGCGGAACTCTTCAATATGCATCGAGGCTTGATATTGCTCCAGCTCTTGCTATGGGTTTCCGGGATCCACGCTTTCTTCCGAGGCCTTCCCAGATACCAGGACTTGGCCGGGAAGGGCGGCTTAGGGAAACGACGCTGTTCAGACAACACACGAACTCTTAACACGCCGAGCCCGCAACTTGGATTTGTTACTTTCAAACTGGTACCAAAGTCGTCAAGTGTATGTTGAGCCCCTAGATTACAACCCTTGGGAGTTTACTGATGTAGTTACTTGTAGTATAAGGAGAGTTTCACGGACAAGGTCTCGAGGGCCATCCACAGCCTTGCCACAAAATATGGATCTAGAGTGCCGACCCGGTCTACTTCCCACGAAGATGCAGCTCTTCGCAGCCGAGAGAATGACTACAATATAGTCAGTGCCGCCAATCCCACAGCAAGCAATGCCGCGGGGATCGATCAAGACGGAACGGACTACTCGTACTTCGTGGAGGCCAGCTTCGGTTCCGAAGGAAAGTCATTGTACATGCTTGTCGACACCGGAGCTAGCACAACCTGGGTCATGGGCTCGGGTTGTACATCCTCCGCTTGTACTAAGCACAACACATTCGGTCCTAACGATTCCAAAACATACAATGACACTGAAGATAATTACTCTGTCGAGTATGGCTCGGGAAAAGTGAGCGGGCATGTCGTGTCGGACAGTATATCCATCGCGGGATTGAAGGTGACGATGCCTTTTGGGGTCGCCAACGTCACTTCGGACCAGTTTTCTCAGTTCCCCTTTGAAGGCATCTTGGGATTGTCCATGACACCAAACACGTGGCTTACGTACGTCAGAGATGCCAAGTTAATCGAATCTAATGTCTTCGGGATTTCATTAGCCAGGAATAGCGATGGCAAGAATGACGGCGAACTGGCGTTTGGTGGGCCGAATACGGCCAAGTTCAAGGGTGATATTTCATACACTCCCATCCAGTCCGGGAACAGTTGGGCGATTCCGATGGACGATGTGCTATATGATGACAATTCGGCGGGTGTCAAGGGCCGACTTGCTTATATCGACACTGGCACGACATTCGTTTTCGGTCCTCCTGCCGACGTTGAGGCGCTGTATAAGCTGGTACCCGGCTCCAAGAGTACAGACAATGGCCAAACATATTCTGTCCCTTGTGATAGCAATGCGTCCGTTGCATTTAGCTTTTCGGGTAAAACTTGGACGGCTTCGTCGAAGGATTTTACATCTGGGCCGAACAGTGATGGAACCTGCTTCGGCAACGTGTACGGCATGGAGTTTGTGTCTGGCGCCTGGTTACTAGGAGACATGTTCCTGAAGAATGTCTATAGTGTGTTTGATGTGGATCAGAAACGAATTGGTAAGTCCTAGCACTACTAAAAGCCCGCAGTATCTAAATGGAAGCTAATTATATATTTAGGATTCGCTGCGAAAGCAACTCCCAGCAGCAGCAGCAGCAGTAGTCCTACTGTAACAACAGTGGTGTCTCCAGACGGTTCGACGACAATTAGCACGACTATGCCGACGTCTAGCTCAAGCGATTCCGGTGTTGGGCTTGTTCCCCACGAGACGCCAACCTCGGGTAACGCGGACAGTTCGACCACGGAGACGACATCGGGCAGCACGCCCAGTACGGAGTCCTCGGGTACGAGATTGCATGGAGCCGGTGCATACGCCTCCTTAATCTCTATTCTCTCGATAATCGGCATGGTCATTTGATTTTTACAATCTTCAATTTATGCATTATATATGTATCACGGAGCTGCTTCGTCAGAGCAGATGGCACAGCCTATCGCAGTGCACACACAAAATGGGTCGCCTCTCTTTTAGATACGGAGGAATCGCTGGTTTCTTGAATACACAGCTAGGAGGAAGACGGCCTGCGTCGTCGCTATGGGAGGAGGAGGAACGCAGAGTAGCGTTAACAACGTAGACACATACACGAATGATACCCAACGGTGAAGGAACAAAAAGAGCAGCAGAAGCTTCGAGCTTCAAGCCGGCGACACAGCGCAGATACGCTGTTAGGCATTGTATATGTAGGATACCATATGTAATGATCAATGATGTATTCGATTCTAGGAGCTGCCATTCACTTCGTTTATCCTCCCCTTGCTAATATTGTTATTAGAATTGTAGTGAGTGTTATTAGCATACCTACCTACATACACTAAGGTTAGGTACATGCATAGGTAGGCATCTAGCTAAGCCCCTAATGTAATAAATAATAACCCATTAAGAACGAGATCATCTACCTATTAGAAGCTCAAAAGACAAAAAGGAGAGAACAGAGCTAGTGTAGGTAGAGAGAGTACCTCTTGGAATTGGTAGCCTATGAGGTTCATCTTAATATCGGACCGACCCCTAAGTACACCACTGTACATACCTAGTGTAGTGGAAGCTTCGGATGGAAGTGGCAGCTCTGGGTACCTAGTTCTAGGTCAGGTACCTAGGCAGGCAGGGTCCAAGGCGCAGGTAGGGTCTAGTAGCCAATTATATCACCGTGCATTAGTACGGCTCGTCACATGACGATAAGCAAGAATTGGAAATTGGTTAGGTACCTCCTAGGTAGGTGCAGTACCTATGTAGGTAGGCAATCGGTAATTCGTAAATTCGTAATCCGTATTAATCTGTAATCGTTTCTCGTGTCGCGGCTCAAAAGTTGACTTACGTACGCCAACACCAACACCAACACCAATACCAATACCAACTTATATTTGTTACCTTACCAAATCTTCCCGAATCTTACCAACAAACAAACATTGCTTGAGGACGGGTTTAAGTTGTAATCCCCCTTGTAAGGATGCCTCCGTAATAACACAATGGCCAAGGCCACGACTTATAGCTCCTCTAGCAGAGAGCAAACACGGAATACCAATCCTACCGCAGCTCATCCAAACGAAGAGCGGCATGGCTTGCTCGCAGGGAGAGGTTCTGATGAGGACGAGGACGAGGAGGACGAGGAGGACGAAGATGAGGATGGCATTATAGTACACCACGGAAATACCGACAACGACGACCATGATCCTCATGATTCTACTCACACACCGAGAACCCCTAGAACGCCCAACCGAGTGCGTTTCGACCTTCGCCCTACCAACATTCCACCACCTGCGAATGGCCAACGTTTTTCATCCGACCCTCCTGACTACTTCGACGTAGCCGAACCTGATAGTCCTAGCCGCGAGAACTCAACCTCACGTCACCCTTTGTTGACCGACATTGAAGCGCCTTCCGTGACTCTAGCCAACAGCTTCGATGATGGTATAGATGAATGGGCCGAGCGCGAACGTACGCGGCCCAAATCAGGCCTACGTTCGGCGTTTATGAACATGGCCAACAGCATCATTGGTGCCGGCATCATCGGACAGCCTTACGCATTCAAGGACGCCGGCCTCTTAGCAGGCATCGTACTGCTCGTCGGACTGACCATCATCGTCGACTGGACCATCCGTTTGATCGTCATCAACAGCAAGCTGAGCGGCGCAAGCAGCTTCCAGGGGACGGTCGAACACTGCTTTGGCAAGACGGGGCTGATTGCCATAAGCGTCGCGCAATGGGCCTTCGCATTCGGCGGCATGGTGGCCTTCGGAGTCATCGTAGGCGATTCGATACCACAGGTGCTGCGCACGGTGTGGCCTGGGTTGAGCGACATGCCCGTATTATGGATATTGGCGGATCGCAGGGCGGTCATCATCATTTTCACACTAGGGATAAGTTATCCTCTGTCATTATATAGAGATATTGCAAAGGTAAGTCTTCTTATAATTTCGCAACTATCTGACATATGCTAAAGGGGAAGATATAGCTCGCGAAGGCAAGCACGCTTGCTTTGATCAGCATGATCATCATCTTAATCACTGTCGTCGTTCAAAGTATCCTTACGCCGGCGGAGAATCGCGGCTCCTTCTCTATGCCGCTACTTACAATTAACGATGGGATATTTCAGGCCGTCGGCGTTATTTCTTTTGGTAAATTTACGTCACTAACATCATACATATACTAGCAATATGAATGATGAATAAGAAGAATATCAAGCTAATACAAGCCAGCATTCGTTTGTCAACATAATTCCCTCTTAATATACGGCTCCTTAAAGACGCCAACAATAGATCGGTTTGCAAAAGTGACGCACTACTCCACGGGCGTCTCGATGCTGGCATGCCTAACCATGGCCCTCGCGGGCTTTCTTACCTTCGGGGATAAGACGCTCGGAAACGTGCTTAACAACTTTCCGGCTGACAACACCATGGTCACCTTCGCACGTCTCTGCTTCGGCTTGAACATGCTTACGACGCTACCCCTGGAGGCCTTCGTATGTAGGGAGGTCATGGTCAATTATTGGTTCCCCAACGAGCCGTTTAATATGAATCTCCACCTGATCTTCAGCTCAGCTTTGGTCGTCTCGGCCATGACGCTAAGTCTGGTGACGTGTGATCTGGGGGTCATCTTCGAACTCGTGGGGGCAACGAGCGCCTGCGCGCTGGCTTACATCCTGCCGCCGCTGTGCTATATCAAGCTGAGCTCGAGATCGTGGAGGACGTATGTCGCTATGGGCGTTGTGGCGTTTGGATGTGCCGTCATGATTATCAGCATGCTCCAAGCTATTGGCAAGGTGATAAAAGGTTCGTCTTCAAGCCGACGTAGCTACCCGTATCCCGTATCCCGTATTCCGCATCCCTCCGTGCTGTGGATTGCTAACTTATATCTATTTTGCAGGCGGGGGCGAGCCATCCCAGTGCGTTTAGAGGTAAAACAAAACAAAAAAAGGACTCATAGACCTGCCGTATGGATATTTGTATATTAACCGCTTCATGTAATACGATGCTCTCGGAAATTCAAGAGGCAAACTGCATGCTGCAGAGGCTGTCCAACATGCCCATATGGAAATGACGGTATTATGAACGTTGAATCGTCGGGGAACGCCACCGGACGATGGCAGCATGGCTTTGCTGCAGGCAACGATTCCGAGATGGAAGCTCTCGCTGTGATTTGAGGATGCTCCCAGACGGTCGGGATCCGCCTGTCTGCAGCTACCCACCGTGCACTGCACGGCAGCAAGGGTGTGGGCGTCGTATCGCTTATCGCGGGATGATGTGTTTGGCTGCTCCAGCCTCCGCGGGACTTCGCAGTTGACTTTCTAGTCCACTTACAGATGGATGAGCACATGCACGATTGATTAGATAGTGAGACCGCGTCTGGATGGGCCGATGCAAAGCACCACTTTGAGATACGGTAGGATGCCACTCGCCCTTCTTTTTCTTCTTCTCTCTGCCCGGGATGTACCTAGGTAGGGGTAGGTATAGCAGCTCTCAGACAACATACACATCACATACGCGCGTGCACATATCGCATAGCGACTAGGACGCCACACTCGAGACCACACGCCAACAACAGACATCATCGTCGTCACCTCCGCTTCTACCTCCAAATATGTTTGGAATCCTATTAGTTAGAAGTCCTAGGCTTGACCGCAGGCCTACTTACATGCTGCATACATGCTACCTCCCTTCCTCCCTACTTGCCTAGCTACTTACCTACCTACATATATATACATGCATACTCCACGGTCCATCGTCGTGGCACGTCAACCCTAACACGATATGTCCGTAGGAGACCGAGAGCGAATCCGTTACCACAAGGCAGATCGATCTACTCTCTCCATCTCTCTTTCGCCCTCTCGCTCTTTGACGCGCTACCCCAACTTCAGTAATCCGTGAACCCGTTGGAGAAGCAGATGACCTATCGATGCCGTTCCCCATTAGGCAGGCTCCCACGCCCGAGCGGGACTTATGACTTGGCTAGCGACGGTCTCCAGACAGGCTTGGTGTATGATGTGTGTGCGAGTGTGTGCGCGTATGTATCTATGTACCTATCTATCTATGTGAGCGTACCGGGTGTATGTACGTGATGCTGTACGCATTTACCTAGCGTAGGGCGTAGGATGGGTGGGTGATGCGAAGCTCGGTGGATAGACTATAGGCTAGGTAGGCAGACGATAACAGGTACGAAGGCATGGAGGCATGGGGGACGTACGTAGCTAGGCAGGTAAGGGGGGACGTTCTAAAGGGGGGGTGCGAGGCAGGAGAGGAAGAGACGGGATGGTACAGAAAATAGAAACCGAGAGCTCACTAATAAACAAGAAATCGGGTTACGATGATCGAGAACAAAAGTGTCATACATACATATACCTAACTTACATACCATCTAGGAGCTATTCAAGCTTGTTTTCTTATTGGCTTTTTCTCCGATTGCACCGAACCCCGCTTGCCACCCTTTTTTTCTATTTTATTCTATTTTATTTATCTATAAAAGAAAACGTCGAACGACGTAGACCCTTACGAGAGAAGGCCCCCCGCCCAGCCAGCCAAAGCAGAAGGTTCTTAAATACCTGCCTATTCCCACATCCCATCCATCATCATCGTTATTACTGTTATCACCATACCACACAAACCTCGATCTATACACAACATCTCTCTCTCCCACCTTGTCTGTTTGTCGTCTATCTTGCCCTACGCAGCACCACCACCCATCGATCAACTTTTCGATCTCTCTCCCATCTGTAAGTTCTCCTTCTTTACTCTCTCCTACTCTCTCCTTTCGTGTTATGTGACAACTCCTCTGCGAGGTTGAAGGTGGAACCGACCTCACCTCGCCTCGCCTTACCTCCGAACCCAAAGCCAAAGCCAACGTCGACCCCAACTCTGTGGAACTCCTATCTATCTATCTGCCTTACATATACCTGGCCGCCCATACGCCCATCAGCAGCTATCAGATAGCAATCTACACATTCTCGCCCGGGAAGAGGGGGAAGAGGGGAAAGAGGGGCAGGGCAGGGCAGGGCAGCCTAACCTGGTTCTGCCTATTCGACCTAGTGCTTAGTTTCCACATAGCAAGAGACCCTCAGCTGACTCGAAACCGGCGCGTAGGAACGAATAACACGCCCGGGATAACCAATCCTATCCTCACCTCACACACACACACACCCTCCCCAAAATAATACAAGATGCATAACTCGACTTGCCCCAAGTGCGGTACCAACTTCGACGGCGACACGAAGAAGTGCAACTCCTGCGGTGCTGTAAGTTTCGAATGCCTTTCTGCTCGCTCTTGACGTCGTTTATATGTCTGTATATATATAACCTAGTCGTCGCCTCATGTATATTGGATACTATATTTTATATATATATATATATATATATATTCACTGTCCTTCATTTCCCCTATCCTTCCCTCCCCTCCCCTTCTCCCCTACCTCCATTCTCCATTCCACAACTCCTCATCACCGAGCTCAAGCTAACCCACCCACCCCCAGACCTGCCCCGTCTAACCGCAAAGCCGCCATGGACACGCGACAGTGAACGGGAGCCGGAGAGGGGGGGGGGCGCGGGAGTTAATACGGCGTTGCATTTACCGCATTTCATCCAAACCAACCAACCAACGCAATCCAACACAATACAACCAACCCTACTAGACCATTCGTTTTTCTTGTTCTTGCGCAACACCCGGGGAAAGGGCCAGGTCCGGTCCGGCTCGGCAAGGTATATCTACCTATCCATTCATCCGCGCGGCTCGGGGGCAGGGACAAAGGGTACAATGGACCCGGGCCCGGGAGCGGACTCGACGGGATCTTAATTAATCAATCGAGGAGTGCGTTTGGCGTTGATCTATGTATGGGGCTCTGGACTCGACGGGACGGGACAGGACAGGAGGAGGAGGAGCGAGTTGAACGAAAGAGACGCACACAACGGCGAATTGAAATTGCCTCGGCCTCTACGGCACCAGCTAGCTAGCTACCATAGTAGTTAAAGCACCCCTTTTTCTTCTTGATCTTCGACCGCTGGTCCTGAACTTCCACTTCCACTTCCACTTTCCAGTCCTTTGCATTCGGAACAGACGCGTGAAACCAACCGTATGAAGCCCAAGTCCACCGCGTAGTCTAATCTAGCCCGGCTTCCCTACGAAATATCAGTATTTTTTCTACTAGCTGGTCGGTGGACGATGCCGTAGATAAATCGTATTACTAGAAGTAAGCAAATCTGGTACACGGGAAATCCAACATCTTACATCTACCTGCCTCGACGAGTCTTGCTAGCTAAGTACCTAGGTACGCCAATGAACAACGGCAGCCGGATGTAGCCGTGTACATTCTAGGGGTAGACTCACCACCTGGCAACTCATTGTGTATGATAGCTCCATCCTACCACCTATGAAGAACCTAGCATCGTATAATCCCGGACTATCTCACATGACCTTCTCCAGCGGCTACACCCAACATCAGACAACAGAGCTTTGTTAATGAGTCACCTTGACGAAGCTACCCTGGGGCTACTACGGCTTCGTAACGAACAAGATATCTGGTATGGCAGACCTAAAGCTTCTCATGGAATTCATCACCTACGACGCACGATACAAAGCTCATAAAACGTAAAACCAGGCAGGACATGATTAGTAAGGAGTATGATTGGGAAAAAAGACAGGTAGAAAGAGTAGCCCCTGCGCAACAAATGTCCATCTCCCTGGTTGGCCTGACGCGGGAATTATCAAGAGCAGTAAAAAGGAGAAGATTTATGATATAGCCGTATTCTCTGGGGTTGTCTCGCCAATCTTGACACACATACCACACACTCCACCCATCTCTCTAACGGCAGCACGTTTGCCTAACCCCCACTCTCCTCAAATACATGGGAATTCAAGTACCATGATACCCGCTACCCCATCACCAATTTACTCCCATTGCAGTTTGGGAGACACATGAAAGCTGTCCTGAGTTGCACGCCGGCCGAAGTAGCAGTACGAGCAGACGAATCAAACTCCAGCCGAGACTATGACGCAGAGGCGGTCCAACCCTTCCAGTCCGTCCAAAACCCTTTGTCATCTGTCTATCTCGTCCGTGATATGAACCTAGAAGGACGACGACGGATTACGACGGTATGCCGAAGGTATCATAAGGGCCTTGGTGTGTATTTAAAGAACTAGGCACTTGGAGTGCTTCTTCTGGCCTTTGCGGGACAGCAGAGCTGCGCGGGTGGCGTGCTCGAAAACCTCTCGGACACCTTCATTCGTCTTGGCCGAGCACTCCAGATACTTGTAAGCACCGATCTTCTTACGAATGTCCTCACCCTATAGGAGGGGCATTAGCGATTGTACATAGAATAACAAGTGACGAGGCTGAAGCTTGAGAGGATGTTACATATCGAAACGTAACGTAAGCACAGACGAGGCTGAGATGAGAACTTACTTCCTCTGGAGACACAGGCTTCTGGCTGGTCTTACGTAGCTCCTCAATCGTCTTGGAGTCGTAGCGCAGATCCTTCTTGCAGCCAACGAGGATGATAGGCAGACCTTGGCAGAAATGAAGGACCTCAGAAATCCACTATTGGTAGAGCACGCGTCAGCAAATTGCTTATCTGGGAAGCACGGGACAGGCTATATGATGAAGGGAAAATGCTGACCTTCTCCTGAACGTTGTCGAGAGAATCAGGGGAGTCGACAGCAAAGCAGATTAGGATGACGTGGGAATCGGGGTAAGACAAAGGTCGGAGACGATCGTAGTCTTCCTGGCCAGCCGTATCCCATAAGGCTAATTCGACGTGCTTGCCATCAACCTCGACATCGGCGACATAGTTCTCAAAGACAGTGGGGACGTAGACCTAGTTAAAAAGGAGAATTTGTTAGCATGATGCACAATGCACTCGTGCATGTATCTGAGGACGAGACGGATAGCGGTGATGATATCAGTAGGCGGCAAGGGTAGTAAGCTCGATGGTTGGATTGATTTTTGGTTGATGTCCCTTTGTTTCGATACGACGCGGGCGGACGGACGTTGGAGAGAAGGGAGGAAAAGACAATGGGATGACGACGAGGCAATTCATTCTCTTACCTCGGGGAAAGTGCCCTTGGAGAAGACGCTGTAGTCTGGATTAGCATTGCGGTAATAAATATGATGTTTTGGTGGTAGGCGACGTACATCAACAAACAAGTTTTACCACAGGCACCGTCACCGACGATGACCAGCTTTCGGCGGATCTCAGCCATGGTTGGGAAAGTAGATGCAAGTTGATTAGGGGTCAGAGAAAGAGAGAAAAAAGTCGAACTCTTGTCGGGGTATTCAGAGAATATGCAAGAAAAGTAAAGAGGTCAAAAGGATTTGATGAATGGATTCTCGGAAGTGGTCGTCGAGTTTCTCCTTTGGAGGTTGGATGATGGAAGAAGTTGAGAGGAGATTAGAGATGGAGAATATGAGAATATGAGAAGGAAGAAAGGTTAGGAAGGTTAGATGGTTAGAAGGTTCAAGGGTTGTTGCTCAATTGATAGCGGGTAGCACCAGCAAGGTAGGATAAGGCAGGCAGGCACTACGCTACGGCATTACAAGTACATAAACAGCCAGGTAAAAGGTAGGTAGAGGGCAGGTACCTAGACAGGCAGTAGGCATGGAGGTAAACAGGTAGACAGGTAGACAGGTATTAGCAACAACTTGGAAGCAACAGCAACACAGCACCTGAGCAAGGAGCACCAAAGCAGAAGAAGCGGCGGTGCCGGGTCACCCAAATAAGAAAATAAGGGACGCTAGGTTGTCCCCCAGGTGGCCACTGGACACTGGACACTGGCCACAGCGCACAAGACACACACACGCCAGGTACCTAGTAGGTAGTGCCAGGTAGGCCTAACGTGGGCAGGGTTTAGTGGATCTCTGCTAAGAAATTGTAAGCACTTTTTAGTGATAAAGTCCTAGCGAACCAAACAATCACCAAGGCACCTGGACAACTACCTAGGTTAGGTAGGAGGTACCTACCAGGTAGGTAACTAAGTAGACACCAGGTAGGCAAAAGTCCTCGAAAATCTACTTACACTACAAAGTACGAAGTACCTTACTTTAGTACCTACCTGCGGTCCTATGGTTTAGGTACCTACCTCTTTGGTACATACGTTGATTGTACTAGGACCCGCCTCACCTTCCTTTTTGCTGCCTTCGCACTGGTTCGGCTTTTACCTTGGGGGTACAAGTACTTACACACGAGCCTTATTAAGGTCCTTGCAACCTCGGAAATCGAGGAGGCAACCCACGAAAGAGCTTCAAAGAGCAACCTTATGTACCTATGAATTTATGCATGCATCTAACCTAGCATCCAATGTAGACTCCAGGTACCTTCGTTACGTGGGTCTGTGCGCTGCTTCTGCCTTGTTTAACCTTTTTTTTTTTTTTTTTTTTGAATATTTTGTCTACATGCACTAGGTTTGAGATAGATAGTCTATTTTCTTTCTATACCTACCTGGTAGCTGCCTGGTAAATGGATGTTCAATGTTCTCTATGCGGATTATAATCTCACTAATGCGATGTGAAGAGTGTATGATTTTATATGTATATCTTACCTACAAATGACAGCCTTATGACTAGGAAGATGATGACGGAGATTGGCCGAGGTTGGTAGAATGAGTAATTGTAGCATTTCTGACGCAGACAGGCAGATAAAGCTATATATCACACTGTGAGAATATGCTACATAGGAGTCAGTCAGCCAGCCAGTTATTCATTCACAACTCCCTTCATAATCATGCTTAATAGTATCATACTTACCTAAGTAATATAAGTAGGTATCTCATAAAACCCAAAATATCATATCACCCAAGCTTATGAGTTAGACATATGCTGACTCAGAGGAATACTGCAACTGTAATTATTGAGGACGTGAGTATCACTGCATACACAGCATTAGGTATGCAGGTATTTTACTACCAACTACGATACGGAAGTCTTTACCGGCAGATCCCCTTCCAGCGAAGAGAACCAGGCTAGGCTAGGCATGTTTGAGTCAACGTACTTCGTACCAAACCAGGAGATCTTCAAGGAGCTTGCGTCCTCTACATAGTACACTAGACTCTCACCGACTGATGCCGCAACAGCCATTCCTTGATCCGGGCTTCAGCTGAGCAATTGTGGCTCAGCAACTATCGTGTCATTCCGCGCTTCTATCACATCGCGTAATCTGCTTTTCTTTGTTTGCGACTCCTAGCCACTCCGTTGATACGAGTTGTGGGGGGTTGGCATACGCGTTGATGAGCCTCCGCGAGTTATGTTTCATACGAGCGAACCCGGTGCTAGTATTTCCCCTTTTCCTCCTTTTCTCTATTGTTCTACACGTGTATTTTATTTCTTTACTTACCTAAGTAAGTAGCTCGCCTACAAAATAGCTTATTTACCTAGCAGCCTAGGTAGGTACTTTTACGGCACAAGATTTAGTTAGTCGACGTGGCTTGGCTCGCTAGTGACGATGGACTTGATTACCTATACCTACTTAGTTTTGGTAACGTAAGTCTTGACACTGTATAAACCGAGCAACAAGCAGCTTACATAGTAGTATCAGCAATGACTTCATTGTAACGGCGCATCAAAATAAAAACCACATGTCGATGAAACACACTTAAAGTATTAGGTATGGTGTTCTAAAGATTGTGAAACTAAGGGTTGTTGGCCTGTTAAATGTGTGGTTATTAGTTTAAATCGACTATTATGTCGACCATTATCTTCATTACTTAGGTATTTTCATTACTTACCTGGGTAGGTAGGTAATAGTAAAGCTTTAGCCCCATCTTTACTTCGTACCTTGGACCGTTAAACCGGAATGCCGGCCGAAACCTTGGTGATTCGGTGAAAGCATTCATGTGATATTAGTTAGCTTATATCTATATTGCCGAACTCGACCTAAAATACCAATTGCCGGGAAGCTCAGAAAAGAAACGAGCAACATCTATTAACGTCATGACATCTTATCTAGTGTAGGTGTTAGCCCCAATGCATGTATGGAGAGTATATTAGAAAAGTGCACGACAGCGGCGTTAACTATCCATCTTCTGTAGGTAGGTATTTACCTTGGACTGATTGTGATACCCCCTATTACCTAAGCACGCAAACCTATTAAACATACATGTAACACGGGAACCCGATATGTTGGATAGATGGTTCAACAGTAAATCAAAATCCGGAGTAATAAACTCTGTAGTGTAGTACAATAACGGAATCCGGCTCGCAAGACGCCATTCGCAATAAACCATATTATCTTTAAATATTTATCAATTAAGTGAAAAAGAGACATTTAATTAAACAGGTATCTCGGATAAATAGATTCTCGACCTTGATAAGAAAGCTCAAGCTTAACTGCCTAGGTAGTTAGCCAGGTAAATGCAACTACAATGTGGCAATATAAAGCATGAAGCTTAAAGTCTACCTAGGTAGGAGGTATCAGCATCTCGGGTCTTGGCATTTGGGAATATACATTCAATACATAGGTACTTCCAGTATAGTTCATCGGAGTCTAGATTTTCCGTGTAATTTTTTTTAAATCCCCCACCCCGGTCGGTTCACCTTTCAATTGGGGCTACGGCAACTGCGATTGGATGCATAGAAATCTTTAATCCCAGCCTTAATTAAGTAAGCCCTTAGCCAATTGGCTCTTATCAAAGCTTCTCGAATAGAATATCGAAAAATCCAATACCTAGGTATCGAAAAGCCGAAAGTCGAAAATCGAAAATCGAAAATCGAAAACCTGGCTCGGGAAGAACCAGCTTCAAACCCACGCACGCGAGCGATGAGGCCGTAAGAAACCTCGCCCTCACTCTGTCCTCCCCACACTTGTCCGCGCACATCTGCCACCCCCCGCGCGCCGACCCCAAAAGAAACGAAAGGAAAAATAAAATAAAATAAAATATGCAGAAGATCCTCCGCCGCGTGGGCACCGCCGAGCGGGTAACCGCCAAGCGCATGAAGAAGATGGACCTGAAGCTGTTCAAGAGGGACAAGAAGAGGGAGTCGGAGAAACAGCTGCAGCAGCTCGGCCTCGTCCGCCTGGAGTTCGCCAAGGCCAAGAAGGCCATCAAGGACGACTGGGAGCTGGGCCCCCTCGCCCCCAAGCAGTACGTCGGCGAGGGGCCCGGTGCCGCCGGCGCCATCCACGAGGGTCGCTATGCCGCCTACGGCACGCTCACCTTGGCCATGCGCAACGCCCGGTGCGCCTGGGCCGGCGGCGCTCTTAACCTCAACCTGACCACCGGGGATAGGGTCGTGCTGCTCGACGGCCCGGATAAGGGACGAATCGGGCATATCGCGAGGATCGACCATGAGAAGGCCGAGGTCCTGATCGATGGGCTGAATAAGGTAATATACAGTCCTACGTCTTGCTCAGGTAGCTAGCAGCTAGCAGCAAGTAACAAGTAGCGAACAGAAATTGGCTGACAGGACAAACCTTCACAGAGCAACATCCGAATACCAGCCGACATGCGAACCTCGAACGACCCCCCCGTCATGAACATGGAGGTCCCCATCCCCATCTCCGGCATCCGGCTCGTCCATCCCATCAAAGACCCCGCCACCGGCGTCACGCGGGACGTCATAATCAACCAGCTGGTGCACGGCGGCTTCCTGCACGACCGCGTGTCGGGCCGGCGGCGGTGGTCGCGCATTGTGCCGGGTCTCAACGTGTCCATCCCGTGGCCGCGCAAGCCCGAGCCCGACATCAAGGACTTCCGCAGCGACACCCTGCGCATCGACGTCGAGGAGAAGACCTTCGTGCCCACGCTGCTGCGCCCGCCCATGCCCCAGTCCCTCATCGACGAGCTGCGCCACAAGTACAGCCGCTTCCGCACCCGCCACGAGCCCGAGTACATCGCCCGCCTCGAGGCCGAGGAGCAGGCCAAGAAGGACCGCCGGAAGCTCATGGACAGCATGCGCACCCCCCTGCAGGAGTACCACCGCGCCGAGCGCGCCACCAAGAAGAAGAAGGGCAAGCCTCGCCTGACCACCGAGATGCTCGAGAAGATCGGCGAGGTCATGGCCAGGAACATGGAGAGGACCCGGAACGCGCACGCCTGCCCGAACCTGCCGCTGCCGCTACCAGCAGTCCGCCGGCGGCGGCGACCAGACGGCCGTGCCACCTGCGGACGAAACACCAAACGAAGAGACGCCTCCGCCTCCGCCGCCGTCGACGTGAAAATTTAGTTATAGAAGAGAAAAAAAAAATTCATATCTAGACCTGTAACATAAATGTATATACCGCATTCAGGAGCACTGGGCAAATAACCAATTCTACATCCCTACAAGACGTACAGCTAGCTAGCTATCTCATACGTGATTCCCCAACGCTGCCTAATTTTGTCTAACCTTACCCCCTTCTCCCTACTTCCCGTAGTCCCAGCTCCTACCCTACCTACGAACCCAATAATAACAGCCTCTCCAACGCCGTCACAACAGGCGGTTCCTGCTTCCTCCACGCGGCCTCGAGGTTCTCCCGCAGAACCGCGTCCGCGCCCATAGGCCTCCACTCGCCTTCTTCTTCTCCGCCGTCCCCTGCCGCGTGCTCCTCGCCGCCATCCCGTTTCGTCTCCCCGGCGGCCGCGAAGACCTGGCTCGCGGCGGCCCTGCACGCCTCGGCGACCTCGGCGGCGAGGCCCTCGAGCGCCCTGGCGCGCTCGTGCATGCCGCGGCGTGCGAGCGCGAAGACCAGGCGCTGGGCGTCGGGCCGCGTGGCCTCGACGCGCTCCATGAGCCGCCGCGCGCTGTTGACCAGGTACTCCTCCTCGTAGACGGTGCCCTTGCGGCCGCGAGCCCGCTTCTTCTCCTCGCGCTTGCGGTTCTTGCTCGTGGCGCGGCTGACGCCCGTGCCGGCCGTGCCCACGCTGGCCCCGCCCTTGCCCGTGTACCGCGTGAACAGGCTGGCGCCGCCCGTGCTAATACGCGAGCTCGCCGCTACCGACACGTCGTCGGGTAGGTCCACGCCCGCGCCCGCACGCTCCCCCTCGTAGAAGCCGAGCGGGTCTTCGGCGGCCTTGCGGCGGAGCTCGAGGATCCGGGGCACCTGCGCGCGCAGCTGCGCCTTGCAGTCCGCGAAGAACTCCGTGCTGCTGCCCAGCGCGTCCGCGAGGCCCGGGTCGACGGCCGTGGCTAGGAGTTCTGGACGCCCGCGCTGCGCGGCGAGGCGCATGGCGTCGGCGAACAGGTAGCCCTTGCACAGGCAGGGGATGGCGCTCTCGAGAGAGTCGAGATGGTCGAGATGGATCGTTGCTGCGGACGCGTAGTCCTTGGCTTCGTATAGTGCTTCGGCGAGAGTTGTGGCGAGGTCGGTGAGTGCGTCTGGCGCCAGCGGTGGTGATTGATGTTGTGCTGTGAAGAGACATTCGCGCCAGCAGGAGGCGCCGGCAGCGCGGTAGCACCTGGTGGCTGCTGCATAATCGTGGAGGGATTCGTGGGTAAGCCCTGCTTCTCGGAACTGAGACTTGGATTCTAGGTATGTCGCGTAGAGGCCAGTAAGTGTGGTGAGATTAGGCTGATCGTAGCGGTACAGCTTCAAAGCTGCGGCGTAGAGTGCGTGCTTGACTGTATAGTCTTGAGCTTCTTTATGCACCTGAATAGATTGAAGGTGAGTTAAGGCCTTCTCGTGCCGACCGAGATGGTCATCAATGGCAAACTTCCGCCTTAATTCGGATAGTTGATGCAGGTTTTTAATGAATGGGAGATATTCTCGGGGATCTCTTTGTGACTGTTGTGCGACTAGTAGTGCCAGGTCCAAGTGGTAGAGGCCTAAAGCCTCATCGTACAAGGTGTTAACATCCGCGAGAAAGCAGATATGTTCGACAGCCTTTTCAGCAAGCTGTTCATCTTCCTGCAATAAAGTGGCAACAACTAACAGTCCATCTTCATATGCAGGTGGGACTTTACAGACATTAGCCGTGATGATATTTTGTAACGTGTCATGGTCCTTGACTTTCCGGGACTGGAGATGAGATAGCACCGCGTCACAGATAGTGTTGACTTTCGATGACTCTTGAATGCTACTAACGGTGACTCCACCAGGGGCGACTTCTGGAAACTCTTGATTCCTCACACTTTTCGTATCTCTGTACATTGTTTGTGTGACATCCTCATTCCTGTATCATATTAGTTGTGGATCCTTGTATGATATGTAATGAACCTACCGTAAGGAGGATAAGAAAAGATCTATGTATGAAACATCGCTGAGTTGGTCGAGGAAGAGGCCAACGTTAGCAAGGAATTGCTGGGGTCGATGATCATAGAGAATATTCATATCCACACGCTGAGTCCGACAGTGCGAATACGCTTTCCCGTAGTCCTTAGCATCGACCAGTTGCCTGATTCCGGCCACAACCATGGCTCGAGGATAGATTGTTTCTAGATTTCCACGAGGCATCTGAAGAATAAGGCTCATATTCGTGGGCGTTGCCGTTATGAGCCGTGCGCCTCTCTCGATATTCCGACATCTCTCGTCGTTTTCAGGGTCATCCGGAGGTATCTCTAAATCTTCATAGCGAGTCAGTTATAGAAAACCATCGACGGCACCTTTAAAACTTACTATCGACGTCGACCAAGTGGATGAACTTGACCAGATGATTGGTGGTTGTGATTATGAGATGAGCTGGTGTGACCAAGAAGGATGTACAGTTTTTAAGTAAGAGGCGAGAGTTTGCATATAAATGTCCATTCCTAGACAATCCAACTGCGATGACATTGCCAGCTAGATCGATAACTTCGCTCCATGGAAGCTGAGCTGGAAGGCGGGTTGAGTACAACTCATCCTGTTGATTGACAACGCCATGAAGCCGGCCGAGGCAGTCTTGGACAAGGACATCAGTAGAGCCTGCTTGAGTTAAACGCACAAACCCAAACATTGAACCTGCATATATGCTAGGATTGGATGAGAATTCGCCAGTCGCTCGATCAAATGGATATGATTTGATTGCCGGCCCCTTCTCGAATCCTAGGCAATGAACGACGCTGTTCTCGGTAACGGCAATCTGCAATGGCGTATAGTATTCGTCTGGACTATCCTTGGCGAAAGTCATATTGTCTACCAGAGATGGATTCACAGATCGCTGCCCTTGAACCTTCCACTCATATACATCTACACCAACCTGATGAAGAATGGCCATGAATGTATTTGCCGGGGAAAATACCACATCGATAATTGGGGATGAAGCTTGGAGTTCAAATAATGCCATCGGAGGAGGGATGTTAGCCGTTCGAAAGGGGGTGAGTTTAAGTGTCTTGCCATCGACAACGGCAACAGCTCCATAATCGTACGGCGGAGTAAGTGACCCACGAGTTATCTCGAAGATATACTCGGCGAATAACAGCTTACCTACAATAAGCTTAGCATTAAACCTACGTCTAAACAGAATCCAACTTACCTGAAACGGCCGATGCGAAGCGCAACGGCTTCTCGGGATGCCATGTAAGGCAATGTGGTCGTTTATGCGTGAGGATTTCTTGTTTCAGATACCAATGGTAGTTGCTCATGGTCCAGAGCTGAATTCGGTCATCAAGAGTGACGGCTAAGACTGTAGAGTCCGAATTCCATTCAAGTCGTATTTGATCCTTTGCAAATAGCCGATCTTCAGGGGCCCTCAAGGAGAATTGACCATGCCTGAGACCATTTCTCTCAAAGAAGATAACATCTACGCGGTCCTCAAGCCGTTGTATGCCAGCTATCAAATTCCCAGCTGGTCTCCAGCTCAAGGCACCATCCATATAATCAACAGGCTCACTTACGCTGTCAAGGACCCCATCTCGAGAATAAACACGAATGACTCGACGGATGCCGATTTCGACTGAATTTATAGCGACATATGCACCGTCACCTCTCCAGCTGATGATAGTATTGCCATCATCGTTAGGGCTAAGCACGCCTTGGTCTACCTTTTCTGGCATTGTAGGGTCTCGCAGGGCTTTGGCACCCCTGCCTTGAAATTGTGTTTCCTTCTTACCCCAACCAACAGAGACGTGCTTGGACGCTTTAAGATCATCGGCAGTCATAGTCATGTCGGTTATGCCATCAAAGCTACGGCTCATGAAGACCACAGTATTCGCCTTGGTGGTGATAGCTAGCAGTTCTTCATCTGGAGACCAGCTTGCGGCCGTGATACCCTCATCTATAGAGCCCATAATCTCAATATGGACTCCATCCTGAGGGTTCAAGCCCTCTGATTCTTGGACGACAACTATGTCTCCACCTTCAAGAACTAGACATGTTGTGAGATTGTCACTGAAGTGATGGGAGTATAGAACTCTGTCGACAGCCAGATCCGGATTTGGACTTGGAGCATCCCATGATGCAACATCCTGACTTTCACTAGGGACATGGTCAGTGAGCAAAATAGAGTATCGGACGTCCCCGAATAAATGGTGCAAACTCACATGTCTATGGAAGAGGCTCTCACGTGTTCCGAAATCCTCACCAGGCGAATGCGCCCATCTTCCTCGCTCGGGCCGAAAGTGCACAATACCTCATCTTTGGCCGGGTCCCAGCAAGCTGATGTGATGGCTTCTCCATTTAGGCCAGTTGAGGAATTCCAGGAATTATATCGAATGTTGCGTAGATTGCGCATCTTGGAAATTCCAAGTCCGACTCGTCAAGATCATTAGTTAGGTATCTAGGCTATAAGTTGTGCTCAACGCGGCTTGTAATGCAATCATGATATAGAACTTTTAGAACTTTTGGAATGACGATTATAAGTCCGTACGAATAGACTTTTATTTAATTATTTATACTGTAGAGAAAGTACTTAGATACTTGGGTAGTCACTAGGTACATGTAGTGTAGGTATTAGGTCTAATACCTACCTACATCCTAGGCACCGTCATATTTTGTTTAAAGTTTGGCCAGTGCGTCAACTTCCAGGTTTAGAAACATCTGTGGTGGGCCAGCGGACCTAGGGAAGCATTCGCAACCGGGAAGCCGTTGATCTAAGTGGCCAAAGCTTCAGCAAGCTCTACCCGACCCCCTGTCGATGATCTGCATCTCATTGTCCAGTTTTGAACTGAGTGTCAAATTTATACATATTAGTGCACAATTCGTAGGTGGCTCCCTATTCTATTCTCAATTCGAATCAACTCCAATTTCGTGTTCTCTGCTCTCTTAGTTACCTACTTGTTACCTACCTGGTATACACACAATACACACAATATATACATAATATCAATTGGAGTGCCCACTACGTTTTCTGTTCCATTTTGCCTTAATATTGTCTTGCTATTGCTCTTGCTCTTACTCTGATATTACCAAACACAGCGATTGAATACCTAGATAGTCACGTATATAATGGGCGTCGCCTATACGCAACATGCCAACCAGGCACGTCGGAAAAACAGATCGACTACGAATCTACAGCATCTCTCCCTCGCACCCCTCACGTCTAGGTTACCTCTGACCGACCCCGAAGAGCTCCCCGAATTTGACGTGCCCCCATTCCAACATAATGTTTCCTACCTCCAAGGCAAATCTGCCCCTACCACTCCTCGTCTACTCGAATCTCCTCCTCGAACTCGAGGAAACTCGCCTAGCCGCCGCCGCCGCCGCCGCCGCTCCTCCGCTCATGACATATTAGATGCAAAGCTACCTAAGAGCAAGTCTACGACCCAGCTACATCTATCAAATACGAGACGTGCTGGATTAGAAGCGTTTTCAACTCTGCCGCGCCATCATGGTTCATCGAGCACAAAAGATCGAGGCGACAGAGATTGGATGTTGCGTACTGGGGCTTTGATTAGCTCGGAGACGCGCGAGTCCAAAGGCCAAGCCTGGCTGGTCTCGAGAGCGAGCTCAACTAGCCTGGCAGGTGGGCGCGACGTCGATGAAGAGGCATACGAACGAGAATTAGCTAGGGAGAGGGAACTTGCAAGCAGGCGGAGTAGTCGTCGGGGTAGTATTGCAAGCGCAGATGACGATATACTCTCACCAGGCAGTCGTTACGGCAGCCACCCTCAGAGCAGAGCGCCAAGTAGAGCTCGCCTGAGGACCCCCGTGGAGCGCCATGCACATGACTACTTCAGCCAAGGAGCGCCAGCAGAAGAGTTCGTACAGGGTCCAGATTTCGTGAGCTTAGATGAGAAGCTAGAAGCTTTTGAAATAGACACGAGCAAATCGGACGAGGCAGCTGTGCGGAAATTAGTAAACAGGAAGGGCGGAGGAATGGGTTCGTGGATGTGGTCTCTGTTTTCCGTCGAGGAGAACGAGGAGGAATCGGATAATGCCGACAGCGAGACCTCGGATGGTGAGACAGAGGGAAGCCATCTTCCACGTAGTGCGAGCACGATAGATTTTGAACGCGTCTCGAGCGTCCCGGAAGAACGATTCCCGCCTCCGAAATCAGACGAAGGCGGCTGGCAGGATGCTGCATGGCTCCTTAGTGTAGCATCTAGAGTATTACTCTAAGATCTAAGACAACGCCCGATATGGTGCTTTACGGGAAAAGCGAGATGCTAGGATAATATTTCATCTGTGCTACATATCATGTCCGAAAGTGGTCAGGATATGTGATATTGGCAGCTGATTCACGTTAGAGAGTAGCACTGCAGCCGTGCTGAAAAGCCACTCTTCGGTGGGAATTCGTCATCTTTCGGACATTAGGAAAGGATGTACATGAGTCTCGCGAAGATGACCTCGATAATTTGCTACCGAGAATAGAGCACCGGCCTTCCTCCTTGTTCATTCGACTGCGTGTTATCCATGACTTATAAATCCATAACACTGGCGCCATCAACAATATCCTAGCAGCCTTGAGATCTAGACTTCATTAGGACTGCTTAGTCGACGACACTAAACCGATAGGATGCAACTCTAGGCAAAAAGAGTACCTTCCCCAGGTATGTACCTACACGTAGGCCGCTCTGCTTACGACTTAGGTGCTCTGCTTACATACCTACCAAGCTCGACCATTTGTAAAAACATATTTGTAGTGTAGGTGCGGGGAAAGGTAATGGATATGTTAAGCCAACCCGCAGCAAGATTTGTTCAGCTGCTAGGCCGAGGTCGGGCCAAAAACAGGATTATTTTTATTATTTTTACTTAAGTTCCGACACATTCTCGAGACTTTCGAAATAATATAAGCCACTAATAGCGTGAGAAAGGCGATTACCTATGCTTTCGTATCAATATTAGATATCTCACTTGCCACTAGGTATGTTACGAGGTGTGATGTGTAGGTATACTACCTATATAGTTGACTGTATCAAATCCGGTAGTACTGGAAGTTAAGTGCTAGGATTGGTGATGGGAGAGCTAATTGCTTGTCTCCCCTCGAGATGAAAATGAGTAGCTCCAAATTATAAGGGGAGACCGTGCAGACCGTGGTAGTTCGAGTTATTAAGAGCTAGTGTGATGGTCGGATTTTGGTACATGAGAAAGGCGACCTTAGGGTAATTCACCCCTATTTCCACGAAGATTCCATGGTATGTATTAGCGAGGCATTTTATGAAAAGTTGGAAGTCTCGAGTTGTCCAGGGATAGGCCCCTCTATTTGAACCTGAACTTTGAAGTAAGCCTCGCGAGGTTATCGTGTTCATAGCCAATAAATATGCAGTTCATGCTTAGAGAGGTAGGTAACAAGCATATATTTTTAAGAATTGGAATCGGGTTGCCAGTAGCCGAGAGACGCGGGAACAAACGAGGACGATCTTGCCTTTACCTTTTATGGAATCTAGACCAAAACTGTGACCAAGAACCACCTACCCGTCACGGCTACGATGCACACATAAAATGTGACGAATATAACGTAGCATGCCGTTACGCATGTGTGTGTATGTATGTATGTAGCCCTAGCATGTAGAACAGGTGGGTTTGATCTGCCTCTGTCCGCATTAGGCCTCTGGTTTGAAATCCGCCGAGTCGAGATTCTATTGTCTGGCGCATATACATATATATATGAATGTGCTCGTTGTTAAACGAGTCTCGGAATACTTCAAGATTATATATATATGGAGGTAGGTCGGTAACATCGATATAAATAATGACAAGGTCCCCTCGGCACTGTGTTGTGTCACGTCACACGGGAATCCTAGGGTCTGGGATTTATGACGTTTTCCCGAATGAGTCCCCCACTTCAAACATCAGATGCATGTGGAGACCCGGAAAAGCTTCGAGACTAAACAACGTGACCAACCCCTCGGTGCAGGGGCTGTCGCGACGTGTTAGGTACCTAGGTACGGAGGGTTCGCGATGTTAGTCTATCACTCTATCACTTTACCAACCTAGGACGGAGAGGGAGGGGGTAGGTGCCAGAGTATATAATTTATACCTTCCAAGATCCATTCTGCTAAGGAGGTAGGTACCTATTTACCTAAGTTAAACAAGTAAGTTTAGGGAAAATGTGCCATCCTAGATACTACCTAGGTAAACACGTAGAATTCTACCTACATATGTAGGTAGTTTGAATATTCCAACTTAAGTGACCTTGCATTTCCATGGGAAGGTCAGCCGTGCGGCCCCCCCCTCAACCTAAGTTCAGCCACGGGATGGTTTTATATCTTAGTGGACGCGACCGCGCACCCCTCAACTCTCATTGAGCGTCTCCATTAGTCCGAACGAGGAAAAAGAGAGACACTCTTTTATTGCCTCAGGTCTCCTAGGACCTAGGCGCGGTGTGAATCCGGAGATGTATCGTAGCCGCGGGGCATAAGGTTGAACGTGATAGATATGGTGACATTTAAGATTGCGACCTCTACAGGCAGCACGTCGTGGTTAGTGTACCGACTGTCGTAGCGTGATGCTGTGTTCGGAATCACCGTTCAAATAGTACGGCTGACTTCGTCATATATATATAAGTATCACCCATACCTTGGGTTTGGCAAGTGGCACAGAGCCGGAATAGTAACACCATAAGCTGGTAGGATGAGCTTGGCGGCGGGACGTAGCTATGCAGTCCAGGGTATAATGTGTCCTAAAAAATACAACCAGACCGGGGCAGTATGCAATATTGTAGAAAAGATGCGTTAATGTCGATCATAGAAGATTCCAGCGACACTTAATATACCTGTGTACTGGAAGATGGGCGGGATGTTTTTGGTGAGGCTTTCCCGCTTTCCCGCAACTTTCTCCTTTAATCGTGCCAGATTATGTTGCTGGCGAAAACTCGGCTTCGTGATAGAAATTGAACCAGCTCAGTATGAAGTGGGGGGTTTTCATATTCGCCATTTAGAAATCGGGTGAAGTACCTAGGCATGTATATAGGTAGATAAGCTTAGCAAATGTGCAAGACGTGTTGGTAGAATCTTCTTCTTATCCCTTCTCGGATCTCGCGAGGGGAAGACATAGTATCGTGCTAGTACGAGGGTCTAGGGGTAGGTATTGAGGATACATAAGGCGTAGTGCTCCTCATATAAAGTTGTTGGGTCCCTTTAGTGTAGGTAATAGTATTAACTTTCGATAGACTCGATCTATCGCATCGATGCGATGATAGCTGGTAAATTGAACGACTGGATTCATTAGATCCATTTAGTGAAGAACCCTGGAGGTAGATAAATAGAATACCCCACTAATACCACTAAGAGGTAGGCATATTCTTTCAAAAGGTTAACCTAATCAGACAAGGTTGCCTTTTCTCTTTCCTTTGTTGGATTTTGATGACCAGGTCTCTTTCCTTTCGAGTTATAGAATTCTAAGAGTTTAATAGGTGAGGTAGGGTCACTTTAAATACTCTTTTAGGTACCTATATACTTGTAAGCCACTAAAGTTAAGCAGGTACCCTACCTGGTATTGTACCTAGTTTGGCACTAACTACCCTACCTAGGTACCTAAGTAGGTAGCTACATGGATGTACGCAAGTTGCACAGTTCCGCATCGGTGACGTTTTCTTAAAGCCGGGACCCTGACGTGGGAACACCTAAGGTACGCCTAAGATCGCAATCTTCAAGCACTGAAACTGCCTGGCACATCCGTACTTGATGTGCTAGGCAGGTGAGAAGTACCTCTTTCAGTCAGATCCATACCTTCCTTACATTACTTATGTAGGTAGGTACATACCTTATTTGCCCTTCTTACATTTTTACTTTTCTATTCTCTTACTTTCCTATATGTAAGCGGTATCTCCATTAGGTACCTAGGTAACTCAAAAGTTGGTATTGCTCAGGTAGTGTACCTCTCAGGTATTATTCGGAACCTCTGCCGACAAGCAAAAACCTAGTACCTACCTATATATAGGCAATCACCCTGGAGTAAAGAGCTCGATGCAAAATATTTACCTACCACCTACCTACCTAACTTACCTGGTAAATCATACACTGTGCGACCTGCCGCCCCTCGTTACCTCTTACCATAATTCCACATTACCTATTATCCATCACCCATCACCACCACTTCCTACCAATAGACCCCACCTAAAAGGTTTCTCGATCAACACTAGAGTGGTTAAAGTCGCAGCGGTTTTTTTTTCAAACCACCCACACGACCTTCTTCTCAAGACATATCTGCCCAATTTTTGCTGCTACTTCTTGCGATTCGTGAGTTCGGATTATCCTGAACCGTCCCCTCTGTCACGACGAACGACAACTTCTTTGACTGGCGCTATCTTTCAAACCCAGTCCTTACATCATACAGCCCAGCATCATGGCTGCTAGCGATCAGGTACGGATGAGAACTCGGCAATGAAAAAGATATATCATAATTCGGCAAATGACTAACGGTTACGGGGTCACCTGTATAGAATGATGACGGACATGACTCTAACATGCCCGACTTGGGGGATGCGATCGATACCGTGACTTTTGGCCAGATTTTAGAGATGGACGACAGTGAAGATGACCGTGAATTCAGCAAGTCTATTGTCTACGGCTTCTTCGAACAGGCCGAGGAGACATTCGAAAAGATGGACGTCGCCCTGTAAGTTCTACGAGAATCAACCCGCTTTCGCCTGCACTATTCCTCAGCCCCGATCTTTCATCGGGTCTCTCAGTAAACCATCAGAGTTAACCCGACCTTTTCTCATGCAGGGAGGCCCGAAATCTGGAAGAGCTGTATCGACTAGGTCATTTCTTGAAGGGCTCCTCTGCGACTCTTGGCTTGACTAAGGTTAAGGACAGTTGCGAGAAGATTCAACGATACGGCAAGAAGGAGAACCTCGATGGTAGCCCCGAGCCGGATGAGGCTCTCTGTCTTACCCGATGCACAGAAACGCTCAAGACGGTCAAGTCAGAATACGCCGACGTAGAACAGACACTGAAGAACTTTTTTAATTCCACCTAGTCAGCGTATATGCGACGATATTTACAGATTGAATTCGAGTTGTATGATGCGGCCGCCTTCACGACTATGGTTATCGCATGGACCCTCCTCGAGGCACGACCGTTTGCCGAGGGGGCTTCGAGCATCATGAGAAATGAAGGCTGCTCGAGGTTCTCGGAGGAAAGGGAAGGCAGCCGACAAATTCACCCATCCACCAGTTGACTTCAGATATACCCATACCCCCCCACCCCCCAAACGCCTGTCCTCTCGTATTTCGCAGCCTCGATCATCAAGGTAGAGAGCAGTTTACTTCCTATGATGGTTCTTTTGCAGGCAAGATGGTTAATGCACGCAGACCGGAGCACGATACTACAGAGTACGATCATCTAGGCTAGTCTTAGGAAGCAGAAAGCTTCTCACGATCGGACAGGCAGATTGCGCTCCCTAATACACCTATTTTCTCCTCCGCGGACTTGCACCCTTCTTCAGCCTCGTGGTCATTGCCGCCCATACACTGCAACGGACTGCCAAATTGTCATATACGCAGATATGGATTTTCTGATGTTCAATGGCGGCGCACTTTGACGTATTCTGCTACGTCATACTACCAGTGTTCGCCTTGTGACGCAGAGAGCTATCGGTGCTTGTTTCTCCGTATACGGCTAATGCAGGTTATCCGTTTGCAGATCTAAAGTGACTACTTATAATACGATTCTGCCTAGTCTTGTAGTGAAATGTTAGGCAATCTTTAGATCCCAGATTTTAGGAGCATCGATAATAAAAAGTGATAGGCTACGATTTTACTACAGCGGTTGTGCTTGAATTATCTACCCAGGTACATAATATACCGGTAGGTAGAGACCCAATCACTGCGCGCATCACCAACTGATGGCTTGCACGTGAACAGATATTTCATAGCCCTGGAGCCGTGCCATCTGAACCTCACCCTAGGTAGTACCTAGATCCCAGTAACATCAACATTGAATACCTACCTAGGTACGTAGGGCTACCTGGTATTCGAAACTGGAAAGCTTATCCTTAACTACCTAGTTTACCTACTAGGTAGGTAGGTAGTAATCCTTTATTGTATAAGTAACGAATACCAATCTACCAATCTTGGCGATTAGACTACTCAACCAATCCAATTTACCGTATCTGCCTCTCGGTGTCTAAACTATCACGGCACTTTATTCAATATGCCGCCGCTGCCGTCACCTACGCATTTCTTATGCTTACCACTTGTTACTAGGGTGTCTCGCCACCAACTTTCGGCGAGTCTATCAGCTTTTAGTGCAGATGTGATCAGCCCAGACAGCTTTGCCATACCGGAGAAAGCTGTCCGACCGCTCGGTACGCTTCACTTGACAATTGGCGTCATGAGCTTTCCGAAGGGCGAAGGTCTAGAAAAGGCCGTAGCGCTCCTGAAGGCGCTAGTACCTAAGAATATATTAGCCAAGATCAAGACAGCTGAAGCCACACCGGTCACAGCAGATTCGGCTCAAGAATCAGTCGAAACAGCTCAAGAATCGGGTGCGCCGTCGTCATCTCCTTTGTTATCCGTAACGTTGAGAGGTTTGCATTCAATACAGCAGCCGGCGTCTAAATCGTCGGTGCTATACGCATCGCCGGTTGACGCCGAAGGGACCGTACTGCGGTTCTGCGAGAACCTGCGGTCGACCTTTCAGGAAGCCGGACTGATGGCCGTAGAAACCCGCCCGCTGTTGCTACACGCCACCATCGTAAACACGATCTACGTCAAGGGGAGGAATCACCAGGGTGGGAAAAGGGGGCACAAGGGGAAGCTGACGATCGACGCGCGGGGGATATTAGATCGCTACGATGACTTTATATGGATGGAGGATGTCGCGGTAGAGAAACTCGCGATTTGCAGGATGGGCGCAAAGAAGCAAGAAGACGGTGATGAAGTATATAAGGTAGAAGCGGAAATTGACTTGGCTTAATGGTTATTAGCTGTCTGTTTGTTACAGTTACCTACCTAGGTAGTGTTTATAATACATAAAGCCTTTGTTCTTTACATTGAGTATCTTGATAGATAACAGGGCTTGGAAGGTGTATGGAAAGAGCCCTTGTTTATGTTCAGCTGAATAATACCTTAGGGGGCACCTAGGCAGCTAGGTACCTAGAGTAATTTGTAGGGAGGATTCATACACCCGAACTTAAGCCGTCAGGCAATCCCACAGCGGGCTGCGCCAGCCTCAAATATCATTGTTACCTGGCTTTGGCTGCCTGGGTATTTGTTCCTTCCGTGTCGGCGATTTTATGCTGATGTGAACTTCCATTGCGCCTACCTAGGTACCTAAGGTAGTAAAGATTAGGTACCTACCTACCTCTACCTGTTAAACATCCGGCATCTGGATGATGTGTCCACTTGCAGAATCTACCTTTTTCAACATCTTTTTTCACATCATTCTATGCGTAGCTCTACTCCTTTGACTGTGGTAATGACCCCACCCGAGAAGCGGAGAGGAAACTCCTCCCATGCCCTTCGCTCTTCAGCTTCAGCCTCATCACGAGGCAGTAATATAATTTCTCCTCCTCCTCGTGTGCAGCTCACTCGTGCAGCTTCATCATCGTCTTCCCCCGGTCCGGAAAATGATAGTACTCACGATGCCACCAATTCAGGGAGCAAAGATAATGCCACATCGTTGGTTGCTAAGGAGAAGGAGAGCATCTTGCTTAAAGAGAAAGACGATAAAATTGCAGAGCTGAAACGGGAACTCGTTATCATGGAGTCGGAGTTCACCCGGGAGTTGGATAGCCTCTCTCAAAAGGAAGTCGAGACGGCTAGTTTCTGGCAGGCCAAGCATTCGAGCCTGAAACAACAATTCGCACGAATCGATACAGAGCTTCAATTACTTCGTGCCGAGGTTGATGTGAGAGAGGCCGAACGAGCTGAATTGCGCGAGGGGTGGGAAGTTCTTCGAGGTGAGCTAAAGGAGCGCAACGACGAAATACGCTCTTTGAAAGGCCATATCGCCGGCCTCAAACAGTGGGTCAGCACCAGCACCGCCAGAGGTGATCAGACGAGCGATGAGGAGTTCGGAGATTCCATGGCGAAGCTGGGGAATGGCTTGCAGAATTGGGTTATCGTGCATTTTAGACGAGCGAAGCTTGGTAGGACGGTTCGGCCACACGTGTGGTTGAGCGCCATGAACTAACGATGTCGCAGACTTCACCCGCATTGATGGAGCAATCATCCACGAACTTGACGAACTTGTTCCTATGCACGAGCAGCTTGCATCATCGGCAAAGGTGCATCTCCTGCAGAATGTGATTTCCAGCATTATAGCGGAGACTATCTTCAACGCCTACTTTGTTGGTCTTCCTAAAGACCAAGCTGATCGATTGGCTGAGGTAGAGAAATACATAGCGACAATAAGTAAGTGCCTCTGGGCTTACATTGGGAAGTTAGCTGACCCTTTTAGTAGGCTCAATCGAGGCAGTTAACCAATGGCGTGCAACTACACTCACCATGCTCCGAAAGGAGGCCACTCGGCGGATGCAGGAAGAAACGGCACTAGTTACTGAATCCGTCATCTCCAGGATCAATCACATTTTAGATGCGATCACCGATGCCAGCGCAACCGATGCCCGGGACAGTGCGCTTCGTGCTCTGGTACACAGCGCCGTTGAGCTCGCGCGCTTATTGGTAGTGCAGAAAGCCACATTCAAAGTCTACATGCCTAAGATTCTCCCTCACCAGAGAATATTTTTCGAAGCGTCTACCATGGAGGATATCGGGGCTGAAGATGAAGAACGCTTAACAGGACGTGATATATGCTGTGTGACTCTTCCTGGAATCATTAAAACCGGAGACGAGAACGGCGGCCACCCGCAATTTACGAACGTCGTGGCGAAAGCTAGGGTACTTTGCACACCCGAATGAAACGAACTATCTCCTTCCTAGGGCCGAGCATGTTAAATGGCGGTGACATAAACAATTTGATCGAGATAATTCGACTGGCCTGGATTGAGATCCCATCTTTGGATGTGGCGTCTCATGTTTTACCATACAAACTACAAGACCTATCTTGATATCGGGACTCAAAAACGCGTACAGCAGATACGGGATGGCAAATCAAGCATCCAATAGGTTGCAATAGAGCCTCGACTACCTCGGTACCTAATTTAAGGGCTCGCGCAATCAACCTCAACCCACACGACACGTCCTAATTGTGGAGGGGAGGGGAGAGATTGGGGAGCTAAACAGGGTAAACCAGTAACAACACTGAGAGTGGAGTAAAATGAGGCTCTGCTCCCTCTGAATCCTCTGCCGATTGCGTCCTCAATCGATTTCCCCACGGATTGAGCCTATTAGGAGGTTGTGTACATGCATGATTTTGATTGACTCATGCATGTATGCAAGTATATGCATAATTATCACCTTCCACCCCCCCTTCTACTCCTACGAGCAATCCAAACCTTGTTCTAGGTTTGACATTATAGGATGTTCATTATGAATCTTCTCACCTAATCATCCAGGGAAAAAAGAAAAAGGAAAACCAAGGACGTATGAAGAAGGGAAAAAAAGCAATCACCCGCACCACCCGCGCTCTCACCGGTCTGGCGACGATAGCTTACTATGCAAGCTATGCCCTCTGTGTTGTCTCCGTCTGACCACCGGATCGGCATCTGTATTACACGGAACGCTTTCCCGCCTTTCAAGCGTATTAGCTTCGTGATCAAATACCTTGGCAATTTAAATTCCGTGGGCCGGTAATCCAATGTACGAGAGGATATCGGGAAACCATACAGACAAATCTTCGAGGTTGATAAAATATATCTTGGGCGCAGGTATGTAGTGATGCCGGGGCTCGCACCCGGCACAGCCCAAGTCATACGCTAGTATTATCCATGCCAAATGACGGTACAAACGTCATAGCAACCTGCAGACAAGAGCTTGCTGCAACGACAAAGGAGACCCGACATATTAGTCAATCAGCTCGAGAGGTCAGATCGAAATTCATCTCAGCAGGCGAATCAGAAACCCAGTAGCATAACACTACAAAGTCAGCAAATAGTATGCAGATGAAATACTTGATCGCAAACCATCAGCTGATATCTCAACCCCTATCGATGCGCCGTAGGTACTGTAGGTAAGGCGTTCGCTGAGCCGGAGTTAAGTTACCCAGGGTCAAGCGAGTAAAAGCTGTTTGTATCTGCCAACACGGAGGGAAAGGGGGCCGGCGAGTCTCCCGCGCAACTTTCGTTGCCTATGGCAACTTTTTTCGACCCCGATGACTCCTATCCCCCGTGAGCCCACTTCTTGCAGCCCAGGGTAAGGGCGATTGGCACGAAAATTGGTTGTGGTCCATGTTAGGCATCGGTGGATTATCTACCACTCCCCGGTATGCCTAAATGGGTGGGCTAGAATCGTAGCGATCCCGGGATGCGAGACTAGTCGTCGTTACTTTCTTTGCACGCTACTTCCGCAAGACTGCCGATCTTCGGATCGAGTCTCGGATAGCCGTGGTCTAAGAATGCTTCATGTCGAGTGAATGGTTTCACTGCTATCCGAGCAACGAAATCCACATCCATATCCCTAGATAGCATAGCTGCAGCTCTTCCCACATTGCTGCTGGTCAGGGTTGGGTGATGGAGGTAATCATGCAGCAGCATCTGGAGGGTTGGATGCACACTTAGAAACAAATGGTGGGTGCCAACACAAGGTCGTTCATCATTTGTTGTGGACGTAATAGGCCGTATGTAGGTAGGTAGGTATAGATACCTACCACATACCTATACCCCTGTCGGAGGATATGAAATGCTCTGCTGGCTCATCAGGTTAGTATTTCAAGAACGACAACCCCGAAGAACCCCTCATCAATGCCTAACTTCGAGATTCAACCTTTTTCTAGCAAATCTCACGACTCTTAGTTAGGAAAAGACTAAACGTACCTTAACCCCAAAATCCCCTGAACAATAATCTTTTTTCCCCTCCCTTTTCATCGACCATCTCACTTGAGGTTACCACCACAGGGTTGCGAATCGGGTCTGCAGCAAAGTGGGTCAGATTGGCTCTGAACTATCCGTATTCACCCTGGCGATTATATTGATGCACCCATCGAAATAATCAACAGCCAATTTCTGTTCAACATCTTTCTTCGCTTCTGGATTTTTAGCTATACCATTCCTGATTAGTGGTCGAAAGTCGCTGGAGAGGAGTGCCGTTGGTTGTAGCTTGCAAAGGATCCTTCGAAGTCGTCGCCAAATATAAAGAATATATATCCCATACCACTCCATCGGACCTTGTTCCCCCACACTTGATAGGCCGCCCGCCCACCGGTATTAGCGTTGGCGTTCTACCCTTGTTGTATTAATCCAGAACTAACATCGTCTCTGTCTGGCTTCTCCGTTACGTTGATCGCATCCGCCGACTCCCATTCGGACCGCTGATCGTATTACGTCGTCTCGACCCTCCGCTCCCCATCAAGCAGCAACATGTCCTGGAAGCCCCGGTCGCCTAGCTCCGGGTCTTCTTCCACTGCAGAAAGCACTCAGTATATGGATGACAGTGGATTCTCGTACGCCGGATCTGTTGATACCGACTATACTGTAGCCACCCAATACACTGCCACCAATGACAACTTGTATAACATGGCTTTTAACCCGGAACCCGGAAGCTATCCCTTGCCATGCGAGTTCGTTGGAATCTCAAGCTGCGACGTGGAATTTAATTTCGACCAAACTGATGCTTGGGTGGAACATATAATCACCCAACATCTCCGCGATAAGCTTCCTCTCAAAGCGGACTGTTGGTTCTGTGGCGAGTTTTCTTTCGACGCCAGAGCTCCTGAAGTCTTCAACGACCGTCGACAGAACTTTCAGTATAGAATGGAGCACATTCGGGGACACATCGCAGAAGGCATGACGGTCAATAACATGCGCCCTGATTTCCATATGCTTGATCACCTCCGCCGCCACAATTTAATTACGGAAGGTAGCTTCAATCTGGCCAGGAGGTGGCATGAACTACCATGTCCTCGCGAGCAGCTGAGGCATATCTACCCACCTGGCCATGTACCCCCAGAGAGGCAGAGGGAGCAGGACCGCTCAAACATAGTCCAGATAGATGGGGGTAAAGAGGAGAGACAGTGGAAAAGGAGCAAGGATAAAAAGAACAAGGACAAGAGGAAGAGATAAGCGCCACCGAGCTAGAATCGATCGCTGTTCGCGTTGATGAATTGAGGGGGGAGAAGCAGGCTATAAACACGCCGAGAATACCCCTGTAGGAAAGTGGTTCGCGAACTAGATACAGCCTCACCGAATTCTCAGCAGGCAACGCAACTCACATATACTAAATTCGGCAATACCCCGAGTCTCGGTCCCGATGCCGGCTTAGCTTTAACCCAGCCTGACATTTTATTTCTGTTTGACTGTTATTTCTTCCTTTGAAATTTTTTTTCATTCTCCATATTTTCCACACACCTTAGGAGCAATATCTTGTTCGGGCATGGAAGTTGGAGGATATGTTTTGTCTCACACACTCTACGTTAAAACATGGAATGTAGGATCGGAAGCATCCGTCCACTGCAGCACTGCACGGAAGATCGGTAAGGCAGAATCATACTTCGATTCAGCCTTACAGCCCCTTCGGCTTGCCTAGTCTGGCTACACTTGCGTGCCGATGCGACACAAGCCGCCTAGCTATGCAAGGGGCGACTGATAGCTACCGGCCATCGGCCTGTCGATAGCCTCGTTCACTCTTCTGAGGCGTCTGGAGTATGCATATTTATAATGGGGTGCTCCGGTCATGTAGGACGGTTGCCTGGCGCAGAGAGCCGCTGGGCAGACGGACTACCGCATATAAGGCTCCCGCTTTGATTTGTGAATGGTGCAGAACTCTCTTCTCCTTCATCACTTGATGATGTCACGACTTTCCTATAACATCTCCCGAGCCGGCAGGCAGGCAGGCGTTTGTGTCGGTTGTACGTTTGAATGAGCAAGATGAACGAACTAACGATGATGATGATTATGATGATGAGATGATGGCCGCAATAATCTCAGTAAACCGGGTTCACAGCGGGAGCACAGACGAAGGGAAACAATATAGCACTTCAGATTTGCGTTAGTTATTCTCTACGATTATAACGATTTTCCTCTCTTCTCACCGCAACTTTGCCCCTGAGACGGTAGGCATGCGTCGCTCGTGGTGGCGAAGCTCCTGCTCCGCCTCGTTTGTTAATCAACTGTGATCGCCTTGCGGAATGTTCCTAACCAACCACTTCTTATCGACGAAGTCCAACTTCCGACTTAAAAAGCTCGCAATCGAAACTGGGTTTCAGGTCCTAATTCTTCCCCCTTACTTCTGCGCGAGGATATTTAGATATATATGGCCAGTATGGTATCTTAATATGCTCTAGGCAGAAACGGGTGGCGACGTCACACTGCGGAACATCGTCCCCGTCCCAGTTGAATGGTCCGGGATATCATTCCGTACCTGCGGTACATCTCTTAATATTCCAAGAAAACAACTTAGATTTGCAAGTAATATATGCCAGACTCCTGTTTTTTTGGGTTCTTTTTCTTCTCCCTTACCCGTCCTCCCCCCTTTTCTGATTGCGCTCGATGTCGCCCACTGTGCTTAAGTAGGTACTTGCTCGACCTATCATCACGAAATTCTAAGCATTAAAATTAAATTAAAAAATTCGGAGTTTCTGCAAAAATAGCTTGACTAACCGAGTCGTAAGGCACGAAATGAGTATAAGCATACCTACTATGTCAAGATGTATGTGTACACAATTCATGATCATTCTCCCCGCAAATAGAACCCCTAACCCAGACCACCACCACCACCGTCACCCCGCTCGCATGCCCTTCCGATTGCAATCTCACCTCCCGTTTTTTTTGTCTTCTTTTAGTGTAAGATTCCCCATTTCCAATGACACGGGGAAATGCCGCAGCCAGGGAGGCGGCCGGCCAATGCTGACTGACTTGGTTGGTTGGCTGGTTGGTTGATTAATACGGGCCACAGAAAACGAGGCAACCGTCTGCCTGCCTGGTCTGGATGCGGGTGCCTAACTTTACGCGACCAGCACAGCCGAGTTATTTTCTCCGCCTCCTGTTTCCCCTCGCATAATATACACATAAAATACACAGACACTTACGCATTAGTAATTTCAGGCAACCAAACCAACATCCAGCCCTAAACAAATGGGGAACTCCCGCCCCTCTTCGATGTCCAATATCTAGTCTGACTGTCTGGGGGGAGTGAGAAGAGCAAATAGGAAGTCTTAGATCCTACCACACATCAGCATAAGCACAACCCTACTGCACTAGGTAGGTAGTCATACCTAGTAGATGCCAGCCTAGATTACCTAACATAGGAAGATATCGGACGAAGTCCCTTTCGCGGGCCCGGTTCGGTACCTTATGCGTATGTCGATCTTGTACTTGCTGCTTGCCTTAAGTTCCATACACGGTTTTCCGTCCTCCGGACTCGCTCTCTCTCTCCTGTAATATATGTTCCTCTGCCTCTCAAGCATCCTACAAGGAAATATTCGATATGTTAGCCTCGCCATATTTCTCTGAGTGCTTAGATTAGTACAGCGAGGCATACGGGGAAGCGACTCTTTCTCGGGATGGTATAGACACAGCGAAATACCACGTGATGACCGGAATTTGTGAAGCTTCACCTTATATACAGGTATCTGGACTGTCACCTCTTGTATGTGGATGAGGTATATAATTCGCTACCGTATTGTGTCCGTTAATATCATATACACTCCGAAGCAGTGTACCCTCGGTATCCCCCTAAATCATACCACTTAGCAACCAACCACTTTACCAACCCATTAACCACTTTATGCAAATATATAACCAAGAAAATGCATCGTCATTTTTCATCTCCTTCTTCACTGTCGAGGACCCCAAGGTATTCCGTACGCTAGAAGACGGCTAGTGGAAATCCGCCTCCACGCGCCCGTACCTGACCCCATCGACCTTAAGTTCGAATCCCAAGCCCGCGCTATCGACGATCATCTCGAGCGTAAAGTCCAAGTTGTCGAACTCGACGCCGCGCGTTGTCGTGAGGCGCGTGAAGAGGCTACGGGGCACCGCGCTCAAGTCCGTCGTCAGCGTGCACACATGCACCAGCTCGCGCGAGTACGCCGCCGGTGGCTCGTCCGCTTCGCAGGCGATGAGGTCGTCCGTCACCACCAGCGACTGCCCCGGTCGGAAGTTGCGCGTGTAATGGAAAGCGATCGGAGATAAGGGGGATATTGCTTCGCCCTTTTGCGTAGAATATGTATATTAGCTTGGAATACCGATGAGATGATGTGTGGTTGTGAAACATAAGGGGGGAAACGTTGTAATAGACAGGTGTATGGGATGGGAATGGGATGGTGTAAAGACTGGACGTGTTCGCCGACAGGATAAAAGCCTACCTTAGCTATATGCCACTGCATTCGGTCACTGACCATCCATCGTTCCCACAAGGGGCTCCAGTATCGTTCGCTAACACTATGCTTTTCCTCGTCGTAGACAGTCGCGTAGGATGTGCCGTAGTGCATGCGTGCCTTCCTACTGATAACCATGTTTCCTTCGAGACCACGCAGCACCGCACCGCGGACAACTGCAGTCCAGGCATAGATGGGCTGCATAACTTCGATATTACCATTTCCGTCGAGCGCGGCACTAATGACAGCGTGAGTCGGCCGCTCCGTATACGGAGGCGGGGCCGCGCTCGTAAAGTGTGCCTTCAGCCGCCGGTAGAGGTAGTCACTCTGACCGAAGCCACCGACCAGTATGATCCCTGATACAATACCTCCCTTGCTGCGAATGCCATTCACCTGGCCTTGGACGAGATCACAGACTTCCTTGACGACAGGCTCGAAGATCTCCTTGATCTCTTCGGCCGTCATAACGAGGAAACCACAGTCCACCCGTGCCTCTTCGTCATCGGGAAGGCCAGGGAATCTGTATTCTGTAAGTAAATAAAATAATAAGGATAAGGTTTGGAATAGGACTTACGGGACGTTGACCTCCTGAAATTCATCTTCATTAAAATTCCTCTTAACGAACTCCTCGAAGTATCGAAGGCCCATCTGCCACGTCTTGGCCTTCTTTGTCTTCATCTCCTCAAACCGGCTATGGCCGAGGCGGCCCCGGACATGTTCTTCGAATCTGTAGTTTAGAAACGCACTTCCGCAAAGACCACCGGTCCCAACAGCTGACTCCTCTACCCTTAGCGGCTTCAGGGAGATGATCTTATATGCAATCAAGCTGCGCAGTTAAAATCAGCCAATAGTATGGTAACTGTCGAGGAACGGTAAGAAGGTACTGACTCTACTGTTCCTCCACCCGCATCGCATACAATAAAGTTGTCTCCTATGCTGAGATGGTTTGGCTGAATGGCCTTGAGAGTATAGACGGCAGCGGCCTCGGGCTCGCTGACCATCTGAATATCTGCCTTGAGGCCCATTCCGGCTCTTTCGGCGGCTTGTAATGTTGTGTTCTTTGCGGCATCAGACCATACGGCCGGGCAAGTGAGCACAAAGTCCACAGTAGTTGACGCCATGAATGATTCGCCGTACCGCCGTGTGAGAGTGTCCATGGTATGCTTGTAAATTTCGGTGAGATAGTCGCTAACGGCATCGACAACGTTCTTGTTGTACTTTTTCAGTTGGGTAGCAGTCTCTTGAGGACTGACATAAAAAGGTAATTTCTGAGACCGGTCAAGGAAGAGCTTGATACATCGTAACCGCGACTCCTCGGGCTTAAATTGAAACCCCCATTTCACATTGGGTTTAGTCTCTGGGGTCGCATTTGGTGGAAAGTCGTATAAAATCTCAGTAGGAACTTTGTCAGATGTTATACCATTCCCTCCAGGCCACGTTTTGATGATCTCGACATCATCCGGCGTCGAAGTATATACCGCTGCCACCCTGTTTTACTATCAGTGTCTTGCAACTATATACGATGATTTCTAAACAATAGATGTTATTTTATGTATGTGCTATATATATATATGAAATAACCGATGAATCTCATGACAGTCTCAAGTGGGCAGGAGAATATTATGCCAAATCACCATTTGATGGTTATGAAAACGCCAGTTTGCCCTCGGCATGGAGAGTGATGGCAAATTTCCCGACTCACCCAGAGAAAGTGGTACCGAAGTCCACGCCGACTATAAGGCGGTCATTGATGGTTACGAGCTCCCTCGCGGGCTCACGTAGCGGGACGTTGACGGCTTCTGTTGACGATGGCGGCGTGTAGTTGGTGAAGTAATTCCTACTAGCCTGATTCCTCAAACTTGGCGATGATCGAATTGGTAGGTTAATGTTCATTGACATCCTGTAGATCTTTTACGGCGTTTCTTATGATGCCGGCGTCTACTTATATATGGTAAAGACCGTCTCTACCTAGGTAGTCTTCACACGGCTCTACCCTCCTATCGTATGCGCCACCTCGAAGACGAGGACGGAGTAACGAGTTACTAGGCACGATGTGGAGCTAGTAATTCAAGGCAGCAACGAAGTCGGACTTTCAGAGGTTGAAAAGAGTGATTTTCATCATGAGAGCATTAAAGATTAGAAACAAAAATAAGGAAGGAAGGAATAAAATAAGTATAAAGGAGTATCAAGTTAAAGTTGAATCCAGCGCGGAGTTGCAGTCCGTACCGTAGCACAGCCGCTTCAACCCCGATATGCACTTGCCGAGGGGGGAGGGGGGGCTGAATCTGTCCGCTCGTATATCTGTACAATCAGCACTCCCGGTATAGTTCGACGCTACTAGGTAGGTCCTGGACAGGTACCGGTCAGATTATCAAAAACGCAGCAAGAGAAAACTCGACTGCAATTATTTATATATATTTTAATATTGTTATTTCTCTCCGAGAACTTCAGCACTTCAATTCTTGTATAGCACCTAGTTGATAGAGAATATAAAAAGGTTATCAAACTGATTTATTCTGCTGCCTGAACCAAAGCTGTCTCTGACTACCAGCTAAGGTACATACCTAACAGCCTAGGCCCTAGGCAGGATTCGAAGAGATAGGCAGTTACATAACACCTAGGGAAGGTTGGTGGACCCACCCATCCGCTATGTCGGTTCCTACACCAATTAGTTCCCACACCACCTAGCTACGTACCTATTAGGGTTTCCTTATAAGCTCAGGTTGCTACGTGATATTTCGATAAAACATTCACCATAACAACCAAGTCGTGTGCTTTCAAAGGACGGAGGGTATTCAAATAATTTTGTAAGGAGATGATTGTGTCATGTAAGGTGATTACGGGCCAACAGAATACCCATGGGGTATAAATAGTGCCGCATATATATATAAACCCATCCTCCGAATGCTGCACCGTATATAACAAACTATTTGGGGTGGCGAGCCTCTAGATAACTTCTAGACTTAAATCCTACTATGTTGAGTTTCCTCCTTAGAAAACACCAAATCGAAATATGCAGGTTCCTTTTTTTCTTTGTACAATTGCTATGCTTGCCAAAGAAAAACCCACCCGCCAAAATTGTGTCTCAATCCCTCTCGATGACCACATATATCCCGAATTATCTTTTTGCCTTCGGATGCAACAAACGTGCTTCGGGCCATCCACATCTAACAAAGGGAATCATCTCATATTTGGGCCCATGCCCTTTTGAAACCTTTAAAAAATCAGATCTATATTGGGTATTCTCGAAGATAAGTTGGCCGAAAACACGAAATCAGCTGGTCTGAACCATAAACCAGCCGTTGGGGTATTTGAGATTTGAGATTGAGACATTGCAGAATCGAAGGACCAAATGTCGAATGACGCTCAAGATCCATGAACTGAAATTGAGCCAAGATTGATAAGTATGATGGAAATGAGTGCTGCAAGATATAATGCCGTAGACTCCAGAGAACCGTAAAATCAACTCCCAACACCGTGCCATGATGAAGTGATACAACCACCGCCGCCACCAATTTTTAAAACCTGCTACCAGCAGCCCAGATGCTTGCAGCTGCCGAAGATGCCCATTCGCTCTCTTCGTACGGAGGGGTAGGCCACTTGTGCTGGCCGTCTCTCCCCGAGTTCTTGTGTAGGTCTAATGGCTTGGGTGTTAAGGACTCATGCCCATCCGCAAAAAGGATGACGTTCCCGCTAGCCGACGGCGATGGTGTCGGATACGGATTCGAAAGCCCGAGGTTACTAGCTGATTGCCTAAGACTCGATTTACCGTCCTTCTCAAGTCGGTTCATCGCCCGGTTAGTAGAGTTCAACACTTCGTCAAGCAATTCATCCTCCTCATCTAATGCATCACTTTGAACACCATGAGATGCTTGGGCCCTCCTCGTTCTGCTGGAAATTGGCCCGGGAGTTCGGGCAGCTCCGATGAGGTTATCAACAGACCTGGGTTGCTGGTGAGGTAACGAATGGTGTCGTTTCAAGTTACCACTCGATGCAGCCATATGGATTGGCGGAACGGGAGTATTTAACTCGGTATTGTGCTGAGTGTCCCGTAGAGTTCGATCTAATGATTCGTACTGGTCCGCTTTCACCGCTGACCCGTGCTGGTCGACGACGATTGAAGATCTATTGCTAGCCCATGGTCCACAGCCCGCCTGTGCCTCGATATCTTCGTATGCAGGTGAGACGGGAGTTTGATGTCGACCAGAAAACCTCCTTGCTCGCTTACGTAGGTGAGAAAAGAAGCTCTCTTTATGCCCACTAGGTGGCGATGCCAACCCGCTGTTACCATTTAACGCCCTTTCGGCCTGTTGTCGGTGCATCTCGGCATAATTACTCGTGTTTGATGCAACCGACAATTGCCGGCCAATTTTCTTAGAAGTTTTCTCGTCAATAGGACCGGACCGATTTCCGGCGGCATATAAATCGCTATAAGACGGGGCACGGTTTGACGCTTGAGCTGTGACAGCATCAGACAATGGCGAAATAGGGCGGATCGTGGGCAAGATTGGCATAGGAGCCACGTTCGATGGGCCATTAGTCCATGTGGTTCGCTTACCGGCCACCGGCTTGGGTTTGGGTGGGATCTCATTGGCTTCCGGTGAATGGATGGGTGACGGACGAGGAGCCGCGACAATGTCCTTCACGCTAACTTGAGCAGCTGTGCTATCCGTACTGTCGTTTCGGCCGATCAATGATTTCCGGAACCATGAGGGCTTTGATGAAATTGGCGTCGTAGAAGCACCGTCCTTCCCACGTCCTATATCGGATTGCTTGCGACCCAATATCCTAGATGCTGACGACTTAGGCCTAAGTGGATCAACAGCGTCAGTGAAGTACTCGTGGGCCATGGCTTGGGTTGATGTTGGTCGGTTCTTCGGGTCCCACATCAAACACCAAGTCACAAACTGGCTGAGTGATGTAGGCCACTGAGGCGTCTGAAGTATCGTATCCATCGAGTGTGGTGCCATCTTCGGGAAAGAAAAGCCAAGCTTCCCAGCCAGCCTTGTTCCTTCTCTCCAGTCTCCTCCACCAACCCGTGCGCCCTGCTTACTATACCAGTTCCCGGGACTACCCATAATCTCGCAAACCCTCCAAACTTGGTCCACTTCATTCCCTCCCGGGAAGAGAGGTTTCAACGTCGCAATTTCGACTGCCATGGCGCCAACGGCCCAGATATCTACGGGGGCAGAATACTCGCCAGCTCGAAGCAATACTTCTGGAGCGCGATACCACCTAGTTGATACATATGTCGTGTACGGTAACTTAGAATGAGTCTCTCTTGCAAGACCGAAATCTGCGATCTTAACAGTATATGCCGGAGGTGTCGAAGGCGGCGTCATCAATGCTGAATACCTTCTGAATGAGTTAACAGAGTCTTGATGTCCGGATGTTGTAACAAGGATATTCTCGGGCTTGATGTCGCGATGGAAAAAGTGATGAGCGTGGATATGTTCGAGTCCTTGCATAATCTGAAACAAGATACTCTTGACGCTCCCATTATCAAGGCACTTGTGATCGCGAGCCTTCATCAGTTGATACAAGTTCCCCTCCATGTACTCCATACAAATATGGAGCTTCTTGGTGAAAGGATCGAGGAAGATATCAAGAGCGGGGACCAGATGGCCGTGGGGTGGTAATGTCCTGAGGAATACGACTTCCCGAAGCTCGAGGCATGGCGTGAAGGACTCGAATGTCTTTTTCATTGTCTTGATTGCAATCTAAAATCACGGTCAGTTCGAGATATCATCATCGAGCACATTTCCCGCAACATACCACTGTGCCACGGCGAGCTACACTTGCACCGGCAGTCCTCACTCTTGCCAGAGCTACGCTACCAAAACTTCCATCGCCGATTTCTTTCAAAACTTCGAAGCGATCCTCGAGAGCAAGACCGGAACCTCCTTGGGAGAGAGAAGTCCCTCGGTGGGGCTCCTGTGCTATCGCCATGCTGACCATTGTGACTGACCCTTGTGATATTAACAGCCAACCTCTGATTGCCCCGGTCCTAATCCTACTGATTGAGAGAGGTATGGCTACCTTCTCTCATACAGCCTCGTTATCCTCTTGATAGCTCTATTTAAGAGCTACACTGGCGTATCGGTACATTCAGCTTGGCCAAGATCGTCTAGACGGATTGTAGGTATTCCGGCGGTGGGCAGGATTTTGACTAATGCCGAGCACGAATCACTATTGTCTAGAAGTAATCGTAGAAACACAACAAGATCTAACTAAGACGAAATAGAATAAATATGATAATATGCAGAAGAGGGACAGGAGAGGAAATAAGTAGGAAGAAAATGGATTAATAGGGTCGCTTGAATAATTAAAAAGAGACAAGGGGAGAAGATGGGAACCAATATGTCGGAGTGCGGGTCAGGCGTGGTCCAAGCTGATGCAGTAGGGGAGAGCTTCTGGAAATACTACAACCTCCTTGCTAGTGTATTGGAGGTCGCCCTGTCGGATTCAAGGGAGTGACGGATTGACGATTTCGTTTATGTATCGCAAAGAGGGAATGTCAGATTGCTGATGGTTGGGATTTATTATTATCTTTTTTTTTCTTTCTGTCTTTTGGTTATTTCTTCGAGCAGGCCGACGCGAATAATTAGCTGCGCTGCTGATTGTTGCGATATACCGTCCGTTGGTATTGTCCAGGTGGACCTGATTGTCGTCGCAAGTTAGATAATGAACCAGGAAGATCTATGCAATAAGAGGGCGAGGAATCGACAATACAAAGAGGACTAGGAAAACTAATAGGAATTCTTCATCCAGCCTTGTTGTCGCGAATAAATATTCCTCCTGTATGTGAATTTTGAACGAAAGTTGAATCTTAATTGGAAAAGAAAAGAAAAATGAGAGTGAGGGAAAAGGGAAAATCGAAAGAGTCGAATTGAATTGGTCGGATGAGGTAGGAAGGGGAGTTCGAATGAATGGACGAATGAATTAGGTACTGACTGCCAGATTGGTTGGTCGATTGAAGTGATTTCAAAGGTGTTTGACAGCCCGTCCTTTCCTGCGCTACTAGTGTAGGAACCTAGGTACCTACCTAAGGTATTAACTGGGCAGCTGGGAAGGGGGTTAGGAAGGGACTTCGGGGGACCTTAGCATGAATAAAGTTCACCGGGGAGCATAACGACACCAATTTCGCTAGTCACCCATGAACAGGTGTCGGGTCGTTCAGGCAATCAAAGCCAATCTTAGCAATTTACGCTTAAGGGCCAGGGGTTAAAATAGAAAAGAGAGAAAGAAAAATTTTGGTGAGTTACAACTAGAGTGGATTCCCCCTTTTTTAGTGAAATTAGCTATGATCTTATTTTCCCTTTTCGACGCTTCCTATTACTTAAGTACATAATCCCGTCTGATGATTTCATAAGCGATACGTAGGGAAGGTACCTAAATATCTTTACTTTCGTAAGAAAACCACTACAGACCTATCAAGTATTATTTCATGTTTTAGAAACGATTATTAAAATTTGCATAGTCATTAGTCGGATACGCCGTTGTATATAGTGTATATTCGTTTGACTCTTACTGTATTTCTAAGAATGGTAGCACTAGGTTTAATCGTCCGGCAGCATTCCGACTCCGTCAATTTAATGGCCTCGCAGGGAATATCAGGACGAAGTCGTCGCTTACATACCTGGTATACACAGTAAACTATTATATTAATGGTTAAAGGCAAAACTAGGATGGGCACTATTATTATGTACAACTGCACTATGAATGCATATGCATGTACTATTGTTAATGTGCAATAAGGCGAATTCTGCATCAACACCCAACCCTTACCCTAGTTCCTAGGTAGTATTTCGATCACGACGTTGTGATTGTCGATTTTACGGATTTCACTTATTATTATACATCGTATCATACAATTTCAATAGGAGAAAATCTCCTTGAATAATTTTGCTTCTCATCACTTTGTATACATGTCATCTTCGCAGGATGAAATATTAAGATGCAATAAGCATCCAACGATGCTGAGATGAGAACCATCATCAGCCAAGACAATATGACCTAGGTACCCTCCGCCCACCCAGGTATTTAGATGGAAGGTACACAAGTACATAGGAAGAAACATCGGCCGCCCAGTTAGGAAATAAAGACGCGTGGGTCGGGATCTCACCCTGCTTTTAGTTAATGCCAGCTCAGCACAGAGCATCCGTTTTGCCAGTTCGATCATCCAGTAATAGTAAACAGCATGGGTTTATCGCGTACCCATGATACACCCGACGCCTCTACATTTAACGAATAACAACTCTGGCAGATCGACGGGGGCTTCATCAGAGGTGTTGACCTCTAAAGTGTCGACCTCTAAAAGATGAAGCACGGTATGAAACGGATGAAGTACTGGTACGTACTTAATAATTCCGGCCTCCCACCAATATAGATAGTAGGCTCTCCTCTCATGAGGGAGGTGATGGAACAAAGTATGTACATACCATATTATGTATGATACCATACGTATGATACGTCCGCGTCGTCATACCTCTCCCTTTCCCTCTCCCTTTCCCTTGAGGTCCCTATCCCACTTGATACCTAGGTACGCAAATGTGACCGTTCTATCTTGAATATGCTGCGCCATACCATGGAGTGGCATTTTCGGTTTTAAGACAATGTTCCTTCTACCTACTTACACTACACGTGTACTTGAGGTAGATTATCACAAAGTCTTTGCCCGCTTTCCAACGGAGGGTGTAGTGTAAGGAGGCCTGGGCTGAGTTGCGTGATGGGCTAGGTATGGTGCCCACCGCCGGTCAAGCCCTCAAAGCACTTGCCAACTTTATGCGGAGACGGTTGGGGAAAAGAGAGGCTGGCGGAATAAGTGTCTCGATCATATCGAGAACGAGTTGGTCACACCGTCTTTGAGGTTGGTCGAACCGTCATGGATGGTGCGCGGAGCAAAGCAATGGAACCTTCAAGCAAAGCAAAACACCCAGCATAATGTATGTACACACTTACATGGAATATGTGCTGCAGGTCCTATCGTGACCTATCGTGGCCTACCGCCAAAAAGGGAGGCCGAAAATGTGATTCAATTCTTGTTCTGGTTAAGAGCGATGCATGATGCGCAGGGACTACTGCCCGTTTAGAGCTGCCAAAGTGGAATCGTTCCTGCTACTACCTTGCCGCTACCTGCCACCAAGCGACGTGGCGCACATTGGACGAAAACGGCCCAATCAATCTAAGCCGTTACGGGGAAAGCCCGGTGCAAGGGACTGACCGCGGGTGAAGCAGGCACCTCCCGTTGGAAACGCCCCAAAACGCCATGCCCGTGTGAAGTTTATTGAGAAGTTACAGACGAAAACCTTTACCGGTATGTAGATTTCTACATGGTAGTACAGTTTGAATGCCTAATGTCTACCAGGCAGCCAGGTAGGTAATATGTACCTAGGTACATACCTCTTCCAAGTTGCCGATCAACCAGAATGATCAGGTACATATTACCTCGATTGCCGGTGCTGCTTACCAAATTGGAGGACATCAAACGAATAGACCTTGAACTTGCATAAATGGATACCTTGGTACTGGCCATGTGCCGTGTGGAACGGACCATAAATGCACTCTTTTTAGTAGGAGCCCCTCTGCCCCTGAGTAGAAATGCATGGTATCAGGGTACCAGGGACTCAGCAAGCCCCATCTATTATGCACATAATTCAAGGTGGTATGCGGCATATCTATACTTCAGTACATACTTATTACCTAGTATTTCGTACCTATGTACCCGTACCTTACTTACCTACCTAGGTACCTAGGTACATAATGTATGGACCTCTCTGAAAATTGCCGCTCTTGCCATTGAACCTTGACCACTACCTAGGCTGCTAGGTACCTGGCTGGTAGGAACGCGTTGATTTTCTCTCCTCACCCTCCCACGCGTTCGTTCGTAGTTTCGACTAGGCATTCGCTTACAACATTATCAATACCAACCCAGGTACCCTAGCTGCCTACGTACTACGTACCTAGGTAGGTAAATCATGTTGTCACCTCGTTACCATGCAAGCATTTTCGTGGTAGATCATCTTTTCCGATAAAAGAACGCGAGATGCGTGGTTCTTCAATCTTATTTGAACAATGACTTTATTAAATTTTACCTTTTCCAACATGATACCTGCTTGTCGGTAAACGAGCAGACGAGGTAGGTACTTACTAAGAGATGAGAGATGATCTTGATGCCGAATACTCACACGGCACCTTGCGTCTCGAGACACGGCTAGCTTCACGGGTAGATAGATCCCTTAGTTCTCGTCGCACGAGCTTCACGGCCAGAGTGCATTAGTAAAGAGGTGGGGAATGAGATGCCAGTACCTAGGATGTAGGTGGCGAATACATGTTTACTACGTAATATCATCTATGCTTATTGCTGCAGGTATCCCGAGCGTTTACGATGCAATTCAAAACATACCTAGGTATAGGTAGGTAGGCTTAAAGGTGCCCCGGATCCCAGAGGCGGGTTCGCAGATTGGCGGGCTTCGACAGCGCATTCTAGAAGCACATGTCTATTATTACACCAGGGGGCTTCGAGTCGGATCACCGAGCCAGTGTTTTATCATCCTTGGTGGTCGATCCTTTACCTCGTGGGGTGTTTTTTTATATCTTACCTACTACAGTATTCTTACCTATTACAATAAGAACTATCCTCACGGCAAAGCTACCTACCTACCTAGGTAGGTAGGTATGCTTTTTTTGTTCCTGTCTGTGACTGATATGTACCTAGGTAATAAGACAATATGCGAAGCTTCGGTCCGGTTACGAAAAGGAAAAGGATTTAGAATGAAGGCATTTTCTTTTTTATCATAAGTATCTCCAGTATGCTCACAGGAGTGCGAGGCAGTGCGATTGTGGCTTTGCATAAAATCCTCCTAAAGGTCGGCCTAACCGTTTGTAAGAACACGGGCCGCTCCCGTGCATAGAATAATTCGCTTTACTCTGGCCAACCTTGGGCTATCTATCAGCGAGTTTGTAGTGTATTCGATTCCTACTAGCGCTCTTAGTATCTTAATGGTAGCTTGATACGGTCACCGTCTGTCCGATAGCGTGGAGACGGCATGACGTTTCCCTAGGAAGACGCTTCCGTCTTATGAATATCGTCGACATTGATGTCATAGATCGCGAAGCGATTCATGAGCCAGCCTAGTAGTGCGGTTCACACTAACTCCATGGCTGACGATATCTCGACTACAGCTTTAAATATCACTAGACTAGATCAGTATTCCGGTTATCTCTTAGATTATATGGCTAGTCGTTTGGTTGATAATGAAAGATCATCAATTCCCAGCAGGCCTTTAAATGCTACCAAAAGGAGATCCATTATCAATTACAAGAATAAGAAGCGAGTCTGTACGTATTAGTAGGTATATCCAAGCCAAACATAATCAGTCGAGGCATCATGATAAGTAAATTCTATAGTCTTCCACCTTACTCGTAGAACAGTTACCGATTCAGGAACCAGCAGATACAATATATCCAACTACTTGGGATGTTCGCGACTAAGGGGTAGATTAACATCTACAATATCCGTACCAACAAGTCGGGTCATAAGGAAAAATCTCCCAAGCACCTGTCATCATTGCGGAATCTATAAGGTAGGTTTAGTGGCATCAATGGGCAAGATATATATACAGTGGATTCCTAGTAATATCTCTTCTGTAATTTCCATGTCTCCTATTCATGCTAGCTGCCGAGAAGCATTTGTTAGTCCTCCAACCACCCCTCGACTGGCACGAGAATAAATATACCAACGCCTCCTCGCACAGGAAAGTCTACTATACGGGTGGAAACGTGAACCCAGCGCGCTCATTCGGCCCCAGCGTCGTCACGGGCGAGTTCTACACCTACCATTGGATATACCGGGCAGGTCCCATCCTCAGCTCGCCAGTTACATCCGGCTTCTATGTCTTCGTCAAGGCTCGGGAGTACGGGACCGTAAATCCGGAACAAGATCAACCCAGTAAAGTGCCTATAGAGCTAACGACTACTTCAGATTATCTTGAAGATAACGACCTCTCGTAGGATGAGAGGACGGCCATCACAAATAAGGATAATGCGCCGTACAGAGGTGGACCAAGTCTAGAGGCTTCAGGTAATTCGTAATCATAAATTACCTAGGCAGTGAGTATTATACCTGTTTAGGCTGGTTCAGGTTGTAGTAGATAGCGAGATTTCGTATCTGAAGTAATTTAGTTCATAAGTCCCCTATAGTTTACAAGATCCTTATAAGGACTTCTAGGTCTTAGTTTAAATACATTATAAAGTGAATTAATATTATTATTATGTACAAGCCAAGATAATTAAGTATTGCTTTAACTTAAGTCATTCTTAACCTATACGATGCGAATCCCCCCAAAGGCTATGAAGTTAAGGCGCCTGAGATTACGAACTAGAATACTACTCATTAGGTAGAAAGTGACAGCCCGAGGGTAACACATCCATTAGAGTTCGCATAAATAATAGCCCTGGCCGCAGGAACCATGTAAAGCCAGGCACCACAGCTGATAATGGTATCGTAGGCAGGGGTAATCGACGTCGCCTGGCAGGTCAGGGCGCCCGCGTCGCTCACAGAGCACGTAAGAGCCGAGTGGCTTGAGCTAATCGCGGTCGTGGACGATTCGAAGTAGATGGTGCTCAGTAGCCCACCCGACGTCGCGCGCACGTACGCCGTCATCAGCGGCTGGTCACGTAAGGACCATACCCCAGCTTCGTTGATTAAGAAATTTCCGGCGATAGACACGCCCGTGTTTTGAAAGTCGTATTGTAGGCATTGAACGCCGCTGCAGGACCCCATCGTGACGTACCTTCCCACCCTCGAAGATCCGGGACTACTGCTGGTGATCTTGAGGTGCGGCGACTGCGTCGGCGTGTAGGTGGACGTAACGGTCTCGGTGAGCACGTCGACGGTTGTCTGCGTAGCAGTCTGGGTCGAAGTCACGATCGCGGTGACATCGCTGGTCACGACAACGGTGACGACCGACACGGACAGAGAGGGAACGCTGACGCTCGAGGTGCTGAGAATTGTAGAGATGGAAGTTGGTGTTGGTGCCATCACAATTGAGGTTGTGATAACAGCATCGATACAAGCGCAGGCGGACGAGTACTCCACCAGGTTAGAGCAGTAAGAGGCAATAGGAATGGCGGGAGTAGACGAAGACGTTGTTAGCACTGTTGACGAGCTATCCGATGCTGCAGGATAAGTAGTAGCGGAGGAACTACTTGAGTTAAAGGAATAGCTGCTTGAATACGAGCCAGTGGGTGTAGCCGGGTAACTCGTCGAAGACAAGCTGTTTGAAACTGATGATGAGTTCCCCGGAGTAGTTGAATGAGTGGATGAAGACTTAAGATCGAGCGAGGATGACGATGTCTTAGGCTTGCAGCCACCACGCTTTTTGACGCGCTTTACTGGAGTGACGGCCGGAGCAGTTATGACAGTACTTGTAGTTGTCGTCGTAGTTGAGGTCTCCGTTGTTGTGTCGGGTACGTCCGTGTATAGAGTAGTAATTGTCTCATAAACTGAAAACGTCGTGCTAAGAGAGACCACGACGTCTGTGTATGAAATGGTGTCGACGAGAGTAGACAAGATAACATCTACGGGTGGAGTTCTTTTAAAGTGTCAGCGACTCGGCTTCTCTCATAAGGGTTACAATAGAAAGGTTAAGCAACATACATAGTTGAAATGATAGGTGCTCCAAACGTAGATATGCATTCCGAGTACTGAGCGAGAGGATTCCTATCGATATAACCAGCAACTTGCTGCAAACACTGGTTTACAACACATGACGGGCTATAGTTATTGAACGGAGAGTCTGACATGTTTTTATACAGAAGAGAAAGACTGTGGTAAACAAAACGAATGAAATTCGAGTAGAGACTGGACTGGAATCAGTCTCATCGTTGCTGGTAACAGACGTTACCATCGCGGCCCTTATATAAGAGGCTCATCAGTTTTTCAGCCATATGCGACCCTTATTAGCCAGCTCTAGACCTAAAATACGTGGACTACCTTAGCGAGTTGGTTCAGGGGAACGCCAGCAAAACCACGCATGGCTCGCCTTAATCACACGATATAAGTCTAGCTTGAAAAATTAGGACTCAGCTGAAGCTCAGGCGTTAGGCTAGTGATAATAGTGTGGTGACGGCGCAAGCGAGCCGCAAGACTTCCGTCAATCGATTGGATTCAGTGCTGGAGAGCGGGCTCAGCCGCTATATTTTAAAATCACCAAAGCTCTTAACCATACCGGACCGGAGTCCGATAGCAGGCCGTTGTAATTACTCTGTTGATGTTAGCGGAAGCTAGGGTAGACAAAGGATCTGGGGAATAACCTAGGGCTGTATTGGTTCGATAATATCTCGTTAAGAAAGGCGTCAAGCAATGGTAATTTTAATCTTAGGAGCTAACTCGGGATAATGCATATGTATATCCCGTTGTTTCCATTGCGAGGCATAACAAGAGTCCTTGAGATGTGACCTACCTAGGTACTTTACCACACTCTTTACCAATGCGACCGCACGCCCGTTGGAAGTAGTCGTTCTAGATTCAACATCGTGACCACGGTTTCTAGCTTTTTAATCCGCTTATTTCCTTTGCTGAAATATAATCAGTCAAGCCGTGTGGAAATCTACCTCGGTAGGTAAAGGGATATAGTAGATATTGATATAGAAGTGAAGTTATTAAGCTACCTAGGTAGGTTACTTAGGTGCTTACCAGTAGGTAGAAACTAATTTCTATGGCTCATATAACTACTGATAAGATTATTACATAAGCATGATTTAGGAACCCCTTATTATGTAAGCTACAGAGCACTTTACTAACTACCCCTTTTTATGAATAACGACCACCACCATATATTAAGAATCAAGAAATTTCCCCTTTTTCAGCCACAAGAGAATTCATATATAGGTAATTATATGAATCAAAATCCAGTATTAGTGCTTAATTAAGGATAATTGTTTAGTATTTGGGATTCTCGATGTATACGATTAGAGCCAGTCACAGTGTCAACAAGCTATCACTAATAGTCTTCTCATACCTGCTGCCTACTAAATAGAGCTGTCCTTTGAGCCAGAAACACCGGGTTTTGCTTACCCCTTGACGTGGGCTTTTATAGTCGGCATCATTCTCTAGGAGGTAGCTATGCTATGCGCTTAATCCAGTGTTCAACCGAAATGATCTGGTTGGTAATAGGAGGTAACCGAGAAATGTGCGCCCAGAGACGCACCAACTTCCAAGTTACACCATCGGTTTATTCTAGGTAAATAGATACCTATCTAGGTGTATATAAGGTTAAGTCATTCTTAAGGTTTACCTAGATACCCGCTTATACGTCAGTTATCATCTCATTTTAAGAGTCACCTACCTACCTAGGTAGCTACCTACTTAAACATTGGGAATTAGACGAAGTCGATTAACTAGGTAAGGGGTAGTCATAATACAATTGATTAGTCGACTTGCGATTCTGGCTTCCTTTTTAAGTTTATTCTCAAATTGCAAGACTAAAACTTCCTCTTGATTCCTTTCTCACTTTCATTTTCACTTTCACCTTCACCTCTACTTCCACTTCCACTTTCACTACCAGCCCTTTCTTAAAGATCGGATCACCGACCGACCAGACCAAGTCATCAAAACGGGGCTGGACTGACATCACTTGTGACTCTTCACTCAACGTCACTGCCATTTCATACTGCGCCTTTGCCACTCAGAGAACGCTAAGGTGAGCACTGTCCCCATACCGATCAGTCGGGACAGCCCTAAAGGTTATAATCCCTTCAGCAAGTGTCAGTACCTACCTTGAGTGTATTAATTGACATTCATAGATCGAAATCGCACCTTCATTCTGTCTTTCCTTCCCCCAGACATAAAAAAACTCTATCGAGTGGTTTACACAATTTCCCTTTCAATCCTTTCTTCCTTCCTTCTTTCCTTCCTTGGTAGCATTTGGTCTTTGCGATTTCTAGGAAATCACCTTCCTTCCAACCTTTAACCACATTAACCACACCCAGAATCCTGAATCTCAGAAACCTTCACCTTCATCTTCACCTCTGCTTCCCACTTCCAAAGTTCTTATCAACCTTAATCCAGATTTTCCACTTTGTTCCTCAACCACATTGTTCTTGTCCATTGACCTGTTGCCAGGTATACTTGGGATTCTGATTATTTCTCGCACTGTGGAAGTTGAGGTATGTCAACATATGCCCAAGGTTCCAAGGCTCTTCTACTTTTTATGCTCTTCTTTTTCGTCGCAAACCCATCTTCTTACATTTTCAATCCAAAGTCTCGCTGACAATAGACCTAATACCAGATCCAAATTCTTCTCTAATCTCAATTAGAAGTACGTTACCATCCCATCCCACAAGACAAAATGTCTCCCGGATACAAGAAGTAAGTCTTCTATTTCTATACTAGATGGTATACATTTATCTGTCGCCTATGTACTAACAATGTAACTAGCAACCGCATTGCGCTCCCGCAGGCGTAAGTATTCAATTGTTTACATCCCAAACTGTATCTTGCTGAAATCCCGAATAGGTTCAAGTGTGCTGCCGACGGCCGATGGCTCACGCCAGACAAGTTCTCCGGAAACCAACTTGGAAAATGGCAGCAGAAGAAGAAGTACGCCAACGATGGTGTCACCCCCGCGAATGTCGGTTTGGTATGCAGGGAGCATACCCAGGCGCAACAAGACCCGACGAACCATGAGATGCACTGCAAAGGCCCTTGCAATGCTTGGAAGTCCAAGGACCGCTTCAGCAAGAACCAACGCAATCTACCTAATCCTGTAGGTCTCAGTGCCCCATTCACATTTTGGCTTTTGTTAACCGGTTATTATAGTGGTGTAGTGGTTGCACTTTTTGGATCACTCATTTCGGTGGTTCAGAGATTCCCGGCGCACCCCCAGGCGCCCAAGTGTTGCCTCATGAGAGACTCGCGCAGGTATCAACAACCCAACATCAAGTCCCCGATGTTCCCGTTGGTCAGACTACGACCCTTACTACCACCCATACTACTTCAGGCCAACTGAGTGCAGGTTCACTAGCCATTCAGCATCACTACGATACTGGTGGAAATGACGACTCTAGCGATGTCGATTATTCTCTGATCAAGTCCGCTATGGAAATGATCAAAGATATCACTATCTCCGACGATGAGTCTGCAAATCCCAGTACTATGGTGCTTGACAGAGTATGAATACCCCTTATCCGTCATAGAGAATTATATCTAACGATGCCTAGCGCACTGCCGATGCCAGCTCTGTGGCAAACTTCACCGACCACAGCGTACTGAAGGAGGAATTGATTTTCATGCGAGGCTCGGCATCTCAGATGAACTCTGCTCGTAAGCCCAACCTCCCAGGACTTGCTACATCCGGTGCATCATCGAGCTCGCGTCTGTACCGCCCCAATCTATTCACTCCTCGCAGCAGCGAGGGTATGAGTGCCAACAGCAAGAAGTCAGCAACGGATATGTTGGGCAACAAGTCGGTCGACAGTGTATCCGCGGCACCCAAGACCCGGACCGGCCGCTCGGCGGCAGCTTCTAATAGCAAATGGGCTAAAGCGGTAAGGACCTTCACGATTCCTTGCCTTTGTTAAATAAAGCTAACAATTCCCACAGGACTCCCGCAAAGTTTTCTTTGCAGCCCCAACCTACGCGGCCCAACCAGCTGATATGGAAGACACCCATGACCCAGATTGGGACTCTGATGATGAGGTTGACTTTTAAGAGCATCATGTTTCCGCCGAGAGGCTTCAGTTCTCTACCCGGATTCTTAACGAGAGCATATGCAACGAGTACTCTCTAGGGGTTATCTTTCCGCTAGTCTTTACATGTTTTCTTTGCCTTTACTTCCGCCTCGTTTTTATGGCGGTTATTTATTTCGTTTGATGATTTCCTCTCCGGTTGCCAAACGCAGGCTTAAGTTCTGTACTTTCTTATGCCCCACGACTATGACCGCAGGAGTAGGAGGAATCGGAGTACTGCGTTGCACGGTTCTCATACAGTCGATTGAAGCATACATGTCTATTGCCTTTCGGTTTTCGAGTTTTCTGATTCGTTTTCATTTCATTAGATACCTCTTCCGGTAGCTCGATGAACAATGCCAATGATCTCCTTTCTACTCATTATAGTGTCGTGACACTGGTTCGTTGCTGTATACATCAGTGTGATGAACTTTTTGATACAGTGACGACATAATAGTGAATGATGTTCCTTAACTAACCTGTACTGAACTACATTAGAAGCCCCCGAAAACCCCTAACACCTCCAAACAGCCCCTCGAGGACCCCCCGCACATATTCAACAGGAAGGGTACAATGGAACAACGTAGCCTTGTTCTTTCCGACAGCGTTACACCGGTCAAATGTTGTGTATAGCTTTCTTCCGAACCTCGATACCTAAAGGGTAGGGATGATCCCCACGCGACATGTTACTCTATCGCCCGGCTTCTGCCAAGGACGAGAATCCCTTTCTGTGAGCACCCGCATGATGGGAGGAGGGTTTTGGGATCAAGAAGTTGTAGATAACCAACTCACGTCTACGGTATCTACCATATCTATTTAGTATCCTTTCGTCTTGTGGATTTTATATTGTTATATGTTGTTGGTTGTTTTCGCATTGACGCATTTTGGCTATTGTATGCTTTTGTTGAGCTGCTTGAGTTCTCAGTCAAGGATGGCCGAAGGACTGCCCTTACATGATACAGTTGATCATCCGAAACACCATTCTAGCGACTGGGAGGCTTTGGGCGTCCATGAAGCAAACCCGGGACATTCCGAGGATAGCTCATCTCAGTCTGCCCCGGAAGAAAATGACCGTCATCGATCACCTACTAGAACCAATGGCCGCTCGCCTACGCCGGATAGCCAACGAGACTTGAGCACTCTGGCACAGGGTTCTACCCCTAAACTGAGACTTAGTACTAATGGATCCTCCGCCGACATCGTAAATGAGGCCCGAAATGTAGTCAGGGATGAATGTAAGATTAACTCCTTCCGTTACATGCAAGAGCTTATCACCAAGTATTCAAAGTAAGCAAGACACTCCAAGCCATCGAGTCTCTCCGGGGGCAACCGCTCTCAAGCACCTCGGGGTCGGCTACCTCGTCCTCGATCGAAGTCCCGACCTGGCTCTCCTCTCCCAGGTCCCCGCTGAGCCCGACGAGTACGGCAGGGGCAGATACGTCGAAGCCGACGGTCCGTTTCAGCGACCGCGGCCCCCCTCGCACTTTTGCAAAACGCCCTGCGCTTTCCAGACGGCCGAGCAGCAACGTCGTGCCGGTGGTAGAATGGGGCGCCCTATTCGACGAAAAGGGCTACCCAACTTTCCAGAGCAGTCAGTTTCTTAGAGGGGTGGCTAGGCATGTTGTATGTGGTTTATGAGGGCGAATGATGCGTGTATGTGCCGAAGCTGATACGAGGTACGACCCCAGATCAACGATTTGGCGCCTGGCAGCAGTGATCTAGTTATAACACCAGAGAAGCTGAGCGTATTCTACTCGAGATACAGGGTCGATCCGGAGGTGTACTCGTTTGTAGGTAAGCATCGATTCGGCGCGCGACATTTCTGTTCTCTCCAGCTAAACACTAATTCCGGTGCATATCATAGAGATTTTCAGATCCAGAGCAAGAGACCTGCACGACCGCATCGCCGACTTCTTCACCGACTTGGACTGCCAGTACCACCTGGTTCAGCTCGACTCTTACTCGCGGCCGCGAGTCCCCGCCCTGACGCCTGTGGGATTCGCACAGTATCTGACTACGTGCATCCTTGCGCACCCGGACGAGGAATTCCGGCGCCTCGACAAGATCGTGACGGAAGTCCAGCTCGTGGCTGATGTCTCCCCTTCTGACTGCCAGCCTGAGAAGCTGCCAAGGCAGCTCCTCCGCAGCCAATTCCCCGTCAGACCCGACCCCAAGTCTAAGAAAGTCCTGGCTGCGGCCCTGGATGACTTGATGTACGACCTTAGACTTCTAGGACAGTCTAGTCCGAAGACACCACTAGCTATAATGCCACCGCCACCGCCGCTGCCGCCGAGAGACGAGAGACGAGGTTCAGGCTCAGTCACGGGGGCGAGGGTTAATGCGCCGCCTGATAAGACATATATAAGACAAGACGTTCCCATCTTGCCAGCAAGTCTAGAGACGAGCAAGACTCGCGGGCGGTACGTGCCTGCCGGGGCGCTGCAGACCATAGGAGACGAAACTACTGCTTCTGCCCCTACCCCTACTCCTACACCCATCGCCGCCACAGACACGCAAACCCGAGATCAAATCCGCAACAGCTACCACGAGCGTCCCCGCAGCCGCTACACGGAAGAGCCCGAAAGCTACGAGCCGGCGCCGACGGTCGCGGCTCGAGAACGGCAAAACCGGGGCTCGGTCGACCTCCACCCATCTTCCGGCCGCTTTACCTCGTCGCCGAGGACGTCGCTGGTAGGTCCCCTTACTACTAATAGTAGTGGTGGTGGTAGTGGTACTACCACCCGCACAGCATACGTGCGCACCTATCCCAGCGCCGCCACGCCTAGCAGCAGTAGTAGCGCATCGACGTACGCCCCCGCAGGCACAGGCATTCGGACGCCGACATACCGGCGCACGCAAAGTCCGCCGCTGAGGACATACCGGGCCTCGGCGCCGGACGTCAGCAGCAGCAGCGCGTCGGCGACCTACTTCAAGCCCGCGGGGTACCTCCCGGCATCCGCGTCGGACCACAGGGAGTACGGCGCGAGTTCTGGTGCCGCTGCCGATGCTGCTTCGACTCCGTGGAGCGACGGGGGAAGACGGCGGAGCGCCGGCGGCGTGATGGGAGAGGGGCCGTTGACGATGACGGCATGGTCGGGCAGGGGGGGCGGCAACAGTGCCAGTCTCGGGACGAGCAGAGCCCCGAGCCCGACTACATCTCCGACGGCGCCGGGATCCGCGCTGCCATCGCAATCCGCGGCGGATTCGAATGCGAACGCTTGCCACCAGCGGCACGCGCGGCAAGACAGCACCGGGAGCAGGAGGGGATCCGCGACCCCGCTCCCCCCAGCGGCTCTCACGAACACGAGCGAGAAGAAGTACCACCACCATCACCACCACCAGCCTCACCACCGGCGGCGGCGCAGCGCCGCCGTGGCCGTGGCCGACGACAGGGGCCCGACGTGGGAGGAAGTGCTGAAGGCGCAGCCGTCCCACCGCCATCGGTCGGGGAGCAGCAGTAAGGCCGGTGGAGGCGGACACCACTACCGGCATCATTCAGGGCATTGAGCTTTTTGCGTCTGGTTTCGCTTAGCTCGTGGGTCTTGGAGGGGGGTTGCGTTTAAAAATTAAGAGGAAGTAAAAACAGAGAAGAAACGGGGGAGGAGAGGGGAGGTATTAGTGAACAAACGAATAGGGGTAGTCTAATAAAAGTGGAGAATAGGAAAGGAGGGGGGGAAAGGGGGAGCAAACAGATACCTGAGTAGGGGTTTCAAAGTCGTTCGTTGAATGTATTAGTACTACTAACTTACCTCCTATCTAATAATCAAGAGGGACAGGGGAGATTGAATCAGAATTTTCTAGTTGATAGTTCCTTTCTTTGGTTTTATATTTCTTGAATGTTCGATCGTCTGCCTACGGGGAGGCTTCCTGAGACAAAAGTTAAATGGCTCGCGGACGATAAAGGATGGTAGCACTTAAACACCGCTCTTTTACAGTTGGATAACTGATTTGCATAGTTTTATATGCTGTGGTTGTTGTGAATTATGTCGATTCGTATCCTAAACAGTTGATTGCTACCTAGCGTATACACTACTATATCCTTAGCTATAATAGATTTCCAAATGGGTATCTGTAAGTTATAAACGAGAGAATGAAATTTAAGGATTGAGATCTTGGGTTTTTTATATACCGGTCATACAATTCCTCCAAATAATACTATATATCGCCAACCAGCATATTTAGCAATGTTTAAGTATAAGCTGAGACGTTTATCCTGGCGCAGCGACCTTGCAAATGGAAAATAGAGAAGTGAACAAGAAAGGTTCAAATAAAACTTTTATGACACGCGCGGGCACAAGCTGCTTAAACGCGAGCTGTCGCATCGTGAGTCTTCTCCCGAGAGAACTGGTGCTCCGTGTATTTGACCTCATCGGCCACGGTCGGGACCTTGGGCGCCGGGACGTTGCGGCGCAGGACATAGTGACTCCAAAAGTAAAAGAACTGGGCCAGGCCGTACCGCATGAAGCTGCGGAGCGGGACGTTGAAGACGGCGTCGAGCTCCTCGAGCGTCTTCTCCTTAGTCTCGGGGACGAAAAAGAGCACGAGGAAGAAGCCGGCGACGTTCCACGCTGCGTACCAGGAAAATGCGCCTTGCGGGGTCCAGGCTTGAGTCAGGGCTGGCCAGGTGAGGGAAACGACAGAGTTGAAGAACCAAGTCGTTGCCGTTGCTAGCGACATACCGATTGGACGTATGTACAACGGGTAGGCTTCGGCACTATAAGTAAATGGAACGGGCTGAGGAAGGCGGTTAGCACCAAAAATCACTAATAAACCATACTGAACATGTTCTTACCCCTTCACCGGGAGAATAGACAACACCATACAAGTAGATACCCAAGGCGATGCAAGCAATGTGAGCAATGGTATCCTCTGGGATCCAGAAACTGAAGCCTGTGAAAAACAAGAAAATGGCCATCAGCTATGCCAATATGTTAGCTAATTTCGCAGAATTTTGGATACGAGGTTGAAGCTCACGGGGAAAGTAGTAAGGAGTAGATTTCGTCGGCCGAAGGTATCAATCGTGTAGAAAGCAGGAAGAGCGAACAAGAAGTTGACAATACCGAAACCCAGCGATGCCGTAAGGGCTGATTGAGTAGAGAACCCGCCTTGGATGAACTGCGACAACAAGAGTTAGTAATTACTTATTTGCGTATATGATTCAGGGGTAATTGTAGGACTAGATGTAGGGTACACGTGCGATTTCAGTTGAGTAATAAGCAATACTGTTCACCCCACAAAATTGTTGCATATACATAACAATTTGAGAAGCAACCATCGCATTTCGATTTCGGCGAATGGTAAAGAATTCTTTAAATATGTTTTGACCTATCTGCATGGTCTCCTTCTCGATCTGGAGGAGAGTGTCCATGTAAAACAGGTCACGCGCGGCTTGAATCTTTTCGTACCGAAGCTGGCAGATGGCCTTGTATGCGTCCGAATGTCTGTTCTTAGTAAGATGCCATCGAGGTGACTAGTATTTATCAGCAACTTCGTATCGTTTCTACGAGGTCTATATAACTAACCTCAGGGGTAAAGTACACCATAGCGCAGACGAGGACAGCAGGTATCAAAGCAGAACCCATCATTAAACGCCAGTTAAGACCGATTATACCGGACAAGTCTGGAACGGTAAAAAAGGCTAGGTCCATTACATAACCTAGCATTATACCGAAGGCCGTCCACATTTGCCACTGCATGACCAAAGCACCCCTGAGTTTCGGCGGGGAACACTCAGCAGCGAACATAGCTATGGGGAGTTAATATCAAGAATCCACATGGTTCAGATTGGGATAGTGACTTACGTGTTGTAGCTGACTTTGGTCCAATACCGAACCCGAGAGCAAACCGAGCAATAAACATATGCCACCAGGTGTTTGTGAAGGCTTGCCAGAAGCAAGCCAAAGCTGATATAGTACAAGAAATGAAGACAGTGCCGCGACGGCCGAAGGCCTTGTTCATCGGTTCGGTGAGCCAGCAACCGACAAAAGCACAGCAGATGTATGGTGCAGCTAGGAAGTACTTATCAGTTCATGTTTCGGGATTGCCTGACAAGGGTGAACTTACCATTGACTAGACCCAGGAGCCACGAATCTATCCGCAAGTACTAATTAGTATAATGTAGGAGAACCGAGTTACGGTGTTGCTATAAGTAGCTTACTTCTCTGAGAATCGGCATCATTGATGCCGAATTGTCTTTTATAGAAGCCTTGTGCGCCATTGACGACGGTCTCATCCATGCCCTGGACGGCAGCGCAGAGCGAACAAATGGCGACGACGGCATAGAGCATTTTCGGGTTTGACCATTTGTGTGTGATCTCTCTGTCTAGCACCACCCTCTCGCGGTCGGTGAGTCCTTCGACGGTATCGTACTTGTTCAGATTACCGGCGATCATAGCGCCGAGTCGGAAAGCACGAATATCTTCTTCGTCGGTGAGGCCATGCTTTGCGCAAAACTCTTCTCCTCGCTGGCCTAACTGTTCTGGACTGAGACCGCCAAGGGGATTCGCTAGCTTAGCCGAAGCCTCTAGACGGCTTCTCTCCCCTTCATCTAGTATATTTTCTTTGCTTAACCGGTGCTCAATTTCGGTACGAGACACATCAGAGTAATCAGACTCTTTTCGAGCGTCTACCTTCTCTTTCTTCTCTCCCAAGCCACCGCCCTTGGACGGATCTCCCGAGTTGGAAGCCATGATTTGGTATCAACCGCCAGGCTACGAAGCTTCAATATAGTGTAGATTTAGTACCTAATCTGCTCATATATCGGATAAAGGAATTTCTCTTTGGGGAAAGATGTCAAGGTAATACGAATGGAGAGAACAGAGGAGAAATTTTGATATGGGGAAGGCCTAGTATATCGATCGATTGGATAAGGCAATGAGAGCCCAAGCAAGCCATGCGCAATGCGGCCCTTTATCGAGAAATAGGACTCGACAGGCTGTGAAAAAAAGCCTGTCGATCATCGCGTGAAGCGTACATGATGGATGGGATATGATGTAGCACAAAACACTACACTTTGAGCCTCGTTGGTCGAAGAGCCCTCGAAGGATTCCCTCGGGATGTGACAACGTCATCCTTTGCAGCAGTCTCGTTCTTATCCTACAGGGGAGGTATCGGACTCGAAGCTCGCTAAAGTATAGTATTTCTTTCATAGTCCAATAGAAGGAAACTTTTTGACTTTTTGTCAAGGGCCCCCAGGCTGTCATCCGTCACAATCCACCGACTAATCCTCTAGAGCAACATGAGAGGACGGTGACGTAGTCTGGAGTTGTTATTCGATGCCACTACGAACGACTAATGACCGTTAGCTAAGTAGCTGTTAGCGAGTTGGCGGGCAGAAAGGCGTCAGAATAAACGCAGACCGCGTGTATACCGTAGTAATGATATTGTTTTACTGTTATTCTGACGCCTTTCTGGTGGTATGGCTGAAAGCTGTCTCGGAATTTGAACACCTTAGGTAGGTAGGTATATTAATGTGATGGAATCGAATCCTTCGAAGCTACCCCGGGCGGGACGGGAGCCAAAGGATTCTAATTAGATTGCGCTAGGTAGATACGGCTTATACGGCTGATACTACTATACTAAATGAAGCTTCGTGCATATTGTTATTATAGTCATACCTACCTAGGTATATAACTTACCTAGGTATGGATGTAGGTTTTGTGTTTGTTGTAGACCCTTATGCCGAGAATTAATAATTAACTAAGGTACCCCTACCTACCTACCTAGGTAGCCTGAAGGTTATTTTAGTATAGGGCTGATTGCTTGTCCTATGTTTGGCCGAGAGCTACTGCTACCTCTATTAAATACCTATGCAATGTTACACAGAGCCTTGCGGCTGGTAGTTGCTTCCCATTACACAAGATTTAGCTCTAATGAATGCGAGTAATTGTAACCTATGCGTATCTAATTCTCCCGACGCGAGGGAAAGGTGGAAGGGAAGGTAAGGTTATTTGAAAGTTGGAGGGTATAATTGGCCAAGATGGGACCTTCAGATGCTCCCCATGACGTAATTCGAACCATGAATTTTTAACCAATTCGTCGACACCTTGCCCTCGTCTCGTCTTACGGCGAGTACTGTTACTTAGGTAGGTAGGTATTATTCCTCCCTGTGGCTATATGCATGTAGTAAGCACATAAAGTCACCTTAATATCAAAGAAATCAAAAACTCGGTTAGAGATCAGGATCGGTATCTGCAGCGATCTTGCCGGTTTACCGGTATTTGCCATGCTCGTTTCTAGGCGTATCGCATTGCGATGGCTGCCATGCCGAACCATCAAGTCGGGGAAGTGACTGATCATGTGTTTGCACGTAACATTCGGACCTAAGATGAAGCAGGTGATTAGATATCTACCTGGTATCAAATAAAGTTAAAAAACATTCGCCGTATGATTTCTCTCACCGAGTGCCGAGCTCGTTGATTATATGTACGTATTATGTGGCTGTAAGCTGATCTGTACTACTTACAATACTGGTTTCTGTGTATATAGCAGCAGCTGAGACCTATCCGAATAGGTATACATAATTCATAGGCTCGCCCTATTATGAAACTTGTCGGTGAGCCTTGCCTAGACTTTCATGCCGTTCATTTACGACATGCTTAACGCCACTTAGTCCAACCAGTCGTGATCGTCACCATTGCTTGCCTCTCTGGGTAATAATATCGAACAAGCCACATACTTTCTGCAGGTAGCTGGTAGGTAATGATATACAGGTAAAGTAAAGTGCTCAGCCCGTAGACGAGGTGTTTTTATGCTGTCTGGTTGGAGTTCCTTGCGCTCCAAGATCCTCGCTTGCACCAACTTTCCTCCGTGCTCTTTTCTTCTTCAAGACAGACCACTCTGTCTTCCACGCAGAAATGCTTTCTCGCAACTCTTGATCGGCACCCTCAGGTACGTAGCTTAAGCATTGAACCTCGATGGCCTTTAGCTGGATCTGCAGATTGAGCATCTCCATCTCACCTTCATTCCGCTCCCTTTCACTGTCTCACGATTGTCAGCACTGGACCATACTGTGATGAGGTCGAATTAGATAAGCCTACAGTTCCTTGATACGCTTTTCGAGATGAATGATTCTCTGCGCAGCGCGTTCTGCGCGTGTGATGAGCAGTTCGTGAATATGCTAGACGAGTGTTAGCAGGAATGTCCTAGTAGAAGGGGGTAGGAGTGATCTTGCATCTGACTCTTCCTGTCGAGCCCGTAGACTTGAGGTAACATCCTCTAGTTCCTTATTCAAGTTATGTGCCTCTCGGACAACATGGTCTACCACTGCTGCTGATATCTGATGCCCCTTGGTTCTGGGGCTTTTCTCAGTCTGGGTCGATGAGGACTTCTGGGTAGAAAGTGGTACGTTCGAAATACTAGGCATCATCCGCCCTGATGACAACGATCCCAAAGAAGAGTCCTGTTCATTTCTGCTATTCTGCAGTATCAAGCTGCTAGGTCTAGATCTCTGTGGTGTCCGTGTCCGTCTCGATGGGTGGTCTCTTGTGGATAAGACCTTCTCCATCTCGTCCACTTTGGCGTGGAGACTATAGACATTGTCATCTTTAAGGTGGTCCTGCCGATTTAGTTGGGCGGCAAGATCATTTAATCGCTGAATGAGGACGTCTTTGCTATCCTGTACAAGTTCTTCTTGGTCGGAATGTTCGGCCTCCAACGATCTAGCAAGGGGCGATGAAAACTGACGGCGCATAGGAGAAAGCGAAGACATGCCTAAAGAATGAAGTCTGAAGGACGGCGAGGCCGGTGATGATGATTGAGGAGTTGTCGGGGCATGGTGTGGTGACCAGGGGGTAAGCTCCGCCTTTGCACCCCTGGCTGGTGATTGCGGCGCCGACCTATTCGGGGGGCTATCCGGGAGGCTATCCGGTTCTGAATCCGAATCTGTGTCTGTCATAAGGTACCTAGGCAAACAAGCGTACCTAGATCAAGACCGAATTTGGACTGGGGGTCGATAGATGGGTTTTGGGGGAGAGATGCCCAATCGTTGTGTGATTTCATTGGAGTGCAGATTACATCCGTGCACTAGAAGAATGTAGAATGGCTCCTGTCTCCTGTGAGCTGTGGGGGGACCTTAAAGGCAAGAGAGGTTGCTGTTTACCACCTACATGGTACCTAGCCCGTAGGTACGATTATAAGTACGTACGTACCTAGGTACCTAGTATTAGGTAGGTACCTAGGTAGTTGCACAGAGTGATACTACATTTAGAACCAAGGTTTATTAGACTATCTTCTCTTCTAGCTGTGCAACTTCGCTATCTACCTACCTAGATGCCTAGAGGTATTTTCGTAGATAAATTTAACTTACCTAATTTGCGCGATATCCTGACACCTATTAACTTAGGAATTTCTTACGCAACCTTGGAACTATTCGAATATTGAAACTGCTGAAAATAGCTCGAAAGCCACCTGCAACCTTGAATCTTGGAGAGGGTCAGATTGGTGGGGTACCCGCCTTGCTAAGATACTACTACACTAGGGCCTGGCAGGCACCTGCTTCTCGTACACAAGACTTTCCTTATCGAAGTGCCGGTTCGCAGGTACTGACGATGGTACAGAATGTGGGGGAATCAAGAATGGGGAGCTTCGTAGTCTACCTAGGATAGTCTAAACCTTGAAAGCCTATAGTCTAGTCTAGCTGTTTATCAAGGTCGTTTAGGTCGTTAAGAGTCAGCACGCCCTCGGCTGTACTCGCATCGTTTCGGTAAAGTTTTTACTGGGAAACAGCTGGCGAAGCTGTGCGACTTTCCATGTCTCCGCGCCCCCACAAAACAAGGAGCCAATGACGGTTTTCGAAACTCTGTTAGGGACCGGGGCTGTTCTCCAAATCTTTAGCACCCCATCCCAATCAAAAGAAAGTCGGTCTTTTGATTTCAAACTTTCCAATATCAACTCCCAGAGGAATACTAAATAAACCTACCTAAGCATGACTTTTTGTCGTCGCCGTTGTTGCTGCCATTGTCTTCGTTCCTAGTTCCTTGTCTTACGTTCCTCTTGCACTTTAGCGCTACGTTGCCGGATACGGGTACCTAAGTAGGTACCTTACAATATCGAATAGGTACCTAGACCTACTGGACTTGTCCTTTTAGAGCCTCGGCACTTTAGCTACATACACTACACTACACTAGATAGGTCCCTGTCTACCTAGGTAGGTATCGAGCGTCATCCGAATTCCCGCGGGGGTGGTCCCTTCGACCTGGTCTTGGTGCTATTACTCATACTTCACACTTCCGCAAATACAGTTCGCGTCTGATGGCCTGGATTTCTCCCTTCTACCTGAGATCATAAATATCTTCAGGTTTATCAGATTTGCCCATTGTGCCTCCTTGAGTCAGACGAGCCCGCCCAACATGTCGTGGAAGGCGTCCGAGAGGCTGATGGACACCATCCGTCACTACTCCAACTTCCCTGCCACAGGAGTGAGTCTACGGCAAATGGTCCAATTCGGCGAGCGGCCGTCAATAGGTACGTTGATTTTGCTCCTCTTTATCGTGCCAATTCTGCTAATTCTAACTCCCATATATTGACTCATCCTTGTGGTCTAGGAACCCTGTTTCGCGCCTCCCAATTTCTCGCCGAAGAGCTCCCAATTCGCCTTGCGCACCGAGTCCAGGAGCTCACAAGCTTACCAGATGGACTTAGTGAGATGCCATCGGTTAGGAAAGTCCAAGACTGGTACGCGCAGTCGTTTGAGGTACGCTTTTTACCCCATCCCGATACCCGTAGTATGAGTCATCTGACATGTGACAATAGGAAATCATTAATTTGGGACGACCCGAGCTGTCAAGGGACGTACGAGACCGACTCTTGAACCCAGGAAAATTTAACAATGGCAGAGTACCTATGCTCTCTGAGGCCACTCCCAACCCGAGTATCCGCGAAGGCCAATATGCCTCGGCGCCGGCTACACAAATCGGCTTGGGTAACGGCAAGAAATACCAGGCCGCGAGGAGGTATTTTGCTATGGTGGATGACAATGGGGACTGGCCCCCTGAGCTTCAGGCATACAACTCGAAATTCGCGCAAACATTGCATAAGATAAAGAGGAGGCATGATGGCGTTGTCACAACAATGGCTCAGGGTATCCTAGAATACAAGCGGAAAAGGCAACGCATGCAGATCGACAACAATATCCAGTCCTTTTTAGACCGGTTTTACATGTCCCGAATAGGTATCCGTATGCTTATCGGGCAGCACATTGCCCTAACTGACCAGAGCCACCATCGGGATCCTACTTATGTTGGTATAATCTGTACGAAGACGAACGTGCGAGATCTAGCGCAAGAGGCCATCGAGAATGCTCGATTCGTCTGTGAGGACCACTATGGACTTTTTGAAGCGCCCAAAATCCAACTTGTGTGCAACCCGGACCTCAACTTCATGTACGTACCAGGTCACTTGTCGCATATGCTCTTCGAAACCTTGAAAAACTCGTTGAGGGCCGTCGTCGAGACCCACGGACAGGACAAGCAAGAATTCCCAGTGACGAAGGTCATTGTCGCCGAAGGGAGGGAAGACATCACAATCAAGATCAGCGATGAAGGTGGCGGAATTCCTCGGAGTGCCATCCCTCTGGTGTGGACCTACATGTACACAACTGTAGACCGGACACCGAATTTGGATCCTGATTTCGACAAGAGTGATTTTAAAGCACCGATGGCAGGTTTCGGCTATGGTTTGCCGATTTCGAGGCTCTATGCTCGATATTTTGGTGGCGATCTCAAATTAATTAGCATGGAAGGGTAAGCGACTATGGTGCTCCCTACATCCCAGACCTGGATATATACTGACTAGAGGACCAGGTACGGGACGGACGTGTATCTACACTTGAACCGCTTATCGAGCTCTTCGGAACCCCTACAATAGCAATCAGCAGTCATGAGGGAGTGGGGGTCATCCCAAGGATTGACGATGCCGTATAGAAGAATGATGCAAAAGCGGCTCAAAAACTTCGAGGTATCGGAGCGGAAGCAGGTCGGCGACGCCGAGTCCATGATCAGCCAAGAGACCGGACGCTTCGCCGATGCAGAAGCCGAGCTCTGAAATATTATGCAGCTCGAACTGGGTCCCGGAGACGACGTTTCTAGAATTGGCTATTTGCTTGTCAGTGGAAGCAACAGGTAGAGAGGCATCAAGTCCAATCAGGGCACATGTGTAATGGCTAAAAAACCCCACGCTAAAACAAACAAATGGGGCGCGCGGCGGCTTTTTTTCGAGTCTCAATTCTGTTTCTGCCGGTCGTTATCCATCAGATTTTCCCGGTACCTATTCCGAATTACTTCAACGGCGCAGGATCGGGGCACCAAGGGAGGGAGAACGGGGGACGGGAACGAACTCGCTGCATCGAGGCACGGTGTATAAAAAGCATTGAATAACATCATTTTTTTGAATGTATATATACAGTATATGCAATAGTATCGATATCGACTGATCGAAGACTTCCAGTTTACTACTACTACTCACTACAAATTATACGCCCATACTCTCGTAGAGTAGAAAAAGCCCTGCTAAGGACCCGATTACGTATATAGTACTTGCATACTGGTATGGTTTGTGCCCCCCACCTCGACTCGTCGTCTTCTTATATATATATGTACAACCACCACAAGAACACTTTCGTAAGAAATCCTGACCTCCTACTTGATAATAACCAGCCTGCCCTCCTCCTTCATTCCCTAACGTACACTATTATATGCTTGTATGCCTAGATGCTAAGCACCTAGATAGGTCTGCAAGTCATAATAATAAGCCAGTCTTCTGATAACTCTTTTCGTAGCGTAAATCCTCTCTCTTCTCATCCCCACCTCATAAAACCAACCCCAAATCTTCCCACTCACACCATGCTCACGCCTTATACATCAAATCCAAGAAGCCCCTCGCAAGATCGACAACGACCGCCTTATTCGGCAGGCTGCCCGCGACGCCGTACAGGGTTGCCGTGTCGCCGGAGGCCTTGCCCTTGGGGCCCTTACCCTCGACGGCGCGGACGCGTTCCTTCTCGCGCTCGGCCTCGACGACGGCCTCGAGGTCGGCGACGAGGCGCTCCCAGACCTTGGTTATGGGAAGGGTGACGGCAACGTGGATGGCGGGCGGGTTCTGCAGGGCGTTGAGGTGCCACCCCTTTTCGTTCATGCCGTCGGCGATGTCGTAGATGTCGAGGTTGCGGGCGGTGAAGGCGACGACGGAGACGAGCGGGCGGCCGACGACGTCGAGCTCGGCACTCAGCATGGGGTGCGAGACTACGTGCTCGGCGATCTTCTTGGCGCACCCGACGATGCTGACGCAAGCCTCTATGTATCCGGCCTCGCCGACGCGCATCATGCTGGTCCAGCAGCCGGCGATGAGGGCGCCGGGGCGCGACCCGGCGATCCCCGGCGACGCGTACACGCCGCCGGACCAGTCGGGCGAGACGAAGTATTGGTACGTGCGCAGCTCCTGCGTGCGGTAGAGCACGGTGGAGTTGCCCTTGGGAGCGAAGCCGTACTTGTGCGTGTCGCAGGAGATGGACGTGACGCCCTTGAGGCGGAAGTCGAAGAGCTCCGTCTCGAAGCCGGCCTTGTCGAGAAATGGGACTAGGAATGAGCCCAGGCAGCAGTCTACGTGGAGCGGTAGGCGGCGCTTCACAGCCAACTTGGAAAGGGCCGAGATGTCGTCTATGATGCCGTGGGGGAAGTTGGGGGCGGATCCGACAAGGAGAATGGTGTTAGAGTTGACAAGCCGGGAGACTCGGTGGACTTCGACCTGGTAGCCTGGGGCCGGGCAAGGGACCAAGTGAATCTTGATCTTGAAGTAGTCGCCGGCTTTTCGGAAGGCCGTATGCGCAGTCTCCGGGAGGATCCTGTCATTGCCAGATTAGCAATCCAGAAGTGTAGACAATGCAGAATGCACAACTTACATCTCGGGTTCCGTAACGCCACGTTCTACGTATGCCTTCTGCCTGGCGCTATAGCATGCCATCAAGATACTTTCAGTACCACCACTGGTGCAAACTCCGGCGGCGTTCGGCGGGGCATGGAACATGGAGAGAACCATGGCGACAACCTCTGCTTCCATCTTCCGTACGCCAGGGAAGACATCCGGATGTATCGGGTTCGAGACGGTGAACTTGCCGTAGGCCTCGGTCTGCAGCTTGATCAATTCCTCCTCCCCATGATATACGGCGCCGGATACGAAGCCGTCTTCCCACCTAGTGTGGTCCATGTTTGCTAACGACTCGAGCTCCGTCCTCAGTGCATCCTCAGTCCAGCCTTCTTTCGGCAGAGTCAGATATCTCGTTCCGTCGGTGGGTATCATCTTCGCCTGGACCTTCGATAGCGAATCACTGACTTGCTTGCGGACCTGGGTCCGAACCCCCGGTGCCCGCAGGAAGTAACCGTATAATACACGTCGTACGTCATAGTATATTTCTGCGATAGAGCCTATGATACCACGACCCTTCAGCTTCCAGAATGTCCGGCGGACTATGCGTAGGACGAAGAAGAAGAAGACGATGTTTCGGAATCTAGATAAGAGCGAACGATCAGCTGCCTGGGTACTTGACGGGTGGCACTTGGTTGTCTCATCTCGGTTGCAAGGGAACGAGACGATAGGTAACAGTAGTTTCACAGCCACGAGCACTGAGCACTGGCCGGCAGAGGAGCAGAAAAGGAATACCCAAAGACTCACAAGTCAAGGTTCAAGATCTGCTGGGGGTCGATTAGGCGAGATCGCTTTTTGACATTGTTGAAGCTCTCGCGTAAACTAGCTGGTATTCGAGAGGAGCCCGGCATGATGTCGACTTGTTGTTGCAATGTCTCGATTGCAGTTCCTCCTCCTAAGCTATCGGGGCATCAATGGAGAACAAGACTCTCTCGAAAGACAAGACTCTCGAAAGTCCAAGGTCACCTCTTTGGGTTTTATCCAATTCCAGTCTCCAGAGAGGCGAATGAGTGTTCATGGGGTTTTGGTTAGATCTGGGAATCCGGGAACACGAAGCTACACTAAAAAAGAAGGTCCCCGCAGAAATGGGAGCAGTGAGACGTCCCATGTACTAGTAATGGGCGGACCGTCACATGCGCAGGCAAGGATTCTCGGCAAGAACCAGCACAAAATGAGAGGATATCCTTGTCCTGCCTAGGCCCAGTTTCATAAATCCGGAAAGAACTAGGTACCTACTCCAGGTGCCAAGCCCCATCGCGAATGCGAACCACTTCGTTGCTTCTTTGCTTATCAGATCCGAAGTCCAGCCTTTGATGACAATTATTTGATATCTTATTGGCCGACTTGAATTGAGATGTACTTGTTGTAACATCCCTCTTGGACTCTATCTCTATCATATAAACCACATTCCACGATCTAATAAATATTGGATTATTAGTACTTAAATTGTGAACTACTATGGAATCGCGACTATCTTCTGTTGCTATTGGCTTGATACTAGTATTTAGCTATATTTAGCTATAACATAAGGTCTAAATATATATTCCTCTTGTTGAGCACCGTTATTCAGTTAACAGGACTAAATTGTTTATTTATGTGGATCCATCTATATGATCAGATTAACATTCATTACCCACACAGTCTAAACTTATGTTCTGAACAGTCCATGCCGTGATTGGAGAATCTTGTTACGTAAGCACACTAGCGCATCAACATTTCTCCCACTGTACGTACCTCGTACTTAGCTGAGGTCTTAACTAAAATCTTAGCTAAAATCCGTGTCATCGACTAACGCTGTACGTAAATCCAAGAGACAATACAAATGAAACAGACAACAATCAAGTCCACACCTAAGGTACTCACTGTTATAGAGACGTCGCAAATACTAGTATGAGAAAATAGACTCTTCCAATTATCTCTAACCACCTTTTTTTTTCTTCTTCTCCTCTATGGATTGGTACATCAACACCACCACCGACGATAACTCCAAACACATGATATGATGGAGAACCTATCCATACACGATCCGCCGCCTCAGGCGAGCACGTCGCAAATGTCCGGTTCTACTTTAGGACGAGGCGCCCCTCCGTCGCAGCCTCAGCAGCTACCACCACAGATGTTTACCACCGCTGCGCAGCTACTAGACCTAACTGATAGTAAGGCAACCGGCGTAGCAAACTGCGAGCGACCTAATTAACCTCCGCATATAGAGAAGCTTCTGGTGTGTCTTCGAGATGGTCGGAAATTGACCGGAGTCTTAAGAAGTTGGGACCAGTTCGGTACGTATTTTCTTTTTTATTCTTTCTATTTTCACGCTGCTCTCTCGTGCTAACACCTAGCTTTCCAGCGAACTTGGTCCTTCAATCTACTGTCGAGCGCATATACGCTATAACATCCGACCCCTCTGAGCCCCGACCGAAGGGCCTCTATGCCGATCAACCCCACGGCATCTTTCTCGTCCGAGGCGAGAATGTACTCCTACTCGGCGAAATTGATCTCGACAAAGACGACGATCCACCGATTGGCTTCGAGAAGGCTGACTTCAGCATGGTAGAGAAGCTAGCGAAGGAGCGGAGAGCGGTAGAAAAGGCCAAAGAGAAGACCAAGGTCAAGAAACTCGCCACACTTGGATTCGAGGGCGAAAATCTTGGAGAGATATTACTATAGACGAGATAATATCAGGATCGGACTAGGAATTCAGGAATTCGTATCACGGCAGGGGAAGAGAAGAGAAACGCTTGGTGTATAAAAGCGAAATATCTGCGATGGCTGGAGAGACAGAATATTGTGAAATGTCTCTCCTCCATTAACCTCATTCCGCAGAACTGGTAGTCTTACGGAAGGGGTTTGGGGGAGCTTCTCAAGCCTGTTTTTTTATGGCAGCACTCATACCTAGGTTACATGCAATATGCTGACATTACTGGTTCGACAAATGCGAAAAGATTCTCAATAGACTCGAGGGATTCGAGGAGCCAACAACTTGACAATTTCGGAAGCGGGAGCCTACGCTATTCTTGATGGTCCTCAGGAACTAATTGCCGGCAAAGTACGGTTTCGAGCCCAGCATTGATCCTTAATATCATCACCAGAAGTCATAAGCCCAAAGGCGACAACAGAATAGTCTATTTAACGGGTATCAAATATCTACGTCTTCTAGGTCCGAAAAACTAACACGTCTATCGTAATATCTCCTCCAATGCTACTCTTTCCACACCAACCAAAAGCGAATTTAATAATCTGCTACATTAGGTATGCGGCCGCATTAGCATACCAACCCCCCTTACTCTCAGCACTAGTAATAACCGGCTTGCCATCCCGGACAACAAGGTTGCCGACGTGGTTAACGCCGAGCCCGATGTAGGATACGCCCGTGCTATCATCTATCCGAACAGCATCCGCCTGGCAGTCTTCGCCCGCGCCGCACGCCTGGTTGCCGTTGAAAAAGGTCCAGAACGCGCCCGCGTACAGGCTCAGGTCCTTGGCGCCCGAGATACGCTGGTAGATCGACATGCGGCAGTGGACGTCGTCCGTGGCGCACCACGAGAAATCTGGGTCGCTGTCCAATGCCACAGGGCCCCAGGGGTCAGGTGTGTTGGGTGTAGACTTGCCTCCTTGCCCTGTTTGGTCATTTGGTTAGCTTCATTTGTTAAACTAACCATGGAGGGGTGAGTGGACTGCTAAGCACACATACAGTAAGGGGTCTCGCTTTGTTGGAAACCGATAAAGACGTTCTCGGCCTTGTTGATATTCACCTCGTACAGGGTATTGTGTTCGCTTGCGAAGCCGATGAACCAAGACGGTTTCGTCGATTCGATCAAGATGCCTCTGCCCACGGCAATGTACTGGGGGTTAGTTAGGGGATTCTCAATGCCATCCAGATCATGGTCCGCAGTCCAGCCTATATATCCCAATTAGTTAAGCGAGTTTGGGGAGACCATGAGATCTGTGAACTCACCCCACATATCATCGACGTACGCCGACGAGCTGGCAGTGAAATGGGCTAGCATGAAAGCAGCTTTGCACTGAGCCGGGTCGGTCGTCACGCCCGATCCGCACTTCTCCTGGATCTGCGTGTCGGCCGCTCCTCCTATCCTAAAATGCGTGTTCCAGAAGCCGACGTCGCCGGGTTTCTCGCCGGCCATGTTGACTTCCAACAGCGTGCAACCAGGAAGAATATCCTCGACGGTAAAGACAATGTCACTGAACTGTGCAATCCCAACGTCTCCAGGCTTACCGACTTTGATCATCGGTATCGGCGCGCCAGCGTTGGTGAACTTGTTGCCTGTTGCCGAGATGGCCGACCAAGCCTCGCCGATAACTCGGCTTCCCGGGGGGAAGACCAGCGTGTCCGTCACGATGTAAATGCCGTGTGGTAAGAACAGGATCTTAGACCCGGCATGTTGGTTAATAATGGCTTGTAGATTCGCCGTGTCGTCTGTTTTACCGTCTCCAGCTACGGGGTACGAGGGCACGTTCTTTACGTTGACGAATTGCTCCACGCCGTATTCCTTGTAAGTCGGCGGGGGGAAGCGGTAGAAGCTTCCGGAGCCGTCGACGAGAGACGCCGCTCGTCGTGTGGACAAGGTCGTTCCTTTTTGGAAAACACCCTCGGCTGATTCATTCGACGTAAAGGCATTCCCAAGAACCCAGGTATCGCCCTGCTTGACGCTGCCCTTCAGGACCACTTCTCCGCTGACCGTTACGGTCGACGAGACTGATGCATCATCAACCTGCACGTTTTCGAGCACGATCGAGTTGAAGCTCCCATCCGTAGTCGCCGTGTTGACCAAAGCCCCGGTGTTGTCTGCGGTCGAATCCGTGATTATGAAGGTACCAAGGCTCTGGAGGCCGTCTCTCGGGTTCGAGGTGTCGACACCGATACCACAGAGACTGAATTTACACCCTTGGCAGTGCGCCATGAACATATGTTGAACAGAAATACCGATTCTACAGCCGTCGAAAGTGAGACTCTTCAGATGGTATTGCTGGTTATCCAGCTTGACGCCAATTACACCGCCGTGGAAATACAAGTCCTCCATAATCAGTGCGGAACCGCCCTCCGGCATCGCAATGCCGATGTGGCCGGTAGACTCGTACGGCATATTGAATCGGACGTTAGCGAGCTGGCACGCTTGGCTGACACTCCAGTCTACCAACGTGAGATTCTTGTCCTTGTCGAAGTCCATCGAATCTATAATTATGTTCTTCATCCCCACATAGAAGTTCGTAGTCGAATCCTGGGAAGGGTCCTTCGCATAGATCATGAAGTCGCCACCAAAGTTGCTAGCCGCCTTGATCGTTGGTGGGTCGATGGGGTCTCCCATGAGGATCATTCCAACGAAGAACTGTATCGGCTTAGCTAGCACATAGACGCCCTTCGGGAGGTAGACTACAGCCGGCTGACCGGTAGTTCCAAGGCTGTTAGTGTTTCTCTTGGCAAAGCTATTTCCGGCGTTGATCGCATTTTGTAGAGCGTCAGAATCGTCGGTGACACCATCGCCTTTAGCTCCGAACGTAGCCTTCACATTTCGGAAGACGGGCCAGTTCGCTCCATCAGGTATAAATGGAGATATTCCATCGTGGGTGATAGATTCATACCAATAAGTCGAGGGGTCCGTCGGAACGAGAGGACAGTCAGCCTCGTTAAACACAACGTCGTGACCTTGGAGAGCTGTATTGAGAGCAGGGACGGCTCCCGTCATCGACGGCAAAGCAGCTGCCGAGAGCACAAAGCTCGAGGCAAGCCATAGCGGAAGCATTTTCAAGGCACCTAAAAGGAACGATACAGCATGCTCCGGTTTCTGCCAAACCGAAACTCAACTACCTACGAGACAGAGAAAACCCCAAATCCATGATGGCAGCGGGCGCACATCTTGTAGTATGAAGGTGTGGAGTCCAGCCAAGCCGTCGTCCCCAGAGAATCCTTACACTAAAATGACCAAGTTGGGCGGCCCAGCAAGATTGAATCCATCCTGGACGGATCTTTGGGTATTGAGGCTCTAATCTTAAAAGGTCCTCCACCAATTCTATTTAAAAGCATCTTGGTCTAAGGATTACTAAGTAGTGTAGTATCGTAGTACTACCAGGATCTCGCAGGCTTAGTTACCTAGTATTAGACGATGATAACCCTTTTTTATACACGTGTATTCTTAAAATCTCCCCATATATACCTTCCTAGTGTATATGCTAGAAAAATTAGCTTAGGGATTGTCAGAAATCGCATTGGTATATACACTAGGAGGGCTGCCGGATGCCGACACCGATATTTGAAGGGGGTGTGCTGGCGTCAGCAGAATCTTGGAGTACTTGGAATAGCTTAACCCCTGTTTCTCAAAATATGCAAGCATGAAAATGCGAAGGAAATTCTCAAAAAAGGGCAAATATAGGGATAGTCAAAGGTCCATGTGCGTAAAAATGTTGTTCCAAAATAGGGGTACTTGGAGCTTCACACACATCATGCTCGTCTAAAACGACTATAAGATCTGCCTACTATTTACTTCACTACTATTCAAGTTTCAGCTGAAAAGCAAGACTATCATATCAGGTAATTTTTGGTGTCTCGCGAGGTTCACTAGTAGCAAGCATATCGTGATAGGAAATAAGCGCAACAGAGCTTCAAAGAGGGCGTAACATCAACGCTATCATATTACCAATTTCCTAGATACCAAGTGCTTATGCGAAGCATGAAGCGAGTGTCGATCACTTCTTAACCCTAGACTCCATGAATTCAAAACGAATGCTTCCACTTCCCATAGTCATTGCCCTAGCGAACGACAAGCCTCCAAAGGATAGATGCCCCTCAAAGCATCCCTCCAGGTTTTAGGATTCCACGCCTTTATCTATCACTCACCCTACCAACCGGAAAACTTTGAAAACCCCAGCCACGGTAGCTTGCCCCGTCATCTGAATGGCCTGCAGGCGCGACCATTGTGCCGCCTCTTGGGCACGATGCTCGAGAGCCATGGCTATTCCATTATCAGCACGTAACGTCCAGCAAATACAATAACATATCGAGAGGGAAAAAAGAGGCCCACTTACACCTCGTGCCAGACACGCCGGCGACAGTTCTTGCCAGGACATCCAGGGAAAAGGTCCTGTCGCTGAAATCCGCCCCTAGTCTATTCTGCGAGACCGACTTCCTGTTGAAGATCCCTTGCCCCGTGGCGCGGATCTGGAGGGACTTCTGGGTCAAGACGTCCTGCCTCTGGCACTCCAGGATCTCGAACATGCAGATAAGGGTCGGCGACGTCCACGGCGACCATGCGCCCACAGCACTAATATTAAGCACCCAGTTGTTTAGGACTGGGGTCCGCGGCGTCGGGTGGCTGATTTGGTAGACGCAACAGGTCATGCTGTTGTTCAGAGTCATGACGATGTTCCAAAACTATCTCGTTGTTTAGCGCCTATACCTAGCTAGCTAGGTAGTCATGGAGGAGGGATCTCGAGGTCGACTTACAAAACCCCCTAACGGGTCATCGTAGCGTTGATGGAGGGCGAGGTAGATCGTGAAAGGCTTAATCGCTTGGTTTACCTCGATGTAACCACGTGAGCTACTGGATGCCATGTCTTCAATTTCCCATTCACCAAGAAAGACTGACATTACAAGCAGAAACTATTATTAATCTTCCCAGATGTGATATATTGTAGATCAGTGTGTCAACGAAAGAAGGATGAGCTTGGAAGTCCAACAACCCATCTGCTCGCGTCCAACAGCATACTTTTGTAGATAATTCGGAAATACACCAGACCCAGTGGTCGAGGAGGGGCCTGGAATTCATATATGACTAGATTTCAGCGTCACGAGGCAGTTCGTGCGTTTCGTCGCTCAGTTGCGTTGCACCGTACAACATCATACAATCGGCGTATCGTCGTCAGCTTGGGATCAATACCATCGGGATACTAGAATCTGATGAATTGTCTAAAGCAAGTGCCTACACAGGTAATGTTTCCTTACATAATGGCCTTGCTATGTCAGGAAATTACGACATTTTTGAACACCAGTGTATCATTGTGTAATGAGATAGCTCGAAATTTGCTGTCTGCTAAATCAGAGCAATTGAGTCATATAACTTCACTTCTCTCGTAGTGCCGGTGTCATGAATGATTGATGATATAAAACACTATCACGAACTAACTAAATACCTACCTCCTAGGTAGAAGGTAGTTTTGTGGCCTTTTTGTTGCTGAAGCTCCTAGTAATGGCAATGACACAGACAATGACCAGTCTTGAATCGTATCCTAGGTAGTTACACATAACTACTCTTAATTACTTACTGTAGCAAATTTCCAGTACAAGTGATTCAAATAAGTAGCAGCATTGAAATATTCCAAATCGATTCGATAATCCGAATTTACATATCCCTAACCCGCGTTGGGCATCTATATCATAACCCAGGGACAAATCCCTCGGCGCGAGCATCCCATCCCTTCGGGAAGTGCATTCCAGGCTCGCCGTCCCACCCTCCTGCCATCATAGCCATAGCCAAAAGGAACGAGCTCGAACCCGGGAAATAAGGCGTCGGTACCCGCGAGCCACCCACAGGATACCCGGCATCATCAAAATCAAATAAGGGGTGTAAGAGGTAGGCCACGGCCTGGTCGACATCTCCGAGGCGTAGGGAGTTCACTGGGGAGGTTAGAGTAAGCGATTCAAAAGATACCCTTGAACAGGAGCACAAAATTCAAACTTAGGGAGAGCTTACTAGCTAGCATTGGAAAATCCCAACCCCAGCAGTCCTCCAAGTCCCAGAGATCTCGGATCTTATCCGCCGTATTCCTGACTACAGTCATGTTGAGGGGTGGTCCACTACTTGGCGGAGGAAGAAGACCGAAGATGGCGGACATAGCCGGATGGTCCTGAACCGTGGTGTTCTTCCACATGTTCGGCACGCCCTCGTATATCGCGAACGCATCATCTACGGTAGGCAAGGGTGCTAAATTATCTCGTACTCTGATCCATTTGCTCGGTGCCGCAAGTTTTTGTCTCTGCTTCCACTTGATAGCAACGTCCAAACCAAATCGCCAATAGGCTAACTCGAAAGCTGTATTTACCGTAGCATTAGGGTTAGTATTTTCTGATGCTGGGTACATCGGCAGGCCCAAGTCGTAAATCTTAGTCGACTCGTTGAGAAAAGCGTAGGATGCCATAAAATCAGCGGATGATGTGAGGACCTTATCCCACGATTTTAGCGTAGCAGCGCTGGGCGAAGATCTGTATACAATTTCCGCGAAGTACATCGGGTGAGGCTGCTGCCAGATGAGCAGCGAATTGATTTCTCCAGGGGCTGATCTTCCAGTCGGATCGGTCATCTTGCCCCAGCGGGCGCCATCATACCCCTGAAGCTTTGCTCTGTCGGTTGACGAATCTAAGCATTGGCTATACATATTTGGGAGACTACGATGTAATAACGGGAAGTGATTCCATCGTGCGAAATGAAGGAGATGCCACAATATCATTTCCAGCTACATGAGAATGTTAGTATCTGGAGTTTCATGCGTATTACATCCTTCAACAACAATATATTATTCGTAGAACTTACGTGAAACTTGCCGTACCACCCATTGTTCACCAATCCTTAGATCATTAGCACGGAACAACGTATATATATCTAGGTAGATCGATAAATGAGATATCCTCACCAGATTCTAAACGTAGTCAGCAAGTTTAGTAATTTTTTTTGAAATTTAGGAAGAACTTACCTTGCGGCGGATATGAAGACGCAGAGTTGACAGCTGTCAGGTATTGAGATAATACTGTTCTCCGTTGAAGCTCTGTAGCATTGGGTGACTTGACTCCCGTCAAATCAATAAATGCGCCGGATTTCCAGAAAGATTCCCACCATGTTTTAGAGGAGGATGTAAGATCTCTAAAAGACGGTATGTGCGTCTCTGGAGATGGAGAGAAAGTAACTGATAATTCAATCCTCTTGGTTCCCTTTGTTGGCTGTAGTATGTAACGGTGAGTTCCATTAAGTGGTCCTGATATTTTAGCTCTGGAATCCCACACGAATGAGGCGTAATACGAGGTGGCATCAAGGTCATGGCGAATAGTAGCTCCGTTTCCTCTATGCTGTAGGATTGTGGTATGCTTATCTGTGGCATTGAAGACACCGACAAAAGGTGCTTCAAACTTATTCCTAGTCGGTAGAGGGAAATCGAAGAAGATACCAAGAGATTCCGTAGATAAAAGATCAGACTCGATAGAAATACCAATTGTATCGGAGCTCGAATCTGCCCAAGTCTCAACTTTGACGGGAGCTTGGTTGTAAGTGAAAGAAGACGAGATTTTCCCGGTCCAGAGGTCGAGTATCTGAGACTTGTTCTCTAGCATTTCTTCAGTCACATTATCTCCATTGAACCGAAAGCCTATCGTTCCTAAATTGGCCCGTTGAGGATTTTGAATCAGCCAGTTGGAGATATCGTTTTCTGCTGGATTGGGCTGGTTATAGTTGACCAGTCGACCATGTGTCCACCAGTCCAAACCCGTGAAGTCTATATCATGTTAGACTAAAGTTCTTATATTCCGGAATTAACTACCGACCATCTACTGAAGTCTGGCCAGGGGTAGTTGGGAGACTGAAGTTATGCCAACCCCAAGTCGACATTGTCGCGAATGGGCTGAAGGTCTGTAGACCTGTAACATCCACCCCAAACGCAAAATTGCCATTGCCAACTTGTAGAGGCGTGGTACTAGAGCTTACATTACGACGAGGGTTAAATGATCGGACTACTTGACGTCTATCGATTCCACGAGTAGCATGGGCACCATGAAGGGCTACAAGCGAGAATGTGAGGAGTCGTAGTATCATTATCACAATCCATGAGGGAGCCACACTGATGGTAGGTATTATGTAAATTATAACGGAGAGAAGCACTTATCTATATACTCACCGTACCACCCGCTTGGTAATTATGAGATGACACTATACCTAGACTGAAGCTCTACTGCAACCTCTGGTGGAGATTCCAATTACCCGGTTCCCCCAAACCTGGAGAAGCTGGAGCACTAGGGGCACCTAGTGTATTTGCGGGGTTTCCTCGACTGGACCTTGTAGTTATTCGGGAAGTTGATAGCCCGACGATAGGGCATCGCATGTATAAACATGGAATAATTTGAAAAATTCATCTCAGCGAGATCGAGTCCTTGTTCCCAGGTATGAAGGACGCTTGGAGATAGGAGATCGGGGTAATAGTTTGTTTGTCGGGTTGATGTAATAAAAACCACGATTATCACAAGTATACTGAGTACTTAGTAGATAGACAATCCGTGGGGATGAATGAAGATATAATGTTTCAACGCTCAATCAAAACACATTGAGAACCTCGCAGAATAAAAGATTATCTCAAAGTTTATATCTCTTTAAAAGAGGCAGTTAAACGTGTGGAACCTTCTCATCGAAGTAAGGCTTTAAAAGTTAAAGTAACAAAAATGTAAACCGCAATGGAAGTGCCTGCCCAAGGCATCGGATAAGTGGCAAGGGATCTAGTACCTATATCCCTGCATCAGATCAGTGTGGAGACGCCATGGGCACGCATAGTATTTATAATGGCCCGTGCACGACATAGCAACCAGGGAAAACATCCCAATTCCATCATCAGACCTCTTGTCACGGCTTGGACAATAATAACTTACACCACTTCAGCAGAACCCCCTTCCACACTGTTCCTGTCCAGCGTCACTGTACCACATCGCGCTACGAAACTCACGTATAGCAAACATTCTGTCCGACCAAGGTAAATAAATGCCCGCCGGAACTTCAACACACCTGTTTAACATTCTGCACACCCCAGCTGCAATGGACGAGAGAGGATATGCCCCGCTAACACATGAACAATGGCGCAGTCAACAGTCCAGCACCACGAGAAGACCCCCCTCCGCAAGATCGGGGACAAGATGACTTCGTTCGTGACGACCGTGTAAGTCAATCCCCACCAAAGGCGAACTCACCCCTCCCCCAAGAAGAAGAAGAACAACAACAACAACATAATCCTCTTCCGTCAAACCCCGCTCGCTAACATGCCTCCCCCCCTCCGCCGCAGCAACCAGCGCGCGCGCAACCAGTTCCGCTCGCGCCCCGGCAAGGGCGGCAACACGAGCTACCAGCTGCGGCAGTACGCGGAGGCGACGCTGGGCGGCGGCTCGCTCCGCAAGGTGGTCAAGCTGCCCGAGGGCGAGGACGAGAACGAGTGGCTGGCGGTCAACATGGTGGACTTCTACAACCAGGTCAACCTGCTGTACGGCGCCATCACCGAGTTCTGCTCGCCGCAGTCGTGCCCCGAGATGAAGGCCACCGACGAGTTCGAGTACCTCTGGCAGGACGGCGGCGCCTACAAGCGCCCCACCAAGATGGCCGCCCCCGCCTACATCGAGCAGCTCATGTCCTGGGTCCAGTCCAGCATCGACAACGAGGCCGTCCTGCCCTCCCGCATCGGCGTCCCCTTCCCCAAGTCCTTCCCCGCCCTCGTCCGCCAGATCTTCAAGCGCATGTACCGCGTCTACGCCCACATCTACTGCCACCACTACCCCGTCATCCGCGAGCTCGGCCTCGAGCCCCACCTCAACACCTCCTTCAAGCAGTACGTCCTCTTCATCGACGAACACAACCTCGCCACCGGCAAGGACTTCTGGGGCCCGCTTGGCGACCTCGTCGAGAGCATGCTGCGAAGCGATTGAGCTGTGCATTGACCGGACGCGGCTCGTGTTTTTCAGTAGACCCGATTCGGCTACGGGCTAGGGCCCGATGGCCGACTAATGGATAGATGCGTTGATGACGATGCCTACGCTAGGTCAAAGTAGTCATGTTGCATCTTTTGAGGTTTGGCGTTTAGGCAGGCAGGACACTAGAGAAATACAAATCTGTTTTGCGAGGGATAAGCTCGGGGTAGCACGAGAGGCGAAATAGGTCATGATGCCGCCTCATCGACCGCTGCCAACTGTTGCACTTGTATGATAGGCTGTAAGCCGTGTTAGAGTTACGTCTCGGCGGAGTATGTGATCAGAGGATCATTTTAGTTTTGCTTTCTGCCGTGGCATGAATAACATGCATTTATTGGTCTTCGACTAGAACTATTTTGTGCGCCCTTTCTGATATAATGTGTTATTCCTGTCTGTCATCATTCCCGAAACGGGTTGTGAGATTCGTCCTTGCCAAATTCTTGCCCGGCTACCCCTTTCGGGTTGCCATGCTAATTCAGCTTGTCCATAAACCCATACCAAACGCCTCATCAAATGCTTCTTATCGTACTTAAAAGATTGTACAATTGTTGCCGGGACTCGCCGTCACAGGTACTAGAACCGGGTCCTAATCATCTTCCTTCATAGCGTTGATTCGTTTCTTAAAAAACTCAAATGCCGAAAAGAACACGGCGTTGACCGCCGCAGAGCGTCCCATAGACACGCCGAGTCCGCGATACATGTCTTGTCTGAAGAATTGGATTTTGGGGACCGGCACTTTCTGGCCTTTAGAATACATCAACGCATTACGCTGATAGATACTCTTGACAGAATCAATGGGATCTAGTAGAGAGTCAGCTCACAACTGGCACAACTAGCGTGTAGGACACTAACATATCAACGCCCATGATACTATGCCGCAGAGAGCTCCGGCGGAGAGCACGGCAATGGGATTTTTGTGAGCATCCTTCCCGCTGAAGGTCGTTAGTAGCTGCTTGCTGCTCTCGTATGTTGCAAAGTAGATACCCGTCCCGAGGGTATCTCTCACTGCATCTGTATTAGTCGACTGCGTAGGGTTTTCTCGCTGGGTGCCACCTTACACAGATGCAAATTTAATCCGGTGTACATTCCGCTGAAGCCTCTATGCTTGACTATGTTTGCAAGAGTTTTGAATGTTCCTTTATTATGATAGCTGAGGGCAATAGCTTGCTTCTGCGGATCAGCGTTCTTCTGATTCGCCATGAGGACAGATACTTGGGCGCTGAGTTTCGTTAACTCGAAAGGACCTAATTTCGTATTCGTTAATTGTAGTTCATAGTGCTCTCCGTGGAGTCATGCAGCTTCTCACAGGCAATAAAGGTAATACCAGAGCCGGCAGTGGCTCCGGCAGCCCCGAAGCAGGCAATAGTGCCTAGATTCGGGTATGCGCCGTTCTTATTAACATGTTCAAGTGGGCAGAAGCCGAGATGTGTTTTCATCCAGTCGGAATAAACGTATTTGGAGCGTTGGTAGATCGAGAATGAAATGGTTCGTACAAGTGTGACACTGGCTAGGGGAGCAGTTACACCTACATGGGCAAGGTGGCGTTAGCTATCTAGGTCCAGGTAGGTAGGTAGGTAGGTAGGTAGGTAGGTAGGTAGGTAGGTAGGCATGAGGTACGAGGCACGTATGTTGTCTCTGGAGCTTGGATTTGTTTTGCTTGTGCGCCCGGGTTTGTGACGTACCTCGAAAGAAACCACGAATGCCCTCCGATTTATAAGTCACTCGCACGCAATCCAAGGCACCCGCATAAGGATATGTTTGCATACGAGTCTTCACACTATCGAGAGGGAAAGCAGTGACAGTCGACAGAACACTAGCGGCGCTGGCAGCGGTCTCCGTCCGGTAACGTTTTATCCACCACCGTGGCTTCTCACTTCCGCCGCTGAGCTGAGGCATAGTCCGAGTCCGGATCGTGGAGCTGGTGACATCTTGGAAATTGGACTCAGCTGGCATGGCTCAGTCTCTTAGCAGCGGAAGCCGTATTGCGGGGGAAGCTTCAGACAATGGCCTCGAGGTGAGGACCAGAGTCATCGGCGTGGTCGCGATACAATAGCGTCTCCTGCTAGCAAGAGATATGCCATCAAGATCCCGAACTATGAGGACTCGATGGATTTTGTTGGAAGGACGATGCGGGGTCGAAGGATGATGGAATTAATCGCAGAGAGGAGGTATGAGTATGAGTATGATTATGAGATATTGTTGTATGTTGTATGTTGTATGTAGGTAATGGTGGTAATCTAAAGACGAGTACGAGTACTGATGTATTTCATCCGCACACAGCAATATATTGCTTAATACGATGAATTGTTGTCTACTACTGCAAACAGGGCCAATTGACCTTCAGGATGCTAAGATTTGCTCCAAGGTCTTCCTCTCTGCGGGGTTTGTTCTCGCATACAAAGAATGAGCATTAGATCCCAGAAGTTACGTAGTTGGGAAGTTTGTGTGTGTGTGTGCGTGTGTGTGTGTGTGTGTGTGTGGATTGGATTGGATTGGATTGTGTGGATGGCTAGAGCTGGGTGGAACAAGGACATTTAGCAGAAATGGAGGCTGTCGGACGGCAGGGGGTGCAGGGGATTACAAGAAGGTACCTAGGTACATAATACAAGGGAGGTACAAGGAAGCAACGCCCTCGAACGGTTGGACGATTTGTACCCGTGTCCATTTATGGGGAAACACTACGGAAGAAATATAAGAATTATGGGTACGTTCCCCGGGTACTTCCAGGTAAAACCTTGAGAAGACGGCTAGAGGAGGGGAAATGGACTGAGAATCGATCGTTGTTGAAGTCACCAAGCAGCCCATGCTAGGAACAGTGGTCCTAGGTGGTGAAAGCAGCCCATTATAAGCCCCTGATTAGGGAAATTGCACAGCTATCTACGTTAAACAGCATTAGGTACCTAGTTTTATTGAATCAGTCAGATTACTATTCAGATCACCATTCAAATCACTTGCTCCAAAATCCTTATATACCGGTACTATGTATATATATGTAAATATATGTATGAATTGTACGTCTTCGGTCAGAGTTCACAGGCTGTCTGTTGCAGCTCGCCACATAGTCTAGGCCTGTCTACTAATACCTTAAAAAGATCGGAGAGGCAAAATACAGTAGGTGAAATGTTGAAGATGCGTTTTCGTTCCATTTCCGATTTCCGTGGCGTCATTGCTAAAACTAGCTCATACAACCGACGTGTCTAAGAAGTATCAGTATATACATACCTAAGTAGACGCCTGACTATCCTATTTCAAAACTTCAGTTCGCATATACGTACGGAATACTCCAACAAATATAGGAACAAGTATAGGCAATTGATTAGATAGTTGGCCGGATCAACAATAATCTCACAAGGTGCTCCAATCTGTCAATGAACATAAGCTACCTGAGTAGGCAAGGCATATATATTCCGTTTCTTTGGCGTCCCATACATCGGTACTTTTCTTTGTCCTATCCGTACGTATGTAGTAGATCGGCCAGTACTACCCTGATTGCTTCTTTAACCTGATATGCTACCTCATTTGCTAGGTAGATACCATCTGCAGGTTCAAATATTTGGCGGATGGCTGGCTGACGTATCGGGGAAAGTTGGAGTCGATCATCCCTTGATGGACGTGCTGAGCCATCCGTGAGAAATCCAACTCTTTTGTCAAGAATGATAGTCTTAATTGACCTGACCATTTCTTCGCCATAAGCCGAATGTGGCATAAAACTCAGATAGCCGTTGTCTTAGAGCTCGTGCCCTTGGATATATAGTTGCCTGCTTCTTTACCGTATTTCTTGATGAGGGCATGACTCATGCCCTGCTTAGATTCGAAACACTTAAGCTTCTGCATGTAACCCATCGACAATTGGTGTTTAATTGATCCAACTCCAAGTTTTCGTGGAGTCTGGGGATTTTCCGGGAGGGGTGCGTGTAAGTGACAGGTCGACGTCAGCCAAAATTTCAGCCTGGAGCCAATCGAGGGGACCACCAGGACGGAAAGATTCGCGGGGAAGCTTGGAGATATACGATAGAACTGGATCGAGTGTTCTAAATGAAACCTCAATATTTGGTGGACCACGTAATGAAGCCGGCAAATGAATGCGTTCCAGCCATCTTAGTGCTCTCAGTTGTGCTGCGAGCAGTATCCTACCGCAAGCATAAACCCATAGACTTGTTGAGCATGGCAATGGTCATATCATAGTGGTTGAATACCGTCTTCGAGATATGTTTTTCAAAATCCTTTTCTCTCCTGAAGGACTTGTCAGCTATCGACAAAGTGAACTTCGGAGGTATGACTTACTTGGGGCTCTTCCATGCTTGTTCTACAAGTTTCCAAGGTCTCTGGTAACTATTGTGCCGGTAATAAGTAGTTAATAAGATGTTTTTAAGAATAGTATGTTCTATCCCGCGAGTCCTGGCAGCTGCTTCAAGAAAGCGCACCGTCCTAACTATGCTCCGGGGATCGAGTTTGGCCTGTTTATCGCGGAACGATTTCCTTAGCTGGTTCAGGGCTATAAATCGAGCCGGGTGTGAGAACTGAACGGCATGAAGCAGCCCACGATATAGGTGTCGATATGCATGAACAACTGTGAGGTCGGTCATTATTGCAACCCTTAACTGGAATCCAATGCGAGTATTGATCCAAACGCCTTTACGCCTTTCGATATTGGTGTAGACAATATTATCTATTATCCACTAGTTCCTCTGGCGTCGATACCTAGGTAGGTAGGTAGGCTAGCAGAAATACATTCGATATAATGGAGGAACTGCTTTTGTGTTTTATTATTGTCTGTTCATTGGTCACTTTTCGGTGTGGCTTTGATAGACCAATTAATCACTTCTTAGGTAACGTCTCGTGGTGGTTGTAAAAAGAAAAAGAAAAAAAAAAGGGTGCCGAGGCTAGGTATGCACCTAGGCTACCCGTATTTACGCACTAATGCAGCTTTATTAATCTATCTTGTGACTTGTAACTATCATGTACTTTGACAGCTTAGCTAGTACTATTGGATACACAAAAGTATCAATTCAATAAATGATTAAGCTGCGATAGAACGGTGTAGGCGGGGTATATATATCACTATAACTGGGAATATTAAATTGATTCGACGCCATCCAGTTCCAAGGTTTCGATCCAAGATCAACTATCCACTAAATCCAACCCAATCCAACCAAATCCAAGTATCCACCTGATGTCACTCGCTTTTTTGGACTGATCTAAGCACGCTTCTGTGCTTCTGTGCTCCTGTGGCTTATTACTAGGTACATTCCCGAAAGACGAGTTTTATCCTCAAGCAGGCGAACATCTTAAGACCAATGATAGGTTTTGCAACATTTTGTTTTTGCTTTTTTTGACATTGAAGTACTTTGAATTATCTTTGTTCTATTCTATATTTTTTTTGAATTACCTACCTATTCATGTTTTGTCAAGATTAACAATGAGCAGACTTCATACCTAGTATCGAATTGTAGTCTCTCCTCTCCTTTTCCCCATGGCATCCCTAGTCACCGACTTCCTGGTGAACCCGGTCATACGACAAGCACGACGGTTCTCACGATCATCAGGCAACTTACCCACCCCTGAGACCCCTGAGTCTAGTTTATCCCCTGAAAAAAATCGAGAGTCGAAAGAAATCCACGAGGATGCTATTTCCGAGACGGAGGAGGATTCTTACTTGGGTGACGAAGTAGACGGAAGCATACTATCATCTCCTTCGTCACGGAGTTCCGTTCATCTAAATCCGCGTAGTGATATGACCGACCATCCCAATCTCGTTCGCCGTGTTAGCTCAAATGGCTCACATGACCCCGATATACACATTCGCGAGACCGACATACGAAGCCTAGAAAGCGAACATGAATCGATGCCTATAATTAGTTCGAATATGGTGACAGATGGTCTATTATCCCCATTATCCCCAGCCGACCTCTCTCCGTCGGGGATAGGACGGCGAAGATCTCTGCCTGAGGATGACGGTATGGGTTTGTTGAGGAAGCGTATATTCGCCATTCAAGCACGGGATGTCGACGCACCTGAGAAAGCTCGCCTGATGCACCAACTATTAATAGAAGACTATACTCAGCTTAAGAAGGTACTACCGATAGATCGACCGCTTACGCCCTCCAGCCCCACGGTCTCAGAGCAGCGGCGTTCTCAGGGTCCTCTAGAATCGTTCAAGTTTTGGCAGAATCTCTTGGACGAGACCTCAACCCCGGGGGAATTTGACCTTACGCCTGAGGATCTGCAACCCACGTTTGCGCCGCTGAGGGTCCCGTCATCGGATGCCGGTGAGGATGCGGAAGATCCCGAAGATTCGGATTACCGCTCCTTCGGTTGCGAACATTATAGGCGGAATGTCAAACTTCAATGCTTCACGTGTAACCGATGGTACACGTGTCGGTTCTGTCACGATAGGGTAGAGGAACACAACTTGATCAGAAAAAATACCAAGAATATGCTATGCATGTTTTGCGGCACTGCCCAGAGAGCCGGTGATGTTTGCGTGTCCTGCGGTGCGTCGGCGGCGCGGTATTACTGCAGCATATGCAAACTGTGGAATGACGATCCCGACAAGCCGGTCTACCATTGTAACGACTGTGGTATCTGTAGAATCGGAAGAGGGATCGGTAAAGATTTCTTCCACTGCAAGGTGGGACTACTATTCCTGACCTCATATAGGCTTAACTGACTGACTATAAACAGACGTGTTGCGCCTGCATCGCCATAGGCAAGGAAAAGGACCACAAGTGCATCGAGAGATCTACGGACTGTGATTGTCCCATATGCGGCGATTATATGTTCACGTCACCGAAGGCTGTGTGCTTCATGAAGTGCGGACACAGCATCCACCAGCAATGCCTCGACCAACATATGAAGGTTGCCTATAAATGCCCAATTTGTAATAAGAGCCTTGTAAATATGGAGCTGCAATTCCGAAATCTTGGCATCGCCATCCAAACGCAACCTATGCCGCCCGAATTTCAAGACACGCGAGCGTTGGTTCTATGTAACGACTGCTCGGCCAAGAGTTCAGTTAAATATCATTGGCTTGGTCTAAAATGTGGTGTCTGCTCGTCATATAACACCGCCCAACTCCGGATACTTGGCATGGCTAACGACTCGATCGAAACCGACTTAGTCGGACGAGAGGTACAGTTTGCTTCGAGAGGCCCGGGTGTGGCCGAGGCAAGCGATAGGGCTCAGGCTCGTGATATAAGAAGGCGCCACTCATCTAACATCGCGCGGTCGACCATTTACTCGACCATCACGGAATCGGATATCCCGGACCGATTCGCACGTTCGGTATCGCCGCCTGCTCACTCAGCGCTTGCTTGGAACCCCCCGGCGGGCTACTCCCTTGTGGAGGCCGAAGAGGAAGATAGGGAAGACATGTTAGGGTTTTGGAGTCGAGTCCCTCGTAGCATCACGTCAAACGAAGACGAAGATGACGACGCGGACGCCTCGGAAGGCGAGACTGTATCGTCTTCAGAAGACGAGGACGACGGAGAGGAAGGAGAAGAAGAAGACGACGTGGACGACTTTGAGCTGCTCGGCCATCGTTAAGTGCAACGAATAAGAACCGGGTTGGCTGGTTTAGGATCGATATATGGGTGGCGTTCAGGTACAGCATTCATTCAAGTGCATTAGGAAATACCAGTGGGATTCAAGGAAATGGTTGGTAGCAAGTATACGCAGATGGGTCGGCATGAAATTGGCATATTGGTTACCTATAGATGAGCGTTCTGTCTCAACACCCTGACGCCTGAAAAACTTTAGGAGAATGTTGATGCTCATGATCAGGTACCTAGGCATACTTTTGCATACGGAGAACTAAAAGCGTGGCATTATTCTGCATGGCATGGCATGGTATGGCATGCTCTTACTATGTACTTGGCACAAACATCCATGACTTACGAGTCTTAAGTTAAAACTCCGAACGCCGTGCTTCCCAAGTGCTGTCGCAGTCTCGGGACGTCCAAAGACAGTGCCGTGCTTCCTGGGGACACTCCATATCTCATCGACTGGTTTCCTGTGCAAACTCCGCCTTTTGTGCTTCCTTACGCAGAAATTGGACGACGTTCTAGAAACGGCACGTAGTGAGTCAGCCTTCGATTATGTATGTATATATATATGTACCTATACATATATATTTCCGTAGTGTGAGAATTCGGACTTACCGCTAGTGCCTCCGGGTTCACGCCATTCTCGATCATGGAGATGCAGATCGAGAGCGTGCGGCGGTCGAGATGGCAGTTCTATTGTTCGTTCAAAAATACCTCAACGTTAATCTTGCTCGGCTTATATATACAAATTTTGCGGTGGGTGGGCCTCGGCGAGCTATATGTAGACTTACGAGGATGGTGGATATCTCGTGCAGGATGTCGACGGCTTGTTGGGCGGCCGCCTGCTTCTCGTTGTCGTCTTTGGCGGCGGCTGCTGGCGGCGGCATAGTGACCAGTTAATACGCTCTAGCGGAGTACAGGTAGCGTAATCAATGTACCTGGTAGTGTTGAGGACTCTTAGGCGAAGGTTTTTAAGATATCGAAGTTGCGCCGATAATCTACGCGGTGATGAAAGTTGTAAGTGACGGGAGACGCGTGGGGTCGCGGGGTGGGAAATTGAAGAATCGAAGGCCTTGACTTGGTCGCAGCTGGCTGCAGTTGTCTCATAATATGTTACGAAAAAGAAATAAGAGATAGGATAGTGACGTTTTACACTTAGTATAAAGTTTTCCTAATAAACCTTGGTAGCAAATACACTTAATACACTTTGTAGAGCACGTGTCATTACGTTTATTTGTTAATATCTTCTTTAAAGTAAACAAGGAAGCAATTGTTCTCGACATCAAAAGCCAAGCCAAACTTCACCACGCTTCCATGAATCATCTCGGCCGATTAAGCGACAGCGATATAAAGTTTTCCTAATCAAACTCCAGACGCCTATACCATAATCCACCTATAGCCCCATCATATCATACCGCGTCATAACATAGCATCCATCACGCCTTTCACGCCTTCATGGCCTCCACGAACAACTCCCGCATGCCCTTCAGCAGCACGGCCAAGTCCCTGGTCTCGTTGACGCGCTCGAGGACGCGGTCGACCTTCTCGCGCTCGACCTTGGGCCTGCAGTGGCGGACGTCGTAGTCCTTAGAAGAGGTGCTGAGCTCGAACCAGGCCTCGCGCTCCCAGTTCTTCTCGTCGATGTGGGTGTAGACGAACTTGAGGCGGTCGGTCTGGCCCGCGCCCTCGATCTTCAGGCACAGGTTCTGCATCCAGAAGTCCAGCTCCGGCACGTTGAACCGGCTCTGCGACTCCACGTACTGCGCGTGCGCCCGCTGCGCCGCCAGCCGCCCCTCGATCTCCCGCTGCGTCTCCGCGATCTGCTGCTGCAGCGCGTCCCGCGTCGCCTTGTTCTTGTCGCGCTGCGCGCTGAGCGACGCGATCGCCGCCTGCATCTCCTGCGTCTCCGCCGTCTCCTTGGAGATCATCTGCTGGTGCGTGTTCGTCTTGTGCTGCAGGATCTCCATGTCCTTCTTCTTCATGCGCTGGTCCTCTGTTGTTTTTGCGACGATTGTCAGCTATGCTATGATATTATAAGGGAAAGGGTATATGGTATAGTATATGGTAGAGGGTAGAGTAGAGAGAGTAGAGGGTGGGATCGTATTCTGGTTCGTACCTTGTAGCTCGGTGACGTTCATCCGGAACTGGTTGCGCTCCTCTAAAACGCGCTTGCGTCCCTGCTCTATGAATGCATCGAACCTCGCGCTGAACTTTGCCATGCGATCGCGCAGCTCGTCGAAGCCGAAGTTGATGCTGGGCAGCGAATCTGCCATAGACGGGGCCGATGCCGATAGCGTCTGTCGGCCGCTGAGGCTCGCGGACAGGGAAGATTCAAACGCGGAGGCCATTTCTGGAAGCTTAATTGGACAATTGGGTAATTCGGATTGCTCAGATTGCTTCGGTTGGTAGATGATGGTGTGTTGGGTTGATTCTATCGTGATGCGACAGCTTCAGGCTTGAATGATTTGGGATTTAATGCAGAGTACATACAAATCTATCCAATGTCTAGCCGAACTAGTATAAATGTTTATTTTGGTTGCCGAGCGCCGTTCGCCGTAGTGGGTCGGGTTCCACTTAAGGTACTTCTTCAGCTACCATTGAACCAGATCTACCAAGCTCTTATTGAAGTTTCAACGCAAGCATCCGTTAGATAGATATAAATTATTCTAAATTGTTTGAAACCTATTTATTTTTCATTATTAGTATACTTTATCTTAAACGTTTCTATATTATATGTAAATACAAATAAAATGCAATCACTTATATTGTCTGTAAATTTAACAAAGAGTTGCCAGTTATTAAGGTGTGAAGTCACATGGTAGGTAATATGCACGATAAGATAAGGTAAAGGTACCTAAGGTAGGTGTAAGACTGTTCCCTGTTATATTCCGTAGCAGTAGCAACCTCTCCAGCTTTACTAACCTAGTCCCATGCGACTTTTCTTACTTTTCATTTCTCACCTAAATGTGTAATGTATCCCTGACTTAAATATCATATTCTTAAACATCTTTCCCAACGAATACCATTACACATTTTCGTGACTTGATCTTAGATCGGGTATCTTGGCTCTTTAAGCCATCGCTATGTACGGTCAACGACGGTCAGCATTTGGGACGATATCTATCGAGCTTTGCTCTCCGAATGACTGACCGACAAGTCACTGAATCAACCATTGGACACGCAGGACGCCTTTCACATTTACCCTATGGTATAAACAAGGCGGAGGATCGCGGATGGCAATCCACGAGGAATTTCGCTCAAAGTAGTAAGTAGCTAGCTGTAATTCTATTTTCTCCTACCTGAGTACGCTAATACCATAACGAAGCACCTGTGTTCAAGCAGCTTGGCTCCTATAAGATATGGCGTCCAACTCTTGGTGCTATTGGTGCACAATCTTCAGTTTCGTCAGCTAGCACCGCCTGGCAGACGACCAAGAAACAGCAGAAATGGTTACTGAAAGCCCACCCCGAAGCTCGCCTGGGCAATGAATCTATCCACGACGAATTATTGTCCTCGCATTCATCATTGCAGCCTCGCGGGGGTGAGCCATGGAGCTCGTCTCTTTTTGCAATTGGCGAGCTAACCGACACTAGCGATTCACAGAGAACCTCTGGTGCACCGCTGGTAGCAGTTGTGACGGGCCAAGGAAAGGATATCCTTCGTCTAGCGAAACCGAGCATAGAGGAATGGCAATGGGGTGACGATGATAGTGTTTCGCTGCGGCTTGCTGGCATGACGGAAGATGATGAATCGATTCTCTTCAAGGAAGCATTCGCAGGGCCTATCCGCCGTTTGAAAAGTGTGGTCGACTTGAAAAGGTACGATCCGACACGCTGGATAGTTATACAGAGAGACTCCGGTACGCAAGTATTCCGGCCAGAGTATCGAATGTCACCGACGATCTCTGCATATAATAATGAAGGGAGACCCTCTCGTATCACAGCAAATCCGCTATTCTTTCTGTCCAAGGACCGCACTGGAGGGAATCTGCATTCAGATGTTTCATTCAATCCTGGCGTAAGATCAAGGCCGCCTCAACTTGGGCTCATCGACGAATGTGGATTCTGGAGCATTTGGGATATCACCCATACCAAAGTGAGATCAGCCGGAAAGCCGAAGGTTAGCCTTGATAAGTGTGGGCATATCAAGCAGGGCGTTATGACTCGTCTCCCCTCCAAAGGCATAGAGGAGGCGCAATGGCACAAAATACTCTGGGTTGCCTGCTCGTCGGAAGAATCGCATCCGTTCGATATCGAGGAGGATGCAGATGTCCCTCAAGTGCAAGGCTCCTTTCCACCACTTGTACGATCTTCAACCTTGCTTTTGTGCAGCCCAAAGCTCGTTAAGTTGCTAGATCTCACAAATAACTCGTTCCTCCCCGACCTGCATTTTGTAGGGAAAGGGGACCGAGATTACGTTCTAGATGTGCACGAGAACCTGACAGACCCCCAATACGTCTTTGTCCTAACCACGTCCAAATTATTTGTGGTCAGAGTATATTCGGCTCCAGGGCAGGATTGGGGCGAAGTACGGAAACAGTGGACTATTATACTCGCGGTATCTCACTTGAGAGACAGCTTTGACAAAAGCCTAAGGCTCGCCGTTGTTCCAGGGGCCGTATCATCCGGGCGAACCGCCTCGCTAGTCTACATATATTCCAGCAGTAACACCAGGGTCGACCTATTTTGTGTCATTATGGTGAAAAGCGATCCGTCCAGGGTTGCATATCATAGCGAGTCTGTCATGCTGGATGCTTTCCAATGTGCACCATCAAGCACAGCGCTCCAGACTATGTATCTTCATCCGGCACCAGTTGCTGTGAAGCCTTCAAATATGCCGACCCAGTCAGCGCGTAGCCTTTCCAGACAACAGGTTCGGTTTTACCAGCTTACCGCTCTGAGAACAGATATGTGTCTCGTCTCTACACTTTGCGTGTCCAGTCCTACGTTGTCCATCGACGAGATCAGCCATCCAGATTGCAAGGTGAATCGAGCGACAGATTCATCCAAGGAAAGAAAAAGGTTCTTAAAACATGCATCTGGACGTTTTGTAGTACCAGATGATGTTTCCACGCACGATAGTGAAGGCGAACATGGTCAGGCCATTACCAAATATCTCCCTCGATGGTCAGTATCACGAAGACCCATCGGGGGATTTTACGAGTACCTCGGTACATTTTTCGATGACCAGGTCAAGGAATATGGTAGACTATCTGTCGGAGAAGATGAATTTGGTTCTAACCCATTTGATGATGTTCATCTTGCCATTGGACAAGCTATAGACAACGGAATTATGCCTGCTACCACTTTGTAAGTTGATTTATCTACGGCTTTTGAGGCGTTCATGACTGACCATTGCTACAGCTTCCAAATGGTTGAGCACGTAAGGTTGCCCAATGATATGAGCCTCGCATCTACCGATTGGGGGTTCGAGATAGAACGACTCAGACGTGTTAATCCAAATCTGGCATTATTAACACTCAATCGACCACACAACCAGATTACCAGATCAGCAACCCAACTGCAGGAGTTGTACTCTGCTCTTCTCATAATTTTAGCTAGCGCTAGTTTCAGTGACGAGGCGCATAGTTGGATGCAAGAGGCAAGGTCGATGACGCTTCGGCAGATAGCATGTGATGTTTATCTGTCCCTCCATGGGCTGGTTCATCGGCAGGCAGACCTGAACGAATCTCAGCAATTTATTGTACATGGTCTAGACAACATGGTCATCGATAGCCAACAAGGAAGCCGCGCTGGGAGTGTGGCAAGGTCGCAATCGGAAATATCTACCTCGAGCTCCAAGGAATTAAAAGCGGAAACCCCTCAGGGGGAAGATCCGGCCATGGCTCTTCTAAGATCATACACAGGCACGGGCAAATCCGTGCCGGCGAAAAGCACCGCACTTTTAGATAAGTGGGAAGTCGGTACCAACCCGGAGGATTATATATTCGACCTTGATAGGGACAATGAGTTGACTCCCGGGATGCAAAGGATAGCAAAGAAGCTGGCGCGCGAAAGTCGAAAACGGCGGAGAGCCGAGACACTTCTTCAGATGCCTAAGGATCAGAAGCCGACTCTTCCCGCAACCCAGCCGGCTGTGGACAATCGCCTATTTAACCAATATAGTCAACCTATTGGAGGTTATTTGCAGAGCCAACCTATCCAGTCGGATCCGCTGCAAGCCATGTCCCAGCCGATGCCTGGCGCTTTTGGCCGCAGGGACGAGAGGCCGAAAAAGAAGGCGAAACGGCGGAAAGGCGGATTCTGATGTCAGTCCTCATTGACTCATACTTACCAATTCTTGAGGCTTCATACCTTACTATTTCTTGAGGCTAGATCTAAGTTTTTATCTTAGGTTGATATTTCTGAAACTATATGTTCATCGTGGAAAGGGGTTGGTATTTTCTAGGGATAGAGTCTTGAAGAAATTTACGTGGCGTGAAATATAACTATGATCACAACTAGGTTCCGAACTATTGGTTGTTGGAGAATGAGGGCAAGCCGAAAAAATACAAAGTTCGACTATATAATCCACCGTTTGTATTTATTGTATATAATGTAAATCATAGTTGTGGTTGTGGCTTCTAGTTTGCGTTTGAAGCCTCCTCTACTTAAAATATTTCAGTTTTGTGTGGATGATTTCACTGCAGTTGCGGTTGCCCGCATTTCAACATATGCAATTACCCGATACCCAACTTAACTTGCTACTAGGTAATAGTTAATGGTTAATAGTTAACAGTACACTGTAATCCATCTCAATAACTCGAAGCACATTTATTTCATCTCTATAAATTCTCAAACGTGAGCTTTCTTTAAATAAATTCTATTACATCTTCCTTCATCAGATCAGATCAGTAACTTCGTAGTATCAACAAGATGTCTCACTGCCACGGCGAGCACGAAGACCACGGTGGCCATGGCCATGATCACAACCACCAGCACGACCACTCAGATGACATCACACCGGCGCTGCAGTACAGCTTATACCAACATATCAAGTTCGACGAGATAAACACCATGAACGAAGCTAACCCCGGCTCCGGCAAGGCCATCGTGAAAAAGACGTGGGCCGAGCGGCTACAGATGGAGCCGGAGCTCGAGAGCGACGTCGACGAGCAGATCCTGATGACAGTACCGTAAGTACACCATCTTCTTATATTATACCTAGCTTTGTGTTTTCTATTTTGCCTTTTCTCTCTCCCTCTCCCTATATATACGTACCTAGGTATATATATATGTGTGTGTGTGTGTTTCTATGTCTGCGGTTCTATACACATACGACTCACCAGCGCGCAACCCACAGGTTCACGGGGCAAGTGAAGCTACACTCGATCCTACTGCGCACATCCCTCTCATCCAGCGCGCCGCGCACGCTGAAGCTGTTCGTCAACCGCGACAACATGGACTTCGAGACGGCGGAGGAGCTGGCGCCGACGCAGGAGCTGGAGCTCGCGCAGACGTCCGACGTGCAGGAGCTGCCCGTGCGCCGCGCCCTGTTCGGCAAGGCCCAGCGCCTGGCCCTGTTCTTCGCCGACAACTTCGGCGGCGAGGGCGAGGACGTCACCCGCATCACCTACCTCGGCTTCCGCGGCGAGTGGACGCAGCTCGGCCGCGCCCCCGTGCATATCCTGTACGAGGCCGCGCCGAACCCCAACGACCACGTGGTGAAGGACACCAAGGTGAATCAGCTGGGCAGGGGTATTAGCGGGAGGGGAAGGGACTTTTGAGGTACGAGTGGGCGGAGTGGGTTACGGCGCATTTGATACTACGGTTAGATGATTAAAATGGGCTAATTAGGTAGACGCACTCCTGGCCTAGGTAGACAAGGGAAAATTACAGCTTCTGGCATCGGTATATCATCACGAGGCTTTTGTATTGTTTTCTCATACGGCAGAATTGTTGTGTCACATGAAGTCTTCCTCCCAGTCCTCAGTTCGGTTCTGGTTGCTCGAGGATTCCATGTTTTCCTCCGTGAAGAGATCGTCATAGGCGTGGTCCTTCTGCCACTTCTTCTCCTGCCTCTCCTTCAACACCTTGGCCTCCTCTTTCCTCTGATGCCCTCGTTGTTAACATAGACATGTCTTAAGGAGAGTGAAATGGGGAGAAGGGTTAAATCTTACTCGTTGTATTTGCGTGGCCTGGTCTTGTTTCCGTAGCTCCCTGCGGTGGTCCTCCCTCTCCTGCTGAAGGTCGGGATGCTTCTCGACTTTGGTTTTGTTGAGACGGTTGACGATGACGTTCTCTCGCGTGACCACGAGGATTTTCTTGACCTTGCGCTGGTCTTTAAAGCTTACTTGTCCGACGGCCATGCTGCCGTCCTTCTTAAGGTTGGACCAGGGCGTGTAGATGATGGTGATGTTGTCCTTCTTGTTGCCCTCGATGGAATTGGCCTTGGTCAGCTGCGCTAGGTCCGTTAAGAGGTCCTGTGGTATGTTGTCCCACGTATCGCCCTCGTTGAGTCTCAGGTAAATATGTGCGCTCGACAGCTTGTCTACGTGGAACTGCTCATGAAAACCACTATCGCATGAGCTTCAGGGGCTTTGCCTAGAGCTGTTGCTCAACGGGTTGAGAGTTTTTCATACCCTAAGAAGAGATAATATGAATACCGCATTCCTGGATGAGCGTACTATGAGAGAATATAACGGTGCTACTTACCAGACGTCCTCCTCCCAGCCGTACTTGATCAATTCTTCATCTTTACCAGATCGCCAGTCAGCATGTGCTTTGGACCTAGCTCAGCTCATACTAAGGGTTCAGAGGCACCCACTCTCAAATTTATCCTTGCCGACGTAGACGAACGCCGAAGGGTCTACGACCGTCGATGTGAAGTAATAGACCATCTTGACACGGACGAGAAATTCGTCGAATTCAATAATCAAATGAATAAAATAAAAATGGTTTATCTTAAAGGCTAAATTTTTTATATATGAATGAATAAGAATACAGTTCGTCTTGTCCTTAGCAGTCGCGAACGAAGACTTTCTCTCCCCAGCCCGGGCAGTCAGGTTCGAGCCCGGGGGGCTTCCTGGTTAGGCCCACAAACAGCACTGTACCTATGTAGATACGTACCTAGGTACCCTTGCGCCGTAAATTTCCCGAAGAAGTCCCCACCTAACTTTTTTCATCGGCAGGCTCGAAGCTTCAATTATCTATTATCTAATATCAGACACCTTAGAAGTACCTACCTATCTAATACTCGAATCGCCACCTGCATTCGAAGCCGCCACTTTAATGTACGACCTTCACCCGAGAAAATAAAACAGGCAGCAACACGCACGCAATTGAAGCCGATCCCGTACCGAACAAGCGAATTGGGTACCTATCGAGAATCAAGCTCCCAGCGACAATGGCATCTCGACTGTCAGCCCGCTGGGCAGCAGCCGGCCTGCCGAAGAGCTCCCCGCTGAGCAACCCCCGAGTCCTCATCACCGAGCGCCACACCCTCCTCCCGCGCACCACGCGCCGCGGCGTCAAGTACGGCTGGTCCACGGCGAACAAGCGGGACAAGCCCAACCGCTTCAACCAGGTATCCGCCGGCCTGCCGGTGCCGACCACGGGGCCCGCCGCCGCCCTCAAGCGCACGGAGCAGTCGACGCCGCTGCGCACCGGCATCCTGGCCACCAAGGTGGGCGTCTCGGCCATGTACAACGCCAAGGGCATGCGCCTGCCCTGCACCATCCTGCAGATGGACCAAGTGCAGGTCGTCGCCGCGAAGACCCGCGCCGGCAACGGCTACTGGGCCCTGCAGATCGGCTGCGGCCAGAAGGAGGCCGACAACGTCACCGCCCCCCTGCTGGGGTACTTCGAGGCCAAGGGCATCTCGCCGAAGCGCCACCTCTCCGAGTTCAAGGTGCGCGGCGAGGACGGCCTGCTGCCCGTGGGCGTGCAGCTGCAGCCGGACTGGTTCAAGGTCGGCCAGTGGGTGGACGCGAGGAGCAACAGCAGGGGCATGGGCTTCGCCGGCGGCATGAAGAGGCACGGCTTCAAGGGCCAGGGGGCCAGCCACGGTAACTCCAAGAACCACAGGACGATCGGTACCAACGGCCCCAGCCAAGGCGGCGGCGCCCGTGTGCACCCGGGCAAGAAGATGCCGGGGCGCATGGGCGGGGAGAGGGTTACGATACAGAACCTGCGAGTGCTAAAGGTGGACAACGATATGGGGATCGTGGTGATCAACGGGCACGTGGCGGGGCCCAAGGGCTGCATCGTGAAGATTTCCGACGCCATCAAGAAGCCGCCGCCGCCGGACACGTTCATCGAGAAGACGAAGAGGGTAGTGTTGGAGCGGAACCCGGATCACGATTCGCGGTTGCAGCTCGCGCGGGTGGCGCATCTAGAGCTAAAGGAGCTGAGGAAGGAGGGCAGGATAGGACAGGCGCCCGTCTTTGCGGACATGTAAAATAGTATATACATCTTGTACCATATACAATATTGTACACGTGAAGCATCTTCTCACTGAATCGTGAAGGCTACAAGTGTTGCAGAATATGTTCTCTGTCTTGTTTCCCCCGCTTCCTCCTCGGATGCTGATATTAGAGGCATGACGCCTCAGCCCGGGATATAGCTATAGGTTGTCTTGAGATCTTCAATCCCACGCCTCCGCAAGCCTAGGGGATCAGGATCCCACAATAGCAAATCCAAAGCAAACTTAAACGGCTGTTGGGTCCCTCACTTGAGCTGCTGCCTGAACCCCCTCGTCGCCTCGTCGCGCTCCTCGTCGTCCATGGGGAACGAGGCGATAGCCTTGAACGGGTCGCCCCCGTCCAGCAGGTCGAGCTTGGTGCCGTCGGGGCCCTCGAGGCTCCACTCGGTAGTCTCGAAGACGCCCTTGGCGGTGGGGCGGAAGCTGGCGAAGCGCATGACGGCGGTGTTGCGGGTGCCCTTGACGGGGAAGCGGATGTCGATGCGGCCGCGCAGCTGGTTCATCTCGCCGGATATCCAGGGGATCTGGTGCTTGAAGTAGATCTCGTCGCCCAGGTAGTCGCGCGCCTTCTGGTTCGTGCGCAGGGCGTAGAGCGTCGACGCCACGACCGGGCTCGACAGCTTCTGGTAGTTGAAGATGGCGACGCTGGAGGCCGCGATGATGGCGATGAACAGGGGGAACGTGCGCCCCCACCGGAAGCCGTTGATATCTGGGGTACATAGATCGGTTAGTATGTTATATTTATATTTATAAACGTAGAAATAATGAATAGGACGGACTTGGGAGCTCCCGGTCTGCACGCCTCTCCATCAGAGGTCCATCGCCGGGCTTCGGTGCTGAGACTAACGTCCGCCTTTGGATTTGATTTCTAGTAATAGTCGTGGATCTATTCCGTAGTAGCAGAAGCGCCCTCCGTCGCACCAATCTAGACCACATCTCGATGTTAATAGATCTTGAAGTTTTCCGATATCTTGGCTCTTGAAGCTGGAAATGCTTCGAAGCTCACATCCCACTTCGAAGTAACTGTAATCATACCATGCAGGTACGTACCCATGGAAGTTCCCGGTTCGAACTTTCAAAGTAGGGTAGGTTCAATCAAGCCACACCTGTCTCCACTCTAAATTAATATATTATTCTTATCTAACCGAATTCCGATTAGACGAGGCTTGACCCCACCCCTGCTCCGCTCCCTGGTTAGGGCACTTCGAAATTTCCACCCACCAAAACTTTCTTTTCCATTTTCAACCTCTTTGAGAATTGTGAATCTCTGCCAAATTCCAAACAACCCTCGCATTCAATCTTTTCCCTCACCACTCAACGCCAACCGACAAAATGACGAAGGTTAACTCAGGTACGATCATATATTCTACCGTTTTGGAATTCGAGTGTGCAATTTTGGTGCAATTCATTACCAATTGAATCCTAACGACGCTGACCAACTCTTCTCTCAATAGGAATCGCCAGCTCGCGACGAAAGTCGAGAAAGGCGCACTTCAGCGCCTCCTCCGGCGAGCGCCGCGTCATCATGAGCGCACCCCTCAGCAAGGAGCTACGTGAGAAGTACAACGTAAGCTCTCTATCCCCTCGATAGCGACCTCGGTCTCTCGCCATGCTCGTCCGCCTTTGCGAAGAAACTCATCTAACATGAACTCTACTCTATAGGTCCGCAGCATCCCCGTCCGAAAGGATGACGAAGTCACCATCGTCCGAGGCACCAACAAGGGTCGCGAAGGCAAGGTCATATCCGTCTACCGCCTCAAGTATGTGATCCACATCGAGCGCGTCACCCGCGATAAGGCCTCCGGCCAGTCCGTCCCCCTCGGCATCCACCCCAGCAAGGTCGTCATCACCAAGTTGAAGATCGACAAGGACCGCGAGAACATCCTCGAGCGCATCAAGGTCGGCCGCGAGCTGCGATCCAAGGGCAAGGCCGCCAAATAAGCCACCCATCCGACCACCTTTTCTTCTTCGGTTACCAGCCTGGCGAAAGGAGGGGGGAGGGAATGAATACCCGTTGGTTGGTAGATAACAATCGAGTCTGCGAGTCGACGACGGGAATTACGGAATTTGGCGTCTACGAGGGTTAAAAAATATTACACCCCGGCATCATCGAGGGCCATGACGGATCGGCATTTGATTGCGCGGGAACTTGACGATCAGCATCCAGATGCGGCGACGCATACCGAATGAAAAACATTTGCATGCATACAATGGCCTTTTCACTCTGTGAAATGTTCCATGGGAGGTTATTCCCGAAGTCTTGCTTCCTTATTGTGGTTCTGCGTCGTATTATAATACGCAACCATCGACCAAACCCACACTTCTAGGACCCCCCTTCAATCCCCATATGAATATGAAATACTATAGCAGACAAGATATCATCCTGTCAAAGTACGTAAGTAAGCATCGTAAGTATCATTTCGTAAGCAACTATCATCATCGTTACCACCACGGTCAAATCACCCCGTCTCTCTACCTACGTAAGGCCCTGTCTCTGTCTGCCCATCTGTCTTGTCTGTAAGAACAATAACAGAGCAAAAATGCCTACCGCTAGATATCTCCGCGTTAACTTCAACCCCCTTGGTTTTCGAGGTATACGACTGGCGAAGAGCAAAGCAGGCGAAGGGGAAATATACGAATCACCCGTATTATATCGCCCCCTCGCCTGCAGACTTTCAATCCGTAGATTTAAATCAATAAGGTTTGGCAGTTTAATGGTGAATCACATGAATCTTCCCATGTAATATATAGATAATGTACGGAGAAAATAATATTTAGAACCAGAATTCGCTCCTCAAATTTTGCCTACTTACCTGCATGAGGTAGGTATACTTGTCGTCCTAAGTTCTACTTATGAGTTAATTGTCCCATAAGCTATTTTCAATAAACTTATCGGAAATCATAATTGTCATTGGTCCGAAGGGTATGTATGTTAGAGCTGAACTCCATGAACCCTGTCGTAAGATGTAGAATAGAATAGAATACAATCAGCCGTCACAAGACGTCAATCAACCGTGTCACCAAGTCCCTTCTTCTCTCAAGTACAACCATAAGAAATAAAGCGTCGATGCGGTAATATAAAAACCCCTGGTCTCGAATGATAAAATGCCACACAATCGCCTCCGCCACTAGTCGCCATCTCTGCTATCTCCGTCGAGAAATTGAATGGTTATAAGGACAAATATTGGTTGCGATTGTGATCTGGTACCAGGATTGTTGTTGTACGACGTTCCGTACGCCTCAGCCGAGGCAAAAGAAAGATAGAATATCAAGTATCCGGGTAAGCCGAATCCTTAAGAATGCCGGTTGAGTCGATTCCTCAAAGAAATGAATGTAATCATACTAACATGACTCTAATAAGATAATGCTTATAGAGCTGCTAATACCCTCGTCACGGAGTGGGCAAAGACGAGTCAGTCAGACGAGCATAGTGATGCCGTCTAGTGACATGTGGTTGATTTCTCACCAGTCTGAGCCGATAACTCCACGTCGCTTAGCATCGCGGAGCATGCGCTCCTGGACATCCTTCACCGGGTCATATTCCTCCGAACGAGTTTCGCTCGGCGGACAGTTCTCGCCCACTTTCTCCGCGGGTAGTTGAGTGGCCTCGCACTCCGCTGCCTTACTTCCCTCGGGCGAAGCGTGAGCTACTGAACTGTTCGCGTTGGAAATCGCTGGTCCAAGAGATGCCACGGCGTGTCCATGATACTGAGGCAAATATCCCGTAGCCGTCGTCGACGAGACTGCGCTAGGGAGCACGGTCCCGCTGGTCGATCCCCTCTTTAGCATCGTCTGCCAGAGTTCGTTACCGGACTTGCTACTACAGAAGGTCAGTCTCCACCCCTACATTAGTTGATGCAGGTATCAATCTACTTACCTTGATCTCTCGAGCGATCGGTCGCCTGGTTTGGTCTGCTTTGCATTGCTAGCATGACCTTCGGGGGACGACACCTTCATGTCTCTCATCAACTTGCGAAGGCCCTCGAGGTTCTCATCTGCCTGTGGCAATAGTCGGGACGGGTGCGCTACTTTGGGTTCACCTCGACCGGCATCGTCCGGAGCTACGATTGGGATGGCTTTGCTCAGTCTCTGGCCAACTTCTTTCGAGCGAGGACCTTGAGTGTCACGGTTAGGGTGGAACGGATCGTTCGCCGCGAGGTCGTAGTTCATCTCCGGTTGGCCAGTCGGCACCCCTTGTCGGAGAGTTGATTGGCGTGATGTCTCGTTACTTCGCGCAGCCTTCACCGGAGATGGCGGATAGAAATCCTTGCCATCGAACTTCGGCAAACCGAATCCCCCGTTTGTAAATTGACCCCAGTAGTTGTTTCTCGCCTGTTTCTCCTCGTCGGTTAGCTCTCGCGAGTAGACATAGTCCACTGCTCGGGCATTATGAGGATTCACCCCTCGTGGAAGTGTTCCAACGAGGTACGGCTGAGTACAGCTACTCTGCACAGCGTTGTCTCGCGACGATTGTACATTTGCAGGATCGATGACATTGGGAGTGTACATGCCAGCAGCGTATACGCTGTTCCAATTTCCCTGTCGGTCGAAAGGTAGAATTCCAAGAACGGGAAATCTACCAAAGCCGAATGCATGAGATGATCCAGTCTGCACTGCAGGACCTTCAGACTGAGTCGCTTGAGGGGGTTTCGCTCGGGCAGTAAACGCAGACGCCGTAGGAGCATTACCAGGCAATCTGGTACTCTTGGTTGGCTCGGGTGGGATACGACCCTGCGACTTCTCCTGAATGAGCGTCTCCAGATTAGCGTCTGGCTCTAGCGGCGTTGAATTCCCTTTGCTAGAGTTAATACCCATGCCTTTTGGGCGTCTTCTACTACTGCTAGACCTTGAGCCTCCTCGTTCGGACGACTGAAATCGCGTGAGTCCACGACCACGGCCATTAGCACTAACAGAGCTATCCTGAGAAGTGTTGGCTCCTCGGCGGCTCCTGGTGCTGGGGCCACCCGAGGGCGCCTTCCAAGGGGGGCCGCGTTGAGTTGAGCCGGCCGAGCTCGGTACGGCGTGAGGGTAGTGAGAGGCCTCAAAGTTCATTTGAACTTCACACATCTTCTCAAACTCCTTCACACTTTTCTCGAGTCCGTCTACCTGCTCGTTAACCCATTGCTCGTCGATTTGATGCTTATTGAACTGCTGTTGATCCTTGTAGTACTTAAGGGAACCTCGCAGTGAATCAAGCTGACGCTTAGTGATATCACTCGGTCTGATCGACGTAATGTGAGGTGTAAACCCATGGATTGGGGCAGGCGGGGGTTGGAATGCAGTGCCACCTCCAGCGCTAGGGGGAACACCGACATGTGGTGAGGTGACAGGACTAAACATTGGCGTCGCCGGAGACGGCTGGCCCGCGGATCCCACAGACGCCGCATGAGCGCTAGCAAATGCTGGGTGTCCTACCATGCCATGTGGAAAGTAGGGACTTGACAGCATCATCGGCACAGGACCATGACCTGGTCCAAAAGGCCCGGGGTAGATCACGTTGCCGTTGTGATAAAACGGTCTATTGGCCTCGAACTGGCTTCGAGGGGCAATTTTGATCGGTGCCGGCCTCGGCTTCTTATCACCGGCGCCGTCCTGGGTCTTCATGATCTTAGCCGCGTCCTCGACGTCTCGCTGGTTCTGAGCGGGCGTAGGTCGTTTCCCTGCCGAAGAAGCAATCGAAGGGGGTGGCATACTGTAAGCCATGGGGAATCCTGGATGGATTGGGTAGAGAGGCATGGGCATGGGCATAGGCATGGGCATGGGCATGGGCAAACCCATATGATGGAAGTAACCAGGATTGCCGATGATTGGTGGCGGAAGTAAAGGACGTGGCAGCTGGCTGTTGATGCTATTGCTGGCATCATGTCTGCCTTCCTTGGCCGTCTCCGAGAAGTCTTGCCCACCAGCTGTTGAACGCTCCTTGTCCCACTTAGCAGTGGGAGATGCGGAACCACGGGTATTGGGCACAATTCTTCCACCGGCAGTTACTCGAACATGAGTGGGAGATACAACCGCCTTGAAGAAACGCTGGAAGCCTTCGCTCTGCTGTGCCACAAGTCCCGCAGGAGCAGAAAGCGGTTCGTTAGAGGTAGCTTCCGAGCCAGTACGACCTCGGTATTGCCACTGGCTGCGGGTGTGCTTCTTACCCTTAAAGATTATCTCATCACTGTCCGTCGACGAAGAGACATCTTCATTTGCCTTCTTCAGGCGTCGATCCTGAGTGGTCGACATGTTCTTGTTGGTTGGATTCTTCACTAATTTTACTATGAATGTTAGAACAAAGACTTTCTAAATTGGTATTGAATGATGTTTTTATAGATGACTGGAAATGAGGAGAGGATGGAAACAGAGATAGGGAGGAAAGAAAAAGGGGAAATGGAAAAGAGGAGTATGCTTACCAGCTTCGTTCTCGGTCTGTAGCGTCTGTAAAGCTGGCAGAGAAACCGAGTCTCTAAGCTGAAACAGCTCTTCGATGGTGTAGATTCGAGAATCCATCAAGTAGTTAAAACAAGCGGAAATAAAGTAGCCACCCTGTCAAAGATCGGAGATGAGGCTCAAACCTCGGATAAGAAGTAGACGTGAATTATCTGCGTTGGAACAGCGTCAGCTATTTTATGTATCTCAGGTTGATGAAATTGTGGCTAGTGATAGGATTCGGAGGTAGAATGAACAATGGTGTGTAGTTTTCAGGTTATCCTGGATCGTTGTAATCTATTTACGAGCCCTATTTTTCCTAATACAGAATTCGATGTAATATATGGGAGCATCATACTCCTGTACAGACATCAAGAAGCTGAAATCGCGTTCAAAAACACGTAAATGGGATTGGGGAGGCGCCTACACAAGCAGCCAAGGGGAAATGTGTGCTCTAGCTGCTGGAAGGTTTCAATGAAGGGGGAAGTGTAGTATAACATACCTCTAGTTGATCTGAAAAGGTTTGCAATGTCAGATGTTCCTGTATCTAATAGTCAACAGGTGTTGAAATTGGAAAAAGGAAGAAGAGATGTTGATGAAGGAAGGTTTCAAGAAGGTGATAAATTCTTGGAGGGAAAGGATGTAATTGCTGGTAGAGAATCACATCACGTAATTTACGTGTCAAATGTTTGTTTATGGCCTATTTAGGTGATTATATATCGATCGTTCTGTTGGTGATGGTGGGTAGGGAAATCGACAGGTGAGGGTAGACGGTATAGGCAGACGGTATGGATCGTGATGCGGATAGAGGACTGCCACTTACACCCCAAAAAGAGCCAAACGAGCGAGAGACGTGAGCAATCAGCAGCAAGTAGGCATATAAGACCTCTCAAGACAGATCTATGAAGGCTATTCTGGAGCATCAATGAGAGGACGAAGTCGGGCTTGGATGAATAGGTTAAGAATGAATAATATTTAGGTAAATAAGTAAAGTTAGCAAATACGACTACGGAATGAAGGTGATGACTGCCTAGAAAACACAGGAATATAAAGAAGTTGTAACTTCCTTGTGTAGGTTGATGTAGATAGGTGCTTTCTCGGGGGATAAAACGGCAGGGTGTAGCTTCTTATAGAGTCTTTAAAGGACACTAGATATACCTGGATAGTCACATAATGAGGCAATCACTATTAAGTCATCACATGGTTCTTACTATTCTAAAATATAAACGGTACCTTTTATATGTAGGTATATATCTAGACGTGTAGAATCCAGAAATTCACATGTCCATAGTACCTAATCTACCTAGCCTACCCAAGTATCTACATACCTACATAGGCAGGTAGCACCTATATAGGTATTTGTAGGAGCTTCCCATGACCCTAATCATAAGATCAGCCTTTCCTAGAAACTCTGTCATTCAAAGGAGAATGTATGTGCCTGCTCTATTCCTTCATATATGACATCCATAGATCTCGTACGTACCTCTAATAAACAAATGAGACGGTTAATAAAACTCCTACTATCCATTACCTACCTCATTAAGTGCTTGATGAGCTATGTATACTTATAGTTACCTAGGTAGGTACCTGGGTAAGTATCATGAATAGGGGTAGCCATACCAATATCAATAGGCATGAGACACACTATATTCAAGCTTTTATCTAGTACATCTAAACCCACTATACAGTGAACATCCTAAGCATGAATCGGATGTTATCAGCTTCAAATTATGATTTCTTCCACATAGTAGCTTTCGTTATGCCATAATCACCTACACAGTAAGTGTCGTAGGGGGATACTATGTATTCAATTACCTAACTCGGGCTCCCATTCGTATTTAGGGGTATAGAACATGATAGTAATATATATCATGTTGGCTAATGTGAAAGCTTGGCAAATATGGTTCCAATCCGTGACTGACCTACATATGTAGGTAGGTGTCAAATGGCTTAAAATAACTTAAACCATGAGAAATCATTTCAGCACCGGACGAAATATAAACATCGCCTTAGATATTGAAAACGGTGATGACCTCCCGATTGTAACAGTGATCAGACGACATCCCAACAGGGACTGTATATAATCCCGAGAGCATCGCTCTAGAAGAGCGATGAACTCTATATCATTATAATGTAGATATATAAATCTAAAATGATCACCCCTGATTCTGTTCTGATAACCTCATGGATATAGTTAAACCACAGTATGCTTAGTGCTAATGAACAATATGCTACCAAACGCGCAAGAAAACATGACCACCCCCTTATGAGTGACAATATAAACCGAGTCGATAGATAGGGAAGAAATATGCTGCTCGTAACACCGAGATACTAGACACTCCAAGAGATATCCGTAAGTTGCAATCCAAGATAAGCGTTGAACGACACCAAGAACCCTGAAGAGAACCGATGCCCCAAAAATAAGAGTTGACTTTAGCCTTGCTTGCCATCGGGTCGTACTTGTATCGTGCATATGCCGAGTCGCATATGAGTTAACTAACAATCATTAGGCATCGTGCGTATAGTACGACTTAAAATAATAGGGTGCTTTAAGCATCTTACCTATGCCTTTCCTAATACCACTAAGCTTCAAGAAATTCAAGATAGAAGGCCCCTTGGAGGAGAATATTGAAATACTCGTCACGTATTGGTGACGTTTCGGTCATCGGGACCCGGAGGATTCGGTGTTGGAGGTTCCGGTCGAGGTGGCGGTTCGGGCTTGTGCTCTAGATAGCAAGCTGCCTCCTTAGTGTTTGTCGTTGATAGGAGGATGTAATTAGGCTCAGGTTGCCTATAGCTCCGAGAGATAACCATGATATTTCTTAGTATTTAATATACGAATCTAAAACTGTATTCACTAGTTTTGAGCGTCGATGGTGGCGACAATGAATATTATGAATATCTAACGAGACATTCAATGGTGATTCTTCTCACGAGAGGATCGTTGTAGGAAAGGCAAGGGAATCAACCCTTTAAAGAACCACCGCAATTGCATCTCAGAACCAATCCTCTTTAGAGCAAACCCCCACCCCCAACCTCCGGGCCGAAGCGTTCTAGGTCCTTGAGAACTATTGGGCACGGCCGTAGTGTCGAAGAGTCACGCCTTCCTTTCTAGCGCGTGGTTGACATATGCAAGCCCAGTCCCTAAGGAAGCGATGTACCGGCCCACACACGTGGTGATAGATCGGCATTGAAACCCTTCTTAGAGTTTGATTCTCGCTTAGGTGATGGTGTCTTCATCTCGAGACAGCTTCGAAGATTACTGGGCAGATGACGCCTCAGCGCACAGGCTCCCGAACGTAACCGCCCAAGCGCCCTCCCGGGTTGCGTGCCTCTCCCTGACGAAAGCTAGTGAGCAGGGGTTCCAAGCGGGTGGTGCAACCTTGTAGCTTCTAAATCCAGACCATTATGATCACAGGTGATTAGGAAAATTCATGTCGGCATACGGGGGTTCTCCCACGCCGCTGACCTCGCTGCAACTATCCTAAAGGGAGGTCTGGTGACGTTCGGAGGGTTACGACATATGTATAACAAAAGGCTGATATCATCGAATGAAGGATCCGAATTCCACCTGGCTCGGATGAGTCCGTGGTATTTTTTTTGTTGGCGACAGCTGAGCCCATCCAGCCCGCGACCTGTTTGGATTAGTCGGAAGTGCCCATCTAGTAAGTTTCGGAGAACCGAAGCCGTGGCCCAGATCATCAACAACCTGGATGGACGGGCAATATCGACGTCTCTACTACATCAGCCACGGTGACCTCATTGACGGGTGTAGGTATATTGTATTTTAACCCAGCCAGCCCAGCGGCGCCTGGGTTCACATTCTGGCCTGTGCCGCGCCAAGTGGTGTATGTATGTTTCAGGATGACTTTCGGCGGGACTTTGGCCACGATCGCCAGGACCAATGCGTGTATCCTATAATGTATGTACCTATGTAGGTAGGCTATACACTAGAAATATCCCAGCACCGCATCGCGGGAGGTCTCGCTAAGCTTAACAGGTGCAGATACGGGTAGCCTAATATCGAGTCAGCCGCATCCCGGGAATGGCTGTCAGAACTTGAACACCGTTGCCAGTTTCTTTTTTTCTAGAACTCTTCTCCCTAGGTGAAGGTGAAGGTAAGCCTCTCGGCGAGCGTAGCCTGCCATATTGAATTCATCCGGACGTAGCACAGCATGGCGCAACCCGTTTCGAAGGGAACATAGAATTCGCCCTTACTATAATACCCCTTATCCCAGTTAGGGCCCCAACAACCTGGCTGGGCAACTTGGAGCTTTTTGGAGCCCAGACATGGAACATAGACCCGACATAGATGGTCTGAGGGCTAGAAATCCTAGAAGTCGTCAAGCGTGATGCTCATCATGCTTGTTGATAACAAGACTACTCCCAAGTAGCGTGTCGCATTAAGATGCCGACATCTCCGTAATATTATAGAAGGTGAACAAATATGGATGTATGTAGGTATAGGTATAGGTATAGGTATAGGAGAAGAAACAGAACCCAATGCAAAGTCATGTCACGCATTTACGTACCTAGGCACGCTAGTACTAAAACAGGGTACGGCACATGGGGTCATATTTATCGGGTAACCCTTTTCTGCTGCTTCCCATGTTCAGAGTCTTATCAATGCGAACAGCAGGTATCGGTACACGATATGTATCAACCTCAACCCAGCACAGCATACCTAATAAGCATTTCATCAATGGATGCTTACACTACAGGTACCTACCTAGGCACATACATACCTAATACCTACATAGGTACTTCCAAGGTTAAGTAGATAAGGTTCTGGATCACCTAAGCGGGGTACATATAGGCTACATACCTTCTATGTACTACCCTAGGTAGGTATGTGAGATACACTACCTAGGTAATAGACGATGTACGAATAGGAGAGAATTCAAAGCAACTAGGTTGGTACCGGCCGTAGTATTTGTTCGGTACTAAGATTGAAGTAGGTTTTACTCGAGAGCTACGGATCCCTGTAAACTTGTGGCCGCTCCATATCGGGGAGGACTAGCTGCCCACGCTGGGGCGATACAAAGCTTGTGATAAGCCCGTAACCTAGGTATACCCTGTCATCCTGCTGCCCCAGTTGGCCAATCCCCACGACCCCTCGATTCGTCACTGCTCTAATTCCCCACTAATCCACTCGCTAGGTTCCATGGTTGTTATGTACATAACCGAAAGCGTAGGGCTGCGTTCGAGAATCCAAGCACTTGGGAAAACGTCCGCACAGTTAACGCAAAACAACTTCGACACTCGCTTGCGTGCCTCGGTATTGCGCTTGCAATTGACTCCTAGTACTCCTAGTAGCACCTTAGCGCAAAACAGAATGACAGAATGTGCGCAATTGCCGACGGGAAAAAATGGACACGGCTTATTGCTCCTCGTTCGACTCCTCTCTCGACTCTCGACTCTCGACTCTTCCGTTCTAGATTCCCTCAGACCTCACACCTCAGATCTCAGAGTCCGGAAACCGAAACTGGTGACTAACAATTATACCAAGAATTGTCCTGAGACGTCAATACTAGACCTCAGATATTACTACATCGCTACGATTGAGAGAGAGACACTCAATTCGTCCGACCAACCAACATCGAAGTCCAAAAGAGGAAAAACCGGAAGACAAGCAGTTCATCATGGCACCTTTGATTCCACACTGGGACCAGCCGTCTCACCCCGACATCCAGGATGTGATCATCAACCCGCATGAATTCACCTCCAAGAGTCTGTCAAAAATCTCGCTACCACCTTTCGGCCTCTTCGCAAAGTTGGACTTCCCTCCTTGCACCTCCGCCTCGGCTCCGACCTACGCCACCGTTCAATACGGCCGAGACAAACACCTGAACCTGAACAGCGACTTGCTGTACATCAACCACTCGTGCGAGCCGTCCCTGATCTTCGATACCGCGACTCAGAACGTACTCGCGGGGCCTGATGGCCTCCAAGTTGGGGAAGAGTTAACCGTCCGTCACCTGCCACCGGCACCCGTAAGCCCATCACTTCCGTCCCGCCAAAGCTTACCTCCGCCATAGTTCTTCTACCCGTCCACAGAGTGGGAGATGGCCCAGCCCTTCGACTGCCTATGCGGCAAGCCGACCTGCCGCGGCCGTATAAGCGGCGCCGGGGACATGACCAAAGCACAGCTGGAAGGCGTGTGGCTTAACGGTCATATCCACGAGCTGCTCGAGGAGCAAGAGCTCGGCAAGGAAGCTGAACCTGAAAATGGCAGCAACCCTACCGCCGAAGACCCCTCGACGAAAGCAACCCCGCCCGAGGATGTTACCGCCCAAGCGCTGAGAGATGCCTTGAAACATGCTGAGAAAGTAGTCGAAGCCGCGAGGATCGCTCTGCAATCCTACCTCGAATCTGCGACATTGGTGACCCGCAGCGGCGGGGACAACCGCACAGACAATCGCAAGGCAGCCGCCGGAAAAGCGAATGCGAATGGCCTCGGTGGACCTGGTGCCACCCTGGCTACTGGCCTAGCAAGACGCGGCGTAACGTCACGGGAGATGAGCGGCGAGATGGGCGGCGATACCATTGTGGCTTCAGGCTCCTAAAGGACATGGCTTGTAGTTATGTCCTTAGATATTTCCTTCTACCGAATTCAACATTCTTGTATCAAGTCAGCTCTCAACAGCCTGGCCTCGTGTCGTTATCAAGTACAGAAACAGCAGTTACGCAAAGTCCCAATTACTGTCAGGGCAAACAAAACATTCATTATTAAGGCAATTCGTTTATAATACACCTGCGTCAGCTGGCAGGGTTTTGATACATAGTCTACCAAAACTCTAGTCTAACAAAATCCATAACGCGCAAACTCCATACTGCCATGAGCATCTGATCATAGATGATGAGTCCAAACAAACGTCCATTGCAATCCGTACATGTCATTGAATTATGATCTTCTCCTGTTCTCCTTAATCTCAATGCTCCTCCTCTTTGTCGTCTCCCCAGCGTAGCCAGCTGCCTCCCCGCTTGGTGTCGGTGTCGCTCCCCACGCCTCCGGCGTACCTACTCTCCTCCTCTTCCCACTTCATCCTCTCCACCTTAGAGCGCGCCAAGAACGCCTTGGCGAATCGCCAGGCCTCCGTGTCGGCCAGGTTCCACGCCTCAATCGCGCTGCGAATACGCACGTCCTGCTCGAGCTTGCTCTTAGCCATTTCCCGAGCTCGTTCTAGGAGGCGCGGTTCAAGAGAGAGCTCTTCGTTGGTCGGGATCGGCCCGTCCGCGGGGTCGTGTTGGGGTTTCGGCCGGCGCTCCGGGCCGGGGACCGGAGTCTCCGATTTCCCATCATCAGTCGTGTTGCTCGGGATATCGAAGCCGAACCACCAATCCAGTTCGTGCGAGACACCCTCCTTTTCGGCAGTCAACCACAGGGAATGCGAAGTCGCATAGTCACCAGCGACGGCCTCTTTGAACTTAACCACGCGCACTGATCCGGATATGCCTGTGCCTAGAAGTTCCTGAAAGACGAGGTAGAGCCATTCGTCGCGCTTCTTGATCTCCCGTCTAATATAGGTGATATCCAACGTATCCTTACGAGTGTCCAGCGTGCGCAAGGTGTATGGGTGTGGTACCGTTCCTATAGTATATAAGCCGGTAGTGTTCCGATAACGCGCCGGTGTTGTCACTTTCATGGGATGTGACGAAACACATGACGAACACTTTGGGAGGTTCGGGGGGCATGACGACGGCATCGGGCTGTCACTACAAGTTGAGAGCAAAGTCGCTAGTTCCAAGGCTGGTTCGATCATGTGCGTTGTGTGAGCTGGCATAGGTTTAAGGACGGCAATACCGTTGCTGAAAATATCTCGCCAGGTATTATGTAGATGCGAGTTTATCAGAAGATTCAAACTTTTTATGCCCTTCTCGCGGTTCGCCACTGTCTCTTCCGCAACCTTTGGGTATGTCTTCTCGACAGTCTTGGCATCATAGAATGCAAGGGAACCATGTAACGGGTCGACGAGAAAGGTATCACCAGTAACGGCACTAATGAAGTCCTTGACCGTCTTGTTCTTAGGATTTCGAAGAGCTTGGGTAATAGCGTCCGCGATCTGGATCTTGGGGCCAGCATACAGAGCATTGTCGAAGCCTTCCCACCTCGTTAGGCCGGGATACTCCCCCCTTCGCAGAAATGAGAGCAAAGGATCTTCATGAGCCGCCATCGGGAACAATAAGTAGTGTGACAAAAGCCCACCGCCCATGTTTTCCCACGCAAGCCAGCGCATCATGTCTTTCTTGAAACCAGGCTCCACGTCTAATCTCTGAAGTTCGTCGTAGAACGGATTGTTCATGGCTTCCGCCGCACTCAGGATGACCGGCTTGAATCCCTGCGCCCACCAGGCGCGCCTCCATGTAAGCAACAGCGCACTCTCGGCCTCCTTCGTAGCTTCATCCCGTTGAAGGGTAGTGTCATAATAGCAATAGATCGGGGCCCTATCCTTTAGGGGCGGGAGAAGAGATCGATTCTCGTCCAATGTAATGGACGAAGAGAAGGGACTCCTCCAATTCCAATTCGAATACCACGAGCTTCCTCCATATGTCGAGTTTTTCTGCTCTGGGGGCTTATGCGAAGCGGGCCTGAAGGGATTCAGGATACTCGAGGAGATCTTGTCTTTGTACTTGGGTATGGAGAACTTGTGGTCGGCAATCGACTTGGATAGGCTTGGCCCAGTCGGTATGGCGTTTGGTAGGGTGAAAAGGAGGGTGAATAATGCGAAGAGGCCGACGAGGACCAGGATAAGCGAGATTCGCCTCGGAGCCAGTCGCAACCCTAAGACAGCGCCGTGCTTCGGCATATTGAGACCGAAGGTAGGATAGGGCGGTTTACAAGTGTATGTACATGTAAGAAGGAGGAAAGTCGAAAGACGGTCGAAGGGCTAAAGAATTGCGCGTGGACTGTCTGATAGTGACGACGTACAGTACGAGGCCACGCGTGCCACCATGGGATTCTGCGAATACGTATGTCGAACGAAGGAACGAAGGAACGAAGAACCGAAGAAACGAAAGAAATTGAAGTTTTCCACGAGTGAATTATTAGACTAAGATTTATATCATGGCTTGGAGAAGCTTTCCTAGAGATCTGCGACTTTGTTCTCGCAAGTTATTCAATCCGGACATCCCCTATGAAGACATGACGGGATGCTTCGAGGGAAAGTTTACACTATTATTAACTACTACCTACCTGGGTAGCTGCCTAGTGTAAGTTAGACTACACTAGAAGTGTTGCAGCATCCCTATTTCCAGTTTCCACATTGGTAGTGGGGCTTAGCCAAGGATCACATGAGTTGTGGCTAGTTAACTGGCTGATATATTGTGGCTGTGTGGTCTGTTGTCTCGATCACGACATTAAGCCATGCTATGCGAACTACATAAACTTCATCCAGCTAAGATTTCTTATACACCTCCTCTGGATTTCTTTCAAAATTAATATATGCAACCCATGCTAACTCATTAATTGTCTATATCATGATAGCACAACCGATTTTACATCTTCAGTTTGCTTACTTATTTACCTAGAAGATTTAAAGCTAATTTCCCCTTTTCCATATAAGGAGCTTATCACGCATGCTAAAGCAAATATATTGGTAGATAACAGAATAGGAATCTAAGTACACATAAATAAATAAGCAAGTCGTGATTTCTCAATGGATCGTTAGTTTTATATGTCTTGTATAGAACCCCACGATAAATACCAGCTTACGACTAAATAATCATGGACGACTTACCTATTAATGTGCAATCCATTAAGATAGTCTAGGGCCGAGCCAATTCTAAAGAAGGTAGTTGAGTGTATTTAATTCTTAAAGTTGTAGCCATGGCTACCTACCTAGGTACCTAGGTAGACTAGGAAACCTGGAGAGTAAACGATTGGATGAGATGGCGAGCAAAGCTATTCAAATGCGATACGTTCGTCGCTTATTAACCAATACGCAAGAAGCTGTCACCAAAATAGGATCAAAGTAAAGTAACTTGTGATATTACCTAGGGAGTTCAGTAATCATTAACTGCCTCCATTTAGTAAGTGTCCGATGACTTGGAATCAAATAATTCTCTGGAAATAGAATCAAAAGAGTATATTTTTGAAAGAGAGGTCATTCACAGATTGTTGTACTAGGAGTAGCCTGTAGGCCAAAGAGAAAGCATGGACCATATGACGAATGCCAAGCCATGTTTGATGCATATTGCGGATGATGTACTTAGACGGTAGGATTATCTAATCATAGATAGGTACCTAGGTACATAATTAAAAGTTAAAATCACGTGTGATCTAATCAAGGCTGCCCACAATGCTGAAGCGAACTTTCTTAAAATTCATCATTCGGCCCCTCCACATTCACACATAATCTACCTACACAACTGCAAAACCAACATCAGAAATCCGACAACATGGCTCCCGCGGCAACTGGTGCGAAGAAGCAGAAGAAGAAGTGGTCGAAGTATGTAATATTTCTATCTGATTGAGATTAAGTGCAATTTGGGCTAACTTTCATATCACAGGGGCAAAGGCAAGTTCTACGAAATTTCGCGATCGCGATGAGCATCTTTCGAAAAAAACGACGAAGACTCTTACGCGACGATTTGGCAAGCGCTTTAACTAACCTTTACTTCTTCTAGTCAAGGACAAGGCCCAGCACGCTGTCCTACTCGACAAGACCACTTCCGAGAAACTCTACAAGGATGTTCAATCATACCGCCTCGTCACAGTCGCCACCCTCGTCGATAGACTAAAGATCAACGGCTCACTGGCACGAAAATGCCTAACGGATCTCGAAGAGAAGGGTCAGATCAAGCCCATCGTCACGCATAGCAAGATGAAGATCTACAGTTAGTTTTGACAATCCGCCTTATAAAACATGCGGGTTGGATGCTAACATTTGATATAGCCCGAGCTGTCGGTGCCTCGGACTAAACCATCAATCTCACGATACCACGATGAAAAACGATGCTCGGTCGGTCGACAACAGAGTTTGACGGGCCAGATGGATCGCGGATAGGAATTTGATGGATTCAGGCATTTGGTCCTCGGCGTAGCATTGGGACGGTTATGGTTCAGTATTTCGCTTGCGATGGCATTCTGATAGGGACCGAATGAAAAAAAATCCCTGATCACTCTGCGTACACACGACCCATCATCATCTTGAGTTGTAATAGCGCATTTTTCTCTTAAAGTGATATAAAAAGTATCGTGATTGGTTGGTAATTCCCCATCAAATTCTGGAATATGAACAAATTCCATTATAAGTGATACATGCTTGACCCTTTGTACGAAGAAAAGTCGATATCTGCTAAAATCACGATCCTTGATTTCCCTTATCAACTAGCTGGCATTTAGTTTGTCGATCTAGTAGAGTTGGCGGTGAACCTCTCAGGGTATATTGGAGATACCGATATCATACTGGGCAATATGATGTTGCTTGCTATACCTACCTAGGTACTTAAGTATTATAAAGGCATGGAGATGTCTACACCAATTAGACTTACAACAACTCTTTAGGGTTGCCTTTATGAACCTCTCTTGTACGTAACCAGGTTTTTGCAACTGTAGCAGGTAGATAAATTCCCGAGTATCACCCAATAGATGGCCGGCCTGTTGAATTTCGATAGCTATTACCTAGTGTAGTGCGACTTGGGTGCCGGTCTGTCTGGACTCTATACATACCTTGATACCTAATTACAGCCGACTAGCCAAGGCTGGACCCGCCCTCTTGAGCCGAAAACTTGACTCGGGGAACGGGATGAAAGACTTAGAAACCCCCCTGATGCCAGATGCCAGATGTAGTGTATGTGGGCGAAGATGCTGGCTCTTCTGATACCGACACGCGAAATCGGCCATCCAGAATGCTGGATGGGATTTGCGCACTTAAAAAAACTGTTTTATTTTCTTTTTCTTTCATAATCTAGACATTGGGCGTAGACAACTTTTGTGAAATAAAAACCAATAAAATCACATTTCACGAGACAAAACAAACAAAGATTTAGTGACACATATGGTAGGAGAATATTAAAGAATGTTAGAATGAAGTGTAAGTAGAAACTACTTAGATCGATTAGGTCATACGCACAGGATGCGAGTAAAATAGCGTAATAGTAAAATAGCTCGCTCGCATCTTGATCTCTTGAGTGAGATTGACGGGGAAATCCTTTGTATCTACCTACTAGGTAGGAGGTAGGCTAGGTAGGACTAGGTAGAGGCTTGGATAGGCCATCCCGAAAATGTCCGGCAAAAGGTTAGCTTATGCCACCTGGGCAGCCCTTGCCAGCTCATGGCAGCCGTCACCCGCCTAAGTCGAGGTTGCTTCAGTGGTTTACTTTAGTGGTCACTTCAGTGAATTTGGTGAATTTAGGGCGCTAAATCCATGAGAGCCCACATTTCACATGGCATTGATTGGTCTCGGGGCAACCGCGAGATTCTAAGGGTCTCTGTGCAGTCTTAGCGGCGGGTCCGGGAAGAGTCGCTAGAAAAACACTTTGGCAGTTACCCGCAAGCAATTTTTTTTCCCTCCCCCAAAACTTATTTTCTACAGACCTAGTCGCAGTAGAAATATTTCGCTCGGCGTCCATCCATCTTCTCCCATCTCTCCTCTCCATCTCTTTTCCTGATTCACTTCATATCTCCACTCAGTCCTTCTTCTTTTCAAAGATCAAGCAATCTTTGATCCGCCGACACCATGTCGACTTCAGAGCAACCAAAGGTCTTGGGCATGCCGGTAAGTTCGCAGCTCCCCTCCAGTGACCCGTAACCCGTAAATCCTCAAATCCCTCGCGCAATCGTCGCCCTTCTACCCGCCATCATCCAGCCATCGATAATCCCAGCGCATATTATCGACTGCTTCAATTGGTTTCTACGAGACAATTGAGATGGCCTTTCGAGTTATTTCGAGATAATTTGTTGCTCGTCGGGGGTTATTATCGGCATTGTTTAGCTGGGGAAATTTTCTCACAATATTTCCCTACTTCCTTCACCTTTTCTTCACCTTGGTTTATTTCTTACCAAGGTAAACACGTCTTACAAATACGAACTCTGCTAATAATGGATATCTTAGCCCTTCGTGGCCGACTTCTTGAGTATGTCCCGCCGTCATTTATAATTGACTCCGAATGGCATTATTGCCAATATTTCGGTTCCTGCCGCGGCACAATACTGTTCCGCCTTGCGCGATAATTGTTGCTAATTAGTCTTCTAGTGGGTGGTGTCTCCGCCGCCGTCTCGAAGACTGCCGCCGCTCCCATTGAGCGTGTCAAGCTTCTGATCCAGAACCAGGTATGTGAGCGTGTAAACCCTATCTTTGCCCGCAAGAATTTTACTATTGGGGGGTTTTGGGGTATATAACCCGAGACCCACAATGAGTATAGTATCACATGCTCTTGGAGTAATTAAGAACAAACAGATATCTCGGGATTATTACAATGCTAACAAGTCGCATAGGATGAGATGCTGAAGACCGGTCGTCTCGACCGCAAGTACGCCGGCATTGTTGATTGCTTCAAGCGAACTACCGCCGACGAAGGTGTTATGTCGCTATGGCGTGGCAACACTGCCAACGTCATCCGATACTTCCCTACCCAGGCCCTGAACTTCGCTTTCCGTGACAAGTTCAAGAAGATGTTCGGCTTCAAGAAGGAGCGTGACGGATATGCTTGGTGGATGGCGGGTAACTTGGCGTCCGGTGGTGTAAGTTCCATCCGACCGATCTCTCAATGCTTTATGTATAATATATACTAATAACGTAAATAGGCTGCTGGTGCCACCTCTCTCCTATTCGTCTATTCCCTCGACTACGCCCGTACTCGTCTCGCCAACGATGCGAAGAACGCCAAGAGTGGCGGTGACCGCCAGTTCAACGGTCTCGTTGACGTCTACCGAAAGACCCTCGCCAGTGATGGTGTTCCTGGTCTGTACCGTGGTTTCATGCCTTCCGTTGTTGGTATCGTCGTTTACCGTGGTCTGTACTTCGGTCTGTACGACTCCATCAAGCCTGTCGTCCTGATCGGACCCCTCGCGAACAACTTCCTGGCCTCTTTCATCCTCGGTTGGTGTGTCACCACCGCTGCCGGTATCGCCTCTTACCCTCTGGACACCATCCGACGTCGTATGATGATGACCTCTGGTGAGGCCGTCAAGTACAACGGTACCATGGATGCTGCTCGCCAGATCGTTGCCAAGGAGGGTGTCAAGTCTCTGTTCAAGGGTGCTGGCGCCAACATTCTCCGTGGTGTCGCCGGTGCTGGTGTGCTGTCGATCTACGATCAGCTCCAGGTTCTCCTGTTCGGCAAGGCCTTCAAGGGCGGTTCCGGTTAAATACCCTCAATACGTCAATAGACCGGGGAGGCGCGACGGTGTAATACAGTGGATATGCGACAGGGCCGTTGATAAAAGGGGCGTGGTGGATGCTCCGGTGGAAAGTTGTTACAGGGCATCACTCATTGCCGTGGCGTTCTGGAACAGCTTGATTTTGCGGATGGACTGGCAGGCAGGCACATCACGTCTCGCATGTCTCGTCAGCTAGTCACCCGCTGTAATTTAGATCCTAGGCAATTCCCTTGACTGTATTCTTTCTGCTCTGCGTCCTACATCTCCGCTTGTTTGGTCATTCGACTCGGCCTGGTTCCTTTGCATATGACTCATAGACATCAAATGAATGAAGGTGATTTTTGACATTAATTTTGTCCTTAGTACTATATGAATATCCGTTTTCTATGCAATCCGTAAGATTTAATAATATTGAACATGAAAATTGTTATCAAAATTACCCAGTGAAGGGATCTCGATATCATACCTACCCAGATAGGTACCTAGGTACATATGGAGTAGTTAAAGTGGCTGTTATGATTGGAGGTAACACCTTCAAATTAGCCAGGTGGCATGCAGCTGGAGCAAGTTGTGCTGTATTTGGGTTTTGCATGTGCATCGCATCCCGTATCCAAGCTTCTATGGATGTTACCTAGGTACCTACATCCTTTTACAACCATCTACCCAAGACTAGTTAACTTCGTGAATTCCTCTATTGTAGTCGTCAACTTGCCAAGAAATCCGAAGAGGCCGAATTGAATAATGGCGCCGAAGCAATCTACAACTAGCGCTCGCGGCCGAGGCTCGTCTTCGACTACCACCAGGCCCTCGAAGTCCAATAATACTGTATCCAAGGCTCGAGCTTCTACCGCCTCTTCTTCTCGAGCGGCGCACGGCAAATCGCTGCAATCGCCTCAGGTCATCAACTCCGACGCGAGCGACGCGGATCCGTTCGCAGAGGACAACGACAGGCCGCGGCAGCAACAACGCGGGCGGCGGGGCGAGGACGGTACGATGGAGATCGACGACGGTAACGATAACGAGGAAGAGGAGGAGGAGGAGAGGAAGACGATCCCGCCGGAGCTGCTGACGCACGTGCTGCACCAGTTCTTCGAGAAGGACGGCACGAGGGTCTCCAAGGACGCGAATGCCGCGGTCGCTAAGTACATGGATATCTTCGTGCGGGAGGCGATCGCGAGGACGGTCGTGGAGAAGGAGAAGGGGTTTCTCGAGGTGAGCTGCTCGTTTGTCGTCGTGTCGGTGTGCTGCTATACTATACTATGCTGATACTGATACCGGGAATAGGTCGAGGATCTAGAGAAAATCGCGCCGCAGTTGCTACTTGATCTGTGAAGGAGGCAAGACTGGGAAGACCCGGTTGATGTTTGATGTTCGACCTATCAATTTGTCCGCACCATAGGTAAGTTCAACCACGTCTAATGTTCTACCGGTTCTGTTTCTCACAGCTCCGCCAGTAGCTATTCTACCCGAGGAGGTGACTCGACATGAAATCATGTCCATGATCGACTACTATGACGAGAACAGCATCGACTGGTACTCCTATTTACTTAAGTCGATCATTGAGATCGATCTACGGAGCCGCCTTCGTAAAGGCCTTGGCATCTTGCATTGTCTACTCATTTCGTCCTGCCACTAGGGCGAACGCGTGTTATCACTCGGAGTCTCTGGTGCCGAGTTAAAAACAGGCATGATAGATCTGTTCCTAGGGACAAGGATTCTAGTTTTATGAGTTGGGGACATCAATTACGCCGCCTAGGTATTGGCATTTATCGTCATTATCCTTTCTCGCTGGGCATTTATTAATGGTAGCCACCAAGGTATCTCTTCTAGCATTGCTACGTATGCCCATTAGCATGAGGCGAGTCCCTATCAAGTTCTGCGATGGCTCGATTGTGGACACCTGGTTTTCGACTTGGTATCAATATAGCTTCATCAAGGCTTCATCAAAGCTTCATGATAGTTACGAAGTGAAGGGTCTATTCAAAGCGTCGCTATGTTTGTGAAGTATGACAACCTAAGACGATGGCCTCGACCTGTTTCAAGTAACTTACGTGGAATCTAGAAACATTTCAATGTAACAACTTCAACTTCAACAGTGTATCTTGATGCCATTAATGATGATCTCGTCCGAACTTCTACATATTACTAAGACTAGCCTGTTTTTCATTGGCATTTTCCATTCTAGAAAGAGTTTGGCGCATTTTAACCCTCAGACTCGGACTTGGACCATGTCTATTTTACCAAATCATTAAAATTACCCACAATACAAAAGCGGTTCTCGTGTCGCTGCTTATTCACAATTTAGATGAATTGAAGGCTCCTTCGCCGGATTTTGTTAAGAAAAAAAAGTCAAAAGGGTCAAGAATCTTAACTAACGGGGGATGGGATGAAACTAGTCAAGTTTGGCGGGTGTCACATAAGACCCTGCTGAAGCAAGATCCGTGCTCCGAAAGAGCCCCTGGACCAGGCCCTAGTCGCTTACCTACCTGGACACTAGGAAGTAGCTATCCAACCTTAATTCTAATCCATACCCACTAAAGGCTAGCCCGCTGTATGGATGATATATTTTGTGGAGTACGTAACCCCTGGTCAACTTCCCAACTTCAACTCCCCAGATTCGACAGATTCATCAGATTCGAAACATTCTGGACTTCGATGTCAGGTATCCATCCAAAGAGAGAGCCTGTAACTGGTTGACATAATGGCCTACGGCACTTTGCCGCTGTCAAGAGAGATGGCTCTTCCCAGTGTCACTGTGGAAGAGACGGACTCTCTCTACACACATCAGTGAGATGCCTCTCGCATCGTCAAAGAGCCTCATTTTATCCCTACGACTACGAATGAGTATCAACAGGAATAAGACCTATCCGGGTGGCTTTGCTTTTGCCAAGTGAATTCCGATATGAGCTTCACCACTGCAATGCCCACTGCCCAGAAGAAATATTTCGGGTGTCGAGAGCCCCGTCGGATGGATACCCCCAGTCCTCCCAGTCCCCCCCAGTCGTGGTAGCATTTCCTAAACCAGCCATCTAGTCCATGGTCAAAACGTGTTTCACTGATTTCTTCACACCTTCAACGACCCTTGGCTTACGATGTCTGGGCATGGATTGGACCCCAGTATGGCGATCATTCATCTTGCCGATATATCCTCCACGGCCTTTAAAACTGATGCTGCTCCCGTCGTCGCCAAGTTTACTCTTTCCTTTCCTCATTCATTTCACTTGCTGTACGTTTCGCTTTGGGATCTTAATTTCCTACCTCTTTCGCTTCATTTCAATTTAAAAATAATATTCGTCAGGCTAGTCCTACACAGCGCGAGTCGCTTATCACGAACGTTTTCTTAAACACGAGTCTTTCATCATAAAATCTAGTCAGGAAAACTTTTTAAAATACCCAAAAATGCATTTCACCGCTGCTACTCTTTTCGCCCTTTTGGGTTCGGCCGCCGCGCAGAAGGTCCATGTCGTCTCGGTTGGTTCTACAAACGGTACTCTCGCATTCTCCCCGGATAACGTCAAGGCGGATGTGGGTGACATGCTCCAGTTCCAATTCCGAGGCGGCAACCACAGCGTAGCGCAGTCCAACTTCGACAACCCGTGCTCGCCTATTTCCCAGCACACCAACATCACTGGTATCTTCTCTGGTTACCAACCCGTAGCTGCTAGCCAGGCGATGGGCATGATTCCTACCTACACTATGATGGTTGCCGCTAAGACGCCTTTGTGGTTCTACTGCTCCCAGGCGAAGCATTGTCAAAACGGAATGGTGATGGTGGTCAACGAGAAGTGAGTCTCCATATGCATCGAGATGATGGAAATCCCATGACTGACATGAATAGTACTGCTGCCAACGCGTCGCGAAGCTTGACCTCCTTCAAGCAACTTGCGTCTGCCGCCACCGCCAACATCGCACCCTCGAAGGCCAGCGGTGGTATCACGGGCACCAATAGCACTACTGGTACTGGCTCTGGTTCTGGAAGCGGTAGCTCTTCCGGATCCGGTAGCTCTTCTGGCTCTGGTTCTTCAAGCGGATCTGCCACATCCAGCGGATCTGCGGCAAGCGCGACTTCCACTGCAGTTACAACAGGCGGTGCTGTCGCTATCGGTGCTTCAAGCTCGATGGGTCTCCTTTGTCTGGTTGCTGCTATGCTTATGCTATGATCGGGCTGTATAAGGAATGAAGTAGGCGGTGAGCCCCGTATATAGCCTAAAGAGATGCTAGGACTTAATAGCGTTAAGCAGCAAGCCGCGCGGCATCCATTCAGATTCGGTCCTATTACTAGGACCCAGAAGAGCTGGGTGGGCACTCAACCCATTGCATGGGCGAGAACGCCGTCGTGGACCTAGAAAAGCACGTACATACATGGATGCATTTTGGATTCTTTGCCCCAGGGGGTTGGCAGCGGCTTGGTTTGCATTATTGTGCAAGTAGATGAAATGCCCTGACCTTTACATAATAATATCGCTTGATCCCATTGAGAAATATCATGCCTTCAGGTTATAATTGTGAAATTCTAAGCCGATGTCTATGGTGGTTGTCCACGTATATTTATCCTTGAGGGTCGATGTTGCTCAAATTGGGCATTTCTTAGAGTAGGGCCACTGGTCGTCTCGATTCAGCATTTAATGCGTAGTCTTCGCCATATTATAGGTCTTGATTATACTCAAGATACGGAAAGTCCAACACGTTTCGACCAAACTAATTCTCTACGATCAAATGTATTCTCTTTTTATTCCTTTTCCTTCCATTGCCCTCCTTAAATTTCACAGTAGCCCATTCTTCCGCTACACGAATACTTTATTTATTTATATATACACGGTTCTCAACACCATCATTCCTCCTCGCCGGGGATCTTCCTAGGCTTCCTGCCCTTGGCGGCGGTCTCGCACAGCGGCTTCAGGGGCTCCTTGTCGAGCCAGTCGGGGTCCCTCTTGACGTAGCCCACCTTGGCGTACTTGGGGCTGTTCTCGAAGAACTTGACCCAGTGCAGCAGGGCCTCGTGGGCCTTCTCGAGCGCCTCCTCGCGCTCGCGCTCCTTGAGGGCGGCTAGCTCGGCGGCGGAGTAGCGCGAGTCCACGGATGCGTCGTCCAAGGGCAGGTACATGTCCTCGACCCCCCGCAGGTCCGCCGTCCGGTCCTCCGCGAAGCACCCCGTGATGTACGACCGCGCGGCGTCCGCGCCCGCGAAGAACCGGTAGGATCCCCCCGGCCCGTAGGTGCGCCTGTTGGGCGACACGTCGTAGATCGACCCGTTGATCGCGAGGTAGATGGGCTTGGTCTCGTCGGTGCCGTCGTACTGCGCGAGCTCCGCCGGGGTTAGGTAGATGGGTCCGCGCTGGTGGGTTGTTAGCGGGGGCTCGGGAAACCGGACTGCGTGGTGAATGTGTGTGTGTGTGTGTGTGTGAGAGAGAGAGAGAGAGAGAGAGATGAAGGGGGAGGGGGTGAGACGTACGATCTGGGTCTTCCACCAGTCCAGCTGCATGTACTTGGGCGGCGCGCGCATGTGCCAGGTGAAGGACTCACCGCCGGAGACCAGGTAGCTGAGGCCGCAGGAGGCGACGACCAGAAACGAGAGCACGCGCAGGATGTCCACCCACGGGCTGTACTCCTCGTCGTCGTCGACGAGCTGCTTGGGCGTGGGCTTGGGCTTGGGCGCCGACGCCGGCGTGCTGTCCGACTCGGAGGTGTCGAGCTCCTCGACGACGGCCGTCCGGTAGGTCTCGTCCCTCGCGGGGCCTTTGCCCTTCCGCTGACGTATCTCGGCCATAGCGGGATGCGAACTTCGTGTGGTGATTCCTAATTTATGTACCTCGGCAGGTAGGTTATTTAATCAGGGTGGTATTACAAAGACGTAGGTATCATATATTTATATATATATACCTATAGACAGAGCATTTACACGGAAAAGGACAAGTACAGAAGAAGAAGACGGAGACGGAAAACGGAAACGACGGATAGGAAGCAAGGTGGCCTTCGTTTGCACCCTGGCGCGGACCTCGTATTATTCGTATAGTGTAGTTGTCTAAATGCTGCCTCGACGGAGGAGCGAGACTCCGCGAATTGTGAACTGCGAATTGGTTGGCTTTGGTTGGTCGAAGCTCGTAAGCTCAATTCTTGGGTCCGTGGCTTGGAAGTTGTGTTATGTCATGTTATCCATGCATCTATAATATAAGGGAGTTACTACACCAGCCACAGTGTGGCGTAATGAGGGGAGGTGGCCAGGGTGGCTTGGAAATAGGGGTAATCAATCATCCGTCGCTGTAGGATGCGATCAACTTTACATCATAACTACAACCTTGAACCTCGGCCGCGTTTCGTTCTCACGGGCGGCCGGATGAGAAGCTGGAAGTTCGGGATGCTTATTAAACCCAGATGATCATTAGATCGATTCCTCGTCGGTGCCGAACCGATCTCTATCCGCCGGTCCTGATTCGTCATTCTACCTTATCTGATATATACCTCCTGAGTAGAAATATAGAAATGCGGGTGAACATATTCACGATCATGATGGTTCTCAGTCATCACCATAGGTACCTAGCAAATCGGATTTCTTTCGCCCTTCGGCAACAACGTAAAGATATGTTTGAGTAACCTCTCCTCCTGACTTAATTACCGCGTCAACAAGATGCTCTGGAGGGTGTCAATGGTTACGTATATATATTGGGATAGTAGCCCCTGGACCAAGACATACAATCCTCACATTACATTGTAACTCAATACCTAGTATTACACAATTTTTAATATATTATATCTTCACACAAAATGGCTTCCTCTACTATGAACGCGGTCGGCGTTACAGAATACGGTTCCATCGAGAACTTAGAGCCAAAGGTGGTTCCCAAACCATCAAAGCCCACCGGGCGCCAAATGCTCGTCCAGGTGAAGGCCATCTCCGTCAACCCCATCGATCTCAAGGTCCGCGCGGGCATCTACGACGACCCACCTGACTACTACGATCGAGTTAAGTCGCTGACGCAAGACTCGCCAAACTTCCACATCATCGGCTACGACGGTGCCGGGATCGTCCTCGAGACGGGGCCGGACGTGAAGCACTTCGAGGCTGGGGATGAGGTCTTCTATCTTGCGAACCCTGCGATGCAAGGGTCCTACGCCGAGCAGCTGATCGCAGACGAGCGCCATGCTGGCCACAAGCCCAAGTCGGTGGACTTCGTCCAGGCAGCGGCTATGCCGTTGACCTACGCCACCGCTTACGAGTCTCTCGTCGACCGGCTGGAAATCAAGGAGGGCGAGAAAGCCGCGATCCTAATTATCAACGGCGGCGGCGGCGTGGGGTCGATCGCCTCTCAGATCGCCAGGCACGTCCTAAAACTGCCCATCGTCATCACCACGGCTTCGAGGCCCGAGACCACCGAGTTCTCTAAGAAGATGGGCGCGACCCACGTGGTCAACCACCGCGAGGACATCGTGAAACAAATCCTCGACCTCGGCCTCCCGGCCGACGTGCCCCTGAAGTACGCGTACATCACGTCGCGGACGGAGCAGTACCTGTTCCCGGTCGCGGAGGTGCTGGCGCCGTTCGGCAAGGTGTGCAGCATCGTGCAGGCGCGCTTCGACATGTACGGGTCGCAGATGATGGGCAAGTCGCTGACGTTCGCGTGGTGCTGGGTAGGCACGGGCGTGTACCACGGCTACGCCAACGACAGGCAGGAGAAGCATCACGAATGGTACGAGGGGCTGGCGAGGCACCTCGACGAAGGCACCATTAAGTGCCACTTGGGGCAGCGCGTCAGGCTCACGGCCGAGGGTATCAGGGAGGTTCATAGGAGGCTTGAGGAGGGGAAGGCTGTGGGGAAGATTGCGCTGGGGGTTGACGAGCCAGGGGAGGGGGAGGCGTTTCGTTGATGGGTGAGGGGATGGGGGTTATGGGTTTCGATGACATTTAATTTATATGGCATGTTTGGATATTCGATGGTTATGACTCCTTACCTACCTAGCCTACCTTATATGGGTGTTTTGGTATAGATTGATCATTATTGCTTATCAACTCATCGTAATTTTTCTTGGTTTTATTTCATAGATAAACAGATATACTCATTAATTGGGGGGAAATATATTTGATTTGAAAGTCTATGAGAATCCACGGATCACTAAGAGGATGAATGTGTAGAACTTGATGCCACTAAAAGGTAAACGCCTCCTTTCCAGGGGCTTATGTATGTACCTAGGTACTGGTAGGGTGGAGGTCGCTCGCTACGCATATTATCACGTGAGAGCCCCACAGTGTTCGGACACTGGCTGACAGACTGGATAAACCCCCACTAAATTGCCGGCTGCCAACTGCGACCGACTGAGAAAAGAAAAGGTCCCTTGCACTTTACCGCACTAAACTTGAGCCCTAGCGCACTAATTCCACCCACGAATTTTTGAATCGGATGTACCCGGCCAAAATTTCTCTACTTCGAACTTCAACAGTGGAATTCATCAGTGGAATTTCAATTTCGCGATCCTCCCCACCACCCACGTTCGACCATCTACAATTTCCCAGTCTTCCTGCCTGAGCGCCAGAATAATCCAAAATGTCTGACAGCGGCGAAGTCGAGGTCGAATCCACCACTTACCAGGTCCTTCCCAAGGACGTCACCTCCGAGGTTGGCAGCATCAAGCTGTTCAACCGATGTACGTTCTCGTCTGGGACTGGGTCTCTAATTGGCCTTTGAAATCATCGCGACTGACTATTTGCACAGGGAGCTACGAGGATGTTGAGATTCGCGATATCTCCTTGACGTAAGTCGATCAATTAACCCCATTCTGTCATATCTCGATTCGAAAATATTGGCTTGGGCGACCAACCCGACAGTAACCTCTACTCTGTCTATGCCCTCCAATATACGAAATATTGTGATATATATATAGACAGACTGGTAGGCTAACGGAGGAATTTCTATAGCGATTACATCCAGATCCGATCACCCGTCTACATTCCTCATTCCGCTGGTCGTTATGCCGCAAAGCGATTCCGCAAGGCAAACTGCCCTATCATTGAGCGACTCACCAACTCGCTCATGATGCACGGCCGCAACAACGGAAAGAAGCTGATGGCCGTCCGAATCGTCGCCCACTCCTTCGAGATCGTAAGGAATATCAAAGAATGAAAATTAGATCACGACAGTTTCTAACCTTAGACAGATCCACCTCATGACCGACCAGAACCCCATCCAGATTGCAGTCGATGCTATTGTCAACTGCGGCCCCCGAGAAGACAGCACGCGTATTGGTTCTGCCGGTACCGTCCGACGACAGGCTGTCGATGTGTCACCTCTCCGACGAGTGAACCAGGCCATCGCCCTGCTCACCACCGGTGCCCGCGAGGCCTCTTTCCGCAACGTCAAGTCGATCGCCGAGTGCTTGGCTGAGGAGCTGATCAACGCTGCCAAGGGAAGCAGCAACTCGTACGCCATCAAGAAGAAGGATGAGCTGGAGCGTGTCGCCAAGAGCAACCGATAAAAGGGGCGTTGTTTCTGGGTTTTCTTCGGCGTGGACGATCTGGGCATTTTGCACTCTGCATTTGTGCGTTTCAGGCTCAGGCGGGATGTGGTTCTATGGCATACTAGTCACATAGGGCTCCTCAAATAAAGGCTCTGCTCCGTGCGGGCAAATCATGAACTGAACTTAGTCACTCTGAGAAAAGGATGCTGGTGTTACTGAACTGACATTGATCTTAAATTCGCGGAAAGCAGCTAAGGACAAATTTGGCCATGCTTGACCTGGTATCATTGTAGAAATCGCAACGGTAACTCGTGTAGCAACAGACCACACTCAAATCCTCATACCACTAGTATCAGTTCTCAACAATCTAGTCCTTCTGGTACATCGCCCCGTACATCATACTTTCGGATTCACCTGCTTGATATGTAGTCGTTTAAACATGCCCACATGCGGTATGCCGTCTTCGTACCACCTGCCCATGCCCTCGTCGACCTTGAACCCCCACCTCTCGTAGATGCCGACGACACCCTCCTGGGCGTGGCAGCAGACGAGGCCGTTCCACTTGGGGATGTCGCCGGCGCCGCCGGCCTTGAGCTGGTCCATGCCCAGCTCGGTGACGCTGGGGTCGAAGAAGGCCAGGTTGTCCTCGAGCCACTTCTTGGCCGCGCGCCACAGCTGCCCCGCGATGTGGTGGCCCCGGAACATGGGGACCACCGCCACCCGGCTCAGCTTCACGTACGGCTCCTTGCCGTTGCGGTACGTCGTCGGCGGGTCCGCGCCGAAGGGCAGCGCTGACGCTTGCCGCTGCTCGTCTACTGTCGTTAGGGTCCTGGCGCGGGGGCGCGTGGTGGGGGTGGAGGAGCTGCCATCGTAGCTGTCCCCGCTGCCGCCTTGCTTCTTGCGTGGGGAGTCCCCCTCCTCCTCCTCTTCCTCCTGCAGCACGCCGTCGACGTAGTGGCCGCCGGGCCGGGGCTGTGGCGGGTGCGGGAAGGGCACGACGCGCAGGGTGCCGATGGGCATGCTGCGGGTCTCGGAGGACCGCGGCTTGGTGACCTCGCCGGTGCGGGGGTCGCGCTCCTCGGGCGACGTGGTGCGGTTGACGCTGGCGTAGGTGACCCAGTGGCAGGACCGCGCGTCGTCCACGTCGTGCTCGGCCGCGAGCGGCCACCCCTGCTCCCCCACGAACACCGCCTCCCGCACCTCCATGGCGTCCCGGAACGGCCCCGGCACGTGCGCCGGCTGCTCCGAGAACGGCTTGCTCCGGTCCCAGCCGTCGAGGCGGGTGGGCTCTAGGAGCGTGATAAAGGGCGTTCCCATTTTGGGAGGGGGTTGGGTAGTTTCCGTAGGTGGGTAGGTAGGTAGGGTTTGAGGCTGTGGTGATGGAGGTTTGGGCGGTGGAGGGAGTTCCGGAGGATGGGGTTGCGAGGATGGTTGATAGTTGGGTTGCCGGTGACTTGCTTTGGCTGCTTTTATTTGGATCTTACCTAGGGAAGCAGGTACTAAGCTGGTAAGAGGTAGCAGGTATGTTTGGGGAAGTTGTTTGTTTGATGAGTGAAATGAAAGTATGTATGTACGGCTCTCCTGAGCTGTTGGAAATAGCTGGGTAAGGTTAGGTAATAGGGCTAGGTATCTGCCGGGGTGGTGGTACTAGGTAAGGTTACCACGGCCGGATATGCAAAGTACCTGTAAAAGGGGATATGCCAGGGGTAAGAGCAGGTAATTATGTGACTAATGCGGCCGCGTGGTTGGGGATCTGGGAAGCTGTGAATGGCTTGAATGAAACTGAAACAAGGGGTCTTCGTTAAAGTTCACAAGGCTCACCGGGTTGGTCGAGTCATCTTGGCAGCCTGGGTGAAAGCAGGAACTTTTAAAGTTGCACATGAATCGCGGCTGACGAAATCATGCCCAGGATCCATATTGGGCAGTCACCGCGGAGCCGCGGAGTTCCATCCGGCGTAGGGTTTCCCTACCCCCGAGTCGGCGGGCGGTCAAGCAAGGTGGAACCCTCGCCGAAGCTTACCGAGAAGGTATGCCGGTAAATAGTCAGTAGATTAATATAGGATATAAGATACCAGAAGCAGTGTAGGCTTCAAGTAAAAAACAAGGAGAAATGGCTAATCAATTATGTATTTATCCTTAAGTTCTCACATAAAATAAAATTAACTCGGACAAGGAGACTTTGAAGATATACTTAAAAATAAATAACTACCTACTTAAGACCACCACTCAGCAAAATACTTTGTCCAGTTAGGTAGCCCGTCCTACATAGCATGGTAACAACATTTGCGCACTCCTGCGGTGTCCCCAGCCGTCCGACCGGAATGTTCTTTACGTCACCCGGTGTACCTTCGACAAACTTCTCGTCCGGTATCATGCCGGTTTCTCCAATCATGGCCGGGGCTACATCGTTGACGGTGATTCCTACCTTTGCGTGCTTCATAGCCAGGTTTTTCATGAGACCAGTCAGACCTGCCTTGGACGCGGCGTAGTGACAAGCGTTAATGCCTCCACCTTGCGCCGCGATCGAAGAGAGGAGAATAATACGCCCCCAGGCTTGTGCCTCCATGTGTGGAATGCTCAATTTGGAAAGGATAAACGACGCTCGCAAGTTCACGTTGATGGTGTAGTCGAACTCTTCCAAGCTCACATCTAGGATGCCGTTGCGCCTCTTGCCGTAACCTGCGTTCGATACTAGGATATCTGGGCCGTCCTGGCCGTGTTGCTCTTTGATCTCGCGAAAGAGCTGCTCGATATCTTCCGCCGAACCGGTATCAACCTTATGGACGCTGACCGTCCGGCTTTCACCACCAGTCGATTTGCGAAGCTCTTCAGCTAACTCGTCCACGGGTTGTCTATTGTGGAAATATGTCAGAGCAAGGGAGGCTCCATGAGCCCATAAGTCCCGGGCACATGCAGATCCAATGCTGTGAGGCGTCAACGCTGCTCCAGCTGTGTACAAACTTGACTTAAAAACATGATATTGGCATACCCTCCAGAAGCACCCGTTATGAGGGCTAGGCGACCTTTAATCTCATTATCGACCCTAGACATTGTAAAAGTAGACAATCAAAAGTTGTGGTTATTAGTACCTAGGATTCAGCAAGAAAGACTGTGTCTTAAGCCAAGACCAAGATGTACTCCATACTTCGCGCGGGGCAGTGGGTACATATGTATGCATCAGCCACCTTCAAGACATACCTACATACATTTCCGTATTTGTATCATTCCAGATCCATATTTGATTATCGGACCAATCAGGTCGCTATCAGTGGCTTTTGTGCCAAATCTCAGCCATAAACAGGGGTTACTTTCAACAAGTTGTCCTCTTTACATGGAATAATAACCTTTTTTATCAAAGCTAGTGCGGTGAGGTCAGAAAGTTTATATGGCGGCAGGGAATAGCTTATTTGTTTTAGTTGAGGCCAGATTCTAATAAAGTTAAGACGCTTTTATATACAAGGCGCAGAAACGGCAGGCTCGAAGATAGAGCCATATTTAATTCCCATAGGGAAACCCCATCACTCTGTTTTATTTATTTTTCTACAATCACTCTAAAGTAGCTGGTCTCGATCTTTCTCCAGGCGAGCGTCTCGCCAATCACCCCTCCTAGTCTTGCCCAACATGGCGCAAACATTCTCCCCTCGATCAATACTACTTTGCGTAGTTTTCCTATTTTCTACAAACGTCCTCGCAGTATCTGCTGTCCTCGGTATAGATCTTGGTACCGAGTATATCAAAGCTACTCTCGTTAAACCTGGAATTCCCCTCGAGATCGTCCTAACCAAGGATTCGCGAAGAAAAGAAACCTCCGCGGTCGCATTCAAACCTTCACAGAATTCTCCGAAGAGTGGTTCATATCCCGAGAGGGCTTATGGATCAGATGCCATAGCTCTCGCCGCTCGATTCCCCGGCGACGTATATCCCAACCTCAAGACCCTCCTTGGTCTCCCTGCAGATCATTCGATTGTGAAGGAATATGCTGCGAGACACCCGGACCTGCAGCTGGAGGCGCACAAGACCCGTGGTACGGTTGCGTTCAAGAGCAAAGCTACCGCAAATGAAGAAGCATGGCTGGTCGAAGAATTGCTAGCAATGGAGCTTCAGAGCATACAACGCAATGCGGAAGCATTAGCTGGCTCGGACAGCAGTGTTAGATCTGTGGTTATAACTGTTCCTCCGTTCTATACTATCGAAGAGAAGCGTGCTGTAGAATTGGCCGCCGAACTTGTTGGACTGAAGGTGCTGTCTCTTATTAGTGACGGCCTGGCTGTTGGTCTAAATTACGCTACGAGTCGAACATTCCCCACCGTCAACGAAGGTGGCAAGCCAGAGTATCATATGGTCTTCGACATGGGTGCTGGCTCCGCCAAAGCAACCGTCATGAAGTTTCAGGGCCGAATAGTTAAGGACATCGGCAAATTCAACAAGACGGTTCAGGAGGTACAGGTCGTGGGAAGCAGCTGGGATAGAACCCTAGGCGGCGACGCACTTAATTACCTGATCGTAGATGATATGATCTCAAAATTTGTTGAGTCGGCAGCCGCGAAGAAGGCCTCTGTGACCGCAGAGAGTGTTCGGGGACACGGTCGGGCCATGGCGAAGCTTTCGAAGGACGCCGAAAAGCTCAGACATGTTCTCAGCGCCAATGTCGACACTGGTGCTAGTTTTGAAGGTCTTTACGATGATATTGACTTCAAATATAAGATCAATCGAGCAGATTTCGAGAAATTGGCCGAGGCGCATGCCGAAAGGGTTGGCGCCACCGTCCAGAAAGCCCTTGACATAGCCGAGCTTGATATCAAGCAGCTTGACTCGATAATCCTTCATGGCGGCTCCTCGCGGACACCTTTTGTCCAGAAGCAGCTCGAGAAGATTGCAGGCGGCGACAAGCTCCGAAGCAATGTCAATTCGGACGAAGCAGCAGTGTTTGGCGCCGCTTTCCGAGGTGCAGAACTCAGCCCCAGCTTCCGAGTCAAGGAAATCCGAATTTCTGATGGCTCTTTCTACCCGGCGGGCATGAAATGGACAAATCCTCAGGACAAGGTTCAGCAGCAGCGTCTCTGGACCGAACGATCTTTGCTTGGTGCCGCCCCAAAGGAGGTTACTTTCGCGAATCACGACGATTTCTCAGTCAGTTTCTATCAGCAGGTACCCTCAAGTGAAGGGGCCGCAGTGGACATAGAAACGAAGGTTTTGACGACAAAGAACCTGACAGCATCAGTTGCGTCACTAGTTGAGAAGGGCTGCTCCCACCCCGAAATTCACTTCAAAGTTAAGCTACGACTTAGCACCGAAGACGGTGAAGTAGAGGTTGCCAACGCAGCTGTTGAGTGCGAAACCGAAGTGCAAGAGAAGGAAGGCTCGGTGATGGATGGCGTCAAGAATCTCTTTGGATTTGGGAAAAACAAAGACCAACAACCCTTGAAGGATGGTGAGGAGAGTATTGACGAGGCTTCGGAGAGCGTCTCGACCACCGAGTTTACTGAAACTGCTGCCACCTCCGTGGACTCTAGCACCGATTCGACAACTGTAACTTCGTCTTCAGTGTCTGCTGAATCTCCGGAGAGCAGCCCTGTCCCGAAGAAAAAGCAGCTTGTCGTAATCCCAGTTGACTACGCCGTGGAGAAAACAGGCATTCCGGCTCTACCAAAAGCAGATCTCACCAAGGCGAAGGACCGTATCAAGGCTTTCGAAGCCTCTGACAAATCTCGGCGGTTGAGAGAAGAAACTTTAAACCAGCTTGAAGGCTTCACCTACAGGGTCAGGGATCTACTGGATACGGAATCTTTTGTGGCTGCCTCTACCCCGGAAGAGCGAGCCAAGCTAGAGAAGAAAGCTAGTGATGTTAGCGAATGGCTCTATGAGGATGGAACTGACGCATCCCGTGAAGTACTCAAGTCTAGACTGAAGGGACTCAAAGATCTTGTATCTCCCGTCGAGAAGAGAATCGAGGAGGCACAAAAGAGGCCGGAATTAGTCAAGAGCTTAAGGGTTGCTCTAGATCAGACGACCTCCTTCATTGATACTATCAAGGGGAAGCTTGCCGAGGCAGATGCATACATGTCTTCTTTCAGTGCCAGCGCTACTTCTACGAGTGAGACAAGCTCGACTATAACCTCGGCCCCTTCACAGGAAGCTAATGACTTTGATGGTCTTGAAGATGAGGAAACAACGACATCAACAACTACGACCACCGCGGAGGACCGCGGTCCGGTGCCACCCCCTTACACTATTGACGACCTTAACGAGATTACGGATCTTTCAAAGTCTGTCATCGATTGGCTAGAGGAGAAGCTTGCCGAACAGGAAAGGCTTCCTGACACTGCCGATCCCGTGCTGCTAGCAAAAGATATCGCAGAAAAGACGAAAAAGCTCGAGAAGGCCGGCATGGATCTGGCCATGAAGAGCGTCAAGAACTCTGACAAGAGCAAGAAGAAGAGCAGCAGCTCAAAGAAACCGAGCAAGGCCAAGGGTAAGAAGAGCACTACCAAGACGGGTAGCGACGGCTCAGAGTCGACCATCGAGCCCAAAAACGGGGAGAACTACATCAAATTCGGGGAAGACGGCAAGGGCCCGACGATGGAGGAGATTGAGGAGATGATCAAGCGTATGTCCAAGGACCAACAAAATAAGGATGAGCCTAGGACAAAGCATGACGAGCTGTGATATAAGCCGCAGGATAGATATTGACTAATGATATGATACGCCTAGCGAGGACCATGATCTTGCTTGCAGTTAAAAAGTGGTGATTCTTCTAGATATCTTCTAGAACTGATTAGGAGAATATTGATTTGGTATCGCAGATCTAGATACTACATATTACCTAAGTACATCCTAACTTATATGCGGTATCTAGGTTAAGTGCGTATACTTGTCTTTTCCGGCCGTGGATACCTAGGCGGTTGGTCCAAAGGAAAGCAGAGGCTCGTACAAGACTCCACATCAGTTTGTTTTTCATAACGCCAGACTCTGTTGTCGGCCGCTTGCCGTCGTCCTACGTCGTACACGCTCTTTCTCCTAAGAATACATCATGAAATACGCGAGTAGGAACTGGGTCATATCCAGGTAGTAAATAGGGGGAGGGGACAGTGGGGCCGACTTGGCTACGTTCTAGATATACCCCTATTTAACCCCGAAATTGTAAGACCAGATCAATCTTGAAATATAAACCAACAGCTAGAATAATAAGAAGAATATGCAAGGAGGCCGAGCGACATCTCGTTACGATCGATGGGTACTTGATTATGTTTGTCTGTTTGTCTGCTTCGGCAAGTACAATGCTTCCTTAGCATATAATTCACGTAAAGGGGTTACGCAAGATCACACAAGATCACACGGGTTCGGCGGGTCCTTCAATCCCAAAGGAAGCTGCGAATATCCGCCTTGGCAAAAACATCGACAAATCCGGCCTACATCTTTCTGTTTGAAGTTTCAAGTTGGGAGAAACTGGAAGCAATCGCCCAACACTTGTACCTGCCACAGGGATATACACCATTTGCGCCTGCAGCTCTTAGGGAGCACTTTTCAGGTAACACCTTTTGATGGGTACTTGTGCATTGGCTACACTCTGGGTACACTTTGGGTGGGTTGAGTCAGGGAAGATACATATCGAAGTGTGTACCTTAAACTTATATGATGCAGGTACTTAATCTCAAAGGTAAAGCACTTGAGATGGAAATTACACCTCATCACGACAGGCAGGTAAGCTCATGCACAAACACTGCCTACCTACCTACCCAAGGTAGGTATCTCTTGGGTTGCTCTTTTCAATATAAATCCTCGCCACATCTACTTTCAATTTCATTTCTCAGTCTGTTCCATCCTCACAACATCAGTGCCACTGAAGTCTTGCCACTAGATCACTGAAAGATCTATCAATATGGCATACTTGATCAGTATCCTCGTGGCAGTGGCCTTCTGCTTCTCTTTTATCACCGTTGTCAGCTCGTCTCAAGCTCATGGTTACAAGGCCGGCAACACGTTCTCCGTTCCTGTAGCCCATGATGCTAATATCCCCCGACACGGACCTACTGAGTATCTGAAGACTCTGAAGAAGTACAAGCTCGATATTCCCAATGGCTTGCAGGAGGTCGTTGATTCTTACAAAGCTAATGTGCAAGCAAACAAGGCCGTTGCAGGAGACATTGGTAAGTCAAACAAGACACATGCCTTCAAAACTCCTTTGAAATTTACAACTGACGATGCCATTAGGAGATTCCTCGCCAGCAGCTTCACATTCTGGCGATCTCCTCTGGCTATCTCCTGTAGGGATTGGCACCCCACCTCAGCAGCTAACCTTAGACCTTGACACTGGTTCGTCTGACACGTATGTTAACCCCTTAAACAAACATTATACTTCATAGGGTAGTCCTTTTATATTGATAAACACCATAGCTGGATCTTCTCAACCGACACGGACAAGGACGAGGTAGCCGGTCAGACTCTTTGGGATCCTCGCAAATCATCTACATCCAAGCTGATCAAAAACTGCACGTGGTCCATTATCTATGGCGACTTTTCTACGTCGAGCGGTATCTGTTACAAGGACACACTCATGTTTGGCAATCTCTCCATTCCCAACATGACAATCGAGTCGGCAGAATCGGTGTCGTCCACGTTTACGGAGTCTGACTACATGTCTGGCCTTGTGGGACTGGCCTGGCCATCCATAGTACAGACAATACCGAAGCAGAAGACCCTTCTCGACTACCTACCCCAGGTGTTGAGTGAGCCCGTCTTTACGGTCGATCTACGCCACAACAGCAGCGAAGGATCTTTTAACTTTGGATACATCAATGATAGCTTACATGACTCCGATATTGAGTACGTGGGCGTGAATAACTCTCAAGGCTACTGGGGCGTTTCGCAGACGGGCTTCGCCATCGGCGGGTCGGATATCAAGTATCAGTTCAACGAACCGCAAGAGGTTATCATCGACACGGGTTCTACGCTATTCTTTGCGCCAAGCAACGCAGTCCATATGTACTTCACCAACGTCCCTGGTGCCAACTACTCGTATAGGGAATATGGATGGCTGATACCATGCAACTCTACCCCGCCCGACTTCATCTTCGAGCTCAGCGATGCGGAAGGAAATAACATCACCGGTTCTGTGCCAGGAGCATACTTCATATATGCCCACTCTACTGATGAACAGTGCTATGCTGGCCTTCAGTCCCTCGGGTCTTTCACTGACGCGCCAGCCATTTTCGGCGACGTGTTCCTCAAGAGTGGCTTTGCTGTCTTCGACATCGCGAATCAACGGTTTGGCATGGCTCCTAAACCCCTGAACACCAGTAATGAAAAGCGGGCCGTCAACGCCCGTGACGAGGTTGACGATGACGATGGCGGCAGCTGAATTAGAGAATATTAGGGGTTATCTGTGCTACCCAGTATGCTGGGTCTGATATGAGATCGGTTTTGCGTCCAACATATTTGCTATCTTGGAGGGATTCGCCTACCTCAAGGTAGCCTTTGCTGATGTCTACTTGCGTACTTATGTATGCGCTAATGATTCTCTGTTGACATAAACAAACAAGATAAACTGTGGCAGTTATCATAGAGTTGATTCCACGTACCTACTTTTTAATTATTTTGCACTTTACCGACAACTAGGTAGTGATATGACTTCTCTTCTCTCACAATTGACTTCTTCAACTCCCTGCTGACCTTGTAACCTCGCTACTCGTTCTCTATTAATTCATTAGCTTGTATGTTGTGATATGTATAGTACTATTTCAGAGTTTTCGTAACGGTTCGTTATGCGATGACTTTTTCTGTTCTCTCCAAGGTGCAAGCTTAATGTTTTTCTTTCTTGCCTTGGATCAACTTCATGTATATATGGCAGCTCGAAGTTTTGACAGGTAATATCCTCGTCCAATCTATCGGAATACGAGACAAGTAAATAGCTTCCAGGTGTAGACCCTCCTATAAAATTTAAGTGCTTATGATCTATTACCGTGTTTTTTACTAGCACTCGTACTCTCCCACCTGACGTATCTGTTTTCTCATCCGCGATTAGTCTCTATGAACGAACCATAACGCTACAGCTGACATAGGGATGATGATACGTTTTAATATACATATTTCTACTGGAAAGTCGATGTGCATATGCAAGGAATCTGATCATCGATCATATCGTATTTGTTCTACTGCGATGCGCGGCTTGGAATAACTTCGAGTTCTGACATGCTTATGACGGCTTGTCGGCGAGTCACGTACTTTGCTAGGCGGGGTAATGGGGTGTTAAGAATAAGAGTTTAATACGACGTGCCTTCGGGTCGTGCGTAGGTTTTGGAAGAAACCGGTAATGCAACTGTACAGTCATCATCAGGCTTTTTGTCGACTGCGTGTTAGCTACAAGACATGAGATGAGGGCTTGAGGAATGATCACGAAACACATATCGGTATTAAACTAAGTAAGCAGACATTACGTTTATCCAGGTTGCATTAGCAGTACTCTCTAAATGATAAGAGGTAGGTTATGTACAATAATAGACCCCATCTGGTAAGTCAGCCGATGAGATACGCATGCATCCAGTCCATCCATGAAGGCTTTCTCTCTCTTTTCACGGCCGTCCACGTGCGCCGACGACCCCTCCCAAGAAAACATAAGACCCTATGCTATGTTAAGATGCGACGATGACGAATGAGCGTTTCGCAACATCTTGTCCATTATTATCAGACCAACCTCCCCCCGGCTGCATTCCTACAGCCGCCTCCCTCATCCATGGTACTACTAAAAGGGTCCTAAGATAAAACACTGGCCAAGAAAAGTGATGAAGATTGGACGCCTTCAAACGCCGGACGGACAGGAAAGTGGTGCCGTCTTTCTCTTCTTTCAAACGAGGGGATATCTTGAGGTTGTTAAAAATCGGTTCGTGAAAGACCGGAAAATTCGATTCGTATACCCCCTTCTTCCCGACGGTCCGATGTTCGCTCGTGATTGAAATCCCAGGGTCGGGGGCCAAGACTGATCTCATCCGATGTGGGTATCCAAGTACGTCGGTTGGGACATTCTTGAAAATTGTCCAAGTTTCGACGTTTAGGATCGATGGTCGGTTGCCGCTGGTTACGCACGTGGTCTCCTTCGATTTCTTGTTGGACGGGGGAGAGAGGACAGGTCGGATAAAGAGCCAAATCGAAGAGCCACTCGTACCGGCTAAGGGGGCGCGGGCGGGGAAAGGTTGTTAATAAATCAATTTTCTGACTTAGTTGTTGTCGCGGTCGCCACCATCTTTAGGAATCAAGACATAGTCAGTAAATTTTCGGGAATCGACGCCACCGTGACCAGAGGAGCTATGATTGACAAGTACGTATTCACCTTCGCTGGCTGTGGGAGTCGGAGGCATAGCTCCTCCATGTGCAGGTGCTTGCTGTACCTGTTTCGCGGTTCCTGGTCGGGACCTTTGCTGTTGCTGTTGCTGCTGCTGGTGATGCTGCTGCTGTAGCTGTGCGAGATCCTTCTCGGCTGCGGCTTTGTTGAAGGTGTCACTGAGCGCCTGTCGCTGAGCTCGCGGGCTCGAGCCCGCCGCACCCGGCTTCTGCTTCTGAAGTCTTTCTTCCATCTCTTTGATCCTAGCCTCGAGGGCTTCTAATTCGGTTTGACCAGTAGTGACCTGTTGTTTTCTAGCCGGCAGGAGAAGCTCCATATTAGTGCCCGTTGGCCAAGGTCGCATAACACCTGAGATAGGCGTATAGGGCATAGGGGTGCAGGTGTGGGTCATACCGCTTGTCAACCTGCTCGTCTAGATCGGCAATGCTATTCTCAATTCGAAAAATGTCCATCAACTCCTGACTGAAGGAGCGAGCAATTGTGCTATAGAAACAAAGCGTCAGTAATTTATTTTTTTATCGAAAAAAGCAATACAGCCTTTTTGGCGCGATCTTCGTTTTCCCATTTACTAGCAACGGTATGCGCAGAGGCAGAGAGCAAGGTAATCTGAACGTGGGAATACTCACGATTGCGGTCGGCGGCCATTGGGCTTCCAGTCGCGGTCGAGTTCCTCGTCGGTGGGGTTCATCTTGGGCAAGAAGTTTGTGGTGTCCTGATACATAGGCGTCGAGGAAGAAAGAAGTTGTAGAGGTAGAGGTACCAGAAGGAGGGTGCTAGAGCTGGCGTTATTATTATTATTATGATTATGATTATCACTAGAAGTATGGGAGACTAGAAGTATTGGAGCTGGCGGTGGGGAGGGAATGAAAGGCGGGTCTTGGGCAAAGCTAGGCCATGAACTGATGACCTGGGACCTTAATGGATTAAAGGGACCGAATAATTAAAAAGGGGAGAAGGGGGGAAGGGGGGTCAGGCGAACGAACCAGTGGGACGAGCCTTACTATTTACCTAGGTACTTGGTGTAGGAGGTAGGTGCCGTAGCCGATTAAATAACTTAGCTAAATTACTCTAGGTACCTAGCTATCTTGGGCTGTAACTACCTAGGTATGTAGGTAGGGGGAGGGAAAGAGAAAGAGAAAGGGGAGAAGTGTAACCGAAACACACTTCGCATAAAAGACACGTTGTTGTGTCTTGACGAATACCACAATCGGACGAAAATGGAATTGCTGACGATTATTCGTCGATGAATGGGGAATGGGGAATGAAGATAAAGGGTTGGTTGGTGGTAATAGTCTGTTTTCAAACGTACATACCTAGGTACCTGTTATAAAAGGTTGTCAAGAATTGATAGAGTCAACCTTGTACCTACCTTGTAATGAGAAGATATATAATTTCTGTATCACCCAGTAGTTGGTTAATACCTAGGTAATTACCTACCTACACTAGAGTATTCGTACCTTCTTGGCATCTAGCTGCTTTCGAGGATGATCTCAAGACGATCTCATCACTAGGCAGAAAAAAACTAAGTGCGGCATGCACTCGAATTCGACAGCGATGATCCAAATCAATTAGCCAGGTGCCATCGTTGTGCTATTTGCTGGTGGCATCCATCCATGTTGGATCTTATTTACCTCCTACCTGATGTACCTAAGCGGCTAAGGTAGGTACTATGTAAGTTATCTCATCCTTGTTTGCTCCATTATGCAAGCTTTACTTTGCTAGGTACCTACTTCCAGATACCTATCTAAGTCCTACACTAAAGCAACCTACCTAGGTAACCTAATATTAATAAGTTAGATTTACTATTACGATCAAGTGATATAATTTGCATACTATTTACGGATTATAAGCTACTAAGTATGTTATGTACAGCATGAATACTATTTCTATGTTGATGGTTACTGCATGAATCAGTACCTACCACTATCAAATCATCAACCAATACCGTAGTGCTTTGACTTTTCATGTTCCGACAATGTTCCTGAATTCATTTATCGACTTAGCGAGTAATGATGTACTTACTACTAGCACTGACTAGTAATGTAGGTACATTTAATCTCCCTTGCTTTTATGCACTTCGTGATCGAGGGCCCGTATTAACTTAACCCTTCTGCCCCTTATTCTCGCAGGAGCTTTAATAACGATTCAAAGTAACATTTCTTCGACCCTCTTCGTCGGTAGGCATCTTGTTAGGTAGTACCTAGTGGATTCTCTCATTTGATATAAATGATTCTTGACGGAATAGACGAGCGGGAGGTTGAGCCTACATGGTAAACTAAACTAATCGACTTAACTAGCGTCCCCTTTCCTTTTCCTACCTAGGTAATCAAGCTCGACTTTCTATCAGTCTCTGCTTTAATCAGTTAGACATCTTTTAAGCTTCATTTAGATACTCCCATGTACCTTGGTATGAAGAAGAGCAAGCATCGGGCATCCTACATACTCATGTGTCTCATAGGAGAAGATCATGCACGACTAACTCATCTTCAGGAGCAATAATCACCTGCGCCAGCACCCGCATTCTGCATCATTTCATCTTTCTATCTCCGTAGGTAGACGCGATCTTTAACCCTATGACATAAACTAAGCTGCTATTTTCATCATGGGTTGCTTAGAATCAGGCACGTGCACTACTTAGATCGCGTGCTATGTTCACATGTGAAATTGGAAGATCAGTATAAAGATTTAATCGTCACTTCAACTCTGGATTTATAATTAAAGAGATCTAAATACTATTCATTTATGATGTTGACGAGCCATTCTACAGAAGAGTGAAATTGTACGATAAAAATGAATCTCGACCCTATCTAATTCCTTATCTTACTTACCTAGGTACCTAGGTACCTAGTATGGTTATCTTCAAGAATAAGCAATCAAGCGTACTCCTAAAAAAAACTTAAGTTATTATGCTTAATGTTTATGGAAAGTGTGTTTTGAATACAATATCTAAAGAACACATGTTGATGAGATAGGAGCGATTGCTTATTAGAACTTGTACGTAAGAAGCAAGGAGCAGAGGAGGTAGGTAATAGCTGGTAATAATACCTAGGGAAAGACTCCAGAGATAGCTAGAAGCTACGCACGGACCAGAGACTATAGTAGAAACGTTTGGACCTATGAGCTCTGAGTTTCCACATTCCAAACCCGCTCCAACTATCAATCTGGCAACGTTCGCCGATCCATCACACAAATCATACACCACCGTAGCCTGCTTTCTACGCATTACTGAATACCTTATTCCCAATCACGTGATTTGTCATCAACGACAAGGAACCGTGAAAAATATTTATCGCGAATAGCCTCATCTAAATCCCGCCTTAATCATCACCATTCCGCCATTTAAGTGGTCGGAGTAGTCTTAACGGACTTCTGCGACCGTCTTTAAACCTTATAGTACGCGTCAAAATCGTGTTTTCCTCGTCGGAATGGCACTAGAAACGTGCCTAAACCCTTGCTGACCGTGACATTAGATCGTGGCGCCGATTCATCTTCTACAGCGACGCGACGGTCCCCTCGACCACGGCCGAGGTGGATTCTGGGGCATGAATTATAATACCACCGCCTACACCCCTCTCGAAGCATTTGCTTTATTCCAAGAGCTCAACAGGAACTTCCAGAACGGCCAAGTAATCGGCACCTTTGGTCGCATCTCCGACACCCTCAAGAAAACACCCATAATATACGAACAGGATGGCTACGATGCCGGGAGGCTGAGTCCCGACTCCCTCCAGGGCATTGCCATACAGCTACTACGAGAGGAAAAGAGACGGGAAGTCGAAGCTACCATAGAGAAGAATAACGCCGGCCTATCACCAAATTCCAAGAAGAGAAAGCTTCAGAGCCCTCCTCTATTCACCTTTCAAGAAGTCTTCGATCAGTCGGATAGACTCCCAAGTCTAGTGGATAAGCTCTACATACGATTCCGGGATAGTCTTATTAGGGAGATTAGGGAGGATGAGAGACGGTTCGAACAACTTCAACGCGACCTCGCCGAGATCGAACGGGGCGAATGGGATGACAGACTGGGCCATGAGCAACGTGTAGATTCGGGCAAGAATGGAGTTCCGACTGTTAACGACACAATACCTGCGAGGCCAGAAGGTCAACTAGCAGCAGCGCCAGTATCGATACCAGCATCGACGCCGATACCAACACCGACGCCGACACCGACACCGACACCAACACTAGCACCGACACCAACACTAGCACCGACACCAACACTAGCACCGACTCCGGTTCCGGTTCCAGTCCCGCCTAAGATTCAGGATCCAGGAAGGCGAGTTGAACCACCTCATACTCCTCAGCCGTCCCAGGAGAGGAAAGCTATACAGCCAATTCCTTCGCCGCTCCCATCCGTTACCCGACCCCCGAGCGAAGCACGACACGTTACGCCTGATAATAGATCGCAAGAGCTAGGCCGCCCGATCGGTGGTGCAACTCCAGTTCTACAACATCCGCAGGCCGTTCAAGGATACACTGCAAATACAAGCTCCGTCACACCACAGCCGCCTGTTACGGATGGTTTACAAAGACCCGAGGGTATGCCCAAAGGCAGAAGCCCTGTCCCAATACCATCCAACCAACCTCATACTCCTACTTCCATTCCAGCTCCCGGTCCCAGTCCTGGTCCTGCTCATGCTCCTTCATTGAAATGGGAACCTCTGTATCAACCTCCACACCATGCTTCTCCTCAACCGTCCCATCAAATACCTTTTCAACCTCCACTGCCACTGCCTCCGTCACAACATCAGCCGCCTCACCAAACACCTATCCCGTCTCCCCGCCCTCCTTATAGTACGGGAGTAGCTAGGCCTCCGACGTATCCCTCTCCAGCACCGACAGCTGTCCCTCAATTCCCACAGAACTACGCGAGTGGCAGACAAACGCCTGGACAGCATGCTCAGCAATCCCGACCCCTTGTTCAGGTGTCAACACCGGCATCTCCTTCAGTGTTATTACCACCGCAACATGCGGGTCAGATACCGCCATCTCTCCAATCTCTACCTTTGAATGCGACCCCCGATGGTTCGGGACAGCAAGCAACGCAGCGGCGTCCGCCCTCTGCGCCCATTATGAGCTCGCCAGTTCCTAACATGGTACCTGGCCCTCATCCCCAGCATCAGGGCCAGCATGTGCCAACCCAAACACCAGTCCGGCCTCCTGTCGCATTATCAGCCACGCACCCAGCTGCAAGTTCTACGAAGCCGCCCGTACCGCCAGGTCAATATGCACAATCACCTGGCCCAGCCCGGCCTAACTACCCTCCGCAGAACCCTACGCCTACTACACCAGCGCCCCAACAAAGCCAGCCGCCCATAGCGTCGAGATTGTACAGTTCACCATACAACCAACAAGGTCAACCGGTTGGTGTTGCCGATTCCACACAACGCCCGCATGTGCCTCCATTACAGACTCCGGCGGCAACGCAAACACAAATACCAATAGCTGTCTCTCCTCATGTCATAAGGGGACATGGCACTAAGTGGACCTCAACACCAACTCCTGCAACACCTCGAATGGAGGACGTGACTAATTATTTTGATATCGAGAGTCCGGTATTTGAACCAATCAGCCCACCCCCTCAGCCAGCCCAGCTACCAAAGCCCTCCCCCGAGCATAGCGGGAAGAAGGATGCGCGTAAAGTCATCCAAAAGCTCGATGGGCCAGCTAATCGGCCCAGAGGGCGACCACCTCGCATTCCCCAGAAACCAACTCCTTTGGTACATTCGGAGGAGGCTCCAGCGGAACCGGAACTTTCAGGGAGCAATATTAAGAATGAAGAGGCAACTCCTCGAGCCCTCGAAGATATTGGTGACGCGGATGCGGCGGATGAAAATGTGCCAAGTCAGGTTCAGCTCGGATCGGGCCAATCTTCCAACAAACGCAAGCGACAGGATAGTCCTCCAAATCGGGCCCCTCCAACCCCAGCTACGCACGTGTTGTGGACGCGCTCATTCAATAAAATCAGTCAATCTGCGTTAGATCAAATTATCAGCCATCGTCACGCCAATATGTTTGCTCATCCCGTGAAACCGAGGACAGCTCCAGGGTACTTTGAAATCGTCCTTCGACCACAGGATCTCAAGGGTATTCAGAAAGCTATTACGGCAGGCTCTAAGGCAGCAGCGGCGGCCGTGGCGACGATGCCTGATATCGAACCAAATGCTACAAACGTCTGGATTCCTATGTCTATAGACCTAGTCCCCCCGCGAGGTATAATAAATATTGCACAGTTGGAGAGGGAATTGGTCCACATGTTTGCGAATGCTATCATGTATAACCCGGATCCGTATCGTGGCTTTGGGCCTTCATTTCTAAGGTCAAATCGGCGCGCCAGCCTGGAAGACGACGGGGAAGACTACCGGGGCTACGAAGTGGACGAGAATGGAGTTGTTAAGGATACCCGCAGCATGTTTGGCGAGGTCGAGAAGCTTCTGAGCGACCTCCGCAACGAGGTAGAGCGCAACGCTCCCCCGCCGACAGGCGTGCCGCCGTCGGCGAGCCGCAGCTTGAGCGTGGCCGGCGGCGAGGCGAACCCGGCCGAGGACGACGCGGACGAGCAGGCAGGGGATGCCAACAAGAGACGACGGATTAGAGGCTAGCAGCCCGACGCAGCAGCTAGCGGCTTGACGTCTGGATGGTACTGGCTACTTGGCTGATGGTTGTCCACGAGGACGCCGAACTTGATGGATTGTGTATTGTTGACTACAAATCAAACCTAAGAAATAAATCGCTAGATCATGGTCCTGTTACGGTCTTGATTATACATAATTCGTGTTTGATTTGTTCTTCGTGACTGTGTTTGCTTATATGTTTAATGCCTATGTGTATGTTTTCTTTGTTATTTTAATACTGGTACTGGCGTAAGGTGAACTTGTTGTGTAGCCGGTGCCAGTAACAGATGTTCTGACTCGTTGGTATCCATGGATGTTAAGTAATATATAAGGTATTTACGTACCAGTAGTATATATCCCCTTTACTGCAGGTTTTGCACTTTCCCTAGTAATCTACCTAGGTACCTAGACAACTAGGAGTTAAGGGGATACTAGGAAAAACGCACGGACCATTATTTATGTTTCTCCACATATGCGTGCTCTTAAGGCAGGTAGGTACAACGCAACATCAATCGAATGAACTTCCACCCCTCGTTCTCATTTAGATGGGCGATACGTGAGCCTCAATCTGAATTTTACCTGGTAGATTTACTTTGCATATATCGCATATTTGATTTATCGGCCTTAACTGTAATATTACTGTTGTTATAATGATATAACTCCTATCTTCCAAGTACCTAGGTACCTTGCTACTACCCACAAGTCGCGTCAAAACGCGTCAGCTTGCTAAGCTACCTATGGCGCCTCGCCGGGTAATTGCCGATTCCGACGATGAAGATGGAGATGACCATCCGTTGAGTCCTCTCAGGGAAGACGTGGAGGTAGGCCCACCGGAGATAGAGCCATTGAGTCCAAGCCATCGGCCATCAAATGCTCAGGCACCAGACACGCAAAATCATATATCCGGTACTACTACGGACCAGTCATTTTTTGCTAGTGTGTATGATGAACAGCAGAGTAGGGCACTCGAACGATCTCAACTCATCGAGCAAATCGTCCGCCAAAGCCAAAAGGCAAGCGGAAGTAGCGGCGAGGTATCGCTCCCGGCCAAAGGCAAAGGCAAGAAGGTCGATTTCTCTTCGGCTACAGATATCACATCTCCGGTAGTCTTAAAAAGGCCGAGGAACCAACCGTCGCTGTTTAGCGATGGTGCCTCTGGTATTACGACACCGCGTGAAAGTGCCCCTGGAGAATGGGACGTGCCCAGTAGTGCTGAGGATGCAGTCACTCCAAGGAGCGCTAAAAACTCGAGGAAAAATGAGAAGTCATATGGCAAGCAAAGGAGGACCCAATCAACATTTGTTGGAGGCTCTACTGTAGCTGAGATGTTTATGGGGAATGATGCGGCACATGGAGAAGATGTTGGAGATTTAGCTATGCGCGATGAGATGCGTCCTGCGAGTAACGGAGGCGAACCATCCCCACAGTCCGCAATAAAACGGAGAAATGTCTCGCTTCATGACTCCGCGCTTCGTGAGACGCCAACTACGACGAATTTTTACGTTGCCCAGAGCAATCTCACGACTATGCAAAAACTCCAGTATCAGAAGGTGAATGTATCACAAAATGTCTACTCTGGCTTACCCGTCTCACTCCCTAATCCGAAGTCAAGTGGCGTGACAACGATTGCCTATTCAACACCTAGCCGGTATGCCTCTTCTTCAGGGCCACCGCTTCCGTGGGAAAGGGATTCTGCTGCCGATATTCAGCCTGATGAAACTCCTGATGTCATAAACGTAAGTTTACCCACACGTCTAGAGTTTCTGAACTTAATTAATAAAAGTTTAGATACCATCTTCTCCAGATATAATCGGGGCTGATTATGATCACAATGGGGAGATGATAAAGGAGATGCCGCGTATACCTACACATCTAGTGTCTAATGAGGCGGAGACACCAACTGGGGGCTCTACAATGAGGAGCCCATCAAATAAGAAGAGGAAGAAGAGACCCAAAAGCATACGTGATGAAGATGAGCTGGTACAGGACGAGTCTTGGGATCCGGAGACTATTGATGGCTATCAAGACAATCACAAACGCCAACGTCGTAATGAGCAAAAGTCGAACTCGCTGAGTCTAAATGAAGATGACGACAATGTCGAACTCATTGTCAACCCACAAGAGGAAGTTTCCCCAGTGGAAGCGGAGTGCGAAAATATTCCTATGGACGAAGTACAGGAGGTCGATAAGCTCGCCCCTGAAATACCAGCAACGGAACCACTTATCTATCCTATTGCACCCGAGCCCAACCAGCCTGTAGCTCAACCGAAGAAGCGTGGACGCAAGAAAAAGCAGCCCACAAGCGAGCAGGTCAAACAGGATGAGCAGCCTGTTGAAAACCAAGCTACCGTTCAAGAGCTGATCCCTGCCGTTAAGAAACCCGAGGTCCAAGCAGAGCCAGAAAAGCCCAAGAAGAAAAGGGGCCGGCCTCGGAAGTCAGATCCAGTGGAGTCTGAAACTCCAATTGCCCCTGAACCTGAGCCACTCCCTATATCTACAACTCACGAGGACGGTCCTCAGGGTAATGGACTCGCTTCAGAGCTTACTGAAGCGATCGAGAAGCTGCAGAAAAAGAAGAGAAAGAAGCAGGCTCAAAGGAAGGAAGGAGAAAACCAAAGCACGAATGACCCGGCCGTAGATGAAGACAGAAGCGGAGATGTGCCTCCCTTGAAAGAAATTAATAGCAACCCTAAGACCCCATCTCAAAAATCCATGTCGACAGAGGACGTACCCGCGGGATCTGTCGTTGAATCATCAGTTGACCCGATCATACCACCTAAGCCTCAGGAGAAAGGAAGCTCGACCCCTAAATCGACGCCCACAGCCTCCCAATCCAAAGTGCCGTATCGGGTCGGCCTCAGCAAACGGACAAGGATAGCATCGTTGCTGAAATCGATCAAGAGATAGGATGAACGAGCCAGTTTAGCTTCATGCAACGCGTATTACTACAGCTAGTACAAAACCCTCTTCAATATTATGGAAATCGTCAATGTTTCCCCATATACATATGGAGTTTTGTAACGAGGCCAACTGCGAAAAGAAAAGAAAAAATAAACATGGATATTCCTACAGGAAGCCGGTCATTTCACCTCTTCTATCTCGTTGATATATTGATTATAGGACTGAAAGGGCAAGCTAGCCATTGCGTAGCACTCCCAAGGTACCCTAAGTTGATAGACGAAACAACATCTCAGCAGTTGATACAGGTTGATTGGACGCCGCCAATCACTCTGCATGAGCTCTGCATATAGCGCACGTGACTACTACATAGATAATTGAGGCTGTGTTGGAGACGACAAAATATTGTTTGACCGGGCAGCCTGATCTTATACTCGAAGCTAGCATGCTACAATCGTGGGCGAAATGGATCCATTCGCGGCGATTGGACTCGCAGGCAATATTCTTACTTTCTTGGATTTCGGCTACAAGCTAATTTCCGCGGCGAAGGAAATCCATGCATCAGCCTCCGGCGCCAGCACACATAATGAAGACTTGTCTCATTCGACACAGCAGTTTCAACAACTTGTCGCCAACTTGAGGGTGGTTAAGCCAGCCGGCTCCTTCTCAAAACAGGAACCCTCTCTTCTCCAAGTCGCCAGTGACTGTGAAGGTATATCAGCAGAGCTCGCGACGTTGCTCGACAAACTAAAGGCTCGGAACCCGAAGTCTAAGCGAGAAGCCTTTCGAGCGACGATACGCGACTGGCGCAAGAAGGACCAAAAGACCGAGTTGGAGCTAAGGCTGGACCGTTGCAGACAGCAGCTGAACTTGGAGCTTGCTAGCTTATCAAGGTAGGATACAGTTAATGTATATATATACCGCAACGATTTCTAACCCTAAGGCTACGACAGATCCGAGTCATTAGAACGTCTCAATAAAATTATCACACTCGGCCAAGCCAGCGAGGATGAGTTGAAATTACTTTCGAAGAACGTCGAATCTCTACGGTTGGGCAGCAACGTCTCCTGTCTTGGTCCCGACGCTCTAAACCAGATCCGATCGCTGCTTCATCTAACTGGCGATGCCATCTCCAAAGTCCGCCAGGCTCGTATTCTGGACGCACTGTGGTTCGAACATATGAACGAAAGATTTGACGATATCGAGGAGGCCCATCAGAAGACATTTGATTGGATCTTCGCTGGCAGGGCGGACACAGCCAGCGAAATAGAATATGAAACGGATGACGATGATGACGACTATGACCAGGAAGATCTTAGTGATGACAGTTTGAATGAATATAACCAAAGCCAGAGTCACACTTCACAACCGCCAAATGAACGCAACGAAGTAAACTCTGTCAATTTGAGCCAGGCTTCGAGTCTTGCTACATACACTTCATGTGAGGTTAATTATTCTTTCACCCCAGTTCCGGAAGATAACTTAAGTGACGACTCAAGCTTCGTGTGGTGTTTAGGTCATCCTAAGAGGGACCGTTCACTTGCAGGAGAACCCGAATTTGAAGATACGGAGGATTCGGAGGATTCCTCACATAGTGGAATTGAGCCACTAGTTCTAGAGGGCGTGAAAATACCCAATCCGTTTGGGGGAAACTTGACTATAGCCCGTGATAGCTTTATTAATTGGCTAGAACAGGACACTGGCATCTTCCACATCTCGGGAAAGCCAGGGTCGGGCAAATCAACTCTGATGAAGTACCTTAGCTCACACCCTAGAACTAAGGACTATCTGAGAGTTTGGGGAGGCGGGAAAGAACCCGTCTTTGGGAGATTCTTTTTTTGGAAGCCCGGTTCTGCTCTCCAAAAGACCACCAGAGGTCTTATTCGAGGGCTGTTATATTGCGTCCTCTCAGAATGTCACGATCTGATCCCTCTCGCATTCCCCATTCAGTGGGAAGCATCGATACACAGAGAAAGGGTTCACATTGAACATGATGGGTGCGAGAAAGCTTTTGAGAAACTGATCTCTACTAGCCAAAGTTACGGAGAGCATAAATTTGCTCTTTTTATCGACGGTCTAGATGAATTCGAAGGGAATCATGCAGATCTGATCCGGAAGCTACTTGCATGGACCAACGAGAACCGGAACATAAAGCTTTGTGTTTCCAGCAGGGAATGGCCTATGTTTGAAGATGCATTCCAAAACTACCCTAGATTTCGACTGCATGACCTCACGAGCTCTGACATTCGACAGTTCGTTAGGGACCGATTTCGCGAGATGCGTATCGATACTTTGATGAACAGTGACAACCTCACCGTTTTGGAAGAAGAAATTGTTCATGGGTCAGATGGCGTCTTCTTGTGGGTATCAATTGTTCTTCGACACCTTGAGGAGGGACTAGCGAACGGCGACCGAATGAAAGACCTGATGAGACTCGTCAAATCTCTTTCGACCGATCTTGAGCCTAGTAAGTATTTCCTTGGAGTTCACTTTGATCCGTTTCTACTCGCTTCACATAATGCATGTTATTTTCTTATGATATACGTATTTAAAGGTCGTTATTCAATTATGACGGGTACTGGTCTTAGTTATCTTAGTGCTCCAACAGCTCTTAGACTCAATCCCCCGTAACAACTGAAGATTAGCGTACAGCATGCTTTCGCTGGTTCATTGGTGTTATTTGGACATGAGCACAATTGGAGTCTCCCTCATGCAATGCTCGTTTCTAGAAGAGTACGTCGAAGATGAGAATTTTGCAATGGATTTAGATGTTACACTATTCTCACAAAGGGAGAACAATGAAAGATTAGGGAGGTTCAGGAGGCGAATATATGGTGTGTGCAAAGGACTCCTTGAAATACGCACAAACGGCTCATCGTGTGAGTCTCCGGACGTATTAGGAAGTAGGGTTCGCCTGATACATCGATCAATCTCGGAGTTCCTAAAAAGCCAATATTTTAGGCAGAAGAAGGACTTGGAATTATCCAATTTCGACCCTTTCGATGCCTATTGTCAGACATACCTTGGCCAACTAAAACGTGCTCGTCTCCCAACATCATATTTCAGGGCTAACAAGCGGACATTGGATACCGTATGCATCTCATCACTCCACTACGAACTACCTAGATATTATCGTCCGACAACATATCGAGTTTGATCAACAAAACGCTTCGCGCTTTCTTAAATTTCTAGATGCCACTTATCACGCGCTTGTTGGCCTAGAAATGAACACAGAGGACGCTAAATGTGCGCCGGGAGTGCGTGATTCGAATATGGTAGTATACAGTGATCTCATCATATTGGTCAGCACAGAACATACATTCTACGACTACCTACGTCTAAAACAGGGTATCAACTCTGAGGTGATGGCCTTTTGTGTGTCTCTATGCCTATCTAACCACTACTTGTATGTGCTTAGTAATATAGGAGAGTATGGCGCCAAACCTTGAAAACTCTTGAAATCCTTCTAGGCAGGCATGGGGCTTCTCCTGACTCTATCATAACTGCCGGCGGGGAGCCTATCTTTCACCACATCCTCCGGGATTACTATTGTGATGAAACACCAAATTTACCAATCATTGCTTTCATGCTCTACCATGGCCTAAATCCAAGATTTGCTATCGTGATGAGCAAGAAAAAATATATATTATTGGAAGAGGGTGTTGAGCGAATTGGATTCAAGGCATATTTCAAGTCAGAGCGATCAGTATCGGAATCAAGCCATGAAGTAGAGGCCCTACGATTAGATAGGGACTGCCACTATGCCATCGAAGCGTGCCCACGTGTCCTCGACGTTGTCAGACAGTATGGCCATGTAATCGACTTAAGGGCGTTAGTCTCAATTTGGTTCCCAGATCAAAGCAGTATCCTACAACAGGTCATAGATTGGATCATGGAGCTGGGGGTTCCCGTCGATACGGGCTATCGTCTACAGCTGCAAGCCAGGTTCGGAACTCTTCTCCGCCCACTCTTTGATCCAGATCACCCGGAATTCATCGGATTCGACGAGACTGATTTTTATTCGCACCCCAGATTTCCAGGACTTGTTGAAAGCGACACCGGGGATGGTGGAGAGAGAAAAGCGATGTTTTCGGTAGACTGGGTACCTGACTGGGTAGATCTGTAATAGCACACCATGGTAAGACTTCGTGAAAGAGTACATTCCGGTATGGTTGTAATTATAACTGTATTGAGATTCCTATGATTTCGCCATCACTTATTATTCACCATAACCACGCTGTACTTACTCTTACTCTAGGGATTGACGCCGAGGCAGAGAGACTAGGGGAAGAAGTTTGTGAATTGTAGAATTGTCAGTCAACTCTTTACGAGCTCGCATGAGAAACTCAAATTTCCCCTTTGTCGGCCTAGTTTCATCTGACATTAAACCTCAAGTCCGACCAAATGTATTGTATGAACCTTCGTGTTTGCTAGAAGAAGCGTGTGACTTCCAGACTTTAGAAATACGACACAAACGGCTGACTCTTCATTGTTGAGTCAAGTACAATTTCAACTGATCAAAAATCAGTGGCTAACACAGAACTCAAGTGATGTAGTAGTTCTCATCAAGGTATATTATATTTCCATGTAACCGAGTCTATTCTGTTTTCCGGCCGAACGAATCTTCGACACCAACCTTTTAACATTCTGGTCCGAGTCAAGCGAGAAGCGCCATCAATCTATTGCGACCATAATCAATCTTGGAACTTCCTGGCAATATCTTCCGCTGTACCTCTGTTGGCAATCCGAGGGTTTACCACCGTCATTACAATGTTCTTCGAGTGCGTCAAGGGCACCCTAGGCTTTGTCCTAGACATCGTGGAGCCCGTCTTCACTGGCTTCTTCAGCGACCTGTCCAAACGTCTTTCGCCACTCCTTTCTCGCGTTCTGGACCTTGTCGGGCTGGTGATCAGCGGCATCATCAACATCTATGATATTGCGGTGTTGGTTTTCCTTGCTGTTTGGACAATTTGGTGCTGGGTCACCCCATTTTTCATCCTCTATTCTTTCTTCAAATTATATATGTTGCTTCTATAAATCGCCCGATGCCGATACACTTGTCCCGTTCCATTCCAGTGAACCATGAAGAATAGCAACTAACCTCGGGATCCCTTGACCTTGGGATGCTGTCTTTCGGCGTGGCTATCCGAGATAACACGAGCTAAGGATTTGCGAGGACGACCAATGCAACGCGAGACTGAAAGCTTTCTCAACATCATCTCCATGTTCAAGAACATCAAATATAGGTGTAGCGTGGCTTGTATAGGAATAATTTTGGTATGGGTATGGTGGAGGACGTTGGGTCGGAAGGTTACAGTTGGGCAAAGGGGTAGGATCATGTCTTGACGTATAGCGGACAATTTATAAGACACGAAATTATCCCAAAATAACAGTGCCTTACTGTTGGATTGTTGTGCTATCCATATTGGCCACATCCTTGAGCCTCGAGTACCATTCTGCTAGAGGCTAGGCCACAATCCGTGATCGATCTATGGATAATGGAATATCCCACGGATATTGCAAACCAGCATCTGTCGAGAGCTAAGCCGTTGGTAAGCGTGCAGGTAGTTGAGAACCGAAATCGTAGATCATAAGCGTGGAGGGTGTTCCCGTAAAGTATCACTCAGGCGCCGTAAGTTAGATTCATTGCTGTTATCTTGGCTGCCAGAGAGGGATCCAGAAATTCCAGGTGATGTAGTTCCGACCCTGCCGCGCTCCTGCAATCGAAAGTTCATGAGCCATCTCACGTGCATCCCAAGTACACCCATCGTACTCCGGATTTCGGTAAGCTGATCTTTGATCTGCGAGCTCTCGTTGAAGAGCATCATCGAATGCCGACCCTCGACTTCGTTGAGGGCCGAAGATAGGCGCTCGACTTTGGACTCCATGGTTTCGAATAGGGATAAGAAATACTGGTCTTTGGATTCATAGGGCGCGCTCTCCTCGTGGGCTGACGAGGTCCCGGGTAGGCTGATGTCTGATATGGGCTCCGGCGAACTCGTCGTAGGCATGGGAAACCCGCGAGTCTCGAGGAACTTGATGCGTCTATCTTTCAGTCTGTCCTTCTCCTGCAGAACGCTAATTTCGGCTCGGAGTTCCGCCAATTGCTCTCCCACGGGTCCGACGACCCGGTACGCGCATTTCTGGGCGTGTTCCTCTAACTGCTTGCGTCTGACGTGCCGCGTACAGCCGAACGGGGAAAATCTACAAGGAGTTTGGGCTTCCGGACACTCCTTCAAGTGTTCTTCCTGCTTGTGACGTACATGCTCCGCCTTGCACAATACACATTCCGTTTTCCGGTTCGGACATTCGGTGTCCTGATGTTCTTCTAGATCGGCTTTCTGCTTCACCTGGTTACAGTATTCACATTTAACATTGTAGTGGAGGCACCCCTTGCTGATATCTTTCCGAACTACAGTGTTATCGCAGGAGGGATGAGGGCACGGCACGAGGGTCTTGTCACAATACCGGGCGACGTGGTTCTCGACCAACGACCGAGATACGATGAGATCGCACCCGCGTGTGTAGTTCGGGCATCTGACGGCAAGGTTATCTAGTTGATTATGGATGATCTTAGGCGCAGGTCGTGTCTCGGATACGAGCTTCAAAGGAAGTCGGTCGACGGGGCAGACGGGGTTCAAGGCATGGGCTTGAACAATGCATTTGTAGCAGAAGACGTGGTCACAGGCCGTAATTACGGGAGATATAAAGGGGACTCGACAGATTGGACATATGAGGTTCTCGTCAATGTTGCCTTCGTATTCGAGAGCTCTTAGATCTAGGGCTGTGACGGGAGCATCGCCGCCCATCAGAGGTCGGAGAGCTAGGGTGGCGGTGGTGGTAACTATCCCTTCCTCCGGAGTATTGGGTGGTGGCATATTCGGAAACGGTGTACTCTGATAGGGATCATGGAGTATTGAGTCCCGAGTGCTTCGACCACATTGAAATAGCGGCAACGGTCGGACGTTGTAATACTAGGTAGCTCGGGAGTCAAAAGTGAGAGTTGTAATTGTTGGAAGTTGATATCTTATGATGGATGGAGGGGCTATTACACTAGGTAGCTAGTAATACGCTAGTTACCTACTAGGTACTTATATAGATAACTACCTAGGTAAATGCATATACTATACCTTTCGATTGAGTTTATAGTTGAAAACTTATCATAACTCTACCTAGGTAGTAATTGCATAAACTTAAAGTATACCTACCTGGCAATCAAAGCCCAAAAGGGCAAGTTGCGTTATCCCGGATCCACTGTCTCGGTATTAATTATCATCATGTTATTTGGCTGTTGAGGTAGGTAGCAGCAGTACCTAAACAGAATATGTAATGCCACATAGATAGGAATTATACCTCTATAACCCAATTCAAAGCTATGGTCAGGTTAATCATCTGCAATTCAAAATAAATTAGATAAATTAGAACTGTTTGCTTTTACTCTACCTAGGTAGGTTGGAAGCAATTCAGAGCGTTGGTGCTCTTTTCAATAGAATATAATAGCTCGCCTTAGTGTCTCAGCCTCGGTAAATATAAGGGTACCTAGGTACCTATAGCTAAGGTTGTGTAATCTTATCTATGACGGGTGCAAAAAAAGGTACAACATTCAAATACCTGGTATTACAGTGGTTCAGCTCCCGTGTAACTGGAAATCCACCACTCAACAAATTCCCACCAAAAAAAAGGTCTACCTAGATAAATAACACCTTCACCTTCATCACATCATATCACATCACATCAAGGGGTTTACCTAATCTACCTCTTCCTACACCTACCAGAAGGTAGATTCTACATATGTCGGTTTAGTTGATACGGAATTGGTCCAACAATTGTTTGCTGCACGATGGCAGGCCTATCCTTAAAAATCACCAACCGGTCCCGGCAGGGCCTCAAGGGACTCCCCCCCTCCATCGAGCTGCCCGGCAACGCCACCGTCGAAGACGCGAAGAAGGCCCTCGCCCGCGCCGCCAAGGTGTCCGACTACAACCGCATCGGCATCTTCGACCCCGCCTCCAAGAAGACCATCAAGGACAGGAACTCCCTGCTCCGGGAGCAGCCCGAGGTCGTGAAGCGCGGAGAGCTGCTCGTCAAGGACCTTGGTACGATATATATGTCTCCTCTTGCGAACAACCAAACCACGCACCCCACTTTATACACCCCCGGCTAACCGTAAAACCCAAAAGGCCTCCAGATCGGCTGGCGTCTAGTCTACGCGATCGAGTACCTCGGACCCCTGCTCTTCCACCCGCTCTTCCTCGGCCTGCGGAACCAGCTCTACCCAGCCGTGTACCCCCTGCTCAAGGACCACCTCCCGTACGCGGCGCGGCCCGGCGGCGGCCTCTCGTTCGCGCAGCAGGCCGCCTTCGGCATGATCATGGCGCACTTCGCCAAGCGCGAGCTGGAGACGCTGTTCCTGCACAAGTTCTCCGCTGCCACCATGCCCTTCGCCTACGTCTTCCGCAACTCCTTCTTCTACTGGGTCCTCGCCGGCCTCCTCGCCGGTCTCGAGATCTACGCCCCCTTCTCCCCCGCCGCCCTCGCCCCCGACGCCCCCACCCCGCTCGCCTACCTCGGCTTCTCCCTCTACCTCTTCGGCGAGCTCATGAACTTCGACGTGCACTACTACCTGGCGCACCTGCGCAAGCCCGGCGAGACCGCCCGCAAGATCCCCCGGGGCCACGGCTTCGCCCTGGTGACCTGCCCCAACTACATGTTCGAGATCATCGCCTGGATCGGCATCATCATGGTCACCCGCAGCCCGTCGCTGCTGATCTTCATCACCATCGGCTCCTACTACATGTACATCTGGGGCTGGGGCAAGGAGAAGAACTACCGCAAGGAGTTCGGCGACAAGTACAAGAGGAAGCGCTGCGTCATGCTGCCAGGTCTGCTATAAGCTTGCCAGGCCTAGAGCGTTAGCGACACGCGTCATGGCGGGATATGATTTGCCCTTCGTACACTTGGCTGTGTTCTTAGAGGCGGCGGGATATACAGGGTTGGCAGGATGAAACGATTGTACACGAAAGAGTTTGGGGGGTTCTAGATCTAGAGCCGATATCGAACTTATTTAATGATAACTACTTAATATACTGTTATGTATGAATACCATAGACATCCACACACATAATGTAATGAAAGCTCTACTCCAAGACCTGGAGTCTCTTAAATCCCCAGCCCTTGATCCGTAATCCCATATATCCCTCAGTAATATGAAGTATACTATGTGAGATACATATCAAACAATCGGGCCTTAAATACAACGTTTGATCGTATATCCATCTTGATTATAACAACTCATTAAATCATAAACTCCGTTCCTGGTATCATATCGACAGAACCACTTCCCCAAAAGTTAGCTTGGTATCGTCATTATGTTGTAGTAGAAGAATCCAAGTCCTCCTCCGCGGCCGTATCCTTATCCACGATATCTGGACAGGAGGTACTCGGCGGTTGAGATGGCTCACGAGTTTCGATAGTTTCAATAGTTTCAGGAGCATTATCGATCGCTATCCTGCTTTCCTCGATGGCCGGCTCCTTACCCTTGACTAAGCTCCCCTGCGACTCGGGCGGGGCTGTATTGAGTGAAAGAGACTCGAGGGGTTCGTGTAAGTCCGTAGCCATAGCTTCGCTAATGCTCGCGGCGACGGCCTTGTCGACGGTGACATTTACATCGCCTCTCCTTATAGGCTCGCTAATGTTGGCACCGCCGTCCACGACAGAATTTCCATTTATAGTCTGTTCTTCGGGTTTCTTAGCATCACCATTAGTATTGCCGTTAGCACCTCCATCAGGCTCGCCCGTCACGCTCCCCCGGCGACTTCCCGCCCTACTATCATCAGCGCTGTAGCTCCCGGACCAGCTGCTCCCGCTACACTCACTACAGCTATCGTCGTTGCTCCCGCTTCCCTCTCTCACCAAGCGCATGGTTTCTTCCAGGACCAGGAAGTCTCGCTCCAGAACCTCGGCCCAGTTTTGCACATTGCCGAGTTCCTTGATCTTGCGCTCCGTCTCGCGAGCCAGTTTCTCGAGCTTGTCACTTTCTTTTCGCAACGCCTCGGTCCCTTTTATTACGTCCTTCTCTTGCTTGGTTAGTGCCGCGGCGTTGGAATGGAGTAGCGAGGCACGCGACTGCAGCTCCGAGTCTAGCATGTTCGACATAGATGCTACGAGAGCGGCGCGGGCCTCGGCAATGTGCAGCTGCGTTGCGCGAGACGGCAGGGTCGGATTCAGATCCATGGGCACGCGGGGTTGGGATCCGGTCGCTGCGGACGTGCTTGCGGTCGAAGTGGTAGGGGCCGACGTAGCGCTACGAGATGCCGAGGCAGAGTTGGACGGCTGCGGAAGTGATGAGGTAGATGGCACGGATGGTGAGAGTAGTGGCGAAACTACAGCATTGGACGTGCCCGTCGCATTGTTCGGACCTGGAGCTGGAGCTGACGGGATGGTTCCCGGGGTTTCGGGGATAGAGGAGGGGTTAGAAGGCGGATGATGCAGCGACGCACTCGGATTTGATGTCATTGGGGCAGACATTTCGACGTAGCAGTCTTCGAAAACTCAGTTGTATCTTGGCAACGGCAGAGTGCAGAATTGTAACCCTCTACAACATCCGTACAAAAGAATTGGATGTTAGTATTCAGGTAAAGAGGAGCTTGGACGCTTCGCTTTAGAGCTGCGGGTTGCTCTTAAACATATTAAGCATATGCGGGGTTTCGACTGAGCTCTAGCTGATTGGAGGGATGCAATATGTTATGCGTAAGAGCTCTACCAACATCATCTGTGTATTGGTAGAGCTGGCCTCACCTCACCTTCGTCAGACGCCGGCGCTGATGTTACACGATGAATCACACCTATTCTGCTAATCGAGATTCTTTATAATTCACTCATCCCAATCTACTTCATACAACCCTTCCTCTCTTTGCGTGCTGACCCACTCTTCGCTTGCTAGGCCTCGGAGGAAACGCCGCTGGAGATCGACGCTGTCTTTGTGCCAGTCGCATGCGTAGTCACACACAGGGGTGATATTTTCTCCGAAATAGTTGCAGATGAGCTTGTGGCGGCAAGCATTCGTACTCTCGCAGTATTCGGCTAAAGCTTGTAGGCTCTTAGCGCGTGCCTCGAAATTGGAGCCCGAAGTTGATCGGTCTCGTAGTATTAAACTGCTGACTCGGTCTCTATCTTCCCGGCTGTAATATAGGAAGCAATACGCCGCGTTTCCGTCGCGCCCGGCCCGTCCGGCTTCTTGATAGTATCCCTCGAAGGATTTTGGTAACCTCCAATGAACAACAAAACGGACATTGTTTTTATCGATGCCCATGCCGAAAGCAGTAGTGGCTACAATTATATCGTATCCAGGTTCGTTAGAAACCCACTTGGCGAGGACCCGTTCCTTGGTCTCTTTAGACAGCTTAGCATGGAACGGCTGGGCCCCGATGCCTTCTTGTCTGAGTTGTGAGGCGAGGCTCTCGCATTCATCCCGCGAAATGGTGTAGATAATGCCAGGTACATTTTCAGCACGCTCACCAAGGGTAGCAAGTTCACCTTTCCTCTCATCCTTGGCCCTGCGTTGATATACGCCACGTATCCACCTGAGAAAATCGTCTAATCGTTGGTCGTCCTCGTCACGGGTAAACCGAATTTCGAAATGGAGATTTGGTCGATGGGCCGTCGTTGTGAAGGTTTTCAGCCTCTCTGGGGTAACGTCCAATCCAAGAGTGGTGAGTACATCCTTGCGTACCTGACTGTTGGCTGTTGCTGTTAGGCACATTACCGGCACATCCGGGAACGATTCACGAAACCATGCTAGCCTCTTGAAGTCCTTGCGGAAGTCATGACCCCATTCTGAGATGCAATGCGCCTCGTCAATAGCAATGCGCGCCAGCTCTCGCTGTTCGTGGACCACCCTCAACCTTTCTCGAAAGCGGTCTTGAGCGCACAGTTCTGGAGTGACATAGAGTAACCGAGTACGTGGATGTCCAGTTTTGAGGTCATTCATAATGCGGTCTTTTTCTGTCAGGGGTGTGTTGCTGTTCAACGAGCTAGCATTAATATCAGCAGCTCGGAGAGCTTCCACCTGATTCATCATAAGACTCAACAATGGCGATACAACAATGGTAACTGCACTTCTATGTAAGTGATATGTCAACAGAAGTGGAAAACATCAAGAAAGGGGATATGCGCTAAGACATACTACCCTGGTCTACTACGGCTGGAAATTGGAAGCATAAACTCTTTCCAAAGGAGGTTGCCGCTTGAACGAAGACATCATTACCATCTAGTGCAGCTTGTATGATTTCTCGTTGGAAAGGACGAAAGCCAGTCTTGTTGAATTGGCGGCGTAGTGTGAAGTCGAGGTCTGGGAAAATGAAGGAGTTGGACCTGACAAGAGCAGGCATCTTGAAACTGTTGAATGGCTATCAAAATGACACAACTTCTTACGAGGCTCCCATAGATAACCTGGAATTATAGAATTCCCTTAGAAGCCCCCGCGGGTCAAAACTGACCCTTTCTTCTTTAGGAGGCACTGAATGGAGTGAACTCCTGTCTAGTTCGTAGGCGAGGCGCCGAGCACCTAAATTAGGTACATGGATTTGCAATTACCGGGATAGATCACGAATCACCGTCGGATGTGATTTTGGGTAGGTAATGCTTCAAAAGATGCTTGCTGTTGCAATTCGCGCCCACGTCGACTCTGTATTATGTAGATTGCATTGTCAAGATGTTGGAAGTTTGGAGTCGTTTGGAAGAAAGTGTACCTAGATTAGATTATAATATTAGGTTAGATTTGTTAAAGTCAATTGTACGGTACTTAGTATATCTGGTGCTAACTAACCTGCAAGACCTGCCTTCCTTACATACACTACCTACCTAGCCTGGAAGTTGGCTAGGTTCACTTCTTGAGCTCTTTCAGGTATTTCTCTCCGTCGCGACTTCTGGATTAACCTTGTCTTTGATTGCCTAATCGCGCTGATATCCACTGTCGCGTGGGAACCTGGAACGTGCCTTGCATCTCTGGTAGCACAGTGATTGGGTCTAAGGGCAGAATCTGGTCTGTGCGTTGAAAGATTCAGTAATACACCTCTAGTGCCCGTTCTCGCCGACCAGCTGGCGCCACAACTGCAAGGTACAAAGTACCACTAAATTTTTTTCGAGTTGCAGTATTCCCAATTGCGCAGTTATATTGGTTCTACCCTCTGACAATAAATATTCTATGCTGCATAGTACATATGTAAAGTACCAAGTGTAGTGTAGTAGAAGACACACAGGTTTACTTCCATTGAAATCTGATTTCGAATTGAAATGTATAGAACCTGATTTGCAAGGTACGTGCAAACAATTCTCTCTTAGATATTTTTACTACGTACCTAGGTACCTAGGTAGATAGCTGGTACCTAGGTACTTATCACACCCTGCGAGGAAGCACCTGGGCTGGGCAGGAGCAAAAAAAAAAATCAACCGGCGGCTGGCAGGGTCAACTCGAGCCTCTCGCACGACTCAGCACACTGAAAACACGAACAGGGGTGAAGCCCCAAGCGCGGCCCCCACCTATTTTCTAATTCGTTCACACCGACTTTCCCTTCTTTTATCATCACACACTCCCTTAACTAATAACAACTACCAAATACTATCGCAGAATATCGCACACCCACCGTGTCGCTGTCAAAACCCCTTTCACCTAAGGCTTCGTCGCTAGTAAGCCTAGTAACAAAGACCCCTTCTTTCCACTAACTGGTGCCCAAGGTCCGATCCCTTGTGTCTTCATTAGGTTGCGCCGCACATTCTGGCCCTGCCCTGGTGGCCCCCCCCCCCTTATGACCACTTGAAAGAAGCTCCAAGAAACAGGGGGTCGCATACACTACCTAGGTATGTATGGAAGAACTTCTGCACACTTCGACGACATCAGTGCTTCACCTTTTCGACTAGACGTGTTTCAACTTCGAATCTTTTTACGAACCCACGCCAAGATTGCCCTTCGAAACGTCCTATCTTTTCTTACATCCGATTCCATACCTTCACCAATTTGTCCTCGAGGTTGAAGGTCGAAAGTCGAAAGTCGGATTGTCGATGTTTCCAAGTTTTGCTTCTTTTTCGATTCGTCGTCCAATTCGTCCAATTTGTCCTCGTCGAAAGTGATCTCGTATCCTCTTTCGTATTCTACGATGACCTCTATTGTTACGTACTACCCATCGATGCCTCCTTTCCAATAGATCACGATTACCTTTGGACACATATTTGTCAGAGATTCGCCTCCACATCCCCCCTCGTCTTGATACCTTATAAAGTTTCATACGCCTCATACGCCTCGGAACAACTTCTCGCTCGTCGTTTTCCCTCGGGTTTCTGTTTGTCATGGAAGTCGCTCTAGGCGGTATGGCTGCTACCATTATATCACCTCAATCGTCGACTTCGAGAAGTTTGTCGACGGGTCTTACTCAAGGAATGAGACGAATACCTCCCACCGTCGCAATGCCTCCTCCGCCTCCTTCCCCGATACCCGAACAGTTCAGTACATCTACCGGCAACGGCTCCAGTTCCATGCTGTCTGCTTCCTCTCCCTTGTCTGCTGGCCAAGTCATTGCTCTCGCGAGAGAAGCAATGAACAGTGCTTTGCGAGAAAACGAGACCCAGGCGGCCGAGGCCAGCGGCGTCAGTACCGAACTCAAGCCTGGTGTTACTATCGATCTGAGCAGAAAGAATATTCAGGCACTACCGGACGAGGTGGTGGACATCATCAAGAATGAATTGGAACGGTTAGTTCTGTTCTTACTTATTCGTCAGACTGGTTATTGGTAACTTGCTGACTGGTCGGGCGTTCATATAGGTTGGCACTCTCTCATAACAAGCTCTCGTCTTTACCGCCGAGGTTTTCCGAGTGTACGCACTTGCGATACCTTAACTTGAGGGCCAATTTGATTAAGGAGTTCCCCCTATCGGTAATTATATCCCTTCCTATATGTAGATTCACGGCTCATTCGTATTCCAGCTCTGCGATATCAAGTCGCTTGAGATACTAGATATGGGAAGAAACAAAATCCGGATTCTGCCTCCCGAAATCGTGAAGTTAACCTCACTTAAGGTGCTCGCCGTGCAGAAAAATCGGATAGAGGAGCTTCCGCTTTGCTTGGCGGATATGGTCTCGCTACAAATGCTGAGGCTAGATGGAAACAACATAACCTTCCCCCCGAAGGAGGTGCTTCAGGTTCAAGCTAGCAGTCCTCCTAACGAAGGCTTCTTGGAAAAGAGCGAGATAACAGAACTTACCGTCACGGCACATATCAAGAAGTATCTGAAGCAGAAGTCCCTCAGTATCAATGGAAGGGAGAAGGATGGCGAAAATGGCGGAGATGAATTTAGCGACGGCACCGAGACACCCCGAATGCCTATCAGGAGAGTGGTTAGTGGTCGGTTTCCCATTCGAGTTAACGGCAGCGACGTGTCGGATCTACGATCCCCGGCCGTACTAAGACCACCACCTATACCATCTAGATCACATGCTCGGGGCCTTTCTCAGCAGAACACGGCTGTTCGTAGACCCGGTGTTATGCCTCTCACCATCGGCAACCCCAACGAAAGGTTACGGTCGAACAGCGAGACGCTACTACAGGCATCGGGGACAGTGCGGCCTTCAGAACGACACAGACGTATGGGCATCGTGTCTAGAAAACCGAGCGAGCTCGGAACCTTGGAAGAGGGCCAAGCAAATAACAGATTCAGTCACTACCGAGGATTGAGCCATGGCTCGTCTATGACGGGCAATTTGGATCCTAATACAACCTCTGCCATGAGCCCTAACAGCCCGGCCGAGCCACTGCTCAATCGACCGAATTACGTACGGCGTCTCTCTGTTCTACCGGAGCAAAGAAGGGAATCAAGAATTTTCGACCCTATTATCGAATCGGCTAAGGGTGTTCTCTATGCAATCTTCCAGGTCCACCCCATGATACAGCTCTTTACGAGGTTAACCAACGATGGCACATCCAAGCGGTCGAGTCTCGAGATCGTCTTCTACAACACCAATTTCCACATCGAGCAACTGGAGCAGGAGATTCAAAGGCATGAATTCACTACTGAGAACAGCCCCTATACGTCACGTGAGAACGAGAATGTCCAAAGGGCTGTGTTGACTTTGATCAACGCTTACAGTCACATATGCTCACTTCTAATGAACAATATGAATACAATTGTGGACAACGCAGATCCGCGCTATATTCGCACTATGATGATGCTGCTGTATCACAGCATCATGGAGCTTCGCATTACAGCTAATGAGATTACTGGGGGTAATGAGGAGTCTGTGTCTAGTCAGGGATACCCCCGACCAGGAATTGAAGACACGATCAGAGCCCACTCGCGAGAAAGCTCCACGACCCCTACAATAGAGAGACCTGGTCCGAATGGTCGACCGCGACCTGGCACTTTTGTCCACAATCCCAGCAACCTCCGGGTCACGACAGACATGGCAGTTCCATACATTAACGGCACCGGGCGAATGGCTCAAGTCACATCCGCGACGCCCCGATCCGGAGAATCATTCGCATCTTCTAATGGAGATCTAAGGTTTCCTACCAGCTTTAGTGCAGACGAGCGTTTGTTCGAAAAGGTATTCCTGGCGTTGCAAAAATCAGCGGATCTTGTCCTGCGCATTCTTCCAAATATCAACCAGCAGTTGGTTTATAGACGCAATGCCGAAAGTCAACGAGCTCCAGAACACATTGTACACTGCTGGAAGAGCCTTGTTGCCAAATGCTCTATTGCCATTGCTGATACGGAGCGCCTTAAGGATCGGCTATCCCTTATTAAGTTGAAGGAGCCAGGTGTCAGAACAGATCCTCTCTTTTGGACTCTTTGCAAAACTTTTATCGACTCTTGGGCTGAGTTTGGGGGTAAGCTGAAATCCTCGATGGATCAAATATCGTTCCCGATGGACATCAGGACTAGATTACGACCTATTCAACTCAGCATAAAGGAAACCAACCAAATAATCATGGATTCACCCTGGGCATACCTTCTCCGACATGCTGGCCACATTGGCGATGGATCTAGCCAATATTCACCCAGCCACTACTCATCTAGCTCTATGGTTACCCAAATCCAACTACCTATGACTCCTCAGAGCGCTGCTCTCGGACCAGCTGTGCAGGCAACTGTGCCATCGACACCGCAAAGTGCGTCCTTTGCCAACGCCTTTAGCGGGAACGTTTTCGAGCGCGCTGACGCGTTAATATCCATGGGGGGGCTATCCATGTCCCGTTCTGGAACTATGAACGGTACTTCTACGTCTCTGAACTCTTCGTTTTCTTCCACTACCTCGTCACAGGATGAACGCCAAGGCTTCTCGACCGTAATGAGTCCTAACGGAAGCTCGGGCTCCATATCATCTTACCGACTTAACGGTGGAAACAAGCCCGCATTCTAGTCGAAGTGGGCTGAAATACCCCGTTAATGTATATGTTACGCTTCCCTGTGCTTATATCAGCATGAAGCAGAGGCCGTGTTTGCGCCCACGGCCTGGCACCCTAGTACATGAAGACGCAAAGATGGCAGCACTTGACATTTGAGGATCTTAGGAAGAGGCTGGAATGAAGATCTCTGAATTGCGCGCTGGTCCCGCCCACAAGATGTTTTGTTAACCAATCTGTTAGATAAATGTCTCTTATCCTAAGCACGGGGCGGCGAAATGGAATTCACTCTCTCGCGGTAAGGTGGCACGGGGCATTTGCAGGTGTTTTCTGGTCGACTCTACATCGGAAAAACTCGACTAACGCATGGAATCGGCGTTAATCAATAATGTGGATCGAATCAATGTGTCAATTATAATGTCTGAATACTATACCAAACAAAATCTAATTGCTTATTGCTTATTCTCGTAAACCCTTCGCTTGTGAATCGTGACATCTGTAGTTGTACAGATGTTAAGGGGTCAAATTAACAGAAGATCTAGTACTTAGGCAGGTTAGAGTTATACAACTCGCTTATATCTTATACTCACCTTGTTGCCAGGAGATGACAACAAGTTGAAATCCTCACCCCCTTTTCACCATCCCTAGCCTTGGTTCCAAACGTTACTTCATCCAGTCGTCAGATACTAATGCCATTAAATCTCAACGTCATAGAGTAGGAGTCTGTCTATCTGCTCAATTCTATTAACATGGTATCTAGATACTAGGCATCAACAACATTCACTCTTTCCCTTTTTTTTCTTATTTTCCCCTTCTTTATGTTTTATCTTTACACATCCCATCATTTCAGCGTGACCAGCTCCTCGGCGCTGGTGGGGTGGATGGGGATGCACGAGTCGAGGTCCTTCTTGGTGGCGCCCATCTTGATGGCGACGCCGAAGCCCTGCAGCATCTCGCCGGAGCCCAGGCCCATGATGTGCAGGCCGACGACCTTCTCCTCCGGGCCCGCGCAGATCACCTTGTACTTGGTCGGGCCCTTGTGCTCGGGCTCCATCATCGCGTAGTACATGGCCGTGAAGCTCGTCGTGTACACCTTGAGGTTGTCCCGGCCGTACTTCGCCGCCGCCTCCGGCTCCGTCAGCCCGATGCTGCCGACCTCCGGGTGCGAGAACACCACGGACGGCACGTCATCGTACGAGATGCGCGCGGTGCTGAACTCCGCGCCCCCGTACAGCCGCTCCGCGAGCCGCCGGCCCGCCGCGATGGCGACGGGGGTCAGCTCGACCCGGCCGGACACGTCGCCCAGGGCGAAGATGTTGTCCACGGACGAGTTCTGGAACTGGTCGGTGACGACGTAGCCCTTGCCGTCGAGCTTGACGCCGGCCTCCTCCAGGCCGATGTTCTTGGTCATGGGCGTGCGGCCGATGGCCCAGATAAGGTGGTCCACGCCCTCGAGCTTGCCCTCGCCGTTGCTGTCCGTGTAGTGCACGGCGAGCTTGCCGGTGCCGGGGTCCTTCTCGATCCGGGTCTGCGCGGACTCCTTGTGCACGTGCACGCCGAGGCGCTCGTACTCGGCGGTGACGCCGTCCTGGATCATGGGGTCGAAGGCGCGCAGGAAGGTCTTGTGGCGGATGAACAGGTGGGTCTCGGTGCCCAGGGCGTTGAACATGCCGGCGAACTCGACGGCGATGTAGCCGGCGCCGACGAGCGCGACCTTCTTGGGCAGGGTGTCGATGTCGAAGAAGCCGTCGCTGTTGGTGCCGAGCTCGGCGCCGGGGACGTCGGCGGGGGGCTTGGTGGGCTCGCCGCCCACGGCGAGGAGGATCTTCTTGGCGCGCACGGTGGTCTTGGTGCCGTCGTCCAGCGTGATCTCGACGTCGTTCCTGCTCAGCAGCCGCGCCCAGCCGTGCACGTACTCGACCTTGTCGTTGGCGAGGTTGCGCTCGTAGATGCCGTTCAGCCGCTTTATGTAGGCGTCCCGCTTGTGCTTGAAGGTGGTGAAGTCGAACGGCTTCGTTTCTTGGATCGAGAACCCGTAGGCCTTAGCGTCGTGGATGGCCTCGGCCAGGGCGGCGGCGTTGAATGTGATCTTCTTCGGTACGCAGCTATAGCCCGAAACTTGGTATTAGTTCTTCTTCTTGTTACTCTGGTTACTGTAGTAGGGCAGGTGAGGTATTAGAGGGCCGAGTTACCCAACATTGACGCATGTACCACCAAGTCGCATGGCCTCGACTATCATGGCTTTCGCGCCGAACTTAGCGCTGGCCATGCGCGCACATCCGAGACCTCCACTACCGCCGCCGATGACAAGCAGGTCGATCTCCTTGGATATGGGAGCCATGATGCGCGGGGTAGTCGAGAAATGTCTAGAGAGGGAAGCTATTCGCAAGGTCGCTGTTCTAGAAGCAGAAGTGGTCGATGTCACGGTAGCAGCCGATATCTGACTAAATAACCCAAACGCTCGCATTGACGTTTGTATTCCAATGGAGAGGGAAAAGATAAAACGAAGGCGAAGGCGATGGTGGGGTGGAGGGGATGACGTCTTATATGGAAGTCTTTGCGGAATAAAAAATAAAAAATAATTGAATAATCCTACAAGGGCGGAACCTAATATGCGTAAGGCTGGGTATATGCAATGCCTAGGTAGACAGGCAACTTCAAATGTTACAAATATGCGGTATGCAGAGAGCAATTACTAAGACAAAAGGCGAAGGAATCACGATCGAGAAACCGAGGGAAACTAAGAGCTGGAAAGATTTGTCAAACACCCCTGTACCTGTACTGATAGCTCGGAGCGGGTCATTTGAAATAAGTTTAGGTGGTAAGTAGCGCCGGCGAGAACCGGTAGGCCGGGCACCTGCCCTCGGCCTTTCCAGCGGGCCTAGGTACTCGGGATTGCCTAGGTACCTACATGCCTAGGTACCTGGTATAGCACGCCCCCCTTTTAACCCTTCCCCTCCATATTCCCACTATTATGAGCCTCCTTTTTATTATTCAACTATAGGAGCACTTGACTTAAATCAACTCTCTCCAACTTGAAGGAAGACCATCAAAACAGCCGCATATCTATTTTTAAAACCCGCCTAGTTAGTAAGTAATCTGATAACCCGGAGAGGAGGATCTTTCTTACGCTGCCGTTGCACCTAAAGCTTCGAACGGCTTCGTAGCCATGGTAGACGAGAGGATTAGGAGAAATACAAATATGAAAATTGTTATCACAAATACGATTAATAGAGTTATGCCGATGGCTGTAATCGTCCCAGACACAAAAACATTCATCTTTTTGTCTGAGTAATAAGCCACATTTTCCGACCCTTGTGTTGGTAGGCGGGATTCGTCGCGCCATATCGATAATGTTCTCAAGCGGAGTGAGTTGTCGATTAGTTGATGCAGAGGGGGCTCGTCCCTATGTTTTAAACATATGAGATCATCCTGATTTAGGTAACTTTGTTCAGCTTCATCGATTACTTGGTTACCATGATTCTGATGCCGTCTCTTAATGTTTTTCACGTCTCGATCAGGTGCGTGAGAGAATCGACCAACAATAGCCTGGCGAGCAAGGAATTTGTCTATGATGATGATTGTAAGCCCTAAATTACTGCACATAAAAATTTAACAACACTTAACCTACTATTATAACGATGTAGGGCATTCTCGATCTTGTCTAAAATAACTTCCCGGTCTTCCATGTCATCTCTAAATGACCCATTATTAATGAGTCCTGATTCCTTCTTCCTATATGAATCATCTAGCTTTATAAGGTCTTCTTCGAGTACAGAGATCTTATCTTGAAGCCGAAGAGCAATTCTGACGCTCAGTTCCCCAAACTGCCGAAATATTAGGAGATCGCTATCGGACGAAAGTAACTGGGCATATCGTCTACAACCAATATACTTCCATGGATATATTTCAATATCCTCCTGTGAGGGTTCTACTGGGCTTCTGCCATCCTCAACCCCCATTTTTTCGTCAGCTTGGATCATCTCTCATCTACGGGATGAATTTTTCAGCACTCTATACAAGTTTTGATTTAGCATCAGCCATTTCGGTCTCGGTCAAGCTTTCGAGAAAGCCTTGCACAGCCTACATGCAGGGTTTGGTAATGGAGTGTTACACGAAGTGTATGTGCCTGATTCGAAGTGGTTCTCCCCGGAGGAGTCAGGCACTAATGGCTTCCAACACTATTATTTCCTTCGCATCAAGCGATCTCCAAGCAATTAACATTATCAACCCTAAGAATCCAGAGTTATTACAAAAACCATAGCTTAAAGGTCGATGGGCAGTTGAAAATGGGGGATACACATACTGAAGCTACGTTGCTAGGTCACTGGCACAACCCCTCTGTGCATGTCACGTCAAATACAGATCGACTAGCCAGCGCCGAGCCACCCCCTAAGAGTCGGGGAAATGGCTATGCTATATCAAACAACTCATCCCCTGGAGGTTCCGGAGACGGCAGCTGGTCTACAAACGGAGATGGGAATACAAATCAGAATGTTCTTGAACCTGACGTGAACTGGAAATGGAACTGTGTAAGTGGAAAGAATAACCATACTCACACTCACATACCTTTAATTAACTCACTTGAAAAGTGTTCTTGTAGGACAGGTACAGACCAGTCGTATATTTACGATGACAAATGTAATAATTGCGGGCACGCACGAGACAAATACTGTGAGGTATATATATCAAAATGATATACTCATAGTTTTAGTTGTTGAACGATCGCTATGTGAAGAGAATAGACGAAGAGTGGGATATTGAAGGGTGGAGGATACGAACATAAGTGTATACTTTTGAGTATTTGGTTCAATTTATAAGGCTTGTCTGTCCTTAATTGGACTATAAATTAACATGTTCCCCTTATACCGGCTGTCTAGTTGTAGTTGATAGTTATTAATATCCAACTATAACAGTTACACACGATACTTTAAATATGATATTATTAACATTATTAATAACGATAACGGTTTAAAGATAAATTTATATATTTAGACTAGAAAAGAAAACGTATATTAATAATTAAGTTAATAATACCTCGTTTAAAAAGTAATTAAAAAATGTTCGAAATTAAAGTATAAAGTTTTATTAACTTATTAAAGTTTATATTTATAACGTACTTAAGTAAACATAAAAAAGTTTAATAATATATAAGTATTAATTAACGATTTTTTTTATATAAAAATTTAAAAATAATTATTATTAACCTCGTTATACTTTATATAACCTTCGAAAATATTTAATTATATTATTCGATATTATTAATATTATATAAATAAACTTTACGAAATAAAGTATAATTAATATATATAAATTAATAAAATAAAATTATTAAATAAAGTTAATTAAAAAATTTAATTAATATATATAAAATAAAATTAATAAAATTAAAAAAGCGTTAACGACGTTTAAAAAAATATTTAAATTATATATATATAAGTTATTATGCTTTTTTTTATAAAATAAAAAAAAAACCTTAAAATTACTTTATTTTAATTATTTATAAATAAATAATTTACTTAAAAAAGTTTTTTATTAAAATATATTATAATAATATTATTTATTAATTTTATTATTATATACGTTATTATAATTATAAAGGAAATTTTATATTTTATTATTTCGTAAATATTTAAGTTAAATATTTATATTTTAATTTTATTATTTATTAATTTATAAGATTTTAAATTACTTCCTTTATTAAATAACGAATAATCTTTTAAGTTTTTAATAATATCTTTTTTACGAGATCTTAAAATTAAAAGTAAGTATAAAAAAATTATCGTTTATAAGAACTTATTAAAATTAAATAATGCTTTAATATGCGACTTTTTATTAAAATATTTAAAATAAAGAATATATTGCCTCGAGATTTTTTTTTATTCTTAAATTATTTTAATTTAATAACGATAATATTATAATCCTTTATAATCTTTAAAATTATAAAATAATTATATAAAACGTTTTTAATATTAATAATATTAAAATTAGTTTTAATAATTTTTTTATATAATTTATTAAGCTTTATTAAAAAATGTATAATAATTATTATATTATTTAAATATTTATTACCGTTATTATAAGTAATTAAATTATTAATGAAAACTAAATTTAAAATTAATATAATATAATTTAAATAGTTTATAATATAATAATTTAATTTAATTAAATCGGTATAATATTAATAAACGAATAAATAATTTAATTTAAATAATAAGTTTAAAGTATAATTACTTAATATATATAAAATAATTAAACTTAATAAAAAGTTATTAATAAGCTTAAGGAAATAATTAATTATTATTAATAAACCTTTTAAATCTTTTATTAAAATATTAAAAAGTAAAAAAATCTTAAATTAATAACTTTTTCATAAGAAAATATATAAACTTTACGTATATTAATATAAAAACTTACCGTTAATTTAATAATTTAAAGGTTTATATTTAAATTATTTTTAATTAATTTTTAATAAATTAATTAATATTAATTTCGTTTTAAAAAGTATTAAAAGGTATGTTATATTAAAAACGTTAATTAAATCGAGTTTTTTTAATCGAAGAAATTTAATATATTTTAAAGTATTATTTATTAAATATTTTAATTTAAAAGTTTAAATAAAAAACCTTTTTTTTTATAATCCCTTTTATAAGTTTAAGTTAAGAGAATAATTAAAAAGCTTAAGTATAATTCGATTTTATTAAAATTAACCTTTTTATATTTAAAAATAATAAAAGAGAAATTCTTTTTAAAAAAGCTGTCGAAATATTTAATAATAACTTAAGTAACTTTAATTCCGATAATTAATCTTAAAACTTTAAATTATTTAAAGATCTTTTTAAAAGATTATCTCGAGGTAATTTTATGCCTTTATATAATAATAAAGATTTTTTATTTTTTAATTTATTTTTTTTATATTACGATTATCGTTAATTTAATATAACTTAATAAACTTGCCATTTATAATAGTAAGGATTTTTTAAAGTTTTAAATTTAATAAATAAAAGTTAAAATATACTTAAAAACGTATACGGAAAGTTTTTTTAAAGATTTTTATCGTATTAATTAAGTTAAATCGTTATTATTTAAAAAAGTATAATTATAATATTAATAATATAAAAATTAAATTACGCGATTAAAAGTCTTTAATATTTAAGTAATATACGTTATTACTTTTTAAAAACGTTTTATAAACTTTTTAAAAAAGTATTATAACTTAAAAAAAAAATAAACTTAAATATTAAAAAAATATTACTTAATATTTTATTAAGTTATTAAATTTTAATAAAATGGTTTAATAATTTAAAATAACGTTTTAAAATTATATCGTTAAAATCTTTTTTAACGAAATTATTAAATTTATTTATTTTAAATAAAAAGGATTTTTAAATATAAATAAAAAATTCTTTGTTATTATTTAAGAAATAAGTTAAATATATAAAAATATATTAATTAATCTTAGTATTTTAAGAAAAAAAAGGCTTACTTTAACTTAAAAGCCTTCGAAGTTAAGTTAAATTAATTACGAAAAAAAGAACCGTTTTAATTTAAGTTAAAATTAATTTTTAAGAAATAACGATAAACTTAAAAACGAAAATAAGTTAAAATTAAATTAAAAGGATAAGGTTTAATTTAATAATAAAAATACCTTAAAAATTAATTAAGTAAATATAAATTAATAAAAAAAAGATAAAAAATCTTATTAACGTTATAAACGTAATAATTATTAAATCTTTTTTTATTTCGTTAAAAAAAACGTTAATAATAAAGATTTATTATTAAACCCGGATAAAATATTTTCCGTAAAATAACTTTAAAATAATAATATTTAACTTATATTTTCATTATAAAAAAGGTACGAATAAATATAATTTTATAAGAATTATTTTATTTTTAAATTATAAAAATTAAAGATTTTAATTTTAATTTTTAAATAACCTTAACGCCGTACTTTATTAAATCTTATAATTAAATTAAAGTAAAGTTTATTAAATCGTAATAATTAAAAGGTTAATTAAAAATAAAATAAAAGTTATAAAAAAACTTTACTTAAAATTAACTTTCGGATATAAATTTATTATTAATATAATATTAATATATAATAAAAAAATATTAAATATAAATATTATTAAATTTAAAAAGTTTAATTTTAATAATATTTTTTTTAAAGTAAGAAAATAAAAATTATTAATTATTAAAAAATAATATATATAATTCGTATTAACTTTTAATTTAACTTAAATCTTTTTTATAAAACGTTATTATATTAATCCTTTTATTTTTTATTATTAAAAAAACTATTTTTTTAAAATTAGTTTTAAGTTAAACGCTTTAAATAATAAATGGAAATTTATAAACTTATAAACTTTTTTTTAAATTTTAAAAAGATTAAGTTTAATTTTTATTATTATTAAAAATATTATATTAACTTAACTTTATATAACCCGAGAAAGTTAATTAATATAACGATAATAAAAAATATTAAAGTAAAAAAAGTATTAAAAAACGTTCTTAAGGAATTTTATAAATTTATATATATTATAATAAAAGAAATAAAATAATACTTTTTAAATTATTAATTATAAAATTACGTTATTAATTTTTAAAAAAGAAAGATGTTTTTTTAAAGACTTTTATATTATAAACGAAAAGAAATTTAATACGTTAAAATTATAATTAAACGAGATATTTAATAACGAACGTATTAAAAAATTAACTTTATTTTATATAATACTTATAATATTTATAAATAAGTTAAATCTTTAAAACTTTTTTTAACTCGTAATAAATTATAAAAACTTAAATAATATTATTATTTTTATTCGATATTTTATATTTTTAATATTTAAATTATAAGTTTATTTTAAAATTATAAAGTGGTTTATTAAAATTAAAAAAAAAATAAATGGAAAATAATTTTCCGATATAAATAGAATTTTTTTAAATATTTAATTATATTCTTTAAATTAATTAATACTTTTATAACCTTTTAATTTATAATAAATAATATCTTTTAAAACTTTATTAATTTAAGTTTTTAATATATTTAAATAACTTTTTTATTTATACGAATATTATAAAAAAATACGATAAAATCGTTAAAAAAATCTTAAAAATATTTATAAAATATTATTTTATAATTAACTTACGAAAATGCTTTTAAAAAGTTTAAAAAGTAAATTTTTTTAATTATATTATTAAAATTAACGATATTTTAATAATATAAAATAAAGTTAAATATATTAATAATTAAAAAACGTTTAAATTATTAAAGGAATTTTAATAATTTATTAATTTTATAAACTTTTATTAACAATTTATAAAAAGATTCTTAAAAATAATAAGATTAATTATTAGCGTAAATAAAGGAAATAAAAAGGATTAAAAATAAACCGAAGAAATAAGCAAATTTTTTAAAGAATTTAAATTTTATTTTACTTAAATCCTTATTATAATTTACTTTAACCTTTTAAAATAAATTTATATTAAAATTAATACTTTAAATTATGTTATTAACGTTATTCTTTTTTAAAAAAAATTAAAGTAAATTTAAACTTATAACTTATTATTCTCGTAAATTTATACCGGTAAAAATAAATTATAAAATTTATAATAAAAAATTATTAATTATAATAGATTTTTTCGAAAAATAATATTAATACTTAAAAGAATTAAATATTAAATCGAAGTTTATTTAAATTATTAAAACTTAATTTACTTTATAATAATTAAAGTTTTAAATTAACATTAAGTTAAATAAGTATAAATTTTTTTATTATATTAATTTATAATTAATTATTAATTAAGTAAATAAAATAATAAGGTTAATATTCTTTTAAAATTATCGTAATATCGATTTAAAAAGGGAAAAGTTAAAAATTAACTTATAAAATCGGTTTTATAAAATAAATATTTTTTATATTTTTAAGGAATTTTATTTACTTTTTTAATAGTTATTCTCGTTATATTAAAAAGATTTTATAGTTTTATTATACTTAATTAAACTCTCGATTTTATTAAATAATTAAAGAAAGTAATTATAAATAACTTAAAATATATTACGTAAGTTAAAAATCCTTTTAAAATATTACTTTATAAGATAATTTTTTATATTAAAAGAAAAGATTTTAAATATTTATAAAACTTTAAAAGGAAGTTATTTTTATTAAATATAATATTCTTATCGCCGAATATATAAGAATGAATAAAATTTTAAAACTAATTATTTAAAACTTTTAATAATTAAATATTAAGAATATTATTTAAAATTACGTACGAGGTTATTTAAAATATTAATAAAATAAAATCCCTCGTTACGTTTTATATAAATATTTTTAACCGATAAAATTATATTATAAATTTTAATTAATAATAATAATAAATTTTATTATTAACTTTTTTTTATTAAATAATTATAACTTTATTTAAATAATAATAAATTTATTTTTTAAAATAATATATTTTATTTTTTTTAAAATAAAAGAATTTTTTTTTAATAACTTAATTAAAATTTTCGTTAAATAATATTAAAAATTATACGATATATCCTTAGATATTATTTTTAATAAAGATTTTAAATTTACGTTTTATATTTAAAAGGATTTTCTTAAATTAATAAGTAAATAAAACGCCTTAATTAAATTTTAAAGATTTATTTTAAAGCTTTTATTAATTATAAAATAAATAATTAAAAAGATTTATTTGCGATTATAAAATTTATTTATAATAATATTATTTTTTTATTAATTATAATTATTATTTAGTAATTTATAATCCCTTTATAAACATTTTACGTAATCTTAAAAATAAATTATATATATATTAAATAATATAAATATATTAAAATATATAAAAATACTTAAAATAAAATCGTTAACGAATAAAAAAATAAACTAATAAACGACGAAAAGATATATTAATTTTCGAAATAAATTAATTCGTAATATTAAACGTAAAAAATATTAAAACTAAACGCCTCGTTAAGAAATTAAATAAAAAGCTTTTAAGTTTCTTTAAAATTTAATAAGTAATCTTTTTTATCGTAATAAAACTTATTTTTTTAAGGGATAAAAAATATATAATTTATTTTATATTTTATTTATTAAATTTTATCGCGTTAATAATTAAAAACTTTTTAATTTTAATTAAGTTTTACGTATAATAGCCCCGATAAAATCTAAAGATTATTAAATGAAATAAATAATAAACTTTATTAAAAATTAAACTAAAATAAAATATCTCGTAAAATAAAAAAATTAACCGGTTAAAAAGTATTAAATTTAAAAACCTTATAAGCATATATTTAAAAAAAAAAGTAATAATTAAACTATTTTATAAATAATACGTTAATAAACCTTACGATTTTATAATTATATAATATATTTAAAAATAAACATTAAAAAAAAAAGTTAATATTATACGAATAAGCTTTATAAAATAAAATATAATTAATATATATAAATTAATAAATATAAAATATATTAAAACTTATAAAATAAAGTTATTAAATAAGATTAATTAAAAGATTTAATTAATATATATAAGATTAAATTAATAAGATTAAGAAGGCGTTAACGACACTTAAAGAAATATTCAAATTATATATATATAAATTATTATGCCTTCCTTCGCAAGAAGAAAAAGAAGGTAAAGACCTTAAGACTATAGAGAATTATTACTCGAAATTAAACTACAGTTCCAAGTCTTATTGCCCTTGTCATAGTTAGCTGGATCTACCACTTAGCCATGAATTTCATTAACGCTTTGGTGCATGGACTCGACTTGCTGTTAACTACCAAGGTTATCAATACTTGACGTGCCTCGCTTTCGATATTAAACCTATCTTGTCCTTCATTGATATTGGGGGACAATGAGAGCTAGGCTAAGCTTAAAAGCATTAGGTTTATGATTTTTAAAAGGGCTAAAGATTCATAATCACACTATACACAAACATTCTAGTTAATTTACTGCTACCGCAGTTTCTTACTTATTATCGACAGAAGTTTATTATAATAAGTGTTGAAATCATCAATTTGCTTTTGTATTAAAGTCCCTACTATTAGGTTAAGCACCACCCATGGGAGGCACATCAAACAATGAATTAATACACCATTCATTCACTTACCACTCCGAAATTCTCATTCTTTTGGTTTAAAATAAGCCTATGCCAAAGCAAAGCTAACATATCCGAGACCAGAGATTATGAACTATTATTTCAACCTTAAGGAGTAATTAGAACATAAAGTTATTTCTTTCTTAGTTTACCAACTCCAGTTTTAACCGACGAGTACTACACAAAATATGGATTAATTTCTCGAGAGCTTCAGAAGATCGTCACTCACTTAATACTGCTACATAATTAAATCGGTATATAGGGCGAGTGTAAATTACAACCATCTCAGAAGGCCAATCTTCGACCCAATCCCTTAGAAGCTATCACGATTCTGTTGTAATAGACGCAGGTTATTCTTGTTATTCTTGTTATATTAAAGGCTAAGTTGTATGAAGCTAGTGATGGTCCGTAAGTATACTTATATACCTCCCTAAATACAGGGCGTAGATCTTCCAGCCACCTAACATTCCAATAGATTCCAAGTCCCTTATTTCGTCCCGCCCATTAGAAACATACGGCGAGCTGGCTACTGCCTAAGTAGGTATATTAAGCACATTTCAATAACAGAACCGCGTAATCATAGTTTGAGAAGCCTTTCATATTGGGATGTGAGAGGTATATTTGGGGTAGGATAGCTCTCAAGACACGCTACGGATAGTACGATTGAATAACCATTAGTTTACATACTTGGTATGTGCCTCTTAGTCTTTACTAAGATTGATTCGAATTAGTGACAACCATTACATGATCGACCAGGGGGGCGACCCTCATACGCCATTGGAGGTGTTCATGGTGTGTGGTATGATAGTAGTGAAGTTGTTTGCAACCATCATGTGACAATCTTTGGGCCACTGATATCGGATATGATATGATGTGTTGTTCCCCACTGAGTTCTTTCTGAGCTCACGTATAACCTAGAATAATAAGAAACCCACATACTTCTCCCTCCCAGGATCTCGACGCAAAACGTGAAAAGACCAAAAGCCGACTATCATCTTGACGGTTATTTTATATCATAAATTGCCCCTCTCGACATCATTATAGATCATGGGTTCCCGGATATACGACACAATATATACAAAAACTGCAGTTGCTAAGGAGACGTACTGGGTCTGTGTAAGTGGCATGGCTATATTTACATGCGTTATTATCTTTAACTAACTCATATAAGTGCAACTGCGGTTATACACCAATTTTATATATTCTCCATGATTATTGTCCCAATTGTGGTCACCAACGATGCTCGAATTGCCGGGTATGGACCATCGAAACTTGAAAGAAAAGGGGGGATATAGGGATGGAGAGCTGAATAAGATTGTTTAGAGGAGATATAATCAATTTCGTGACATAAAATCGAGGGCTATAAAGAGAATTGGCGACAAATTGCGGGATATTTTGTGATATAGAAGCTCCAAATACTTGGTTATGCTCTTAGCTTGTTAAAGTTGATTATTGTTTATTTGGTATAAGGGGAATTCTTCATGAATTCCCTGGCATAGATGTATTGATGTTTTCGTTCTCCCGAGTAGCTTCGAATTTGCAAAGATGGAAGATATTTCATTGAATAGAGCTTACTTCTTAAAAATTGTATATATATAAGAGGAAGTTATCACGAAGTTAGGTCAGTATACTCTTGCTATTTTGCTACTCTATGTACCGTAGGTACCCGAAATTATAATTGGAGCCCGAAAGATAAAGGTTAGCGCCTTTACCGGGAAATATCCTTACCACGTGATGAACTAGACGTGCATGTATCTAGGTACCCAAGTACCCATGTACATTTATACAAACAAAATTCTCTTAATTCATATCACGACTTTGAAAATCAAGCCGGCAATAATTAACCACCATTGCCAGCAGCTGGGAGATGCCCTGGATATTCAAGCAAGCCCCCCGAAGACGACCATACCGTTCTAGCCCATAATTAATCTTCATCTTTCCTATACTACTTACTCACCTCCTCCCCATGGCTCTAGAGCGAGCAAGTAGGTGACACGAATAGGCAGGCCAACACCACCATGCCATCAAAGCTCCAAGCCCTCCTGCCGAGCTTCAAAAACGCGCAGCTCCAAAAGCTTGCCATTCTGTGTGGCGCGCCGAGCTCGGGCAGGAAATCAGAGCTGGTCGAGCGCCTCGTCGCCATCGCCTCGGACGCGCGCGCAGCCCCGCTAGCGACCGCCGCCGCCCAGCCGTCGGTCTTGAGCATCGACCTGGGCATCCGCAACCTGGGCTTCAGCCTGCTCGCGCCAGAGGGCTGGCCCATCTCGCCGTCGGGCCCTCTGCCGCCCGCGGACGCCTTCCGCCAGCCGTCGCGCGTCCGCCTGCATGCCTGGCAGCGGCGGGAGCTGATGGCGGCGGAGGGGCCGTCGGGCTCGGCGGAGGACTTCAGCCCGGCGGCGCTGGCGGCCGCGGCGGTGCGCCTGGTGCGGCGGGACCTGCTGCCCCTGCAGCCGACGCACGTGCTGATCGAGCGGCAGCGGTGGCGCAGCGGCGGCCACGCCGCGGTCCAGGAGTGGACGCTGCGCGTGAACACCCTCGAGGCCATGCTGCACGCGTCGCTGCGCACGCTGCGGGAGCTGGGGCACTGGGGCGGGGAGATCGTGTCCGTCGGGCCCGAGAGGGTCTCGCGGTTCTGGCCCGTGGTGACCGGGCTCGACCCTCCGAAGACGAGGAGACGTAAGTCCGATAAAGAGGCCGTGGAGAAGCCGGAGAAGGAGGCTAAGACGAAGCTGAACAGCAAGAAGCACAAGATCGCCGTCTTGAAAAGCTGGTTGGAGAGGACGGGCAGGCATGAGGTTATCTTACCTGCGAATGAGGATACGGAGATCGCCGTGAAGCAGTTCCGTCGGGAGCTAATTGGCGGTCGTAGGTCGCGCGTTGAGGAGGGGGATTTGGCCCTTGTTGCTGGGCCTCGGAAGCTTGACGACTTGACTGATTGTCTCTTGCAAGGCGTGGCATGGCTGAAGTGGGAAGAAAATAAAGCTCTCCTTCTTAGGGAGAATAGAATAGTACAGCTCTTAGAGTCAGAGATCTTAAATGAGCAAGAAGCTAGCACACTCGATGGCGTATAAAATAAGCACTCAATTGCAATTGTACAAATATCCAACTATGTTCAAATCAAGGCCCGACAACTGTCAGTCCTTACTAAGACTCCTCTCTATTACCCGACGTGCAGTTCCAAGTTTACCTGAGCCCGTGAAAATTGGGGTATAGCGGACTCAGCACAGTCTAACATCAGCCACACCTTCCAACACAGTCCATCAACTAGCTCTCGTCACGACTCCTTCAGCAGACCGTTTACAAGAAGAGAACACTGGTCAATCCCGTAGCCAGGAGCGCAGTGGCAGCAAAGAGGAATGGCTGGGGCCCAGTGGCCATACCAGCATTGCCGGTGGGAGTGGCGCTGCTGCCAGATTCACTATAGTAGACAGCTATTAGTAAATGCAGAGACAAGCTTGATGAAGAGATACTTACGTGGTGCTAGCAGTGGTGCTTGCTCCAGAGGTGCCGGAGGTAGTGTCGGAGGTAGTGCCGGTAGCGGAGGCAGAGGCAGAGGCGGAAACAGTGCCAGTGCTGGAGTGGGCGGAAGAGGTCGCGGTGGGGAGGTCGGCAACCGTAACGCCCTGCTCCAAGCACTTGGAGGAGTAGACCTCGTAGGCCTTGGGGAGGGTGTCGGTGTGGCAGTTCTCGGTGAGGTTGCCCTGGATAGCATCCTGAAGGTCGCCGCAGACTGCCTTCAAGTCGGAAGGGTTATCCTGAACTCTGTATGTACCATCACGATGATATTAGTCTCATTCTCCCTATTTTATAGGATGAAATCTTGCTCCTGGGCGGACGCATCTCAGACCGCAACTAACGTACCCAAGGGCAGCCAACAAACAGGCTGGAGGAACAGCAGCAGAAACCTGGACGGCGGCCAGGACGGCAGTGAGGAGGGCGAATGAAGGACGCATGGTGACGAAGATGGTATCGATATCGCTCGAGAATGATCGAAACAAATGGGGGAATCTGGCGAGAAATGCAAATGAAACTCGGGTTCGAAATCGCACGCGCCGAATTGATGATGGGATCGATTAGGAATACGCGAAGCAAAAGAGTTGCCGCAGAGATTGCCTAACAGATAAAAGAGTGTATATTGATGAGAAATGAGTGACGAGGATGCAGCGTAAAGAATGACTGCAAGTTCTCGATGTAAAGGATTGAAGACGAGGATTCGGTGGTGGAGTTGGTGGTGATGGTAAAGGAATGACCGCGCCGTAGATGTTCGCTCTCTCCTGAATTCTAACCTCGAACTAAAGCGACAGGGGGATGCGGTCCTTGTCAATTCAGGGAAAACCTCGGTGAAATTTAAGCATATGTAGGTACTTAGGTACATAGGTAGCTAGATCTTGCGAATTAGGTCTAGCCTGTAACGGTACTTTATTTCACGAGGGAGCCAAGATGATAGGGGTACTTAACCAAGTAACTTACCTTGGTACCTAGGGTAAGAAACCAAAAAGAACTGGCCACTGAAGGAATCGAACCTTCAAGCCTGTTTGGTAGGTAACTTTTAACTCAGTCAGGGAAACCATTGTCTCGAGGAAACCCCAACTTAGACAGATCATCTCTAAGGCTATCTCACTGCAGAAATCAGTCGACGTGAACTAAATACTATCCACTGTTGTGTCAATCGAGATATATAAGTCCAGCATTTGACGACCTGAATCACCGCATACTTAGAGCCAATTCATTCTCTCGTGCCCTTTGCTTGAACCGTGGCTTAGACCTTCTGAGTAATAGTTGGTGCGAAGTGACGAACAGCGGAGGTGATACTAAACACTCAGTCTGCTCTATTACAGCTTACCAATGCTACAGCCCGTTTAATTAAGTAGCATCCCGGGGATTTAAAAAGTTGAATTATGCTTAAATTCACTCCATAGAAATGAACCAATTAGACTTTACCGAAAAGTTAAAACTTACTCTTTAAGGAAGTCTTTTTTTATATTAGTTAATTAAACTTAAGTAAATTTACTATTATAATAATTAAGGTTTTAAAATAAACTTTATGGATTTTATTAAAAATATTATAATAATAATTACGTTTTTATTTATTTTACTCGTATTTAAGTTATTTAAATTATTTAAATTAAGATTTTTTATTTAATAAATATTATTTAAAATTTACCGAGTGTTTAAAAAGTTATAAAATAAATTTAAGGTTAAATCCTTTATATAATAATTATACGGCCGATAATTATTAAAAAAGGTTATATATTAAAGTTATAATAATATATATTTAAATCGACGATAATAAGTTATATTATATAAGGAATAATTTTAAAATAAATATTATATTTAATTAAGAATTTAAAATATAATTATATTTTAAATTTATTATATATATTAAAAAATAATTAATATTATAAATTAATCGTGTTTATTTCTTTTATTTATTATATATCGTAATAAGTAATTTATTATACGAATAAACTTTATAAAATAAAAGTATAATTAATATATATAAATTAATAAATATAAAATATATTAAAATTTATAAAATAAAATTATTAAATAAAGTTAATTAAAAAACTTAATTAATATATATAAAATTAAATTAATAAAATTAAATAAACGTTAATAACGCTTAAAAAAATATTTAAATTATATATATATAAGTTATTACGCCTTCCTTTATAAAAAAAATAAAAAATAAAAACTTTAAAATTATAAAAAATTATTACTCGAAATTAAATTATAATTTTAAATTTTATTACTTTTATTATAAATAAATCTTTTTCTTTTAAAAAGATTTTATTCTTAAGAAAGCACGTGTTTTTCGAAAGAAAATTAATCTTTTTCTAAAAAATTACCTTATTTTAATTATTTATAAATAATTAATTTACTTAAAAATTTTTTTTATTAAAATATATTATATTAATATTATTTATTAATTTATAAAACCTTAAATTACCTTTTTCGTTAAACGATAAATAATCCTTTAAATCTTTAATAATACTTTTCTTACGAGACTTTAAAATTAAAGGTAAATATTAAAAAAATTATCGTTTATAAAAACTTATTAAAATTAAATAACGTTTTAATATACGATTTTTTATTAAAATACTTAAAATAGAAAATATATTACTTTAAAACCTTTCCTTTATTCCCGGATTATTTTAACTTAATAACGATAATATTATAATCTTTTATAACCTTTAAAATTATAAAATAATTATATAAGATATTTTTAATATTAATAATATCGGAATTAATTTTAATAATTTTTTTATATAATTTATTAAGTTTTATTAAAAATGTACGATAATTATTATATTATTTAAACATTTATTATTACCGTTACGGATAATTAAATTATTAATAAAAATTAAATTTAAAATTAATATAATATAGTTCGAATAATTTATAATATAATAATTTAATTTAATTAAACCGGTATAATATTAATAAATAAATAAATAACTTATTTTAAATAATAAATTTAATAAATTAACTTAAATTTTTTATAATAAATTTAAAATATAATTACTTAATATATATAAAATAATTAAACTTAATAAAAAACTATTAATAAGCTTAAAAAAATAATTAACTATTATTAATAAGCCTTTTAAACTTTTTATTAAAATATTAAAAAATAAAAAAATCTTTAATAAAAAGTAATAAATTAAGTTTATATTAAAAAATCTTAAATTAATAATTTTTTTATAAAAAAATATATAAATCTTACGTATATTAACGTAAAGATTTATTATTAATTTAATAATTTAAAAGCTTATACTTAAGCCGTTTTTAATAAATTAATTAAGTATTAATTCCGTTTTAAAAAGCATTAAAAGATATATTATATTAAAAACGTTAATTAAATTAAATCTTTTTAATTAAAAAAACTTAATATACTTTAAAGTATTATTTATTAAATATTTTAACTCGAAAACTTAAATAAAAAACTTTTTTTTTATAATCCCTTTTATAAGCTTAAGTTAAAAAAAAATTAAAAGGGTTTAAATATAATTCGATTTTATTAAAATTAATCTTTTTATATTTAAAAATAATAAGAAAGAAATTTTCTTAAAAAAAAGCCGCCGGAATATTTAATAATAACTTAAGTAACTTTAATTTTAATAATTAATTTTAAAACCTTAAATTATTTAAAAACCCTTTTAAAGGATTACCTCGGGGTAATTTTACGCCTTTATATAATAACGAAGATCTTTTACCTTAAAGTAATAATAATCGATTATTTAAAATCTTAAAACGATTAATTTATTCTTTTTATATTACGATTATTATTAATTTAATATAACTTAATAAACTTATTATTTATAATAATAAAGACCTTTTAAAATTTTAAACTTAATAAATAAAAATTAAAATATACTTAAAAACGTATACGGAAAATTTTCTTAAAGATTTTTATCGTATTAATTAAATTAAATTACTATTATTTAAAAAAGCATAATTATAATATTAATAACGTAAAAGCTAAATTATACGGTTAAAGATCTTTAATATTTAAGTAATATACGTTATTATTTTTTAAAAATGTTTTATAAACCTTTTAAAAAAATATCGTAATTTAAAGAAAATAAATAAACTTAAATATTAAAGGAACGTTATTTAATATTTTATTAAATTATTAAACCTTAATAAAGTAATTTAATAATTTAAAACGACATTTTAAAATTATATCGTTAAAATCTTTTTTAACGAAATTATTAAATTAATTTATTTTAAATAAAAAAAACTTCCGGATATAAATAAAGAATTTTTTATCGTTATTTAAAAAATAAGTTAAATATATAAAAATATGTTAATTAATCCCGGTATTTTAAGAAAAAAAAGGCTTACTTCGATTTAAAAGCTTTTAAAGTTAAGTTAAGTTAACCGCGGAAAGGAAAACCACTTTAATTTAAATTAAAATTAATTTTAAAAAAAATAACGATAAATTTAAAAATAAAGGCAAGTTTAAATTAAATTAAAAAGATAAGAATTAATTTAATAATAAAAATGTTATAAAAAGAATTAATTAAATAAATATAAATTAATAAAAAAAGGATAAGAAATTTTATTAACGTTATAAATATAATAATTATTAAACCTTTTTTTATTTTATTAAAAAAGACGTTAATAATAAAGACTTATTATTAAACTTAAATAAAATCTTTTTCGTAAAATAACCTTAAAATAATAATACTTAACTTATACTTTTATTATAAAAAAAGGTATAAATAAATATAATTTTATAGGAATTATTTTATCCTTAAATTATAAAAATCGAAAATTTCGATTTAAATTTTTAAATGGCTTTAATGTTATATTTCGTTAAATTTTATAATTAAATTAAATTAAAATTTACTAAATCGTAATAATTAAAAGATTAATTAAAAATAAAATAAAAGTTATAAAAAAACCTTACTTAAAATTAACTTTAAAATATAAACTTATTATTAATATAATATTAATATATAATAAAAAAAATATTAAATACGAGCATTATTAAATTTAAAAAGCTTAATTTTAATAATATTTCTTTTTAAAATAAAAAAATAAAAATTATTAATTATTAAAAGATAATATATATAATTTATATTAATTTTCGATTTAACTTAAATCTTTTTTATAAAACGTTATTATACCGATCTTTTTATTTTTCGTTATTAAAAAGATTATTTTTTTAAAATTAATTTTAAGCTAAACGCTTTAAATAATAAATGCGATATTATTATATTATAATGGTAAATAAAAATTTATAAATTTATAAATTTTTTCTTAAATTTTAAAAAGATTAAGTTTAATTTTTTTTATTATCGGAAATATTATATTAATTTAACTTTATATAATTTAAAAAAACTAATTAATATAGCGATAATAAAAAATATTAAGATAAAAAAAATATTAAAAAACGTTTTTAAAAAATTTCGTAAATTTATATATATTATAATAAAAAAAAACGCTTTTTAAATTATTAATTATAAGATTACGTTATCGATCTTTAAAAAAAAAAAGACGTTTTTTTAAAAACTTTTTTACGTTATAAACGAAAAGAAATTTAATACGTTAAAATTATAACTAAATAAAATGCTTAATAATAAACATATTTAAAAATTAACTATATTTTACGTAATACTTATAATATTTATAAATAAATTAAATTTTTAAAACCTTTTTTAATTTATAATAAATTATAAGCTTACTTTAAAACCGTAAAATAATTTATTAAAATTAATTTTAAATTAAGATTTTACCTTATTAAAATTAAAAAAAATTAAATAAAAAATAACTTTTCGATATAAATACGATCTTTTTAAATACTTAATTATATTTTTTAAATTAATTAATATTTTTATAACTTTTTAATTTATAATAAATAATATTTTTTAAAACCTTATCGATTTAAATCTTTTAATATATTTAAATAACCTTTTTATTTATATAAACATTATAAAAAAACATAATAAAATCGTTAAAAAAATCTTAAAAAACCTTATAAAATATTATTTTATAATTAACCCGTAAAAATACTTTTAAAAAATTTAAGAAATAAATTTCCTTAATTATATTATTAAAATTAATAGTATTTTAATGGTATAAAATAAAATTAATTATATTAATAATTAAAAAACACTTAAATTATTAAAAAAATCCTAATAATTTATTAACTTTATAAATTTTTATTAATAATTTATAAAAGAATTCTTAAAAATAATAAAACTAATTATTAACGTAAATAAAGGAAATAAAAAAGATTAAAAATAAACTAAAAAAATAAATAAATCTTTTAAAAAACTTAAATTTCGTTTTATTTAAGCTTTTGTTATAATTTACTTTAATTTTTTAAAATAAACTTATATTAAAATTAATGCTTTAAATTATATTATTAACGTCGTTCTTTTTTAAAAAAATAAATAAAGTAAACTTAAACTTATAACCTATTATTTTTATAAATTTATACCGGTAAAAATAAATTATAAAATTTATAATAAAAAATTATTAATTATAATAAATTTTTTTAAAAAATAATATTAATATTTAAAAAGAATTAAACATTAAATTAAAATTTACTTAAATTATTAAAACTTAACTTATTTTATAACAATTAAAGTTTTAAATTAACGTTAAACTTAATAAATATAAGAACTTTTATTATATTAATTTATAATTAATTATCGATTAAATAAATAAAATAATAAGGCCGATATTTTTTAAAAATTACCGTAATATTAACTTAAAAAAGAAAAAGTTAAAAACTAATTTATAAAATCGATCTTATAAAATAAACATTTTTTATATTTTTAAAAAACTTTATTCATTTCTTTAATAATTATCTTTATTATATTAAAAAAACTTTATGATTTTATTATATTTAATTAAGCTTTTAACTTTATTAAATAATTAAAAAAAATTTATTAATAACTTAAAATATATTACGTAAATTAAAAATCCTTTTAAAAACGTTACTTTATAAAATAACCTTTTATATTAAAAAAAACCTTTAAATATTTATAAAACTTTAAAAGGAAATTATTTTTATTAAATATAATACTTTCGTCGTTAAATATATAAAAATAAATAAAACTTTAAAACTAATTATTTAAAACTTTTAATAATTAAATATTAAAAATATTATTTAAAATCACGTACGAAGTTATTTAAAATATTAATAAAATAAAATCTCTCGTTACGCCTTATATAAATATTTTTAACCGATAAAATTATATTATAAATTTTAATTAATAATAATAATAAATTTTATTATTAACCTTTTTTTATTAAACGGTTATAACTTTATTTAAATAATAATAAATTCATTTTTTAAAATAACGCACTTTATTTTTCTTAAAGTAAAAAAAAAAAAATTTAATAACTTAATTAAAATTTTCGTTAAATAATATTAAATCTCGTATAAATATTATATTTTACTTATAAACCGATAAATAAATAAAACGCTTTAATTAAATTTTAAAAGTTTATTTTAAAACTTTTATTAATTACGAAATAAATAATTAAAAAAACTTACTTATAATTATAAAATTTATTTATAATAATATTATTTTTTTATTAATATAATTTACTTTTTTTTATATTAATTATAATTATTACTTAATAATTTATAATTTTTTTATAAATATTTTACGTAATCTCGAAAATAAATTATATATATATTAAATGATATAAATATATTAAAATATATAAAAACACTTAAAATAAAACCGTTAATAAATAAAAAATTAAATTAATAAATAATAAAAAAATATATTAATTTTTAAAATAAATTAACTTATAATATTAAACGTAAAAAACATTAAGATTAAACGCGTCGTTAAAAAATTAAATAAAAAGTTCTTAAGTTTTTTTAAGATTTAATAAATAATTTTCCTTATCGTAATAAAACTTATTTTTTTTAAGAAATAAAAAATATATAATTCGTTTTATATTTTATTTATTAAACTTTATCGCGTTAATAATTAAAAACTTTTTAACTTTAATTAAATTTTATGTATAATAGCCCCGATAAAGTTTAAAAATTATTAAATAAAATAAGTAATAAACTTTATTAAAAATTAAAATAAAATAAAATATTTTATAAAGTAAAAAAATTAACCGGTTAAAAAATATTAAACTTAAAAACTTTATAAATATATATTTAATAAAAAAGTAAAGGTAATAATTAAATTATTTTATAAATAATATATTAATAAACCTTATAATTTTATAATTATATAATATATTTAAAAATAAATATTAAAAAAAATGAACTAATATTATATAAATAAAAATATAATTAATAAATATAAAATATATTAAAACTTATAAAATAAAATTATTAAATAAAGTTAATTAAAAGATTTAATTAATATATATAAAACTAAATTAATAAGATTAAGTAAGCGCTAATAACGTTTAAAAAGATATTTAAATTATATATATATAAGTTATTACGCCTTCTTTCGTAAGAAGAAAGAAAAAGTAAAGACCTTAAGACCATAAAGAATTATTACTCGAAATTGAACTATAGTTCCAAGTCCTATTGCCCTTGTCATACAATCCTACTCGGGCAGCTATGTCTGATTCGGCACTTGTAAAACATATGTCTTGACAGATGTAAAAACGGCTACGTGGTAATTTACAGAATGTAGCTACGCTATTTTAAAAGCAAACCTTGGAAGTGTTAACGAAGATGAGGACCTCGATCCACATATAAACCAGTAAGGGGGGGACATTGACCACTATCGTCTTATATTATATGTTCACATGAGATCCCTTGGACCGTAAAATGTTTTTATAGCACTAAAAACAATAGCTTTCTACCTAATAAGGGTGAAATATGTTCATATATGGCCTATTTTCTCTAGGTATGTATTAAATAGCCATCATGCTAGTAGGAAACTTCCACTAATAAGTGCTACTTGATGCCATATGAAAATTCAGATTACGGCGTATGCTAAATTAGGTACATGGTATGTTAATATATATCTGGAGTTGCATTTTCTATATAAGTAAGTCGAATCACCGTTACGCGGACATACCAAGTGCGGGCCACTCATTTCCCATATAAAATCGCTAAAACGCCATATTCGTAACTTATTAAATAAAATAATTACAATTATATAGTTAATCTTTTAATATTATTTATAATGAAGCTATTATATATTTAAAGTTTCATAAAATTAGAAAAATGTTAAAGTAAGTAAATAATTTTTTAAAGTTCGAGTTTTTTATTTTATATGTAAATTATATATAATTTTCTTACGTTTCTTTAAAAATTCATAACTAAATAACCATACTATTTCAATTTTTACTTTCAAATTTATTAAATCATTTAATAACTTAAGTATATTATATTATAATTATACGTTATAAAATAATATATTCATTTAATAATAAAAGTTTAAACTTTTATATTTTATTTTTACATATAAAATTTCACGTAAAATTTCCTTATAAATATTAAAAACATTATAACTAAACGAATAAATTTTATAATAACGTATAATTTTAATATAACGTATAATTTTAATAAAATAATTTAATAAAATTGAAAGTAAATTTAAAAGTGATATGGTAATTTAATTAAGAATTTTTAAAGATACGTGGAAAAAAATATATAATTTATATATAAAACAAAAAACTCGAACTTTAAAAAATCATTTACCCACTTTAATATTTTTCTAATTTTACAAAATTTTATATATATATTCATACTATTATAAATAACTTATATAATTTAACCGTATATTTGTAGCTATTTTATTTAATTAATTATAAATATAACGTTTTAGCAATTTTATATGGGAAAATGGGTGGCCCGCACCTGGTATGTGCACGTAACGGCGGTTCGACTTACATGTACATCTGTAAGATGCTTAAAAGGAGAAAGAGACGAAAATCAAGCTAGAATAATTGCTGAAAAGTACCTGAGTAAGGTACCTCACCCCTAAAGCACATTCATTAATGCTCATTCTACATTCAGTCTCATTATTCACTTCTCGTCCCCACCAGAATATTAGGTCACCCACCAAAGTATTTATCCCCTTTGCGTTTCCTGTCGCGTTTTCTACTGCTAACTTCCCCCACTTCGTCAAGCTCTTCCATTTCCCAACTTCTACTCTTTCATTGACACCTCTTCTTTCTGCCTACCTAGGTAGGTAGTGATTAGCGCATTCCTCGTTACTCGTTTCGTCTATTCGACATCATATTGTCACCAGATTTGGCTTGTCATTAGCTTCTCTGGCTCCTCTCGTCTGCTTCTCCTTGTTAATTTGCTTATTTCCCTCAAACTGTTTCTCTATTTATCATTTTATCTCTATCGAAACCATCCTCTTCAAAAGTAACGATGGAAAAAGTAAGGGCACATTTTCAAGAGAAGTACGATGTCAAGCTCACTTTACCTCATTGTACCCTTTACATAGGGTTCATTTACACTCCTTGCTTGATTATTCTTATTGTTCTCCCCTCGAGCCTCAACGAGACTCCTTCCTAGCTTGTATCCATTAGTTGATACCACGAAAGACCCGCTTGGACTGAAACTTAAACCTTTCGATAGCCCTTTTGGGTTGACATAGTATGTTGTGTATCCCATTTTCACCCCTCGTCTATCATCGTTAAGTATGAATCACCTAACAAATTTATGGCAGCCACCAATACACCTCGGCCACAATGGCTTCATCTATCTTGATAGAAACAGGCCGGCTGAGTGACATAGCAGGCATTACCGCTGTAGCTACTAGATCAGCACCCCTCCAATTCGAAAACGCAGGGATTTATATACCCAAAACCGGTTTAGAAGAACTAGTCCTAAGCGCCTGGGCACCGAGCAGGATCGAGACTTATCTCAGACATCCTAAGAAGCAAACTCTAGTGGCACGTGAGCATACCGGTCGGATTATTGGCTTCTGTATTGTGTCCTATGACGATACCGATCCTTTTAGCTTTACAGCCGATAGGAATGGGAATTGGGCTTTCGTCGAAGCCTTGTACATTAACCCGACTCTCCTCAGATGCAGAATTAGGAGCAAACTGCTAGAGGAAATCGCTGTCCGCTCTAGGGGAAAAGATGGCCGAAAGGTTTGGCTTACGGTGTTGGAGGGCAATACCGCAGCTCAGACCCTCTACGAGAAGACTGGGTATACTGTTATGGGCAATACGGATTTCCCATCGGAGTGTGGTATACCAAACAAGCACATCATGGTCAAGGACGAGACATGGAATAAAAGGGTTACGCTGTAACACGACACGGCAACTTCTTTGATCCTTTACCAACCCCATTACAAAAAACTCCGACAATTCTTACACTCATTAGTTGTTCATCCAGAACTATAACACGTACCGCCACCTTATTCTCCCATTCGATACTCTAACCCTATCCCTTTATGAGATACTTTAGACGTCATACGCACCATAGCTGCGCGCTGCTATTTGTACTCGGTACTGTTTAGCCCTTCGGACGTAAACATAATCATCATCATCACCGCCGTCACCACCACGACAAAATAGCAGCCCGGACAAAGCGGGAATAACAAACCCCTATTCGGATCTCAAGATCAGGGCTCGGAACAACTCAGCTCCACGAGAGGTCTTCGCTAAGTTGTTCCGAACCTTGCTTGACAAAGCTAGGGATTAGCAAAGAATCTGATCCCAGAGTACATTCCTGCTCGCCTATTAATTCAACACACCTCAACACACCTGCACCGTGGCATCTTCAGTCCCGAGTCTCCACCAATACATTCCAAGCCAATCATCAGGGAGCACTTCTCATACCACGGCCATAAATACTTTCTAAAGAGTATCCCTTAATTCTCTACTTTCATCCACACTCTCTGTACACATAATACAGAAGACCCGGTCTCGCAGATCTAATGTGCGGGGCCGAGTCGTGCTGGCCCATCCAGCCTTCCTGGGGAAAGGAGAGCCGAAGAGATGATTGGGATACAAGGGACATAGAGTGGAACAGAGGTCAAGCACTTAGGAGATGGGTTGAAATATGTGTGGGTGTACTGGTATATAGTCTTTGCGATAAATACTGCGTGTAATGATAGCTGTCTAAAACCAATAAAGAAAATAGGACTGCCTACATGGGAATTTTAAACTAATGACTGCTGTAGTAACTTCATTGCTAATAATAAAATTGAATATATTGTACTTCATAACGGGTCACAAAGAATAGACTTGAGCCATGAACAAATATTACGAGACAGCCTTTCAGAGGGGAAAGGGAATATACATAAGACGAAGTGCCAAAAAATAGTAAAAGTTTAAAAGAGTAAGCATCAAGCCTATTATCCGCCTCTCTTCGAGCCCAACGTAACCCTTTTAGAATTCAAAAAGGACTCGTTCGTGCTTTCAGCGCAGGTTGCCGTGAGTTCAGCTCTGGAATCAAGCGAACCACCCTTGGTTGTTGCTATTACGCCAAACGATGTTCTTGTAAGCTGGAAGGCAATATCACTTATCTGATGGAGTAGGTATGCTTGGGCATGATCTTATCAACCCGTTTACTTCGACATTGTGCGCCATTAGGTCTATGGAGGTGAGACTTAACCCCCTAATTTGAATACATTACTTAAGACAGGTATCATATTACATATTACAGAAGACACAAATAATCAACAGAATTTTTTTAATATCACATAAAATGCCAGGTGATGCTTCATAAACAACATTATCACCATGGTCATCAGAAAGAGTCACGCCACATCAATAATAGCCAAGTTAGAATGTTGGTCATGAAGATCTTATTGATCTATGTCAGTAGCATCATCTTGTGATGTAGCTATGTGGTCTCGTCTCCCCTCCCCGTGTGCTGGGGTATTGCTAAATGCGGTTCCTGTCCCTGTCATGTGTCCGGAACACCGTTCCCTTTTTGCCGGGATCTAGTGTGCAAGACACTATCGAAAAGAATGTCCCTAAAAAGGAAAAAAAAAGAAGTGAAAAAGTGCGAATATGTACAAATGCAGAAAGTTGGTTGAAGGTATCCCGTCCCCTCGGCCTGTGAAGGCTGTAGATATGTACTAGAATCTTAAGACCCCGCGTGGGTGGTTTGCTTAATCAGTGAGCGGTTGAGCACTTCTTTAGTAGACGAACCCGCCAAGACCTGTCCCTGAGCGGCGGACGCGGTCTCGTCGTCGCATGCTAAGGGTGTCGCTAATGCCAGGGTTGCACTTAGTGCCGGCAGCCATAGGGATAGCTGCGCTCCATTGCCCAGACGCACATCTTTGGAAAGAGGAGCCATCCGACGAACATGCCCAGGCGCCCTCATTTGTGCAAGCCCCGGTCTGAGCTCCTGCTGCACCACCAGTAGTCGCGGGAACTTTGGCGCTTGTGGTAGGCGAACCACTGCTTCCTCCAGCGGCAGCTGAAGATGACGAGGCGCCACCGGTGCCGGCTCCCACACTTTGCGAGGGCTTAGTCGCCGTAGAGAAGGTGGTGGGGGCAGGGGCGGAAGTAGCAGCAGCTGCGCTCGATGCAGGCGGTACGGTTACGAAGACACCACCGGTGCTGGAAGACGTTAGTCCGGTGATCGGAATGACAGTCAAAACATTAGGTTGCATAGCCGGGTTAGTAGCCGTTGCTGACGGACTACTTAAGGAGGCTGGAGTGGATTGTGAAGAGGACGTTACGTACATTGATGCCTGGACAGCAGCACTGGTAGAGGATTGCTGACTAGCTGCGGAGGTAGCTGGATAAGAGGCGGCCGCCGACGTGGGTGCGGCGGAGCTTGCTCCAGCACTGGCGCTCGAACCGGAGCCAGATCCCGAGTCGGACCCGCCAGAGCTTGAACCCTCAGGTGCATCGGCACCGGTAGAGCAGAGAATGGCAGGGCCAGGGCTGGTAGATGTGTTCTCGACATCCGGGCCGGGTTCGGGGAAGACAGTGTCAACACCTTCCTTTGTGCAATACTCACCTCCGAGGTTCGCTTGAAAGACCTTGGGGCGGCTGGCGAAAGCAGTACCGGCGCGTTTCACGTCGGCTGATGGGACTTCACGCTTCGCGGCACCGGCTTTGATGGTGACGACGGCGCACGACATGTAGAATTCGCGGTTTCCGGTGTGGTTGACCCAAGTCCAGGCAAAGACGACATCGTCGCCTTCGGGAGCATCAGAAGGGACATTGAAGTTGAATGTGCCACCTGAGCTAGTAGGGCAGTTACCGATAAACGACTTGATGACGGTGAACGAGTCACCCTTGTCGTACGATAAGGAGAGTTGACAGCTACCACCATTGTGAGATGCACCACCTTCAACGCTCATGGAGTACTGGCCACCAGGAGCGTAAGTCTTGACGGAAGCGCCCTCGGGAGTGCCGAGCAGCTTTAGGTAGCCCTTGCAAGGGTACTGAGCCGCGGTGATGGGAGAGGTGATGGAGTAGTCGATATTGGGTTCCTTCGCGTTCGGGTTGCCCTTGTAGGCTAGAGGGGGAGGGTCATTCATGTTCATGTGAGCCGTGGCTGTACCAGCAGCCAGGGCAGCAATGAGAAAAGATCGGATCTGCATTTTGAATATTCGTTGTGGGTGAAGTCGAAACTATCAAAATTCTCGGTTTCTCGAATAAGAAAAAATGAATGTGGTGTACCGATAGGCACGTCTCAGAATCCGGGATCTGTTTGAGAGAAAGTGGTTAAAATGTTGAAATGATGGCAAGAGAGTTGCCAAGGGATATCGATGGCCTAATAAAGGCGACGTAAAAACGATGTTGTTAAAGGAGGGTTTCCAACAAAGGCGAAAAGGCTTGAGGGTTTTGCCTTGAGGACTTTGTTTATGGGTGAGAGGCACGAGTTTTGCAACAATGAATGCTGTTTTAAATCGAGAGATGCTAGGTGCCAAATGACCGTGGGGGACAATGAAGTGATGCACAAGTGCACAGTTGGAAAATGGGAAACCGCCTGGGATTTCCTGATCAATTGACCAGCAGAATGAAAAAAGGGCAAGTAAGGAGAGTGATGGGGAAGACGAGAAATCTTGTGCTGCTTCGGTGAGGCGGATGAGATGAGGTGAGGAGGGATGTGAGTGACGACGGGGTGACAGGCCTACATCTTTATATCCAAAGATATTCTGGATAGGAGATCCGCAGTTGGAGTTCAAGACCCAACGTCACGTCTAGAACTAACGAGACAGACCCTGCACTCTCCGTGAAGGCTGGCCTTTCGCCTTTCGCCTAGGCCGCCCGCCCTCCTCAATTCGGCTGACATCTTGTCTTGGCCGGGAGCCCCTGGATCGTGAATTCGGGACATGGATGCAGCCCCGCCGATGTCCACAATGACCATAATATCCACCTACCTACATAGGTAGTAGGTATATCCACCTGTCCACATTAGGTACAGATCCCGGGAATCCATAGGCACACGCATACACACACACACACATTATACCTACATTGGTACGGAGTAAACGACCTGACGACATAGTGCGTACGCACATATTAGACGGCACTCGAAAAGCAGGGGTTAAGTCTGCTGGAAAAATAGAACCCGTAGAGGATGCTGGGCAGCCGCTGATGTGGAGTGGTCATGCATCGATCATCGCGAGGCGGATCGGCACATTCCTGAAAGAGATAAAGTAGGTGGCCGTCGGATGGGTGGCCATCAGTAGCCCAAGCAGCAGTCAACCGGCAGGATACCATGGAAAAGGGGATTGATCTTCAAACAACCTTGGTCGCCTTGTAAAACAAGCTTCCTTTTCTTTCCATTCTTTCCATCCTTATTCGCATACATAGTACCAGTATACCTGCTTAGGTAGGTAATGTACTTGCATCGGTAGGTGTAAAGTAGAGATTCGCGTTGTGATGGGATGGAAGAGTACCAATTGAGACCAATTGGGAGCTAAGAATTGAAAAGTATGCGCGGTCGTTGCCGGTGCGGCGCGGCGGTAAAGCTCTGGGTAGTGGGGAAGATTAACCTAAACTTACCTGAGCCAATCACCCACATCGGGTACCTGAATTGGTGAAACGTCTACTACAAAGTTGGAAGGAATAAACCATTCATTGGCCAGAGTACAAACGGCGATCAACCTGGTCGGGAGGCAGGTTTCAGGGGATCTCTCGCATCTTCCACTGGCCAGGTGCCTCTTCCCACCTAAACATGCCGCTAAGCATCCATGGATGTCGCTGAACATGGAAGTTCAGCAGATCTAGGTACATACCTACACTACCTATAGCTACTGCCTAGTGCAGCTAGTCGTACCTAGCCCTCCCCAGCCACAGTTGTCAATGCCTAATACACTAGGAGGGGTCAAGGCATTACGAGCTCCCGCACCCACCTGCCCACTTACGTACTTAGCCTACTCACTACATAATACCTAGTGGCATACGCAGATGCTTATGGTTGAAATATCACCAATGCGAATAAATTGTGTAACTACCTATAAATCAGAGACGATATCTATCAAGTGCGTAATATGCTCCGATAACGAGTAGACATTTCTCATTGCGCAACTAACAAGTATAATGACAAACCACGGCATGATATCGTATCGACATGTTTAACACGTCGTGAGGTTATGAGCTTGTAATGGTCTGTTAATTAGGCTGACTCCCCATTCCACGGAACATTTTTCTCTCCTCGATAAAATCCCGGTAATAAAGCCGGTTACATTTACAGATCACTGTTATATGTAGGTCGCTGTCCGAATTGTTCATTGTTCGGTTGGAGGCATCCATGGATGTGGGCGGCGATAAAGCACGGGCCAAAGAATCCGAGGGCGACAGAAAAAACCAGGGGAGAAAAGCCCCCATTGGCCAAGGTGGCTCGGTATACACTGCAGATCTGCAGCGATCGCATCATCGCGCACAGAAAAGAGAAGAAGAAAAAAAGGTCTAGCTTCCCTGCCACCCTTAAGCATTAGGAAGTTTTGGAAGGGCTTTTACGTGCACCATGTAAGTCTATCCGTGACACGACGGATTCTCCCCGAACCTAAGATCCAAAGGAATACATATAGTGTATATGATATATACATACATACATACCTAGGAGGTACTTAAATGAAAGGGTAAAAATAAAAAAGGGTTCACCTCGGTGTTTCCCCCCCCCCCTCCTCTCCAAGACTTACATACGTAGTCCGATCTTGAAACGTCTAAACTGGCTGACTGGTAGCCCCTATCCTCCTTACCCCTGCACAAGATCTCGAACCATCAATTGAGGGAGCCCACCGGGGCAGCTCATTGGCCAAAAATTTGAAACAATGAAACATCCAGACGGGTATCCACTGGCCGGCCTTGTCCCGCTCGCATAGAGCATCATCTCCATTCCATTCCCTCATATATAGAGATTTTGCAGCTGCGCAAGTCACCTCGTTTTTTACAAGGAACGGGCGAGGCCGAAAGGCCGGTCGTAATACCTACTTAAGGCAGGTGTGTAAATCAGTCAGCCTCACCACCCTGTCTGTATTTGTTTGTTTCAATGCTTTACTTATCACTCACTACCTTTGTTTTATTTCGTCGTAAAGAGGAATAGGATTTAAAGTGTAAGGTAGAAATCATTTACCTGAGAAAATCTTACGACATAATAATTCCTACTTATTTAAACAAAACACAGCAGTATCCTTTATTTCAGTAAATAAGTCTTCTCTATTTTCAGACCTCTCATTGCTTAATACGAAACCGAGGTATAGAATATTGCGAAGATGCAATAGACGTAGCTACAGTAATGCAAAAACAATAGAAACAGAAACAAGGATCAAATACTTCGAATAGTTAGTTACCTTGGGATATACTGCTATAGGCGGAAATCACTAAAAAAGCATGCTGCTTAAGATGGACGTATAATATGTATACATAATATGTCGCGTGTGTTAAAAAGATCAGTAGCTATTTCGCGTATATTGACTATACTTGGCTTACACAGGGCCCCATCGCCTCGTACCTACCTAGGTACGTAAGAGTTTCAAATGCATAAAGTCTTGCTCATCGCCTCTTCCTTCCGCCACCTAAATCTAGCGAATTCTTAGCATCTAGATATGGTAGGTCGATCGGATAAACCTAAGCGACAGCAAATTGAGGCGAAGTATCCGACAGGCGTTTAATTGTCATTTATGCGATGGGGTTATTGGGTGAAACTTTTCGACCTCAACAAGCTTGCTATTGTCGACATGTACTCGGGAAGATATCTCTTAAGCTATCCTCGTCAGCGGCTCACAGGACTCCTTTTTGTATAAAGCAAGCGCTATAATAATTATCGACACTAAGCTTGAGTTGGCTTCTTTCTAGCCTCGACATCGAGATACATATGCGAGTAGTGACTATTCACTGTCTTTGTTGTACGACAAGACGCATTAGTGTAAAAACACTATTTTATTGGTATCTCCGAGATCGATACTAGGATATGGCCGTCTCTCGTTCACATACCCGAGGACTTGTCAATGACATCTTGGGCTGTGCGATCGTTGCTTCGGCCAACGATCCCACGAATGCCCCGTCCTCGGTCTTGACAAACGCCGGCCCTTAGATTGAGGATAAGTATAGCTGACCGCGGTACTGACGTAGACGCAACCGTCCTGAACAACCGGAGCTATAGCCTGATAAAGCTACTCGACTCCTCTTCCTCATCGACCTGTAGAAGCCCAAGCTGCTCCACCTCATTCTCCACCACCGACCGACTGCTCCAACATTTCCTCATCCCGGTCAATGTCTTCCCAAGCTAGTCACTGCTCGGGCGAATAAATATTTGAGAGACATATCCTACGAGGCCAAGGTAACTAATGGCCACGGCATAGAAGATGATTGTCACGTGCATATTGATTTAAGATTCGGCAGGATATGCGACAGAGACTTTCGGGTGACCGGTACTCGTAACAAAATGTTGCCACTAGGTCTTCTCCCAACTGTAGGGTGTTCAAAGAGACAGAGACCCGGCCGAGTCGCAATGTCGATAACGCTAAATGTCCATGCAAAGGCGACGATAGAATCGATGAGCATAGGCGGTCGATATCGATGCTAGGTTTAATGAAGAAATTCAATATGCGCTGGAGCGCGGCGCTGATTAAGTTCTTCGCGAGCAGTCTCGAGGGCTCTGCTCACTTAGCTTCATCGGGGCCGTCAGACGATCGACCCTGAGGCCCTGATGGAATCGCATGTCCACCTTGGGGACCCTGGTGTTGGTTGTGGCTCTGATAATTCTTAAAGTTGTTGCTTCCGTTTCGGTGAGGGGGCCCGTATTGGTGGACTTGCTGTGGGCTCGTGCTGAACTGTTGCGGACCGGGATTGTTGTAACCTCGCATGTTCACTTCATATGACATATTAGTTGTCTGCTTGTTCTTCATTATAGAATCGGGTCACTTACTCTGTCCCTGTTGTTGCGGCACGAAGGTCGCCGGCTGCTGGTATTGCATACCGGGGCTCATGCCATATATTGGCTGTCCCTGCTGAGATCCCTGATGGACCATCATTGGGGCGGCTGGCCTTCCCGGACTCGGATAGCCATTAGTTCCAGGCATCGGTTGCGGCGGGGTGGTGCCGGGAGGCATGAATTGTAGATGGCCACCGGTAGGATATGGCTGCATCTGCGGCGGACCGGCGACCATTGGCTGCGGCGTCATGAATTGCGCCTGCATCATCATAGGTGCGCCCATCCCGCCGGGCTGTTGCGGGACATACTGAGGCGTGTTAGAGAAGCTGCGGTTAAACTGGTTCATCGGCGGCGCTCCAGGACCCATGAATTGTGGCATCATGTGCTGGTTGTAAGGCATCTGAGCTGCCGAATTCATGTTAGGCGGGTACACCATCGGTACTTGGCCCATTCTTGGGGACGAGTACGACTGGGACGAGTTTGAATGCATCATTCTATGATCGTCTGCTCCGTTGAAAGGAGCATGAGGGACAGGACCATGCTGTCCAGTATGCATCTGGACTGGAGGTACGTGTGGTGAGTGTCGTGGCGCGGAAGGATGCGCACCATGTTGCATATGGAGGGGTAACTGATGCTGATGAGCTATTTGCGGGAGTAGATGTGGGGGATTCGGAGTAGGATGTGCGTTGAATGGTTGTCTCTCGAAGTATTCATCGTAAGACAGGCGCATAGTAGAATCAGGCTTCTCGTCGTCAGTTGCCGAACGCCAGGTAGGCGGCGTATCGTAAGATGGTCGGAGGCCATCGTTCTCATTCCAATTCTTGTTCTCAGGAGGCTGGATAGTCTTCACAAAAGACAATATATTGCATTTCTTAGGGTCGACCGCCTTCTTCTTCTTAATCACGACAACGAGTGCCGAATGCGCGGCAGCAGCACCATTTTGTATATCAGTTGCATGGTTGACAGCCGAGCGTGGGCTGGAACCTGCGCTGGGGTGACCGTTCGGGCTGAATGTCGGCGCAAACGCACTGGGTCGAAACTCGTGGCTATTGGGGTTCAGCTTTCCACCCATGTGAGCCGACACACCACCCATACGACGACCGAAGGAGGGATCGGTTGTGTTGGCGGGACCGGTTGGAGGTAATCGACCGTCCTGACCTTGGGCCTTTTGCGCTTCCAAGGCTCGAATGCGTCCAGATAAATTACCCTGGCGGCCTCCTTGTTGTAAGTGTTGCGGCCCCGAACGATTTCCTTGGTAAGGATAGGCAGGGGGAGCAAAACTCTGTCGATTGTTATTCTGATGACGAGAGGGAGCTGCCGCCGGAACTGCGGTTGGGGCGTTAGTGGTTGGGCGGCTAGTCTTGCTCTCGGTAGGCGCATGTGAAGGTGCAGTAACTTGGGCTTCCTTTACTACAGTTCCTTTCTTCTCCTTTGCGGCGGCCTCCTCGGCCTTTCTTTTAGCAACCTCGGCAGCATCTCGCTTGGCCCTCTCTTGAATCTCTCGCTGTTTTGCGGGATCCTTGGCAATGATCGAGATCAAATCCATGGGGACAGGAGTCGGTAACTTGAAGCTATCGGCAAATTTCTTTAGCTCGGTCAACTTGACTTCCTTGTCAGCTTTAGCCTTAGTACTTCGAGCCTTCTCAGCGTTCAGGCGCTGCTGGTTGGCGAAGGTCTTGAACTCCTTGAGAACGTCTCGCTCGACAGTAGAAGTGGCACTAGGTGGAACACCTTGACCATCCTTCGCCTGAGGCGAGATGGTGCGGCCGGTGGCAGCAGATGGTCTCAACGGAGTTGGGTTCTGGTTTACGACTTTGCTTTCTGCCGGTTTCTGCTGCGATTCCACCTTGTTATCTGGCTTGAGCTCCGAGGATTTGGTAGCAGGTGACGCTGCGGGTGATTCGGTCTTAGGAGTAGAGCGAGACTTGCTGTCGTCCTGTTTAGGCATAGCAGCCTGGTTCTTTTGTGCCCTCAGTTGTGAAGATATAATGGCTGGATCAACTGGTGCGCCTTTCACAGTCGTTGCACCAGTCGGCGCTCGTCTTGCTGGAGGAGTATACTTGTTCTCCCGGCTATTAGGTAAGGGGGGAAAATCCTGTCGCTTGACACCGCTGTACCTATTTTGGAGTTAATTAGGATTTATGCGGACGTGCCTACAGGGGAATACTTACTTGTCCTCTTCATCACCACCTGCATCCTCGCCGCCTACATGATCCATAACTCTCTCCTCGGCGACGTGAGCCGTGGTTGCTGCACTTCGTTCGATTTCCCTTGCCTTTTTTTCCGCGGCAGCTACTCTCTCCTTGTACTGTGGGTGACTCTTATCAATTGCGGTAGTGTAAATGTTCTCGTCGTACGTGCTCTTGATACCAAATTGACGCTCGTTCACGGCGAACTGATCCCATGTACCCCCACCGCCACTGGACTTCTCTAGGCTCAAATCGAGACCGTCCGAGCTGCTTGGGCCGACCCATGGCTGCAAGACTCGCTCACGACCAGAGCGCGCGGCAGAAATGGCACTATCAGTTCGGAAGTTGTTCTGGGGGCTGATTGTCGAGCCTACACCTTAAAATATTAGCCGAAAGAAAAAAAACATGCCTACTAGTCGACGAGGCTTACCATTCTGCTTGACATCACCCTTTCCAGCGTTGACTCCCATGACTCTAGCCTCCGAAATGTCCTTTTTCTGGAAAGACATGGTAGGATATTCTCTCTTGTTTATTCCGTTCGTCGACTCGCCCGAACCCTTCTTCGACTGCACCATTCTCAGGTGGCAGATGAAATCGGACAAGTGCGAGAAGATATCTTGGTACTCGTCACTGTGAGTGATACCTAGTAATCCGAATCCTTTGACCCTGTACAAAAATGACTGGTGAGCTGAAGTGGAATAGATAGAGGATTTGCAGACTCCGCGGATATTATGTATGGGTTGCAATTGACGATTTTGGTGAGGATGGAACGATGAGGTTTTCAATGAGAAAGTTGCGGTTCGGGAACAGCTAGCGCGGATCTGAGGGAAGGAGGTGTGATGTGGTGGAGGTGACGCGAATCTGAGCCCGACGTAGCACAAGGAGCTCAGGATCGTGAAAAGGTTGGGCTAACTCACTTCTTGACGAGAATCAAATGGAGCTTGCTTGCCCCTTGAAAGACAAGCTTCGCTGAGTTGGATTAGGAGGCGTCGAGCTGGTTGTAATGACGGTGCTACTTCTGGCCGATGTCCAGGCCTTCTGCCGGGTAGCAGTTTGACTGTGGGATGGAACGCTGGACGTCAGCGCATTAGAGAAAAAAACAAGAGGATTAATAGAAAGAGCGCAAGGGGTGTGTGGGAGGCTTGATCGAAACGGGAAAGAATTATTGGCAGCTTGCTGCCCACGATAGAGAGTGATTGCGAATAAGACAAAGAGGAAAATGGTCTAGAGGTCGAAGAGAAGAAGAAGAAAAAACTGCTTTGTTAACCACAGAGATAGATTGGGAAGACTGGAAGTTACTGGGGGAAAAAAGAGTGGTCAAAGTCGCTGGCTCGTTCGCTCTTCTGAAATCAATTCTGTCTGTGTTCTTGTTCTGGGCGAACACCGAACACACGGCCTCGACAAGAAGAAAAAAAAAAAGGGCAGGGCAGTGCGGGCCAGCAGCTGGCCACGGATGACCATGCTAGGTACCTAAAATAATTATGTAGGCGTATATACCTAGTGTACGTACTGGAGATGTGCCGGGTGTACTGGGTGGTGCTAAGTGCTTGTGGTGCTGGGAACTTGGAGCTGGGTGATGAGTGATGGGTGCTAGGTACTAGGTGCTGTGCTGGGTTGCTGCTTGGTCAAAAGAGTGAACGGTAATAGAAATCAGGCGTCGTGTCTCACCTCGGGCTTATTTTGCTCGTCAACTGTCAACTGTCAACCTTTGAACTGTCGCTGCTTGTCGTCTTCCCTTCGGCAACCCCCAGCTCTCGGTGCTGTAAAGGAAGATGACCCTCTCGTCGCAGGGGACGTTGCTTCTTTGCTCTTGGTCTAGAGAGCGACGACGATTAGCAAGGTTGGAGAATAAGTTGAAGGGAAAGTGGAGGTTGTGGTTGTGGTTGTGGTGATTAACGTCCCAGTCGAGGTGGGCGAGTTACATGTCGTCCTCTACGTTCTGTGGGTACTTTGGGTACTTTGAAATACTAACAGATCGGCTTAGGTGTGGGCTTTGGTGTGCTTTTTCGGTCAGGTATGGGCCAAGGGTTGACGTTGCGGGAGCTCTTTCTTTTTCGAAGTGCGAAGGGTGGTGGTTATGGTCCGAGCGCCAAAACCTGGGAGCGGGAAGTGATTGGTTTGGTTTGGAGGGGCTAAATGTGGTCTGACTTGGTACAACTCTGCCGTACCTTCTTTCCTTTTCACACTGTAAATATTAAGTGGATAAGGGCCGTGCTATCAGGTCTTTTTACTTAGGTAATCGCTAAAAAGAATTAGCTGGCTTTTGTGATTTGAACTTTGAGTGATTGTTTGATTATTATATTTAACGAGGAACCTATTTTTAGGAAGGAAAGGGTAACAATAAAATAAAAACCTTACATAAGATGTATAAATGGCATTAGGTTAGGACATACCTACTCGAAGTGCGTTGGTTAAGAGAGAATGTATTCACATAAGGACATGGAGTTAAATAAAGAATGTAAGTAATACCTCCAAGGATATCTAGAAGTTGCGAAACTGCGCAGTTAATACCTAGGTACCTGGTACGTAACACTCGAGATATTCGCGCGCAAGCAGGTACCTACGTATGTATAAACATGAAATATCATTAAAAAGAGGCCTTATGATCCGAAAATGACGAAATTTACTGCCGACACAGTAAAGTTAGGTACCTTAAGCATAACTTAATATGTTTATATCAATATACTTATGCACTTACTAGGTACTTAATGTAAGTAAGTACTTGTAAATGGAAATATTAAAGGGATCAAAGTTGTCAACTAATGACATAAACAGAGCTTACTTCACCCATTAAATAGTTGCTGAATAATATATATCTAACACCTTAATTTGGGGTTATTTTCCATTTCGTTTAAGCATTGCATCATTGCATGGAAGGCCAACTTTTGAGACCAGCTTTCTACTTTATCAGGCCAATTCTCTATGTAGCCATTCCCCAAGCGAGCTTTACTAGTGTCGACATTCAGGGATTTGCATATGCCTTGCCAATAAGTTCTATACCAGCCAACCGCTATAACTACCTAGGTAAATTATAATTACACTATTATGGCTATGATTTAAACATCCTGACACGTACCTCCTGTTTAATTATTGCCATTTACCAGACCTTTTAAAGCACGTTAGGTCTTCGTTTAGGCTCTACAATAAAAGCAACACATCGGGCGTACTAGAATCCCAGAGTTAAGTCGTGGAGTAGGTACCCATCATGCATGAACGATGGCGCTTTAGTTGTATGTTAGTTTTACAAAGCGTTGTTTACAAGTAGCGCAGCCTCACGATGTGAAGTTTATTCCAATTAGGTAAACTAAGTTGCCTTGTAAGACTTACTCTTAGTATCCGATAAGTGTTTCGCATAGCCTCCCAATTCGACCGGGGAGATAGACCTATTTTAGAGTCTTTAAGGCTATAAGAGGCGTGAGACGTTTGTTCGTGACACAAGTGGCCTTTACTGAATCAGGTGTAAGTAAAATGCTGACATTGTGAGCCTCATAATTACCTAAGTAGTCTCATGTTGCATGAGTAGAAGAAAGGAGGTACCGTATGTAAAATAAGCCTAGTGTTCTCTTGGCTCGCTTCAAGTTGAGTAGTTGGTAGTTGTGCAAGTGTAACCACTCAAGGCATTCTAATGCACCTATTATTCGGTACCTAGGTATAGTTGTTGTCTGACTACCTACCTAGGTACCTACTCACTTATCTCTGAGATGGAGTTGGCTCTAGGAAAGATGGAAAGGTGCCCTCAAAATAACCCTTGTTAGATCGACAGCACTAGCTAGTCCCAAGGCCTAGGCAACTAGGACAACCTCTTCTACGATCCTCAATTTTCCATGGTAGCCCCCGCGATATCGTTGTGGGAAAGAACATCTCTTTTCAGAATCTACTTCGTTTGCCTCGGGACTCCTACTGCGCCTTGCGGGAATGGAACTACAAATGCCAAAATATTTCCAAGTATCATCAATCTTTAGTTTGGTGGTGTGTGGTATGGTTGGAGACTCGTGAGGCTCAGATGCTGTTGCTACTCTGACGATAGCCCATTGCAACCCTAAGGCTGCTATATTAGGGCTAAACATCATGAGGTGAAGCGAAAAAAGGTACCTAATGCAGAATCTGCGCCTTGCTCGAAATGTTACACGATGGCAGGGCGGCCATACCCTACCTAACCTATGTAGGTACCTAGGTAGCTGGTAGGTTATTGAACAAACAGTCGTTCGATGCAGACGCTCTCGGGGCTCATGCCGGGTTTTCGGTCTGGTCAAGTTTCTACCATTCTCACCTAAGCGGCTACCTAGGTAAGCATCAGTATTAATGGAAACGAGACCCGTTTGCGTTCGCCTTCAGGTGGTATAGAAAGAATGGGAAACAAGATCTGCAGCTGTGCAAGCGGCGTTCTGCAATACCCAGCCCCCCCTGCACGCCGTCCCCGCGCTATGGGAGTTCCCGTCCGATCGAAGTCACATCGGATTCGAATCAATCGGATGAGGACCATGTCTCGCCTCCAGCGATGGATTTCGCTAATCTAAGGACTTGAAACGAGAGACGAGAGGACAACTGCAGTAAAGTAACACACAATGATATTTTATTTATTAATACAAACAGCTTATATATAGGAGTCGCGTGTGATAGTTGCACGCAATAATATATATGGCTTTGCTATGGTCATGATATACCCTCCTGGTAGTACGAACCGTATAAAATAACACAATACTAAACATTAATCATCCAAGTGAGAATTGCGGAAATGCGCCATGCGAGAAGATCCAGCCGTTCTTAACTCCACGCCTTCAACAACACTAAACTCCGATTGAATATGAAAATAAGTGAGATGACTAACTAGAGACCCTAGTCTTGATGAACCAATACAAATTTATGAGTACCCAGGCTAGAGGATACAAGACGGCTGGCACCTTTGCTTTGGTGTGGGTTAGCATCACTTTCGGCACGACATCCCACATATTACCCTCGCTAAAGAACCACAGCTTCATGACATCTTCCGTCTGTCGTTGATAAACTTCCATACGTGTAAACATTTCCCCCTCAAATGCCTGCACTTCCTTATCGAGCTGGTCTAGCCCGCCGCCCGCTTGCACTGCTCTGATGATAGCAGCAGCGAGCTTCCGCGCGTCGTCAAACGCAACATTCACCCCTTCGCCGGCGAACGGGGCCATCAAATGCGCGGCATCTCCGATGATCGTTGCTCCGCGGCGGTGCTCCCAATTCCAACCAACGGGGAGCTGGTAGAGGTTTTTTGGGTCGCATACGCTCTCGTGTGCCTTCTCGATCGCTTCGTGAAGCTGCGGATTCCAATCATCTATCTCCTTAAGGATTGCCTTCTTTACTTGGTCGATGTTATGGGGGTCGTATCCACAATCCTGTGTCCAGTTTTCGGGACGGCGCGTGGCCCACGCAACGTTGAGGCTCCCATCTCCCATCTGCTGTATAGCCATCCTCTGACCATTCGAGCTGGCAAATATGCTCCCGCGATTAACGATCTTGTAAAGAGCTGGTGCAGTGGTTTCCGCATCTACTATCGAGAGACGGTAATATCCTACCCCAGTATAGTGTGGTTTCACCACCGGCGAAATGTAGCTTCGGACCTTGCTCCAGCCTCCCTCACACCCAATGACGAGATCGAAACCTGACTCCGTTGTGTGATCGAAGATTAAAGTATTTCCCTCCTCGACTTGTTGTAGACGATGCCCCCACTTGATAGTTCCCTCCGGGAGTGATTCTGTGAGGATCCTACGCAGCTGAGAGCGGTCAATTTCGGGCCTCTCGCTGAGCTTGTTGCTTGGGCCTATCTGTATGAAGGGTTTGAGATCTTTGTCGGCCATCATGAAGTAATCACCATCAAAACGGGCATGTTCCAGAAATTCATTCCATAATTGAGCCTCCTTCATAGCCGTTAGACCTGTCCCGGGGTGTAGATCTAAGGTGCCTCCTTGAGAGCGGTAGTTCGGGCTCGTGTCGCTTTCGTAGATTGTGAAAGGGATATGAGATAACGATAGAATCCGTCCCAGCATACAACCGGCTGGACCAGCCCCTATGATAGCGATTTTCGGAGAAGGCATTGTTCTTGTTATGCACAGAACGGTATAAGTAAATGTCCAGGTGCTCTCAATAGCGTAAGCCCGTCCTCTCTGCTAATCTGCTGTGATAGGTACCCAGGTAGGTATATATATATATACACCCGCCTGTTGGCTATTAAGCTGTCGTGTATAGGGATCATTATAAACCTGATCTCTAGCAAGCAAGAGGACAGTGACTTGTTAGTGCTGACGTGTTACTGTAGGACTTTAGCTACTTACGGTCATATCATGCGACATAGAATGCCTGTGATTCTGTAGATGATACGTCAATTCCTATGGTACTATACGTACCTGCATACCTGGGTAGTATAGGAAATAGGCACCACTATTTTCGACAACAATAACCCTTGGGATCAGTATTATAGATTTAGGACTGATGCTTAATTTAGGTATACCGACACGCGGCTTTCAGGGAACCTCAATACCGAAGCATCGTAGCTGAACTATTCAGCCGCACGAAGATTTACGAGTCGTTTATACGAAGCTATCAGGTGCTATCTAATGCGAGTCATTACCTGTTCGGCATGGTAATAACCTTTTTTGAGAGGTAGGATGTTAAACGAAACTTGCATATGACGTGTAGGTAATTTTCGACGACCAATACGATCAAATTGCCAAATATTTAGTTGCAGATTATCCAAGCAAGAAATGGTAAAGTTCCTACCTTAGGTAGGTAGTATATTGTCATCCAATTGTACTGTTAAAGTTAAATACCTAATAGTACCTCCTAGGTTGGAAGAAGTGGAATTGTGGGTGGATCTATCCTGAAACGTTGTTCTAGCGGCCTTCTAAGCTTTTCGGGGATATGTACTTAGGTACCTAGTAGTCTGTCTGTTTGTCTGGTAGGAGCAAGGACGGTATGACCACAACATCCATCCCCCTCTAAAGCTAAAAAAGCTCAGACTCCTGGGCACCGAGGATGTTCAACTTTATCCCGACTCCGAACGTTACCGTGTTTGATCCTTGCCCCCTGCCTGGATAGGCTTGACCCAAATAGGACTAGCGTTAGTCGGGCTCTCTCTCGTCCTTTTCGACGTCGCGCCTCACGCGGGCAAATGCTCATCGCTTCTGATCCGTCATCATCGACCATTCGAACTTCGGATTTAACTTACTCGACCTCCTTCCCATCGCGAACATTCCACATCACGAAATTCTGATCACTACATTTGATTCAATAGACCTCTTCATCGCTTTTTGGACTTCGATCACGTTCCGCACGAATGACTGCGTTCTGCGCCTGATTATTTGAAACGTTGGCATAATATTGGAGTTTAGGACGCAATCTCAAGCCGATAAGGAAGAAAGAGGAGGAGGAAGGGTATATATAAAAGAAAGTTAAGGGAGAAGAGAGAGGTTAAAGAGACGAGGTCGATATGCAGGCTCCGAATCCCTCGCAACGGTCGTTACAGCGACGGTCTCCAGGACCTGATGGCGCTCCTCTGTCGAATCTCCCCATGCGATCGATGTCGCCTGCGACTATGCAACCGCGCTCGTCCACCGCTTCAAGTAGATCGGCTGGAGGTAGTTCAAGGCGTAATGTGAGTTGGGATTGAAATAACACAAACACAAATATGCCCTTGCAGTTTTTTGTTGCCTTAGGACTTTTTGATTATTCTATCTCGTTGTCCTTTGTCTTTGTTCCCCTCCCCTCCCCTCCCCTCGTCTCGTTCATATTTCTATTTATTTTAGTTTTTAAATGCTTTTATAACTTCATAACATCTACATTTGTCCACTTGGGATGTTGACCATATGTCATTCTCGCAGCAAACCAACGGCGCATCCATGCCGCTTTCGCAAATAGAAAAAAGTGTAACACATCTACTCGTTGCGACGAAACAACTCCTCGAAACCCTTACGCAGTGGTCGCGTGGCCAGGCTACCGATACCCAAGTGTCCGATGTCTACGTCAGATTAGGTTATGAGTTTAATATGGCATGTCGCGCATTTACAGCAATTAATGTTGACACGTCCGACCTAGGGAACGTCCCCGAAAGCCTCAGACATATATTAGAGGCTACGTTAAGTCAGGAAGCTAATACGGAAAGTCTCGAAAAATATCTACCACGGATACGAGATATCATCATCCACCTTCTACACGGCCTAAAAAGAAAACAACAAAAACTTCGGCAGAAACAAACTCGGGATAAAGACGGGGGCAGTTCCCCCGAATCAAGTGGCATTGCCGGCCGTACCATGAGCAGCAGTACCACTGGAAGTAATAACACTGGTCTCACATCCCTCCTGAACGAAGGCCTCGAGAACGGGTACGCCGCACCACCACAAAATGAAAGGATGACACCAGCACTTCAGAGCGAAGGTCCGCTGGGAGCCAACCAATCTCCCAATCGACGACTTCTTCCGCGAGATCAGTCGGGCGCCTCCTTTAACTCTGAACAATCATCCATGTCAAGCAATACAATGCAGAACATACCCGTGCTCTTGCCATACCCTGGAGACGGAACCGCGATACGTACAGGCCCTGGTATAGATATCGACGCCTTCCCCCCGCCCCCTCCACCACCACCGCCGCCAAAGTCCCAACAGAGCGCCCTGGCTGCTTTGCAAAGGGGAGGAGACTTAGAAAGAAGGGCGTCACGAAGATACTCTGCCTATCAGATATCCAAACATTTAGGAGCTCCCACCAATGGCGTGCCCATGCTACCTACTCAAAATACCCCAATACCAAACCGAGGACGCGGGGAGGTAAGAGAGTCGATGCGAGCAGTCCAAGTCCGGGAATCTTTACGACATAATCGTAATGCATCTAACCAATCGAAAAATGCATACGACTCGTCTTCGCCAGTTAGGATACCTAGTAGGGTGAACGAAGAAGGCCCCAGCATCACTTTAGCCCCCCCTCGACAAGATAGCCCACCAGCTCGGTCGCCAGAAGAGAAATACAAGCCTAGCGCTACCATATCTGGACCTTTAGACGATGCTTTCCCAATGGGTCCTCCCGGGTCGCCTGAGAAGCCGAGACCGAAGATAGAGGTAGACACAGCCGTGGAATCTAGGCCGCGGCCTCAAACACCACCGGAAAAGCAGCAGAAGCAACCTATGCAATATCAATCGCCACCCTTAGACAAAGAGCTTACGTTGTTCTTGCAATACAAATCCAAGGTTAAAAAATTCGTGCTCCCACAAGGCTACACAGACTTAACAATCGGTCGCTTGCAACTCGCATTCATCGAGAAGTTTTCCTGGAACACTGCTCTAAACGGAAGTGACCTGCCGGAAATATATATTCAAGATCCCATATCCGGGGTACGACACGAGCTTGAGGATCTTTCTGACATCAAAGATCGTACAGTCCTTGCACTGAATGTTGAGCCGCTTGACGAGGTCAAGAAACATTTCGACGAAGGCATCGGGGCTCTGAAAAAGGCGGTGGACGAGGTGAAGCAGAACATCACCGATCAAGGATCTGCTCTTCAAAGAGTGTCTGATAGGCAACTAGAATCAGCCAAGGAGATGGCTCGCATGGCCGCAGCGCCGCCACCCATGATGGATGGTGCTAAGTCTGGTGGAGCTGGCGCTGGCGCCAAGCTTAACCCCAGCCAACTTAGAGAATTGCAGAGCCTACGCCGCGATCTTGCCGTCATACGGCAGACGTACTCGAACTTCCAGACCGACATTCAGAGCTCCATGTCCTCGCTGCGGACCAAGGCTGCTAATGTCAAGGTCGCAGCGGCGAAGGCTTCGGTGCCGGATGGGAAGGGTGACTCGGGCTATGCTTACGTGACGACGGGTCGTAAGCAACTTAATTCAGACTCTGACCGCCTAGTCACCAAGGTGGACGATCTTCAAGACCTTGTCGAAGACCTGCGTAAGGACGTCGTTAATCGCGGCGTGAGACCCTTGCCACGCCAACTCGAAGGCGTGTCTAAGGATATCCAACTCTTAACCCAGGAACTCAAGAAGGTGCAGGATTATATGAAACAAGAGAAACCTGTCTGGACCAAGATTTGGGAGAAGGAATTGGAGGAAGTTTGTCAAGGCCGTGACGAGCTTAAGGTCATGGAGGATCTCATGGTCGACCTGCAAGACGACATCGAAAAGGCTTCCGAAACCTTTGCGCTGGTCGAACAAGCCACCAAGGAGCAGATGAAGGACGTCACGCCCACGGGAAGGCAGTTCTCGAAGGGTCTGCACAGTCTCGGGAACAGTGCCGATCCTAACGCCGCAAAGGAGGGCGTGCTAGGCGAGGTCAGAGCGCTACAGCCGAACCACGAGGATCGGCTAGAGGCCATAGAGCGCGCGGAGAAGCTGCGGCAGAAGGAACTAGAGAGCCGGCGGGAGAATCCCCTGACGAAGGAGTTGACCGATTTCGTCGAGGAGGGGAAATTGAAGAAGAGCGGCGGGTTCGAGGAGGTGGAGAGGGCGAGGAAAGCCAAAGACGACCGGATACGACGAGAAGTATGGGAGCGGATGAACGGCCTAGTACCCGAGGACCCGGTCGGAGAGGAGGGAAATAATGAAGAAGGGGAAGGAGAAGAAGAAGAAGAAGGAGAAGAAGTGGAAGTATCCGCTGAGACTCCGGATGCAGATGGTATATAAAGCTTGCTTGTAGGTCTATTCATAAGATATACTTCCCTAGTTTCTGTCCCTTTTCACGTCTGGAATTGTCCCTTCATAGCCTGGGCGCCGTCTCTTTGTTTGCTCAGAGTCTTTTCTTCTATGGTCTGCTTGTACTTTCGGCCCTCGGCGTCACGGGAGGTCAACGGGGGGCTGTTTACGCTTGGTACTCGGTGAACGATGGTTATGTTATCGACTATCTGTCGGGCTAGTATTTACTGTTAGGATATGTATAGGTTTTAGTGGTAAATATAGTAAAATCTTTAAGTCAGCAAGCAAACGAAAAACACCTGGGCAGTTTATAATTTCTAGGTGGTAACTAATTTTTTTATGCTATAGCTCGGACCTACAGACAGCATCGAGTAGCAAAGGAAGTCATTCCGAGCTTTCACGGTAAGGGATCGTCGTTGACGTACCGCTTTGGCACTTGATTAGCATTCAATCCATCTTCAGCGACTAGGAGTAATGATTATATATATGATACACACACACACCCCCAAATATATATATACACCTAGTATACCTAGAACAATATTTCATACCTCATACCTTTCATTATGTTCACGGAATTTACCCCTATTTCTCGTAACCGATCTAACCCGTTGGTTCGACGCCGAGAGACCTAGACCAGGCTGTTAAATGTATTAGAGGCATAGCATCATCATCGACACAGCCGTCAGCAGCACAGCCGCCTGCAATCTAGTCTGTCTAAGCGCCCTTTCAGCAGCATTTCTCTTGTCATCGTCGTTACCCCCTGCTCCATTCGTCCTATTACCTGCATTGTTTGCATTATTTCCATTATTTCCCGAGGGTGCTGCAGGCGCAGTAGGCGCAGTGTTCCCGCTATCTGTATTTTGAAACGCCGAGTCGACGGCCTTGGTCATGTTCACCGGGGCCATGCTCCCCGGCACGCAATACGCCGCGGGGTCCGTCCACGTCGCGTTGACGGCGTACCGCCACACCAGCTCGGCCGACGTTATCATCCGCGGCGTGTAGAAGAAGCGGCAGTTGGCCGCTTCGTATAGGAACTGCAAGGGCGTCTGCGAGTCGGACGGGGCGAACGCGTTCTTGAAGTTGACGGACCCCGGCGAGTCCGCGCTGAGGGCTCGCTGCACCGCGTAGCCTTGGGCTAGGATCCCGAGCTCGCTCCCCTGGAGCTGCTTCGCTTGGGCCGTGTCGTTGACGCTGTTTAGTGCCAATGCGGATATTTGGGAGATCTCTGAGAACATCAGGACTTGTGAACCCTGTTGGATGCTGTTAGTGCAATACTTGCTAGATGTGCACATTATTCGAAGGGGGGAAAGGAGGTTGCCTACCTCTGTGCCACCGATGGACTGCATTTTGCCGGTTTGAGGCCGTCCACCCACCGACACGGTCTTCACGTTCATCTGGAAGAGCATGAGATACGAAAATATGGTACATGTCGACCCGCAGTTGCCGTCGGTAAGCAGTACCACATTCTCGGGTTTGAAGACAGCTGGTGGAGGCTTTGATCGACTGCCGGTGCCGGTTAAGGTGAAGTTGGGCTGGACGTTTAGTGGTTGCTCAATGTATGCAGTAAACTTGTCACCTTGAAGAGTAACTGGTCCTAAAAAGTCGCTGACCGAAGCGAACTTATCTCCTTGAGGTCTTAACAAGTCTGTAGGCGATAAGTTGGATAGCAGACCCGAAGCCTGTGCAAAAGCTGCCTGCTGCAGGGGAGGAAGAGTAGCAAGTATCTGGGAGATATTTGCAAGGCTATCCGAGAGACGCATATTATTAGCATTGAAGGGGTTCACGCCGGGGAAGAGCTGCCAACGAGTTAGCAAAACATCAAGCTATCCGACGCCTACTTTCGGAATCATCGACGGACCTGCGCGAAGAGCTCAAACCCGGCCATGATGAAGCCACCACCGTTTTCCGCGAGATCAATAACTAGCCGCTGCTTTCCGGCACTTCGACTTTGGCTCAGGAACGTCGCCACCGCTTTCTGGAAGTTGGGCAGATACTGAGGGTCGTTGCTATCCTCGAATGCCGAAATGGACAGCACAGCTACGTCGTCGAATCCGGTTCCGTTGAGGAAAAACCCCTTGGTTGAGCCTACCTCGCTTTCTTGGACGAAAGGAATGGGGTAGCTATCTATCGGAGTGGCACGTCGCGTCACACTCCGCTTGGTTCGTGGGCTCATGGCGGCTGGAGCAGCGGTCGAGTTCGGAGCTGTGGCCGGGTTGCAAAACTTGTCGTAGTAATCGTCTCCTGTGGCGATCCTAGAAAAGTCTACATTTCTGTTCAGCATCGCCCCTGTCTGCTGGCTTTCAAACGTCCCATCCTCATAGATGAGCGTCACGTTAGGACCTAGAAATACCGGACCAAAAGCTAAGATGTCGTTTGACCCAGCTAAGTTGGTGTATGTCAAGAGCTGCGAATTCCATTGTGCGTCAATATCCTGGGCGTTGCTAAATTGTGAGGCCAGGTCCAACAGGAAGCTAGTCGCATTCTGACCATTGATCTGGGATATTGCAACTGGCTGGGTCCCGTTATTAGATCGGAAGGCGGCTGTATAGTCTTGTATGAGAAAGCCGCCTTGCTAAACACAAGAGCTCGAGTAACAATATGAACTCACAAAGTCGGTATAGTTTCGGTACTGAAGTGCCATTGGTTGACACAGAGACCAGGTCTGCCACTAAATCATTCTGGAATGAGAAAGCTTTAAAGATATCCGGAACATATACGAAATGACCATCGTGCGCTGCAGCAATCGCTTTGACTATCGCAAGCTGGAAGTCGTATTCACTGGCGAACTCCCCTGCTGCTACCATCGAGGAGATATTATCTAGACTACCCTGGACGTCGACTGAAGGGAGCATGTAAGACGGTGGAGGACTCTTGAGCCATGCAAGAGTAGATTGCCAATTTACGAAGGCCTTGAGGCTTTGGACGAGCTGTTGCCCTGGTTGAGGCCGATTCGGTACTGAGCTAAGGCAGTCGAAAGCTAAAGACCCTGGAATGGTCGCCGCGTCTGAAAAACTTGTCAATATAACATTTGCCTCCAGAACCACCAGATGCATACGTACCTGATGTATTAGAGGCAAGACCCGAATTGACTAAGCGAGATATCCGTGCACATGGTGCCAGGTTCGCTAATGTTGCTGGCGATGGAAATCCTTGACGCAACCTCACGGCCGACACTCTCAGAACATGAATTAGGAAAAGAAACAAGAGCATTTTCGTCGATGGGTTAGATAGGTCAACTATCTATAAACCCCCTAAGATTATGCTGAACTGGTAAGATGCAGGAGATATCGCTTTTACTAGACATTGAGCCGATCATCACAAAGAGATCTATTATTCATCATATATAACTTAACTTTACATGATCATTGAGTTTTCTATAGTACTACTCGTAGGACTTCTTGCTGGTGAGTATGTGAAGTTCATCTTGAAACACCTTGAACTTCAAACCGGCGTTGGGTGTTACGGCGCATGCACCCAAACTTCATGACCTTTCTCCTAGAAAACTCACCGGGAGGATTTTTAGCCTGCCTGCGCCTCACAAAATTGAAGCTATAGTATTTGTTTTATGTTATTTAACGAATAAAATTAAATTTAGCGGTGGCTTAGTTAGACGATCTGAATGTACCCGTGGGATTGGTTTGAGATGAATTCGAAGCCGAGTCACCCCTTACAGCCCTACGCTCCCAAATCCTCCGACTTTCTGGGTTTATTAATGGTACCGAAGTTAAAAATCTAAACACTTCGACCCCAAACAGCGTGTCGGAATGAGGGAGGCGGTCTCGAATATTTAAGTCCTTCCCTCACCTCCGTCGAAATAGGGCATATTCATATGATAAATTTTCAAACTACAGCGACGCCTAGGAAACTAATGTTTATGTTTCGCGACGTACCTATTTTAATATCATCATTCATGATGAGTATGGTTCCGTGTTAGCAGGCTAGACCTGCGTTGTGGGAAGCGGTAGGGTCTCCTATCCGATTATAGGGGTATCTTGTAAAGCAAGAAACTGACATGGTTAATATAGCAGACACTTTATTTCAGAGTCATAATATAATTTTTCCATTTTTACTATGAAGATAACGATTGAGTCTTAAAATAACTTATGCATACCTACATAGGAAGGATTTTTTATTACGTGCGGTTAACCTAACTTGTTTCCAAAAATTGTAAGTAGAATAGCTAGAATAAGGCGATAAGGGCCATGTGCTATACGAGAATGGTTTATGTGCTTGAAACTATTGCTATAGAATATAAAAATGGTGCGATGAGTTTAAATACCTAGGTACCTAAGGAGCTTTATGTTTAAGGGATAGTAGTAATGGCGGATAGGGGTATAGGGGTTACAACATTAAGAGTAGGGGTACTTAATCACGATGTTCACTCGCATACCTTGAAGGAGGTCATGGTGCATTAGATTAGAAACAGCCAAATATTTCAATAACCACATAATCAAAGAGGTTGTGAAAAGCTGGAAAGGGGGTGTTTGGGACGTCTGCTTGATTTTAATAAAAGAAGACGGGTGACAATGCTATAATATTAAGCCCAGCGAGTAGGTGAGTTTTTAATTCTAATCACTTGGGTTCCAGCAGCATGATAACAAGTATGGGTTGCTATAGACTTTCAAAGAAAAATAGGGATTTCGGGGACGGATGGGAAATTATTCAAGACTCCAATGTTGAGTTAAGACCAACTCAAAGGTCCACCCTGCTGGAATCGAAAGTCGGCTCTAAGGGTTATCTACCTAATATCTACTTATGTGGTTAAGTATATGGGCATAGGATAATATGCGAGTTTATCGATCGTTACTAGTTAGTAATAAGTCATGATAGCAATTCAAATATAATTATCCAAGGCATTACCTAGGTATATATGGTCACAGGGGCACGAAGACAATACCAGATTTCCGTTGTTAGTACCTTTGATTGGATGCTATTACCTATATAGTAATGAACGAGCCATCCACATACTAGTCCAGAGCGCCAGGCGCCCATACTCTCCCACTTCCAGGGGATGAAGTACGTGTGATTTAGATATCCATAACCATACCATCCCATATTTCATATCATAAGCTTCCAACCCAGGTCCCGAGGTATAGATAAAATCCATCCATCCCGTCTGTACCAAATCATCAAACCATCCTCCCAACGCCACATAACATAACATATCATAACATCACATCACGTTGAACCAACCGCCTTTCACTACCTAAGTTTAGGTAGGTTAAGTACTACTTAAAAAACCTATCGATGCCGTACTTGATGCGGCGATCGACGCTCTTGGCCATCTTCTCCAGCGGCAGCTTGCTGTCGATCCTCTTGACCGTCCTCTCGACGCGGGGCTCGACGCGCTGGGCTATCCGCTGGGCGGGCGGCGCGAAGTACGAGATGTTGCGCTCCCACCGGGGGGCCCACCGCGCCGTCTGGCTGGCCAGGCGTTCCTCCGCCCCCGGCAGCATGAAGTAGAAGGGCGCGAAGCCGGCGACGCCAGCGAGGCCGAACGTGGCGATCTCGGTTGAGCCGGCTCTGGGAATGCGGACGGGCATTTTGGGTTGATGTTGATGTTGTTGTTGTTGATGATGTGATGATAAGTGATGGTGGTTTAGATGAGGATATGTTGTTACGTCTGAGTCATGTCACCCGTGTTAGTTGTGGGGAGCTAAGGGGCGAAACTGCAGAACGGTGAGTATCCTACCAGATCGGATAATCTGAGCCTTTAGAAGTCGTCGGGTTTAGTATTGGGTTCTATCTAGGTAGATAATGTACTGGGGCTGATATCACTCTATAGTAGTTGTATTCGCGGTGATATTCTTGTTGAGCGGTCATACAAAACCGTCGTTGGTAACGAGTATGAAAGGTCAGGCTGAGGAAGGGGACTCGTTGACATTAAAAGGGGGAGGGAGAGGTTGGTAGGCTAGGTTGATACTGCCCCTTTTGTGTTCGTCCTAGGTAACCTACCAAGTCTGGAAAGACACCAGACAGCGAGAGGAAGCGGGGTAAACGAATAATAGCAGACCATGGCGTTGCGTCAAAGTCTTCAAAGAGCCAATCATCTGGGGTATGATTCAAGGGTCGTATTAATTACACTTTACTAGTCCAGCAGGTCGACATACCACAGGTCAGATCTTACAGGATGACGCCGCTCTACTTACTACTATGTACAGTCACTGACAGACCATATGAGCCTAAGTACATAGTGTCTATTGCTTCCCCCTAAGTTGTACGAGATGCTGACTTGCCGAGTCGTCGCAGAACATTACTCTGGTACATGATTTGCGAGGCAGGGAGTCGGGAGTCGAGAGTCGTGTGGTGTACGAGTTGGGGTATTATTACCTACCACACCACAGCAGCAGGCAACACGCAGCCTGTGTAGTAGATGGGTTAATTAGCTTGTTGTGATGTCACTCAGCTATAAGTATTTGAGGCTCAGGTGTTTTTTAAACTTTGGCTTAGTCGGATTTATTTATCGAGGCTTTTGATATTGAATTATTTGAGGACTAGTCTGATAATTGCGACGTCCATATCGAACAGAGCGAAGTGGGTACAGGGGTCCGGTTCCCCAGCTATGATGGCCCCGCCCCCGGATTTCAAGTGGGTCGTACCACTGCCATGGCCCAGTTATTTTGGTGCTAGAATCCGTCTAGGCCCACAGACCGTTTACGGATTCGACACTGTCCCTGGAGCAGTCCATTTACCCCAGATTTCGACGTACAAGTGCTTGGACCAGTGTATTACTAACGCTGTATTTTGCTTTTCTTGCTTATATATATGTATGTACTCTTTCATGTACTCGTTCATGTGCTAAACAACCTTGGAAGTCTCGCTTTGGTCTTAGCTGCAGCAGCCCGTCCCCTTTCCAAACCATGCTCTAATCGGACGATATTTTCTCAGTCTCGAATAAATGTAACTGAGTTTAGTTAATGGAGGGTTGCACATTAGAGTTGATTGCACAGGTGCTGTCGTATGATCTTCAGGCCATATACATACCTAGGTAGTAATATGGCCAACTTTCCAAGGTTACTATTCAATGGCTGGTGCGTTTAACGATCTAAGGACATCAAGGTTCAGGGTTCATCTTATACAATTGTGTCATTAATGATATGCAATTCATCCGCTAGAATATTTTCCAATAAAAATATATATATAAAGGAAAAATCAAATGACTCGTTAACGGACTTTGTGGTGTGGTGAAAGAAGCTTGTCTCACCTACCTACATAGAGGGTTAGCAGCCACATCTAACTAGTAGATGGGGAATTCCGATGTAGGTAAATATTTGAAATCACGGGGGAGACTACCCATTCCAAGACAACTACGACAGTATAAACATTACATGCTTAGGGAAAACATCATTAACTTGGTACGAAGGTTTAATTCAACTTACTATTATTACTATCTCTGTCGATAATCTAGTCGCTACTACTATTTTTACTATTGTAGGATACTTAATGTACCGTATCCGTCTAAAAATGCCAGAGACTCTGCTCTACTCAGAGGACGACCTGCCCCCGCCGAATCTAAGTAACTCCGGCGATTTTCATACGAACACTAGACCTACCTGAACATTAGACAAGCTAGCTCATCTCGAAAGGTACTCCGACAACACCGCCGCCGTTTCCTCTCCACCAGGTAGATCTCGGATCGCGTAGTAAAGACGGAACCACTCCAGCGCGTCCTTGTCCTGGAGCTCAGCTGGAAGGTGGTCGCTTAACAGTTCGCAGCTGTTGACGAACTCCCACCACGAAGGATAGAAGCCCGCCAGCTCCCAGTCGATCAGGCCGACAAAGTTGCCGTCTTTCACCATAATGTTGCCCTCATGCACGTCGGAGTGCGTGAAGGTAAACGGCATGGCAGAAGGCATCTTCATCATCAGGGCGTTAAGCGTCGCGGAGTCGGTGCGGTGCGCAATGGCGAGCGACAGGTTATGGGCAACATCCATGTCGGATGTGCAGATTGAATACGTCGATGGCGAGTTGGGGGGTAAAGGCTTGAATAATCGACGATCGAGAACGGGTCGTCCGTCAGCCATCTGCATCCGCAGTGAAGTGATGCTCTTAAGCTGAAGAAGGTACTCGCCTAACTGTCTTCCGATGCGCGCGATGTCTTCTTGCGTCAACTTTGGGAGCGCTTCCTCTAACGTCTCGCCCTCGATGCGTTCTTGGATAGTGATGAACCGGTCTTCTTCTCTCCAAGAGGTAAGAATACTGGCTACTGAACCGTTAGTATTTTCTGCGGCGAAGTTAGTATTGTGTACCTCGATCTCGCTACCGGGGTGGTACTCTCGTCTCTTTAGGATGTATCGAGTTCCTAGAGCCCATACGTCTCTCCACCCCGCCTTCTCAATGAGGAGCCGGCAGCTGGGTGTCGCGTCAGGCTGAGGCTGAGGCTCGGCCGTCTCTGCCTGGTTGATAAAGGTTCTGTCCTGGAAACGGGCTGGCATTATGAATATGATAAGAGTGGTATTTAGATTGTTTGAAAAGTAACAAAGGTTGGTTTATTGAATAATATTGATTGTAATTGGTGAGTAAATGGGGATTTTGAATAGATTAACACACTCTTTGTAAAATGCGATGGAGGTCTTTATATAACCGGAAAATGCAAGGCGCATAGATCGGATGTTTGAGAACGACGGTTGAGGTGGTGAACAATATGTCTCGAGATAGAGGAAAGGATATGGTTGATGGTTTAACCGCAATAGATATGATAGGTATCAACCATGCTGTCTTGACTCTGCATACCTGTGGTGAGATCAAGCAAGTTATAGCCGACAGCATAGGATGATATCTTCAAAAGAAACGATTGTGATATCGGGTATTTGGATAATGAATATGTATCTGGGAAAAAAGGAAAAGGAAAAAAGCAAAACAAACAAATCACAAAACCAAGAACTGAGGCCCTTTTACATCAACGTGGAGATCTAACTAAATTTAGTTTACTTATTATTTACAAAAAAGCTGTTACTTACTTACCTACTTCTACCTAGGTAGGTACATAGGGGTAGGTATCGTGAGTAACGGTATTAAAGATGAGAGAATTTAAATATCCCGAGAAAAAGCAATCGTGGATCTTGGCATTATCACCTTCTATTCTCGGCTGATTTGCCATGCAATCGTTATCAGTGCTCATATTTTGTTTTTGCAAATTTCCCGCGATCCCGGGAATGCATATATCCATGGCAAGGGTTGCATCGCAAGGAAAATGTCGTGCTCAAAATCGGATCGGCATTCTATTTCTTTCGAATGCACGACTTATCCTCGTCCGCATTCTAGGAACCTAACTTGAGCAATTGAGGAACCAATGTCCATCACAAACCTGATGGGCGACGGCGTTCGCGCCCTCTTTACGAGATGGGTCCTGCTGGTTGCTCTTCTCGTAGGGGTTTCCCTCGCACATCCCGACACGAGATATTCGCCGCGAGGGATCGTTGCAAAGGATTCGAGGATAGTAGCGCGCAGTCCTTTTGCTAGATTCAAGAATCTCGTAGCTGGAGGGGCGAGTGCGACATCGACTAGTAACGCGCCCGCCGCCGTGACTACGCCGTTGGAATGTTTCCAGGTCGCTGAACCGGTGTTGACGCCTCAAGGGTCTCTTTTTAGCGGTGGGGTTCACGCGATAACTGAAGGTGAAACTCCAATTGGAGATGCGGCCGCACCCACGATGATCCTCATGGAGCATTCTTTCGCGAACAGCTACGGTGCTCCCTTCGTTGGTATGCCTAAATGTATCTGTCTTGAATAATTTGTTAGAAATTCTAACTTTCCCAAGCTAATTACACTCCGCCGGACTACGATTTCGATCATGTAGTCATCAACTTCACTGTTGAGGTAAAAGGGCGACAATATGATCGGACAGGCGTCTTTTATCTTGGCGATACGGAGGTGTGGAGAACGTCGACTGCCGAGCCCACTTCCTACGGCATCCGCTGGTCTTGGTTTAAGGATATGACTCCGTTTTTGTCCCTTTGGAAGAACCCGCAGACTCTGATCTTCGACCTAGAGAACATCGTAGATAATACTTATACGGGTCTTCTCAACACGACGCTTACGGCGACGTTCTGGAAGAGCCAGATTCCTTCGGTTACGGTGAATGATCGAGGACCCGCCGACCTGATTATCTCTATTTCTGAACGAACAGGATCCACCGGGCAGCCGAGTCAATTTACTTATCCGGACCAAAATGCGACTAACACAGTCAGCTTTCCTCAGAACGCGAACCGCGCTGTATTTACAGTCGATGTCAAAGGCCAGGGCGATGAGGAATTTTGGTGGAGTAACGTCCCCCAGAGTGCAATCCATACATTCGAAGCTGAATACGGAGTGTATCCTGGCTACTCACCTTTCCGCGAAGTTCAGGTCCTGATCGATGGCCAACTTGCTGGAGTTGATTGGCCATTCCCCGTGATCTACACTGGAGGTGTGGTGCCTCAGCTGCACCGTCCAATTGTCGGAGTTCAGGCATTCGACATCAAGGAGCACCAAATCGACATTACCCCTTTTCTCCCACTTCTCTGCGATGGACAAAGCCACACTTTCACGATCAAGGTCCTCGGTCTTGACGATGACGGGGTGTCGGAGGCTACCCTCTCCACAACTACGGATAGCGAGTGGTATATCACCGGCAAGATATTTGTCTGGCTCGACGACGAGGGCTCCGTCACGACCGGGGTACTAGGCAGTCCGTACGCCGGCGACCCTAGCATCTCGTTTTCGCAAACGATCACGCAGAACGCGACGGGCGCTAATGAAACCCTTGACTACACCTTAGCAGTAACACGTACGCTTTCTGTCAGTTCCTACGTGAAAACACAAAACGGTGAGGGCACGGCGACGTGGTCGCAGTCTCTGTCGTATTCGAACAACGGCGGGGTTTACGCTTACGGATTCGACAACATCAACACGTTCGGGATCGCAGGTGCCGACGCCGCCACGGGTGCTGGCCTGGGCTTCGAGTACTCCGCGAGCTATAGCTATCCGCTATATTGCAGTAGCTCGGCGGCGTACTCGCCTGAGGGCAATCTGACGCTCCGCGCAGACCTCAACCAAAGCCTAATCTACGAGGTCCGTGGCGATTCCGTCTTCCCCTCCGGCCTTGAAGCGTTCGCGGCTATCAACACCACCGACATAGGGCAGTTCGCCGGCTCAGTGCTGAGCACATCGAAGAACGGGACGGCGCTGTACCAGAGGGCAGGCGATAACAGCTACAGCACGGGAGTCGGATCGGCGCACCAGATCTTCTCTTTCGGAGGGGTGAGCGGCGATGCCGATGATGGTACATCTCATAGTACCGAGCTGTACTTCCGTGAAGTTAGTGCGTATAACGATACGGTCATTGACAACTATGTGGCGTTGCTCGGTAAGACTGTAGATAACTAAGGGAAGTAGGGCATAAGAGCGAATTGATCTTTTGAGGGTGGAATTGAATATAATGTATATGGACGTGGGATTTAATATATTTTATATACATATATTTACTCTGTGTATTTGGTGTTTTGGATAATGTTGATAGAATTTAAAGTGAGTTGAGTATAAATTAATGGTAGGTATCTTCTTTCCTCCTATAAATACTATGCATGCACTTATCGAATATTTCAATATGCTTATATTGGTAGCATTTCACTAAATCTGACTTTTCACTTAAACAACCCAAAATATCCTTAACAACTCATTCTTTTTTATCTTTGACTTCATTTGACTTCTAGATACTGACTATATGAGAGCTCTATGTATATTAACATATGAGTACATGAGATAGTATTTTCATTCCTTGCGGTATTCCCTCACCAAATTAGAGCTCCATAGGTATGGAGGAAGATCGGGCGCAAGCCGATCTGGGCATCGCGGCAGATATCGAAGAGGCCCATGCGCCGCCGCCACCATCATCATCACCAGCGTTGAAACAGCCCAAGAAGAGATTCGTAGGACGAAGAGCTGCCGCAAGAAACGGCAATGGTAGCCTGTCGACAGGCGAGAGCGGAGCTGTCCAAGGTAAGCCTCAACTCCCGAGCTAAGGCTGAACCGAACGGCTGAACATGAGCACCAGCATCGCAACCTCGGCGCGCGCCCAGGTTACTCAACCAGGTGCCGCCGGAGATCCTAAACGATCCGGAGCTCAAGGAGGCCATCGCGCTGCTGCCCGCGAACTACTCCTTCGAGATCCACAAGACCGTGCACCGCATCCGGTCCTCGGGCGCCAGGCGGGTGGCCCTGCAGATGCCCGAGGGCCTGCTCATGTTCGCCACCACCATCTCCGACATCCTGACCCAGTTCTGCGCGGGCGTCGAGACCCTCATCATGGGCGACGTCACCTACGGCGCCTGCTGCATCGACGACTACACCGCCCGCGCCCTGGGCTGCGACCTGCTGGTGCACTACGCCCACAGCTGCCTGATCCCCGTCGACGTGACCAAGATCAAGGTCCTGTACGTCTTCGTCGACATCAGCATCGACACCTCGCACCTGCTCGCCACGCTGGAGCGCAGCTTCGCCCCGCCCAAGACCGTCGCCGTCGTCGGCACCATCCAGTTCAACGCCACCATCCACGGCGTGCGGTCCTCGCTCGAGAAGGCCGGCTTCGCCGTGCTGATCCCGCAGATCGCGCCGCTGTCCCGCGGCGAGATCCTCGGCTGCACCTCCCCGCGCCTCCCCGACGACGCCGCCGTCGACCTTATCCTGTACCTCGGCGACGGCCGCTTCCACCTCGAGAGCATCATGATCCACAACCCCTCGATCCCGGCGTACCGGTACGACCCGTACTCGCGGAAGCTGACGCGCGAGACGTACGGCCACACGGAGATGCAGGCGCTACGACGCGACGCCATCGCGGGGGCCAAGACGGCGCGGAAGTGGGGCCTGATCCTGGGGTCGCTGGGGCGCCAGGGCAACCCGCACACGATGGCGCTGATCGAGGGGCGGCTAGCGGCCGCGGGCGTGCCCTGGGTGGACCTGCTGCTAAGCGAGATCTTCCCGGGCAAGCTGGCGCTGATGCCCGACGTCGAGTGCTGGGTGCAGGTCGCGTGCCCGCGCCTGAGCATCGACTGGGGCTACGCCTTCCCGCGGCCGCTGCTGACGCCCTACGAGGCGCTCGTCGCCCTGAACGAGCGCCAGGACTGGAGCCAGAACGGCGGCGTGTACCCCATGGATTACTACGCGCGGGAGGGTCTGGGCAGGACGAAGGACGTCGTTGGGGTTTCAGGATGAGGGAACGGATGCTTTGTTTAGCACATACCATCAATATACCCAAGAACGTAAAAGCCAAGCCAAATCGTGTTCGGTGGACTAATTATGCCATCTATGCTAAATATACGAGTCAAGGGTAAGACTTATATCCTACTTGCTTCGGACTCCTATATGTGCTTGAATCGGAAGTAAAGTAAGTCACATTGTAAATGCACTTATATATTAGACACTATGCTTCACCAATAGATCATACAGGATCAAACCCTTATTTAAGCAACCAATCATCTTAGAACAAAGACGATATATTCAAAACCACCTAAAATGAATCACAACACCCACTTATTATTAACTCATGGATTAAGGTTTACATAAGTTCTACGGCGGCTAGAGTACCATGTACCCAATTATAGCACCAAGCAGCATAAATACCCAATGTGAATCACGTCTTCTATGTACCACGCCGCCCGACGAGACCGCCGGGCTGGTAGCGCCGCCGCTCTGATGATTATTATCATTACCGTCCTCGCCGTCCCCGCGGTCGCCTCCCTAAGACGTCGCGGTGGAGTTGATGCTGAAGACGTAGCTGGCCTGGAGGACGTAGGGGTCGCCCCCGGGGCCGAATATTTGCTTGCTCTCGCGCTGCCACTCGGGGTGGTTTATGGCGTCGATCCAGTCCTCGACCTCCATGACGACGCAGCCGTACTGTGGGATCGTCCGCGGGAAGTCCGCGTCGTCGTGGATGCCCTGCGTCGTCTTTAGGGGCATGGTGCTGTTCTGGCCGTTGCACGAGTACATCTGGAATGCATCCTGGTCGGTGTACACGTCGACCTGGATGCCAGACCACGCTGACTGCAGACGGGCAACGAAGCCGCCTTCAGCACGCCAGTCATAAGGACCTTCTTGGCCTCGGTTGACGATCCAGCAAGTATCTACAAAAAGGGTCAGTCTTATTAGGATATTTATCGATAGGGCTTGGGAGGTCTACCATAGCCAGTACAGTTGAAACCGCAGTTGCCTTCTGCTTCAGACTGCTGGAGGTCGGTTCCGATTTGTTTCGGGGCACTCCAGAAATCGTTGACAGATCCCTGCTTGTTGGCTACAATATCACCGGTGGGGATCAGGATGTTGTCGACACCAACACGCTGGCCGCTGTATGGCAGGTAGAAGGTGTGGTTCAGAGCAGTGTTGGTCTCGTTGTTGGCAAAGCCGTCCAGGTTCCAGTATGTGTGGCTGCTAAGCATAATGGGTGTCTTTTTGGTGGTTGCGATGGCCACCATCTTGAAGTCCCACGTCGTGTCGTGGAGCGTATAAGTTATGTAAGAGATGACCTCTCCAGGGAATCCTTGCTCACCGTCGGGATCGACGATAGAAAACGTTATACTGTCATTTGCATGAGAAACGACAGTGAAATTCCGATAGTCCCAACCATCGTGGCCACCATGCAAAGTGTCGGCGCCATCAGGAGCCTCCGCAGTGGGGTTCTCGTTGGGGTTGACGTGATAAGTCTCGCCGTCAATCTCGAACGTGCTGTTTTGGATCCGGTTTGCATATCGACCCGGCACACCGCCTAGATGAGGATGTGCCGCATCCAGCGAGTAAGCGGTGGCGTTGTCGAAGCCGGCTACGATATCTCTCTCGACACCGTACTTGTCGTTAATCAAGAGCTTCGCGATAGAGGCTCCATAGGGGTTAAATGCGGCCGTGAGACCCTCGCTGAAGATCCAATAAAAGCCATTCTCATCCGGTCCTAAGCTGCTTGACACATTGCTGCTTCCAGTGCCCCCAGATGACTGCGCCGAAGCGAGTGGGAGCAAGAGAGCTCCTAGAGAAGCGAGACTAGTGCATGGACGCATGTTGACGCGGAGGTGAGACACAGTTTGTTTGTTGACGACGGTGCTTTGTGCTCGTCGTAGTTGACGGTGGGGGGAAGAAAGCAGAGCAAAATGTGAGATCCCCCCGGGAAAGGATTTGCAACTTATATGAATTCAGCCATCAAAGAAGAAAACCCCGTCGGGCGAAACTGGATTTGGTTGGACAATGGAAGAACGTAAGGACTCATCACGTTGTCTACTGACAGGGAAGTAGTACAGTGGGCTAGGGAAATTTATTAATCTCACCTACATTAGAACCCAGCAGCCCCGGCGATCCCCAGCTTCGGCTTTGCTAGGCTGTCGAGCTACTCCGCTTTCTAGTGAAAGTTGGGGTAAACGACGTAACTGACAGGCAGCGTCGCATTGGCCTCATCAAAAACCATGTGGTGGAACGGCACGAATCCAGCAGGTCGTTATAATGTTTCTGTAAGTTGGGAGTTAGTTGGAACCAAGTTGAGATCGTGATTCGTCCGCCTAGTTAAAATGCCCAAAGTCATTTAGCCCTTTGTCATCGTATCCATGGATGTTTGCGGGTCACAGTGCAGGTAAACGTACATAATAGAGGTAAACAAGCACCGAAGTTCTGGGAAGACTGAATTGTATGCATACAGGCAGACAGGGGCAATCAATATTCGCCCCTCAGGCTTCCATTAAGACGTAGAAGCGGTATGGGTATATAATGCGCTGTGTTACCTGAAGGTATCAAGAGATGCAAAGAGTTTTACGAGAAGGATTCCCCTGCATATCCGTCTAATAACTGATCGACACCCGGAGCGTCTACATCTCTTCTAGCCCGCATTGCCACCAATTCTCGGATCAAGACAAATGCAATGCTTACCCTAGGTACGTACGTAGGACCTTCGTGATAGATTTTTCAGAGACATACGGGAGAGAGCCTCTTTGACGGAGAGGATCAAGATTTAAATTCGACTGAAGACTACTTCGTACGTCCGAATTGCGGTGCCATGCTGCCATGTTTCCCCTACTAAAGAGATTTGAAGATGCTTTTTTTTTTTTTTTTTTTGATGACGTTAGACGCTACAATGTTAAGCTGTGAAGAATGTTCCGTGAAACCCCAACCTCCCTGGGGAGCACTCATGTGCCTTGCATACATTCCTCTCGCTAGCGTTCATAGCTCAGCTTCAGATGTGGTGTGTGTACAGATTACGGTGTAAGCCCAATCACAGAATCAGATTCCAACGACATACCGTAAAGAGATAAAATAAATCTCCGCATTTTAGGATGTCCTCGTGAATCAAGCTTTTTCTTTGATGCTCAATTCCCGACCTGGTATATCCGTAATAGCCGCTGACGTCGAAGAGAACTGCTGACTTCCAAGGTTCGCTTACCTACCAGGTAAGTCTAAAGATTATGAAGAAGGAAAACTGCGGAAGAGAAAATACCTGGCCGTGAATGGTGGATTTCTAAATTCACCTGTACTACCATGTAAGGATCATTTCAAGGCCCGAATTCCCCATGTTCTTTTAAGGTTCCACAGGTCTTGCGGGGTCGATGCTATCCAAGCTTACCTCTTTTTAGTATGGTAAGCAAGCCTTAAATTGCTCGGCGAAGCCCTAGAAGGTACCAACGAGGTACTATGATCCTTCAAAGCTTTCCCGCGTAGCCCACCTCGATTCATCATCCAGATCTCTAAGCCCCTACTTACTATGCTTTGCTTGATATCATCATGACTATATCAAAATAGCTTCTTCCAAGGTTCTCATAAGAGAAAGAACAAAAAATATGGAAGATACAGGGATATATAAAACTAAAAGGGCTTCTGACTGGCTGAATAAGAGCCAATGACCTAGTCAGCTGCCAGCACCGGTCCGTTATCCCCGAGTGCCGAGTGAGGTCTGCGTTGGTGCTGTTCCCGAGTCTCCCAGGGATATAATTTCAAACTGTTTGCTGGGTACTAGCACTGGCTACACTAAGACTATATTTCTGAATCAATTAATTTGCTAGGTATGGAGATAACCTTGGAACTCTGATATGTTGGATTACACTTAAGCATATAGAGATGGTGGCCAGGTTTAGGCTGTACTCTCTTTTCCGTTTACTAAGGATTGCACCCATGTTCGAGTTCATTATAGACTGACATCCCATAACTGAATACCTACTCGAGGACTTACACATTCAGTGAGACAATCATTGTATTGAATGCTGATGATAAGTAACCTGTACTCCGCCTGTACTACTAGACTATACACATCCGTCACGCACTCGTCTTCTTCTACTCAAACTGATTATACCTCAACAAGGTTCTCTTCTTGAGCTGCACCGTCCGTGTCCCTCACACCCTTATCATTCTTCTCCTTCCCCTTGCCCTTTCGGTCCGCAGCCGATCGCTGGTAGAACTCCTGGATGATCTTGGCAGGAATACGGTTGAGCAGCTCCTTGGGGAAGATGCGTAGAAGACTCCATGCGATATCTAGCGAGTCGTAGATACTTCGTTGTTCGTAGGCGCCTTGTGAGACGAATTGCCGCTCGAACTTCTCTAGGAATTCCAAGGACAACTTGTCTTCAGCCGACAAGGCCTCTTCACCGACAACTGCCTTCATAGCCGCGGCATCACGACCAATGGCGTATTTGGCATAGAGCTGGTTGGACACATCGCCATGATCCTTTCGGGTCATTCCTTCACCGATGGCAGACTTCATGAGACGAGAGAGAGACGGTAGCACGTTGATAGGTGGGTAGATACCACGGTTGTAGAGCTGACGGTCAACAAAAATCTGACCCTCGGTGATATAACCCGTCAAATCAGGGATAGGATGCGTAATATCATCGTTCGGCATAGTTAGGATAGGAATTTGGGTGATGGACCCATTTCGTCCTTCAACACGACCGGCTCGCTCGTAAATGGTTGACAAATCAGTGTACATGTAACCAGGGAAACCACGTCGGCCAGGCACTTCTTCTCGGGCGGCGGAAACCTCTCGAAGGGCATCGCAGTATGCGGACAGATCTGTAAGGATGACTAGGACGTGCTTCTCGAGTTGATAGGCGTAGTACTCGGCAGTGGTAAGAGCAAGACGGGGGGTAATGATACGTTCGATCCTGTCCCTTATTAGCTATAACTTCCAAGAAAAATAGAGTGATGATGCCGTACGTAGGGTCGTTTGCAAGGTTGAGGAAGAGTGTGACACGCTCCAGACTACCGTTCTCTTCGAAGTCTCGAGTGAAGAAACGGGCGGTTTCCAAGTTAACACCCATAGCAGCGAACACAATAGAGAAGTTCTCCTCGTGGTCATCGTGCACGCCCTTGTTTGTAACGCCCTTTTGCTTGACTAAGCCAGCTTGTCGGCAAATCTGAGCGGCGATTTCGTTGTGCGGTAAACCGGCGGCAGAGAAGATGGGGATCTTTTGTCCACGGGCAATCGAGTTCATGGTGTCGATAGTCGAGATACCAGTCGATATCATCTCTTCGGGATACACCTACGTCATGATAAGCTAAGGTATATTCGGTACATTATATGGAAGCACATACTCTTGAGTAGGGATTGATAGGGCTACCATTGATGTCCAAGTAGTCCTCAGCCAGTACCTTCGGGCCCTTGTCGATAGCTCTGCCAGATCCATCGAAGATACGCCCCAGCATGTCTTCGGATACACCCAGCTTCAAGCTTTGCCCCGTGAATTCTACTCTGGTTTTCTTGACATCGATACCCGACGTGCCTTCGAACACCTGCACGACAGCGCGATTGCCTAAAAAAATGAAAATGTTTTGTTAGGAACTGGAAGCAGTTTGAAAGCTAGCTTTTATATTGCTCACCTCGAGCTTCGAGGACTTGGCCTGATCTCTCGGTGCCATCGGGAAGTGTAAGGGTGACGATTTCGTTGTAACGAGGGAATTTGACGTCGTCTAAAATAACCAAGGGTCCATTGACACCGCCGACGGTGTTGTACCGAATCCTAGGCACGATGGAGTAGGAGGAAGGTTCTCGAGGATCCATGATGGGCCAGCTGCAGGTGTACGCGGTCCAAAGGTATAGTTAAAGGATTAGAATATAGCTCCTTTAAGCAAAGGAAGCTCTGTTGTTATCTGCCTCTATTATTATTTGCTACGAAGCAACGTTGTCGAGCTCCAGCCACTGTTGACGTTGGATTATAGAGGAATAGAGGAACATTGAAGCTCCAAAACCGGCTCGTTACATGCAAAAGCTACCGATAAGCTGGCGCAGCACTAAGGTGGGGGCGATGGGTGCCACAGTAGCTAAAGTCACATGATTTAATGATCCGTGCATAAACGATAGGGGGATAGAGGGTACCTACCTGTATCTCATTAAACTCCTTTCAATACCTACTAATATGTTCGATGCGAAATACCTAGGTACTTAATAATGATTGTCACCATGATTCCCCAAGTCTATAGCAACGAGATTCTTCGACTCATTTATTTTATGCTATAAATGACTTTGATGGTTAATTATGTCTTATCTTGGTATGGATGAGCAATAATTTGAAGTGTTCAACTATGGCCCGTAGAAGAGTAATATTCATCTTACTCTTAGTAAGCCAAAGTTGTATATTTTTATTCACTCATCCTCCAGAAATATCACAGGGCTTGCGGGAACCCGACTACTGCATCACAGAGTTCGAATGGAAAATACCTAATTAGAAGGAAGCTCCCACGCTATTCCTTACGCATACACTACCTATATGTACCTAGGTACATAAGGTACCTAAGGTATGTTCTTGTTTGTAAAGAAACCTAGGAAGGTACCAAAGGTGATACTTTAGGAGAAAGATGTCACTGTCTAGATAATTAAGTTCATAGCTAACGGCGCTCTTACCGGAATCATATATATATATATATACCTCTGGGTATATGTAGGTAAGAAGCTACTTGCCATTTCAATTTTTATATCTACCTCATATAAAAGCATAACTACCTACCTACCTACGTTAGGTAAGTAGTGAACTTCAACTATTCATGAACGACCATATCCATCCGTTCATCACATCATCCATTACACTTTGGTACCAAAGCACCCGTTATTCAGCAACCCTATACGCATATCATAACCACAATAACCAGTCATGTTGAGTCCTCGTAGGATTATCCGCCGTGATGCTGAGCTTGATTAGTTGTCACGTGCCCACAAACCACCCGAGCTAGAGTCCCAAAGAAAGAGATTAAAAATGAACCTTCCTCCTCGGCCGAAGATACAGGCTCGGCCAACGATTCAGCTTCAACCAGAGGTTCGGGTTCAACCAAAATTTCGGGTTCAGCCAGCGGTTCAGCCAGCGGTTCAAGTTCAAGCAGCGGTTCAACCAACGGTTCAGACTCAACTAGCGGTTCAACCAACGGTTCAGGTCGAACCAACGCCACAGGTATCACCCTATCCACGGTATGACAAAGAGCCTCTCCAGAAGCCACCGTCTCGCGTATCAATCACGAGTGAAACTGAGTCTTACTGTGCTCTCTGTGGTGTTCCATTCGGGGGAATTCTTTATAAAAACAGGGCCCAGTTGCGGGGTACGCAAGATCGTTATATGTCGAACGGAATTGAGCATGGCTACGATCCGAGGGTTGTCAGCCCAAAAAATTCTGCTTGGATCTCTAAAGCCTATTTTATAACACACGTGCCTGATCTAGATATGTGAGTCGCCTCTCCTAAAAAAAAATCCATATAGCTAAAACCCCCCCAGAGCGTTTCTATCCGGCTCGGCACAATTCATACATAAAGGAGTTGCTAAGCTCGACCCCGATGATCCCCGAAACGACAGTTTACCTGATCAGTTCAAGTATGTGTGTTATCAAGCCGTTGATGATGCAGTAACCGTCTACCCGATCCATTGGCCATGTTACGAAATATTCGCACGAGTGCTGTATCCCACTGAAGATGATCCGACTCGTTATGTGGACTGGATCGACTTCGAAGCAACTTTACTGGCCAATTCAAATGAGTTCAATGGACTTGATCTTGACACAGGTGCGGAGAACCGACATGGAAAGCACTAGCAGAGCATCACTGGAGAAGAGTATTTCATCGCAGACCCGTCTGGTTCAGCTAGGTTGACGTTTGACGTGGGGAGTAGGTTGGCGTGTATGTCTTTCAAACTGCCGCCTTCAAACCTTGACCTTGGCGCCAAAGTGAGACATGATCCTTTCAAGAAGCTACCGGTCGATGTCATCTATAACATCTGTCATACGCTTACCCCCCAAGCCGTCACTTACTTCACTATAGCTTCTTGGGTGATCCACTCCATCACGCGCAATGATGACAATTTCTGGAAGCTTGCTTTCAAGTACAACATGCCTTGGTTCTTCGAAGTGCAAGAGCTTATGAGCGTGGGGGCTCTGCAGCAACCAGAGATGTGGAGGGGATTATTCCTGTGGGCATCGACGCTTTACCCGCGCCGGAGATTGGCAGGTCCTCTGATGTATGTCGCAAATCGGCGGCGAATTTGGGAAGTCTGCGAAGGACTGGCCAGATGTTACTGGTACGACGGCTAGAGATAAAAATGGGTCGTTGCATAATCCGTTATGCGAAATAGAAATGCATTAATACCATAGATCATATCACGTGACGTGGTATCAGAACATGACTTCATCGTTATTTGCGTTCCACTCAACGCCGATCAGCTCCGACAGGTTTTTATGCACGTATAAGCTTAACAGCCATTAATAGCCGAGATCTTACCAAGGTCCATCTGCTTACTTTACTCCATTCTTAACTTCGAGAACCATTCTAGTCACCTCGAACCATCGCAATGAATAGGAGATGGCGTCGGTACGCCCAATGATTCGATTGGCTTGCCGCCGAGGCCGAGCACTCTCTGCTGCTCCAGTGACCCCAGCGGCTTCCCATCTACGACGATGCTTCGCGACAGCCTCCGACGTCAAAAACCCGGGGCCGGCCGCGGCAGCGCAGCAACCACGCTCCGATAACCGGGTGAAGATAGTCGAGGTCGGCCCGCGAGACGGGCTGCAGAACGAGAAGAAGGCGATCCCTCTAGCCACCAAGATCGAGCTGATCGAGCGGCTCGCAAAGACGGGCGTGTCTTTCCTGGAGGTCGGGTCCTTCGTCTCTCCGAAGTGGGTGCCGCAGGTACGGTCTTCCCGTCTCGCGAACGCATTAAATGTGCAAGGTTTTCTTAACGAAGGGTTGAAACTGACTTGGAGATCCCATCCTGCATAGATGGACCACTCCAGCGAGATCCTCGAGCACATCCTCACGCACAAGATCGCCTCGCCCGTCCCCATAACGTACTCCTTCCTCGCGCCCAACGCCAAGGGCGTGGAGACCGCGTCGGCGCTCCTCGGCAAGCACGCCGGCGCCTACCTCACGCAAGCGGAGTCGCCATCGGGCGGGCGGCCCGCGGTGGAGCTCGCGGTGTTCGTGGCGGCGACGGACAGCTTCTCGCGCCGCAACCTCAACTGCGACGTAGCGGCGTCGCTGGAGCGGTCCCGCGCCGTCATCCAGGCGGCCAAGCGGCTGGGCGTGCGGGCGCGCGCCTACGTGTCCGTGGTGCTGGGCTGCCCCTTCGAGGGGTACGACGTCGACCCGCACCGGGTGGCGGAGATCGCCACCTCGCTGCTGGAGATGGGCGCCGACGAGATCTCGCTCGGCGACACTACGGGCATGGGCACGGCGCCCCGCACGCAGGAGCTGCTGCGGTGCGTGGCGGCCGCTGGCATCCGCGCCGAGGACGTCGCCATGCACTTCCACGACACGTACGGCCAGGCCCTGGTCAACACCGCCATCTCGCTCGAGCGCGGCATCCGCACCTTCGACAGCGCCGTCGGCGGCCTCGGCGGGTGTCCGTACAGCCCCGGCGCCACCGGGAACGTGGCCACCGAGAACATGGTGTACTTCCTCGAGAGCCTGGGCATGGAGACCGGCGTCGACCTCGACGCCATGGCGGACATCGGCCAGTGGATCTCGGGGGAGCTGGGCAGGCCGAACGACTCCGTTGTCGGCAAGGCCGTGCTGGGGGCCCGCAAGGCTTCTGTGTCTTCTGCGTGATCATATGGCCAGTGACGAAAACAAATTCTGTACATATATACACACATTTCGGTCACACGAGGCAAGGAGAGATATCTTAGTAGTTGTTGCAGTGGTATTATATTCCTGTGAGATCTTCTAGAATCCCACGTGATTCAAATATAGTTCTCGACATAGTAACCGTACCTCGAGACTTGCCTACATATACTTATGTATATTCGTCTACAAAATAATCACGTAAAAATAAGTAAAATATCACGTTGTGTTTTAGCAGCGATAAACTTAATAGTATATATTGCTCTCACTTTTTTTTTTTTTTTCAAAAAAAAAAAAAAAAACATCAATTGACCGAAATCCTCTGAAGCTCATATCTTCTCCCCTATAGCTCCCTGTTCCAGCTCAACTCACATTGCGCTAACCACCGTGCGATTTCTTCCTTCTCTTCCTGGATTTCTGGGTCTCCTGGTAAGTTCTTAGCAGCCTTGTTGATGCAGTGCTCGGCTACGATGGGGCAGCCGTCGATGGTGCGTTCCATGACCGCAATCTGGTACATTGTCTTGCCCTCCTGCTCGACGCTCGGCTGCCACCTCGTGCGTAACTCGTCGGAGGCGCCCCTCATGAGATCGAACGTCAATTCCATGCAGTCAGCGTGCTTATTGAAGAGATCCTTGTCGTCAGCGGCGGCAGCCTTTCTTGTAAGGCACAGCCTGTTGGAAATTAAGTCGGAGTTGAGCTGGAGGAAGATATCTGTGACGCTTGTCTCGAAGCTTGCGCCTCCCTCGTCCTTCATCTGCGTCCAGATTGTACGGGAAGTTTTGACTAGATTCATAAGATGAAACGTTGCTCTCTCCCAGGTATCTAAGGCCATTAGAGTGTACCCGTCTTGGAAGTATTGTCTTCCGAGATTACTCTGGTACAGAAGACCTTCTAGTAATCTCTGAGGGGTTATGGTGGAGTGTCGCTTTACCTCTGCAGCGATATCTTCCGCTAGACGTGGCGAGATGCTACCTTCGAGCTTAAACGGCATAAATCCGCGTAGATACTTCCGGTACGGTTCAATCAGACGTTCCTATTCAATAATTAGAACCCAATATTCACTTGGTGCTGCATCTTGGAATTATATAGGTGAGTGATGAAAGCCTGCGATTACAGTTCATTGTCTCAGGGCCCTAGATATAAAAGGTTAGGGAATCCCGACTCACCTGATTCTTGATATTCAAGTATTTGGGGATCGAGGTATTCTCGAATGGGTTGTGAATAGTAACACAATTCTCAGATAATATGTCATCATGAAAATGAAATTGAGATTTATAAGTAGCAAGGGCTTCACAGAATAAGTCTAAATCCCGTAGTAGGATCATAGCGTGGTAATCAGGTCTTAAAATTGTCTCATCGAAGTTGACGGTGTGTGTCAGGACAAAGCCTTTGAAGCGTTCGATAATAGTCTTTTTCAGAGAGACAATCGGGACATGTTTTTGAGTGAACTTTATGCGGGGGGAAGCAGTGATAATGATTCGGATGAACATGTTGCCTTTTAGCAGAACTTCGGTAGCCTCCATTGAGATTTGATGATTAACTCTTAGGATTTCTGTATAGATTCTATGGTGAATCATACGAGGGTCAGGGTGACAGCGAGCAGAGAACCACATGTTCGGCGGCCAGGTGCAGAGAATCTCATAATAGATGAAATCCCGGATCTCACGAGGAAGATTCATAAAACGAAAAGGCCTGGTTGCCATGCCTGCGATTTGCTTTGGACAAACTTTAGAGTCTCAATTTTCAAGCCCTCAATTATGATACCGGGAACTAAAGTGTCTAAGCCCAGCTCGGGGATGGGTTCTGGATTCTGAAAGTTGAGTTTAGAAACCGAGACTGAATGTGTATGAGATATTGCGTACTAGAGGGAGCATTGACTGGAAGACAAGCTATCGTTTCTTGGTATGTAGATGATTAAATGTGAAGAAGACAGATAAAATTCCGCCGAGAAGGGCTGGGTCGTGTTAAATATCTATTTAGGTCGTTTGCTCCTTCCGAATACTTTGAGGTCAGGAGGTCAGGATATTAGGAGGTTAGGAGGTTAGTAGGTTAGTACATAGATTAGTAGGTTGACTTATACTTTGTATAAAGGCGGCAGGCTCGACTCTCGGGTACACGGGTCGTCATGCCGTAACACAAACGAATAGGGGAAGGTGGCCATATCTATGAACATTACCTGGGCAACGAAGTGCTGTAAATATACCAAGTAACATTATAGATAAATAATATCGATATGTTATCAATAGCAAGATGAAACTCGAGGAATTAACGTTTTCAAAGTAACTAGGCTCCGTTTCATATCCTTTAAGAGACGCTTTCTAAGAGAGGTTGAATCGAACGTCGTCCCTATTATTACACACCACCTCATTGGAGTTATCATCACTCATTAGCGATAGCTCCATGTACAACCCGACCCATAAGCTTTATATCGTAAATCGGTCGTAGTTCATAGCTCACCCCTATAGCCGTATCATCTAACGCAGACGCGGACATCATCTCCGTACACTTATTAGTTCGCTCCTAGACATCACATTTGCATCTGAATACCTCCTTTCGTCCATAATCTCTTTACGACACCCGTTCCGAAATGCTTACGACTTCTCTTGTTGTAGCTATCCGAGGGAGAAATAGGATGAAACGATGGGTATATTATCATTATAAAGCTCAGGCTTGCAATGGTCGAAGAGCGTTAAAGAATTTCTCAGTGGCCCGGTCCCTCGCCACGACGGCGCGAAGTATTCGCTTCCTAACCGAATCTTATTGCACTGTTGCGGTCCCAGGTCTTTGTGACAGCCCTCTTCTCCTGCTGCGAGTTACGGCCTGCGCTTTCCCCACCATCCGCAGCAGGCGGCGGCGTATTAGCAAACTTGATGCCCGCCCCGGGATTCCATACACCCTGCATGGGGTTTGCCCTTGGCGGCTGTGGCTGTGGGGCCACTGTCTCGCCGGCCGGAGCCCACGACTGGATGCGCGCCTCGGCAGGAATTTGGACATGTTGTCTGGGTTGCGCAGGTGGTGAGGGAAAAGAGGTCTGTTGCTGCAACTGACCCTGATAGCTCATGTCGTCATCCAAGCCATATGACGAAGAATTGGACGCTAGTACAGGTTGTTGGACACGGCCTGGTTGCCCTCCGAGATTCAAGTTGCTCAGCGGCGGCATGTTCAACTCGTCCTCGAGGATGCGCGCCTCATGTCTTCTCTCAGCCACAAAGTTCCGGGCACCGTCTCGGAAACCGCCTACTATGCGGCTGAGATCGTTGTAGAATTTGCGGCCGGCCTCGGCATTGCTGATCAACTCCTTGTATTTGTAATAGGCGTTCTCGAGCTTTTGAAGGGCCTGCTCCCTTTCTCTATTGCCCTTGTCACCCACCATTTTCTTCTGGCTTTCGAATTCACGATTCACCCGTATCAATTCTGTAACGAGTTTCTCTTGCTCGGAGGCTTCTGCTTGTACGAGCTCGAGATCTGGCTCGTAAAGCGAATCTAGGCGCTTCTCGAAGAACTCTTCGAAGTGTGCGGGCACAATAGCAGTTGCCACCTTATGAGCACGCTCTAAACGTGCTGCTTCGGCTAGGATATCGGACTTGATGTCGTCACTGCGAGCTTTCTCACGAAGAGCTTCAGCCTTTCTACGACGGCGGCCTTCAAGACGAGCTATATTGTTATAAGCTGTACGCAAACGACCGATTGCAGGCTTGAGTGTTTCTGGGATTTCTGTTCGTCGCGACGAGGGCACGAAGTCTAGCAGACCACGATCCGGTCCATTGAGGACTGCCAAAGTGGGCTCTATACCATGGAATTTGTCGCGTACAACTCCATCACTGCTCGCACTGTTCGAAAACCAACCTTCTGCGTCGGCTACTTGGTTCCAGATTTTGGCACCCTGTTCTGGCTCAGAACGGCTTTCGGGCCGTGACCATCGATCCGTGCCGTATTTCCTGCGTAATTGGATATCTTCCTCCTCTTCCGCTTGCAGAAGATTTTGGCCTTCCTCGAATACAGCCAAATCGGCGGCGCGCAGCTTGTCAATGTCCGCAAAGCTTCTTTGCAGACGATGTAAAGCATCCGCCTGCCGAATTTCCTCGGCGTGCTGCACTAAAGTCCCAGGTAGACCAAGTGGCTTCTCGAAGGCCTGGAGCGAGCCTGGAAGGTTGAGTGATGACAGAATCTCGTGTATCCTTTCATTAAGTGTTTCAAGTTCGCCGATGATGTTTTGGTTGACGAGACGGTCTCGTCGTTCTTCGTAAATGGAGACAGCGATGTGGACAGAATACGGGACGAGCTTCGTAAAAAGTGGAGGGCCGAACTCGCCCTTCTCGCTAAGATAGTCCAAAGGCGCCGATACTTGCGGTGGTATTCGTGCGGCCGCCATAGTGGCTCGATCCAGGACCTTGAGTTCGGATTTTGGCGGCACTGGGTCTATAGCGTAATGATTAGCTCTGAAGTACAATTCCGCTTTATTATAGCAAGGAGAAGCATACTTAGATAGATCACGTCATTGTCTCTTTCCGCTCGCTTTAGATCTTCTTCCACTCTTCTCTTAAGTCCATTCAAATCCTCGACTACTAATTTGTGCAAGTAGCCGCCGCGACTCTCCCTGAGCCCCTCCATCACGCAGGCAACAGCATCGCGTAGCCTGGCAACTTCCTCGCCGTATTTTCGCTTTTCTAGACAATCGCAGGCGGCACGATACTGAGCAGCGGCAGCAAAGTGGTGGTGTTTCGCGCTCATATGGTGAATCCAACTACTGCTTATAGCCTCTGATCGCATGGCTGCCTCCCCTGCTTCGTTGTATAGATCCGACACCTTAGCGGCTAGCTTCGCAATCGATGCATCCTTGTAGCCGTCCATAACGGCCTTTTGCCAGAAGCACTCTTGAGCCTGAGCTAGCTGCAACTTTATCAGCGAATCTAAAGTGTGCTCGTCCACATCTTCCGGCGGTGTAGTTCGTAGTTCGGTCATAACGTCATTCTTCAGGTGTGTCAAGACGCCCGCCGACTGGCTAAAATAGCTCGCTCCAGTCTTGAGACCATCCGTGCTGGAGCGGTTGCTGGCTATAGCAAGCTGAGAGTATAGGGCGGCAAGATTGTATAGGATATTGGCAAGTTCGAACTTTAGATTGTTATGTACTATAGGTCGCTCGGTATTGTAACCCAAGGCAGGATACCACGTGAAGTCTGCGCCGATCTAAGTATGTAGAGAATATTCGTAAGCATGGATCTATGACTGTTTGTGGAGGCTCATATCCCTTTAAGAGAGACTGGTTTAAAGAGACATACATCTATAGGAAACTTCCCGCCAATCCAGACCAACTGTCCGGCGTAGGCCTGTAATCTCGCGACACCGCTGGGATGCGGCTCGTGTACGTTTACGGCGTCGCGTCTCAGAGCATCAACCACCTCAAGATCTTGACGAAACATATCCGGATGCTGATCATATTTCGTTGATATGTACTGCCGAACGGTTGACGATAGTGAGAGTTGAGTCCCCTTGCGGAAGGGGACCGCGAGAATATTGCTTTGCATGGCGGGCAGATGCAAGAATTCGAGGTAGATACGAGAGAAGAAGGTACCTAGGGAGGTATGTAAGATTTGATAACCCGGACAATGTTAAGATGCCGTTATGCCTATTGTCATAATTGTTTATCTTAAACCTTGTATCTAAAGGTTGCCTATATGTCCACGTGGGATTAGAACTGAGTTCCTACCAAGCTAGGAGGCATAAAAGTAAGTTAAGTTAAGCAAATGACTTCATCCCGCCTTGTTAAACTATCAAGGGAAGAAACTCGACATGTTTTGGGCTGTTGTTTCCTTTGATAGGTAGGGTGGGGTGCGGGGCAGCTATTTTTACCATTACAAGTACCTAGTATTGTACCTAGGTATCTGGCTGTGTGCCTGAACTCTTCAGTGCATTCATTAATGATTAAGCCCGTGATCGATAAAAGCCCCTTTCAACTTCCAGCATCGTATTTTCTCTTCAAAAGAAGTATCTGGAAAGCATATTGATTTTTTAGCAAGTCTCCCAAATATCATTTGATGACATGTTTTATAGGGACCTAGGAATTCGAAATGCATTGATCTACTCATAAATTAGCAGGCGGATGGTACTACCTAGGTACCTATTCATCACTTTGTTAATAAGTCACTGTTCAAACTGGCATTATCTTTAATAATGTTTTTTGGCCTATCTAAATATGTACAGCCGCAAGCGGCACATTCACCTACTTCGTCTCGAGCACTTCGATTCCGAGTCGGCGATGCCCTCCAGTGCGGCACATAACGACCACCAGTGTAAGGCTCTAAGAAAAGAATATCCACCTGAAACTGCCAGCCTTCTTCTCTTTTTGCAACGAACACCAAATCTTATTCCCCGCTGGACTTCTAATGCTCGCAACTCCGCTTCCGGGGTAGCAAGTCTATGATACAAGCGGACCCGGCGAATAAAATATACTTCCGAAAACAACCAGGATATCCTCAGACTGTAACTGAGATGTAGAAATAAAATACCTTGTGTAAATGCTGTGTACGATCGTGACGACCGTCACTAACGCTAAAGTTTGAAATGTTCTGCTAAGTGGATGAAGTATGTTGTACCTAGATAGGTGCCTGGTCTTCAACGAAACCCATCAGGCAGGCCGCAAGTGATGACAATAAGGGGGAAAGGATAGACTGCATTGAATAATATGCATTATCAGATCTTTTCATGGATTTTGTGCGGTAACCAGCGCTGGTAAATGTACAATCTGGACACAAACCAGACTAGTAGACAGGCATTTGTCCAATGCTAGGTCGGTTTCCAGAAGCAGTGCGAGATAGCCAACGTTCGGTGATCAATAGTAATGCTTTACAAATCAATCGATCCGCGTAAACGCAACCATCATGCGAAACATATAGGCCATCACGGTAGGTCAACTTAATAGATGCTGGGGGATTCGAAAGAATCGGACGAATAAATGGCGACTCGTTGATGACAATTGCGATGGAGTGCCGTTACTGTGTCCATCGTAAACTCCGACGCATGTTTCCAATCCAGTCCTCTCCAAGTCGAGCAGATGAATTAAAGATCATCCATTCCTGTGCCGTCGTCTAAGATCGTTATGTCGTTTGAATACGATAAGTAGGAGTCTCCTTACGGGACCCAAATAAGCTCTATTACACCATCGAGCTGGGTCATCGGCTCGCCGTTTTGGTCGACCCATCTCCAGTCATTGGCCTTTCGCACATAAACATGGGTGACTGTATTGTCCTCGTTGACGTGCGCCTCTTGCAGGTCCCAGCTCATTTTACGGCCACTCTTTAAAAGACTAGGCCGCTGCGGGTCGAAAACGTAGTCCAGGTTCCATCCTTTATCCTGCGGCGCGGCGGCAAATGTTCGTTCCATCTGGGCAAGGTTGAAGTTTATGCCTTGGGGGTAGTAAGCGACACTAAATCCTGTCGAAATAATGTAGTTATCGCTCGTCTGGAACCGTTGAAGAGTGCAATCCTCGCCACAGATGTGAGCGATCTTGGTGTACTCCCACGGCAGAGCAGAGTGCCACCCGCCACCCTTGAAGTGATGAAGGGAGATGGGTTTAATACCCGACTCGTAGAAACCAGATGGGTCACCGTACAGATCAAGCTGATATAATCCGCGAAGGATAGACAGGCGTACATCTGTGTTTTCGTAGATGCACTTGCGGAGAAGGATATCACCCTGAGGACCCCAGCCCGAGTTTGACTCATGAATCTTCTCGTCCGTCTTGCATGTCTCGTAGTCTTTTGTAATCTGTGCTGCCAGTGGCACGGATAAAAACACACCAGCACCACCGAAGGCCTGTGAGCCGTGACGATCAACATTGTTGACATCCTCGGACAAGGTACCGATGTAAAGCATATCATTGGGATCATAAGCCTCAAATTTCTTTGTTAGTGCGTGAACACTAGGGAAGAAGGTGTCATCATCACATGACACGAGCCACTTCTTGAACTGTCGTTCAGGATGGTTGTATAGTGTCGGTATGAGGGTTAGGTAGCGAACAGCCATCTCCATAGATGAATCCGAATGGTAGACATCGACGTCAATTCCAGCGTGGTGTAGTATTGTCCTCGCATGTAGGATTTGGTCCTCGGTAGCATCTAGCAGCAACAAAACCAATTTGCCACCGTTAGAGTTTCCCTTCCCGTCAGTTAACCAATATGTCCATTCGTTGACCGGGCTCGTCTTATCAGAGCTGAATCGCTTGAATGTAGTCGACACACCAAACATGAAGTCGGACAGGTTACCAGTAGCAGGGTATGGCGATTGGGCAACCGGAACTTGGAGCGGGTCAACGCATTGTTCATTACCGTAGTTGCTCGGGTGTTGCAAGTCAACAGTAGTAAAGGAGTTAGGGAGGAATTGCTGGGCGACCTTGGTGATCGATTTTCGAGCGATGGGCTCGCGGTTGATCTTGACATATCGCTTCAGGTACTGGAACATGTCCCCAAGCTCATATTTTGCCTTCAGCTCGCCCATGTGGGTAGAATTGATACTGCAATCCATTACGTGGTTTGACACCGGTACGATGTCCTTGTCGGTCGCTTGTGGAGCATCGCCTAGCGGTTGTTGTTGTTGTTCTTGCACATTGCCCTTATTGTTGTGGGTGGAAGCTGCTTTCACTATCCGCGAGCCGACATCCTCTATACGATCGGACTTCCAGGTTATGGCGAGAAGGATCAGCAATGCAACGGCGAAAAGAACGCATCTCGAGAAGGGGTTCCGCATGCTGAAGAACCTCTGATGCGAAGAGGGCATTTTCGCTCCCATCGTCATTCCCTCGTGACTGCTTGCCAGGACCGGTATACTATCAATGGTTTTGATTATAATCCAAAAAAGGTGTCAACCGTCCAGCTACTTAATGACGGTTATCAGCGAGTTCCGTGTATGTTGGCTTGGCATGCGGCGCGACGGCTGACAATCGATGTCAGTGGAACAGTTACTATTCGGAAATTTTGCTGGTTGCTGGCTTTCAACAACCTCGAAGTAATGGATAACGAATGACGCCTCACACACACAAAAGGGAGAGGGAAAGTTGAGTTGAGGGATGAAAGAAAGCGAAACGCTCGAACCCTTCTGACGTGTAGGGCACGTATCAGAAGTGATGAAGCAAAGAAGGAATGTTTTTATTTATTTCAATGTTGAAGAAGAAAGAAACAGCAAAGCGAAGGACGGGAAGGAGGAACCAACAGTAGAAAAAGGAAAAAGGAGAGATCAATTAATAGTAGTAAGGGAAGGGATGGATGGTAAAAGGTGAGAAAAGAAACAAGCTTGACAGGGGGGTCAGTTCCGTGCTACAAGCGGAAACTAGTAGAGGCCGCACTGCAGTGCATGTAGCAGGTACGCGAGTGCTAAAATGGCCACAATGTAACGGGTGAGAGCGATTAGGGGTTCGATAAATTGGAGGTTGCAGGGATTCGTATTAGATCCGTGGCCGAAAGATACATTCGATACAGTATACAGTACTTCCAAGGTTCCCATGCGTAGTGCCTAGGTATAACCCTGCTGCCCTGGAAGAGGCAAACCGGAAACTGCCACACCAAGGAGAGAGCGAGCTTATAGTAAAGAGCTAGAGCGACCAGGACTTCCATAGGAGACCTCGAATAGGTAGGTAAAGAAGAGAAAGGAGCGGGATCAACTATAAACCAATCAGATAATTCAACTTCCAAGAATAGTGTACTTCTGTAAGCACATACCTACGTAGTGAAAAGTGTATTTAAAAAAACCAATTGGGTTATGCGTTCCAATGGTTTGATTAATCTAGGTACACTGATTTTAGCGGCTCGGGAGGGGTTCAGAAGTTCAGACTACACTACACTACCTAGGTATAAATAAGTACACAGGTACGTAGTAGGTAAGCAATACGGCACCGTTGACGATTTATTACCTACATGGAGTACATGGTATATTTCAAGCTTGGTTGGCGGGCGTTTTTCTTTATCTAGGCTGATGTATTTAGTGTGTATCAATGTGATTAATGTGATTAATTGCATTGATAGGCGCAGATTGCCTAGGAGCAGCAACGCTATCTCCTTGGTATGTACGCTTCAATATACCTAGGCAGCTAGGTAATTATCAGTATTTTCGCTTGGTATAGAGGCTTTTAACTTGTAACAGCCCTCAGTCGGGCGCCGTATTGTACAGGCTGTAGTGTATCTGCATATGTAGATCCCTCAAGTACCTAACAATCTACTAAGCAATGTAGTCGATTTTATAAAACGACGTCGTATAAGTCGTTAATAGGTGTTGACACCATTTACCACGAATGCCTACCTAGGTAGCTAGTAAGCAGGCTGCCCAGGTGATAAGTACGTGAAATTCTACGTAGTGACGAAGGTGGTTCAATGGTGGCTTGTGATATTTCCAAGTTCCAAGCTTTGAATTACTTATGCATTATGTACCCAGAGGTAGATAGAAATAAAGGTGGTGTGTATATATTGCATTGACGGATAGCACCGTAACCTTGCTGTTTACCTAGGTACCTAACATACCTGCTCCATTAATAACAAACACCTAATCACATCTAGGACTGACAGATTCCTCAGTCACGATGGTGGCAGGTGGCTATTACCTACTTACCTAAGTAGTAGATAATGGTTGTGGTAGGTAGTAGTGGGTTATTCGGGCTGGTTTGAGGATTTGAAGAGAAATGCCGTCATCGTCATTGGTTTTCCTTGATAGCTAGCGGTACTTGCGGCGATCTTTTCGCCATGGGCTCCATGGGTCGGTCGCCTAGGGTCGCCCAGGGTCTCCTATCCGATTGTGCTAAATTCCAACACGAAGGACAGAATTGTCAGTATGTCTGAATTTAGAACATCAGCAAAAAAAAAAAGGAAAAAAGAAAAAAAGGCTGACGAATCAATAGATTACATTGCATGGATAATCGACGGGAAAAGGTGACAAGTTCCAAGGTTGACGTCAACATCATAAGTTGCTGTGACCACCATTGTGTACACTTCGTGGTGTGTATGTATGTCAAGTTTCAACTGGTATTTATTTATTTAGGTAGATGTTTGGGGATTTCAAGTCCCGTCCTCTCGCTACCAATTGTTTGTCCTCTTAAATGCACTAAGGTTAATCTAGAACTATTTAAGAAGAAGGTTACGTATATCTAATTTCAATAGAGTTTTTATTAAAATAGGTACCGACCTAGGCATATAGATAGGATGAATTGCTTTAATCGAAGGTCTAGACACGAGTTTGGAAAAGCTTCTTTTCCTACCTTATAAACTCTCTTTTTATATTTAAATCCAAACTTCAAGGAATAACATCGTTATCTTCTTATTAAGCTGGGTACCTAAAGTAGGTATGTCCACATGTATACATAGCACAGTGTTTAAACCACCATCTCTTCAAATTCCTATCCCGACTAGCCAAGTCAGGAATCCCTAGATGGCTTACCAACTGAAGATCATTACGTCGTTGGTCTAAACAATTCTAAGCCCACACGCCCATAACCACGATTAGGGAGAAGCATTCGTAAGCTGTGGGGCTTTCGTTTCGAATGTCTCGCTTTGCCTACTACATAATACCTAGTAGGTACTTGGTTCTAGTTCGGCGAGATTTCTTTAATTATGGACGTCAATTCTTTTGACCACCCTTTCCTTATGGCCTGTTATGCAGCTATGTATGCTGCTGATGCTATTTATGTCTTGTGTCAGGGACGTACATATCAACATCGGCTCATCGCTCGTCGAATCGAATATGGTGTTTGTCAACATTTATTAATCGCGAATACCAAAGATGCCTAGAACAAGATCGCACACTGGCACGTAAGCTGAAGAAAGTGTCTCTTTATCGATGGAGATGAACCTATCTCCGAAGCTGCGGGATGCTACTGGATACCCGCTCGCAGACCCGTTTTAGAAAATTAGGAAAATTAAGAAAATAAAAATGAGCTGCCAATTTTTATTTTCCTTGTTCGCCATTCGTGGCACAGCAGCAGATCAGGGGTCGATTCCGTCAATGGATCCGCTCTGGGGTCAACATCCACGAATACACCAAGATAACGATGCCTGCGATTCCTACTATGTAAGTGATGACGGGATAATGGCTTACAACGTTTCCGCTTTAAGGGTGTTACTGCGAGTCCGTCGTCTACTTAATTTTTACCACTTCTAGAGCTTCTAGAAGCGTCGCGACTTATTCACTCTCAACAACGCCTGTTGGTATACTACCTACCTTACCTAGGTATCTGGGTATGTAAAGCAGTAGGTTGAGTAGGTTGGAATTTGCCGCTTTTCCAGACCTTCAAGGGCACATGTTCCGGTGGTGATTAAGAGGACTTGGCATCGGCAACTCGTTAGTTCTCTATGGTGGAAACTTCCACGCCTAAACCCGTCGCAATGTGCCTAATAGTTGGCTCAATTGCCGATGAGACAGCATGATTGGCTAGTATTAGCAAACCTCCCATGTCTGTACGCACCCAGCCGCCGTGATATGTGCCTTCAAGATTGTGTGCTCTCCCAAACATTGCCGCAAGTTCCAAGGTTCACTTTGCAACCAAGGCGGAGGGAATTACTACATAGTAAAACCACAAATTAACGATACGTCAGTTCGTCAAGGTAAGCATACGCATACGCATACGCATGCAGTAGGTTCGGCTAAGAAAATATTATTGTATGGAATACTGTAGGTATTATTATTAGATCTATAATCATCCTAAATACGGTACCATCCAGCCTGCCAGCGTTTACAATTAAGCTTCTGACAGAGGACAAAGTGTGTCTCTGAGTTTCTGACCTAATGCACATACAGGATGTTACCATAAGCCTGGTAACTTCCCCATACGCGATTGGTGCGAGCTTACACAACTACCTACCCTACACTACTCGATCGCTCGGCCCCAGATGTACGACTCGGACAACTTCCGGGATTCCCCCTTTTATGTGAGGGACTGTACTACTTGACCTTCCAGTTCCGTAGTTCTGTTGGTCGGTTGGGAATCCCCACGATGGCACCGAGGAGTAGTGTAGTAGGAAACTATTCTCGGTCTTGCCACCGAGAAGCAGACTGGCAGATACTGCAAAAGGGGCAGACGCAATGCATTCGTTCATATGCAGCTAGCTGGTTGGTACCTACCTACCTAAGGTACCTAGCATAATCCGGAGGCATCCTTCAGCCAAAGACGGAGCCTCAGGCACCGTTTCGCAGCTTGATGCCTCTGCAAACCGCCGATCGGGTTAGCCGATAGGTAATAGCAGACAATACTTTAGCAACCATTTTGGGGTTTTGCTCACATACTGACATGGTAGGCGGCTGAACATTTAAGATCTACAGCCCACCGTACCTAGCCTGCTAGCCTACTCTAGGCAATGCCGCTGCGGCTGTGCAGACGTGCTCCTACTGGCTAGTAACACCTCTAAGAGTCTGGATGTGAAACACGGAGGGCATCTAACAAGGACCCAATCGGTGGGTTGAAGACGGGTCGATCTATAATCCAATACAAGCAACTAAGAAGGTGTTATGTCGATCAGGCAGGTCCTCTGTACCCTATTGAGAAGGCCATCATTAAGATTGATAAATTGTCTTCTCCGCTGTTGATCATAACGCAAAGTTGTACTCTGAATGGAAACCCCTCAGGAACTCTTGTATGTATTCGGCCCCTGCGCGGTCCAATCCACTTCCCCAGCGACGACGACGGAGGCGTGAGCTCCATCCATACTCCCAAGAGGTGCGGTCCTCGATTTGCGACTAGGTTTATGGATCTCCGTCCACGGTTCGTCAGCTTCTTTTCCAAACACGCGTCATTCTTGGTTGATGCTGTTGTGGCCAAGAGTTATCATACCATTTCCATCGCTCTGCAACTGCCAACTGCTACATGCAGATCTTAAAACATACCTATTGTATGTACTTCTACTTCAATGGCTCAAGATTCAATGCCTGTCCGACTTGTGGCTCCGTGAAGACCGCCGGTGATTCAATATGCTACATCTTCCACCGCGGATATTTCATGGTGCAACAGGACAATAAACCAGGCTAGACATTTCCCACGTGTTCGGGACTAGAACACATGGATGGTCTTGAAACCGGACGAGCTGTTTATTCTCCGCCTTGCCGCCGGCGACACTCCTTGGTACACTGTCAACGTAGTGCAAAATATTCATTTCGATTTGCACAAATCGAACCCATCCGCTTCGCGATTTACAACCGTTGCATGTCCCGAACCCCAAGCCGCTCAAATCTTCCGAATTTTATCTATTCGCGGGGGGCTTGTCGCCAAGTGACTTACGTCACGCCGGCCAAACGTCTTGAGCATATCCCCACCACAACTAAGAAACGTCATTCTAGTAATTTTAAATACCAATTTCTCGTGCATGATGCTAAGACTACCTAGCTCCATAGAGGACAAGATATCCGAAACCAGATTAAAGATACGCCAGACTCACATAGGCGTAGAGGCTAAGTTACTGTTGTTAGTGGGCGTGTGGGTCATATAAAAGATTCAATGTACTCCAAAGTCAAAGCTGTGCATAGTATTATTGAAATCGAACCATGATGAAAAGAAACAATACAATAAATATGGTCAGGAATTCGAGTACCCGTCAAAAAAGTGACTATCACCTAGGGGTAAGTAGCCAACTAGGTAGGTTAAAACAATTAGTTAAAGAATTAATGTAAGCCCGAGTAAGTGTATATAATTAAGATTGGAGACATACACTATGTATTATATTATAATAGTTTTCTGATTGGGAAATATTATGAGTTTCTTTTATGCTATTTTGTACGATGGTGTTAAATAGTTTATAATAGGAGGTTATAGTTTCACATTGGATAGGATACGATATGACTTACAAATTATTAGTTTAATTATCGTGAGACTCCTTGTTTGAAGCCCAAAGTAGCATAAATAAGTCATTATATTTCATATATTAAAAGAGAGGGGATGATATAGTAACTAGAGACTAAGTTAAAAGCTGCAAATCACGGTAGTTAAGCTACACTTGTTTTGCTATAGCATCACAGTAGATATGATACGCGAAAGAGAGTCCCTATATACAACATAAGTAGTAAACACTATTAAACAGAACATATGCCTAAGATTAACACGAACTGCAAAAGGAAATAGTATTATAGGCAGACCATGGAAATGTCACTTTCTCCCAGAACATTACTATGTTTCTCATAAGAAAGCGTGTTAGGGGAATCGGTGTACTCCGTGGGAAGGGATACACTTGAGACAAAGTAAACAAAGGCATGTTCCTATATTCCTATATGTATAGCACGGTCTATGGGGATAGGTTTAAAGCCCCTTGCGCAACAACGTAGTTATTACCCGTATCGCAAGATCTGCCTTATGGCACTTCCCATCACGAATATTAAAAAACACCTCTACAAACTACCTGTATGGATAAGTTCAAAGCTCGATATGTTCACAGATCTTATTTGTCATAAAACCAATGAGTTTAATAAGAATAGAAACAAACTAGTTCCCCTATTTTATATATCTAATGTTACTAGAGGCTTCACCATATAATATAAACCACCCAGTTTATAGCTTATATTTTATCTTTCGGTGAATATGGCTCCTAAGTTAGAAGAAAGGGGATGGAATATTGTTAAAAGGGGTAATATTATTTATCATCGGAAGCTTGTGAAATAGGGGTACTCGCTCCTGGTAGGTAATAAACTTGGCATTGCTGTGGGAGAATAGTGCTTGACTGTAAAATGCTGCCCAATAAAAACTAGTTAGAATTATTACCACGGTCCACCACGAGTATATTTCAGCGGTCTCGTTGTTTTCTGTCGTGAACCGCATAGTGGGTTACTACCCAGCTCTGCAACTAGGCCCAGCCCTTAGGACGAAGTCTGGTCATTTTCTTATTTTATAACTAGTAGTGACGAAGATACCTATTCAATAATGCATATAGACTTTCTAGATCGATTAAGTGTCTAGGTAAGTCATGGTATCTATCCCGTTGCCAAGTATTGCCAACAAACCCGATGAGACCGTGCTTGGCAGCAGATGCACCGGCAATTAGCGGCCGGAGTACCCCACCGGTGCTAATTTATCTGCCGGGATTGAAGAACACGGGCGAGACTAAGGACGCGTATACGGATGACGGGAGATCGACAGGGCATGTGGGATGTGCTCGAGCTGTGCAGACTATCGGCATTTTCATTAGCGGTGCTTGAAGTCTCGGAGAACGTTTAACAAACAGCAGGATCACGAGGACATGCTGCTATGAGGAACAGGGAAATCGCGATAGTAAAAATAATGTAACAAGTCTACAGATCTAATTATAGTAGTCTAGGAGGATGTTTAATGGTCGGATTCTTACTCATATTACGCGATAGTGACTTCACTCAAACGCACATCCACCCCCTTTTTTATGTTTACCAATAATAATATTTTCAGCTTCAACCTCTAAGTTAAGTTTGCTATCTTCTTACACACTTAGCTATTCTTAGAGATATTCGTACAAATTAGGAACACTATTTAGCTGTGATTCATCTCATGTTTAATTTAAGATAATATATTTACATAGTATTTCAGCCCAACCAGGGCAACATCTGGTTAACATCCCTATGCTAATATGTATTACAGTTGTATCTTCTCGTCAATTCTGCAAGGTTATCCCCGCAGGCTCATTTCTATAGTTCGTTAAAAATGCAAGGGCCATACTACGTAGGTGTAGACCTTACATACCTCTAGGTAGGTAGGTACATAACACACCGCCTAGGCAGACACATGTACGCTGTCACTAGTGTAGGGATGGTATGTTTTGTGATCAGTCAATGATCACGGTTCCGGCGAGCGGCCTCCTAATCTATATCGATAGATATATTTTTCGTGGTTTCGCGGTGCCAAGAAACGGCACTCTTAGCTTCCGGGAGGCAGTAAACATAAATAAATATGTTTGTCTTATGGGCTGTATGGGGTAATAGGTATTATACGGATGCACGCGGGCGAGAGGCCGCGGGGGCTATGCGGAAGACCGACGAATCAAGGGGCGCGCAGGAACCCCAAATTTCTATTTCCGGCCACCCCACGTCACACTCTCCAGCGGAAGCACGATCCTGTGCGTAAGCGCCCGACGTTGAGATAGGGCTCGAGTAGGGCTGTTAGTTAGTGCAGCTGAGTTTTGTTTCGAAACAGCCGCCGGAATCCTAGATCTCTCGCTGTTGACTTGCTTTTTTCGCCAACATACCCAACCCATATCATAATTATAGTCTTGCAGGATATGGCTCTCCAATCACCGCACTTGCTACCATATTCTATCAATATTTTCTTCTATTTACCAATATAGTAGACCTCGGGTAGAGGCCATCCGGCAGGATTCTTTTACATTTACTCTTCCTGGCCCACCCTTTCATTTGTATCTATCTAGTTCACGAAGTGGTTTGCTATTCGTCGTAATGTAGGTAGGTATATTGACTTGGCGTAGCCCTCAAGGCGCAAGCAAGCAGGTGGTACAAGACTTCCAAAATAGATGGTTAGGGTTGAGCCTCTGAATGTCTCTCATACCAACACATAGTCACCATATGACCCAATCTCACCAGGTGCCCTCCACAAGGATCATCTTATCCGTTGATTGCTTCCTGATTTATTGATATATAGTATGTAACCTCTTGCTAAGGCAAGGGACAATCTTCAAGAGTTCAGCCTCAGCCAAACTGGTCAATATATAAAAGGTATTAGCATATATATTCAAAATCGACGTAAAGGAAAACCCAAACCAAACTCCAAATTCATTCAAACTCACTCACGAGCATTGCGTTTTTATAATAGACGTCGACGAGCCTATTTCCTCTTACAGACCGATTTTCTTACTTCCAACAGCTATCATTGTCCAATCTTGACACGATGAAGTCTACTTTATTATTCTCATACCTCTCCACCGTCATTCTTATCGGGACGACTCGCCCGAGCTATGCTGCAGTTCTCCCTCGTTCAGATGCAGACACCATAGCCAACTTCGGCAGGATAGGCATTTGCCTCTCATATTTCACGACTGGGCCAACCGAAAAGGAGCTCGCTCCATGCAAGATATGGTGTCCCACGCAGGATCCGAATTCAGACCCCAACGCCGTTGGTGTAAGTAGCCGTTATTCACCCTCCAGAACAAAAAAAGGATCTAACAATAGTCTATCAAATACAGTGCATGGGCCCCGGTATCCCTAGGGATCAGATCGACCCGAGTACGGTATCCAAAGACGACGACGGGAACGAATTCACACCGGGCACGTGCGTTTGCGACCTAGCAGTTGCCGGCGCGATCCTGGATGTCGTCATCCAGGGTCTCTCGGAGCTGGACAACGTCATTTGCGCCGTTATGCTCACAGCCGTGGTGACGCTTGTCGAAGAGGGCCTCGATGCCGTGCCCGGAGGTTCCTCAATCCAAGCGATCGAGAAAGCTGTCGAGGGCGCCAAGACGTTCGTCGAGAACGGGCTTGACGCCATATCCTTCTTCGGTGACTGGATCGGGCAGGCTTGCGGAATTCATGACTTCAATTTCAACCTAGACGATGTGTTCCAGGGCTTGGACTCTGCTCCAGACTCGCTCGGGGAGAGCAAGGGTTGCTTTAAGGCAAATAAATCGTGCACGAAGGCTTAGGAATTCTGGTTTAGGTCTGGCTGTGTAGGTGGAATGATGAGGTTTACGATTAGAGCATTGGGAAACTTTGGGATATGGATGGTATCTGGTTAGGACATTGCTATTGGTATACATCGCGGTCTTCAACTGACACATAGTTCCATATAAGAGGACTGGTGGCAGGTAAGACATATGGCATCTGGTTTGGGGAGTTCATGTTAGTTGGATATTGGTTCTGTATTTGATATTTTTACAATGAAGTAACATGGATCGTAGCTGATCTATAGACAATCCTTACCCCTTAATGGAGTCACATATAGGTTGATCATTTTTATCCCTGTAACTAATTCTACGATCAACCTCATACAACCTCAGAGTTTATTTTTGATGTTTATGGTCGACATAGTGCTTTGATATTGCCTCTGAAATTATAAAGCTGATTGAATGGCTAGTGGACCATAGTGGTTATTTTATATAATAGTCCGATATCAGACCCAGGTGACTAAGTAGGTAGCATGTAATTTCTAACTTACCTATGAGAAAACTCAGGGGCATCCATATGTCCAATTCTTTTATAAATACCCGACTTCATATTGAGAGAATCAATGTATTAATTATTCCTAGCCTTTTAAGGAGGAGATATGGACACAGTAAAACCATTATTAAATAGGTATACAAGATCTTACTGATTTCTCTAAGACCTTTGCATTAAAACCCCTGATATTAAAATAACTACACGAACACTCTCTTGACCGTCACCGGCACGCAGCTGGGATTCTGCGGCTCCTTATCGCCCAAAACATACTGCAGCGCGGTATACCCGTAGCTCTGCCAGTACGTCACGCAGACGGCCCAGCGGTCAGTAAAGTACATGATGTTATTTTCGTACGGCCCAGGCGGCGAGACGGCATCGTTGATGTTCGCGCCGACGGCCAGGAGCCCTTCCGACGTAAAAGAGACGGGCTCGGCGTTGTCGACGGACGGCCAGATGAGCGGGAAGGCGAGGTTGGACGCCACGTTGTAGAAGAACGCCATGGCCGTGCTGGACGTGAAGGGCGGCGTGCCGCCCGTGAACGTCCAGGTGATCAGGCCCGAGGGCAGGTAGCCTGGGCTCGTGGGCGCTTCGGCTGATCCGTTGAAGAAGAAGGTCTGGAACTCGGGCGTCTGGACGGACTCGTCGAGGCAGAACGACTCCACGGCGGCCCCTGAGTGGCAAGCTGCGAGCTTCTTGCCGTCTAGCGTGCTATTCGAGCTCGATAGGACGAGGTTGAAGGGCGCGGATTGGTTCGGGTAGTTGTTTTGCGCAAGGGCCAGGCCGAAGGCCGAAACGAGGAAGAAGAGCGGGCGAGTCATGTTTGCTATTAGTGCGGGACGGGTAGGGATGGTAAGCGTCTTCAATGTACTGCTTCCCCTATAGAAACACTGGTTACAATAGCAATAATATCGCAGGGACGGCTAAGCTTTTATATTAAAATTGTCATCACATAATTGACCGGAACCTACTCTTCAGGTCTTCAATGGTATATTTCTTGTCACCACTGCTTGTCATGCTCACTGGGCTTCGATAGAATTCTCAGAATACGAGGTTCTGAAGCGTCATGTCACATTAAACGATCGTGCGGGCGACAGTACTATTGGTCACATGAACCTGTCAAGAATTCCTTTTCGGGCTTTATGATGCGCTCTTTGCTGCATACAACCCAAACCCCCTATCTGGAAATCCAAATAGCCTCAATTTTCTCAAACGACGTACGGACAACCCTATGGTTTTTAATACGAGATATATCACTATATCCCCCCCCCCCCTAGTTTCGAATATCACTCTGCTGTGTGTTTATTATCCCGATTTTTGATACGAGAATGCTTACTTGCTTGTATTCACTAGACGATGGTGTATTGAGCTTCCTTCACCTCGACCGAATATCGCCGAATGAACAAAATGCTCTTTAGGGGTATATTGACAACTCAAGAATTTATCCCCGTGATTCTTATCAGTGGGACATATTTTTCTATTACAATATGTAACACGGAATCCGCGTAAAGCCTCGTATTAATTACCTACGTAGCTATTAAGTTAAAATAAGTTAATACCTAGCTCCTATAAAATAACCAATCAAAATGCTACTAAATTCTTTAATCATTAAGGATGTAGTGTATATTACGTCTTCTACAGACAGTAAAATCGATCACTAGCTACAGGCAAGCTTGGATTTCCTGTCTTATGACTCAAAATTTCCAAAGTTAATTATAATAGCTATATATCTACTCGGCTCTCTTTCCACCTGGCACGAAATATATTCACGAAGAATAGTGGGTCAAATGAAAGAGAGAACAAAACCGTTAGAAATATCCGAAAGTAATAAGATTAGATTCTAACCGTAGTGTACCACTCTATAGGGCGCGCCTCGTGATCGTCTCTCCCCTGTTGAACTTGATTCTGCTTGTTCACGGTTTTGGCTAGGGACTGGACTCTGACCTGGTTTAGGAGGACATCTTACAAAGCGCCATCCCTGGAAACCGAGGTTCGTGAAGCAATCCGGAATCTTTATGTGTGGCGGCCGGTGTGAAGTCCTCTGTGGTTGTAGTGGAGGACGTGGTGGGCCACCGTTGGGACAATTGTATGACTTCCATTCCTGTCCCCTAGCGGTGTCGAACCAGGCCTTATAAACTTGTATTCCTTCGGGAGTTTGGAAGGCACCTGTATTTGCCCAGAGCAAGGACTGCGGGCTCTTACGGAAACTTTTAGCACTCGGGGTGTTAAGCCAGTTTACTCCCTGTTCTGTCTCGAGCCAGGGACACCCAAGGTCCGATGCCAACCACCACCATCCGGATTCTGATTCAAGGAAAAACAAGCCTGGTTGAGATCCAAGCCATACATGGCCTTCGGAGCCTGCCAACCATTTTGACACTATATTTTTCTCATCATGGACCTCATATGCAAGCCAGCCCCTACCAGTCGATGAGTTAAGCCAATTGTGTCGCATCTTACGTTTGTCTACCACGGTATATGACCAAACTTCCGTGATATATGCCATCATGTAGTTGTCAGAATCGGCAAAATCCACTCCGTATTCGATTTCGCTCCTGTGTATCCCTTGAACAATCTCCTCTACCCGGAACGCCTTGATCTCTTTCATTTGCGAAGGCGGAACATTTTTTCGGAATTCGCCAACCAGCACAACGAGTTCCTCGACTTGCGAATGCTCGTTCCATACGAAATAAGGAGCTGGATCACTACTGACTTTACCACCACGGATTTCATCGTATAAGTGATCGAGCCTAAACACACAAGTCCGGATATTGTACAGGTGTCTAGGCATAGGCCACGATCGATTGTCGTGCCTTATGTCCGCAGTACCATCGAAGAAAAACCAGTCTATCCGTCTTTTCACCGGGAGTGTTTTGATCCTGTTCTGTAGTTCGATGAAGAAGGGTGACTCGCTTAAGACCCTTGGTTGCTGCAAGCCTCGAACGTTCTCTCCGTTGGTAACAAGAAGCTTGAGAGTACGCTCGCAGAGCGCTCTAACGCCAACATCGGTCTCGCTGGATCGACCGCTGCGGCTTAGTCCATGTCGTAGCTTGGGATCTTGGTACCATTCTTTGTTGACGTATATCTCCTGATTGCCCCCTTCAAATGCGGCCAGCTTCCCCTTTTTGAATATAAAACGGACCCAGCTAGGTAATGCTTGCACTATATCAAAGATGGCATACTTTACGTCGTAAGGTAGATTGTCGAAGATCAAACCTCCTTCTTGACGGGTTTCGGGGGGTTGCTGTGCACCACCCTGCTTCACCCCCCAGAGGATTCTTTCCAACTTGACCATCCCCTCCCAGAGACGGCGGTCTCTCATGGGATCACCGGGTTCGGGTTCGGGCTGGGGCTCACCGTAAGATTTTCGTACGATTTTGGCTGTATCCGTCGGGAGCCACTCGAAATTTTGGTAAGGCATCGCGTGTAATGGTGATACATAGACACCTATATTACTCAGAAATTAATAGATATTAGTAATTGTTGTGGTTTATGTTGATAGTATATATCGAAGACGATGCAAATAGAACTTGGCTGAAATAATCGTAGTGGTTGGCGTATCGTTTGTTGACTGGAATGCTGTGTGGTTATCATGGAAAAGGAGGGAACGTATGAAGGTTTAAATATCGTTTACTGCTACCTCAATGTGTTAGACCATGAATCACGGTCCATAGTAAGAGTTCATCTGAGGCATATCACCTTGTCACCCAGAGAACCAGAGCTAAACTACCTAGGTAAGTGATTCATTAGCAACATTGATGACCCTGAGTAGAACTTGAAGTATTTACTCAACTAGTGATATCCCATTCTCAATCGAGTTACTAGTCCCCTCTACAAGTGAATCACAGATAGGAGCCGTACAATATAATATGAAAGGCTCTCTTTCACATAAAAAGGGTAAAGAGAATCAAATAAAATCAAATGAATTAAAAGTCAAGGACCTAATGTCACAATGAACAAGAAACCAACATGAAAAGTGTGTACATGAATCGAACATGATATTCTGTCATATCGTCGGTGAATCACCGTGACGCCGTGTGAAAGAGTTGCAGCCGTGAGGCTGGTAGAATCATCTCATCTTCAAGCAAGAAGTTTGCCATGCAATGCCAATCGTGCAACACGTGTACCCTATCCTTTTTCGTAGAATGCCTTGCAAGAGCATAGAAGAAAATGCAAACACAGGGGTATACCCTCCTCAAATCAACGCCGCAAGCCGGTACGCCTGAAATCTTCTCATCGTCACAATCGTCATCATACCATGATAACCGTCTGAATCGAAACAAACGGTTGAACTCAACATATCCCTGGCAGCCTATCTGCCTCCTGCCTCCTTCATGGTGTTGTTGGATAAACCCTCCCTCCCTCCTTCCATCCTTAAAGGGCCTGACACTGCTTATTCCTTGAAGGTGATGCCTCTTGTATCTTATTTGGGGGAGTCCTTTGAATCTAACGAAGTGCCTTGGGAGGCCGATGATACTTCCTGCTCATCCTCATTTCCTGTCCATCTTTTAGTAACCTATATATATACCCGCATGACTTCGTCAGAAAGCCCAGGAGGGTATTCTCTCATCGGACCACGCCAACCCTACCTTGCTCTAAACACCTGCGCTTCGTCACCGTCTCTCCTGGATAATCAGAAGATTCGCGGTCCTCAGAAAAGCTTGTGTTGTAAACCTCAGTGAGGATGTCCCTCTTACGTCTTGGCTGTGATAGTAATTGAGGCAGACTAGACGTTGGTTCGTCGTCTTGCGTGAGCTTCTGAAGAGCAGCTTGCAGCATCTTCTCAGCATTGTCATTGCGATCCTGAGGACTAGATGGTAGCTCCTCCATGAAAGTCTCAACATAGTCTGGATCGATATCGCTAATGATGTCTTTGCCAAGAGCCTCTCCCAGGCGTTCCTTGAGACCAAGAACTGGCCAGGCTGGAACACGCTGATATTGAATAGTGACCTTCGCATCTCCTCGTGGTGCCTTACTTGGCTCGTGGAACATGCCCAGAAATGCTGCAGGCACGACGCTGGAGTAGACAATAAAGGACTGGTCTTCATCAGATGTCGCTAAGACGCGAACTTGAACATCTCTCGGCGTGAAGCCATCCCCTGTCAGCACATTTGCATATGTGTGCTGCTGAGCCATTCCAAGCATGATGGCAAGGATGTACTGATCTTCATCTGGATTCTTGGGGATCAACTTTCGTGAGCGTAGCTCATGCAGGCGGTGGATGGGGATATTCAATGATCCATCAGGAAACGCAGGAATACGAAAGCAGCTTCTTCTAGTGTAGTCGAGATGGCGACGATCCAGATAAGCCAATACTGGCATGTTTGGGGGGCTCTTAAGCGAAGTAGCTGGCAATGAACCTGAACTGCAGGTAGTAGTCGACTCAAACGACTGCAATCCTAGATATTTCTTCCAAACAGCTTGGCAACGCACTACACCTAGCCAACGGTCACGCCCACATCGAACACCCAGTTCTGGACTTGCTGTAGATAAGTGGCTAGGGAATAAAGTGTGAAAGAGGTTCTTGAGGGTGTCACTGCGCATGTGACGGGTGGTAATCGGATCCATGATGGTGTCGAGTAGTCTACCGATGGATATGATTATTTCCGGGATTCGGGGTGGCAATGCTGATAAGTTCATGGGTGTGCTCTGTAAAGGGTGCTGCACAAAGCTACCGCCAAGTACTTGTGTGTGCATGTCTGTCCAAGCAAGCGGCGAGACATAGAGTGATGTAGTAGCATGGTCGTGGAGAATGTCGTAAATTGATCCAACTTCTGGCGAGATGATTCTGCGGATGGCGTGTGACTTGCTGTTGCGACACAGTCGCTTACGTTTCGTTTTCATCTCCGTCGAATCCATCTCGTGTGATCTCTTGGGTGACATAGTTCTTAGATGTTGATATACTGTCGGCCGAGAAGCACGATGTTAGTTATCGAAGAGACGAGAATAAATGAGGGGCAAGTACCTGATCAAATCGTGGGATACCCTAGATATGTACCTGGTAAACTGGATGTATAACAGTGTGGCTGCAAGAGTGGAATGCGACGCGGCAACACAGTATGCGATGATGTAAATGCGATGCGCCACGAAGTACTTAATGGTTTAATCGATTTAATCAGATCCACGGCTACCCTAGGTAGGTATGTGAAAGGAAAGGTACCGTGAAGAAAAAAAGAGGCTTAGTTACGTAGAGAGAGAGAGAGATGGGTGAGGCGGAAAGATGTTACGGTTCTGATACCGGGCGATTAAATGAATGATGAGAGTGGATGGGAGTGGATGGAAAGAATACAACTAATAAAGACGCGACGTGGAGGGGCGTTTGACTGCGAACAAAACGTGGACAGCTCTTGCCATTTGAATGCGGCCAGCTACACGGTCGCGCGAATTCAGGTGACCTTGTGCGCCCCATTGTATCCACATCAATAGGCTGCAGCATGGAGGTGGACCTGCGCCACACGTTTTTCAACCAATCATAGCTTACAGTCATTAGCTCTGTCACAACTCACTGCCAAGACGGCACCAAGCTCTGATCTAAGAAAGGTGGATGCAAGTAATCCACTAGAATGATCGCCGATTGGTGCCATGTCATCTATCTTTAGTAAATACATATGTACATGGACGTCGTTTGGTATGACGATCTAAGTTGCACAGTATCGAGTATCTTTATCGAACTCCTCGGACTGTACAGCTCATGTACATATGTACATATGTACACATGTACACATGTACAGCTGTAGGTGGACCCTGCTGACCTTCCAAGGTTCCTATTATTACGTAATGCCATCATAATTCTGCCGGCATTGACCCGAAGAAAGTGACGTTCCTCACTAACAATTTAGAGATATCAGTCTTAGATACATCAGATACATCCGCCTAAGCCTTGTCGAGCCCCTCTAGAATTCTAGCTAAGGAACAAGACACACTTCTCCAACACCAAACTCCAGATACTCGCAGCACTGTCGAGCTGTCACCGACTCTTCTCGTGCTCTCCTGACAAGATGCCGGTATGTGTGCTTCTCTACTTCCCCTGAGATTCTAAACCCCCCATGCTTCTTCTCTCTAAAGTACACTACATAGGCCTGACCTGAGCTAACACACCACTACCAAATAGGCCTACAACTCCATGTTCAACAATGACCCCAACGTCCCTCGCCTAGTCGGGAACTTCCCCCTTCTCCCTCTCCGCACCAAGACCCGCGGTCCCGCGTACGTCCTGCCGCAGTCCAACCCGCCTCTCCCCGCCAACGAGAGCCCCGACCCGGACTCCGAGTCCTACGACATCCTGGACGAGGTGCTCTCCCTCTTCCGCGCCAACACCTTCTTCCGCAACTTCGAGATCCAGGGTGCGGCCGACCGGCTGTTGATCTACGGCATCCTGTTCGTGAGCGAGTGCCTCGGCAAGATCCGCCCCCAGCACGCGCTGAGGGATGCTACCAAGGAGGTCCTCAACACCGCCCTGGACCTCAATTTCGCTATCCCGGGTGACCCTGCGTTCCCCCTTAACCAGGTACGTTCCATATTACCTTTCTTCCCCGAGGAGAACCTGACTTTCCACTTCGTACGAACCTAATCCGATACATACGTAGATCTACGAACCCCCACGAGACAGGCAGGACGCCGAGCAACTACGGCAATACCTATCCCAGGTGCGACAGGAGCTAGCCTCGCGGTTACTAGCGAGGGTCTACGAAGAAGATGGAGAAGGGAAGCCGAGCAAGTGGTGGTTGAGTTTCACAAAGCGAAAGTTCATGGGCAAGGCATTGTAAGAGGGTGATGATACCTCTACCATTAATATGAATACGGCTTTTTTTCTCGAAGAAGAGAATGTTGAACTTATGCGGAATTTGAAAATGAGAATGCATGTTAGGGGGGTATCTATCTATACCGAGCCTATGTGGCCAGAAGACTAGGTCAGAGCTAGCTAATGCTAGAGAGTTATACCTCATTTCCCATAAAACCAGACTTTCTAACGCCGATCGATGCAACTATCCCTCCGTTATTTGCTCTCCCTTACTGCTTGGCTCACTCTCGAGTTTCCTCTTCTTAGTGCGGGCCTTGCCTCGAGCTTCCACCTTGCCTTCCGCAGGTTTGACTCTCCAAGCCGTGAAGACGTATCCTTCTGCTCCGCCCCTGCTTGTCATCAGGGGATGTGTCCGCCCAGGGAGAACCTGCCATTTCCGAACGCGGCTTGTCTGCAAAGCCGCCCCGAGCACGAGGGTCGGGTTCAGCGGAAACTCTTCGGTCCCGGGCCACTGCTCCAGCTCTTCCGGCATCTTTCCCACCGCCTCCTCCGGCGGATTCGATACCCAGGCTGCGCGGCGCGCTATGCTGTAGCAGTCGACTAGCGCGGTAAGGCTCTCGATCGACTGCGAGTAGATGGCGATGGGCGCGCCGCCGGCAAGGAGCGGTATCGCGTAGCGCATGATTGAGATAGGATCCATTGTGCTCGCGACCACCAGCCCGGAAAACTCGCCCTTCCGCGTGGTGTCGACGATGTGTCGGATCTTGGCCCAACGCCGGCGCTTGCGGTGATAAGTACCCCGGCGATTGGCCTTCCATGAGCGAAGAGCCTCGAGCGTGACGTTGGGCATCTTCGCGGTGTATGTGGGATCCAGCTCCGGCTCAACAAGCTGCAACCATGAGATAGTCATTAGGTGTGAGGCTAAGGGGTGATGTGGTGCTTGCGCGGGATTGGTAATGTCGAAGCCATATTCGCGTAGAATGGCTAGGTTTGGCTGTTGGTTCGCATGAATGACAGTAAGGGTGTTGGAATTTACGAATGGCACTTTCAGATCTTTACATCGTGGGTTTCCATCCCCATGGGAAGTTGTTCCCACGACCTGAGAAAGCTTAGATTTCGCAATATCTTGAGTCTGAGCTTCCGTCTCTATGTTTTTATTGCCGTGCTCGCCACTTTTGTCCAATGGAGGATCGCCAGTATTTGTTATGGTTTCTTGATGATTTGAACGCTCCCTTAGAGGCACGCTGGGTGATGTCGACTCGTTTTCGGGTTTCACCGAATCATTTTCAGCTGGGTAGAGTATACCCATCCGCTCTGCCATGGCCGCGGCTAGGAGGCCACCTGTGTCGTCTACAATAAGCCAACGGCCTGGTGTATATTCAAGGTCTTCCTTTTCGTTATTGTCAATTCCTTGGGCGCCTTCATTTTCGCATCGATCCTCTCCACCGAAATGCACATTGGCCCAGCATCCTACTAGTGCTATCATCTCTTCTCTCATGTCTAAGATCTTGCTTGAATCCTTCACTTCCAATTGCCAGTGGGTGAGCATGGGCACGTCCATTGGCACTACGGAGAACCTCCGTATATACTTCTTCGTCTTAAGCAGCTTGTACTTAGCTAAAGAATATTCTGTCTTCTGGTCGATGGCCGTGTGCGATAGCAATAGCTTCGCTATTAGACCTCGACCTGCATCGGTACCGTCTTTCTTCAGAGCTTCTATCTCCTCTGTACTGAGCGTCTGGCGCGCTGAGGCATCGAGTTCCGCACGATCGGTCCGAGCAACGACAGCACCAGACTCGGGATCTACTAGCGAATATTCTATATCTGTCGGTATCGCATTTCCTATATCGTCGTCGTCGTTTGTTACAGGTGTTTCTCCTCCGGGCGAGCTGGTTGGTGTACTAGATGATAATATATCGCTGTATAACTCGGAGGCTGGTACGATACGTAAACGATTGAAATTCTCTCCTGGCTGTTTATCTTGTAGTTCGTATGTAAGGTGAAATGGTCGGTGTATGATTAAATTGCTTGGAAATGACCCGTATTTCCCTAGCGAGATAGTTCTATAGGATGAAGGCTGTTAGCAGATGGAATCGCTACTTGGGTAGATAATGCGCCGATGGCGTACATACGTATTTGGAGTTACCTGTAGCACTCGAAGGTTCCCAGATGGGAGCTTGAGAGCAACCCAGGCATTTGGTTGAACCAATGAGTGCATGGCGACTCTCGTCCTTCTTGCGAGAAACTCAAAGTCTCACGATGTTGTTGATTTCATGAATATAACTTTTATTAAAAACTTTTGGAGGTTATAGTTAATAATTGAACTTTTTTTGGGCTACAGATTCGGATTGTAACCCCACTATGAGATCAATCCACGTGGGGGAACAAATGACCGACATGGGCCCCCAGTGCTTTTGACTTTAGGTACAGATTAGATTCAACTTAAAAGTAAAAATAAGATCCGAGAGAGTTTAATAGTAGAATATTTGAACTTTACTACGTACCTAGGCAAGTTATCTGATCCTCTAGGTAGGTACCAGGTAGGTATTGTATTCGGCCTTGAATTAAAGCGAGATTATTCCCGGACTTAGGTACTTCAAATACAAAAAGTGTAAGATTTGAAGGGGCCCGGATAACAACCCACCTAACACCAACTTCTTCCATAAATGCATATGTACTCCCCTTTCCCTGTCTAATAGGACCCTACCTCTTACAAATCTATGCTATACGGCCTCCTCTTCCCTGCTCTTAGTAGGAGTCCCCTTCCTCCCCCAGAGCCCGATCCTGACCCCCTCCCAAGCGGCCTGGCAACGAACCGCACGCCCACGCGCTCGCCAGATTCCCCAGTGAGCCCGTCGAGCCCGTCAAGCCACGCCTCGCCGCTCAGAAACCCCGCGGCGCGGATCCGGCTCTGCAGGGCCTCCCTATCTCTAACCAAAGTACTACTGCTTCCGCGGTCATGCTGCTGGATATCCTTTAAGACTCGCTTACTACCATTGCTCACATCTCCAGTGTTGGAAGACCAGCTGTTGCGAGGGGATCCATGGATATCAAGGAGTGACCGCGACCGCTCAGCTGCAATGTACGTTGGCGCCAGATGGGCAACTTGGTTGATGTGGAAACGACTATTTTGTTCCGGTGGTGACGGAGCTGCTTCTCTTTCCGACCGACCGAGTGCTACTGTTATGCTACTGCTGCTACTGCTGTGGGATATCGATTCTACACTGGGAGTAAGCTTGTCGATGGATTTAGCCTTGGACTTGCCCTCTGTTGTAGAAATGACTCCCCGTCTTGTTCTTGGTCAACATAGCCCTGAACACTCGCGATCCCTTCCCGGAAGCATCCATTACGATTGTTAGGGCCGTAGATATATTCCCTTTCGAAGGTATCTAGCTGTACTTGCTCTGCACCACCGGCAGGATACACAGCCGCACCCGCGCGACTTAGGAGATTGCATACCCTTTCCGTATCCCACGAACCTTACGCCGGCACTTATGTATATGTCGGCAGATCCCTGTGGCACGGCTAGCTTCATGCCCACCCCGTTCTACCTGACGTTCCGGCGACTTCTCTCCGGTCTGTAGACTAGGCGAACGACTCGATAGTAACGTAAGGTTGGATGACCTGCGCCCTTGTACTGATCTTGCTGGTATTAGGTCCCTCGTTCTGTGCGTGTTGACATTACGACTGCTCCTATGATCACGACCAGTTCTCCTCGCCTCGATGAACCGCTCCTTATTATCTTCCAGCCACGAAGCAAACACGTCCCTGGGAGGCACGGCGTCGGACCCGTAACGCTCGTGATGCTCTATGAGCTGACCAGCTGCTATGATAACATCTCTATCATACGAAAACTTTGTCTGAGTGACGGTCTGGTCCGCAGCTGCCTTCTCCGTCAAGGTAGCTTCGAGGAACTGTGTGTTTTGAGGGGAAGTACTCTTCTCGTTGGATGGGGTATCTGGAGCGTGATGAGGCATTGGCGATTGAAGACGAGGAAAATCAAGATTGGTAACATACCACAAGAGGAAAGGTAAGATCGATCATATGATAGCTGTAATCACAATAAATGATCCGCCATAGATTACTCTATATTTAGTATCTACTTAGGTAAAGATCTCTACAAAGAGTCCTGTGTATATTATAGAGCTTTGGAACATGGACCTCAAGAGAAGGTTATGGGTTACGGCTTTGTTTTTAGTTTTTTTAGGATTCTAATTCACAATAGATATGTGGCGTTATAAAGAGAATATATCAACTAGGTACCTAGGTAGTTATAGAAACTACCTATACCTTCTACCAATCACGATTATGAGAAGTCTATGCAACCAAAGGGATGGTAAGTTCAAGGGAAAACATTCACGCTCAAATCGTCCAACACAAATCTGATATTCAAACAGCTCATATTCATTCTATTTGGCACATGTGCTAGTCATAAAGGGTATCTCTCCAATCCGGTACAAATGGGTGACAAACTATGAAACCGACCAGAACCCGCTTTAACCTAGTAGACACTTCCCCTAACGCTCCTCTCCTCCTGCTCAACCTTGTCAAGATCGTCTGCTTCGTTATCTCCGTCGGATCCCTGGTCGGAATTGTTAGGCGCATCACCAAGCCTATTGGCGTGTGCATGTCGTGTAGCCGATAGATCTCTGCTGCTCAATAACGTGCCGTTCCTAACGCGGGCGGCCTTAGCGGCGAGACGTTCGCGGGCATCGTTCTCTGAAAATTCCTCTTCACTAGCATGTCCCGAATAAGTGCCTCCGAAGTCTCGCCCAGTATGTAAAAAAACCGACTTCTGTGGGGTCTTGAGCGAGTTGCGAAGTCGATCTTCGATCGTGATGTAGGATGGTGTCCCATCTGGCGAGGAAACGATATCTTCTTGAGCCTTAGTCACGTCGATATGAGGGGTGGGTCTGGCACGTGGATCGTCTGAGTCGTCATCGGAATTATTGGGTCCTTGAACTCTTTTGGCTGGATGACGGCGACTGGCTATAGTGCCATTAACCTCGAGAGCTTTGCCGGTAAATCCATCCTTAGCACTGTCTTCATCATGCTGTCGGAGTTCTGCCAAGTCATGACGTATCTTGAAATCCTTCCCATGGTCACAACCTTGAGGGCAGCCGCCCCATTGGCGTGGCGGGATCGGGGTGCTGTTCTGTCTCTCGAACTTGCTGAGCTCTTTCTTCTTTCCAGTTTCTGTTAGTTCCTTTTCGTCCTCTTTTGCCTTCAGGGCAGCTCGCTCACGGCGTAGTTCGGACCACGTCCTGAGTTTGTTCTCAAGGTCATATCTGCCACTGTCCGGCTGCTTCTTCATGATAAGGAATTCGCAGTGGTTGACATTTCTTAGATCTTCGAAATACTCGACAGAGAAATGGTACCACTTCATTAGGAAGACGCGAGACATGAGACCGTGTGTTACTAATCTATATGTTAGAGGCCAGGACACTCGGGAGATGACACGCAAATAGGAATAGGAGACTTGGGATCTTGTTACATACCCAAAACACAAACACTGGGAAAGTCTTCTTCTCCAAACTGACGCCATAAACTCTCGTTGAACCCAGACACACGATCGTAAGCATCAGCAGCACTCTCGCCATTTGGGATACGATAGAAGAAATGTCCATAGTCAGCACGCTCTTGCCACATGCGTTCCATTTCGGCACTGCATGGCTGGAAATTTCCAAAATCTTGTTCTCGCAATCGGGGCTCCTCGTATACCTTCATGTTCCTTCGCTTAAAAGGTGAAGGGTCAGGATCGTCGGATGTCAAGGTCTCTAAAATCCCCTCGGTTGTCTCTCTCGTTCGTCGGTAAGGCGAGGTATAAAATTGGAGGGTATCTTCCGGGCGTAGCATGGCGCGTAATCGACTGCCTGCGTCACGGGCTTGCTGCCATCCTTCAGGGGTTAACTTGACTCTATGGTCGGGGATGGTCTGGTGGATCTCTCGGTTCTCTGTATGTGTAGTTGTGTAAGTCTCTAAACTTGGTTTTTTAATAAGAAGTAATGACATACTGTTGCCCTCAGACTGGGCATGTCTGATCAATATAATAAGCCTTGGACGACCCATGATTAAAGGTTAGATCCTATAGCTTTTTTTTCTTTTCTTGCAATGCGCCTACGATGACGCAATATTCTTGGGTAGGGAGGCAAAGTCGATTCCACTGGATCGAATTTCAACGAAATTTGAGCTTTGGCAGCTTGTCTGTTTTTTTTTGGTTTTTTTCGTTCAAAGAAGATAACTACCTAGGCAGATACACTCTTATAACTATTTAGGGTAATGTGGCAAGTCACTCAATCGAGAAGAGGGGAGAAGACGGTGGGAGAATGCTGAAGAAAACAAGACTCTCTGACTCTGACTTGATCTGATGACCCAGGACAAAGTGATTCCAAATCATAAACGAGAGATACTATCGAATTTAAATTATTTCTCTTTAAACTATCAGGCTGAGAGAAAGGCAGTGAGATATAAAGTGATAGACTACTGCAACACGTTGCAGGCGTTGTGTCGTACAAATGTCTCAAAGGGGTTGTAGATGTAGAAATATAAATACAATCTGCATGAATTTACTGGATTAAAAATCGTCGGAGTACCATAGTACGTAGTAAAGGGGGGAACAAGGGTCTACAAGGGGTGGCCCAAAATGCAGGTAGTGCAGGTAGGCAGGTAGGATGCTTAAACGCTGTAGTACGGATGTACCTAGTGTATGTTGGGCTTGTTTCACAGCTTTTCCCTTCTGCCAACCAAATTTCGTGTCCGGTGCCGAGTTGTCGGGGTTCCCCTGTTAGCCATGCGTTAAAGAAGCCTAAAACGCTAAGTTGTCTATAAATGCTAAATTCTGATTGGCTTGAATAAAGTCTGCCATCTGGCTGACCACCCCTTCAGCCCGATTTCGGCTCCAGTATTGAGTTGTACTTGGATCTGTTTCCTAGCGTGACGCTGCAGGGACGACCCGTGGGGTGCCTTTGTCTCTTTGTATTGTACAATGCCTTTGTACTTAGGTACACCAGGTATAGCAAGTACACCCGGTGAGATGTGGCGTTGCCGTCAAAGTTAATGGGCTCCACTTGTTTTCTTTTCTATGGCAGCCTCATCATTATCGTCATCATTCTCAATTTACAACTCTCCTAATTTACAGCCTCGTACCAAACAGAGACAAGCCATTCCAATCATTTCCATAACCACTTGCCGGTTCCTAAGACAGTCGGTGAATTTCTATTTCTGCACACCTCGGCCCATCGCATGTTTCCAGACACGTCCGAAATCTCCATTTCGAACCACTTTCTCTCACCATCACAAAAGAGGCTTCAGCATCACGCCATCAACGTACGACCACACACCTCGAATCGCCAGAGCCTCAACTCCCGAATCAGCAACGATTAACCAAAAACACTCGCTGTTAGCTGCACGAACAAGAATCGGGAAGGAGGAGGTTGGCTCTAACCCCACAAGCGTCAGCCGGACGTAGAATCTCCCAGGCCCTACATTAGCCAGCCAGCCAGACAGGCATCCGAGATATCTGCCGGCAGCAAACCACACCATGTCCGGCGAAGGCCCCGAAAGCATCCCCACGTCGGCCGACCCGCGGTCCAAACGCCCGACCAAGAAGCGCGCGCTCACGCCGCTCTCGGCGCAGGCGCGCGAGCTCGACGCGCTCTTCTCCAAGCCCGACCAGGAGGTGCGCATCCCGGACCCCGCCGCCGCCTCCAGGAAGCGCGGCCTGCCGCCGCCGCCCGAGATCGTCACCAACGTCCAGGGCTCCAGCGCCGGCGCCGGCTCCGGCGAGTTCCACGTCTACAAGGCCAGCCGCCGCCGCGAGTATGAGCGCCTGCGCCGCATGGACGAGGAGGTCCTCGGCGAGCGCGTCACCGAGCACTTCGAGAGGACCAAGGAGGAGAAGAAGAAGCTGGACGACGAGAAGACGAAGAAGAACAGGGAGAAGCGCGAGAAGGCCAAGGCTAGGAAGGCCAAGGCTAAGAACGGCGCCGTAGGCGGAGCGAACAACGGCGGTGGCGCGGAGGCAGTTGGCAATAATGGTAGTGGCAGTAAAACTGTTGCTACCGCGCCATCGAAGGGCGTCAAAGCAAGAGTCGGTGCGAGGATAGACAAACCGGAGGAGGCGGAAAACACGGCGGATAGCGAGGCGCCCGCGCAAGAAGATGCGCTACCAGAAGAGGCGAAGGGCATCGTCATCGAGGAGGACTAAGGGATTGGAACTTGAATGAGATACCCACCAATCTAAAACCTCAAGTGAGGATAAGGTACTAGGCCTGAAGGCCATACTTCCAACAACGGAGTTATGCGTTGATTAAGCTGGCACCTGATAGGTTGTCTATACGGCTGTATTCTGATATTGTAGCATCACTTGTAATATTGGAGAAAACAGACTTATAACAAGTATCATAAAATGGTATCGAATTGAATATGCCCACGTATAAACAAAGTGATATCGCTGTCATCAGGCCTACCCACCGAGAAAATCAATGCAAACCCTTGACTCCTTTATGGGAATATGAATATCTCAGCAGGAACTTCACGGCTGGGAAGAAACGCCCTCGCCAGCCATCCCTTACAGCCACGTCTAGAAGAGAAAAGAGAAAAAAGGAAACTACCCTGGTTTGCTTTTCCTCCGACTTTCTCTATCAAACACCCCAATGTTGGCCGTGAAAGTTATGATGATGATGCTGCTGCTGCTGCTAACGGAGGATATATGGCCATCGATTGATTGCCGGCCTGCGTTTGTACAAATTCCTCCAACCTAGTAAAACGTCGCCGATCCCGTAAAACCGATTGTGAACCCTGGCGTCTTTGGCCCTGCCCAACCTATCTTAGTGGTACATGCGCCATTCAACAGAAATACAAATGTTTTAATAATCTCCAGCCTCAACCGCCCGACGGATGCAATCGTGGTATACAACGCTGTCCTTTTGTAAAAAGCTCTATCTCCTGGGAACGCCATACATATGTATTCACCGTATCTTAAAAGCACCCCATTGCTACTAACTGATATCGTCGACACGGCAGACGCATCAGAAGAAGTTTGACATTGCCGTACTTAAGTCAACGAAGTCGACTGGCTTTGTAACATAGTCGCTGAAACCCGCCGCTGCGCATTTCTCTTGAACGTCCGACATAACGTTCGCCGACAGGGCGATAATAGGCAACCTACGCAGGTTGGCCTGCATCTCCCATTCTCGAATCTCCCGGCAAGCTTGAAAGCCATCCTTTCGAGGCATGTGAAGGTCACACTTTCATATATATATTAGCTGGTTGTCACATCAGACCGAGATTCCGAAGCTAAACTTACCAATATTAAGGAGTAATGGTACGGGGGTTGTGCGAACACCTTCTCGGTGCACTCAACGCCGTCTGCGGCAATCTCTGCTTCTATGCCCACTTTCCTCAGGTATCTGACCAAAACTTTCTGGTTGACGGGATTGTCTTCGACGAGTAGAACCTTGTACCCCTTATTGCCGATTCGCTTCTCTACATCCAAGTAGCTTTGCTTCTGATTTTCGACCATCTGTGCAGCGCTAGAGCGGTTCAAGTCCACACTGAGGTCACGTTCCCTCCCCGGATCGAAAATCGCTGCGAACCGAGACGGCTTCACTGGCTTATATACGAATATTATTCTTTTTTCTGCTAGCAGTTGCTGGTGCTCGGCATCCGAAGCTAGCTTGAGAACTGCTTGTCTCTGTACAGAATCTGTTAAGACTAGGACTGACGTCTTACCGGCAGAGCTCTCAATTATCTTATCAATAATTCCTATAATCCCTTCGGCTGAGGGAAGATTTAGAACAATATGCGTGAAGGTGACGGATTCGTGCCCCCCAATTATCTCTTCAGCATCTGACACGCTTGCCATTGCTGTAATCTGGTGTGGTACATCTTTTGGTAAAGTCATTTCGATGTGCCTTGTCGTGGCTTCCCTACTATAATTTTGAGGGCATATAACGAGGATCGAATACATTGGTGGTCGGAATTGCGATATTCCGGTGGGAAATTTGGACCCATCTGGAGTAGGCATTATCTGAGGCGACATCTTCACAGAAGGCATCTCAAGTTTCATCTGGGAAATATCCTGTCCGCTGGCTTTCGCGGCTTCGCTGAAGTGTACGAGACCGACATTGACTGACGAAACTGAAGATCGTATGGTATCCTGGGTGCGGGTTGACCGGACTGAAGGATCCGAACTACCAGACGACTCCAGTGCTGGGGAAGCGACTTCCACATCTGAGCTGGGACTAGTAGTCGAGACGGAATCCATCGTTCGGTGTAGTAGAAGAGGCTTGATGTCATGTATCGGCTTTCCTTCTATTGAGGACCGTATAGACGCAGTCATTGGTGGAGTGCTGAGCACATGGGGATGGTCGTCAGGGCTCGGCAGGCCAAATTTAGCAGTGAACGTGAAGGTTGAGCCCTTTCCAGGTATAGCGCTACCTTCCATTCTTCCGCCATGGAGCTCCACAAGTTGCCTCGAGATCACGAGTCCTAGCCCACTACCGCCATGCTGGCGAGTGCTGCTCCCATCGATCTGACTGAAAGGCTTGAAGATTAGTTCAGCCTCTTCCTTACTGAACCCTTGCCCGGTGTCGATGACCGAAAACTCGAGCATAATATGATGCTCGCCGAGCCCAACATCGTCGCTCGAAAATACTCTACACCGGCTAAAGACCTCTCCCGCGGCGGTAAACTTGATAGCATTGCCAATTACGTTGAGAAGGACTTGTCGAATCCGCACTTTATCCCCCTTGACCCAAGAAGGTACGTTTTCCTCCACAATATAATTGAGCTCGAGCCGCTTTGCAATTGCCATTGTCGACACCAGTTCGTTGACGTCCTCGATGAGGGATCGGGTGTGAAACCATTCGAAATTTAGTTTCATCATGCCAGCGTCGACCTTAGATAAGTCCAGTATGTCGTTTATGATCATGAGAAGACTGTTGGCGCTAGTCTGTATTGTATTCGTGTAATCCCTCTGCTCTTCGTTGAGTATTGTATCTTGTAAAAAGCTCACCATTCCGGATATGCCGATCAGGGGTGTGCGGATCTCGTGAGACATATTGCTCAGGAATCTACCTTTTGATTCCATAGCTTCTTTTAGCTTCACCTCCAGCAGCTTGTGATCGTTGATATCGGTCGCGGAGCCAAAGTATGAGCTTGCGCCGCTACCAAAAACAACATCATCGGTCTCCACGCATCTAATCAAATGCCATCGGTATTCCCCAGACTTTGATCTAAGTCGTACCTCGGTCGTATAGGAAAGACGACCATTGCTATCTGTTGCAACTTTAAGAATGCCCTTCCTAAACATTTCGCCTACATCCGCAGTGACAAAATCACGAGCCGAATTAGAACTGTTGTACCGAGTTAAGGTCCCTGAACGCCTTTCAAACGCGTCTGTGAATATGGATCCATGTCCTGTCGACGTAGTGTTCTCAAATGATGTATCAACCATGTTATCCTCGCTATGGTGTGCTGCCGCAGAGCGTTCTACTGGCAATCGACATTTCGCTAGGTCGTCTGGATGTACAAAGTCTATGAAGCCCAAACCCAACGCATCCTCGTCGCTCTGGCCAGTGTAAGCTAGCCATTGGTCATTTGCGAATGTTATTCCATCGTTTTCTGTCGCGGTGAATATTATTTGAGGAATTAGATTCGCCAGGAGTCGATGCTTCGCTTCCGATATTTCGATCTCCTCTTGACGGAGAGCCATCAACTCGGCAACTTTCTGGTCGTGGATATCCATGTAGGAGCCGATGAATTGCACTATAACTCCTCGCTTATCTCTCGAGGCTACTGCGCGAGCCTGGTGCCACCGATATGCACCGTCGAAGCGACGGAGACGAACCGTATGGGCAAATTGATCACCCGATCGAAGTGAATGAGTCCAAGCACGCATATAATCTTCAAAATCCTCGGGATGCAAACTTCCCCAAGGATCTGCGACTAAGTCCGCCAAAGTCTGACCCCTATAGGTCAGATACCTGCTATTAACCCAAACGATTTCCCCATGTACAGGCAAAGCAACAAATACGTGTACAGGTAATGAGTCCAGCATAAGTCCTTTTAGTCGGTCCGAAGGTGGGAGCATGGTGACTTGGGGCGCAGATGCGGAGCCAGACCGAATTGGTGTTGAAGGTTGTGAGGTAGGTTTTGTGAGCAAAGAAGTGCTAGGGGGTAAGGACTGGAAGGATGCTGAGAAGTCACCTCCGTATGAGTGCAGCATAGTATGCCTATGGCCACCTGGAGGTATGCTCTGATTCGACAAACGTCTCCGACCGTCATCAACATCCGGCCGAGATGGCTGAATCTCGACTCCGGTGTTTACATCGAAAGAGTCTTTCGACATAAGTCTTTGTTTTGATACCTGATTGGTAGGTACTTCAGCAGCGCCGCCAATATTATGAGCAACGACATCCGAGCCTTCAGTGTCCTTCACCATTGAACTCAGATCTTGTTGGTGATGTAAAAGACTTCCAGGCCGCCTCGGTTGCTTGCCGATAATAAGGCCACCCTCTTTATTGCCCCCTCTAGAAGCGCGCTGAGCAAATGTCCCTTGACTTGGTATCTCTGTGGAAAAGCTTCCACTCCGAGATGCCGAACCGAAGTAACTGTCGCCACCTAACTGGCTAGGGCTGGAACCGGTGGTTCGCCTCTCGACGACGAGCCCAAAAGAATTAGAATCCCAGAGCGGCGTTCCACTAGGAGAGACATTGATACTCCGGGATGGGCCTGAATATTCGCTAGGGCTGGTAAGACTTCCAGTTACCGAACGCTGGGAGACATCCTCGGGTTGTGTGGAACTAAGATGAGCAAACATAGTAGGGTCTGTTATTGGTCGCCCATTAGGACCAATAGCCCCGAAACCACTCGTTGACGGTCTTTTCCGATTAAGACCCATAACTTCTGTCTCTATATTTGTATAATGTCGACAAAGGGAAAAAGTCGCAGCCAAATGAGGTGCGAGGTGTTCAAGGGAGTGGCGCAAATTGGAGGGATATGGTATGATAGGGGTTAGGATCGACATGATCGCAATAGGCAAATTTTTGTTATTCTTGGCTAATTCTTCGGTAGATGGTCGTTCATGTAACCTTGCAGCACTTACACTCGGCTCCATATGGCTCCGTTGAGACGCCTTCTGTTCTAACGCAGAGGGATCTAACTTGAATTTCTGGGGAGGCTTCGAGAGGAGGATATGGTTGAGTGGTACATGGAGGACAGTCCAAGAGTTATCAACCCCAATAGTCTCTGGAGGTTGCGTCGATGAGTAGTCTTGAGGGCTCGGGCCCGGATTGAACGACTCCTCATCAACCACAGCGTCTGTGAAAAAGGGGTTTTCTGAGGGGTCGGCTCGAACAGCAGGTGAAGGCACCGGGGATTGAGACCATGGCGAGGGGGGTGCTTGTTCGTACTCTTCATATTTCGGGGTGGGTGGTCGAGGTGGAGAGTCGTCGATGGTCGAGAATAAACTAGGGATTTTCTTGTCGACTGATAGTGATTTTCTATTCCGACTCAAGGCTCGAGGTGCATTTGCTAGTAGCGACGATAGCTTTGTCTGGGAGTCGGACCTCATAGGTTTCCTTGACAATTTCCTAGGGTCTTCCGACGGGACAGACTTCGTGATCTTAGGTTGCTGTTGTTTCTCTTCGGAAGCTGGGTCCAGATAAGGATATGTGCGAGTTAAAGCAATCACTTTGCCTCGCTCGACAACGCGAGTAATACCGTTATGGTCAATGAGCGGGTCTGCTTCAAAATCGAGACCCTGCAGCACCGGAAGGAGACGGCCTTTGACTTCCCTTTTCGCCTCGAGCTTTGCCTCCCATGTCGGAACAGGTTGTTGTTGCTCCTCGATGGCATCGTGCTCTTCGAGTGCTTGCCTATTCAATACCGGATGTGGTGAGGCCGGCCCTTGTCTGCCAGCCCCTGGGTAATAGCTCTTACTCCTTTGAACAAGGACAGGCCGCTGGCGACTCGAGCCGGCCGCTTGCTCCACATCTACTTCCTGGGCGCCCTTTTGATCTTCGTACGAGGTAAAAGAATGACGGCTCTGAATCACTGGTCGCATGTGATTGTCACCCCTTCGAAGTCCTTCGTAAATTGGCATAGGGTCGGGTTGATCACCCACACTATTCGCGGCAGTTCCTCTTGCAAAGTATCCCATGCTCAAGTCATCTTCCTCTAGAGCGTTATACGTGGCTTTCTGTCCCCAAGGCACGTTTTCGACGTCTGTCGGGTCAGCTGGCACAGAAAGAATTACCCTCTCGGCCTTGTAAAAATCTGTCATGATCTGGACGACGCTATTCCACCACGCTTCCAAGCCAGGCTCAGCTGAGAGCATCAACGTTAAGTCATAAAGATTAGGCGAAGGGAAGTCGAGATTCGTTTGTTTGGTAGTCACTCCGGGGGGTAGGAACGTCATGGCCGACGCTGGGGACGACGGGTCAGATCTTAGCTGGTCATGCAGTACAAAACTGCCGAAAGGCGCGCCCCCGGTGTTGACGACTCCAGTCTGAGGCTGCTGGTTAAGAACATTGTGCGAGTATGCTGAGGAGAAATGAGGGGTGGATACGCGTGGGAAAGGGTATGAGGGTGTTCGAGCCGAGAAACCCGGTGTCATACCGCCGCGAACTGTCTTATTAGATTCGGTCGATGCGGTCGGGATATCAGAATCGGTTGTCGGGGATGATGTAACACTAGATTCCTCATTGATGGGAGACACGCGCGTCTTCTCCGGCGCATTTCGCGAGGGTGACGGAGGGCTGCGAACGGCTTGCTCTCGACGTTCCATTTCCCTAGTAAGCTGTGCCCGATACTCAGCGATAGATGGTTTGTGGTCTATAATTCCCGGCGGAGTTCCTGCAATGCTAGCCTCTTTACTTTTTCTCCTTGCACCCGAACCAGCTCCTGTCGTTCCTCGCCGTGCTTCATCCTTTTCCAATTGCACATCTCTAACAACGGAGGAGGTTTTCCCAACACCGACCGCGTCTAATCCAACACCCTTCAAATTAATGTGATTCACACTTGAAGATGCGAGGGTCAGCCAAGGTGCATCGGGATTCGTCGGCCCTACCGCGTCGCCTGTCAAGTTTCGCATGGAATCGAATAAATCTTCAGAGAAACTAGCCCCTAGAGGACTACTCTGTTTCTCGATCTTCAATGGTTGAAATGCAGTTGTGTCATAGCCAGGTGACGGAGAGAGCGGTAGGCTATCAGTATTATTTTTATTATTGTCAGAGTTACGTGGATCGTCCGGGCCCGAATAGGTGTGATGAGATGGCATTCCTCATTCACGGCGCCCCCATGCGGCAAAGTCGGGGACGAATCTCACTACGTTCTCGTGATCTCGGCATTCGCATTCGTTCGTTAACTCCTAAGGATTCTCGAGGATTATCGTCGCTGGATTTAATATCAAAGTAGTATACCGACGAAGACGAAGACGACGACGACGGAGGATATGTGTTTAGATTGCCGTATGTTGGTTGGGTGATTAGTGAGTTAGTGTAGTGAGGAATAAGGATGTGATTCTTTTTCGGCTAGGGACAGTTCAAAACCGGTAAGTGGCATCGCCTTGTGTCGATTGCCCAGGTTGAAAGTGCAAGGCTCATCGCTAGTCAGCGGTCGGTTGGGTCGCTACCTACGTCAGACAGTGCCCCTATTATCTATTTATACGGATTTCCAACGTTAGTTACGACTCGGGTACATCCGTAGCTCGTAAGCTGCTAAGGGCCTATTAAGTTCGGAATATTTTAGGTAGGTAGGTACGTATATGTACGTAAGCAGTGTCGATGATGATGATGATTATTTTAAGGCCAGTTCTCCCAATTGTTTTTCGTATCTCAATATTTCATTTGCGAAGTCTTCCTAGGTATGGGAGGTTTTTGCCAGGTTGCCACAGGTTGACAAGAAATTATCGGCAGCAAGCAATAATCATGATCACCATTACCACTGGCTAAACAGAACAAGAAAAAACGTCAGGAGGGAAGGGGGAAAGGGAAAGGAAGAGCATGAAAGTTGCATCGGTACATCAATACAGCGGGTACGCTAAAAAAAAATTAAAAGGGCAGGCACGAGCAACATTGGTCGGTAGGGGGGGCAGCTGGGGGGAGTCTAGGGGACAATGGCAGGTGGGTTTTCTGTCCACGTTATAATTGCATCTCTTAGACCTTCTTTGGACCCCCTCGACCCTCTCGACCCAATCAAGGCATATCTGCCCTTTTTACAGGTTACGGCGCAATGGTAATCTGTTTCCCCGCCCAGCCGAGCGAAGGCTGCCAGTTCTGCCAGTCCAGATGTTCTTTCCAACTTCTGCAATGCCTTGATCTTCAACTCTTCATTTACAGCCCACAGCCCCGAACCCTAGAAAAAGAGAACGATTCCAATTTAACCACTTTAACAACCACTTAACTGTCAACCACACCCACTCATACTTCTCAACTACCTAGGTAGACACTAAACTAGCCCTCCGGACCCTTCATATAAACTTGCCTTATCGCGAACTCGCTAGCTGCTAAGTTGATTTACTAGAATTGACCAAAAAGTCCGAAAAGGTGGTGGTGTTGAGACTTTATTTATAGCGTACGCGCTGGCGAGTTGAGTACCTTGAACAGGGTTCCGAAGTCCCGTCTTAATACCTAGGCTAGGACCTAGGTATTTGAGGAATTTTCATCAAGGGAATAAACACCAAACTTTAGAATACCTACCTACTAGCCTACCTAAGTAGATACCTAGGTAGGTATTAGAATACTAGCAACACATCACATACTGCGTACCGACGCAAGATTGTGTCATCAAAAAAGACTCAATAATGCGTCCTTGTCGATAATAAGAGCGGTCAAGCACGAGTGTATAAAGATCACATACCTACGCACATACCTATGTACGTAAATAGGGGGTGGGATTGGAGTAGGTATTCGCGCTTCTTGACCGGACGAATACTTAGACGATCTTCCCGGTCCCAGCTATTCTCGAACCTGACCAATAGATCTACAATGAGCAAATGCAACTAATAAGCAGCTAGTCCAACTGATATCTTTTATTAAGCTAGGCAGGCAGGTAGGTAAAGAAAGGGAGACAAAAATAAAGATATCGGCTTTCGTAGTTGAGACTTCGAATGGGTTTTCTAGGTATGTAGGTAGGTACCTAGGTTACGGAAATCGCTACATGAGGAAAAGAAATATCCATGTACACCAACTTACTTAGGTACCTAGGTATCTCTCAGTGGACGTAGGATGGTGCTTACCTGTTCAGAGGAACCTAATAACTCCCCTAGGCAGTTAGATGTGGAATGCAGCCCTGGAGTTTGTTAACAAGCACCTCAGGTGCCTAGGTACCGGTAAGCTACTAGGTAGGTAGGTAGTACGAAGCAAGTGCGTCATTGCATTGTGTACGTCATCTTACCTGCATAGATGAAATTTTATAATTTGTTGCACGGTTACGGTTACCAGCTGCCGGATGAGAATGTCCGGCAGGAATCCGCGCTGAAGAATAATAACTGTTGAACTCTCTGTCGCGGGAATCGCCTTCTAAGGTGTGCCTACACTTCCAGGTGGTGTTAAAGCGATGGAATCTTCGAGCTGCTGATCCCGAATGAGAAAGTGTTAATGATTTTAAATATTCCTATATTTCAGTCTTCTATTACCTATGCCATAATAACCCGAATCGATGGATCCGAATCCGCACGAATAAGAATAAAATAGCGAGCGCTCGGGAGAATGCCTATTTTAAGCAAGATTAACAAACATACCTCCATGTCAAATATTTATAATATGCTTATACCAGATACGTAAGCTGCTTAAGTGGTAAATAAATAAATATTACGTTATAAATAAATATAAAAATAAACACGGTGTTTATTATTTATTAGCATTTATTATTATTAATTATATTAAGGTTAATATTAAGAGATTTTTATAAGCAAATTAAGTAAGTAATAGCTTGCTATAATTTAATAGATTAAGTTAAGTACTTATTTAGGTATATATATTTTCAAACCCTCAGATGTTTCACACTATGTATATAATACGCACTTAATTACATATGGGAGTAACTACGTAGTAAAGCGTAAACCCATTTACATATATGTACCGTCTGGTGTTTCACAATGACGAAATGTGTGTTAGTTTGTGTGACACCGCAGATGGCTTATGAACCTACGGTAGGTACTTATCAATGATGCTGTGAACCGAAGTATTTAACATTCTCTATTATTATGGCCAATAAAAGGATGACGGCAATTTTTAAGGGTTCATTTAGGGTAATCTTACCTAAACCACTCACACGGGTCGTACCTAAGCTTACCTGGGGGGGAAAGGTAGGTAGGTACCTACTTAGGTAGTATATTACCTCGGACCTTGACAGGAATTAAGGGTCTTTTCCCCAACATTTGCAAGTTATTATCCAGTAGAAATGAAGGGACTAAAACATCACTCGATATCATTTTAACATCTGACACTATAAATACCTACCTAGGTGAAGAGGTAAGTGCTACACCATGTCCGGATGAATGCAATAGCAGTTATCGAATCGTGAACGAGTCATCATCTTAGATCTCATCTCGTATGGACTTCGGACTGAAAACTCAATTTATCGAAACTACAAATTCTTGATCTGGCTGAAAGTTACCGGTGCTTACCTAGGTACCTACCTGGTATGTATGCGTGTATTCATACGAGAAAAAGATTGGACTAACCAAGATACGGCCGCGTTGGGAATAAGTGACGATATTAAGATTCTCTATCATTTGGATCTATCCCTGTATTTGGAACTAATATTAGGATAAATACCTACCAGGTACCTACCTAAGTTACCTACTAAGGTAGGTATTGTTACGGTAGGTACGCATACCTACCTAGGTACGCAGCCTTATCCTAAAAAGACCAGGTAAATCCGGTGTATCCCATGTATCCCGTGTATCCCGTGTACCATCCCATAACGATGCTCTTAAATTCATAGGTATTCCGAGTACATTAATAAGTAGTCTCTCCAGATCCACAACAATCGGCTCGACATCCCAGCCACCGGGAAAGCGACGCATCAATCAGGTTATTATTATCCACCTCCCTACTTCGTACGAGTACTAAAATAGGTTTGGTTTTTGGTCATTTTTCTGTCTTTTTTTTCTCCCTCTCCAACATACCTATATAATTGGGTGCATAATAAGGTTAAGAGACCGCTTATGACGGGCTATTAAGGGGTCCTTCGCGTGACTTTCTCGCTTTCCACCATTGATACCTAGCTACCTAGGGCAATCTAATGTTATCCTATTCACCGGTAGATAAAAACCATGCCACCTTTAAGGCTAAGGGCTTAAACTAAAATCAGCCCATACGATTGACGCTATACCGAGCTCTTGAAGCCAAATGCTGTTCCTACACTATTACTATGTACTAGCTAATTTAGTGGATTTCCACAGCGACCATACCCAATCATGCAGACAGAAGGATGGGGATAGGGAAAGGGATACGCGAGCCTCGAGTTTTCTCCACCACTCCCGGTCCGCAGGTGGCCTTCCGAGATAGCTAAACTATAGCACACGCGGAGGCGGAAGACCATTTCCCACGTTGCACGGCATGAGACTATCGGGCTAGGGTAGATTTACCCCTGGTTAGTTACGTTGAGATTTGGCCGAACTGAAGATAGCCTCATTTCCGAAAAGACGTAAGTGTCTAACACATAATTCTCTTTATAAAAGAATCTTCCAATATCAGGAGTGCTTGAAATAATCGACAAACCACCGGTTTGCAATGGCAGTTCTTGCAACTATGCCCCCCCCGCAGTCGAAAGAGCACGTTCATAGGTGAGGCTTCAGGGCTAGCCCTAAAGTACATTTAGATAATACGTCTCATTCTGTCCTCGCTACATATACGACTTCCAATTACTTTACAGGCAGAATTCAGTGTCATTCCCGTTTATCATAGAGTCTGTGCTAAGGTAGTGTGCCTACATAGGTAGCTTGGTAGAACATTATCCTCACCTTATCAGGCCGTTGAAAGCTGCTAGCCTCGATATGGCACTGGAGATCACGCGGCCCCATGACCTAAGGTTAGAATGTTTTGCTGCAACTAAGTATTCGTTATATATATACCCCTAAATAAAGTATCGAACCCTTCACTAAGTATAACAGACCTCTAAGAGAAGTGTTTGGCTTAAATGAGGAAATACCCATGTTCTAGAGGTGCAGAGTCCCATTTCGAGAGATGGTTATGAGAGCTAGAATCCGGAGCATAAATTCCAATACCGCCTCCATGTACCATCATCGATGTTGGTGAATGTGACAAGGGCAATAGAGCTTGGAACTGTAGTTCAATTTCGAATAATAATTCTCTATGGTCTTAAGGTCCTTACCTTCTCTTTCTTGTTGCGAAGCGAGGCGTAATAACCTATATGTATATAATCTAAATATCTCCTTAAGCGCCGTTAGCGCCTTCTTAATCCTGTTAGTTTAGTTTTATATATATTGATTAAGTTTTTTAATTATCTTTATTTAATAGCTTTATTTTATAAGTTTTAATATATTTTATATTTATTAATTTATATATATATATTAATTATATTTTATTTTATAAAGTTTATTTATATAATATTCGTTTTTTTAATATTCGTTTTTAAATATATTATATAATTATAAAATCGTAAGGTTTATCGGTTTATAAATAAAATGTAATATTTATACGAAACTTAATATTTATTAATTTAAAAAAGTTTTTTTAAATATAAAACGTAAATTTAAAATTTTTATTAAAAATAATGTTTAAAAATATATCGTATAATCTTTAATATTATTTAAAAAAAAATTAATTAAATTATTAAACTTTTTTTTTCTTATTTAAAAAAGAAAATACGTTATTTTAAAAAATAAATTTATTATTATTTAAATAAAGTTATAACTATTTAATAAAAAAAGGTTAATAATAAAATTTATTATTATTATTAATTAAAGTTTATAATATAATTTTATCGGTTAAAAATATTTATATAAAACGTAACGAAAGATTTTATTTTATTAATATTTTAAATAATCTCGTACGTAATTTCGAATAATATTCTTAATATTTAATTATTAAAAGTTTTAAATAATTAATTTTAAAATTTTATTTATTTTTATATATACGGTAACGAAAATATCGTGTTTAATGGAAAAACCCTTTTTTTAAAGTTTCGTAAATATTTAAAGTTTTTTTTTTAATATAAAAGGTTATTTTATAAAATAACGTTTTTAAAAAGATTTTTAACTTATATAACGTATTTTAAATTATTAATAATTACTTTTTTTAATCATTTAATAAAGTTAAAAGCTTAATTAAATGTAATAAAATTATAAAGTTTTTTTAATATATTAAAAATAATTATTAAAAAAGCGAATAAAATTCTTTAAAAGTATAAAAAATATTTATTTTATAAGATTAATTTTATAAGTTAATTTTTAGTTTTTTTTAAAGTTAATATTACGGTAATTTTAAAAGAATATCGGCTTTATTATTTTATTTATTTAATCGGTAATTAATAATAAATTAATATAATAAAAGTTTTTATATTTATTAAACTTAACGTTAATTTAAAACTTTAATTATTATAAAGTAAGTTAAGTTTATTATAATTAATAATTTTTATTATAAATTTTATAATTTATTTTTACCGGTATAAGTTTACGAAAATAATAAATTATAAATTTAAATTTACTTTATTTTTTTTTTTTAAAAAAAAACGTTAATAATATAATTTAAAGTATTAATTTCGATATAAGTTTATTTCGAAAAATCGAAATAAGTTATAATAAAGGTTTAAATAAAACGAAATTTAAGTTTCTTAAAAAGTTTATTTATTTTTTCGGTTTATTTTTAGTTTATTTTTTCTTTTATTTATATTAATAATCGGTTTTATTATTTTTAAGAATTTTTTTATAAATTATCGATAAAAGTTTACGAAGTTAATAAATAATTAAGATTTTTTTTTAATTTAAACGTTTTTTAATTATTAATATAATTAATTTTAATAATATAATTAAGGAAGTTTATTTTTTAAACTTTTTAAAAATATTTTTATAAGTTAATTATAAGGTAATGTTTTATGAATTTTTTTAAAACTTTTTTAACGATTTTATTATATTTTTTTATAATGTTTATATAAATAAAAAGGTTATTTAAGTATATTAAAAAATTTAAATCGATAAAGTTTTAAAAAATATTATTTATTATAAATTAAAAAGTTATAAAAGTATTAATTAATTTAAAAGGTATAATTAAATATTTAAAAAAATCGTACTTATATCGAAAGATTATTTTTTATTCGTTTTTTTTAATTTTAATAAGGTAAAATTTTAACTTAAAATCGATTTTAATAAATTATTTCGTAATTTTAAAATAAATTTATAATTTAAATATTAAAAGTATAAAGTATCGGATAAAAATAATATTATTATTTAAGCTTTTATAATTTATTATAAACCGAAAACGGTCTTAAAAATTTAACTTATTTACGAATATTATAAATATTATATAAAATAAAATTTATTTTTAAATACGTTTATTATTAAATATTTCGTTTAATTATAATTTTAACGTATCGAGTTTTTTTTCGTTTATAACGTAAAAAGGTTTTTAAAAAAACGTTTTTCCTTTTTAAAAATTAATAACGTAATCTTATAATTAATAATTTAAAAAGCGTTATTTTATTTATTTATTATAATATATATAAATTTATAAAATTCTTTAAAACCGTTTTTTAATGTTTTATTTATTTTAATATTTTTTATTATCGTTATATTAATTAATTTATTCGGATTATATAAAGTTAAGTTAATATAATATTTTTAATAATAAAAAATTTAAATTTAATTTTTTAAAAATTTAAAAAAAAGTTTATAAATTTATAAATTTTTATTTATTATTATAATATAATAATATCGTATTCGTTATTTAAAACGTTTAACTCGATATTAATTTTAAAAAAATAATTTTCTTAATAATAAAAAATAAAAAAATTAATATAATATCGTTTTATAAAAAAAACTTAAGTTAAATTAAAAGTTAATATAAGTTATATTTATTATTTTTTAATAATTAATAACTTTTATTTATTTACTTTAAAAATATTATTAAAATTAAACTTTTTAAATTTAATAATATTTATATTTAATATATTTTTTTATTATATATTAATATTATATTAATAATAAATTTATATTTTAAAGTTAATTTTAAGTAAAGTTTTTTTATAACTTTCGTTTTATTTTTAATTATTATAATTTAATGTTATATATTAATAAGTTAAAATGAAAGTTTTAAAATAATTGTTTTTTTAAAAGTGAAAGTAAAGTTAATATTTTAAAGAATAATTAATAAGTATAAAGTACGGGTTATTACTTTAATTATAAATTATATAATTATGGTTTTTTATAATACCTTTTTAATAAAAAGAAAAACTAACGTTTTCGTTAATTATAAATTATTATTTTATTAAATTAATTTTATTAAATTAATTTTTAACGTATGTTAAATATATTAATATTATTTTCTTTTTTATTATTATTATCGTTTAATGACGTGTTTTTATAAACGAAGCGTATATTATTAAAATCGTTAAACGTTTACGTCTTAATTATAAGTTTAATTTTTAATAATATAAGTATTAATGTTTTAATTAATATTATTATCGGTTTTTTTATAATAAATATAATTAACTTAAATATAAAAGTTAATATTTTAATTCGTAATATAATTACGATAATAAGTGTAATAAGTGATATTAATTATAACTTAATTTTTATAATATTTTTCTTATAATTTATAAAAATATTACGCGCGTTTTTTACGATCGTTATAACTTTAACGATATTTATTAAAAGCTTTTTTATTAATTATTATTATTCTTTAATAATTAAAATCTTTTTATAATTAATACGCGTTATTATTATAATTATTAATTTATATTTATTATTATTTATTATAAAGTATTAATATTTAAAAATATTTTATCGTTATTATTAATTATTATAATCGTTATTTTATTAATTATAATTTTTTAAAACTTCGGCTTTATATTATTATTCTTATATATTAATTAAGTTAATCCGGTTAATTTTAACTTATTATATAATTTTTTTAAGAAAGTCCCGACGCTTTTTTTACGTTTTTATTAATATAAAATGTCTTAAATATATTTTTATTTAAGATTTTAAAGGATATTTTAGTAATAACTTTTACCTTTTAATTAATAACTTTACTTTATTAATTTATTTTTTTAAGTTAATTTTAAATTACTTAATAAAGGATCGTTATTAAAAGGGTTTTATATATTAAGATTTTTAATAACGTTTTAATAATTAAGGTAATATCGAATTATAAGCGAAACGATATTATTTTTATTATTTTTACGTAATATACCTTAAAATCGGTAATGTTTATTAAATTTTTATCGTTATTATTTTAAATAAACGATTTATTTTAAAAAGTTCGTTATTATTAAGGTTTATTATCGTTTTATATTTTAATAATTTTAAATGCCTTATTAATAATTATTATTTATTTATCGTTAAATAAATATTAATAAATTTATTTAAATGTTAAATTAATGGTTTTTTTAGTTAAAGCTTTAAAAGGTTTAAGTATTAGTTTCTTTATAAAAGGCATTATAAAGTAAAGGGTAAGTAAGATTTTTTTTATTTTTTTTTTAATAAATATAAGTAAGAAAAATGCTTATATAAATAAAAAATATAAGTATAAGTAAGTATATTATACCTTATCGTTATTAAATAAGTATTAATATATTTATAAATTACTTTAATATTAAAATATTTAATTTTTTCTCGATTTAATTATAGCCTTATTATAACTTAAGTATTAAAGTATTTAAATAAAAATTTTAATGGTAATTATAATTATTGCTTTAATCGTAATTATTTAATAATTTATAACTTACCCGCGCTTTTTTTTATTTTTTTAATATTATCCGTAAATTATACTTTTTATATTATAATAAATTTTAGTTTTATAACTTTTAATAATTTTTTTATTAAAATTATAACTTATAATCTCGTTAATTTTTTAGCGGCGTTAATAGTTAAATAAAAGGAATCGGTTAATTATTATCGGTATAATTTAATAATATATTTTTAATAAATCGTTTTTTTAATATTTATACGATTATTTTATCGTTTAATATATATTATTACTTATTTATAATTAATTATATTAATTCGTTAATTAATTTTAAAAGTATATCGTTAAAGATTTATATATTTTTAAAGGGTTATATATTAAAAGGTTATAATTTATTAATAAATTTAATATAAAATTAATTAAGTGATAAAAGGTATTTTTTATCGTAATTATTTAATAATATTATTACATTTTAAATAAGTAAGTTTCTTAAATATTATTAATCGAAAGTTAATAAATAGTTTTTTTATCGTATAAAATATTCGAGGATAAAGTATTTTCCTTACTTATTTACTTATCGATTTAATAACTTTTTAATTTTATATAATATTTAATTATTATCGTTTCTTTTTACGACGATTTAACTTAATTATAATCGTTTTTTTACGTAAAGATCTTTCTTTTAAAAAATCTTAAACAATTTATTTATTAATACGATTTTATAAATTTATTAATTATTAAGTAACTTAAACTTATACGTAAGCTTATCGATTTATTTTAAAATTAATAACGATTTAACACGTTATATTAATTATTTATAAGGTAATTTATTTGGTAATATATAACCTTTATATAATTTAAGGTAAATTAATTTATCTTTTTTAAAAAAAATAAGGTTATATTTCGAATCGTAGCAAGCTTTTACTTCGGTAATTACGAAGTTAATATATTTTTTTGCTTTTTTTTAATAATATTATCTTAATGTATTATAATCGATTACGTTCCTTAATACTTTTAATAAAATAACGATGGTTTATAACTTAAAGTTATATATTAATTTATTAAGTAACTTTCCGGTCGTTAATAATTTAATATTATTAAGGTTATATTATAACGTTAAAATTATTTTTAATTACGGTACGTTATTTAACGAATAATAATAACGGATTATTACTTTAACTTTTTAATTACGTTATTTTATTATATTATTAATTTAAAAATAATAATTTATTAATATAATTAATAATATCTTAAATTAAGTAAATAACGTTTATTATATTTCGCTATTAAATTTAGCGTTTTTATTTAAAATTACCTTATATAAAATACCTTAATCCGATAATATAAATGCTTTAAAAAATAACGCGGCTTAATAATAAGCTTTATACTTAATATTTTTAAATATTAAAATCGTTTTTTTATTAAATTTATATATAATTATTATTATTATATTAAAATAAATAAAGCTTTTAATAAATTATATATTTCCTTTATTTAAAACTTTTAATAAATTCACGATAAAGTTTTAAATTATTATAAAACTTTAAACGTTTAATCCGGTTTTTATAATAATCGAGATAATATTTAACGTATTTTCGAACCTTTTATAAAAAGTTATAAATATAAACCGATTTTAATTTATAAAATATTTATTTCGGTTCGAAATAATATTTTAAGTTATAAATTTTATTAAATAATTTATATATATAAGTTAATAAAATTATTAATTAATATAAATTATTTAACTTAATATAATATATAAAATTATTTCGTAATTTATATCGAAATTATTTAATCGTATTTTTACTTTTATTAATTTCTTAAAAAATAATATATAAACGATTTAATTATTTATTATGGTTATATTTTTTTAATATTTTCTTTTTAAACTTATTATTTAACGTAAATTTAATAAATATATAAATAAATTCATTTAAAATATTTTTAAGAATTAACTTTATTTTGTTTTTTTATTTTATTAAATCTTTTATATTATTTTATATTAATAAACGAGATAATATATTTAAAATTAAATTTAACCTTTTAAAAATATAATAAATGTTAAGGTTAAATTAAGATAAGTATATTAAAGCAGTTATTAATTTATTATTTATTTTATTTATATTAATTGTTTTAAGTGTCGTTTAATTAACGATATTTTTCGTTATATTATAATTCGTTAAAATAATAACTGGTCGTATATAAAATTATAATTAAACTTTATTATTTTTATAAATTTATATTAAATAAGTAATTTTTAATTTTATTATTTCGTATCGTAATTTAACTTTTATTAAAACCTTTAATAAAAATATAATTAAGCGAATTACGTTAATTTTTATATTAATTTTGTCTTAAGGATGTGAAATATTATAACTTTAAAACCTTTTCGTTTCGATGTATTTATTTTTAAAAACGTTATTTAGTTATAATTTTAATACGTTAATATCGTCGGGTTTAATAACTTATTTTATAATATTTTAAACGAATTTAATTCGTTTTTTGTCGGTATATACATGGTCTTTATAATATATCGACGTTTATGTTAAAATTTTAAAAAAATCTTTTGTCGAGTCCGTTCTTTAGTTAACATTTTTATTTTCTTATTTTATAAAAGCTTAACTTTTTGTTAATATTATAAGATATATTTTTATAAAAATCCTATTATACCGATATATATTTCCAAATTAATTAATATTCGTGGCATTAAGATTTTTTTAATTATATTCGATTTATTATTTATAATAATAACTTTTAATTTATTAATTAAAAATCCGAATAAAATAATCGATGGAAAATCGAGAAATGATTTTTTTAACGATAATACGAGTTTTATATTATTATATATATTAAATACTTAATTAAAATGTTTTTTATATTATTTTTTAATATTATTAAATATTATAATATTATCGATATATGCCTTAATAAAACTTTAAAAAAGCTTTAATCTTTAATTTATAAATCGTTACGTAAAGGCTGGAAAATTCTTAAATTTTATTAACGTAACGTTAAAAATTTTTAAACTTTTTAACGATATTACCGTTATTTTATCTTTATACTTAAACGTAATAAGTAATTAATAAAAAAATAAGGCCTTATTTATAACGTTAAAAACTTTCTTTCTTTATATTTTTTAAACGATTTCCTTTTAATATAATAATAAGTAAATATTTATTAAAGCATTTTTATTTAATAATTTAAGGTCGATAATTATTCGACCCTTTTTTCTTATCGTTAATAAGCCTTTAAATAATATAATAAGGATAATTAAACGGTATAATTATTTTTTATTAATTTATTTTATCTTAATTATATATTTAATCGAAAGTTTTATTAAAAAATTCTTTATTTTATATATTTAACGAATATATGTGTCCGGGTTTATACTTTTCTTATTAATTGTCGATTAAATCGATCGTTATTTTTTCTTCTTTTAACATATCGATAATATTACGATTATGTTAAATATTTTATTTATTTATTAAAATAAATAATTATCGAGTAAAAAAAAGGTTAAAATTGTAAATATGCACGTTTTTTTTAATTATAAACTTTAAAGCATTTTTAAATTTAAATATACCTAAAATCGGTATATTTACTTCGATAAAATCTTATTTTATTTTTAATAATAATTATAAATTAATAAAAGATTTATCGGTTAATAATAAAGCTTTTAACATTTCGTTATTTAAATTAAATTTTATTAATAAATTATCTTTCTCGCGTTAAAATATTATATATGTTTACGTTAAATTAGCTTTTTTTTATAAAATATTTACATTTTCTTTTTCGGTAATTTCTTTAATTACTTCGATTTTAATATTACGTCGTAAAATTATAAGCTTATTAAATATATTTAAAAAAGTAATTCCTTTAAATATATTTATATTATAAATATTATTTATTACGTTTTTTATTTTAACGTAAAAAATAATAAAAAATTTATATAATAAATTAAAATAATATATTAAAATAAGTATTATTATTTTAACGAAAATAAGAAATTAATTTATAATTAAAACTTGTTATTATATTTAACCTTTTAAACGATAATATCTTATAAATATTTAAATTTTAAGATATAATATTAAAATTATATATGTTTTATTATAATTAATAATTACGTTATATTTTTTTAAAAAATCATTTCTTATTAATAAGTTAAACTAAAAATCCAAATAATTAATTTATGCTTTTATTAAGATTTAAATTTAAACTTACCGTTTATATATCGTTTTTCCTTAAAATTTAATTAAAAATCTAGCTTTAATTTTTATAATTAATCTTCCCGAGATTATTTCTTATATATATATAAGTTTATTTAATTTAAATATTTCGTAATTTTCGATAAAATCTTTTAATTATATTTTATTTATTATTTAATTAAATGCGTTAATATTTATATATATCGTCTATTTTTATCTCGATTTGTTTAATACGTTTACTTTTAAGTTTATATATTTTATTAACTTTTTATTTAAAAGTAAAAGGATAGTATTTTTAACTTTTATATTTTTTAATTGTAAGGGTAAAGGTATAATATTTTCCGATTATATTATTTATATTTTTGCTCTTATTTATTTTTAAATAAAGTAAATATTAATAACTTTTTTAATTTTAAGTTAAATCTTTATCGCTTATTTTGCTTTTTAAGGTAATTATAAATATTTAAGTTTTATATATTTATTAATATATATATATTTAAAATAATTAAGTTTAATATTAAATGTTTTATAATATTTTCGATATATACGTTTCTTTATAATTAACGATTTATTTTTAAAAAACGAAAGGTAAAATATAAAGGTTTTAAATTTATTTATTAAGTATTTTTTTATTAAAAAATAACCATTTACTTATAAATCCTTTTTATTTTTTTTACGATTTTTTTCGTTTTATTCGTATTTAATTTTATCTTATAAATATATATTATTATTAAGATAATTTCTTATCTTCTCCTATTATTTTTAATAAAAGCGAGGACGATTATTATAATATTTATAATTATAACGATTATAAATATTACGGTTACGTTCACGACTATAATAATAATAACTTTATTAATTATTACTTTAACGTTTATTATTTTATTTATCGTTATATCGATCGCGGCTTTAATTATAACTTTAATTATAATTTTAATCACGGTTATTATTATAGCGATCTTTTTTTTAATTATAATTATTAAAGTTATAATCGTTTCGATATTAATTAAAATTATTTCGTTATTAATTATAATTATCTCGTTAATTATACTTATTATTACGATAATTTCAATCGTTTTAATAAACCTTTAATTAATTAATATAAAGTATCATATTATTATAACTATAATAAATAAGTTAAATATTTTTAAATAATTTAATATCGTCGAAAAAAAATATTTTAAATAAATATATTATTAAGTATTATATAAAGTTTAATATTAACTTTTAAATCTTTATTTTCTTTCGTTAATATTTACTTATATTATATTAATTATTTCTTATTTAAATACTTAAAATAAACGTTTATAATTATTATAATTAACTTTAAGTTAATAACTTTTATTACTTTAAATTTTAAGTTTAATTTATTATAAATTATAATTAATTTAAATGCTTAATAATTCTAAATAATATTTAATAATTAAATTTTAATAAATATATTTTTAAAGTAAAGTTTTAAAATATACTTCGCTTTTTTTAAAAATATTAAAGCTTTTAATATACGGATTTTATATTAATTAAATAACGCTTTAAAAGCATATTTCGTATCGTTTTATATTTTTTACTTTTCTTTAATAAGTACTTAACTTATTTATTAATTTTATGAATCTTTACGAAATAATTTATAAAAATTACCTTTAATTTTTACGGCTTTCGTAAGTTTTTAATAAACTGCTTAAATAAAATTTATTTATATATAAATATTACGTTAATACGTATAATTACCTTTAATAAAAGAATTATTTATTATTATAAACTTATTTATATTTATTATAAAATAATTAATATCGTAAATTATTTAATCTCTTAATATTAATTAATAATTCGTTTTATTCTTTTATAATTATATAAATATTAAAATATCGTTAATTAAATTATTAAGCGGCTTATTAATAACTTAACGTTCGATTATAAATAAAATTATAATTTATTTCGTAATATATACTTACGATTTATATATTAATTTAAAGATAAAATTAATTAATGAAAGTTATAATTTTTAAGGTTAATCGGGTTTATTTATTAAAGGTTATTTTAGCTTTAAAACGAAAGGTTAAGTAAATTAATTAACTATTATTTAAATTATTTTATCTTAAATTTTAATTAATTAATTAAATTATATATTTTTATTTGATATAAAGAATTTATAATATAATTACGTACCTTATTACGAGAAAAAAAAACATAATAAATAAATATATGATAAGTATTAATTTAATTATTTATAACTTAATTTTTTAATAAAAAGTTAAAAATATAAAAAAGTTAATTTTAAAGTTTTATATAATTATTTATATAGCTTTATTAACATTAATTTTTTACGATATAATTATATACGTTTATAATTAAATCTCTTAATAAATAATTAAAAATATCGAAAAAATTATCCGAAAGCTTTATATAATTACTTACGTAATTTTATTAACTTTAATTCTTTTAATAAATTACGGTTAAATTTCTTAATATAAAATTAATAATATAAATTAAATATAAACGTTAAAGTAATTATTAAATAACTTAAAGTAATTATTAAAGTTATTATAAATTATATTCTTAAGTTATAAATTATATTCTTAAGTTATAAATTAATAAAAATTATAATAACGTTAGTAATATTAAAAGAATTAATAATCGAAAATTAAATAATAAAGGAATTTAATAATCGATTAAGTTAATTATTTTCCTTATTAATAATTTTATTAATAATATTATAAAATTTAAATCGGTTAAAAAGTTAATTAATATTAAATTAATAGGTAAAAAATTAATTTTATCGGTTAATATATAAAAATAATTAATATAAAAAATTAATGTTAAAATTAATATTAACCTTTAAGCAAGAATTTTTAAATTTAATAAAATAAGTTATAATATAACTTTTAACGTTTTATTAAATATTTACTTAAACTTTTAAAGGTTTAATACTTATTAAAGGTTATAAAGTAACGCTTTTATTATAAAATTTCGTATAATGCGAGAGCTTTATATTAATAAAAAAATTAATTTTATATTTAATAATATATTTACGTAAAGTAATAAATTATTCACATATAATTAATATAACTTTTATATTATTTAAAGGTTTCGGTAATTATAAATAAAAGCAATAATTTATAAAATATTATCGTTATTAAAATTTAAAGTTATAAAAAAGGAAAAAACTTAATCGATTAAAAAAGCTTAATTTTATTAAAATAACGTTAATACGTAAATTATAATATTATAAGAAAATAATAACGTAATTAAATTTAATTAATAATAATAAAAAGGTAAAAACCATTAAGTAATAAAAAAAATGGTTATAAAATATTTAAAATTTAATAATATTTAAGGTTTAATAATTATTAATTAAGTTTTTACCACGTTAACTTATCGCGATTAACTGGCTTTAAGTCCTTATTAATTAATTAAAAGCTTAATTAATTTAACGGTAAAATATAAATCGTTATAATATAATAAAAGTAAAATGTTACCATTTATTATATATTAATAAGTTAAAATAAAAGTCTTAAAATAATTATTTTTTTAAAAATAAAAGTAAAATTAATATCTTAAAGAACAGTTAATAAGTATAAAGCACGGGCCATTACTTTAACCATAAACTATGTAATTATGGCTCCTTACATTTAATATATTTTAATTTAATTTAATTATAAAATTTAACGAAGTGTAACGTTAAAACTATTTAAAATTTTAAATCGAAATTTTCGATTTTTATAATTTAAAAATAAAATAATTCTCGTAAAGTTATATTTATTTATTTATTTATAATAAAAGTATAAATTAAATATTATTATTTTAAGATTATTTTATAAAAAATTTTTTATCCGGGTTTAATAATAAGTTTTTATTATTAACGTTTTTTTTAACGAAATAAAAAAATTTAATAATTATTACGTTTATAACGTTAATAAGATTTTTTATCTTTTCTTTATTAATTTATATTTATTTAATTAATTATTTTTAAAATATCTTTATTATTAAATTAAACCTTATTTTTTTAATTTAATTTTAATTTATTTTCGTTTTTAAGTTTATCGTTATTTCTTAAAAATTAATTTTAACTTAAATTAAAACGGGTTTTCTTTTCGTAATTAATTTAATTTAACTTTATAAGCTTTTAAATCGAAACGAACTTTTCTTTTCCCGAAATATTAAAATTAATTAATATGTTTTTATATATTTAATTTACTTTTTAAATAACGGCGAAATTTTTTTTATTTAAAATAAATTAATTTAATAATTTTATTAAAAGAAATTTTAACGATATAATTTTAAAACGTTATTTTAAACTATTAAATTATTTTATTAAAATTTAATAATTCGATAAAATTAAGTAACATTTTTTTAATATTTAAGCTTATTTTTTTTAAGTTATAATGTTTTTTCGAAAAATCCGTAAAATATTTTTAAAAGGTAATAACGTATATTATTTAAATATTAAAAACTTTTAATTATATAACTTAACTTTTACGTTATTAATATTATAATTATATTTTTTTAAATAATAATAATTTAACTTAATTAATGCGATAAAAATCTTTAAAAAAACTTTTCGTATACGTTTTTAAATATACTTTAACTTTTATTTATTAAATTTAAAACTTTAAAAGATTTTTATTATTATAAACGATAAGTTTATTAAGTTATATTAAATTAACGATAATTATAACGTAAAAAAATAAATTAATCGTTTTAAAACTTTAAATAATCGGTTATTATTATTTTAAAGTAAAAAGTTTTCGTCGTCGTTTAAAAACGTAAAATTATTTCGAGGTAATTCTTTAAAAAAGTCTTTAAATAATTTAAGGTTTTAAAATTAATTATCGAAATTAAAATTGCTTAAGTTATTATTAAATATTTTAACGGCTTTTTTTAAAAAAATCTTTTTTTATTACTTTTAAATATAAAAAGATTAATTTTAATAAAGTTAAATTATACTCGAGTTTTTTTAATTATTTTTTTAACTTAAATTTATAAAAAAGATTATAAAAAAAAAGGTTTTTTATTTAAGCTTTTAAATTAAAATATTTAATAAATAATACTTTAAAATATATTAAGTTTTTTCGATCGAAAAGATTTAATTTAATTAACATTTTTAATTTAATACGTTTTTTAATATGTTTTAAAATAAAGTTAAAATTAATTAATTTATTAAAGGTTAATTAAATATTAAATTCGTTAAAAACGGTTTAAATATAAACCTTTAAATTATTAAATTAACGGTAAGTTTTTATATTAATATACGTAAAGTTTATATATTTTTTTATAAAAAAATCATTAATTTAAGATTTTTTAATATAAACTTAATTTATTACCTTTTATTAAAGATTTTTTTACTTTTTAATATTTTAATAAAAGGTTTAAAAAACTTATTAATAATAATTAACCATTTCTTTAAATTTATTAATAACTTTTTATCGGGCTTAATTATTTTATATATATTAAATAATTATATTTTAAATTTATTATTTAAAATAAATTATTTATTCGTTTATTAACATTATATCGATTTAATTAAATTAAATTATCGTATTATAAATTATTTAAATTATATTATATTAATTTTAAATTTAATTTTCATTAATAATTTAATTACTCGTAACGATAATAATAAATATTTAAATAATATAATAATTATCGTATATTTTTTAATAAAACTTAATAAATTATATAAAAGAATTATTAAAATTAACTTTAATATTATTAATATTAAAAACGTTTCGCATAATTATTTTATAATTTTAAAAATTATAACATTATCGTTATTAAATTAAAATAATTTAAAAATAAAAAAAAATCTTAAAATAATATATTTTTTATTTTAAACGTTTTAATAAAAAACCGTATATTAAAACGTCGTTTAATTTTAATACATTCTTATAAACGGTAATTTTTTAAGCTTATTTTTAACTTTAAAGTTTCGTAAGAAAAATATTATTAAAAATTCGGAAAATTATTTATCGTTTAACGAAAAAAATAATTCGAGGTTTTATAAATTAATAAATAATAAAGTTAAAATATAAATACTCGGTTTAAATATTTATAAAATAATAAAATATAAAATTTCCTTTATAATTATAATAATATATATAATAATAAAATTAATAAATAAAATTAATAAATAAAATTAATATAATATACTTTAATAAAAAACTTTTTTAAGTAAATTAATTATGTATAAATTATTAAAATAAGGTAATTTTTTAAAAAAAAGATTAATTTTCTTTCGAAAAACACGTGCTTTTTTAAAAATAAAATCTTCTTAAAATAAATTTTTTTATTTATAATAAAAGTAATAAAGCTTAAAATTATAATTTAATTTTAAATAATAATTTTTTTTAATTTTAAGGTTTTTACTTTTTTTTTTCCTACGAAATAAAGCGTAATAATTTATATATATATAATTTAAATATTTTTTAAACGTTATTAACGTTTTTTTAATTTTATTAATTTAATTTTACATATATTAATTAAACTTTTTAATTATTTTTATTTAATAATTTTATTTTATAAGTTTTAATATATTTTATATTTATTAATTTATATATATATATTAATTATATTTTATTTCGTAAAGTTTATTTATATAATAATAAAAAGTATAAAAAATTAAAGAAAAATAAATTACTCGTTAACGAGATTAAAATTAAACTTTATATATAAAAATAAAAATTACTTAATATAATATATAAATAAATATTTTTTATTATATTATTTTAACGTAATCGTTTAATATAAATTATATATAAATAATTTTAAGTTAAAATAATAAAGCTATTAAACCTTTTAATAATATAAATATTAAATAATTTATAATATTAAATTAAATGTTATATATAATATTTTATATACGTTTTAATTTAATTTATATTAATATATATTACGTAATTAATATTAAGTAAATATATTAAATGTAATTATATATATAAATATATATTAATAATAATATTAAAGTCACGACATTTATATAAATACCTTTTCATATGGTTAATAATAAAGAAGTTTAAGCTTGGTTTATATTTTTAACCTTATTTAAAGGGTTATAAAATTTTAAGGTTAACTTCATTACATTATTAACCGGGATAAAAGGGGAAACAATTTGTCGACCAACATAAAGTTCCTTAAGCTGATTTCATGGAGTTCTTTCGTATAGACGAACAAATATAAGTTTATTATAAAACTTGATGTTGAAATATAAGATCTGGAGGCGGTAATATCGGATAACGTAACCGGGATCGAAACTAAGAGATCCATGGTCCTCGCGACAAGAATTATTGGGGATTTATTAAATTTATAGATAGGTAGGAAGCTCAGTAGCCATGATGGAAGTATCATGCTTAACCTAAGTTATGATTGGTTCCGGCGTGAGGCTGCCTGGCAACTTGAGGATATAAAATGGATGCCCAGTTTTCTCGAGGAGTGCCAAGATCTAGAAAGGAGAGAGTACTACCTATATCTTCTATAAGGGGAGATCTGCTATTTCCATGTGGCTAGTCGCACGTCATTACCAGCTACTATTTGGTTAGGATGACGTGAAGTCCGATTCGCAATGGACCCTGCAATGATGATTACCTAGGTATCTGAGTTAACTTTGTTCATGGTCCACTTGAGGCTTAGGTAACTTTCTAGACATGAGTACAACAACAATCTGGACGAAGTTAAACATCGTGGTGGAGCTCATGTTGATAGACGGAGAGAATAATACTCATATCACACCCAGATAACTAATACCTATGTAGGTAGGTAGGCACCTGGCATATACCTGTTTACTTATGTATGTAGGTAAGCATATGCTAAGACGATTAACAACCTTATATTTATATACCTAGGCTACATATGGTAGTTGGTATCTACGTAACTGCCGGACAAACTCCTGGTAACACGCTTTCAAGAAACTTGAACTAGAACTCGTCTTCCAAGTTGTGTTGTCTCTAAGCCTACCTAACTAAGAACTTGTTGCTTTGCTAATTATAAAATAATATTTACACGATCCAAGGATGTTTTTGAAACCAAGACGCCTTCGCTCTCTAGGAAGAAGCGACTATTAAAAAAAGATATTAATAGGTACTCAGCATTTAACAGAATGCCCAGGTGTGTTTCGATGTCGGCCGCCCTATGTCAGCCTTCTAGCCCCACGTATAGGTTCTGGGCATTCCAGGATACCTACCGGTACCTACTATGTAGTGTAGGTAGGTACCTGGTAGCAACCGTGCCGCACTGCTGCAGGGGAACATATGACGATCCATTCCAGGGCCAATCAGGGCACATTATCCATTCCAATGAATAGCCCAGTAGCTACCCCGGAAAATAGCGTGGTATCCTCTTTTTGCTCGGCCAACACCGGACGTTTGACGCTTAGGCCATTTCGACCTCCTTACCGGCTTTTAATAGGTCATCAATATGCTCATCTAAACGTCACCTCATACATAAATTGATTGCTCCTCACCTGTCTACCTTAGGTACCTACCTACCTACCTGTCACCTACCGGTAATACCTACTCACTCATAACCACCTCGTCAGCCCGTTAAGGCGGATATGTGCAATTAGCTGTTGCTTACCTACCTAGCCTACACTAGTTACTTACCTAGGTACATAGGTAGCTAAATTGTACTATCCTGCACGCTGACGCCGACGCTGATCGTGCACATAAACTATTAGCAGTGGACCTTGCTGGCGTCTCTTGGCTGGCCAGGTGATTTCTATCCTCACACTGCATCATTAGTGAACACAGCATGCCTGAACGAAGAAGTCAAGTCCCAAATAACGAGCGGGCACCCCTGCTACGTGGCACGGGAAATAACCACGAAGACGAAAATGGAAATGTTGATACTCCAGAAGAGGACTCGGTTCATTTCAACGCTCAGGTTAAAACCTGGAGGCGCCGCCGTTGGATCTCGCTCGTCGTCAGCGCTTTCTTAATCCTCGCCTTCATCGTAATATTAATTCTATCCGGATGTAAGTAAGAAGAAGAAAAATACCCTTGGTTTGCCGTCACCGCCCTTCCTCAGACCTATTCGGGATTGGACTTGCTACCTAAGTTATACTCTCTACACTACTCCTGAGATAACCTTGGACGCATTCTCCTAGCCACATGTCTGTCTGTATCAGAACCAAGCTTTGTCTTACTACTACACCACATACACCTTCCTAAGATCACCTCTCGGCTTGTGAATAGATCAGATCAGATCAGATCAGATCATATCGGATCGGATTGAGGTGGTGTTATGTATCGAAGTAAACATTGGAGCAGGAGAAGAGAAGGGCAGATTTATATTCATCCGCGAATTCTTCCACTCTACCGAAATTGGACTCGGCAACCTCATTCCCTCACTTTTCACCAAAACCTAGACTCTTCAACTTTTACACACTCCCTTCTAATCTACCTAAAAACCAGCCTCTAATAGTGCCTTTACAGTATTATCACGTGCTCGACGGAAGCCAGACATGAGTTCGTCGTTGTGTTTAACACCGGCCTGCATACATGCAGCGTCGGAGATTCTCTGTTAGTAAAACCTCGTGGTTCCTATTGAAGATAAAATAGCTTACCGTACTAGATAATCTATCACCGGATTATCAGAAAATCGACGCATGCACTCACTTCGATACCCTTGTCTGTGACGGCTTCAATGACCGTCATGATATACCACAGGATAAGTCTTCCTATTCTACAGGAACCATCATGTCTGAAAATGGTCAAACTACCCTCAGGCACATCCTAGAGTCTGCATATCCATCTACTTCTGAGGTATGTGATTATTTTGGGTGACTAAGATTGTCCATGCTTAAACACCAAAACCCATTCCTTCATATCATAGCGATACACTGCTTTAAGGTGTAAAAAGGAAACGCCCAAATAATGCATGCGAAAGGTGGTATTTTAAGGGTCTATCTTACTGACACTTATCTAGCATTCTTCATTTTCGCCTCGGAATCTCGTCAAGGATGCTGTCTCTCCCGATGAAGATAACTTCCACATGATGCAGGAAGCTTATAATTCATGCATGAATGAGACGACCCTTCAAAAATTAGGTGTTGCGCCTCTGGTTAGTTTAATAGACCAAGTTGCTACATCTTTCCCTGTCGCCGAGGGTGCCTCTGAGTCAGTCAAAGAATCGGATTATGCTTCTCTAAGTAATACTATTCTTCTCCTAGAGAAGATAGGAGTTACATCATTTGTAGGCCTTAGTGTCGCTGCTGATGACAAGAACCCTGACGTTGTCATCATCCAAGCATACCCAGCTGGACTTACGCTACCCTCGCCAGAGTATTACCAGGATAACGATACCTTGAGCACATATCAAACCATGCTCGGAGAGGTTTTCGCTGCTCTACTTCCAACCAACTCTTCAAAAACATCAGCTACACAGCTTGCACAATCCGTTATCGATCTTGAGAAAAAGATTGCGGCGATAACGCCACCTGCTGAGGACCAGTCAGACGTTACTGTAAGATCTTAGCTTCGCTTCGCAATTCTGGAGGAAAGCTAATGAACCTAGATATACTACAACATTGTCAAGATTGCTGACGTTAAAAAAATCGGTCCAGCAATTGGGTTGGATTCCGTCGTGAAGGGCTTGGTTCCTCAGAACTATGCTGCAGACAGTATGCTGTTGGCGTTCCCGGAGTTCTTGGCCAATGTATCTGAGATCGTCTCTAATACCCCCAAGTCCGCCGTACAGGGTTATTTGATCTGGCAACTAGTTCAGGAATATTCATCTTATGTTGAAGGACTGGAGGTTCAGCCGATCCAACAATTTTCCAATGTTCTATCTGGAAAGGTAAGGGGTTCACTCTATGTTTTGTGGTAGCAGAACGATTAACCATTTCTAGGACCCCAACACCAAGTCGGAACGGTGGAAGACTTGCGTCACCTATGTCGACAATACCCTCGGTTGGATATTAAGTCGGTTCTATATTGAAGCAGCCTTCTCCGACGAAGCCAAAAACTACGGCGATCAAATAATAATGGATATCAAGCACCAGTTCATTTCGAAACTAAATGGTCTGAGTTGGATGGACGACTCGGTTAAGAAGTTGGCCGCGAACAAGGTAAACAACATCGATCAGAAGATTGGTTTCCCCACGACTTCCCCGAATATAACGAACCCCGACGCGCTGCAGGCTTATTACAGTGGCCTGAGCATTTCGGACTCCTTCTTCAACAACACTTTGTTGAGCAAGGGTCGGGAAATCAATAGGACCTGGTCGGCGCTCGGAAAACCAGTTGATCGTGGCGAATGGGGTATGCAGGCTGACGTCGTCAACGCTTATTACAATCCCGTAGGCAACGAGATCGTCTTTCCTGCCGGTATCATGCAGTTCCCCGTCTTTGAATTGGGGCTGCCTAACTACGTGTCTTACGGTGCTTTTGCATCAGTCGCCGGTCATGAGCTCTCCCACGCTTTTGATAACTCGGGGAGGCACTATGATGAGAACGGAAATTTTACGGATTGGTGGACAAATAATACAGTGCAAGAGTTCGACAAGCGCGCCAACTGCTTCGTGGAGCAGTACAGCAACTTTACAGTCACGGGCAGTGACGGCAAGCCGCTCCACGTCAACGGAAAGCTTACCCAAGGCGAGAACATCGCCGACGCCGGCGGCGTTTCCGCGGCCTTCACGGCGTGGAAGAACCGAATAGGGGCCACACCGGACCAAAGCCTCCCCGGGCTAGACTTCTTCACCCACGAGCAGCTCTTCTTTATCTTCTACGCCAACTGGTGGTGCGGGAAGACCCGAAACGAACAGGCGATCCAACGCATATACACCGACCCGCACTCGCCGGCCTTCGCGCGCGTATTGGGGACTACGGCGAACTCCAGAGCGTTCAGGGAGAGCTTCAACTGCCCGGTCAAGGAGCCTACCTGCGAGCTATGGTGATCACGGCGATTGTGGTTAAGGGGTCGACGGTGGTGGCAAAGTGAGGTTGCGCAACGAACCTAAGAGCAGAAATTGATATCCTTTGTCTTCGAATATTGTATCTAGGGGGATATGTAGGCTTTACAAATTGGACAGATTTAATAGTAGTTTCGAAGTGTTTTCTGCGACGAGATTAAGTCTGTTATCATTGATGCTCTTAGTGTCTAAACGACGACTCCTGAGCTACAAGTCCCATTGTATGCAAGAGCCTAATCATAGGCAAGGTCTCGGCGTAGATTGGATATCACATTAGCATCACAGTACGTCGTCAGAGAGGCAAGGGAGGATCCCTAGAGTACCAGGTAGGTATGTAGTTATTCATTACTGCCTCATTCCATTCCAATGCCCTCCAACGCTACTACCGCAGCACCGTGCAGTATATACCAAGTCCAAGCCATTTTAGATGTCAACCTAGAAGTCCCTAGCCTTAAGAATTTTACTAAAACTCCGTCAAACAATTGCCCTAATACCGTGGAAACCGGCCTCACCAACGATCCGACGCCGCAGCTAAGCATCGCTAAAATAATAATAATAATAATAAACGCGCTCAACTTCGTCACGCACCGCATCGACTACAAACTGGAGGCAGACGCGCTTGCCCTTCCTCCTGCACTGGGCACAAAGCTGCCGCCATGCCGCCCCGTCCGCTCACAGCCCGAGCTTGTGCTTCTTGATGCGCGGGTAGACGCCGGCGACCAGCAGGACGGCGATGACGATCATGGCCCAGAGCTTGAGGCCGAGGACGTTGAGGTTGTAGTCGGTCTGGGTGGCGCTGACGACGGTGGCGGCGAGGAACAGCAGCAGAGCGTAGCCGCTGGAGCGGTGGTACTTCCAAATCTTCTTGGCGCTGGCCTCGCCGCCGTAGAGGGCGGGGGTGGCGAACATGGTGAAGCCGACGAGGTACTGGGCCAGCAGCCAGAAGGAGGCGGCGACGCCCAGGTAGCCGTGCACGGAGTGGAAGTGCGCACCGCTGGCGAGGAACTTATTAACCTCGATGCTGATGATGCCAACGGCGAAGACGGCAAACCCGAGCAGGTTGAGGCCGGCGTGGACCTTCTGGCCCACCTGCTTCTGGGCGCCGGTGTGCGTGGGCTGCAGCACGAGGATCGACTGGATGAGGATGAGCATGCCGGCCGACTGCGCGAGCGGGTGCACGGAGAAGAGGATCAAGGGGCCGTGGAGGAAGACGGCGGCCCAGACCGAGGCGACGAGGAGGATGCCGGCGGCTTCGGCGATGACGCCGGTGCCTGATGATTGTATGAGCTTTGGCATGATGAAGAGGTACGTAGTAATGGATATGGTAATGTCAGGTGGTAGCTATGGTCTATAAATAGTGTATATATATGTGTGTATGTATTGCTAAAAGCGGGAGCGGGACGAGGGACGATGGTGCAGAAGAGCAAGGGATCTAGCACGATGCGACACAGAAGAAGAGAATATCGTACCGATGACGAGATTTTTGACTATGGGAGCATCTTGTCTTTGAGAGGCATCTCCCGGGCGACCTAAAAGAGGTTCTAGATCCCCCTGTTCAGCGCCGTCGTCCGGATTAATCGGGGGGTATTGGGGTATTCCAGTTGCTGAAGCCATTCCGGCAAAGTTTTATTTTTATTTTATTTTATTTTTTAAATTAAGGTAGCGCTGTCAGAGGGGTGTACCGCACTTCCAGAAGCCACCCGTATTCTTTATTAATGACGTTAGATTTGGGGGCTCGGGGCGCGGTTCGCGGTTCACTGCGTATGAAAACCAATAAAAGAGCTAGGTTAGAGGCTCAGACGTAGACGTAAACGTATGTGAAGATTAAAGAAAACTAGGCTAGGTATCCCACGGGACAGAAAACTTTGTTTCACAATCATCTTTCTCTTTTTAAACGAGTCGGAATCGGAAATTGTTTGGAAAGCAGGAAGGCTGGCACTCGGAGAAGGATCGAGCTCACCATCGATGACGGACATGACGGAGTCTGTTCGAGGTGAGCTTCGGCCTATCAGGGCCCTGCGATTCTTAAGCAACCGCTGTATTGTACCTACCTAGGTGGTGTAGACTGTACCTAGGTAGGTAGTGCCCCATACCTAGCGCGGGGGAGCTACACAGGCGACCCCTTATTTAGGAAGGTTCTAAGTTGGTACAATGCATAATGTGTATGGATATCTATATGTAAGTGGTAAGTATAAGTAGGTATGTGAAAGTCTTATACTACCTTAGGTAGGTACTTATTTGACTATCAAAATAATACATGGTACATAGATAAATAAATAGAAGTAACATGGCCCTGTTGGCCGTAGCTATGATTCTTAAGAATACCTAGGTAGAGAATTGTTAGCTTTCGAAGGGTGCTCTCTAGTGTTGAAACTATGGAATACAAAAAGGAGGGGAAATTGGGGTTGAGATAGTACCAAGGTGATACCTACGGATTGCATATCATGTATGTCATATGTACCTCTAATAGCTTACAATTTGATACCATATTGGTCCTGGCCGTATTCCGGAGCTCGCCCCACCAGATTAGCGCTTTGAGCTTTCGAAGTCGGAATGTTGCTCCGCCAAAGGTCGGAGGCTTCTATATCAGGTAAATCGTCTGAAACATTCCATCTTCGTTGTACCTAATACCTTCGTGAAATCCTACCTTGCAGAAACGCCACCGCCGGGACTAAAAAGCAAGGATACCATTAAATATGCTTGAAGACATCGAATATAAGTTGGAGGCCGTCAAGGCTACTCCAATTACTTCGGACGAAATCGATAACACCTTTCGATCTAGTTGCATCGGTATGTAAACGTAGCACGGTGAAAAAAAGAAGAAGAAAAGAAGAAGAAAAGAAGAAGAAAAGAAAAAAAAGAAATAGTAATGAATTATTCAGAGTTCAAAGCTTCCCTACGCTAACTCGTACCCTATTAGACTTGATCTCTGGAACGTTAGGAGGCAAGATCCTAGGATTCTCAGATCAATGGTTTGCCGATGCCATCAACCTGTTGACACCTACGCCTCCTATAAGGCAGCTAGGCAAGATGGTCTACACGGGTGCTTGGTATGATGGTTGGGAAACAAGAAGACACAACCCGGAGCCCTTTGATTGGGTTGTCATACGGCTCGGTGTTGCGTCAGGGACTGTAGAGGGAGTTGAGGTTGACACCGCATTCTTCTCCGGCAATCATGCCCCTGCGATTTCCGTCGAAGGCTGTTTCTCGGATGACGATGAGGTTCTCTCTTGGAAGGGAGAAAGGGGAAAATGGGAACCTATTTTGGGTATCCAAGAATGCGGCCCCTCCCAAAGGTTTGGTTGGAAATTAGACAACCCTACTTCCAAGCAGTATACGCATGTCAGGCTTAACATGTATCCCGACGGAGGCATTGCGAGATTTCGACTGTTTGGACACGCAGTGCCAGTGTTTCCCGAAGACACGGATGCTATTTTTGATTTAGCTGCCGCCCAAAATGGTGGCGTGGCAGTCTCATGCAGCGACCAACATTTCGGAACCAAGGACAACCTCATCTTGCCTGGCCGCGGGAAGGATATGGGAGATGGTTGGGAGACCACCCGTTCTAGGACCAAGGGGCATGTCGATTGGACCATCATCCGCCTAGGCGCCTCAGCTCTCATTCAAGACTTCGTAGTAGACACGGCCTTCTTCAGAGGAAACTTTCCTCAAAAAACAAAGATTGACGCCATAGACTGGAAAGAGGCCGGAGAACCTGGAGCAGATGCCGAAGGGTGGACCGAAGTCCTCGAGCCTAGTAAGTGCGGGCCTGATCAGGAACACAACTTTGCTTGCGCGATAAAGGACAAACCTTTTACGCATGCCAAACTGACTATCATCCCGGATGGGGGCGTAAAGCGGTTGCGCGTGTTGGCTAAGAGATCTATTTAAGTATACTATTTAAGGAGAAAGGGATGAAGTTACCTTTCAGTTCACATCGCACATATTCGATCAAGTTTTGAACTAGGCTTGAGTTAAACCAATGGTTAGGAGTTGCGATTAAAGACTTGTGATAAGTGGCTGGAATTCTGTTTCTGGAAGCAAATGTCTACTAAATACATATACGATACCATAAGGCGGGTATTTGTCGTATTGCTAGGAGGTATTTATATTGAGTTATGGATATAAGTGAATAATACCTACCTAGGTACCTAGGGTACCTTAGGTAGGCAAGAGATGGAAATGGCAGCACTAGGAACCAATAGTCGAAGGTAGCTGATAATTATGCCTCCTTTGAGACCGTTACCGTCCACCTTAATCCACTCGGTATTCCGGAAGTACCTAGGTATATAAGAGAGTAACCATGAATTACCTTGCCTAGGTACCTTTCTTTTGCTAAAGTTTTAAGCAGTTTAGTTCTTAAATGGTACATATTATTTTAACATACCTACCGAGGTACATCCATGAATATGGGTACCTAGGTATGCTGGAGATCTAGTGTAATGCTTAAATATTTCTTTATTATGGCTCTAGTGGATACTAGGTATCTCGGTGGAGGTGGAGGTGGAGGCGTAAATTTACCTTTTCTATACGGGGTATGCACGGACCATTAAATAGGACCATATCCTAGTTGTGGCAGTTCCATTGTGGCTTTTTTACTAAACCTACCCAGGCTGCTAAGGTACCCTATCATCAATCAATCCTACCTACCACTACACTATCTACCTCGATACTGCACTTTAATGACGAACGTCCAAAAGTCTGGAACGCAATATAAAGAAAGGACCCACAGCTCAACTAGAAAACCATCCTACAAGGCTCTTAGAAAGCATGGTTTTCTTCTCACTTGATTCGACAAGTTCTTGAGCGAAATATCCTATCCTATGCCTCCTCCTATCTAGGTAGCTATGGATTTTGGGGACTCTGATGGCGGGGGATTCGGTGGGGAGCGGCGGTCGAAGCCTCGTCCTCTCCCAGCCGACCTCCCTAAGTCCCTAGATGATCGCAGACTAGTACCGACAGATCTGGTCCAGGAGACCGAGATGTATGATGGCTGGCAAGGTGAGTGGCCGAACGTTTTATCCTTAACATACCTACCTACCTAGGCATACTTCTGATGCTGATCGTGACAACTTCTATCTAGGCCAATCCCAGTTTTTGACAAGCCCCATGATCGCGAAACCTTTTCACTTTAGCAACTTAACTCTAGACGATCCCAACTACGACGAAGAATTGACAAAGGGCATCCCTAATAGCGACACGCGGCTTATGCAGATGCTCGCGGCGCAGGCACAACATCTTGGAGGGCAAGCTTTCGGTGATGTAGATGCTATTGCAACAGACGAGAAACTACCAGACAAAGAGAAGAAGTCCATGCTGCAGAAGGTTTTGATTATGTCTGCGAGCAATGGCGACCTCGAAAACGTGAAAAGGATACTCGATGGGAAGGCGAGGCAGTACGTGGATATCAATGCGCCCGACGAAGATGGAACGCCGTCCTTGGTCTATGCAAGCTGCTTTGTTAGTAGTGGAAAACAGCCGCTGTTTCCGTATTATCATCGCTAATGATATTCAGGGACATGAGAGTGTGGTGCAGGTCCTCGTAGACGCCGGAGTCGATGTGGACAAACAGGACCTCAACCATTGGAGCCCCTTAATGTGGGCGATGACGAACAGGCACAAGGCTATTGCAAAGATATTGCTGGATAACGGAGCATCTCCGGAGGCGAAGACCTCGTCCGGAAGAACAGCATTCGATTTTGTCCCGCCCGACAGCGATATGTCATTCTATTTGCACGATAACGGCTACAGTATTGGGACTGCTGGAGTGACGGACGACTTCTATAATCCAGGTTTCTCCCAGGATAGATTTGAAGAGGAGATGGCCGAGAATGAAATACGTCGGCGGATGATGATGGATAGTGCAAGGGACCTCGAGGTCGACATAGGTAACATGGGAATAGATGACCAACCTGAGGTAAGCTGTGCTGGCCTCAACGGAACAAAAAGGCATATTTACTGACCCTAGAAGACCATGGACGAATTCGAAGAAGAGCTACAGGAATTTGACTGGGGCCGGTGTTTACATGACCAGATGTTCGTCTTCCAAGAGAGCGACCTGGACAGGATACTCGATATTGTCATTACCAACATGCAGCCTCAGCGGTCGCCGTCCCAGAAGCCTGTTCCGGCGAACATGATTTTTCTTAGTGCGAGATACGCCCACTACCATTCTAGTCACGAGCTATTAGAGAAGTTACTAGTCACCGCCCAGGATAAAATCAACGAAGTTGTTGAAGCTCATCAATGGGATATGACCATCTTAGCTTTTTGGATGTCGAACGCAACCCTCTTATTACACTATCTGAAAAAGGACGCCGGGTTGGTTGAGGCGACAACGGAGTTTCAAGCACAGCTTGCAGAACTTGTCAATGAGATATTTATACTCGTCGTCAGAGATGCGGAGAGACGGTTAGACAAGGTTCTAGATGCTGCAGTGCTTGACCATGAGACTATCCCCGGACTAGACGATATCACTTTCCAACACGAGTGGAAGATCTTTAAGAGAAGAAAGGAGGTGAAAGAAGAGCCCCTTGAGAAGCGATTCCGGCCTCCTTCGCCTAAGCAGCGTGCCAAGCCTGCTCCTCGAAACGTGACATCACTTCTATCATCTACTTTATTCGTCCTCGATCTATACGATATTCACTCTGTCATTTCGGCGCAAATCATATCACAGCTTCTCTACTGGCTGGGCGCGGAGCTTTTCAATCGAGTCATGAATAACAGGAAATACCTCGCTAGAACGAAAGCGATGCAGATCAGAATGAATGTTTCCGTATTGGAGGACTGGGCTCGGTCTAATAACCGCCAGCCCGAGCATTATGAACACGGCGAGACGAGCACGTCCGGCGAAACGACGATGGAAGCGGCGCGCAAGCATCTAGCTCCCGTCGTTCAGCTCCTTCAGTGGCTACAATGTTTTTCATCGCTAGACTCGGATAATCTTGAAGCTTTAGTTGGGACACTTCAACAGCTCAAGCGGCTGAGCCCGCAGCAGTTGATATACGCTGCTAATAATTATAGATTGGAGGTTGGAGAAAAGGGATTACCGAAGAGCGCATTGAAGTATATTGATGCTATTCAGAAAGAGGCCGCACTCAGGAGGGATCGCAGGAGGACAGTATCCCCTTTGCCGCCCAGCACGCCATCGACGCCTGTCAAGAATACGTTTAACGGCTATAACGCGGAAACTCCAGGAAGTGTACAAGGCACGCCGAATCCGGATCAAGATGATGACGATGACATTCCAGACGCTGTCAATCTTGATCCCTCCTTGATGCTACCGTTCACTCTACCAACCGTCACGGACATGCTTATATCTTTTGGTGCGGGATTTGGTGGAGTCAATCGGGAGCGGGAGAGGAAATACATACCGACGATACCACCGGAATTTCTTGATAAGCTAGAAGTGAGCGGCAATCCAACCCGGCCAATCTTTGGCGAAAAAGATTGGGAGAACGAAGAGGTCTGATGGGCTGACCGATATTCGCACAGCGGTCAACGAACGAATGAATGATCACCTCTAGCTAGGGCCAGCTCAACCTGCATGAAGCTCTACGCACCACTACATACCTACCTAATACGTTGACATCACCGAAACCCGTCGCGTTGGCGCCAACGAGAAGGTTATCGACGCGGTAATGAACCCTATGCAAGCTGCAAGGGACGAACGCGTGGCGCAGGGGGGAACCGGGGGCTTCAATTACATACAGTAGCATCATTTCGGGAGCGGCGTCAGGATGAGTCACATGAAACCAGTAAGATATCTTGAAAGTTAGGACTACTGCATCTTACCGTAATGTGCTGGACACGATGGGAATGGTTATTGGAAGATATCATTGGGATGGCAGACAGCTTGTATGCACAGACAAGGAAGAGAAGATAAAAATAAAAAAAAATTCTCTACCGTCTGACCGGGTTCAATCTTTGAATGCGAGAAATGTCGTGGCTGCTATCTAGCGGGCCCATTAAACAATCCCTACCTAGTAGGTGATCAGTAGTATTTCCTGTTACCTACCGCTTATAGAGTTACTATGTTGGGTTGATCTGTGATGCGGTCAAGACACATGCAGGGCACGACGGTTGACAACTGTCAAGGTCGGTACCTAGGTATCGTCCAGCCACATCCAATCCAATGCCACCAATTCCCCGTTCTTCGCTCCAGGGGGGGTTGAGTTCATGCTTGGCACGCAACCAGCCTCGAAAGCTTGGCAATCCGATTCCATCAGCAAAGAGTTAAAGGGGTCAACTTAGAACTAGGTATTATAGCTGGAGCTTCGATTATTCTGAATTCGAATCACGAAATCGGTTCGACTTTGTCCAAATTTAGAGACCAGCCCAAGCTTCGGTTTCGTAGAACCAACGGTAAGCCCTACACTAGAGATGATGGTAACCTGATAGGTAACCTCCATTCACCCCGCGCAATTCTTTTTTTCCCCTTCTCCATTCATCTAATTGGTGGCGGTCGATAGACTGACTCGGATAGACTGCTGGCTAAAATGGCCACGTCAATAGGTAATCTAGTCGAGGTCGGAGTTGATAGACCCGCGCGATTATTCAGTAAGAGCTCCGTTTTAGGACGAGCTTCCAGACCCAGACCCAGACCTAGACCATTTTCTTTCCTCTCATGGGAGTGACGTAGAACTCATCGCTACCGATCGCCTACCCCGCCGGGATGGGTGGGCATTCACTATATGCTGGGACGTCCATTCGGCGTCTTCGATCCTACAGCAGGTATCGTTATTAGTCCAAGTACACTAGATAGATGGTATAGTAGTAACTATCGTGAAATCGGATTTCCTCTTTACCAACCCTATTTTCCCATAGTCTCTATCCTCCGCTCCCGACTTGGCTGCGCTAAGGTCGATCCTTGAATCTTGCATCCCAAGGCAAACCAATGGCAATGAGTAATGAAGAGGGGCCGTCTACACTACATATTAGTGGTACTTGCCGACTCGACATATTCTTTACCTCCAATTCGCCTGGGGCGCTTTGTAGTATAGGATAAACGGAGCGAGGCTTGACTTCTACTTACTTGGTCGGTTAGGAAATATTGGATGACATGGCGGACAGGCGGAAGAGTAGAGAGTATAGGGTATGGAGTTTATTATTTATTATTTTATTTTCTGTCATCAGCACTTAGACGGTGTCGAGGTCTGAGGTTGAGGTCAGGGAGCCATATTCCTAAATTCAAATAACACCTCATCATATTATAGATGACGCAACTATGCCCAACTCCCACAACTATTACCTTGCGAAATGTATAAGATATGTGCTAATATGGACAATATTGAAGTATCAGAAGTGGATTGTAGGAGGTTAGAAGGTTAGAAATAAAAAGGGCACCTACTACCTACACTACCTAGGCGGGTACATAGACCGCTAGATTTCTCTTTCCCCTTCGCGTACCTAGGTATGTTAAAGATAAAAATATAACTAAAAATACAACCGAGAAAGAACGGTGCGTGACCGCTCCAGCCTTGGATTATCGGTCCTGCGGTCTAGCTTCAAAAGTACCGCGACTCGGCCGATGCCCACAAAGAGTGGAAACTGTGTCTCTCTTTCCGGACCAATTGGGCCAATTGGGAAGAAACGGTAATGGTGATTGTGAGTTGAGTGCGTGCATCACTTTCTTATTTTCTTATTGCCCAGGTGACGCCTTCCGAGTCCCAGTAAAAGACGCCTAGGGCTAGGAAGGAAAACGATCCCCGGCCACCGTACCGTCTATGGATAGTACCTAAGGTAGGTAGGTAGTGCCGCACAACCTGACAACGTCCTAATGGAATCGCCGCCGCCACGACATCCACATGCATGCTGGCCAGATCAGATGAACCGTTGCCCAAGCTATCCCATATCTCATACCCCAACCTTACCTAGACAAACATATTAAAGTCAGCCCGCAGCCAGCTTGTGATAATCAAGAGAGAACCTTATAATTAGCACGTATATATACTTGTTAGGAATAGATACCTACCTCGGTATTCCCATTCATACTTACTTCCAAAGGTGTTTGCAAGCCACGACATTGCTTGTGTAAGTCATCTAAGTCACTTAAACCACTTAAACCACTTAACACGCCTACGATTTCCCAATCCGTCACTAGTTCCAATATTCTGAGTTCACAAACATTTTTGCAACAAAAGAAAGAAGGTACGAGCCCGAATACAAGCTTCAATACCCAGTACCTACTTCACCGAATCATGCTTGGTCCATATTTCCCAATATTTCCTTTCTTGTCAGGTCTTTTCTTAATTGGCTTTTCTTGGACGCTCCTCTTACCTAAGAAAGAACAGAACCACGCTAACATATAACTATCTATAGCCGTGTGAGTGGTTGGACTAGGCTTGAGCCACCTCGGCAGCCTATAGGTTCACTATCAGTTCTGAGCTGTGACTCGCAACAAAACCAAACAAATCGGGCACTCCGTTATTCAGAGGGTAAATAAAGAAGACGGTCCATCTTCTCTGTCGATGAGATCTCCGATACTCTTGTTCATTCAAGACAAGCTGGCTGTAGCTTGTCGAGCCTAACTGCGGTTGCTGGCAGCACGTTCCCGTTGTCTCACTACACACGATATAGCCAATATCGGGAAATCGTTCCAAGTACATACACCTAGTACATTAGGTACACCTGGGCAGGCATAGATGTACTCACTACACACAGCCCGGTCAGCCACAATGTTCGGAGTTACACCAGGCGCAGTATCATATGTGCCTCCGCCAATGCCATCAAAGAATGCAAGCGTCCGATACAAGAGCAGGTCTTCAAGCCTTGTTCCTTTCAGAGATGAGTCTAAGTTAGTTGCTTTGCGATACGACCAAACTGTGCAGGCTGAGCCACCCATACCGATACCACCACCTCGATCTTCTCGTCGTCCACAACCCCGTCCTGTTTCTTGCGACACGGCTCGACCTACCGTTGTGGTGCCGCCTCCTCGACCTGCTCCCCCCACCGAGCAGCACCCCGCGCTGAGGACTATCAGTACTCCTCGAACAATCCAGGGACCCGAAAAGCGGGATTCTGGTCACTCTCCGGCAACACCTTCGAGTTCATGGACCATCCACGAAGACAGCGAGACTGATGACGAAGACCCTTTTACTTATGAAAACATCCAGAAATTTCCTGAAATCAAGCCCCTTCGTCTGATTACTCGCTCTGAATCCGGCTCTCTCTATTCGCGTCAAAGGGAGCGTGTGAGCGAATCCAACAGCAGGGCTAGCGCTCCTTCGATTTCGCCAGCGCTGTCAGATGGCGAGACTGTTTCACCAACATCACCAACCACACCTCCTTCTAATTTCTCAAGATTTGCGAGAAGCTTTAGTTTGCGATCGAACTCGTCCAAGTCGTCGTTTAGTAAGATGAAGCGTCTGCGTAAGAAATCCGCAATCGATGGGGGCTCGGGCGCTGAGAATCCCGGCCATCCACTAAACAGGAAGGAAGGTTTGGCGCCTAAACCCCTTAGCGGCAGATTGTCGCCGCTACCTGACCCCCATGGTTCTCCAATTATTTCAACCGCTATCCCCACTGAGAGCTTGTTAGAAGACGACTTTATGACCCAACTGTCCTTCTCTAAGCGTGGCAGCATTATTTTTGGTGGCAAACATCCTCGCAAACCTCTTAAAAACGCGGGCATCATGATCGATCAAGATAGCGGCTTTGGCAACGAAAACATCAAATATGAACAACCCAGAGGACCACGTGCATTCCCTCTAGTTCCCGTGCGAGAAAAGGCCGTCAGCGCCGTCGTCAGCGAAAGCACCAAGGAGTCCGCCAACCCTTCAGGGGCTCTCGACAATGCCAAACCCGAATCTCCACCACCCACACCTCGCCGACTGCCTCCTAGCGTCCGGGTAATATCTGCTGAGGCGGAGAAGGAATCTCAAAAGGTGAGATCACTCTATGAATCTGAGGAAGGTCTCAATTGGGAGGAGGGCGCGAGACGCTCGTCGATTGATGAGCGTCTCCAACCCTCAGCAGAACACCCACCGAAAGAGAATGAGAACGACGCGTATGGTTTCCTTATCTATCCAAACTCGCCGTGACCTTTGATCGTGCTGACAAGTCTCGTTTCTTAACAGATCAAACGACCAGGCTGGAAGCCATACTCTAACCTCGGCTTCTACTTCGTCGCCACAAGATAAGGACTTGAAGCGCGAATACGAGTTAGCAGGAGGGATTGAGGATTGGGAAGGGGTTCATGGTGAAGACGTCGATCGCTACGGTTTCATTTTAGTTCAAGAACCACACGACTCTCGACCGACCACGCCAACCGAAACCGCATCTGTCCACTTTTCGCAGCGCAAACAGCGGAATGTTTTGGTTCGTAAAGACGCGGGATCGCTCTCGTTAAAAATCAAGCGCGGTCCCCGAAGGAAGTTGTCACTCCGCTCCTTGAATACGCAGGCGTCGGGATTATCCACGGCATCGCGCCGTTCCGCTATATCTACAATCCGGCAAGCCACGAACTTATTACCATACAACAGGGACAGAAAACTCCTAGACGAAGCCGGGGACATCCTTGCATCGCACCCAGGTCTGTCACACGCTGTTGACGATGGATCGGCCGAGAAGAAATTGGCCGAGTCCAAGTTGAAGGAGTCTGAGCGCACAGAGAAATGGCGGAGGATGGCTAAAGTCACAAAATCCGGGGCGGACGGGCCAGCCACAGTGTTTGAGTTTGACATGAAGCACCCGAAGCTGGTCAAACGGACGTGGAAGGGTATCCCTGATTGTTGGCGAGCGGCAGCTTGGAGTTCTTTCCTCTCTGCCAGTGCTAAGGCCAGCAATGAACCGTTTGTTACGGATGATGAACTCAAGGCCGACTTCAACCGGCTTATCGAAGAGCCCTCGCCGGATGATGGCCAAATCGACCTGGATGTGCCCAGGACCATCAACCAACACATCATGTTTCGAAAGAGATACAGAGGTGGCCAGCGGTTACTCTTTCGAGTACTACACTCTCTGTCTCTATACTTCCCCGACACGGGTTATGTACAGGGCATGGCACCGCTAGCAGCGACCTTTCTGAGTTACTTTGACGAAGAGGCGTGCTTTGTAATGCTAGTGCGACTCTGGAAATATCGTGGTCTCAACCGGATATACCAGTCTGGATTCGAGGAGCTTATAGGCGCTCTAAAAGACTTCGAGCATGATTGGTTGGGTAACAAGGACGTAGCTTCGAAGCTCGTAAGTTTCTAACTATCCATGCCTCTCTGGAACCTCAGCTGACCTTTACTAGTCCGAGCTCTGTATCGATCCAACTGCGTATGCTACTAAGTGGTACCTTACTCTCTTCAACTTATCGATACCTTTTTCTGTCCAGCTCCGTGTATGGGACGTTTTTCTCCTACTCGGTTCCTCGCCCGATGTGCCTTCTACTCCAAGCAAAACTGGTCTGGAACAGCCGTCGTCTAAGGGGCTGGAAATCCTTCACGCAACCAGTCTTGCGATAATTGACACACTCCGGCCGTCACTGCTGGATTCCGATTTCGAGAACGCGATGAAGTGTCTAACCTCCTGGATTCCTATTAAGGATGAACAGGGGTTTATGAACCTTGTGCAAATAGAGTACAAGCGGCATCAGAGCAAGCACAACATCTAGGGGACACAGCTGCTTCTTTGACACATCGCTTGACAAGCCCTAGAAGGTAGAAAACGGACTACCCTCTTCTTGGGGGGTTCATCCCCGCCCCCAAGCATCGTTCAGGTCGCGACAAAGACCTAGTTAATATCAAATTTCTTTTGTTTCCGAGGAACGCTGGTGTTCGCCCATAGTGGGCTGCGAGGCGCAAGCGTGGAGATGTTGATGGATGGTTCTTGCACTATACCCCCTATACCCCCCTATGCATTCTATGGATGGTTTACCGCTGGAAAAAGGATGGTTTGCTGGCGTCGATGACTCCGTCGACACACTGATACGTAATAAGGAGTACTGCCGCGTACTCGTACTCCACGGATGGTCGTTTAGTACTTTATCCTAGAGCTACGTTGTACTAGTATTTTAATACCCTATGAATTTGATTTATCTATATCCATCTTTGAGTTTTAAACTATTATATCGGCCCCGCGTGAACGTGTGCCAAGCCGTTTTTTTTTTACCGACTAAGCTTGACGAGGCTTCCAGCTAGTAGGGTATCCAGGTAAGCCATGACGTGTGGTCTCAGAGACACAGTCATTAAACAAGACAGATTAGGAAATATTTAGCTTGAAGAAGTTCCAAGCGGATAGGGCTGAGCCTGAGACCGACGCCTCAATTCCCCCTGCATACCTAGATAGATAGGTACCTACCTAGACCTAAGTAGGGATAGGCAGATAATTATCTAGATAAAGTCACTTCATACTCGAACACTGTCATATTTCACTCTTATCAATGTTATACCTAGTACCTACCTTAGGTAGGTAGGTAGGTATTTTATATGCGTTTGCGTTATTATACTCTCAGCGAATAACCTAGTCCAGAAAAGATGGAGCGCTTGTCGATTCCTTGCTAGACTGGACAGGCGATTGTTTGCGTTATACTAAATTGGCAAGCACCGCCTCTCGAAGGATCAAGCCTTATACCACATGGCTTCCTAAGGTTGTCAGGTGAGGCGGGTACGGAAGGAGCACTCGGCTGTAAAGACTTACCGATGATGCTGGTTGTAGGTATGTATACGTACATGGTGGTTACACAGCGGTAGGACTTTTCATTTACTTATAGAGAGAAGGAAGGATGACAAGAAAAAAGCAAGTCCATCACGACTACCTTGACGAATTTTATCTACTTGATTTAAACATTCCAATTAATTAAATATCTCAATTAAATAGGTCCTTAACTTATCGTGTTTCTAAACTTTCACACATATATTAAACATACCAGGTATTCATCCCTTCAATCTACCTACACAACACTCCCCCACACCCGCATTATGGCCGACCACCCAGGGGAAGCAAAAGCTAAGGACGACCCGCCACCCCCGTACTCATTCGACAACTCGCCGTCGCCGGCGGTCCAGGAACACGCTCCCCCTCAGCGGCAGGTAGTAGCGCCATCACTGCCACCGCCAACACAGCAGATCAACCGCCAATTCCCGCCCGCCTTCAACATGTACAATGAGTCCAGCTGGACCCAGCGGCAGTTCACCCTTGGCGTGCACCAGGCGACGCCGCTGTACGCCGTCGTACTGCACTCGGGGTGGTCGGGCAAGCCGGACGTCATCGTGCACAACGGGCCCAGCGCCGACCACCCGCCCCTCGCCGCCGTCGAGCGGTCCGGGTGGGGCAACAGCGCCGTCGTCACCCTGCCTCCCGCCCGCGCCGCCAACTCCAACTCCGGTCCCAAGCCCTCGTCGTCGCAGAACCAGGGCTCCGCGGCGGCGCAGGAGAAGATGGAGGCCGCCGGCGGGTTCGGGCAGAACGCGTACGTGTTCTCCGTCGAGGCGGGCGTGGGCGCCGCCGCCCGCAGGGAGCCCTTCGAGTGGCGCCATACGTCCGGCGGCGCGGTCAACGCGCTGGGGGGTAGGAGGTCTGGGTGGAAGCTGGTGAGGCTGTCTCCGGAGGCGCCCGGCGGGGTTGGGGACAAGGGCACGTTCGTGAAGGGCGGCGTTACGGCGAGTGACGGGAGGGAGGTTGTTGCTGTGGTAGGTGATGCAGGATCTGTTACTCGTTTTGGATTTTCACTCACTCTTGACATACAACATACACCCTCACCCTCTGATCTTCTTACTTGAAATCCTAGTTGAAATCTTTGCTCGAAACCTAATCTGATTACTAACTCGTGCCGCAACAGTGGTGCTGGAACAGCGGGAGCCTGACGAAAGTACTCAAATTCCAGTTCCTCGGGAGCGGCGCGAACGGCGTGCTGGGCGAGCGCTGGGCCATCATGGCCGTGATGACGGCGCTGAGGATCTGGGACCGGGAGAGGCGGCAGCGCAACAACAGCAGTGGTGGCGGCGGCGGCGGCGGCGGAGCTTAGGTTGCTATGCACGGTACTCCGGTCTGATATTATGCTGCCTGCTTTCTCTGGAAGGCATGGGTACACGTTTGTGTGCCGCCGATATTTCGATGCTCATCCTCATCCTCAGAGCCGACGACGCTACATAGGCACGTTCCCGATCATCAAAATCTCGCATCGAAATGTGTCCTTAAGGGAGGCAATGAGGTTGAAAGTCGTTTGGAAACTCGGCATTAGTACTTATACCCTATGAAATTTACAAGTATCTGTTTATTTGATTTCTATTATAGGTATTTTGGTGTTATGCGATTCTTCCTGCGCCGCCTAAGCCTCGTAATAACATTATATACGAGATGCCGGGATGACTAGTTCTTTGTTTAAATTCGACCATACGAGGTTCGTCGACTGTGTTCGGTTTATAATCCTGTTATTCAGTGTGCTGCGAGCCCTCGAATCACGCCGATTACCTACACGAAACTGGACCCCTGGACCCCTTCTATTATCGAAGCCCTACCATGATAGATTTGATATCTTCTTAACGAGTATTCATGAGATTAAACCAGGAAATATCAACAGATCCAGAGGGTTTGTTGAGTGTATATACAAAAAATACCAAAAGGGGTTGGATGCCCGGAAGACTCGCACAGTGGAACTGAAATATACGAATGCCATCGATCAAAACCAAATCGCGTTTATTATGAGATTCTATTTATACCGTCAGTCTAGTGCTAGCCTTTCGTGCTGCTCTCACAATAGACAGTAGAAGTTGAATCGCCTTCCTTCGAATACCCCTCGTCTCTCTGCTCCGGAATAACTCCATACACTAGATTGCAGCCCCTAATGAGCCAGGCAAAAATATGTAGATTGGTGAGAGCAGTACTCGAAAATTGACCCACTTCAAGGCAGATCCCACCACTTCTCATGCAAATCCCGCAAGTCGATACTAGCCGGGTCCTTGATATACGGCGTGATATCAGCATCGAGATCCTGCTCCTTCTTAGTACACCCGGTGCCGAAGTACCAAATTAGCCTGTTCCCGGTCTCGGAGAGGTACTCGTACTCCCAGTCCTCCCACCGCGGGTCGCGGTATACGATGGTGACGTGGGCGGCGCTCCCGGGCCAGAGGCCATGAATGCGGCTGCCGGCGCGGCCGCTGTTGTACCAGGAGCTGCAGTTCTCGGACAGCACGGTGGTGGCGAAGAAGGCGTCGGAGTACTGGACGAAGTCGTCGGCGGCCTTGCGCAGGGGCTGGACCGTCCGGATGCCCTCGCGCCCGACCTTGCGCAGCAGCTTCGCGAAGAACGCCAGCTGCACCTCCACGCTGTGCGGCACCGTGCCCGACCGCCCCGACCCGTGCGGCCCGTGCACGAAGCCCAGGTTCGGGAACCCCGGCGTCGCCGCCCCCAGGTACGTGTACGGGAACCCGTACTCGCCGTCCTGCTGCCACAGCGCCGACAGGTCTTTGCCGTGCGCCCAGACGCTGAACGGGAACACCATGTCGACGTTCGCGCCGGTGGCGCAGAAGATCGCGTCGACCTCGCGGTGCTTGCCGTCGGCCGTCTCGATCCCGGTCTCCGTGAAGCGCTTTATCGGCGTCTGGATGTACTCGACGTTGTCCTCCGTGATGGCTTCGAAGTAGTTGGGCCCCGGGGTAAGCCGCCGGCAGTGGGGGGAGAAGTCCGGGATGATATCTTTGACGAGGTCAGGTCTTTTGGCTAGGCGCTTCTTGATAAGCTCGGTGAACTCTTCGCGGGACTTCTCGTTCAGCTCGGATCCCTTGAGCCAGCTGGAGAACCCCCTCCAGTATTTGGACTCCAGGTCCTTCCGGAACTTGACGTATTCGTTGGGATCCTTGAACGACTCCCGGAGCTCGGCGGATATGGGGATGGGTTTGATGGAAGTTTCGTCGCCTGCGAACGAGGCCGTGACCCAGGTCTTGTTTCGGGCGTAGTGATCCAGGTGCTGGACATGCTTCTGGATGTTGGCGGTCAGTTGTATTCCACTGGCTCCGTTACCGATAATCGCGACTCGTTTTCCAGCAGGGTCGAAATTTGGATCCCAGTTAGACGCATGTCGGAGGAGACCCTTGAAGTCGTTTATCCCAGGGTAATTAGGCAGTCTCCAGGCGTTGAAGCGACCGACAGCAGTCAACACAAAGTCAAACTCCTGGCTGGAGGTCTCTCCCGTGCTGAGATTGTGCACTTTCAAGTTCCAGACCGACCCCTTCTCGTCCCACCTCAGCTCTTCTACCTTCTGGGAGACCTTCAGATACTGATACACATCGTACTTCCGTGCAAGCCCCTGCCAGTAATCCCTGATCTCGCGACCCTGCGCAAATTGCTCCGACCATTGAGTGTTAGGGGAAAAGCTGGTTTGGTACACATGCGCCGGCACGTCGCATCTGACTCCCGGGTATATATTCTCAAACCACGTGCCGCCCTATGTCCAATTAGCAGGAGTATGATATCTCGGTGATCGAAAATATCACTCACCACGTCAGCATTCTTCTCGAATATCGTAAGCTTTATATTCGGAACTTTAGCAGGAAGCAATATGCCAGCCAGGACACCGGTAAGCCCTGCGCCAATGACAGCTACCCTTAGCTGCCTTGGCTCATCGATATAGCGCTGCTCCAGTGAGATACTTGGGATAGGATAGCTGGATGACTCTGGTTCCTTGAGTAGCGACTCGACCGTATCTTTTATATTCTCGACTGTTGGTACTTTTATGCCATTTGTCGAGTTTTCCGACTCTCCTTGTACTAATGAGGGTGATGTCACCCCATTTGTAGCAGGAGTCTTCTCCAAGCTGTCGACTGTCATATTGACAAGTGAGTTCAACCTTCACACGGTAGAGACAACAAAAATTCAACTGGTTGAATTTATGAGGTTATCCGTCCTAATCTTAACCGGCCAGAGCCGTAGACTTATAGCCGTTAGATTGAAGTTATCTTGAGCGACGTTATCATTCGACTATTGCTATATCGCACACCCAATACGTCTTCTGTAGGCGAAGCACGCAATAGGCCCCGCCTCTTTGCACCTCCGCTATAGGACGCTCGGGTAATAATCAAGCTCGTCGTTGACACCATACTTTACGCATTATCGTTGCATTGTAACTGGTAGAATGTCGTGATAGATATGCCGGTATGGAACGATTATATCTATATCATTACCAGCTCGGCGTTAACGGCTACATATAACGATTGCCTATCAATAGTAACTCCATTGAATCTCCAAGAAAAACATACAGAAACAAACAAACATTCTAGGTTAATTAGGCCTAGAAATATTTCAATATGACTTCCTCAGAGGAAAAGAAGACTATTTTCTTGAATGCATTTGATATGTCCACTATTGGCCATCTCTCACCTGGCCAATGGAAAGTGAGTGTCCAGTCCTTTTTCAATACTTATATCTCACTAATAGTAAGTTAGAATCCCATCGATAAGTCGGCTACGAAGCGTAACCTGAACTATTGGATAGAACTGGCAAAATTACTAGATAGGGGAGGATTCAATGCTTTATTTCTCGCGGATACGTATGGCGGCTATGACACCTACGAGGGGAGCCTCGACAACTGTATTAGACGAGCCGCCCAGTGGCCCGTAACTGATCCGACAATTGTAGGTCTATTGGAATGAATACTTGTCTGGTTTGTTCAGAACTTATTGAATATTGGGAACCAGCCGATCACAGCGATGGCAGCCGTGACGAAGAATCTGTCTTTCGCCATTACCGCATCGACTTCTTTCGAGCCCCCATTTCTGCTGGCGAAACGCTTTTCTACACTGTAAGAAAATATGGAACAACTCGTTTAAATAAAAATGCCAATAGGTACTAATTGTTCTGAAAGCGACCACTTTACGGGTGGCCGGTTTGGCTGGAATATAGTCACCTCCTGGAAGAAGGCGGCCTTCAAAGCCATTGGTCTTGAGAATCCTATCGAGCATGATGAGCGCTATCGTCAAGCTGACGAGTATTTGAGGGTATTATACAAGTACGTATTAGGACCCGTCATATAGAAATGCGGTGAGACTTAAAGAGACATCTACGCATAGGCTCTGGGAGGGATCGTGGGCGGACGATGCCGTGTCTCCTGACCCGGAGAACGACAGCTACGCGGATCCGGACAAGATTCGCACGATCAACCATAAGGGAAAATACTTCTCCATAAACACGCGGCACATTGTCGATCCGTCTCCCCAGCGGACCCCGTTCCTCTTCCAAGCTGGGACTTCATCGGCAGGCTCCGAATTTGCCGCTACGCATGCAGAGGCCATTTTCGTATCCTCCCATTCGCCATCCATTCTCCGGCCCAAAGTCACCAAGATCCGAGAACTGGCCGCCGCTAAAGGTAGGGATCCGCGCTCGATCAAGTTCTTCGCGACCTACACCCCGATCATCGGGCGCACGGACGAGGAGGCGCGCGCGAAGTACGAAGAACTGAAAAAGTATGCCTCGGTTATCGGGGGCCTCGTGCTAGTTAGCGGGTGGACCGGGATCGACCTGTCCAAGATCCCTCTGGACCAGGAGGTGAGCGCGGCGGACTCGTTGGAGGCCAACAAGGTGCGCAGCATCCTCGACGCGTTCACCACCACGAGCGAGGACATACCAAAGTGGACGCCCCGCGTGATTGCCCAGAAAGCGTCTATCGGCGGCCTAGGGCACATCGCGATCGGAAGCCCTCAGACCGTCGCCGATGACATGGAGCGCTGGATACGGGAAGGGGACCTGGACGGGTTCAATATCGGCTACGTGACTACCCCTGGGACATTCGAGGAAGTGGTCGAGCTCTTGATTCCGGAACTACGACGTCGCGGGATTTATCCAGACGCTCCGCAGGAAGGGGAGGATTTGACTGCGAGAGAGAGGATATACGGTAAGGGGCAAAAGGGGCTTAGGGACGACCATACTGGGTCTGCCTATAAGTATGATCGATACCAGGAGGATCCACCATACGTTAAGGAAGAGCCTGCTAAAGAGGGTGATAATTAAGTAGCTATTGTACTCTCTATTCTTATATAAATTCTTAACGTGGTCAGTTGAAGGGTCCACGAAGAATATTGTACCGACCTAGCATATGCCTAGGTATGCGGATGTGGCAATGGATATACCTACCTAATCAACACACGTTTTTTTATACAACAAGAATAATAACAATTTCCAATAATAAAATATAGAATTAAAGGAAGCATATTTATTATAATCATCTTGTAAATACTCTATTAATTGACTGGTCAAATCTATGTAAATCAAAGAGAAGTACGCCAAGGGGGTCCGCTCTATGGTCTCTCAGGAGTGCCTCCAACCTAGAGAGGAGGTATACAACTACTACAATTTCAAAGAACATTACCTACCGCTTCCCCGCCTTATTACTTACTCTGGTATCTCCTTACACCGGAGCCATAAAGAGTATCGTGGTGTAACAAAGCATATTGGAGAACCCCGCCCGAGCTCTAGCTCTCTATTGCGTGATCGAAGTCGCCATGTTGCGTGATCACGGCCAAGCAGCCGGAACGCCAAACCATGCGATTTGCAACGCGCACATGCTTCCGACGCAATATCGCGCGGCAGAGGCTAGCGGATAGGGCCGCCGGCATTCGGAGGCCATGATATCGACCAGATGTGTGACACCGGTACTGTCGAGTGTGCATCTCATCCGCTCTCCCGATGAAATAAGCGGATAATATCGTCAGTAAATCAGATTACTACGTTCTAAACAGACCAGATAGAGATAGGAAACAATGAGCAGCGACGCAAAACCGAAGAAGAGCCTTGTGCTCAATGCCTTCGTAGAGATGTGTAAGTGCGACTACTCTAAGAACGACTGACGTACACCGACTTATACCGTATCTTATATAGGCAGCGGTCATCAGAGCCCTGGTCTATGGCGGCATCCAGACGACCAATCGTGGCGCTTCAACGAAGTATCACACTGGGTCGAGCTGGCAAAGTTGCTAGAGAAGGCCAAGTTCCATGGAATCTTCATTGCTGACGTCCTTGGTTTGGATCGACCAGTCCTTAGTGTTAGCTGCTCATGATGACTAACTGCGGCGATAGGAGGATACGACGTGTATAGCAATTCGTTAGATCCCTCAAAGATCTCCGGTGCTCAATGGCCAGTGAATGAACCTCTCTCCGTCGTTGCCGCCATGGCTGCGGCAACAGAGAGCATAGGCTTCGGTGTCACGGCTTCGACCACTTACGAGCAGCCATATCATTTTGCGAGGCGTCTGTCAACAGTCGACCATCTGAGCAAAGGACGGTGTGTTCTGAGCCCACAAGTTGCAGGATCATATACTAATGGCACGTAGGTTAGGTTGGAATGTCAGCTAAGAAGGACCCTGAAATGACACATATAGACATTGAGCTGAACGAATGTCTAGATTGTCACGAGCTATCTTGACTCGGCTGCCAGAAACATGGGCTTCTCAGAGCAACCTAAAGTAAGCTAATCTATACTCCTTTAATAAGGAGAAGGCTCTAAGGAGATCAATGGTAGCACGATGACCGCTACGCACAAGCCGAAGAATACATCAAGGTGATCTACAAGCTCTTGGAGTCGTCATGGCGTGACGACGCCGTGAAGCTAGATCGCGCGTCGGGCATCTATACCCAGCCAGACTTAGTGAGGCCGATCAACCACCAGGGCAAGTTCTTCACGGTGCCCGGGCCGCACATCTGCCAGCCGAGCCCGCAGCGGACGCCTCTGATCCTCCAGGCGGGCACGTCTCGCGCCGGGAAGCAGTTCGCGGCGCAGCACGCCGAGGCGATCTTCGTGTCGGCGCACGCCCCGGAGGTGTGCGCCAAGAGCATCGCGGAGATCCGCGAGCTCGCGAAGACCACGTACGGCCGGGACCCGCGGAACATCAAGGTCCTCGCGCTGGTGACGCCGATCCTGGGGCGCACGGAGGAGGAGGCCCAGGCCAAGCTGGCGGACTACCGGAAGTACGCCTCGCACGAGGGCGCCCTCGCCCTGTTCGGCGGCTGGACCGGCATGGACCTTAGCAAGTACGGGGAAGACGAGGAGCTGAGGCAGGTCGAGAGCAACGCTGTGCGGTGAGCATGTCTGGACGTACCCCTGTTTCTCTTGGTGTTAACTTAGGTGCTCTAGGTCGACCGTTGAGGCCTATGCGAAATTCTCGCCGGGGACTTCGAAGTGGACGAGGCAGACCGTCGCAGATCACGTCGCTATCGGGGGCAACGGGCCCATTTTCGTCGGCACGCCCTCGCAGGTGGCCGACGGGCTCGAAACCTGGGTCGCTGAAGCGGACGTCGACGGGTTCAACTTTGTAAGTACCACATCCAAGCTCGCATGCTTACTAGCGAAGCATTCCTGTCTTACAGCATGGGTTTCAGGCATATGCACTCTTCCCCCAGTCGTTCAAGGACATCATCGAGCTCCTGATCCCCGAGCTCCGCAGCCGAGGCTTATTCTGGGACGACTACGCCGTACCCGGAGGGACTTACAGGGAGAACTTCTACCAGAAGCCGGGGCAGACTGGTCCACTCGACGAGCATATCGCCTCGTCGTATAGGTGGAAGGCGGGCGTGCCACCGGGAGAGCATATAATTCAAGATTGACCTTACCCGTAAAAATGCACCAATGAATTAGGTATGGGCTGTGGTTGACGAAGTTTGGCTCTGGGGCTATGTAGCCTAAGACAGCCACTTTACGAGAGAGTCGACGGTGTAAAATGCATATACTTCCTTGTTAGGCTTCTGCTGTAGGTATATGAAAATGGATTAACACGAAGTCCTAGATTTGGGTTGGTAGTTAGGATCTGTAGTCCGCTCCCTCCCTTTCCCTTTTCCGTCTCGTAATCCTATGTGTTTCGTGTAGTTGCTATATGTGAGTACCGAGATATTTAAGGCATCCCGTAATGATGTTGGTAGCAATAGCTAGCTACGGCTGTGCATTTCTAGGACTCGTCGTATACTGCGACCACTAGGCGACTTTCACACCCGCACCAAAGTCTAAGCATTATTGGGAGAAAAAAATGTGAACCCGTATTAAGAAGGAGGGAGAAAACCCGAGGTCGGGATGACATGAATACGCGAAAATAACAACCAGGAATAAACAGAAATTAGTCCTAGAGGAAGATTAATGGCAAGTCACCGAGACGCCCAGAAAACAACAACGAAACTATCAACCCCTCTCGATATTCATAACTCGATTCAGCTTGTCATTCAAGATGCCGCAATAGAAGGATCCGGCTGACATTTCCCGAGTATAATCATGTACCAGGTGCTAAGCAGGTTATAGGATCTAGGTAGTCCTCATTGTGCTAGGCTAGGTACCCAATGCGCAGCTACCTACACGCACATTCCCAAAACGTCGAGGACCGCGCCGTTGGATCGTCATGCGCCGAGGACGACATGTGGCTGCCCTGCTTGCACCTTCGTCTCTACCCAGCAGAGAGGCCCCGATTTGGCCATGGTGTTTCCGGATCGGGCAGGAAGGATTATGGATTCTCTTCCCTCTCCCTCTCAGCTGAGTGAGCCGGCAAGGCTTGTTCCCGAGCTCTATACCTCATGGTGACCCATCGAATCCTGCCTGCTGCCCACCTGTCTCCTCCCTCTTCGGTACTTGTAGTATTGGAAGAGAAGTAAGAAGCTTCATCGCATTCGGATGAGGGCCCCTGTGGTAATTTCGCGTGCGTTTACGACCGATCGCGGATTCTTTCTTTCTTTCTTCTTCTCAGAGACTTCGTGTTTCATAGTAGGTAGTAAGTAGTAGGCAGAATGGGTTCGCTGAGCCTCCTCCTAGCTAGGTAGGTCAGTAAGCAAGTAGGAGATTGGCAAGGCCAAGGAGGCACGAGACGAACTCCGCATATCGTTGTTTACCTACCTCCCATATCACATTGCCGATGATCAGATCAGATCAGCTACCGAATCCCCAGGCAAATCAAGTCAAGTCTGCCAACCTACCTACCTACCAATCAACCTACACAAAGTTCGTACCGGAAACGGCCGAACACACATCCCGCGAGCGCCAATCCAATATACCTACCATACCATAGCTCCTATCATGTAGGTCTACAGCTACCGTCGCATCCGCGCCATGCAATATGTATGTAGGGTGTGTTTCAGAGATATTGTTCTTAATAAGCCGCGCACGCAGTAGGCAAGCAAGCAAGCAGGCAAACAAGGAAACAGGTCGAGAAAAAGCCAAGCTTTCCTACCTACCACCGTTCCCTGCGCTTGAGAGGCGCTGCTAACGCCCAGCATTGGGCTGGCCCGTTTTCTGCCGCAGAGGCTCCCGTCGAATGAGACGAGAGGGAGAGTGATCTACCCTACCCTACCCTACCGTACCCTACCGTACCATACCCTACCTCAACAGCTAAGGCGTGTGTAGGCGTAGGTAGATATGTAGGTAGGTAGCTACCTACTATTAGCAGGTAGGTAAGAAGTATGTATGTAGGTACCGGGGCGCTGCCAATGCAGTCAGCGTCTCATGCCGCCACAGCGTCGCAGCGCAGGTCCGTTTTGGGAACGCCGCTAGGCTGCGTGGGCCTTCGCAGAGCAAAACAACAGGGAGAGGCGGTGCGTGAATGGTGGTTAGCTGGCGGGCCCGGGCCGCCTGTTGTGGTCGCGTCGCGCGTCTCAGTCCGGCGCCAGCACCCCAGGACCGACCAACCACGTATCGAGACTCAGACGCGGAAGCTGTTCTGTTTGGGTAACAGCTAAGTAACAGCAATAGGGGAGGCCGGTGCCCGGCCTTATTGTTACCGAGGACCTGCCTGCCCATCTGCCTCCCTACCTTACCTGCTGCATACCTACGTACATGCAGAAGCCGACGCAGCCGGGAAGTGGACAAGGCAGGACGGGACACATTCTCGAAACTCTTCGGTGAGTGATGTGGTTCTCAAGGCCGGCTTGTCTACCCGTTACATACATACCTACCGCAGAGCGCTTGCGCGTCTTCGTCGTCGAAGAAGGTAGAAGAATAAATAGAAGAATGAGAAGAATACCACCTTCTCTTGTGCCAGGGTTGCGCTCGGCACCTATCTAGATACTGTAGGTACCTAGGTAAGTAGCTCCAAGATCGGGAGTAAGAGTAATGAGATATATTTCTGCGCTTCGCGACGGGCGGATGACGAGTCCCGCGTACCTAGCCAGTAGGGATATGTACCTACTGCGTTCCGAGTAAAACGGGTCTGAATAAAATGAAATGAAAATAAGGAAAGGTGATCGTGTTTGTAAGGGAAACGATCGATCTGGCTCGAAGGGATCAGGCAAGCTCCCGAAAGGGGCCCTGATCTGCGGTCGCGCGCCTGCTGACCCGTGTCGCCGTGGTTGCGGTCACGGTTCGAGGTCAAGCCACTAACTACTGCGAGTCATCATGCATTGGCAATTGATACCTATGCATTGCTGCAGCGGGCTATACTGGGAAGAAGAGGCGCCTCGTATGTAAACAAACCATAAACATTGCGCAGATCATCAGGAAGCCGTCGCATAATTTGGGATAGGTACCTCCTTAGGTATCTAAGTAGGTAGGATAGAGTCGCGTTGGTTCCTCCTGGAATCGTCCTAGGTGTATGTCTATCTCCGCGGTATAGGCAAGTATTGCAGCATTACTAGATAGGTAGTAGGAGTTCCGGCGACCAGGTAGCTCGGGGATTTCTCCCCTAGAAGGAGGCTTAAGTCTGACATATCTCAATGCGGATAGAAGAAGGATTACCTCGGCACTGAGATGATAATGCCGTCGTTCTTCAATTGAAGCATCCCTCCTTGGCCTCGGAAGGGGTTAAATGGCTGATATTAGCTTCGAATGATGAAAGAAGATGAGCTGCAAGGTTGACAATGCTCGTCTACGTACCTAGGCATCAAGTGCCGTCGATATCAGGCTATGGGTGTTAAGTAGGAGGTAGATAGATAGATGGGAAACATATGATTTTGTCGAGATGGTGCTGATATAAGCTCAAGCCTTCGAGAACACTTAGCTTACGAATCCGTGAATTGAATAGTGATGGATACGCCGTAAGACAATTGCCGTCTTGGCTCCATCCTATTTCGAGTCTCTAGAAGTAATTCCCATCCCCATCCCAAAGTCTAGACGAACGCGGAGTTGATAACTGCAACACAAGGGGGCTACTTCGTTCGACGCGGGTACCTATGTCCTACTCCTATCGCCGTCTAGCCAGTCCTACGTGCTAGGAATATGCTACCTAATAATAGCAGATACCTAGACGGCGACGTAGTGTAGGTAGACAATCGGAACCCAATTGCGAAGGATACCGCGGGAATAAGCTAGGTAAGCACCTATAATATCGTCGTCAGCATTGTTTATTCTATTCTCGGAAACGGGATCTCATCTATGACCTTAGGTGCGTCGTCGGCTGTTGCATAACCGTTTTGGGATCTGACATGAGATGAGATGGAGAGAGAGGAGAAAGGAGGACAGAATACTTACCTCGAACCCGCCACCCCCCCCTCTCCCGTCAGAAAATCCTTCTTATCCCCGTGGGGAGGGAGACAGAGAGAGGCGGGTGGATGGCGTAGCATAGATTTAGATGTCGTTGCATCGCTTGACGGGGCAGCGGCTGAAGCGCGTGTGGGCGCGAATCACGAGCAATCACACTGCTTAGCCGTCTGGCGCGCGGGTATTTTGCAATTGGATTTAGATTGTTCCCTCGACAATTCCTGACCCCTTTTCTCGCATATTGTATCCTCTCGTGCGCAGCGGAGGTCGGGCCCCGAGGGAGTAAAAGTACCTAGGTAAGTAAGTAAGTAAGTAAGTAAGTAAGTAAGTAAGTAGGTAGGTAGGTAGGTAAGTAGACACGACCAAGTACGTATATGCATCTGGAAGCCCGGACATTACCACGCAAGCCCAGGTGACACATGTGGCGGTCGTGTCTTGTCGTCTCGTGTCGCTGTCACTGTCGCTGTTCTCTCGGGCAAGATAAATCAAGCCCCGTTCTCTTGGCTCGCGCGTGAAATCACTTGAAGAGTTCGTGTGTGTGCGATATTGATATTGTCGAACATGCAGCTCGAAGCGACGCACGCACCTTTCTATGCTAAATATGTAATACCTACCTAGGTAGTATGTACGTACATCTCTTCCCAACATCTCTGCAGTGCGACGGTACCGAGAATACCTATATTAAGCAACCTTTCAATCTTCCCGACGGGCTACGAGCTGTCGTGCTTAACCAAGACCTGGTTCTCCAGCCCTTCCCGTGCTACCCAAACAGGACTTCTGGACAAATCATCAAATCTCCGATAATGGGTAAGACTCTGGCTGTGGCAACCAATTGCGCGGCACGATAGTAATATATCATACATATACCTACATATACCTACATATACCTACATATACATATACATATACATTTACATACTTGGGTACCTATACATACATGTACATACAAATAAATAGACGCTGGGACATCTGGGGAAATCGGAAGAAAACATAACATATTATGATACCCGAGAAGCTACTCGCTTCTGGTGTCTCTGCAAAGAGGCTCTCATCAACTCGTATTTCTATATGAAGATATTCCTTTTAAAAATATGGTAGTAGGTAAATTTCAAATTCATGATCAAACTGACCATCGTAATCTTCTGAACCTAGCTACGTATATCATACACCGCGTGACTAACTCCTAGTCTTGTCCCTGACTCTAGACGCCACCCCCCTTTTTTCACATGGTATCTATTGTAATATACAGGCTCTCGATGCGTGTTCCCGGACGAAGAAAAAAAATATCTGTAAAAATAATAATAATAAAAAGTCCGGTGTCCAGAAACTCCAGGTCCTCTTTTCCCAGCCCATTTCTCCACACCGTAGAATGCTTTTAGACCGTCGTCGTGTCCCCAATGTATGCAGATGGATAATTTAATACAGATGTGATCTATTAGTTACAGTGAATTCTAGATGATCGTCGTAGCCGAAACATCTCATCCTAGACTGCGTTATTGACTGTGTCGAGAGTTGGCGTGGCGCTTCCGCAGTCCCTTTTGTCAAACCGAGGTCTCGGTGGTTATTTTGAGGGGGAAACCCACCCCTTTCGTTTGTAAATGTCATATTTGGCTCGTTAAGAACGCATAGGGTAATCTGAGCGAGATCTCCATTTTGTCGGAAGATTCGCGCTCGCTTCTAGAAGTGTAGCATGATTTCCACCCCTTAAGATCTGCCCTAGAGGCTGAAACACGGTCGGACGCCATTGACACAACGCAATAAGCATGACTTCTAATCAGCTTCTCGCCCAGAACTAGGATGGCCCGCAGCTGATGATCCCAACCCAGTTGCTCCACCACGCGATCTTTCGTCTGACGTCGCCGGGGAATTTCGTCGTTCGCTCTCGCCAAGTTGCTGCGTTCTCATATCCGGCGCGTACCTTGGCGACGGCTGATCCGACAACAAAGACGAGACGGAGTGAGCGCCGCTTCGAGTTTGCTGCGACGGTTCGCCCATCCCGGCGTCTCTCGACGGCCCGAGGCCAGGTGAAAGTCCCCGGTGCGGACCGAAAGTTTCAACTCGACCACGTCCCGCAGGCCGATACGATGAGATGTCGCTTCTTTGTCGGGAATGACCTCGTCGTCGACCCGGAGGAGGGTTTGATAATGTCGATCCTCCATGCTGCCCGAAAGGCGGAGATCTAAAATGCGCTTGGCTCGGCGGAGGCGCCGGTTGCTGAGGGCCGGTCGCTTTTCGTTTCTTAGGCGATTCCACTAATTATCCAAAGGCAACATTAGCGAAACAAGTTTTTCTACTTGCTCGTTTTGGACTTTGACAAACCAGAAGGCGTCCCTGGCTGGTTAGAACCTCCCTGGGTGGCCGGTGGTTGCCAGTGGTGGAAGTATATCGAGGGCGACTGGGTCTCTTGCTGCGATGCCACTCCTTGCTGTTGCGCTAACGCGTGTGCCGGATGAGGCATACTGGGCTGCCCGGCGGCTCCTTCGCCCGTGCTTAATCGAGGCAGAGCAGAACCTCCCAGCGGTCTTCCCACACCTCCGCCCATACTCAGCGTGTGCGCCCTCGGTCTTGGAGAGCTGGGTCCTGGATAGGGGACAAAACTCGCCTGGGCGCCTGCTCCAGATCCCGGCGTCGAGGGAACGCCGATCGAGCTGCCATACTGCTGTCCTCCGTACTGCTGAGACTCTCTTCGGTGCTCCGGTGATAGACCTCCTTGTGAGGGCATAATCTGCGAGGTATGCGCTTGTTGCGGCATTAGATACTGTTGCGCCCATTCGAGGGCCGCCTGCGGAAGCGCTCCGCTACTCATCCCCGCAAACACGACGGGCACCATCGGCGGTGGGATGCCGCGATCCAAAGATGTTCGGAGCATCTCGTACTCTAGCCTCCTCTGTTCTAAGCGTAAAGTCTCTTGCCGTGTCTTCTCTTCTTCCTGTTTCCTTCTCTCTTCTTCGGCCTTCGCTACCAGCCAGCTCCTCATCGAATCCTCGGAGCCCGGATGTTGAGGAGGCGGCGGCAATGCACCGAGTGGCTGGCTGTGCGGAGAAGGGACTGGCGCCCCTTGGGGATGCAAAGACGGCCCCTGAGCTGACGGGTGAGGAGGACCAGGAGCTGGAGGCGGCGGCGGTTGAGGTAGTGTCATGGCTGCCGGGAGTGGCAGGCCACGATGAGGTGCTGACATGGGCTTGGTAGATGGGCTCTGCTTCTGCGGAAAAGCGAGGAATGGCTTCTGCAAAGGGTCCTGGACACTCAAGGGGGGCGAGGATCGAGGCGGCGTCGGTAGGTCATGGACAGGCCGGTACCCGTGATGAACTGGCTGCTTGGCTGTGAGCATCATCTCGGTAGTAAACGTTGAAGAGGAACTAGAGAGTGACGTGGGGATGCATGCTAAGGGTTGGAAAAGAGCCGAGTGATGACATAAGGTGAGAAGAGGTTGTATACGAAAACAAGAGGTGGTGAATAACCTTTGCATAAGAAAGCTGGTGAGGGCGGCCAACTTAGTATAGAAGGGATAGGATACGATCGGGGCTTATGGAACTTTTGGATCCTAAAGCCCAGCCTCATTTGAAGATCGGTGCCAGGCACATGGGTGGTACTTTAAAGGATTAACTAGGGGGGAGGAAGGGAGGGAAGGAGGGGAGCTGTGGTAGTTTGTTGCGTGGTATTTAGGGCGTTGCAACTGGACATGCGCCGGCACACAGCAGCAGTCGAAGGACCCTGGACGTTTTAGTAGTAGGATCGATGCCCAAAGTAGCTCCAAGTCTCGGGATACACCAGGTGGGAAAGATCTTGGAACGGGACGATAATGTGAGCTGGTAGACAGATACTACCACTTGATGCCGTTTTAGGCAATGCCCGAAGCGGAAAGTAGACGTCGTTCTGGGTGTGGAGAAAAACGAGGTCCTGGCTTATCTGAAGGGAATATGCGTACGTAGGGTATGTTATCTGGGAAATTTCATACAAGAATTGTAGACGACAGCCGGATGGGAAGGAATAACTATTGGGGAGAAAACCTAGGTTGCCGGATCGGATAGAATAGTCCTGGTACTAAGCCGATTTACGCAAGCTGTGGTGAGTGGGAATCGTCCGAATCAGAGGCAGGCCACTCGCTGTCAGAGTGAGAGGAGTTGCCTAGGCATGTTAGGTTGAAATGTTGCTAGCAGGAAACTAATAGCTGGTCAAGTCGCCAGTCCACGGTCCAAGGGGGAGATGTGAATAAGAAGCTAAGGTACCTAGGTAGGCGAAGAAGAAAAAGAAGAAGAAGAAGAAGAAGGGAGAAGCTGGCGAGTGACAAGCTCGAGAACTAGAAACCTAGTAGCTAGGTATACGATGTTAGCTCGAAGTAAGAAGTTTGACGAGTGGCTGAAGAGTTGACGAGGCGTGCCCGGGGAGAGGAGGAGAGAGGAGGGGAAGCCTTCTTTTCACGCCACTACAATGACGAGGCTGATCAAGCTGGTAAGTACAGATCAGATCAACATGGCTGGTCCCTGTCCTTGTCCTCCGTTAATTTTTTTCTTTCCAGGGTTAAGAGGAGGCCCTGTCCCTCACAAGTCGTGTAGGGCAGGGTTTCCAGCCCGACTTTGGGATGGCGTGTTTATAGGGCTAGTGCGGTAGCTTTTTTTCGCCGCAGGACCCCTTTTCTAGTACTTGGGTAAAAAATACACACTATGTAATATGTAATAAACGACCAACTTACCCCGTTTCGAACTCGAGTCTCGAAGGAAGCACAGGGCCGGGGGGGTTAGAAAGACTTGCCCATGCAGGGTCGATCCCTCGACGTCGGAAAAAGAATGTCAAGGAGGATCCAAGAGTGACGAACGAATCAACGAGTGTGGGGGGTGTGTAAGAAGTACTAGCAAGCGGCTACCTAGCACTTTTAGCTGCTTGCTTGACTAAGTCAGAGAGGTGAATGGAGACGGATGGATTGACGAAGTGGAGTCTCGAGAGAAGACTGCACGGCGCATATGTGGCCAGATGGGACGAAAACTAATAAATAGACGCTTTTCTGTTGTAAGACGTGTCAAGAGTTTCGACACTTAGGATAGGACGGCGCAGAAGAATTCTCGCGAAGAGATTTAGAATCCGGACGATCTTTTTGTTAATTTTTTTTTCTCCCTCTTCGTGGCGCCTGTTTTTCTTGTAGTAAGTAATAGGTATTAATAGGTAAGCAGTAGGAGGTAAGAAGTAAAAGGCAATGAGTAAGTGTGTAAGTAGTGTATGTTTTACCAGGTTAATCAGTTGGTAAATCTATAATCAAATACTTATTAAGGTAGATAGATAGATATAAGCAATACGCAACGTATTAAAGCTACTATGTATGTATGAATATATAGGAATCTATGAATAAATACCATGTATGTTATGTATTTTTATGTATAACATATATGTGTATACGTGAAGTATGTACATCATCTATGTAGGCAGGTTAAGAGACCGTTGGTACTAATATGGATAGGCCATCGAAAGGGGCAAGTACAGTACAGTATGTACCTTGCTATACCTACCTACCTAGCATATGTAAGTACCGAGCATGAAAAAGAATACCTCAGCGTAAGCAGCTGAAAAGTGGAGTTCTTCGCTCGAGAGATGTGGATAAGTACTAACTACAAGTATATCTACCCACCTAGCCTATGATAGAAAAGAAAATAGCCTAGGGTTGTTTTAATGGGCTGAGTACCTTAGGTACTATGCAGCATACCAACATACTGTATGGATGTATATATTATGGTATGCATACTATGATACATACTTACCCAGGTACATGCTATACTTACTTAATAAGAGGCCGCTTGCCCAGCCAAAGTCTAGACAGACCGCTCGTGAGTCATGTTACGAGAAGGGATGAGAAGGAGTATTGCATCGGACAGTTTGCGTACAAATAACTGATACCCCCCCGGTCCTCCCCAGAGCAAGAAACCTAAACTGCTAGGTAAACTGGTTGTTTGTGTGGGTGGGTGCGTGTATGTGTGGCTGTACGAAGCAGACGTCTACATACATACATTGCATTTACATACATGCGTTGAAGCTCTCTTTCTCCCTCCCCCCTCCCAGGTAGTGTACCCCTAGGTGCCGCATGCATGTACAAGACCGGGAGGTACTCCATACCGTGCGTGACTGTACGGAACCGACGCCGGTTCTTCCAGTCTAGCTTATGCAGGCATGTGTATGTATATAGTCTGTTTGGAAGAATGTACTCGAAGAAAAAGAAGAAAAGGAAGGAAAAACCAAGTAGGTATAAGGTGGGCGAGTATGTAACGAGTTTCAATCCCTCTTATTGTATCAAGTTATGATGAGTATACTTGGGTATAAAGTATGAGACTTTGTGCAATGTAACCTAACATACCTACATTAGATATAGAACATTGAACTAGGTAGTATATGTGTATGTGTATTATATGTATGTAAGTCTTGTATGCTGTTTGTATAATGAAGCCGTTCATAAAATATGAAGGTATCACAGCAAGCTGACGTCCGTACCTACACGGTGGAAGCAAAAGCAAAATATGCACAATGGCCAATGGCGGGGTCTGTCATTATTCCTCAAAAACAACAAGGGGCTTGGCTCGTCCTTGCAACCAACCTGCCTGCCTGCCTGCCTGTAAGATTCCAACAGTGTAAGTGTAAGCTGGAAAGTTGTTGTGATTGTGAATATTCCCGATCTCGCAACAACTCGATAACGCGCAACGGGCAGCGAGCAGCGAGCGCCCAACGGGCAACGGGAACAAACAATCCTAGCATCTTGGCAGCTGACTTCCTCTTTAGAAGATCAGCATTACCCGTATATACTCAGGATCAGTTCTAGGTTAGGTAGGTATTAAATCAAAACAAAAATACGAACAACAGTAATACTTACACATACATAAACTTCCAAGGTTCGATTCTGCGGCTGCTGCGGCCGCGTGGCTGCGGTGCTGTCCCTTGCCTAGGGGGGAACCTAGGTGATGACCCGATCAGAACCTGACGAAGCACATTAGATGCCGTTTATTTACATACTCACATACTCAGTAGGAACGCCGTGTCTCGGGTCCGAGGTCTTAACCGTGTTAATGTTGTCTTGATAATTTACCTATGTATATACGGATAAAGAAATCTACTCACTCTTATTGTATGTATGTATGTATGTATGTATGCACAGTATGGCATTGAGCAATCAGAGAATGGAAACGAGTGCCCAGTCAGTCATTGGAGGAGGGGGGGGGGGGGAAGAAGAGAGGCGTTCCCAGGTATTCGCATTAGTTTCGCCTTCTCGTAGCCCTTGTCGGCAATGTTTCAAAGTCAGCCCGATTAGGCAAGTCGATCTCTCATATTTAGACGTTTCAACTAAGGCGGAAAACTGGGGGTTCGGGGAATTGAAGGAGGGCTGCAATAACGTAGTAATAGGTAACTCGTCACATACCTAGGTAGATTTAAGAGGTAGGTAATCAGGTAATGTATCTGTATATGCGTAAATAGGTACCTACCTAAGTATGTGTAAATTGGTTGTCATTTTCCAGAGTCGCTCTGCCGGGTCAAACTATCCCAGTCCGCGGAATGAGAATTACCTCATCTAGATCCGACCTTACCAATCTTGTCATGTTAAAGGGAGAAGAAGAAAAACCCTCCTGAAACATCCATCATGTATTTGAACAGTTTTTATTTACGACAAGGGTTTCGGATTTCCATACACTACTATGTAGGTACTTAACAATATGTACATTACGTAGTACTTAAACAAGTACCGGGGGGTCGACAATTATGTCAGAATAAGGAAAAGGCTTCGTTGTTACAGACACATCAGTGGCGGAGCTTAGGGCGATTTGCGGGAGGGGTTTGTAGTTTGTGGAGTTAACCACCAGTTAAACAACCTGCTAAACCAAGGAGGGATAGAGGGGTAGAGTTTGGAAATACGCTAAGCCACAAGGAAGAAGGACGAGATTTCCAATACAGGAGTACATCCATACCTAAGCTACCTAGGTACCTTGATACCTAAAATACTAAGGTAAGTTAAAGTACCTAAGTACTGCATATATACCCATGATTATGCAGCCTAAGTGCTTCACACCTAGTGTACATGGGCTACATAGGTTACATGTAAATATCTGGTAACGCTGCTTATTTACATAGTACTTATATTACTTAGGTATTTACACGAAGCTATCATCCAGTGTCTATGTCGTATTTTCGAGAGTTTCTTTTGTTTTGTCGTGATTTCAATAGTTTAAGCAGAGGTCCTTACAATTTACAATTAATTGGTAATTACCTACCCAGCCAGGCCTTGATCGTAACAGATAGACCAAGGCGTAATGTGACCATTCTCGACCGAATACGGTCTGGATTGTTCTTATCATCGTTAGTTCGAACCCCCCGTAGTTTCTCAAGTGCTCTACCTATGTGGCACCCCTTCGTGTAAGCCGGCATACATCCTGTAGTGACATGCTCGAGCCGGCCCTGGACACTTTTCTTACCCGGATTTAACTCCTTGTCGGAAGTCTTCCGTGTACATAGTATGTGCTAAGATGTGGACAGTTCGTCTTGTTTAGAACTTGCAAGTGATGGATGTAAATGCCGGCATTTAAGGTTGCCTTTAACCTTAGGTACTTTCATGCCTGGGCAAAAGCCTTGTCGACGGAAAGGAGTCTAGTGTAGTGTATGTGCAAGGAACACACTCGTGGTCTTTGCATTAATAATGCCACAACTAGATTTGGATATATTTGCGAATCTTGCCGTATATGCATACCTACTTAGGTATGTATAATGGTATACGTAATTTCAGCTTTCGTGACTTCGTTTATCGATGCCGTAACTGAATGCTCCCTTGGCAGTTAGGTATGTTACGGCACGGCAAATTCTGTAGATGTCGGCCGCAACCCGTTATAGAATAGTATCAATCATTATCAATCGATACGTCAGTTTGTGGCTGATGATGAACACAAGCAACATGGAGCCTCACTGGACGTCAGACAATGTCCTCGATGGGAGGTAACACAAGGCGGCATATGAATCCAATGCTAAGGATTCAATAAATATCAAGGTCCTGAGATTCCCCTTCGTAAACGAACCAATTCTCGCCTCCTTGGGCGCAATGGTTGACAAGCTGCCGTCTGCACGAGCACGTGTAATGTGGTGCAGCGTGTAACCAATAATTCCTGGGTAAACATATCGTCTCTCAAACTTACTGCGGCGCACCTCGTAAACATTGTCGCTCGTATGGGCCGTTGCCTTAACATTTAATGATTGATGATGGAAGACGAAAGCATCGCCAATCGCTTGTAATTTGTGAGACCGGAACTTTTTTTATAGGCAAATGCAGAATCTGTCATACAGCAGCACTGGATACGAAGCACGGGCTTTATATTTATATGATATCAGATGCTTATCTACTTGTAATGGCGTCGACCATCTATATTTGCGTAACCAAATACAGATAACCAGCGATAACAGACTCGACGAACCACCTACCTAGGTACGTATCTTGGTACATATGCAGGTAACAAACAGAAGATGAATGAAATATTTAAACGCAAGGGAAGTACCTAGGTACTTAAGAATAATTATTCGCACATTTACCTACTACTTTATGTCTCGTGCGCGTCTTAAAAAAGCATTATTTGAATACTTGTTACTTACGAAGATAAAACATTAAATATCATCATTTGCGGCTGAGAAAGCTAAATTGTAAACGATAAAAAAAGGCATAATGTTAATTGTGTTGGTAGATTCCATTAAACCTGGAAGTACAGAGTTACCTAAGCCTCGTAATTCCTAAACGGGGAAGACGAAACGGTACTCGACCAATCAGCGACAAGCTACATGTCTTGGCCAGAATAGCTGGTAAGCTAGCTGAGGATCCAAGGCCATCCGTATTCCGAGGGAAGCCCCAACCCTGCCCTGCAAACGGGTTTAGTATTAGTATTATCTGATGAGTTCTCCGTGCTGCCCGTTGGAAGGAGGCTCCGTACAGTATATGCATCACCGTACCTGCTCCGTACCCTACTCCGTTGCTGCCATGTAATAGTGTATGTACCTAATAGGTATGTGCATAGGTAGGCTGCATAGCTCCAGCTCTTACACGTCCGCCCCAATTTGGATAATGGAGTTGCCTGATCGAGACGGGATATACGGGGTAGACAGGGTATGAAACGACATAACCAATTGCATTACAATTCTAGACTTCTTCAGCTTCTTTAACTCGAAAGAGCCGCTAGAACGTATCATCCCTTGAGCATTTACTACTACGTACTGGCGGTTCCACTCCAAGTTCTGCGTCATCGACATTGTTGTAATGATGGGATGTATGTTGGTGACTAGAATATGCGCGCGGTACAAACTGAACATGAGCCCAACCGCGCAATACTTGGCTTCTTCTAGTCCCACGAATCCGAGACTCGTAAACAAGGGCCAAACATATCGACCGAGAATTGGTATGAGAGTTGGTACGTTTCAAACTATCAGTTCGAACGTCTTCTATTCATTTCACCTGCAATTAGTATGGGTTATCAGACCATAATTGGTTCTGCGACATGTCCCTGCGCACTATCCGTATATTTAATTCGAATGTGAGGATGTGCTGAGGATGGCCGCGCGATAGACTAAAGAAGGGAAGCCGATACCAAAGAAACCCAGCTAAGCTATCTCGAAATCTCGGAAACTCCTAGCCCATACATAGAAATGGATATTCCGGGTTGAAGAGATGGTTCAATTATAAGCCCGCATTCCAGGGCGCGAGTCTAACGGGTCGGAGCTATTCACTCCCTTATGGCATCCTGCTCTTGCTGCCTGCAGGCGGTAATCATTCCTATTGCTCGGTATCTGTTTATGTCTACACCGATACGAAGTATAGTCAGGTGGCCTTCTTCTAGGCTATGGGTCGTACACTTTTGACCCATTACAATTCGGGCCTCCATGACTCGCCGTTACTAGCCGTTGCAACCGGATGGGCCTCCAGACTGGAGATAGTGGAGAGCCAAGAAGACGCACGACAGCGGGTAAGCTAATGTTAGTTTACTCGTAGCTGCCGATATTTCGAACGCTCTCGGGCAGACTAACCGTAAAATACTCGGTCATACCATTCCCCATTCTCTCTGCTTTTACTGCCTAGTGTACTACCTCCTACATTAGGTAGACCTGTAAGTAGGTACTCCCTTGTCATAGGAAACACAGTGTAGCTAGGCATCTTCACCGTTGAATATCCTGAAGCCTGCATAGAATATAGGTTGTTACCTGCCAGAGTCACCGAGGGCTCCTCAGTAAACTGAGCCGGCAGCACTGGTGAATTTCGAACGGAATTCCGGAGAGCAACGTACATACTATGCAGTACGCTGGCACCGAGAAGCGCATACTGCATTGGTGATGCATCTGAAGCAAAGCAAGGACAAATATAGAAGGCATTGCTTAATTTACGATAATATATTGATAAAGGCTTCTAATACTTCCAGCCAACCGAAATCTTAATAAGGGCACCTTTCGAGTTGACTTTCTATAGCCCCTATAAAACTAACCTTTAGCCTCCAGACAACCTCAAAAATAGCTACTAGTGGATATATAGTTCTTCTATTATCATCTCCATGATTATCCCTGTATTCTTACGAATTATACATGAAGTTTAATTATATTGGTTTCTTTGTTCCCTCGGCAGGGCCCCTAAATACATACCTAGGTAGCTGTGTACATACCTCGAGCTTATAGGAGACGGTAGCTTTACTACCCTTAAGATATTTATGGATATGTTGACTACCATCGGCACGAGCAAATTTGTTTTTACTCAGAACTAGAACATAAATAAGTTTATGCAAGATATATCAGTAAGGCGAACTGATTCTCACTAGCTCTACGTTCCAGACTTGCTCCCGGGCCCTCTTAGGAAGAACAACAACGCCAGCGGCACAGCAAAGCAGGCTAGCGGCTACGGCGGCCGGTGGTCGACCGCAGCGCGAGGATACGGGGTTCTTCCTAGTCGGGATGTCAAAATATCCTGCATACATAGAGAGAAGCCTGTACCACGCAGAAGCAGCAGCAGCAGCATGCGCGCATAGGCTCGCACCCTTTCCGCCTTTCTGGCTCGCGCCGATCCTTTGCCTGTGAACCTTTACCATCTGCCATGACATTACCTAGCCAGGTAGCAGCCTAGGTAGCAACTCAAATCAATACAATGCAATACATCGAGTCTGGCTGCCCGTCGGTTGATTCCGCAACACCTCCAGTCTACGGCAGGCCTAGCAACCGCTGCCGCGATCATCCCTTCCTTCCGCGGTCGACATCCCAAACCAGGCGCCGGTCTGGCCAGACCCTGCACCGACGCTTCGCGATGAAGAGAGAGGGAGCTAGGTAGCTTAGCTAGCTCCCCTTTCGTTTGGCCCTCCCGCGTCCTGCCCCCCACGAGCCAAACACGGCTGGTCATCTGCGCGTTGGACGCCACGACCCACGGCCTCGTGTCGAGCAAGAAGAAGAAGAAGAAGAAAAAGAAAAGAAAAAGGCGAGCGCCATGATTTTACGCCCGCCCGCGCCCTGCCTGTTTTGTTGATATTACTGTGTATTAGGTAGACTGGCCTTCAGCTAACGTGGTGGCTGAAACGTGGCGACCGCGACGCCTCCCGCGGAGATCCCTCGTACATACCTACATACCTACATCCATTGTGTACATATGTCGCTCCTGCGCGGGCTAGGCCCCCGAGCCTCGCGTGTGCGAGGAGGTATGTAGGCAGATGAAGAAGAGAAGATGGGTTGGAAACACGTGCGAATATATGTATTAGGTATACATACTGTTTCGAGCCGCAATATTCCCTGCACGTCTCTCTAGTCGACTATGCAGCTCCGAGCTTGCGAAATCTCTTCAAGAAGAAGTCTAGATAGCCGCGCCGATGGGCTCGGAGGAACCCGTTTGCACATGCTGCCAGGTAGTCTACCCCTTCTCGTCGAGTCGAGTAGTAGTGGTAGCATGTGCTCCCATACCTACCTACCTGATAGGTACCTAGTCGACAACCTGCGGTAAGATCTTGTCAGCGCATCCACGGCCACCATATACACTAGGTACACCACATACGATACAGTAAACCGCCAAAACCCTAGCTTGGAAAGGGCGCAAGCCACCTATGCAGATCCCACGCTCCTCACCCTCGCTAATCTAGTTTGCTTGACTAATGCCCCCGAAAAGGGCATCCCCAGCGAACCCAGCACCCCTCCCAGCCGTTTGTGCCACCTGCTGCTTTGGTCGCTCGATGGCTTTCGCCCGGTGGAGGAAAGAAAGACCTACCTAGCACGGGGCAAGTCTGACAGACAGTCTGACAGTCTAGTTTGGTCGAGGAGCCAGAGGCGGAGATAAGGCTGCCGCGTAATGTTTGTTACACACCGATTCTATAGTGCCTCGCTCTCCGCTCCATGGTCCGCCTATAGTATGCATATACCGATCTGCATTATCCCCGTCGCGTACTATGTAGGTAGATGTGTAATCACGGCTGTTTTTCTTAGCCACGGACCGGCTACCACGGCTTATTAACCGTCCCAGACTGTCGGGCTATAGGCGTCTGTTTACCTGCGTGCCTACATACATTCATGATCGCAGACTAGCCTAGCTCGATACCTAACAACAGGCTAAACACCGATACGCGATCTCTATAGCAAGGGGGTCGACGAGTCAGGAAGAATCGTTTCTGTCCTCTCTCTCCTCTTCTCCAAGCAATACTCTCTATACCCGGTGAGCCGGGCACGTCGGACCGACTAGGAATCTCCACGCGAACCCGGGGGCCTTCCCAAGAGGCGCTCTGTTGATGGATGCGTGTCTCAACCAGTGCATGTGGTTGCCGCTCTAGCCTCTAGCGCCGCCTCTCTGCTGCCTCTTTAGGGAACGAGCTTTTCCAAGGCACGATTTCGTAGGCTCTCCCATCGCATGCCTTTTCGACCGGCGAGAGCCGCGTCTAGCGGTGAAAGCTGATCTTCCACGTGGGTTTTAGACACTCCTACGTACCAGGTAGGTAGTAAGGTAAGTAACCAGTCGGCGAGACGTCATGTGTGGAATTACAAGCGAGCGGCATCGCGGGGTTTAGTCATGGATAGGATACAAAAATGTTTATTTATTCCTAATACGTATGTATTCGCGTGTTCGGGCACACTAGAAAGGCCAACTAAGCATCCGACTAAGCGGAGGGTCTCTACGCCTTGCCTCTAGACTAGCTAGCCGCCTTCGCGAAGGTGAAGTGCTATTTCGTATATGATAGCGCGTCGCCCCGAATCATGATCCAAACTCACTTATGTCCGTCTCGGAACCTTGCCGAGACGTGTTACTCATATATGTGCATCATGTCCCGTATCCCCCCGTATCTATATCATGGCCTCGGGTGACATATCGCTCATCCAACATTAAGGACCTCTCGCAATGAACATTCTCCGTCATGTTTTCCAACGGGGGAATTCAACCAAGACAAAAGCAAATGCCTGGATGCTTAACGCCATACCGCACGGTCCTCTCCGTTTTCCTTGGACCGTAACGATTAACCTGATTGTATATGATGCAAAATAATCGCACGATTGTCATTAGACCTAAACGTGCAAGAAGTAAAGAAAGCAGGAAATTGAGAAGCCCGCTATGCGAGTCTATATGCTATTATCCCCATAGACCGATATTGTCTATGGTGAAAACAAAGCAACCGTAGTGACGAGACATATGTATGTTTCTATAAATGGTGATGGGGCCCTGTCAACTAGTATATCGGGGTAGTCCAAGTTCCATTCGGACGCCTACGCATCTCCAAGTAGCGTATATTTAGGATTAAAGCCCTTCCCCGATCGACTACCGGCCCGCCTTAAAATATTCATCGAGCGATGTCAACCCCGTTGTCAGATATCGGGGCTCGTATCGCTATCTAACAGAGATGAACTGCTCGAATACGGGATCGGGTTCTTCTTAGTTAGGACTGCCCTCGGTTTCTCGGCACTAGTGAATACGGATTTAGTTTCACTATTATTGCGGCCCTTAGTCAGCTTTCGTGGCCGGCGTGCTATTGGAGAGATGGCCTCCTGATCTGATGTTTTCTCACTAGAAGAACCGCTAGCAGTGTATGAAGAGTCTATGTTCTGCGTGCTTGGTAGGATAAAAGGTGGTGAGCTGCTTGTGAAGTCAAGCGCGTTCACCGACGGCGGACTAGGGACGGGGGTGGCGTTATTGTCCGACGATCCCGTCGGCGTCGTTTGCGCGGAGATGGGGTCTGGCAAGTGATTCCTAGCAGGCGGGGTCGGCGGCTGGATAGCTCCTGTTGTATATGTATCCAGCTTTCTCCTGAGAAGGTCTGCCTTGACTGGCTTGGCTAGATAGTCGTTCATTCCGGATGCCAGACACCTTTCTCTGTCCCCTTGAATCGCGGAAGCCGTCATGGCAATGACCAAGACTTTTCTCACCTCCTCGATAGGGTCCTTCCGGATCATCTCAGTAGCTTCGTAGCCATCGAGGATAGGCATTTGAACATCCATCAAGACTACGTGATACGGAACCCCTTCCTTAGCCTTCTTCCGCAGACCTTCTAATGCCTTGAGTCCATTCTCATAGGCATCGACCTTGGTGTACCCAAGCTTGTGCACAAACTTGATAGCAATCTTCTGGTTGATTAGGTTGTCTTCTGCAATGCAGATGCGGATTTGATCTTTAGGAACCTTTGCCAGGTCCATAACTGGGTGCAATGGATGGGAATCGGGGGTTGGCTGAGGGATATCACGTTTTACCCCGATAGCTGAAGATGCGGCGACGGGTTGAGCTTCTCCTGCCGACACGTCTGGCATCGCCTTGTCAAATGTGACTGTGAACCAAGCTGTCGTGCCGATGTTTTCCTGGCTTTCTAATCGAATCTCGCCCTTCATCATGTTCTCGATCAGCGATTTGCAGATACTGAGGCCGAGCCCGCTGCCACCGTATTTGCGAGCAGTGCTGGCATCCGCTTGACTAAACGGTCTAAATAGTTTAGCTAGTTGCTTGGGCGGAATGCCAATACCGGTGTCCTTGACCCAGAAGGTTAATCCCGCTTGCTCGGGGGTATTAAAATCAACTCTGGTACCGATCGTGATGGAACCATCCTCGGTGAACTTTAGACTGTTGCTGATGAGGTTGCCAAGGACTTGATGTAAGCGAATGGGATCTCCGTATATGAGCATTGGCGGAAGGACTATATCCTGAATAATCTTGACGTTTTTCTTGGATGTCTTTTCTCGGTTGCTATACGAGACAGCTCTGACTACCTCGCGTACCATCTCTTCGGGATTGAACGCAGTAACGTAGAGCTTCATCTTATCGGCTTCCATCTTGGAGAAGTCAAGAATATCATTGATAACAGTAAGCAAGAGGTCAGCCGAGACTCGAATGGAATCTGCCATTTCAAGCTGTTCTTTGTTGAGGCTGCTATCCCTTAGGAGCTCCGAATTGCCGATGACACCATTCAACGGCGTTCGTAGTTCGTGGGAGACGTTGGCGAGGAAGATACTCTTGGCCTTAGCTGCTTCCTCGGCAATCTTGACATTACGTTTAGCTTCAGCTTCGGCGTGCTTTGCCTTAGCCTCGGCATCCCGAGCTTTCGCAACCGCCTGCCTCTGTATCCGGACCATCGCCAGGTTCTCCGAGGACACCTTCTCGATTGACTTCATGGCAAGAGCGTTAGAATAACTGATGCCAATCTGATTTACAAGCAACTGCAGCACAGTAACATTCCTATCTGTGAAACTTCCCGGCTCACCCTCCAAATAGAGTACTCCAAGGAGTGGCTTTGCTCCATGGCAAATCGGTATCGCGATTATGGCCTTGCTTAGCGGGTTGCTTTGCAACCATGAATCGCTAACGTTTCCAAATCTTTCGTCGCTGATGAGATCGGGGATGAAGACAACTTCGCGAAATCGAGCGCAGTATAAAACCACGTTCTCGGCAACTAGCGATGAGCCAATAAGTGGTTGTCCAGGAAGATGAGCTGTAGCACCTCTTTCAGAATCCCCGCTGGCCGCAATACACCAACTGTCTTCCTCGTCATCTTCGTCTTGAACAATGATGGCTGCTTCAGTTGCGGACCCGCCACAGGTTCGGAGAATAACGTCGCACATTGTCGTCAGTAGAACGTCAACCTGCAAGACGGATGAGATGACCTGGGATGAAAGTAGAATGGCGTGAAGATCAATCATGTCAAGAGCAGGTAAGCCGGCGCCGGCTTCGGGTTGTGTCGAGCCGCGCCAAGCAGCCATTCGGGTTTCTTTCGTTTCTACGTTATCAGGCTGCACCGACTGTGAGACGTCTTCGCCGTCTGGAGCGAATGCGACCGATGTGGAATCTCCAGCAAAATCGGTCTGTACGGCAACTTCAGCCGTTCTCGAATGGCGAGTAGGATTGTGGAGGAGGAATGCGTGATCCTCCTCGATGCGAAGCGCAATGCCGGTGGCTCCTAGTTGTCGCCAAAGTGCAATCGACTCTCTTAAGGCCGCTGTCGCCGATCGCCTTGCCGACTGCCTGACGAAGAAACCTGCCATCAAGAAATTTCCAAGGGCCTCCTCGAAGAGAAGGCTGTACTCCGAGGCATGATCTAATGCCGCTTCGTAATGTCGTATAGCAGAGCCATGATCTTCGCGGAGTTCCGCGATCTGAGCGTCTAACAATTTCGACCAGGCAAGATAGTTCGCATTGGAAACAACTTGCCAGTCCTTGATCTTTTTATTTAAGCTCTCGAGCCTTATAATTGTATCCTGGACTTCGTTCTTCAAGTCGTCAGAAGCTGTTCGCGGGTCGTTAAGCTTGCGCTGCATGAGGCCCGCAAGAGCGAGGCCATAAAAGACTATGACCGCTCGACCATTTCGAGCTGACCAAATTAGATCTAACTTGTCGAGACATCTTCTCCCCATCCCGCAAGCTTCCTTATGATGACCATACAAGTATAATACGATGATTTCCATCGTCTCGTAGATCAGAATAGACCGACCTCCGTTCCGCGTCTGTATAGTAAGCCATGTCTTGTAGGCACTCGAATTGTGCTGTTCATCTGTCATCACCGTGTCTGCTGTTGCTGGGTCTGTCTTGCCCTGGAGCGCGCGGCATGTCTGCCTCACTGCTATTAAAAAGGTACCACCCCTCGTATCTTGGTGCCAGCCTGGTACTTCTTCACAGCAGTACTGGCAGATCGACTCCAAATAAGCAACATTCTCGCTCGCGAAAAACCTCATCTGGGCCGAAAGTCCGAAGCTTAGAATAACGGATATCCGGTCACCAGCGCCAGACGCAAACTCGACAGAGTGTTCCGCGTGATTTAGAGAAACACTGATAGGAACCTGGATATGGCTGACGAAACTGGCATATACCATGTAGCCACGAGCCGAGGAGAAGGTATCTCGGGTCCGTTCGAGCATTTCCAGGCACTGGTTGCCGAGCTCGGCAGCAAATTCGACCATGTTAAACCGGGACAAGGCAATCATGGCGACATAAAGAAAGGCAGTACTCGAATGAGGGAAATTCTTTTGCTTTAGAACGAGGAAAACATGTGCAAGTGAAAGGTTGTAGAAGTCTAGATTGTCACTCCACCAGGCGGCACTGATAGCGTCTGCGAGAATGGCTCCAATAGTCACTTGGTGAGAGTCGACGACGCTAGGGGGGTTTAATATCTCTGCTCGATCCATGCTTTTGATCTTTGCGGCCAAGTCCATGAAGAGCGCATCACATTTCTCAAAAGTCGGTTCCGCATCGATGTCAACCTTGAGCTGAAAGAGACTCTCTTTTAGTATAGTAAGCGCGGATTCTGCGTTTCCATTCTGAGATTGAACTCGGGCTAGAAGAAGCCAGGCAGGGGCTTTGTCCTCGGCGTTTTTGGCGCTGCTGAGAATGGTATCCGCAAGAGTGTGGGCTGCCGCATTGTTTCCCATATAGATATAGCATTCTGCTGCACGCAAATGAAGTTTGAGGGTTTCCTCGTAGTCGACATCTTCGACTCCGTCTGTCCATGGGTCCGGCTGCAGAAGCAGTATAGCGCTGTGATAATATTTGGCGGCCGTCGGTCTCGCGCCATTTTCTACAGAAAACGCCGCACATTCCATCAGATGCCTCCGATATGGCTGACGAATATGGACTCGGCGCTTGATGATGTGAACTGCCTCCGTGATATGTGAAGCAGCATTATCCCTTATTTTGACTTCGGATTTGCGATGTTTCAGCAAGGTTTGCGCGATAGCAAAATGCATCTGAGGAGTGTTACATTCCTTTAAGGATGCTGCCGCCTGAACGTATCTGTCATGGGCAAACCGGAATCTGTCATCAGTTTCACCTTGAACAATGATGCAAGCGCTGATTGCCGCTTGAAGTCCCGCTACCGCTTCTTGTTTTGAATATTTGGTATGGTAGAGAATCTCACTCATTCCGTAGTCCTCATCATCGACAAGGTCGTATTCGCCACCTAGAAGCTGGCATATCAGGCCAAACGAGAAGGTATTTCCTAATAGAGCTGCCCATGCCAGGATAGCTCGTGATGCCGGTAGAAGCTCGCTCAGTCGGCGAGTGATGAAATCATTATTCAAGACATCATAATTATCCTCACCTTTGAACTGTTCAAAAAGCCAGTCGACGTCAAAGAGCCACCTATTTTCTTTATAGTCGTACCAAATACATCTTTTTCGGTAGCAAGCATTTAACATCTCTCTCATGTAGAAAGGATTGCCAGCGGTTTTCGATTGAATTACGACGGCTAAGGTAGCAACGTCTTCCAGTGGCCGACATAATGTCGATGCCACATACTGCAGGATCTCAGATTCAGTTAGAGGTGATAAGGTGACCCTGGTAATCCTTGGGCCATTAGATCTAGGGTGTTCTGCTAATACGGCTTAGCTTCAATCATTTGGACAGGTAGAAGAGCGGGAATATATTACCTTCAGTCTCGGGTGGCTGGATAATCTTTTGGACCTTTTCAGGGGATAACTCTTCGGGCCGGTAAGTTATAATCAGTACCATCTTGAGCCGAGCCAAAATTACTTGAGTGATCAACTCCAGAGATTCGTCATCGGCGAACTGGAGATCGTCAAGACACAAGCAGACGAAGTGGTGTGATGTAAATATTCTTAGTAAATCTAAGAACGTGTTCATCAAGCGAATCGATTTTGTAGACCCACCACGTAAGAAATCTTGCGAGCTCTGCGACGTTACGCGTGGACTATGAGGACGTGGCCTTCCCGACTTCCCTGGGGAGCTCACAGGGGATGAGCTTCGTCTACTCATTGGAATTCTGTTGATTCGACCGTTAGTCGAGGGTTGTGACGTGGGAGATAGAACCGAAGGTTCTTGCGAACCCAAGAGAAACTCGGGGAGTCCGAGTAAATTGTGAAGCATCGGCCATATTGGGCGAACATAATCTTTCAAGGCCTGGTGGAGAAGCGTATCCGTATTGCTTTCGCCCCATACTTGCTTGAATAGGGAAGACACGAGTTTCAGCAATGGTCCAAATGCAGTCCTCCTGGCTGTATCGAATTTCGCTGTTGCGCAATACCCTCTTCGTCTAGCATCAGCTAATACTTGTTGAACAAGAAAACTCTTCCCTAGACCTCCTGCACCCTCTATAGTAACGACTTCACATTGACCTCGTCTTCGAAACTTGGCCGATCCCAGTTGCCTCGAAAGGCTGGAAGACTCTGTGCCGCTATGGCGTGAAGAAGACTGTCGTTCACCAAGGGTATCGAGGACGGTTTTAGGTTCGAAAGAGACAGATTGATGTCTATCCCAAGATTTGGCTAATCTGGAAGCCGACTGGTTCGAAGAGATGGTGTCGCCAGAAATAGTTGGCGTGTCTGCCCCATTGATTGAAGAGTGAATGATGCTTCTGGCTTGTTTCGGATCCGAATAGTTTGTCTGGGTGAAGGAGCCGCTTCGTCGGAGTCCTCCTTCGACAGAACTCGCACCTTCGCTCGAAACATCGGCGGTGTCGGCAAGCTCTGTTGATAAGGCTGAGCCATCTGAAAATCGATTGGCAGACCCAAGGCTCGCAATAGCGTGACCCCTTGCGACCCTCTCGATGACTTTCACTAGTTCAGCATGCTCTTTTTGGCGTCCAACCATGGCCGTAGGCAGCATGAAGAATGATGAGATATCATTTGAAGCTATGTGCCACTCCTTCAGGGCCATCCAGTCACCGTTTCCCAGTAACTTCTGGACCATCTGTAAGTCATGGCGTAGGCCACTAGCCGAGTGATAGCGGTCAGAGATATTCTTGGATGTACATTTTTGAATAATGCGACCCAGTACATCAGGCACATCCGTCCGAATATTAGACACCAGTGGAATACGGCGGCTTAGCACACACTGGACGATATCTAATGGCGTGGCCCCCGTGAAGACAGGCTGCTGAGTTAGAAGCATCCAGAACAAGACACCCAAAGAGTAAATGTCAGTCCTCGTATCAGGCTCTGCTGGCATGCGGCCGGTCTGCTCAGGACTGATGTAGACCAATTTGTTCTTCGCCCCAAGCTCTTTGGAAAGTGTCGACCATCCCGTGCTGGTGAGTCCGTGTTCGAACGACCTTACCCCCGAGCCAAACGAAATTAGCTTCACCTTATTTGTTTCGATATTGAAGTGAAATGCATCTGCTCTTATTTCTCCATGAACCATACCGTGGCCGTGGTGCAATATCTCTAAGCACTGGGTCGCACCAATTGCAAAGTCGAGAAAATACATCAGACTGATGGGGGGCTCCAGGATGAAGTCGGCCTTGCGATAGGATTCGAATCGGTCATCGATTCTTCTTGCGTAGTAGAACGCCGGCCCCAGATCTAAGGCCTTGGAGAGGTAATTCTCCCCAGCGTGCTCATATATCGCTACGATTATAGCCGCACGATCGCCCGGCTGCGGGCTCAGACGGACGAGGTCGATCGGCTTCACATTGTGTATCCCTTCCGGATCGGCGGTAGCGATCAGGTTCTTCGCTATGTGAAATGTTCTCTCCTCGCGAAGGACATGGTAAGACACTCGTGCGACTATCTGCTGCTCCTCGACGTTGGAAAGATCGGTAGCTAAGCTGGAGAAGGCGGGCGGAGAAGTCGACGAACGTTCGCTACTCCCTTCGCTCTGAGAGGTAAAACCAGCAACGTGGACGACGTCTCCAGGCGATGGGCGATTCGTGGCTAATTTGGCGAATCCCAGCGGACTACCTAGGTTCTGCAAGGGTGTTGTAGTGGTAGTAGTTGAATATGGCGATACGAATCTTGTGCCATAGATGTGCCTAGACAAAGATAATGCACGTTAGACACGCATTACGTATTCTGGGAAGTTCATCGTATTCGGGAAAGAGAATACCAGTTGTCATAGCTCGAATGGAATGGCCTTCGAGATTCATCCCAAGTAAAACCACCTAGTTGCCGGAGCCTTTCAAAGATCCGGGCTGGGAGTTCGAGCTGGTCGTCCGGCATGGCGACGGACCCATCCATAACGATATCTCGACATACATAGGTAGGACAACCACACTATCGTTTAGAGGGTAGAGAACAAGGGTAATGCCACCGTCGCGGCACACATGGCTTGCCTGGTCACCTTCAAAATCGAGAATCGAAAATCGAAAATCTCTCTTTCTATCTGAGCTGTCGATCTTCGCCCGCAACTTTCTGTTTGGGTTGTCCAGGAATTCAGGTGCACTAGTATTATTAAGAGTCTTCTTCTACGGGGCTGTGGATTCTTGCTGCAGGAATTTGGTGCTTGTCGCTTTCAAGGTCTTGGGAACTGCTGAAACTGCTAGCATTCGGGCGGCCAGTTTGCTCTACTGTACATTAAAAATCCAGTTCCATAGTCTAGGTAAATATTGTTAATGGCCAGCGTGTTTGTTGTACAGGAAAAAAACTCGAAAACTCGATTGGTAAACTAATACAAAGAGAGGAGAGAGAGAGAGACACACAATCCCATACAAGTAGAAGAGCGACGTTTATACAGGTACCTAATAAGGTCCTAGGTAGCTTCCAAGGTTTGCTTTCTTAACCGTTTTCTATCGCGATTGCCCCCCCCATAAGTATCGTGCTAACGGGAGTTACATATAGGACTGGGTTTCCCCTCTTTTACTCGCTAGCAAATTTGCACCCAACGTAGTCGCTGAGATATCGGAAGACTTTTGCCACATTTGCGAAGCCACCCCAGTTACCACTTACATACTACGTCGTTGGAAAGTGCGGGAGCTCTGAGCCGTGGGGTGTGACGAACATTTGCAGCTACCTAGGTCCGCACTTCTAATAGATCTCCATACTACCTAGGTAGGTAGCTTAAAATTATACCTTGGTAATTTAGATCAACCGTAACCATATGGATGGCATAAATCTGTACATAGCAGCTTAGGTAAATCAATCATAGCCATAACCTTACATAAGGCACCTACTAAGAGAGGTACAGGACAGCATAAAGGTACCTAGGTAGGATATCCTTGATAATTGATAGCCAGCCCCGCTAAGATTATCTAGTCGATACAAGTGGCATACTTTAAAAAGATCGTCTACAACTTTGCATTTGACAACATCCAACAGTTAGCACGTAGGGTAGTGTTATAGGCCAATAGATGCTCCAGGGATGATGGATGTGATCCCATCTGCGGCAAAGTTTTCCAAGAGGCAAAATATTAATTTGATGTATGTAAATTATGTGATCCCGATAGGTATAGAACCTATCACCTACCACGCTAAGTAGATACTCTAGCTACTTCTATAATTCCTCGATGAACCACATGCATACAATATTTCGATAATCGCAAGGCTGACGACATTATGTGCACCTCTTTTCGGTTTTAGGTACTCGGGCAGCTAGCTTCCTCGTAGGAAGATTTTCAACGTTTAAACTTGACAACAGACAACATAGGCACACCTCACGTTCTATAGGTTATCCAAAAGGACGGAGTTCATATATCTATTTCTATTCATTAGGACCTTTAACGCGGAGAAACATTGGTTTCTAATGTTATCTCGTCATCACACGATTGCGTCACAATCAGCCTCGTTTCATTTCCATCGCACTCATCAAACATGAACAGTTATATGCCTAATATAACTCTTAAAAGCCCTTTAGTTCCTTTTTAGAACCCCCCTGGGCACCATGAAATCAATGAAGTGCGTATGCCTTCAAGGCTACTCGTAGTTGAGCCGGGCATTTAGTTCCGGATGGGCAGAGCGGTCTTCTTGGCCGCCAACGGGCCTTGGTCAAGACGACGCTCCGTGTTCTGGCGGCTGTTGACGAAGTCGGGGTAGTTCAGCGTAAGCTCAACTGCGCCATTTACGATGTGGTCGGCAGCCTCGACACCCAACATGAATGAGTGGTCCTGGTTACCGACCTCGTATCTCCAGCTGCCGAAGCGGCCACGGGAGTAGATGTCTAGGTCTTGAAGCTTGGGGAGAAGCTGCTTCAAGACACCCTCACGCTCTAGGGAGGGCGTGGGGTAGCCGTGGTCGAACTTGCGGTGGTACGTAGAGACAATCTCATCGTCAGGCTTGATCATGTCAGTGTTGACCAAACCCTGGATGCAGTCCTTCAACAGGTTCGCCTCGTCAACCGGCTTCAAGGAGGACTGAGAAACCTCAAGCATGATAGACCAGTAGGGGCCGGCCTTGGCCTCTGTGCTCGCAGGCTTGCTGCCATCCGCAATCGAGATTGTCGGGAGCTTGGCATCAGCTTGGGGCTGGTTATAGGGAGAGTAGTTGGAGAAGATTGTGGCTCGGTAGAAGGGGCAGTTGTCCTCGGGGAAGTAGAGCTAAACTGGTCAGTTCTAATTCGGTTGATTTGATTTCCAAAGACGACTTACCCAGCACTTGTCACCAATACGCTCGGGGCGCTCGCCTCGGAGGCCGACACCGATGACGTGGGTGGAAGAGTAGAATAGGCCCTTGCTTAGTTTTACGAGCTCCTGGTTGCCCATAGACTCGACCAATTGGTCAACGTTCATGGTGGATACGAGCTTGTCGTAGCCGATTGTCGTACCATCCGTGAGAGTTACGACCTTCTTGCTGGCATCGACCTTAGTGACCTCACCCTTCTTACCGAATCGCTTCTTCTCTTGCGGGAGGGTGTCCGCAACAGCAATCCAGATACCACCAGTACCGTCGCGGGCAGGGAAGCGGAATGTCGCATTGGGACCCCAGTTACCAGCGACCTTGTTCAGAACGACGTTCTTCACAACATTCTTGACGTCAGGGGCAGCGACACGCTCGCCTAGCCATTGGCATTGCATCTAGAGATGACGCGTTAGGAAGGGTTCCCTCTATAGCTTGCAATAGAAACATGACTTACCTTGGTGGTGGGAACAGCCCAGACTTTGTAGTTGTATGGCCTCATGAACATATCGGCAATACCAACGCCAGTCATACGGATGATCCACTCATCGAAGTCCTTTGGCTTCGTGTTCGCGACACGAACTTCCAAAGCAGCATCGATCAGTCCGTCAATGGCTACGACCTGATCCTCCTTAGGCAACATTGAAATGTTGTTCTGGAAAGGGTAAGGAACCCAGAGGCCCTTGTAGCGGACGTAGGAAATACGCTGGTGGGTGTACCAGTCATCTTCCTTGGGGAGAGCCTCGTCAATGCAGTCGTCGAAGTACTTGTAGTGGGAGAAGATGACATGACCACCGACATCGTAGAGCTGTTAAGGAGTCGACCATTAGCTTTTTTGCTAAGCGAAAAGGGCCTTGGGCTGGGTATTGAACTTACGAATCCCTCGGGAGTGACGTCAGTAGAGGCAAGACCACCGGCCTTGTCGTTAGAGTCGATGATCAACCACGAAGGGCCGTTCTGTACCGAGTGTCAGTTCACGATGCAATCCAGATCGAATGGCGGTGAGACATACCAGCTGGTGGAGGCGCTTTGCAGCACCCAGACCCGTAGGTCCAGCACCGATGACGAGGACGTCGACGTTGCTATAAGATCAAAGGTTAGTCAATTAGACTTTAGCAAAGCAGCTCTCGTGAACTTTTGTATATGATTTTTCTCCTCGAGTTAAAAGAATCAAGAAACTTACATGTCTGCACACATCTTGTCTTGGATGGGGTTTTTCTAGGATAGTTTCGAATATCAAGGTGGGGGAAATGTCCAGGTCAACAGAAGATCTAAAGGCAGAAAGATCTTGGAAAGACGAAAAAGAACGGATAGACTATCCAAGTCAACGAACGCTGCAGGATAAAGTCTGTCTAATTCTATAATTTAACGCGAAAGAAGTTCGTGAGTGGCAGACGAGAAGTCTTGGGAAAAGTCCAGTCTCAGAACGAGCAGGAAATGAGCAGTGTGTTGTTTTCTATAATATTTTGGAGGGGTACTAAAGTAAAATTGTGGAATTAGTTTAGTTACCATTAGTACAACACTAAACTGGGTGTAGCAGGATAGGTGTGTGCATCGACCCACTTCTCATATACCCCCCTGTCTCTCCGTCATGCAACTTGGCAACATTTCAATGTTCATCCGTCCAATTAGATACGGCCTGATACCAGATACGGTCAAGACGCTGCATATTCTACTAGCATATTCATGTAAGTAGATACTAGGTAGGTAAGCATGAAAAGTACCTACATAAATTACCATCGCACCATCGTTACCTACCTAGGGTACCTTAGCCTAGGTACCTACCTACCTACTTAATATTGAAGGGCAGAGGGAGTACCTAGTATCAAATAAAAACATTTACCACTCCAAACTGTCGAGGCAACAAAAACACGTGAACTAATATACTTACCTAGATGGGTATGCATGGAACATGGCAATTATATATTCGAGCAATCGAGACTCAAGCAGTCAAGTATTACTATGTAGGTAAAACGGCGTTGCTAAATTAGGATTGAAGATTAAGTTCTTCCAGATCAATCATATCCCCCTCCCCTCCCCTGCCGAAGTCGAGGTCGCTTTGATTTCAGGCGGCTGCAGGGACCAAAGTCAACAAGTTTCCGTTAGACACCTTGGAATGTTTAGTGCTCGACGTAGCCTCTTAAGTTTATCATGATTCGCCCGAATAGAACGAATAGTAAACGTAGCCTAGTTACCGCTAGTTTCCCCCCTCCTTAGGAAAGCCATTAAACATCGTCAAGTCAGGGGTAAACTTGAGAAGTTCTTAGGAATCTCTGCCCTAACTTCCTTAATAGGGGAAGATGTGATCATGACGATCATTCGTTGTTCATTGTTATTTTATTCAACCTTGACATACTGTGTGTAAGATACATAACCGACATTAGCTGTCCGCATGTGAAAGGTGTTCAGTTTCTGATAGGAGCAAATTCGGTGTGTGACTGCAATCATTAATCATTGTAATCACTGCAATCAAGAGCATAAGAAGAGAGGGTTGATTTACCACCAGGAAACCCCTGTTCGTAATTTCATAATTAAGATGAACCTCATACCCGTCCCTTGCACACGTTGCCCTCCAGTGAGCACTATTACTATGTATGTAAATTGTCGAGCACGACGCTTCAGATCTGAAAATAGATAACAGGTACCCAAGGAGGGATGCGTACGTAACATAAGAGTTATGCCTTTTCTTCGACCTGCCGACTCTGGGTATCATTTGACTAAGCCATTATGTGTATGCGAAGCAAGGCTACCTAGGCAGTGACTAAGTGAAAAGCTTCGCAAGCTGTTCCCATTTGGCATTTGGAGCAACAAGTCGAAACGTATAAACCCATATCAAAGCAATTTGTTTAGGGTAGAAACTGTGGCTTGGCCCTGCGCGAGTCAAGTGGTGGCAACGCTGATGAGAATATTATCTACACCAGCTCTAGAATCCCGGCAGCTGAGTTGGTGTTGAATCTGCCTCTAATAAGATAACTCCCTAGGTAATATCGGAGAAGTATTCTTCTGGTGCGCACATCGCTTCCTACCCCTACTTTAGTTTTTCATACTACTCCCACTATCCACTTCTACATAGGATCGCTCTGCGATTAACGTGTTGCATTTGACAACCAAATTAGGTCTTGAAGATCGTTTAATTTCGATAAGGTCGTGTCCCGTCCATACCCAGGTCGATGGCTATTTCTGCTCCCATGTACTTGTACATACACCTCGTCGATCTTGTTTTCCGCTCACAATACTACCGAATTGGGTCGGTAAGACGGTATCCCTCCTGGCCTCCTCAAACTTGACTTCTAGTTGGAGCCTCAGGACCGGTTAGCTCCGCGGGATCGACAGTGAAGATTTGCAAAGTTGCCAAAGTTACCAAAGCTGCTGTCTCAAGTTGATGTTTTTAGCCCACGGGGCCATCTGGCGGCTTAAAAAGAAAGCTCCCAAGTGGGAAATACCGAGTTTTCAGTTCCGTTAAGACGAAGTTCAGAATATTGTCCCTTTTTAAGTAGATTTATGTGTTGGAACTAAAATGCTAGCTTCTAGCCGGTTCTTATACGCACCTAGATAAAAATAAAAAATAAAAAAAGTTCTAATTAATAACAGTCATGTACCATTTATTACCAATATAAATCTTATTGTTCGAGCAGCCGATGGCTTACTGGTAGGTAGTACCTACTTACCAACTACTTAGTACTTAGCACTATTAGGTGGCTACTATAAATATCAAACTATAGTGGGTATATCTTACGCCAAAATAAGGGGTTATTTGTTTTCAGTTTACACTTTGATGACAGGAAGTTAGCCATAGCCATAGCGATGAGATAATGGCTGAATAATATGTCTAAGGTAGCATATACCTAATGGAATTGGAAAAATGTAGATTTATTCAATATATGTATACAGCTAATTTACATATAAGGTCAGCTAAGAACAATACTCGTGTATTATAATATCATCTTGCATGGTCCTACTACAAGGGTTGAATGGATGGGATGCTTTGCTTAGACGATGGCTTGCCGTTTACATGCACTATTGACGACTGCACATAACGATTACACGCCATCTAAGTCAGACAAGCCTCTTACTGCACGTGGCTACCAACATTCGGCTACTAACGTATGGCACGGGCCTAATCAGTTAACCGCGAAGAGAGCTGACAATGCAGCTGACGCGCCAATAAAGCCTTATTTTACCTTTCTAGGTATAAAAATGGTCAAGTATCGTACTTAGGATACTAGGTAGTGGGGGAAGATGCCGCGCTGTAGGTTCATCTAGGAGGCATCTGCAAGATGGGCACCTGGGCAACCATTCGATTGGGATGTATTTTGGATGCTGCTGAGGTAAGTATTAGGAAGATGTTACAACGAACAAGTTACCAAAGAGTCCATGTAACTGGGCACGCAGATGCGACCGGCGTGGGTCGTAAAGATGGAAACCTTAGGATACATGTATGTATGTGCATACCTAGTGTAGTGTAGGTGTTGAAGGTGTTCGCTGAGGGCGACAGCGCGTAATACGTGGCCCCGGAAGTCTATCTATATCCTGCTTTACATCTCGTATTTTGGGCCGAGGCGATTTGATGACGTCTCATACGAGTGAACCTTCAACAGGTAAGGGGGTTAGCCGGGTAGACTAGCACCCCGCGGAGCCTCATGCTCACGATGGTCTTTTAATAGCCTACCTAGGTTCCTAGTGTAGTCAGGGCTGGCCCCGTCCAAGAGGAACGTTGGAACTCGGAGGTTTTTTTCTTTCTATTTACACTATCTTCACGATTGCCTACGTCACAGCGGGAATAGAATGGAACGGAACGCAATCGTCGATTAGGCTTGGCTCGATCTCTCGGCTCTTGCCTCTAGGCTCTAGCATCTCCAGATATGACGGACAGAAGATGAAACAAGGTGGTAGATGTTTTATTTTCCCGTTGGTCTCGACGGCAAACATCCCACATCCCGTCCACCTTGGATCTCTTGTGCTATGCTACTAATGTATGTGTATGTAGTGTATGCTCAGCTACCTAGGTTGCTATGCTATTCAGGTATACGTATACGAGATTAGAGCTGACCAATCGCAAGACAGGAATATGAAGCATGTAGAAAGCCTAAACCGAATCTCGCATACCTTTGTTAGACTTGACTTACGAATTCCACGAGCATGAGGAATGTTATTTGTTATTCGGACGAAGATGTTGGTATGCGTCTCTTGCCGCTAAGGTTGTGAGAACCCCCTTTAAGTGTTTATCTTGAAACAAACTCTTAATATAAACCCGCAACATTGATACATACTTACACGCACAATACTTGCGTACTGGAATACCTACAGGTAAGACTGTAGGTAGTAACAGAATCGCGATCCCAGTTCCCTGTTGCTGGCCGTGGGGATGGGGGAAAAGGGATGGATGCTATCTACATAGTACCTAGGTACCTAGGTAGGCTGCTAGGATGGCCCATAACGAAATGAGAGCCTCTTAGAACGACATCAGCGGCTTCCGATTTCAAGTTTTATGTACCTTGTAAGAGGTAGGTATAATCTCACACTTTTCCTATTAGGGTAGTACTACGCAATTATTAGCCCCTGACTCCCATGATTCCCCTGGGTGTAGGAATTCCAGGGAATGGGCTTAGTAGGTTAGCTAGTGGGTTCGTGTGCTAATGGGTTTGGTGGGTTGGGTGGGTTAGTGGGGGTTTATGTGAGATAGGATGGCAAGTACCAGTACCTGGTGTACCTAGGTAGAGGGTCTATCTAGGTAGAAAGTGATAACTGAATAATGGAACCAGGTAGTGCTTGCAGCGTATGGCACGCACTGATATGATGTGACCGTGTTGGAAAGGGCTCATTCAATTGGGGCGAGCTTTGGGGCTAAAATTGTGTGCGGGATAAGCTCCTTGTATCTCCCAAAATTGCAAGGTGTGCATGGGTACCTAGATACCTAGATACCTAGATACCTAGATACCTGGGTATATTTATGTTCCAGGTTCTTTAGGTACGTACTATGTACATATGGTCTGGGTAGGCCTTGTCGCGTTGTGATGCACCTACCTAGGTATCTAAAATAAAAATTTATTAGCCGTACCAGTCTCTTTCTTTCATCTCTCTCTTTTTTACGTCCTTCTTTTTTTCTTCCTCTCGTCAACTACCGTGCTCAAGTCGTCGACGACCTTCTCTCGTCCTCAACAACCAGCCTTCTTTTTTGAATTGAAGCTCACGGAAGAGAGAATAAAAGTTCACTTTCTACAGTTACGCCGCAGTCTTTGAACTTCCAAGGTTGATTCCCCAATAAACGCCACCCCCCCCAAAATCGTCTACCTTAACTCCTTAACTACTTTTACCTTGAACCACCTTAACCTTTAATTGGTCTCAGCAGGCTTGGCCTTAGTCGCTCATTCTAGTCGTGTCATCTTGACCTTTATCTTTCTCTACAACCCCCTTTTCCAACTACATCGCATCTGCGACCATATTCACACTTTTCAATACCAATAATTAACACAACAACAATGGCCGACGAGAAGATTCGCACCTCTGGCGAGGTCCCTCGACCTGAGCCCAAGGGCGCCATCCTCCCTACCGTCAACCCTGAGGCTGACAAGCCCCAGCCTCCCAAGGCGGCCATTCACCCGGCTGTCTACGTTGCGTACGTCGAATCCCTAAATCACTGCGATTACAATCGAGATGCAGAAGGATAGCTAGCTGACACCCAATCGCTACAGAGTATGGATCAGTCTGTCGTCCTCTGTCATTCTCTTCAACAAGTGGATTCTCGACACCCTCGAGTTCCGTAAGCAAACCTCTTTATTGATCGACGACTTGACTGTAAGAGAGATCTAATGGTATTCTAGGTTACCCCGTAATCCTCACCACCTACCACTTGACGTTCGCGACTATTGCCACTCAGTTGATGGCGCGTTACACTAGCCTACTTGACGGTCGCAAGTCCGTCAAGATGACTGGACGCGTCTATCTTCGTGCCATCGTTCCCATCGGTATCTTTTTCAGCTTGAGTTTGATCTGCGGTAACTTGACCTACCTGTACCTCAGTGTCGCTTTCATCCAGATGATCAAGGTAACGATTATTCAGTACCCAAGAATGTGAAACCAGCTTGTCGCTAACGATGGAATCCAACAGGCTACTACCCCGGTTGCCGTCCTCCTTTCGAGCTGGGCGATGGGCCTTGCCCCTCCCAACATGAAGCAGCTCATGAACGTCTCGGCCATTGTCGTTGGTGTCATGATCGCCTCCTTCGGTGAGATCAAGTTCGTCTGGATCGGCTTCTTCTACCAGCTTGGTGGTCTTATGTTCGAGGCCATTCGTCTCAACCTGGTTCAGGCTCTGCTCAGCTCTGCCGAGTACAAGATGGACCCTCTCGTCTCCTTGTACTACTTTGCCCCCATCTGCGCTGTAATGAACGGTGTTGTTGCGCTTGCCTGGGAAGTCCCTAAGGTTTCGATGGCTGAGGTGTACCACGTTGGTCTATTCACCTTCTTCCTGAATGGCCTTTGCGCTTTCCTGCTTAACGTCTCGGTCGTCTTCCTGGTAAGTCTAGAAGCATGCAATCACGATATTTAAAATATATACTAATTAATGTATAGATTGGCAGGACTTCGGCTGTCATCATGACCCTCTGCGGTGTCCTCAAGGATGTCATGCTGGTCGTCGCCTCCATGCTTATCTGGGGCACTCCAGTCTCGGGTCTCCAGGCTTTCGGCTACACCATCGCTCTGGGTGGTATGGTCTACTACAAGCTTGGATTGGACGCTCTTCGAGGATACGCTGGCGAGGCTGGCCGACAATGGGCTGAGTTTGGTGCAACCCGCCCTGCTCTTCGCAAGGTGATCGTTGTTGCCGCCGCCGTACTGTTCGTGTTTATCCTCTTCGGTGGCTTGGCCCCCACTTACGCCCCTGACTATGACCCGTCACAGTACCTTTCCAGCGCAGCTGGCAAGTTCGGAGTCTCCTCATGAGCGAAGATGAAGATATGACAAGGAAAGCCTCCATTTTCACCATACGCCTTTGTAATTTTCTGGGTGGCCGGGGGTTTACGCTTAAGCTCTATAGAGCTAAGCAATGATGACGGGTGAACGCTACGTGACGATCCAGTATGCTTCACCCTGATTTTTCGAGTACATACTTGCGCATCTTTCCAGTTTATCTTCGCCCAGGGGTGGTAGTAATTGGAGAGACATTTTCCTTTTGTGTGTGGCGGACAATGATGAGAAAGGTAGCCACACGGTTTTATTGTACGGCCATAGAGCACAGATAAGGCGTCGATTGACAGGGTCGGGTAGCATATGCTCCCATCATGACGGGGCTAATTCTTCATGTAACTTAGAAGGTCCTAGGGGAATTAGACCTAAATGAAAATGAGACTAAAATTTGCACATCTACTTGTCCCCTTCACGAACTTGTCATTCTCAGGCAGTGCTCCTACATGAAAAGGGATGTGGCTACAATACTACATCCCTGAGCTCAGGAGGTAGATCAGTGTTTAGGCTATAAATATCTTTCCTAGGCAGAAACGGTTTGATCATGGGTAGGTACTGATGACATTTTGGAGAATTGTGATCAATATTGCTACACAGACCAAATATCCCTAAACTACCTAGGTACCTAGTCAGACTTGGAGAAGCCCTTCGTAGGGGTTCAAGGGCATACGATCTGTACCTTTGATCAACCAACCGTATGATATAGCCCTTGTCTAGGCGAAGCAGCCTTGAGATATATTTACAATCCTTCGCACACTATATGGATATCTCCAGTTGGAACTAGCTCGAGATGGTAGTGTGTACTAGGAGTTGACCAACCACTCGACACTCTAATACTACTACTGGAGTTCGTCCTATTTTACCTTGATACACGAGGCTTGGGGTCGATGTTCTGGTAATTAGATTACAGCTGAGGTTATTTGTGAAACCGACTGGACAAGTCACATACACGTACACGTATACACCTAGAAGCAAGGGAAGAAAGTTCATTCGTCAAGTGTGTTTCATTTTCATGTTTATGAATTTCAGAGCAAGACCCTTGAGGCTCCAGATGCCATTGTGATGATGCGATTTACATCCCAGACCGTAAACCCCCTAAGACCGAACGACGGAAGTATGCAGACGAAAGGATTAGAATTCTGTTAGGGATAGATATGATTAGCCATTGTTGTATGTTCAAGATCACGAGAGGAGGGCTGGACAGATCCGGTAAGATATAGATAGAAGGGATGAGGGTAACATACTCAGAGGTGTGAAGAACCATCGGTTCTTGCCGCTCGTGTAGCGCTCTTCCAGGACCTTCTTAACGTTCTTCTTGGCGTCCTCCCGCTGGCTCACCTCCTTGAAGGTCTCGCCGGATACGACACCCTTCAGGCCCTCGAGCTCGAGGGTGTATCGCGTGGGCATCAGGTGGTTGTAGTTGATGGCCTTGATGAAGGGCTTGATCTTGGATCGCTTGTCCTGTCGCGTCTTGGACATGCGTCGGGTGATCTTGGAGGGGTATCGCTCGATGCCGGCGACGAGAGCGTGACCGTAGGGGTGTGCCTTGTTACCGCTGTCGACGGGCTGGAGGATGACGACCTAGAGAGAGAGGGAAGTTTTGTTAGAATATGATTCCAATTTCCCGCCAACTTCTGTTCAATAACGAATCGACGAGGTCTAGAATCCATTGGGTTTGTATATTTGTTTGCAAGGTGACTCGGACTCGGAGCATGTCGAAGGCGTAGATAATGTATGGCAAATCCAATTCAATCCACCTCTTCTTCAACGGCTTCCTCAAATTTTTATTTTATTTTCCCTTCACAAAATCGTACGTACCTTCTTACCGGCATATCTGCCGCGGGTGATGATGGCTACTCGGCCGACCTTGAGGAACTTCATGTTTTCGGCTTCACTATCGTGGTCGAGAGGATGAAGGAAGTCGGGGAGGTTGTGAGTGGGTTGGCGTAATTGGTCGTTTGAGATTGGGATCTGTAGGTAGTGAAGATGTTCGCGATGAGATACCGGATACCTTGGGTAGGTACTAAGAAAATCTAAAATGTGCCTGCGAAAATTAAGCGAAAAAGGGTTTAGGTGTTGATTGGATGAATTTAATATGGTGGGGAAGATTGAGACTTTACGAAGGTGGTCAATGCTTTTGTGGTGATAAAGTGATAAATCTGTAATCGGTACCTAGGTACCTCATAACCATTGTATTGTTGTGCCCCGCAGAAGTGACGGCATTTTCCCAGACCCCTTCAACAGAATACCATATGTAGGTATCGATACCTACCTAGGTACCGAGATACCTACCTAACCTAGTAAATACACCTTTCTTTGATAGACCAGATTGTCTACTTGACTGCCTATAAATTCACCCAATAACACTTTCTTATACTATTCGCAACAATGGCTCCTCCAACCTATATAATCTCTCGTGCGGCAGACCCTGTCTTCGCTCTGGTGATTGGACTCGGGGCGGCTGCAACGAGAATCAACCGTGAAGGGAAGGACAAAGGCAGAACGACACAGCAGACCATCGAGGCTGGGAAGAGGTATATACATGTTTAATATAATTCATGATGTATTGGATACTCGACATAGTGCTAGTTTCTAACGTAAACCTCCATCTAGGCGACTCGGTCACCTTCTCAGCAACTCGGCGCGATGATATATCCCACGAAGTACCGCAAGTCGTTAGGCTTCGAATATCAAGCCATATACCAAAACTAGCCCAACCCAACAGCTACCAGCTACTAGCCTGGTTTTAAATCAGCTTCAGAAAAAAACTTCAAGCCCGATTTCCATAGTCATTGACGAAGCCCAGCCAAAATGACTAACAATAGTCAAATTTCAATCCAACAAATCTTAAAAGGGAAGAGATGGAATGAACGATATTGGATAACAGGGTGGACAACATCCAAAATTACTCAAAATATCTAGCCATTTATATCATGGCTGGATTCTACCCATCCAAGCTCTCGGATACGAGATAATACTATATATAGTTCTCTATTTACTTGGTCGCGAACCACCTAGCCTGGTTGCCAGAACAATCATGCAGCATATGCCGGGCCATATTCTTTCTTCATGGCCTCCCTCACTATCTGACCGCAAAGCTTGGCAGTTGGGTTGGTACTGACAGCCAATCCTTTCGCGATCTCATTCCCATATCTCCCTCCCAAGGCAAAGTCTCTTGAAGCGGCCTCTTCAAACTCGATCTTTGTCCATTTAGCTTCCTTCCTTTCAGCAACGTTGGTCACCTGACCGTCTTGGATCGATTTGGAAGTCATATGATATATCGCTGCTCGTTGAGTGTGCGCGAGTGACAGGGTCTTTCCAGCTTGTGGCGAGATGGAAGCGAACAGACTCTTCGGTGTCAGCAACGAAATAGCTTTGTCAAGATCAGAGAGCGCCAACGCCGCCGCTTCAGATTTGACGAGGTTATCTGAGTCCCGTAGCAACCCTTGTGAACTGGAATCACCAGATAGGAGCATCGTATCTCCGTATAATCTTCTGATGGCCTGTGCTCTGTTGTTTCTAGCACTAGCATAGTTGGGGCATTCCGAGATGAGTTCTCCGAGCCTCAATACGCATTGTTCATATTCCATTATCGGCTCTGTCGTTGTCGCCGGCCGCAAACCGGCAAGCTGCATCTCTAGCTGTTGCATGGCTATAACGATATCTCGTTCTTTCTGGGCAACGCGGTCATACACGGATATGTCTGTTATGTTTGGGTCCTTGGGCAGTGTGGCATCTATTATGACGGCCGCCAACGGATTTGATTCCGGATCCTTGATCTTCTCGAGCACGTTGAAATCGTGCCGGCTAAGGGAACTTGTCGTCATGTTGACAGAATCAAGACAGTATCGTAAATATGGATGGCTGTCAAGATGTTTCTAGGTCACTGTGACGTAGAAAACAACGGGTGGTAGAGAAGTATTAGGACAGACAAGACAGGACAGGACAGTTAAGATATCAGCAATCCTAATGAGACGATCTGGAATAGGTAGACCGAAAGTGACAACAATTCATGCTAGGGATATACCATATATTAATATTATCAATGATGATTGGCAGACCTGGTCGAGGTTTTAACAGTTGTTATCTTACGTCGAAACTTGGAAGAGCATGTCATTCATGTCATGGCTTTTCTCCACCATCGGCCCCTATTCCACTGCCGACACTCAAATATGTCACCAGCGCTTCCGCCAATCCCTATCTAGCTGAGCTCAGCGATAAGGGCGAGAGGCTTTCAAAACTTGTCCCCTCCCTTTCTAACCGTGCAAACCCATTCGTCCTCATTGGATACCTAAAGTGGGTGGCGTCAGACCGCTGCAGCTCGGGAGCGCGGGCTTCGGGTGCGGCTAGCTTCGGCCAACGCTGACGTCTTTGTGAGTACCTACCTGTGTGGGCGTGTAAGTGGTCCGCCGCCGCCGAAGTTTGGCTTCGGCTTTGGAGGCTCCATCGACCTTTCTCGCGTCAGCCACTCACTTATCCAACAACCCTTTCCCTGATATCTGGCGGGGGGCACATTCTTGGAGATCTTACCTACCTCCCTAGTGTCTACCTTGCCAACGCCAGCAAGAGCAAACAAGGGCTGCGGTTCGGGGCTGTCGAAGGTTTAGGGCTGCGGAATTCCCTCCGATACCGAACTATCCATACTTAGCCGTCACGATGTCGGAGATAGTGTAAGTGTAATGTATGTGGTGTAGGTAGGGCCTTGTAGTTTGATGCCGTGTCTATGTCAGTTCATCTGTTGTGTATATTTACCTAGGTTTCTTTCCATATCACTCTTGTATCAAGACACCATATTGAACATACCCGAGTCAGTACTTAACTTGTCCTTGTCTGTGACTCTGTTTCTGTCTCTGTCTCCATCCCTATTTATACCATCGCCACATCTACACCCTCTATAACATCAAGACACCAAGAAACCAAGACATCATCACACAACCCACATAACCATGGCCCCCTCAGCAATCACGGAGGCCCCCCCCGGGAACCCCTCCCCCTCCACCCTCCCCTCCCACGCGGACGAGTACGCCATCCAGGCCGGCGTGCACAGCTTCCGCGGCTACGACCACATCACCTGGTGGGTCGGCAACGCCAAGCAGGCCGCCTCCTACTATAACACCCTCTTCGGCTTCACTACGGTGGCGTACCGCGGCCTCGAGACCGGCAGCCGGTACTTCACGTCGTACGTCGTGGCCAACGGCGACATCCGCTTCGTGCTGACCTCGCCCATCCGCTCGCTCGCCCACCTGCCCGCCGACGACCCGAGCGAGCCCGTGTCCGACGAGGACCGCGCCCTGCTCAAGCAGATGCACGAGCACCTCGAGCGCCACGGCGACGCCGTCAAGGACGTCGCCTTCGAGGTCGACGACGTCCAGGGCGTCTACGACACCGCCGTCTCCCGCGGCGCCGCCTCCGTCCAGCCGCCCGCCGTCGCCCGCGACAAGCTGCACGGCGACGTCGCCTCCGCCGTCATCCGCACCTTCGGCGACACCACGCACACCCTCATCTCGCGGCGCGCCTACACCGGGCCCTTCCTGCCGGGGTACCGGGCGCGCGCGCCGGCCCCCTCGACCGTAGCCCTGCCCGCCGTCGGCCTCTCGCGCATCGACCACTGCGTCGGCAACCAGCCGTGGCACGAGATGGCGGAGTGGTGCGAGTTCTACGAGCGGTGCCTGGGCTTCCACCGGTTCTGGTCCGTGGACGACAGCCAGATCTGCACGGAGTTCAGCGCGCTCAACAGCGTCGTGATGAGCAGCGGCGGCGACGCCGTCAAGATCCCCATCAACGAGCCGGCCGTGGGCAAGAAGCGGTCGCAGATCGAGGAGTTCGTCATCTTCAACTCGGGCCCCGGCGTGCAGCACGTGGCGCTGCTGACGGAGGACATCGTGGCGGCGGTGGCGGCGATGCGCGCGCGCGGCGTCGAGTTCATCGCCGTGCCGCCCGCCTACTACGAGTCCATGCGCGAGCGCCTGCGCACGGAGAAGCGCGGCTGGGAGCTGGCCGAGGAGTTCGACACCCTGCAGCGCCTGAACATCCTGATCGACTACGACGAGGGCGGGTACCTGCTGCAGCTCTTCACCAAGCCGCTCATGGACCGGCCCACCGTCTTCGTCGAGATCATCCAGCGCCGCAGCTTCGACGGCTTCGGCGCCGGCAACTTCAAGAGCTTGTTCGAGGCCATCGAGCGCGAGCAGGCCGAGAGGGGGAACCTGTGAGGTGAGATGAGATAATATGCTGTGCTGTGAGATGAGACGAGTTGAGGATAGATGGGATGATAGATGACTATCTGGAGAGTGACAGGGAAGAAAGAGGCGGGAAAGATGGCATGCGAGAGTGTACGATATACATTCCTGGTAATTATTTTAACGCGATCACGACACGACAAAGCACGGCGATATGGTTGTTTAGTGGATTGATGGCAGGGCCCAAGGAAGGGAAATCCAGCCAGACGGCCATAGTCGCAAGACTTTATCATAGCTATAGCCATAGGGTACGAGTATCAACACTACACTACGTATCTACGCTATTTAGCTATATAGCAGCGGCCGTGGCTCAGCTTTCTAGGTAGTTTTAGTTTTTCGTCATCCAATCATCTATCTCTATATGGTCTTTATGCTTCCTCATTCATTGAGTACTATGACGGCATGTGAAAATGCCTTCTCTATATGAAGAACGTCGCCCCCTAACAAGTATCCCCTAATCAGTATAGGTTTGCAATCCCTTATCCTGTATATGACCGCCAACGCCCCTTTCCCTATGCTCTGATCGTTCGTAGTGCCTGAAACGGCTCAAATCCCGCCTCTGTCAACTGGCTTAGTTCATAGTAGGCCGACTACCTAGGCTGCTAGGTACCTATATCGGCAAGGACATACACATAGGATATATCCATATGCGCCTTGCTTCATACCGTGGGACTCCGTCGTAAAGGGATATATGTCCGTGTCTGTATGCGTATTTGTATGTGTATGTGTCTTAGGAATCTATGACCATAGCGCCATTCGTATCGCTGTTACCGTTACCATTACTGTTACCATTTGCATTGCCGTTGCTATTCCCATTTTGCCTCGGCGCACCTCTAGTATCGCTCTGGCACCCGGGACAGTTGTGCAGAACCTCGTGGGCGAAGAGGTCGCAGTCGATGCAGAAGTGGTTGCCGCAAACCTCGCAGGCGTATCTGCCGGACTCACTAAGCCCCTTGTGCTGAGGGCCACCACTGCTACTCTTCTCCTTGCCCTTGCCCTTTCCTTGACCCCGGCTAGAGCCAGGCGCCTCCGGGAACGGTGTCAGGCACGAGTAGCATGCCTTGGACGCCCTGGCTTCAGCCCACGGCACATCGACCCAGTTGCGCAGCGGGAACAGGTGGTGGTACGACCGCGCCAGGTGCGTTGACAGGATGAGCGTGAGTCCGCAGCCAGGACACTCGGCAGGTAAGCGGCAGACACGGCTTCCGCATCGTGTGCATGCATAACCTTCCCTGGTCGGTCGGTTATGGCACGCGCAGTAGTGTATGCTATCACCCGCAGCTAGGGTCCTAGACGGGAACCCCATCATGAGCAGGCTGGCGTTGTTCTGCTCCTGCGTCCGCGTGACCGGGGGCGTGGTGATGTTGAGTAGCAGGCCGCGGTAGTGGTCTTCGTCCAGCGCGATAGTATAGCCGGAGTTGTCGCCGCCGTTGGTCTTGGCGCACAGCTCGTCGCAGATGGCGACTTGGGCCGCAAGCCCGACGATGGACACACGGATCCGATCGTTGACGAGTGATGTTATAGTCTCGTGGATGTCGCCCGGATCGCTGGACATTAGGGCGCCATAGACTATGACGACTTCTCGCGTGCCGTGCGAGGGTGTGTGGCTGGTACATAATAATTGTTAGCTAATTTTTTCATATTCCTTCGTTCCTCCCGCCGAGAATGTGGAACCCTACAACAGAGCGCCTCTGCACATTTCCAGAGCATTTTGTAGACTTGGGTTGCCCTGAGGATCCTGCTTGACCCAGCCCTGCAGCTTCTCGAGATGTTCGGCTGGGTTTCCGCTCATGTCGCTGATCCTGACCGCGACGCCATCCCTCATACCTATCACGGCCAGCTGGGAGATCGGGTTCTGCTCGAAGTACTCAGTCACGAACTGCGAGACGTAGGCGATAGTCAACTCGTAGCGGCTGGGCAGCATATCCTTCTCGAGCATAGCGAATGACATGTCCACAACCAGTACCAAATGCCGTATGATACCTCGCTGCAGAGGTGTTGTATCCTTCATCAGTCGCGCACGCTTCTCGGCCTCGGCGCGACCCTCGATGACTCCCGTGAGCGTGCCATCAGCACCTTCGACAACTGCGTCCCAAGACCTTTGAATATCTTCCCAGGCGGCCTTACCACCTTTTCGGGTACTCTTTTTGGTTTTATCAGGTCGGGATTTCGATCGCGTGTCCTGTCGTGTGCCAGCCGCCACTTGGTGACCGCCAAATTCGTCGTCGCTAGCATCATCGGCGTGGAATTCACCGTCGGAGTCAGCCATTGTCGAGTCACGGTCGAAGTATGTACTTGTAGGTGTCGGGTATTTATTAAAAAAAATGTAGAACCTAATTCGAGAAGGCGTTTCTTTCTGTAGTTGTAAGACCACTAAAGTAGAGTCTAGAATGAACCGATGGGGAAGAAAGGGAGAGAAAAGAAGAGTAATCTAGAACTAATATTGAGCGAGTGTCGTGCGAATATTTCTTTTCTTTCTACAACACCTCAAGGCATTGTTGACGGGTGGGTCAAAGGGAAGCATAACCCTTTTATTACATATGACCTATGGCATATGAGTGCGCGTGGAACGGTGCCGAGATGAAAATGTCGCAAGGAAGGTTGAATGTATAAAGGTGTAAAGGTGTAAATGTGTACGTAGGGCTAGGTAGGTAAATATGTAGACTTTAAAGAAGGCGAGGCTACTCGTCTTTGTTCAATGCGACCGCCGCAAATGCGCAGCCTTGTAGTTAGCACTATAAGCTTCGGCCAATCAGACAATCTATAGATAATACATTCTGCGGATAAGATATCAGATGTACCTAGTCTAGGTACCTAGATACATAATAATACCTACAGGCAATGCCACAATGCACATGTGTCAAGCACCTTCTCAGCTCTACTTTCTTCAATCCACTATTAATACTTAGGTAGGTACCCAGGAACTAGGTATTATCAATTACACAGAATTCTACCTACTGAGGTATTTTCAAGGTTGCATCAAATACAAATCCGTAAATCAATTCACTTTATTTACGTATGCAGTGGAACTCAAACAAATACCCTATTGTCGTGACTCCTCTCCTCTGGCTTGGAACTATTCAACTATCATACGACTTCCATATACATTAGTCGCACATCTCTTGGGTATACCGCCAACCAAGCTTTGAAACTCTCTGCCAACTGGAGAATGGGTAGATCTGTTACCGTATGTATATGAATATAACTCCCCATCCTAAGCGTACTAACGTCGCTTCGTATCGCGCATGCTGTCGTGCTCCATCGCGGCTTACCCTCCCTCCCCCTTACCACCACCCTCCCTTTCGCCCCTCCCTAAGTTAAATGGTTAATTTTTTTCTACTGGATTAAATCTTTGTGTTATTTTTATTCACCATCTCCCGCGAAACGGTGGCTTGATTGGTAGGACACAGCCAAGGAATGAAAAGAAAAGAACATGAACGGGTATATTTGTGAACCTAAACGCCGACTCCGTGTATTCAAATTAAGGGCAAGGATTAAGGATATCCTGTAGGCTGGCTGGCAATCGGCCAGTCGTCTTCTGTGATGCTCGACCAGAACACCCAGATCATGACAACCGAGAGCAGGGTGAAGAGCGTTTCGAATAACGCTCCGTCAATTTTGCCAGAAGTTCCGTTGCAGATATACGGGCTAATCACATAGTTGAATATTTGCCCTATCGCGAATAGAATCGCAGCGCCTATGAGATATATCATGGGTCGAATCTCGCCTAGGATTCTGAGCACAAGAACGGCCTCTAGAACAAAGAAAGCCACGAGGAAGACAAGTGGCGCGAGCTGGTAGAGGACGTAGAGCGCGATGTTTCGGTAATGATTATTAGGGTCCGGAACGAACTCGTTGGTCCAATGTAAACCCGTATCGAGCGTGATATAACCAGTACCGACGAAGAGAGCGGCGCCGGAGAGCAGCATGAGTCCTAGGGAGAGCGGGGTCCCGTCGTCGAGGATCTGGTATCCTACAACAGCATTAAGTAGTAGGATCCATGTTGTCGCAATGATCATTCCAATATGGATTCCAGTGAAGGCCTAGGGAATCAAGTTAGCAAATCTAACACACCATTGCTTTTGTTAGGACGTCACATACAATCCGGACTGTCGCATTAAGAGGGAACTCTCCAACTGTGAATATTTCGCATATTGAGATTATGATATAACCGAGGAGGAACAATTGCATCTCCCTATAGCCAAATCAGTCAACGAGTCCTAAATTTAAGGGATTCGATACGGACCTCCGACCAACTGCGGCTTTCTTCCTCTCTGAGCGCAGCATGAGGAATAGTGACACGACAATAGCGATACCGCAAAGTAATATGGATCCTATATCTTGTTAATAAAAGCTGACGTAATTCACGGATCTGAACAAACCTAGATTTCCTAGATACCGGCCACCAGACAGTGTGATGCCCTGTAGATTGCAACCACCCCATCCGCCTCGTTGATCGTGATTCTCGGAGAGAACCTAACCCCGGTTGTCAGCGACCTCGAGCACATGGTGGGATATCGCATTAATTGTGTCACTCGATGGACCTACATTACAAACTGGTAAGGTCGAATCGCGACAGAAGGCCTATATTACAGCACCTCAAGGTTAGCATTGCGCGGGTACGTAATTGAAGCACATTGACAGCAATCTAGCTGGAATAGATACGTACGTCGAAGTTACCAAAATTAGTTGACCCCATTTCGGTCGCGGCGCGAGGGGGTCGCGCGATGATGGGGGTTTAAGAAGGGGGGTTTAGATAGCCCGTTAACGAATATGACTTGCGCTGAACAAGGCTGTCTCCAGCTAGCCCGATAATTGAATCGTAATATCTTAGAATGCGCGATCTCGTGATAGCTAGTCGTCGCCTTTGATCGTTAATTGAAATGCTTTGATAAAAATTGGTGAGTTATTTCTGTCGGGTTGGACGCAGCCTGACTCGTGATTGTTGAAGACTCGAAGTGTTCGAATTAATAGATTCCTGCCCGGAAGAAGAAAATGTCGGAGGCTGGATTATTACGATGTAAAGTCGATTATCCCCCTCAAACTCCCTTCCTCTCCAATTATCGTATTTCGAACCTAATCGTGTAAGATTTTCTTTTCCAAGAAAGAAAATGAGTGGTGTTTCTTGAATCGTATAGGAAGATGTGTGTGATTATAGATTAGAGGGATTAGACAGGAAGATGTAAGGAAATGAGAGGGCGGAAAGGTAAGGTTGTTAGGGTGATTGATGTTGCTAAGCCAGACCAGACTTGGGGTCCCCTTGCGCCTTCTACCACAACCTTGGAAAATCACGAGAGACGAAGCTACCTTAAGGTAAGCTTAAAGGTAGGCAAATCCTAGTGAGGTAGGTATGTACCTAATGTATTGTAAGAAGGTAGCCCGCGAGGAAGGTTAGGCGAAGGCTCTGGTTGGTGATGAGTTAGGAACAGTGGGCCCCCTTAAATTATTCCAAGCCTATTCTGGCTTCTCGACTTCTATTGTACCTGAATAAAAAGGCAGGAACAACACGATTCGGCATAGTGAACAGGGGTTGGGAAAATGTTGTTGTCTGGGTTTGGCAGGGGGGGAGAGAAGGGCCAATTTTGAATTTCACACTTTCTTGCGCCTAAGGCCGCGCCAAATATTTAAGAGGAACATTTTGAACTCAATTCCATCCATCACGGTACCTAGGTACGAACCGAACACGAACAATATGGATGCTACCTGGGTGGATGATGCTACTTATGGGTGCTATGGATGCTAGACTTTCAAGCTACTTATTCATACTTTGACGATGGAGTCGAAGCAAAAACCTATTAGCCTATAAAGACAACCTACATGACTTGAGTGTACGTTTATGTAACGGATAAGAGAAGAGAATTATTTATAATAAAATGTATGTACCTATTCGCAGACCGGTCAGCAAGATCCACGATGTCATGCATGAATGTGGTTGTGCATCGTTCTTACAATGGCTGCAATGGCTTAGAGAGGAATCGAGGGGATCCATCCATATGTACGTAATAATGGATTGGATTATCTTCATGCGTGATGAGTTGTAGCCTCTCCTACAAGATAACCGAATACACTATCGTTTACCACTTAGAAATGGTGCCACCAGTCGTACATACCATTCGCCTCTTGATTACTAGGTATCTTCCATTTCGTGATGGAGGCAATAAGCAGAACAAGGTAACATCTCTCAAAGTCATATTTGGTTTGCCCAGCAAAGCCCCAGCTAAAACATACCTCATAACCTTGGAACGGGCTTGGCTGGGATAACCCTAGAGTATCTAGGTAGAAAAGGCCGATCGTTTCGAGAGTACCCAGGTACTTTAATAGAGATGATTAAGACACCTGTTTTTGGTACTGCATCTCTCCCCGGTCCATGTCACTGATACCCGCCGACCCTTGCCCCTTCACTTTGCAATCTTGGATGAATATCCGCTTACGGTCCGTTTACCATATACAGATCTATTGTGCGGTTTTCTCAAAAGAAGCTTACATGATAGGCACCTGTGAGATTAGGCGCATCGACGAGTTGTATTGCTCGAGAAGTGATTCGGCAATATCGTACCTAAAACGAGGCATAGGAGACGTCGAGGCTGCCCGCCTTGAGACATGATGATCATAAGAATGCATCGTACACTATAACTTGGATGTAACTTAAGAGGATGAATTATAGGATCCTTTCTGCCCTGGCGTTACCCCTCGTGGCCTCATGAGCCCCTCGAGGCGAAGCAAGCGCCACAGAGTTTGGATACCTTAGGTACATACCTACCTAGGTAGGTAATGTGTAGGTACGCCAGTCGTCCTCTTTAGCTCATCGTGGGAGTGAAACCTAACCTCCAAGTTACGCGATGGTATTTTGAGTTTCAATATTCAACACACAATTGAGATTCGAGGCTTAATCGAAGTGATAGTGCGCGCGACTATGTAGGAGGTCTGACAGGGAGTAGAGGTGTTTCAGCCACATCTCCATCGTACCAATCGAGACATCCGATGTCAATGGTCAGTCAAGTTGGTCAGCCTGTTTGCAATTTGGCGCCATCGTTGTCTCCGGCCAGTCGATGCTTATTATGTATAAGCCTTTCTTAGAATAACATCAAGTGGCTCTCACAAGTTTCCTTTCATGGGAGTTGGTTCTATATATATAAATTCCTCAAATAAAACCCCTCCAAAAATCCATGTGAGTACCAGGTACGAAGTATGCATAGATTACCACCTGGGTAGAAAGCGGGTGAACCGTGACCGTGACCGTGACCGTGACATGCTATAAAGCATGGGGTATTATAGATATTCCCGCAAAAGCTTCAACCACCTCCTGGAACCTTGGAAACATCTACTAGCTAGATAGGGCTGTGGGATGAGTGACGTAGTTTGTCCAGTCAGTCCAGTCAAAAACCGTCCCATCCATATCTTGCGCAACGCTTAACACAGGGTTACTACACTATGTTAAAAGATGCGCTGCTTGATATTATCGATTTTAGCGTTCCAAGTTATTTATGAGGAATATCTTTTCTAAGTAAACCGCCTAAGTGTTAGATAGCTTAGCGTCTGCTATAACGGGCCTGAAGATGACGATCTAGGCATCATGGCAGCATGGCTAGGTCGAGTAAGTAGGTAGTCTCGACGAGTTGAGCAGTTGAGTAGCGTTATAGGTTGGTATACTTATCTTGTTTTCACGTGCGTGTGTTCGCAAGGAGTCTCGAGGCCGCAAGGAGGGGGTTGGTCAATCAGCCGAGCGATATATAGGATTTGATGCTTGTTCTCGTGACCAAGCTTCCCCAAACATTCCCAGTAACAACACTGAGACATTGGTAGAGCTTTGGTAGAGCTGGGAAAGGGTTCATTCTGATGAGGAGTAATTCCTGGGGTGTTGCATCCTCGAGTGACATCCGTGCTGACCGCCTTGGTCCAAACGTTGATGCTATGATGCCATCGTGGGTCTGTCTGCATACTCTCTGCATAGTCCGCATTACCGGAGCCGCCATACGTACCTAGCTGCCTACCTAGGTAGATACATAGTAGACGGCTGAACATGCATCAAGTCAACACCTGACCCGACTGGTGTTCTTGGGTTCGCCTCAATTCATTCGCCAAGTTAAGTAGAGGATTTGACATGTGTTGTAGTGTATCGTATGCGAGTTCTAAAAAGGGGATTGATTTGCGTTGACTTGTTTTCCAAATAGAAAGGGTTCCCCCCTTCAGAGAATCGGAGAATCGAGCTTGACACTCACTACCTAGTACCTACCTAGGTACATATAGGTAGGCATATCTGTCAGTCTGTCCGCGGACTATTATATTGTAAAGTGACACAGATGTGAGTATAGCCGTCGAAGAACGAGACGGAGATAATGGGTGTACGGGTCGTACGTGGTGCTCAGCTATAGGCAGCTTACCTACCTCCTTGGTGCTGTGTGCCTAGATATACAACCTTGGAGCACGGTCGTTTGGATGGGACGGATACAGTGAAGTACATCATATCGTATACCTGTGTACCAGGTAGGTGACTACCTAGGTAATGCCTAGATGGAATACGGCACGATACACGTCAAGTACATTCAATCCCATCTAATGGTTACTTTAATCCCATTCATACATATGTACATACCATATCTAGGTATGTACCTACCTCTATTAACCTAGACACCTGGTACATGTAGGTAATTACCTAGGTATTATCAAGAGTTTAAGAGCGACTCTTGTGAGACCTTGTGGGGGATTTTAATTACCCCACACCCATAACTGCAACTACCTGGGTACCTTGAAACTCCTAAGGCTAAGGAAGCTGGAAGGTTACCTAAGGTCGCGGTAACCGCAGAAAAGACAGCGACTGAAGGCTATTGCACAGTATCTAAGTTCACGGAGTACATCTTGCCCAGGTGGCTACCTACACCTACCTGGTAGCATTAAGATCAGTGGCAGATCGGCAATCAGCAATCATTCTCCCAACTCCCTGAACTTCGAAAAATAGGGGATTGCAGATAGGATTCTAATCGATCTGTCCTGCAGAGCCATAATTATTATTTCTTTTTTTCCTGTCTTTTTGTAAATCTTGCCTCGCTCATTCACAACTCATTCATTCTTATTCCGATCATCAATTTAAGATAGTTATTTTATCACTTCATCACCTATACACTCGAATTGCAGATTTCTACATACCTAAGACAAGACAAGACAAGACAAGACAAAAAAACCTATCAATTCATTGTTGCCGTTTTATTGCCGATTATCTATTCGTTTAGTCGGTTCTAAGGTTGTACCTACAGTGCGTGGTACCTGTTTGGTGCAGGCTTCGACCAGTTGTGCTGCGTGCATGTGTCTTATGCTTGGTACTTGGTGATCCACCTACGTGCGTTGTGGTCGGTGGTCGACAACTAGTTTTCGACGCCTTTCGTCACTCGCCAGGCCCGGATGACACTGAATCTTGGGGCCCTGTCCTATATACTCACTCCACCCATTTCCACATTCCCCAACTCAATTCCAATCAACATTATCACCATCATCATCATCATCATCGCGGGAGGGTGCTGCTGCCTCACAGCCCCAATACCTCCAAAATTCCTTCACCAAAATCAAACCGTCTCCCCTCCAACATTCCCCTTCGAACCCTAACAATTCGATCCGACCACGGCGCCCAATCGACGTCATTGCTGGCCGGCCACCGGGACCAGCCATCCCACGAGAGACACTCCTCTGACTCTGCCGACTCCGACTCCTGGACTGATACCGGTGACCTCGCAGAGCAGTTGGCAGATGAGGAGGATCCCTTGCGGAAGACGATCGCCGATACCTCCGTAAACGACGACCTCTTCTCCGGCGTCCTCAAACGTCATCCTAAACATAATAAACGCGTCCAGTTTAGGAGATCCGTTTCCGAGCATAGCAACTATCGTTCTTCTAGGTCCATCTCTAGGACCATCGATAAGGAAGCTATCGAAGTCCCCGACGTCCCTCCACGCCATATATCTAGAGCGGAACGTATCATAGCCTCCATCATGCCTGGTGCCGGGGTCCACGGCTTCACGGGCAAGGCCCTAATGTCCGTAACTTGCTTTCCCAGACAGCTCGGAAGGGGGTATGATGTGCTGACCATGCTATAGCTACTTTACGAGTATCTTCGTATCGTTAGGGGTTTTCCTGTTCGGATATGATCAGGGTGTCATGTCGGGTATCATCACGTAAGAGCTCGACGATATAAATATGGTTCAACCGAACTATTCGTCTTATCTTCTAACCGTATCTCAGGGGCCCGTACTTCAGAGATTACTTCAAGAACCCCTCGAAGGCAGAAATCGGTACCATGGTTGCCATTCTCGAGATTGGTGCCTTAGTATCGTCTCTAGCTGTAGGGAAGATTGGTGATATCATCGGTCGACGGAGGACGATTCTATATGGTTCAATCATCTTCTTCTTCGGTGGAGCATTGCAGACCTTCGCTGCCAATATGCCCATGATGATGCTAGGTAGAATTATCGCCGGTCTCGGTGTTGGTTCCCTGTCAACCATCGTCCCCGTCTACCAGTCTGAGATTTCCCCTCCTCACAATAGAGGTAAATTGGCTTGTATCGAGTTCTCGGGTAACATCATCGGTTACACGACGTCCGTCTGGGTCGATTACTTCTGTGGCTATATTGAGAGCGACATGTCATGGCGTATTCCTCTGCTAATGCAATGTGTCATGGGAGCCCTCTTAGGTTTCGGCAGTCTAGTCATCGTTGAATCTCCAAGGTAATGATCCATTATTAATCTAATAAGTTGCCTCTATTGACACCCCACGTAGATGGCTACTAGACAACGACCACGACGAAGAAGGTATTATCGTCATTGCAAACCTGTATGGTGGCGGTGACATCCACAACGCAAAAGCCAGGGAAGAATATCGCGAAATCAAGATGAATGTCTTGCTCCAACGCATGGAGGGCGAGCGGACGTACTCGGAGATGTTCCGACGCTACAAGACTCGAGTCTTCATTGCTATGTCTGCGCAAGCGCTAGCCCAGCTCAACGGAATCAACGTCATTTCGTACTACGCTCCCTATGTTTTCGAGTCTGCCGGCTGGATCGGCCACGATGCTGTTAAGATGACCGGTATCAATGGCATAACATACTTGCTTTCAACTATCCCGCCGTGGTATGTTGTTGACCGATGGGGCCGCCGAATCATTCTCTTAACCGGTGCCATCGCTATGGCAATCTCCCTATCCATGGTATCGTACTTTATCTACTTGGATGTCAAATCTACACCAACAATGGTAGTCGTCTTTGTCATGATCTACAACGCAGCATTCGGTTATTCATGGGGACCCATTCCGTGGCTTTACCCACCCGAGATCCTGCCGCTGAGCATCCGTTCCAAGGGAGCGAGTTTGTCAACCGCTTCCAACTGGGCATTCAACTGGCTTGTGGGTGAGATGACTCCCATTCTCCAGGAGTGGATCAAATGGCGACTGTATTTGGTACATGCGTTCTTCTGTGTAGTCAGTTTCGTTGTTGGTAAGTATATGACCGCTTCCGTCTTAATGACAATGCCGCTAACATCAAATAGTATATTTCATCTACCCCGAGACTTGCGGTGTACGATTAGAAGACATGGACTCGCTCTTCGGAGATGCTAGTACTGCCGTAGGAACTCCCGGGATGAGGTCGGAAACTGGCTCTTTAGTCAGAGCGGGATCACCCGTCCCGTCCCTCGATCTCCGGGGACGACCTCTCGGCTCAGATGCCAATATTCCTCCGATGGATATCGACCCCCCTATCCTTAGCGTCATAGATGGAAAGCCGCAGCTACGATCCGAAAGCCAGAATTCACGAGGGCGAGTAGGCGAGTGGCTGACGAGAATGGTTGGGCAGAACCGAGGGTCGAGCAGTAGCCCGGCCGGCGGAGCCAGATATGCGCCGTTGGACCAGCGAGATGACTAAATTCACGAAACATACGGCATTAAATTGGTTACTGGAGACTATTAGACTCTAATTCATATAGACGGCGCGGCGGGATCTCTAACGGCCACGGCGGCCCGCGTTTTCAACATTACTGTACAGTGTTTTGCATAAGGTCTCATTCGGCGACTCAAGCGAGGACCTCTACGACGAGTGACAAAGATCGAAAGAGAAATGGAGAAATGAGTTTCATAATACATGGTGACGGACGAGCGTTTCCTTTCGCGTATCCGGCGTGACCCTGGACGAGCTCGCGGTCATCAGCAAGGGTATGTCATCTATCGGTACTGGGAGCAGAGATTGGGAGCATTAGATACTCGAGGAGGCCAATTCAGATTAATGTCAATATGCGGGATGTCAGCAGCTGCAGGGCTACTGGCGAGTCCCTTATCCACACCACACCCTTATTCACACCGGTTCTTAAGACTCGATCCTTAAGCTGAGCTACGTGTCTATGTAACAAGCTACATATATTTATGGCAGTATGTATGTACGTAGTTGGATAATTAAACAACAATACGAAGGCAGATGAAGATGATAAATATTCGTTTGAATCGAATATATTAAATACGATGTTGGTTCCAATGGTGGCTAACATTCGATTCAATGATGAACCGTAGTCAATTCTATCAGTGGAAGCCCTGGAGGTTTAAAAGTTTCCTATAAATATTAAAACTGACCTCCTATGCCTACCTTCTACAATCCGTAACGTTGATCGGAGCCAATGGCGGAGGTACGGACGGCGGTGGGACCGAAAAGGTGGATATTCTCTAGTGGGTATGCTCTAGAAGCTAGAAGGTACGAGGTACATTGTACGCGTGTGTCAGATAAACGAGCAAGGTGTCCCTTAAAAGACACATTGACGCAGGATTAGGTGCTAAATAAAGCTAGCTGTGCAGGGGTTTAGGGGGGACATTGTAAGGGGACATTGTAGGGGGACATTTTAGCGTAGGCTGTCCCTCACCTGTTAGAATTCATTCAGCTGAAGGGCCTACCTAGCTGCCTAGGACCTACCTAGGAGCTAAGGTTAGGCGAGGAAAAATAAAAAAATGTGAGTTGGAAGTGCCAACTGAAGCCGGAGCACAGGCTAGGGTAAGCCGTAGCCCGTAACCCGTAACCCGTAACCCGTATTCTGTAATGGATGTAATGTAATGTGCTGTGCTACCTACTACTTCGTACCTGCTACCTATTATCGTAATGGTACACGCCACGCAACCTTGGAACCTCCCTTTTTCTTACCTACCTGTACCTACCCTAACCTCTACCTACCTCTTCCACCACCAACTTTTCTACCCTTTCTTCGAGGATCCTTCTAGGCAAGGCAAGATTCTTATTTTGCCCTTTTTTCTTTGTGGGAGAGATGCTCTACTTTTACCATCTTTAACCAATCTAATCTATTCTCTTCGGGACCCTCCTTTTCTTGACATTGTTTCTCCGTGAGCCTTGTTTGTTCAATCCCTTCACACTCGTTCTGCCTTTTTTTCCTCCTGTCTCCTGTCCTGTCTCCTATTTCAACCTTTCGCCCTTGGGAGAGCAGGGCCGAGAGATATTCTACAGCCATGGCCGACAAGAAGGCCGTAGCGGCATCAGGCGTAGATCCGGCCGGCGATGCTGCTCGGCGACGTAATGTACCTGGTTCCACCGCCCCTGGAGCTCTGGCGCAACAGCCCGAGCTCGACGAGAAGAAGGTCCATGGAAAGAAGAAGGTAGATAAGATGCACCATGCGTATTGCTAGCTACCTAGATAGCTTTCATCAGGACCGCCAGCTTACTTGAAACTACGTAGGAATCCTCCGTATTAGATATCCTTGACCAGTGGGAGTTTATAATTGCGCCCCTGATTTTCACAGCCTTTGCCGTCTTCACACGTTTGTGGAAAATTGGCCTTAGCCCAATTGTTACTTGGGATGTAAGTCTACCTAGTACCATAATATTTACCTCGACCCGGTGCTCTTGCTAACAATAATATAGGAAGCTCAGTTCGTCTAGCCCTCCAATCGTTCCTTTGCCCATACGCTGACCCCTATACCCCCTCGATAGCTTCGGTAAATTCGGATCGCATTATATCAAGCGTGAACTGTTCTTCGACGTGTCAGTACGCCCCGAATCCTTGGTTGCAATGTTACTTCTAATACGCGGAATAGGCACCCTCCTCTCGGCAAAATCCTCGTCGGTCTCTCCGGAGTCTTAGCAGGTTACAATGGATCGTTCGAATTCAAATCGGGCGAGACCTATCCCGAAGAACTCGACTATACTTTCATGCGAGCCTTCAATGCCTTCTGGGGAATACTATGCGTGCCGTTAGCCTACTACACCGCGAGGGAACTGAACTTGAAGCGACCTGCTGTCTGGTTAGTCACACTTATGGTTCTGTGTGAAAACTCGTACACGACAATCAGCCGATTTATCTTGTTGGACTCTATGCTCCTCTTTGGCACCGTCGCCACTGTCTTTTGTTGGTCCAAGTTTCACCGCCAGCAAAAAACAAGCTTCGAGCCCGAATGGTTCTTCTGGTTATTTATGACAGGACTGAGCTTAGGATTTGTCTGCAGCATCAAACTTGTGGGTCTCTTCGTCACCGCTCTCGTTGGCCTCTACACCATTGAAGATTTATGGAACAAGTTTGGCAACGTTAAGATGCCCGTTCCCGTGCTCGCTGGCCACTTGGCTGCTCGGATCGTCGGTCTGATTATTATTCCGTTCTTGGTCTACCTATTCTCCTTCGCCCTCCACTTCGCGATCTTGACCAAGAGTGGTCCGGGAGATGCGCAGATGAGCTCTCTCTTCCAGGCGAACCTAGAAGGTAGCGAAATTGGACGGAACTCCCCCCTAGAAGTCGCCATTGGCTCCAAGGTCACTCTAAAAAACATGGGATATGGTGGTGGTCTACTACACAGTCACGTTCAGAGTACGTATATGACATTCCATATTATCTGAGGAATTATGTTCTAACTTGTCACAAGCCTATCCGGAGGGCTCGTCGCAACAGCAGGTTACTTGCTACCACCACAAGGATGCCAACAACGAATGGTGGTTCTACCCGACCCGCCATGAGCCCGCCTATGACCCAGAAGAAGAGCCTCGATTCATTGGAAACGGCGATCTCGTTCGCCTAATTCACGCCCAGACCGGCCGAAACCTCCACAGCCACGATATTGCTGCCCCTGTTAGCAAGAGCCAAAAAGAGGTTTCCTGCTATGGCAATCTCACTGTTGGCGACGATAAGGACCACTGGCAAATCGAGGTTGTCAAGGATGTTGCTTCCCGCGACAAGAGCAAGGTTCGAACTCTGACTACTGCTTTCAGGCTTAAACATCCCGTCATGGGATGCTATCTGCGGGCCGCCAATGTCAACCTTCCACAATGGGGCTTCAAGCAGATCGAGGTGACCTGCGATAAGAGCAACAATCCCCGCGATGCCTTCACTCACTGGAACGTCGAGGCTCACACTAACGAGAAGCGTAAGTTGCACTAAGCAGACATGTATAGTATATATTCGGCCGCTAACCTAGCTACAGTCCCCCCCGCAGACCCGGGCAAGTATAAGTCGCCATTCTTTCACGACTTCATCCATCTAAACGTTGCTATGATGACATCTAACAATGCTCTGGTGCCCGATCCCGATAAGCAGGATGACCTTGCTTCCCAGTGGTGGCAGTGGCCTATTCTGAACGTTGGTCTGCGCATGTGCGGCTGGGACGACAAGATTGTCAAGTACTTCCTTCTTGGCAATCCTTTTGTCTACTTCGCTTCGACTGCTTCCCTAGGCGCCGTCGGCTTGATTACTGTTTGGTACATTCTCCGATGGCGACGAGGATTCTATGATTTGTCCCAGGACGATATCGATCAGATCCACTACTCCGGGCTTTACCCCATTCTCGGATGGTTCCTCCACTACCTTCCGTTCGTCATCATGGCCCGAGTTACCTATGTTCACCATTACTACCCCGCCCTATACTTCGCAATCTTGAATCTTGGTTTCCTTGTCGACTGGATGTTAAGGAACCAAAAGAAGGCGATCCAATATCCCATCTACGGGATCTTGTACTCCGTCATCGTCGGCCTCTATATCTTCTTCATCCCCATCTGCTGGGGCATGACGGGCAGCAACCAGAACTACAAGTACATGAAGTGGTTGGATACCTGGCGTATCTCCGACTAAGGGCTAAGCCACGCGCAATGAGCGAGGGGGCTCGCCTGAGGGCAAGGTAGGATGCCCGACCTCGGGGGTGGTTCATATAGAGCAGGGACTAGACTTTACTGCTACCTACTACCCGGTCCATCTGGTTATAACGGCCATCCGATCAATCTTTCCATCTCCTCTATCTTCGTTGTTTGATGTAACGATATGAAGGCGGACTTTGCATGAAAAGGTATTCAAGAGAGTGGAGTTCACGGCGGTAACGTGGATGAGGCATATTGGGAAACTAAAAAGAAGACTCGTCAGTTATACCGCTTTCTAATAAAAACACGCGATTTTCCTTTTTTTTCTACCCAGGATCGTAAAGGGGGGTTTTCGCTACGAATTCAAACCTAGAAGTCAGATACGTGAAATAGATCAGTGTGCGAGTAAGTGAATGCTTGATGTTTGATGCCTGATGTTTAAATAGTAGACATTACGTAGGGTATCATCGAATGCGCGTGTGGCGATGCTTCCACCAAAGGTGCGACGGTTTTTATGTACAGTGAAGTATACCCGGACACACCCAACCAACCCTGACCTCGTACTTACTTAGGTGGCCGACATACATAGGATTCGACATGACCTAATACCGATACCGATATTCTTTGATTTCGTATATCATATGATGGTCATCCGCCCATCCCTCCCTCCCTCCCTTCACCTATCCATCCATCCAATCCCCGGCCTCTTAGCTAATAATGATAGTAATAATGACGACGACGATGATGATGATGATACTCAATTTCGATCTGACCCCGTCGTCGACGGGGCATTAGCAACAGGCCCCGGTAGGCCCCCTGCTCACGTCGTTGTGGATGGTGATCATCCTGGCGGCGGGGCCGGGGCCGGGGCCCTTGACGCCGGAGCGGCGGTCGTTGAGGTCGTACTTGCCGGCGTTTATGTTGTCGAAGATGCGCTCGGCGACGCGCATGAAGGCGGCCTCGACGTTCTCGCCCGACTTGGCCGACGTCTCGACGTACTGCAGCACGCCGTTGCGGCGCGCCCAGTCCTCGGCCTCCTGGCTGGTCACCTCGCGCCTGTTCTTATGGTCGCCGTCTGTAGGGGAGGAGGGGGATGGCGTGGCTTGGTCGAGCTTGTTTCCCACGAGCACCACGACGATGTCCGGGTCCGCGATGGCGCGCAGGTCGTTCAGCCAGTCCGTCACGTGCTCGAAGGTCGCCTTGCGCGTTATGTCGAAGACGAGGAGCGCGCCCGAGGCGCCGCGGAAGTAGGACCGCGTTACGGATTTGTACTTGAGGGGAGCAGGGTTAGTTGGTTGGCTGGCTTGCTCGCGCTGGGGCTGGAGGGGCTTGGGGGCTTGGGGGGAGGTGCGGATGTTCTGCGAGAGGCGCTTGCGACGGCGCAGCAGCTGGGGTGCTGTTCGGAGTACGCACGACCTCGACTTCGAAGGCGTTGCGCCCTCGGGCTTGATGGGCGGGCGGGTTGTTTTGGCACACACACCGTTTCTTGACCGGCCGTGTCCCAGAGGGACAGCTTCATGTGCTTCTGGGGGGCGTTGGAGGCACGCGGGGGCTCGGGGAGGCCGCCGCCGTCGGCCTTGGATGCGCTGTGCTGCTTGGAATACGGCGGCCCGACGGGCACGACCCTCGACCCGAACTCAACGCCGATGGTGACGTCGTGCTGCGGGCTGAACCGGCCCTCGCACAGCCGGATGGTGAGGGAAGACTTGCCGCATCCCGAGTCCCCAATGCATACCAGCTTGGCGATGTAGTCCCAGGGCAGCGAAGACATTGGGATTCGGAAGGGGAGGAGTCTTGGGGCGGATGCAGAGGTCGGCGGGATGGATCACGAGATCGATCTTTGAGTAGTGGAGGAGTAGCTATTAGGGATAGGAAGAAAGAGGACGTTCGTTCGTTGTAAGCTATGTATTTAATGCGACGGGGTGGTAAGCCGAAGAGCTCTGGTGCTCAAAAGCAATAGTCAGTTTTCTGCTATGAGACTACAAGACTATACTACTCATGTGACAGAATAGACGAAGAGAGAAGCCACAGACGTATCTCTCGAGAATAGTTACCTTGGGGCGTAAAGTAAAGCGTAAAGCGTGGGAACAAAGAAGTCGGTCGTTGGCGGTTTATGCAGGTGGTGAAGAATGGAAATAATAGGTATGTAGGTACATAGGCCAGTGTACATGTAGGTAGTGATCCAGGCAGACAGGTCTTGGATAACCTAGATCATAGCATAATGTACTATCTAGTGCTAGTAGGTAATACGTTCGATGAGGTCAACTCCGGCTGCGGGTCGAGGTAAAGCTTCCCCTTAGTGTACCTAGGTAATAGTGCAGGTGCCTTCGAGGTCTATCGATAATGTGTATTAACTCAGGTACCATATGTACCTAGGTAGTACACATGTACATTCCAGGCTGCCCAGACCCCACCCACTGCCCCAGCTCCTATCACAGACTACCCATGTACCTAGATACTTATACATATCAGCAAGTGAGGCGGACGTCGGTGTTAATGAGCACCTGGCAGTGCCGATAGCGCCTGATTAGAAAGAAACGGTGGATGACCTCACCTAGTCGGACACCTGGTATTATATGAAAGGCTCGTGACAGGGTTGCACTGTATATTTGAGTTCACTAAGGAGGTAGAGAGGGAGGTCGTATTAACCAGCAGAATAAGTAATAAAAGACTTTTTATATTTCTCCTCTCTTACCTAGGTATCTTGAGGTATATTTGCGCAAGATCTATTGTAACTATAGGCACGTATGTCTTTTATTTAGGTAGCAAGGCGATGAACCGAGAGAGAGAGTGTGACGATTATTATGTACTTAGGTTTGTACACTTAGGCAGCTATGCCACTACGTACATACCTTCATTATATACCTAGGTACATACCTAGGTAGTAGCGGTTCAAATGTACGGGTATCTTATCGTTGATAAACCTCTTTGGGTCTGTTAGTTCACATTGGCAGTACTGGTCGGCTCGTTAGGCTCACAACTTCCACCCACTGTTCCCACTTTGACCGCTTCCGTAATGCATTCAGCAAGTCCGGATAAGCAGGTGCAGGGTGCTGTTACTAGGTAGATGGGTAGGCACCACCGAGCACCACAAGCTCCTACTGAATGATTGAATGATTGAATAGGACATTAGACTTCTGCATGTGAGCAATCCGGGAGTCATCCACCATCCACCATCCAAATCCCTCCATCCACATCACTTCACGACGCATTACCACTGCTACTGCTGCTGCTGCTGCTGCTATCCACGCAACGGCCTCGACTCAGCAAGCAATTTATCTTTATCATATACTTCTTTTGAAATCCATTCTTCTCCATAGCAAATTATTCAACGTCCGTGTTTCATCGCCTTATTCTTCTTTTATTGGCTGATGAAAGCCTCTTCCCCCCAAGTTTGCTCCGATTTACTATTAGTTCCTACATAGGCAGTCGGGTTCGTATGGTTTGCATCACCGTGCCGTCGGTCACCGCTGATTGATTTGCTTTTCCTCTGACCCTACCTAATTCTACCCAACTATCTTACACCCTTTCTAACCTGCTGGAGTCTACCTCCTCCTGCGCCGATCGAACATGTTTTCAGAATGTAAGTAGAGCTTCTACCTATTGATTCCGAACCTGAATCTGACGCCCAGTTCCCAGATGCTTCAAGGTTTCTAGCCCAGTCGCAGTCCCGATTATCTAACTTTGGTCAACCCGACATCAATGACGCTTCCAACCGACAACCGCAAGGGACGCCAGCCCGATTCTCGAGACATCCTACCCGATCTTCATATCAGACCCGGCTCGGAAATCCTTATCAGCCTTCTGGTTCCAGGTTCGGTGGATTCTCCCGGTACAATGCTACCTCCGATGCCCCGCTCTTCCATAGTGCCCTGAACGAGTATCGAGAAGAGGAAGATGACGACGATGCGAGGGAAGCTGCCGATCTCCGAGCCTTGCAGCGATCTCGCCGAGTATTCGTCTCGAGCCGGTTGGAGGAGAGTTCCGCATCTGAGGGCGACGGACTCGGTGCCTCATCCGAGCAGCACGGGAGCGGATCACACGGAAACCTGTACTCGAGCGTTCGTCCCATAGGAGGAATCAAGAGCAGCTGGAACGGTGAATCGAGTTTCAAGGACAGGCATTCTAAGCGGGACGTGGCTAAAGAGCCAGACGGCCTGGGCAACACGCGACAGAATTCCGAGAGCGATGAGGGTGGAAAGATGGTCGATATTGGTCTGGAATCGACCGTACTAGACAATGAGGTTCCCGACGATCTCCTGCAGGAGACCCCTATAGACTCGGCGCCGCCCTCTTTTCAGCAGTTCAAGTCCACCTTGGGCGGTCCAAAGGGTATGGCCGGCGGGAAAGGCTCGAATTTGGAGCGCGATCGACGTCTGATGCGTCAGGCTATAGTAGAGGAGGAGGAGGAGGAGGAGGAGGAGGAAGAAGAAGTAGGACGAGGCGAGATCCCTACACCAGCGCCTACTCGAATGTACGGCGAAGTCTTTGTGCACGATCAGTTCTTCGCCTGGATCTATCTAATAGCTATCGCGTCCCTTCTTGCCACCTTCGTGCTCGTATGGTTGCATACATCTGTACCTAACAGGAAGATCGGTGACACTATCTACACGACTCTTCATTCCTCGTTTTACCTCTTAGCCGTGGATACCCTGGTCTCGATCATCGTGGCCCTGGTGTGGATGGCGGCACTGAGGTCTTTTGTCCAGCCCTTAGCTCTGTTTATCCTATTAGGCGTGCCCATCATCCTCTTCGCGTTCTCATTGTACCCAATGATTTCCAGTTTTCAGGGGCCAGATCACGGATCTCGACTACAGGACGTCGTCATGAGGTACGCAGCCATCATCCCAGGTATCTGCTCCATCGTCTGGGTGTGGCTACTATATAAGGGACGTCACGAAATACAGAGGGCGGTAGACATATTGGACTTCTCAAGCCGCATCCTCGCTGCCAACCCAGCGCTTGTGCTTCTCGGTCTCGGCTCATTAGCCTTCGTCGTCGGATGGACATGGATATGGTTATGGATGTTCACCAGAATCTTCCTCGGAGGCTACTTCTCTAAATCCATCTCAGCCTTCGTCATCGGCACTGCTACTTGGTGGCTCGCGGTCTTCTTTTTCCTTATGTACGTTTGGACCCTTTCCGTTGTGAGCGGAGTCGTTCGCGCTACAACTGGTGGCACGGTATCGAACTGGTACTTCTTCCGCAACAACCAGTCACCCGCCACGTCGAATGCGATCGTCAAAGGCGCTCTAGGACATTCTACGACTACGGTGTTTGGTACCATATGCGCCTCCACCCTCCTGTCCCTCGCAGTTCGAATTCCCATCTTGATCTTACCCCGTCGCGTATCGAGCATCTTCGAGTTCATAGGATGGCGACTAGCCCCTCGCCCGGTATCCGTTTTGACTAACCCCTTGGCATTGACGTATGCGTCGATCCACTCATTACCCCTGATGGAATCGGCCTCGCAACTGAGTAGGATCCAGTTCCTTGCTACAGGACCTACTACGACTCTCACACCGAGCGCATTCTCCCGCCGCGGACAATCAACAGCATCGCTGATGCCCTACCGAATGGCGAAGATGCTCCTCCACGCCGCACGGTTCGTCATGTCGACAGCGCTGGGGTTCGCGGCGTGGGTTATGACTGCACGGCAGCTGCAGGTACAACTTCCGGATGGCATTGGTGTCAGGGGAAGCGCCTACGCCTACGTTGTAGGTATGGTAGCTAGCATGATCGGATGGGGAGTGCTGGGGGCAATGGAGGGTATTCTATCCGGCATCCTCGACGGTGTCCTCATTTGCTACGCTAGTGAGAGAAGGTTGGGTAGTGAGCGAGCTACTTACTGCATTGAGGCTGCGAGGCTATTCGAGGAGAGGCGGTATGACGAAAGGGACATGGTTTGATAACATTTCTGACAACATTTTACGCATTGCACTTTTATTAGCCTCGGCGTTTGCGTCTAGGCCACCAAAGACGGTGGATAGGAGTCTCGAGATTGGATAAGTTAGATTAGGTCTATTGAAACTTTTTTTTGTTCCTTTTTTTCTGCCGCATAGGCATTTTTATTCTTACGGTGGCCTACTTCGAATCAAGTTAATTGCAGCTTTGACAGACCAGTCCATTGGGCACTGTGAGCAACCGTGGTTTTGAGTTTGTCTCGAGTAGCCGAGCTGATCTCACGAGGTCAGAAGGCTGGAAGCTAGTTACTAGGCCCTAAGGACAATATACATGCGCTTCCTCTGGTTTATATGGTCTGGGGGGAGGAATTATATTATTACAAACTCCTCCTTTCACAACAGCAGGTCAGCTTATATCGCTGCAAAATAAAAAAAATCACCATGGGCGCTCAAGAAAGCAAACTTGCAGAAGACACTGAGGGCTCCCGTCCGGAGCCCGTCGACGACATCAAGGACGGCAAATGGCTTGCTGTGGTGTACAATCAAGGTAAGTTGTGGCATACAATCTTCTCCCATGGCCTGCTGTGTATGTGCCTGGAAATGAGCATCAAATGGGTTAGGTGCTGACTAGTATACGTGCTCCAGACAACACGGACGATTGGCAGCCGGTCTATAAATGCGAGGCTGATGCTTGTAAGGACTTCATTCCGATTCCCTGTTTTATCTTGTCTACATACCTTCCTGCTCTTACCTGCCTTCCTACCTATCCACCCAGTGCTACTTTCCACATCGTTCTTCCAATAACCCGGCGCTAACCCAACGCCACCTAGACGCACTCGAATACGACAACCTCGTCGTGGAGAAGCAGATCGAGGACGACTGGACGCACGTCAGCCAGAAGAGCCGCCAGGAAGGGTCGGCGACGGAGGGGCGTGGGCACGACGTCGTCTTCCGCGACCGGGCGGGGAACCGGCTCGCCTCGCAGAGGAAGGTGGAACTGGAAGCGGGAGCGAGAGCAGGGTCTAGGACGGCGGCGAGCGGCTCGTCTAAGGACGGGGTTGCTGAGATGCCCGGCGCTTATGCTTATACTTTTGATAGAGCTGTTACCAGGGGCACAGACGGGGACGGTGTGAAAGGCGAGCAGCAGAGCAGAAGCGACGACTACGTGCCGGCTCCGAAGAGGGCGAGGCCGAGGAGATCCACTCGCCATCCCCTGCTCCAGAAGTAGGGCCCGAGACACGTTTGTAGGCTCTTGTGTGTTCTTCTGTGGACAGTTGGTTGAGGGATGTTGCCACTGAGGACGTCTTTAGACGGGAAAGGGAAGAAGAAATAACTCCATGAGGACTGGGGTTCGAAAGGGGTCGCTTGAGGCATGTTTGTTATCTAGATTGGTAGATTGAGACATACCTACCAGAACTTGATAATTACTATTACTTGTTATTATATTACGGTTGCATGATGTAATGTAAGTGACTGATGCAGCCATCTTACACATGGTGTTGATAGAGTTATGATAAGCAAAGCAAGACAAGACTTTAGGCCGTCTTTGTTACGGGATTCCCTCGAGTATCTGTATATTAACATCATACGGCTCTATTTGTACGACATTAGTCAACGTCGTAGCTGTATGCAATTATAGTAATGAGGACAAGAAACAAACTACAATAGTAAGAACATAATCAGATAGGTGACGAGGACATATGTCCATTTTTGGTATTCAATATTCAGCTGACTGGTTAAGAAAAGAAGCCATCTCGAACCAAGCCATTTAAGCTCTTATAGACTTGGTGTTATATGCATCTAGACTCTAAGTATAGAATAATAGGTGGTATTAATATACCTCTTAGCCGTACGCCACGTGAGGTAGATGGAAGCCACAATAATTCGTAAGCCGTCGTCAGCTTTTCATGCCCAATTCCAAGATTCCCCAAGAGTCTAAGACATGGAGGACATGAGAAAAGCTCAGCCACGATATATGCATTAAGTAGGTAGTACCTATGTACCTAGGTAGGTATGAAAGGAGGACTCCAGCAGCAGCAGCAGCAACAGCAGCCGAAAGGTTCGAGGGGGCAAAAAATGAGGACAATGTCACTTTTTAGTTACACAGCTATGACACGAGGCAATTAGATACCTACAAGTACAAACTGTACAGCTGACTAGCAAACCTTGTGCGTATCGGGGTTGGAGATGCCGAAACCAAACTGAAGGAGGCGGTGCTTTAAGTTACCTACCCCTAAGGTATCTAGGTACCTAGGCTAGGTATACATGCACTACCCGCATAGGTACATGTAGGTACCCTCGAACATCTATCCGTATAAGCAGAATCTATGGGGATTGATTTTAAGCAGCAGGTAGCCACTCTGCCTGCAGTAAGGTGCTACCTATCTTAAGTACCTACCTAGGTACCTATTTATTTGCATTTTTTAGAAGGTCCCTGCATTCAATAACATATCTCTATTTTATTTATTTCCTCAACATCTAAACTTCTAGATTTTAGACTCTAAACTCCTACTTAGTCTACCTCTTACCTAGGATTAAGATCCTTTTAAACTGGACCGGAACGAAACCCCTCCTTATCTCCTTGGTACAGAGAAGCCCCCAAAGGAAACCCCGCTTCATTTACAAGACTTAGATTCCTATAAGTCGATCGATCAGTCGACTACTCCATTCTTACATACCTAGGAATAGGAATTGATAATTGTATTTTAAATAACACACCTTATCATATCACATCGCCAAATCAAAGATCAACTCCATTCGCATGGCAGATTTCATACCACCTACGGGCCCACCGCCCCCTAAGGTACCCGAAGGTTGGATCGCCCGTTGGAACGACCAGTACCACGAATGGTGAGTTACAGACATATTTCCGTTTTATCACCAACCTGTTGTCTTTTTCTTCTGCTTCTCCCCATCAATTATTACAAACCTCATCTAACATTACCACTACCAGGTTCTACGTCAATACATATACCAAAAAGTCACAATGGGACAAGCCTACCGAGCCCGCTGTAGCCCCCGGCGACAGCATGCCCCCCGGCCCTCCCCCGGGCTACACCCCTGGCTCCAGCTCCGCGCCCAGCGATTCCAAGAGCCCGGCCGGCCACAACAACCCCTTCGTTAACGAGGCCACGAAACCGGGCGGGTCCAGCTCCAATCTTAACGAAGACGCCGACGCGCGTCTGGCGCGCCAGCTGCAGGAAGAAGAGAACGCCCGCGGAATGGGAGGCGCCGCCCAGTCGTACGGCAGTACCCCCACCCCGGGCCAAGGCTATTCCCAGTACCCCGACCAGCTACCTCCGCGCTCGTCCGGCAGCGGTACACCCGCTGACAAGGCCAAGGGCCTGTTAGGCAAGTTCTTCGGCAGCAAGAACAAGCAACAAGGCGCGGGCGGATACGGATACGGCGGGTCGGGCGGCGGTTACCCTGGCCAGCAGCAATATCCTCCTCAGCAACAATATGGCGGCTACGGCAGCCCAGGTCCGCAACAGGGGTACTATTCCGGCCCCCCGCCCCAGGCCCAGTACGGAGGCTACGGAGGACATCCCCAAGGCCAGTATGGTGGGTACGGCGGCGGGTACCCTCCTCAAGGCCAGGGCGGATACTACGGCAACAACCAAGCCGGGCCTAAGAAGTCCGGCGGCGGTATGGGCATGGCCGGAGGAGCGGCGCTGGGTCTGGGTGCTGGTCTGATCGGAGGTGCGCTGATCGCTGATGCGGTCAGCGACGATCACCAGGAGGCGTACCAGGACGGTTACCAGGACGGCAATAACGATGACTACGGTGGTGGTGGTGACGACTTCGGCGGTGATTTCTAAGACTCCCTCGGAGTTTGAATCGAGACTACAGGATTAAGGCCATAACTGTGTTTATAATGCGTTGCGTTGTGTTGCGTTGGGTTTACATCTATTGTGCTTTCTACATGCATACAGTACGTTTCGTCACGGAGGGAGATTGTAACTGATCGAGTGAAAGGGAGTGGGAGGACGTTGGCTGGCTAGACAGGGGCAACAAGGGAAAACGAAAGTGGTATGCGTTGATTATGAATAATACGAACCTGAACCGAGCCAGAAGCAGAAAGAAGCAGATATGTAAATGAGAAATGAATCGAGCATAGGGCTAGAGTGAAGTTCAAGGGTTTGATTTGGCTTAGCATCCATGGTACATAGGTTTATTATCCAGTTCCGTTCGTCACTTGCCTGTGTGGAACAAATAATGGGTCCTGGCGTATAAGTGTGCCAACGCCCTCCATAGATCTATCTCGTGTGATAATGATATTTATATTCAGAATACGGACCGCTGGTTCTTTATTTCATGCCCATTTTTAATTGGGTGGGTAGTCGTACATTCTAGAGTCTTCACTCGGTCTTTCTATTCTTCCCGCCCTTCTTTCCTCCGCCTCCTCCGTTGCTGGCGCTGCCACCACCGGACACCTCGCCTTCATCCTTCTTGCCGCCCTGCCCCGCCATGTACGCGGCCATGTCGAAGTTGCCTATGGGGCTGGCGCCGGGCTGCGGGCCGCCGCCGCCCATCAGGCTGCCCATCGGGCTCTTCTTCTGCTGCTCCTCCCACTCGGCTCGCATCTCGGGGTCCACTGGTGGGGGGTTTGCGGTTAGAAGGTTGGACGGATGGGGAGGAGGGGAAGGGTAGGGTAGGGTAGGGTAGGGGAGATGGGGGTGGGGTGGGTCAACTTACTGTTCTCGACGAGCTTGGGCACGCCGAGGAAGAGTACCATGCTGACCAGGCCCATGAGGATCATAGGGTTCTTGAGGATGCCGAGGATGGAGACTGGGGGTATGCGTTGTTAGTCCAGCCCGACACTGCGGATCGTACTTTTCTCTTCGTTCTCCGCTTTCTCTAAGTCTAGCCCGAACTAGAGAATACACAGTAGATGCAGAAGAAGGATGGGGGAGAGAGGCAGGGAGAGATGGGGAAATGCTCACATGATCCCCTCTCGGCATAATACTCCTTGGGCCCCAAAGCCCGCACGGCGAAGCGGCCGCCGCTCCGGACCACCTCCTGGCCCTTATTCTCCCAGTCGTTGCCGCGGAACGTCTCCCAGGCCTTCACCGACACCACCGCCGCCCCAGCACCCTTCTCCTCCTCCTCCGAGGCCAGCACGTCCACGCGCAGCGGCGCGAAGACGTGCGTGCCGCAGTGCACGTCCGCCAGGTACGACCCCGGCGTCACGTTGCGGAAGGCGAAGGCGCCCGACGCCGTCAGCGGCGCATCGTACGCCCGCCGCAGAGACGACAGCGTGGCGTGCGTCGTGGGCGGGAGCGCGTGCGGGCTCGCCACCTGCTGCGACGACGGGATCCAGAGCGTGAGGGAGGCTTGCGCTTGCTGGGCTGGTGGGTTGGGGGAGGAGGCGCTGGCGGAGGCGAGGCTGCAGAGGGCGCCGAGGAGGATGGGGGGGAGTGGTATGTGCATCTTTTCGGTCTTCGCTCTTTTGGTGGTGGTTGTTGTTTGTGGCTGTTGGTTCTGGTGGGATTGGTGGTTTGGAGGTGAGGTTGGTAAGGTATGGTAGGAGGTACCTTGGTAGGTTTCGATGCTATGATGCAGCATGCTACCTATTGTGTGAGGTAGTCCCATGTTGGAAATATGCAATATGTGGGGATCGGGTCTTGGCGTCGGCTTTAAAAGAAGGTGAGACTACGCAAGATATATGAATTATGTAATTATCGTAATTATCTGAATATCTTACCCTCTTTCTACTCTTAATATATATAGATTTACCGATTTCACCATTGAAATGATATAAAATATTATATTTTGTCCAGGTTCGTGTTCAAAAAGTCAAGTGGCCAGTGAGCTTCAATTCATAACTAGTTTAAACATAATACAGGGAGGGTATGATTATTCGGTACTGGTGAAATTCTTACACCACCGTTGGTGCTGCTTCTTCCTTCTTAGCCGCTACCCCTGAGCCCCCCTCTCCCCCTACGGTTGCGGCAGAAGCCTTCTTGAAAGATTGCTCAAAGTCGCCGATTATGTCGTCAATGTGCTCCGTGCCGACAGAGATACGGATTAGATCTTCGGTCGTGCCGGAGGCGATCTTCTCCTCGTCCGACAGCTGCTCGTGTGTCGTAGTCCACGGGTGAATGGCGAGAGTCTTTGAGTCGCCCACGTTGGCTAGGTTGGTGATCAGCTGGAATCCGTCGACGATCTGGCTACCAGCAGCACCGCCGCCCTTAACTCCGAAGCTCAGGACACCACCAAAGCCCCTCTTTAAATACTTCTTGGCTATTCCGTGGCTGGGGTGGTTTTCCAGTCCGAGATATGATACCCAGCTCACGTAAGGGCTAGCCTCGAGCCACTTTGCGAGTGCAAGGGCGTTCTGCGCATGTCTTTCTGCTCTCAAGCTCAGCGTCTCGAGGCCGAGAAGGAGCTGCTGCGCCGCAAAGGGGTTCAGGGAAGAGCCAAGATCACGTAGAATCTCGACTCTCACGCGGATGGCGAAAGTGACGGGGCCGAATGTCTCCCAGAATTTGAGACCGTGGTAACCCTCCGACGGCTCAACCATCTGGGGGAATCGAGCTGCGTTTTCGCCCCAGTTGAACTTCCCGCTATCGATGACGACACCGGCAATTGTCGTTCCGTGGCCGCCGATCCATTTGGTCGCCGAGTGAACAACGATATCTGCCCCGTGATCGATGGGTCTGACGAAGTAGCCTCCGGCCCCGAAGGTATTGTCAACCTGTTTAAGTTAATTTTTCTTGCTTCTTGTGCTGGGGAGGGGGCTAGGGCTACGCACTACGACGGGGACACCCTTCGCGTGGGCGAGCTTGGCAATAGCCTCAAAATCAGGTACGTTATATCGAGGGTTTCCAATGCTCTCGAGATATACAGCCTTAGTCTTGTCGTCGATGGCTGCGGCGAAGTCCTCGGGGTTGTCACCCTTGATGAACTTGGTCGTGATTCCGAACCGCGGCAGAAGAACCTTGAGCTGGTTGTATGTACCACCGTAAAGGTTAGTAGTTGAGACGATGTTGTCGCCGGAGTGTGCGAGAGCGGAGAGGGCCATAAATTGGGCGGCCTGGCCAGACGAAGCTGCCACAGCTGCCACGCCACCTTCTAGAGCGGCCATTCGCTTCTCGAAGACATCGACAGTTGGCTATTTATACCGTGTCAAAATTAACTGAAATATGTTAGGTGTAGATAATTATTACTAACGTTCATGAGACGGCTGTAGATGTTGCCATTCTCTTTGAGGGAGAACAGCCTCGCGCCGTGTGCCGAGTCATTGAAAGCAAAGCTCTAATCGCTTCAGTTAGCTTATCATGTGTTTAATGTGTCGGCCTTGAGATGAACAAACAGTTGAGGCATAGATGGGGACCGCGCGAGCATTGGTCGCAGGATCTATCTGCTGGCTACGATATGATTAGCTACCAATGCCTTAAAATTCTCATGCAATCAGATGGATTCCATACCCCGCATGGAGCTGCAAAGTCTCAAAGTTCTTGCTTAGTTCCCCTGCCATTGTGAGTAGCTTTACTATGGTATGTTCAAGGTCTTGTGGGTATAAAGGGGCGGCGCAAGTCTCGACGTATAAGTGGAAAGGATAGGTAAAGTGGTACGACCGGATATAACAGAAGGGAAGGGTATATGAGTTCACAAGCTATGTATATGGCTTACTACGGAATTATGGTGTCACTCGACTTAACTTATATGTATTTGCCCATCGCAAATGGGCTTCCGACAATGGCATCTGGCTTTCGAGCGAATCGTCACTCTTGGGACCTCGTTTGGGGGGAGTGTGGAGTCAAAGCACAAAGCACGCCATCGACTATCTTCGAGAGATTTGCCTTGTAGGGATTTGTACGCCCAATAGGAGGGATTATAATGGCATAGCTACCTACCTACCTAGATCTGCTAACGAGCTATGGTATAGGAAGTCACTCACCTCGAGGGAGTTTTCGACGGGTCCCGTTCGATTATTTCGATATCCTATAGTGAACTTACTTGAGATACTTTCTCTTCCTTCGTTTCTATAACAACACATATTTTCTAGGGTCATAAAGTTGGTATCTCCATGTTATATTCATCTTGATACTTACAAGATGTATAATACAAATAAATAGATAAATACAAATTCCGAAAGTAAGGATACCTGTAGGCAGGAACTGGTAGGTAGGATCGGGAACCGCGGGGCATCCCACGCAAGCGAGTGCAGCTAGAAGGCCATGGCGGGGTAATCTAAGACATCATTCCGTGGCCGAATTGCGACAGATTTCATAACCGCTACCGGTAGATACCTTAGCAGCTTACTACCTCCTGCCTGGGTAGGTACTATATGTAGGTAGGCACGTAGGATATCGGGGTAGGATGCATGTATTGTACTGCATTGTACTACACCCAAGACCAGATAGCCGGGACCTGCAATTAAAGTTAAAAGTTATTAGCTCAAGGTCTATTAAATACCTAACTAGGAGGTATTAGTATAAATGCAAGGTTTTGCCGACATCGCTATCGTAATTAGAACTCTCCACGTTAGCCCCTATTCCACATTCAACATAACATAAGGCATAAATATGAGGTCGACTAGTGGTTACGTTGACGTTTAACACTGGTGGTATATTGGATTTAATTCGTCCCGCCTTCGTAAATAAGACCACTACCGAATCTAACCCCTTTAGCTTGTAACTATTATATTTCGAAAGTACCACAAAAAAACTCCCTCCGCGCCCTTTCTCGTGAATCCGTGGATGTGGCACCGCCTGGCTGGTCATCTAGACGAAGCCTTGTGGTTCCCGGTTCTCACGTTCATAACCACCTTTCCCCAACTCCCCTTTTTTGGTCACTGTGACACAACACAGGACCGGTTGATCGACGGATGTAGATGTATGCTTCACACATACCCCTCTACTCTTTTCCCAGATGTAGGTAGACACGGTCCCAGCGCCCGACCGTCACCGGGACCGTCTGGTAGTCCAGAGACGGGCGGTACGGCGAGAGGGGGATGTCGATGTAGCCGCGACTACCGCCGGGAGACAACCAGCCGTTGCTTACGCGGCTTGGGCGGCCTCCTTCATCTGAGGAACACTTAAAGGGGCCTGCTTGCTGCCGGAACGGCGGGGGAGAAATGAGGATAACCCCCCCTTCGCGACTTCCTTTCCCACGATGACGGCGGAGGCGACCCAGAGGAGGAACTCGAAGGCGCCGAAGGCGATGCTGGCCCGCGCCGCGCCGCACACGCTGCCCCGGCAGAACAGGAGCCGGCTCATGAACACGGCGAGCGCGACGAAGCCCGCGAAGTGGAAGATGGCGTTGCAGGCCTCGAGACCCATCGCGACCATCTGGTGGGATACTGAAGAGGAGTGTGAGTTTTACGAGCTGCCTGGAGGAGTTTGCGACTACTTACGCTTGGGAGCGACTCTGGGTGCTAGCTCGAGGTATAAGACGGACACAATGGTGAATAGAGACACGGCTAGCATCCAGTTGACTTGGGAGGGCGACGAGGTCAAGGTGTCCACATTGTACCAGTGAGCCACTGATGAGGTTCGACATTAGTACATTTCCACGTTCCTCGCTACCATGTTAAACATACCGTAGGCTGTGAGGGACATTATGATAAACGCGAAGAGCAGCTGAGCGGCTCGGATGAGCAGGATGATGACGCTTGAGGAAATCATGTTGGCGGTAGGAAATCGGGGAGAGCGGTTGGGAAAACGAGCGTCACGGTGCGTAGTTGCAGTCGTCATAAAAACGATACTTTTCCTAACAAGCTGGCGATGGAGGACGTGGAGGGGCGCAGAGATTATTTGGTTGCACGACGGAAATAGGGAGTGGCAGCGGCAGCGGCGGCGAGAAGAGAAATATCCTTAAAGAACGGAAGATGGCACCAGGCACGTCACGGACGGAAATTCGACAATAACAATATAACGACAATAAATAATATAAAGAAGGGGAAGATTGGAAAGGCAGAAAATCAAGGAAAACCACCTAGATACCAAGTCATGCGCGCCCTCGAGGGGGGTGGGCATTACTGGCTAATTATCGAGATGCCGGAGCTTCGTCAGGGTGAATTAAGAACCCTGCCCTTCGAAGGCGATAGCGTTGTGCGCGAGTCGCACCGGGCTCTGATCGCCCCAGGCGCTGGGCGGCGATGTGATGCTTTGAGACCATCTGAAACGGCCACGATCAGGGGTGCGATTCTATGCGCCTGCAGATTTCTGGCCCTCCCGAAAGGGGAGATTGGGTGCGGCGGAACGTTCCAACATACGCAGTAGACCAATGGCCTGCGGCTATCTGCCGTGGTAGCCCCACAGGGGGGAGAGACATCGCAGTGGCTAGAGGACCGTTTGCAATACGATGTAGGTACACGGACAAGAGTTGGGGGGTTTCTAGCCGGGAGCTGTCGATGAGATCCGAAGCCACTGTTTCCTGAGGGGTTCAAGGTGCTGGAGGCGGATCACTTCTATTTTCGAATCGATACTTCACGATGGTAGATATCTATACTGAACGGTTCTAATGTGTTGAGAGTAGAATTTTATAATTTGCATATTTTCACGAATTTTGCTGATGAGTGTGTAAGCCCTGCTTATATTGGCGGCAAGGCTTGAATTAGTAGGGGTATTGGAATATGCCGCCGGGCGCCTACATAAGTACGTACACACGCTTCTACTTGCAGAAACGACGAAACCTGCGTGATACCCAGGTCTACACAGACGTAGTAAACGCTCAACCCGCGAAATATGTACCCATCTATCCACCTATAAAGTCCCCTCATTCTAAGGTCTGGAAATTGTTTCCACATACGACTTAGCAACAAACCCGAACACTCTACATAGCGGCGACGAGCTGCAGATAAAGCTTCAATCCGTCGATTGAAACAGAGATTGCGGGGACTGAGCCAAAAATAATAATAAATGTTTTGGAAACATGCCCGGAAGCTTGTATCAGAAGGGGTGTTCTGAAATCTTAAACGCAGAGCCAAGTCGTCTCAAGATGCTACTATCGCCGCTATCATACACGGCCAAGAAATGATCGCGCACACTAGTGTGGTATGGATACACTATGTGACTATGTACCTAGGTAATGTACGCGATCAGACCTGCGAAAATGCGTACTGCTACTACGCTGCTACGTAAGAAAGAAAGAAACAGACTAATGCCGAGCTATTTTGATCGTGTTGGAGAATCTGACTACCAGGTAGTATTTCGGATCATCTACGAGGCTTGTTCGCGGGCTAGTACTTGGCAATAGTCTAAATATGTTCTTATGTTCTCGGTGCTCTTAATACTTGAGTACACTACGTAGTAATAGCCGTGGCCACCCCGAACGACCGCCCCGGAAGGGATGTTTGAAGGTTATACCCATATTAAGGCCGGCTCCGATACGCATGTACGATGCCTACCTAGTGTAGGTATTATAAGATGAACTAATACCTACCGAGGTACCTAGGTACTGATGAACTAATACACATGTACTGATGGACTTGCTGCAACGCCCGTCCTCATTTTAAGATAGGTGTAGTTGATAATATATCTTGGTTATTAAAGTACCTAAGATATAGTATTTTACGTACTGATCGAGTGGCCTTCTAACATACCTACCTAGGTAGATAGGCTTCCACCTATCGATTATACTGACACAGGGAGGTAAATATACGAGTAAGGAGAGGTTCGATATGATAGCCGGGAATTCCGGGTCACTGCCTACCTAGGTATTCATATTGACACATGTTCTTAGCCGAGATTCCATATAAACTATAAGAACGACCCCTCGGAGAAGAGTCAGCACAATGAAAGGCCGTCCCGGTGCCGAGCGCCGCGTGTCGGCCACGTATAATACCCAAGGTAATGAAAGCCTTCCTAAGTTAGATGCCAAGGTCGGAAGGATTATGATGTTGAGAGTCTGTCCTAGGTAGGTATCGTATGTTGAAGTTGCCTACTTAGGTAAACTGCCTAAACAGTCAAGACGTGATGATCCGAAGACTAAGCCACTTCTGCTTTTTTCTTCATTCTTCAATCAAGCAAAATCACATTTACATACATGTGTATCTGCAAAAGTATGAGCGGAAAGCTGTCCTTACTTATACACAGGTAGGTAGGTACCTAGCATACCTACATGGAGTATCTACCTGATGCCTAGGGCCTAGGCACATACATATTAATGAACCGTAGGCCGATCATAGTGACGTACATAAACTGCCTGTACAAAAGTTATTGTCCTTTTCCACCAATCAAATACATTATTTTGTAACCCCATAAGACGCTTAAAAAACACTATTGCTCCGAGGTTCAAGAAACTGGCCAATCAGATCTAACGTCTTTTAGAGGTAAAGCTACCAAACCTCGGCTCGATTAAAAAAGTCTTGGCAATTTCGTGCATCTGCTGGGAAGGCGAGGAAAAAAGAAACGAGAACATGTGCTCATGCTGATTCAACTAACCTAGCTCCTTTTGAATATTGCTTACCAGAAGCCCGAAATCCTTAAAGGGGAGATAAAGGGCCCAGTGCCTTTTTTGTCTTAAGGTGATTGCTGTCCTTACAAATTGTCATATTCTCTTTCCTTCTTCTCCAGATCTAAGAGCTGTTAAGTTAGAGCACTCCACACCTCGGCATCCGCTATACGCTATACTCTAAGTGGGTCGCATCTGTGGTCGGTTGGAACTTGGAAGTAGCAAGTTAAGAATAAAATAAGATCGCGATTACAGTTTACAGTTTACAGTTTGGAACCCCCTTACTTCCGATTCCCTCCCTCAAATCACGCCGCTCTCCTCATCTTTTGTTGGTAACCAATTACAACCAGTTAAGTACATCTACACCAACAGCCGATACTCGATACTTTGTAAAGATGGGTGGAATCGGTCCTGATCCGCAGACTACTGCATATATCCAGCAATTGTCACTCCCGCCGCCTCCTGGTTCGCCATACTCTTTACCCGTTCCCGGTAGCGAACGAGAGGGTCGAACTCCTATATATAGGCACTATAAGTTTACCGACAAACCTCTGCTCGAAACTTACGTCCCCGAGATACGTACATTCCATGATCTGTTCCAGGATACCGTTAAGCGATTCCCCGACAACAAATCCCTCGGCACGCGACCTTGGAACCCCGTGTCCAAGTCCTGGGAGAACTACTATACCTGGCAGACGTACGCCGAAGTTGCCGTGCGAAGCAAGAACTTTGGGTCTGGTATATATGAGCTTCATCGCCGCATTGGAGTTCCACCTGGCAACCATGGTGTTGGTATTTGGTCCCATAACAGGCCTGAGTGGCAAATTACCGGTAAGGATTCTTCGTGGTTGAAGCTGCTGCGGCCAAGATCACGGCCGGTTTCTAATGATGGTGCAACTTGCTAACTCGGTTGACTAAAAGATCTTGGATTGGCTTCACAATCGCTGTTCTCCGTCTCGCTGTACGAAACGTTAGGGCCTGATGCGTCCGAATACATCCTTAGACACGCCGAACTCTCCTGCGTAGTAACCTCGCTACCTCACATTCCGACCCTTCTTGCTCTTGCACCTCGAGTATCCCACCTTAAGTTGATTATCTGTATGGACCCGCTGGACTCCGGGGAGCAAGACGGATATTCTAAACTGGCCTTGTTGAACGGCATCGCTGCCGATCATGGCGTCCAGATATGGTCGATGGAAGCTGTTGAGGAACTTGGGGCGAAGGTGGCCCATGCTCCGCGTCCTCCGCGCCCAGAAGATATCCTGACCGTCAACTATACGTCTGGCACTACTGGCGATCCCAAAGGAGTGATGCTCAGCCACGCGAACTGTGTTGCGGCCATCGCGAGTGCTCGCTCCAGCGGAACTTACGGCGAGAAGGATGTTGTCTTCTCCTATCTACCTCTTGCGCATATCTATGGCCGGATGATTGATCAATGCGCCGTGGCCGCAGGTTGCGCCATAGGTTATTTCCATGGGAACATGCTGGAAGTGCTTGATGATTTAAAACTACTAAGACCTACCGGTTTCATCTCGGTACCTCGTTTATTCAATCGGATCGCCACGGGTATCCGAGCCAAGACTATCGAGGCCGATGGTGTGAAAGGTGCGCTCTCCCGGAAAGCGATAGAGGCGAAGAAGGCCAGTATGAAATTACCGATTGGTAAAGGACACAACAAGCACTTCCTCTATGACCGGATATGGACTCCTCAAGTACGGGCCGCCGTCGGCTTGGATCGATGTCGCTCTATGGTGAGTGGAAGCGCGCAGCTTGACCCTAACGTTCACGAGTTCCTTCGGGCCGCTTTGGGAAACTTCTTCTCTCAAGGGTACGGTCTCACCGAATCATACGCCGCAGCATCATTCCAGCTCGATGGCGATTATTCGGTCGGTAACGTGGGTGGGCCGATGGTCGGCATAGAGATATGCTTAGAATCCCAGCCGGAACTCGAGTATTTCGTGACAGACAAACCCAGGCCGCGGGGTGAGCTGTTGTTGCGAGGACCGTTCATTTTCAAGGGGTACCTGAAGAATGAAGAGGAAACTAGAAAAGCTCTAGAGCCTGATGGGTGGTTTCACACGGGTGACATCGCCGAGATCGACGAATTGGGCCGAATCAAGATAGTTGACCGCAAGAAGAACGTCCTCAAATTGTCTCAGGGAGAATACATCTCCCCCGAGCGAATCGAGAACGTGTTCATGGGCAACTCACCACTAATTGCTTCTGCCTTCGTTCACGGCGAACCTAGCCAGTCGACGCTAATTGGAATCTTTGGCGTAGATCCGGCCACGTTTGGTCAGTTCGCTAGCAAGATTCTGAAGAAGACCGTAACCCCTGGGGACATCGAAGGCATTAAGGTGGCCGCTCAAGACCCTCGTGTAGTAAAGGCCTTCGTCAAGCATCTCGACGAAATTGCCACAAAGTTCAAGTTCAACGGCTATGAGCGCGTGCGTAACTGTCTTCTGGACATCGAACCGTTTACTATAGAAAACGAGCTTCTCACGCCAACGTAAGTTTTTACAATGATGCATATATGCCCTTATATTCTCGTCCTCTCGTCCTCTCGCTAACATACGCACCCGCAGATTAAAACTGAAGAGGCCCCAAACGGTTAGGAAATTCAGGGTGGATATTGATCGCATGTACGTCGAGATTAACGAGACTGCAACGATCAGACCGATGTTATAATCGGCTTGTCGAGTTTATGCTTGTGCCATGTACAAATTGTATATTTAGTAATTTTTCTTATATATTTACTTAAAAGTAAGTATAATAGCGATAACGTTTAGCCAGTTTTAAATTTAATTGCATTTTTATTTTATTTTACGAAAAATAATATAATTATTATATAAAATAATTTTTATTTTAAATTATTTATTTTATAATTATATAATTTTAAAATAATTAATTTAAAACTTAAAATTTAAAAATAATAAATATAAATATAATTTTAACGTTTTAAATTTTATTCGGTTTAGTTAATTATTTTATTTTAATTTACGTTTTCGGATCTTTATTAGTGGGGGTAACATCCACTATGGCTGTCGACGCGTCTGGCGCAATGCGAGGACGAGGAGAGGTTATAGATCTAACTGGCGTCGACGATGATAACGAAGACGATGCTATTGTTTCAGATAAACCTCTATTGGCAGCACATTCTATGAAGTTAAGCCACAACCCAAACCTAACGAACGGTCCTTCGAAACTCGCCTTTAACACGCCCTCCGCGAACATCATCACAAACGACATCACGAACATCGCAAACAACACAAACACCTTAACATCGAAGCGTAGCAAGTCACGACATCCTTCGAGACACTCCAGCCAATATGTTCAACCTCCACAGACCTTACCGTCACCGCACCACAGCCAACCTCCAGATCACCCGTCAAAGCGGCGAAAACTACATAATGGGGTTAGCCACAAGGCAGCCAAGGCAGCTTCTCCCATGGCCGACACAAAGGCATTAACCAAATGTCTACAAACCCAAGTGTTCCCTCACCTAGAACGTGCCGTAAAGAAGCTCGACGATCATGTGTACGATGTCGAGAAGCTTGGTGGCAGAATTATCAGCAAGATCGCCAATGAGGACTTTGAACGCCATTTTCATAACGGCAATGGTCGCCTAGCCCCGGACGTTGAGGCCTTCGTCATAGTCCGTATTCACGAGCTCACGGAGGAACTGGCAAAGGGAAATGTAGGGTGTAAAGTCTTTCATGCTATATTATCTTTTTATTGATCTTTTTCTTTATAGGAATTTCGACATCATCCTACTTTACAACCGGCAACAAAACCCGTTCCTGAGTCTAGAGCGCAGCTAACATCCTCGATCCTGCCCTCTATTGAAGAGCCACCTAACGAATTGGTACCAAATGGACGTGATGAAGACGAGGAAGATGAAGAAGCTGAAGAAGATGAATATGAAGATGACGTAGAAGAATACTTCCAAAATGATTCAAACCCCTCCGAAGAGGTTGCTGAACAACGAGTCCGGACACCTCCTCCAATCCGGTTAAAGAAGCCGCCAGTCACACCACAACAATTACGGACAAGAGTGAAAGCAACAGAGTGGCAGTCAGGTAGAAGCTATGAATTCAAAAGGGACGGATCACCACTGCAAGTGAAGAGCCGATGGTTTGGCCTATCTTCAAAGCCATATCTGCCTGCAGACGTGCGACATCAGATTACGGCGGCAGTAGACAAAGGCCGCCCACTTCACATTGGGCCTGACGAGCTACGACAACCAAATGTGTATCATGTTGACTTCAGCGATGAAGAGGTGAAATATCTTCGATGCCTCGCTAGATCATTATACGGCAGGTGGTCAGCTCATTCCAAGAGATCTGATCTCCAAGACTTGCGTCGCTTGATGAAGAAGTCTAAGGATATAAAAACTCGTATTCTAGAAGCTCACCATCGAGGATACAATGGTCCGCAACGTCCACCTCTTTCCTTATTAAAGCGTTCTGCGGATGATGTCCAGAATTTCTTGGATGATGCATACCATAAGCAAGCCCACGAAGAGAATAAGTCATTCTATATTGAACGGGATGATACCAATATTCGAGGTGATACCTTGAGAACAAATGTGGTTCCTTCGCTGTTATTAGCAAGGGAGATTGTCGGCAACCGCCTCGGGTCTACTAGGCTCTACAAGAACTTTACCACATCTTTTAAGAGCAACAGGGAGGATTATATTGAGCCCAAGGTCGAGTGGACCAACTGTGCCGGCGATATCATGACCATCAGCTGGAATCCGGATTCCACCCGCTTCGTCTGCGGTACAACCACACACTCGGATTCTCACAATCAACAGTACAACAAACCTGGAAATCTCCTGTTCGGTTCGGTGGCTGAGCACTCCTTGCAAGCATACCCGGATCACCGAATTCCCCGTCCTCTGGTTTCACATGGTGACAATGCCTTGCCATCAATGAGAGAGAGTCAAGACCCTTGGCTTTACACATCGGTAGTTTCGTCGGACTATGACCCCGCAACAGGTTGGATCTTCACCTCAAGCTTCGACCACACAGTCAAGGTCTGGTATCCTACCGAGACGAATAGGAGCGGTGTAGGCCTTCGCGATACGTGGAATCACGAGGGGCGCGTCAATTTCGTAGTGACGAACAAATGTGAACATGTTAGCAAGGTAGCAACTGCTGCTGATGTTCCTACGAGGGCAGTCCGAGTCTATCATGCGGTACGGGACGATGAAAACATAACTTACAAATATGATGAGTTTTCTTGCAAACGAGTCCACGGTGAAGACTATGTCCCTTCAGACAAATGGGCTTACTTTCCATCGGCGGTCCGCTGGGGAATAGAACGAAGTGTGAACCACCTTCTCCTAATCGGCTACTCCCCACGGAGCCTGAACAACGACGACAGCGAGATCCCGGAAGATAAGCGCGATACCGGGGAGCTCTGCCTGTGGGATACGAACACGAACACCGAGGTCAAAGTCAACAGCGCGGCAACTTCGAATGTGTTCGAGGTTGCGTGGCACCCCTTTCGGCCGAGTTTCGCTGCGGCGACCTCGGCATCCCAGACCTCGGAAAAGATCGAGGAACATATTCGAACTCAGATTCGCATTTTTGAGTTAAGCGAGACGACCAGCCAGTATACCGTGGTGAAGACTCTCGATTGTCCCGCCATCGATATCAACGAGATAGTAATCCGGTATGAGATCTCTCTCTCTCTCTCTCTTTTGATAAGTCACTTAGTTTAGGACGCTAACTTTGAAGCTAGACCCAAAAGCACCCTATACTCCTACGTCGCAGCTGGCTGTACTGATGGCAAGGTCTACGTCTGGGACTCGGGTAAGAGTGAAAATGAGGACCCTATGTGTGTGCTGGAGCACGGCGGTAAGAATTGAATATATTTCCCCGTCCAAGGGGTTTGGACTAATGATAGTTTAGATCCGGTTGAAGAGATTATCGGAGACCGAGAACACGAAGACATAGGTGTCAAATTTACAGCTTGGGCCACAACGACAGACCGTCTATACACCGGCTCGTCCGACGGCGTCGTGAAGGTGTGGAACATACGACACGGCAAAGGAGCCCTGGTGAGAGACCTCATCGAAGTGGCCGCGCCCATCACAGCCGGCGCCTTCTCTCCGGACTTCACCAAGCTCCTCATCGGCGACGGCAGCGGACGGGTCTACCTAATGGACATCGACAACGACGAGCTGGAGGCCAGCCAGAACAGCTCAGCCGCCGTCTCGTCGGGGTTCCTGAACCTGCAGCTCGACGGCAAGCAACGCGCCATCCGCCGCCCTCGCCCCTTCATCCCCCACCACACCCCGCCCCCGCCGGCCCCCAGCATCACAGAGCAAGACCAAGAGCACACCGGCCAGCAGACGGCCCAGGCCTACCTCGCCGCGGCGCAGCTCACGCTGCACCCGGACCCGACGGTCGGCGCGGTGCAGGGCCCGGCGTACGCGGCGACGCGGCTCTTCCGCGCGGATGCGCACTTCGGCGGCGACCCCCAGGCCCCGCTGCTCGCCGCCTTCGACGCCCTGCAGCGCGCCAACCAGGCGGGCTTCCCCCGCTCCTCCTGGATCCCCCGCTCCCGCGCCGCCCCGCTCGTCCTGCACCCCGCCGACCGCGATACCCACAGCCGTAACCTGCGCCTGGCCGCCGGCTTGCGGCTCGATGAACATGCGAAGAGGGCGCTGCGGGCTGAGAGGGCCGAGGTCAAGGTCAATTGGCGGGATCTGGATTATGAGGATGATTAGGGGTGCGGTGGGGGTGGGGGGTGGGGGAGAGGGAGGAGAGAATAGGAGGAGACAACAAAAAGATAAGTAGAGAAGTAAAGAGAAGGGGGAGAACGAGACAGAGAACGAGACAGGGACAGGAGACAGACAGGAGAAAATAAGTGTATTGATAGGGGATATATTCGTGAGCTGGCTTATTGTAGCTGCTGGTTACTAGCTTGGTACACAAAGAATGGCAGTATTAGATGTGTGATTACGTTTAAACCATGCTGAGGTCTTTGTAGGGTGCTGGGTTTGTTTTGCGTGTTATATGTTACTTGTTATACATCTACCTTATACCTTTCCTTATACCTTTGATAAATAGGTTATTCATACAGATAAGATATATCAGAACACTGAGATACCTAGTTACCTAGGTTGTAGGATGTCATGATTAACATATCGTTTTTATTAGGAAAACTTTATAATGATAGATAAGTATTAGGTATACGATATGTATCGTGAAGTCCTCGCCCTTGATCTTGGTGTAGCTTTATATGGCTGACGACGTGGATTCCCGGGATGGTTTGTATGTATCAATTAGGTAAGTTATGAGTTAAGACTACAGTTTTTTTAACAGGTAGTTACCGAAGTATCAAGACTTATGTAGTATGTGGATATTAACTATATACGAACATAGGTAGGCAAACTAACAGCACCTTTTACTTACACCCATTTGCGGATATTTGATATGTACCTATCTACATAACCCATTGTATCTTTCTATACATACCTAGGATATCTCTTCCCTATTTTATTCGCTCTATTACGTGTACCTCAGTAGATCACGATACGTACTTACAATATATAAGCCAGCTCAGGGCGCCAGCACGGCTCCTACCAAGGTTCGATAGTTCTCCCATATTGGCCGATAGTCCAGACCTCCTGTCTTACAATAATAAGAAGTCCATCCGCATTCTTCCGAGCTTCCTGCGCAGGTATCCTTCGGCCCAGGAACGGCCAAGCCGGGTGAAAGAGCTAGCCGGCTACTATATACAATACCAAGGTTACCGTAGTAGACAGCACAGACAGCAGATGTGGTTGATATTTCCTTTACACATGCTATGTCGCAGGCCTGAGTGGCCGGAGGGCATCCGGATGTCCCGGAGCTGTTCCCCCCCAAATGTGTGTCTTGCCTCCCTCCATCCGTTCCCCATCCCATCCCACACCTGACCCCCACCTACATGGTCGGTATTGTACATAGTAAAGTGCCGGTAGATCTCATGAAATGCCTCACCACCTTATATCTGCATGTAGCAGTTCCAGCGCCAAGTAGAGAGCCATTTACTCGTTTATTATCTGGGGAAGGCGATGTAGCCGCGATTAGACCTAGAACAGAACTCGTCCCAGATATATCTAGGCAAGTTTGTGCTGGGCATGTACGATATGTGTTGTGTGGTACCACTTCTACCATAGGTGTAGAATCTTTATCATGGCTGAGACCTAAACCATGGGAAGCAAATCTGCAGCATAGAGGCAGCAAATAGGAATATAGCGGCCCTGGACTGTGGTTTGTAAGGCTTGCATGCATGCATAATGCGATTGGTCTATTCTCTATGTATTATGGGCGACTCTACCTTACAATAGGAACTACCACCACCAAAAGACTGAAGTAACCTAAATAGACAGCTTTTATCTACGTCCTTTGAGTCTACACTCGTCATATATGAGTATTATCATTAGTATTGGCGTAGCATTAATTAGACACATTAGAGAGCAGATCACGCAATCAAGATACTGATAGTTATCAGTGAAGAAGTTCATAAATCAAAGTCAATTGTGACAAACCATCTGAATACAATCAATAACGTAACCTATCTCCTGAATCTCTCAAGAGAAATCGTCGAGAAAACCGCCCTTTCCCTTTTTGTCTGCCCTCAACGCCTTCTGTGCTCTGGGTACTATACATTATGCACTGTGCAAAAGAGTCGGCATGACTATCATCCTAAGATTCTTAGGTGTAGGTCCATGATAAACATTGCCAGAAACGAGTGAAAGAAAAACAAGCATCAAAATCAAAATCAAAACCGCACACCTGGATGCAAAAGTTCGTCAAACCTGAACTTGAAGAAGACCAACGATGTCGTGTCAGTAGGAACGAGACTCCGCATCTGCTAGTGCGGAAACTGTGGTCCTATCAAACTTAACACTGAATACCCCCCAACGCCCATCCATGCTACGTGATTCGTAAAGTGCCTTATAGGCTGCGGTGTGGTAGCTAAATATCACCACACACTGCAACGATGCATTATGCCGATTGAACCAGAAAGATGAAGTTCTTTGAAATCCAACGGACACGACCGGGGGGATTCAAGGTCCAGCAGTTGGGATTAGGCAGCGCCTTCAATGCCATCCCTGTCTCTCCCCTTGTCCCTGTCCTAACCGTTCCTATTGTTCGGAACTGGGAGGAGGAAAAGCAAATCCTGGAGGAAAGACTGGCATTCCATTAGGACCAGTTCCGATTCCAAAAGGAAATGACGGTACGGCCGGACCGGTGTTGACCCCGTTTCTGTCCTCCTGCTGATCTTCTCGTCGGGGTTCCCGGTTTCGTCGCCATCGGGTGAGATCCCCCTCCTCCTCGGCTCCTGGAGCACGGCTAGACTTGGGTCCGTGCCTTCCACCCTTATCAGTCTGCATACGACGGCTGATTGCCTTTGATGAAACGCCGGCGCCAATCTCGATGTCTGGCTCCTCGACTACTAGGCCAGACTCAATAGAACGGCCACCACTTCCTCCATATTCAGCGCTCAACATCCATTTTCGATCCGCCTCTGTCAGCTTGTTGATAGGGATCACACTGATACCGGTTTGGTAATCGCTACAGTCTCTCGGCCCGAAGCCTACGCCCCACCGAGTCTAGCTGTATGTTAGTATTAAAGAATACGACAATGGCTCTGAACATTACTCACCCTGAAAGTACTATTTTCCATAGCTTCCTTGGCGGTAACAGCATCTCTGCGGGTGATCATCTTCACAAACGCGTGTCGTTTGTCTTTGTTGACAATACAGGTCTGGACTTGACCGTGACGGTTGAAGACGCTACGTAACTCGCTCTCGGGACAACTGTAGTAGTTAGTTAGCAAATGCAGCATTTTTAGGTCGATGAATGGTGCTTACGTGACTCCTCCTACAAACAGAGTTCGGCTCAGGACTATAATCCATGTCAGCAGGTACGGCTATAATAGATGTTCGGCTTGCTTACCTTTGATATGGCCCTGGGGGATAGTTCTGTCATACTCAAACCATTTAGTCGCCGGGGGCGGGGGCTGAGAGAAGCCATGGGGAGGGCTAGGACTACGACCGCGGCGTCCAGGACTACGCTGCCGATACTCGCTGCCTCTGGCACGACGATCATGGTCATCCATACGTCCTAGGCCAGGAGAGTTGCGGCCGTAACTACCATAGTCACGTTCAGATCGACCACGAGGAGAATCACGTGTCTCCCAATGACGGGGAGGTGATCGCGACCTCGAACGGTTATGGTATCTATTGGGCGATCTCACCTGTTGAAACTCGTGGTCACGTGCCTCAATAGATTGAAAGCCACCTTGACCCCACGAACCAGCAGCAGCATACGGAGACTGACCTACTGGGGGTGAGACAGCTGAAGTAGCTGCAGGGGTAGGTGTACCTAGAGCAACACTATTGCTCTGCATGCTAGCTATAATCGCCGGAATCTTATCAAAAGGTACACCTTGGTCGGCGAGCAGCTTGATCAGCATGACCTGCTGCTGGACACCGGGGTCCATGCCAGGAGCCGGTGCGGCGGGGACACCTGGAGCTACACCAGGGAAGCCAGGGGCTATACTACTGGGAGTCACCGGGGGCACAGGAGTTGGTGCCTGAACTTGACCTGCTTGCGTGAACGGATACGTCATTCCCGGCATATTTACTGGCTGTTGAGGTGCCTGATATGATGTAGTAGGCTGGCTCTGCCCTAGTGTTAGAGCCGAGAACTGAGTTGCATTGGTCTGCGCGGGTGGCACGCTGTACGCGCTAGCTGGGGCTGGCACGTTGTTGTTGGCAGACGCAACTGTTACGTTCTGTCGGGCGATGTTGGCTAGAGCCTCCATGATTGCATTCGGAGCCTCGGTAGCAGGCGGCTTGTTCTCTGGCAAACCTGGAAGACCCGGGCCCGGAGGGGGACTACCAACCGGGGTTGTAGACTCGGCTGCAAGAGCAAACAAGTCAGATACGCGACCTCAGAGACAGGGCTAGAGGACGAAGAAGTGGGGGGTTTCATCAAATTTGGGATTGGGGCACCTACTTTTGGCGGGGACTGTGTTAAGCTTCTGCTTGAATGACTCGATCAGAGCCTGCGGGAAAGTCTGACCTTTCTCCCAGATATCCACGAGCTTCTTAATTTTCTCCTATAGGGAATGGTTAGGTACGTTCTTCTCTTCTCGGGTCAATGTTACAAATCGTGTCTTAGCCATGTCTGCAGACGCGAGGGAGCCAGGACGAAAGTTGGCCTAATACTAGGAAATAGCACGACTAGATGTGGCTGAGGTAGCCGAAGTAGCTGAAGTAGCTTATCCCAGGAGCACCATGACAGATGTTGATGCTATCACCAAGACTACGACGGAATGGGCGACAAGTATATGATATAGCGTACCTTTTGTTCTCCGGGGGCGGTCTGAAGGATGTCATTCATAAGCACGGGAAGCAGTTCCGTTACTCTATGCACACCTGCAGCATAGGTGCCGTCTGCTGCAGTGCTATTGATGGGTTGACCTTGGTGTTTAGCCTGGTCAACCCATCTGCGGGTTACGGAATCTACGACGTATAACACGCCTAACTTGTGTGTCGCGGGGACCTTCTTGAAGTGTGTGTAGATTTTTTGAATCAGTACGGACTCGGACTGCAATAGAAAGGTTCAAGTTAGCATTCCATAGGTTTGTCCGAATAAATAAATAAAAACAAAAACAACAACGATAACGACAGCCGGGATATACGATCTAAAGTCTTACCTCAACATTATCGACACACAGGTTCGTCAATGCCTGGATACGAGAACCAGAGACACCGGGTGGCTTGAGGTTCTGCATGGCATTCAAGCCAGCCTCGAGCTCTGCTACAGGCGATGACATGATTGCTCTAGTATTCTCTTGGGATACTTGGGAACCTTGGACGACAAGCACACGATGTACAGCGAGAACAGGCTCGCAGCACCTGTGGAATGATATACGATAAAGAGTCGCGCAATAGTCACCCAAGTATCAGGGAGTGTTTGTGTTGTGTTTGGTCTTCGGGTGATTTACTTGTATTTCTGCTTTCTGCTTTCTGCGTTCTGCTTCTGCAGCTGAAGCAACCTAACGAGCTACAGCCGTCAAGAGGCAAATCTAGGTAGAGGAGTCGAAGTTCTTCTCAAGTGTCTTCTTCAACGTAGAGCAGGCTGAGTGAATGATCAAAATCTTCTTGCAAAGCTGAAAAGATTCGAATCTGATGCGACAGTGATGGGAACCACCAAAAGCTTTCGCACCTCTACTATGGCCGGGGGAAACCTTTTCCTGATACGGGGGGTCGAATATTATAAATCCTGAGGCTAGACTGAAATGTTATGTTATGGTAAGCTGGACGTGTCGGAATGGGCGGGATGTTGACGCGACAACTGTGTGAAGATGTCGGTAGTATTTACAGATGCTGGATCGTGATGTGAAGTTGTTGATTGTGTTGAATAAGGATGGTGGAGGATAATTTACCGTGGATGGATTGGAAGGTTAGATGTAGAAGGAGTTGTTAGAGAGGAAAGAGGAGACTGCGCAATTCTCGACGTTTTAGCTTGTTGGTCGGTAAGATTTTTTTTTCAGTCGCGTGTTGCAGAGGTGGGGGGTAATTGAGTACGGTACCCAGGTAGGCAGTAACTAAAGGAACGCTACCTAGGTACAGCCACAGTTGATCCACAGCGATAATTTACATAGGCCGCACCTGAGCACGTACCTACCTAGGTGCCTACCTACCTACCTATTTTCAGGTACCTACGTAACCTTACATAACCGCCTAAGGTTACTAAAAGTTACTGCTAACAACCTTGAACGATTCCGATCATAACCTTGGAAACTTGTACCCAGAATTTCACCTTCTACGTCGTCAGAATACTTTGATCACTTAGTAACATCAATACAAATAGAACCTTCGTCATATACCTACCTAAACAACACACAGCTATGTCTTTGTATTAATAATTCATTTAATGTTTACCTAGGTAACCTAATGTTTATTCTTGATTGCTGCACAGCAAACCTACGACATTCCAGCTTTATGCCAGGTGCCGACTTAGAATACTTATATAATACTTAATATCTTAACTACCTCATACCTAACATTACATGACACCTGGACATAAAATACAATTCACATATACTTGTATGTGTGGCCTGTATGTGTATAGCTTCTCAGAACCGCGACGTATCAGAAATCCGAACCCAAATTGACGTCAAACCATACAACAATCGAGATGCATGTGTGGTAGGACGTTATGCTAGGACTGGTCAGAAAAGAGGCAATTCACACGGTTCCATGCGCGGATATGCGGACCCAAAAATATCAATTGATCCGTAAGGGCATCGGCCCTTCATTGGTTGATCCTTCTACTTGATGTGGTAAATAATAAAAATTTGGGTGAGGCCGAGGCCCCAATTGGCAATGACCAAAAAAAAGTCGAAAGGATCCATGATGCGGTGCGATGTAGGCAGGTACGAAGCACGAAGTATCTCGGTCGTGGCTGTTGTAGCTGTCCTTTTTGTTGCCGGGCCCGCTAAATTTTTCTTCGGATTCCCCATCCAACCGAAGCTGCCCCTAGTCCGTCGCCCGTAAATTTACCATTTACCAAGGTAAGGGCTAGTTTTCGCTCTTGAGGCATTTCATCACTCTTTTTATTCTTTCCTTACCTAGGTAGAAGAAGAACCGGCACTTTTTCTAACTTATTCCTAACATCGTCACTACCCACCACCACTCTTCAATTCTTCCCCTACTGCATCACGCACAATGTCTGCCACCCTTCGTCTGAGCTCCTCTGCTCTTCGAACCACATTAAGGGCCAATGCTTTTGCGCCCCGTATCACAGCTTTCAATGCTGTGCGATGCTACTCTTCTTCCAAGAGCCAGGTCAGCAAACTTCTGTGCTTTTCCGCAACACTTCAAGCTTACCAATTGGCCTAGACTCTGAAGGAACGCTTTGCCGAGCTGCTTCCTGAGAAGATCGAAGAGATCAAGGCCCTAAGAAAGTAAGTTGGTTCACATCCTCATTTTTTTTATGTCTGTAGCTTACACTGCGGCGCATAGAGAGCATGGCTCCAAGGTTGTCGACAAGGTCACTCTCGACCAGGTATACGGTGGTGCACGAGGAATAAAGGCTCTCGTATGGGAAGGTTCAGTCCTCGACTCCGAGGAGGGTATCCGCTTCCGCGGCAAGACTATCCCGGAGTGCCAGGAGGTTCTCCCTAAGGCCCCCGGCGGCAAGGAGCCGTTGCCAGAAGGTTTGCGCCCAGCTCGCGATCGAAGTGACATAAACTAATTTATCTCAGGTCTCTTCTGGCTTCTCCTAACTGGCGAGGTACCGACCGAGCAACAGGTTCGCGATCTCTCTGCCGAGTGGGCTGCTCGATCCGACATTCCCAAGTTCGTTGAGGAACTTATCGACCGCTGCCCCACCGACCTTCACCCGATGGCCCAGTTCTCTCTTGCTGTCACGGCTCTTGAGCACACTTCATCCTTCGCTAAGGCATATGCCAAGGGTATCAACAAGAAGGAATACTGGGGATACACATTTGAGGACTCGATGGATCTGATTGCGAAGCTGCCCACCATCGCTGCTCGCATCTACCAGAACGTTTTCAAGGGTGGAAAGGTCGCGGCGGTTCAGAAGGACAAGGATTACAGTTTCAACTTCGCCAACCAGCTAGGTTTCGGCGAGAACAAGGACTTTATCGAGTTGCTCCGACTGTACTTGACTATCCACACTGATCACGAAGGTGGCAACGTCAGCGCGCACACAACCCATCTTGTGGGCAGTGCTCTAAGCTCTCCCTTCCTGTCGCTCTCGGCCGGTCTCAACGGTCTTGCTGGCCCTCTCCACGGTCTTGCGAACCAGGAAGTCTTGAACTGGCTTACCGAGATGAAGAAGACCATCGGCGACGACTTGAGCGATGCGAAGATCACCGAGTACCTATGGTCTACTCTGAACTCCGGCAGGGTTGTTCCCGGCTACGGCCACGCTGTCCTCCGCAAGACCGACCCTCGATACATGGCTCAGCGCACGTTCGCTCAGGAGAAGATGCCCAACGACCCTATGTTCCAGCTGGTCAGCCAGGTCTACAAGATCGCACCTAAGGTCCTAACCGAGCACGGAAAGACCAAGAACCCGTTCCCCAACGTTGACGCTCACTCCGGTGTCCTCCTTCAGTACTACGGCCTGACGGAAGCTAACTATTACACTGTCCTGTTCGGTGTCTCGCGCGCCATTGGTGTACTACCGCAGCTCATTATCGACCGTGCTGTAGGCGCGCCGATCGAGAGACCCAAGAGTTTCTCGACTGCCAAGTGGATCGAAATCTGCAAGAAGCTATGAGGAAATGAGAAGATATGCATTTTTCCTTTGGTCTGAAAGAGCATGATGTTTCACAAACGGAAATAGAACGGTCTACTACTGAGGGCAGTGGTGTATCGAACAGGGGGTTGAATTAGACATGCTCATGCTCCTAGTGATACCAAAAAGCTGCACGCTGCACTTGTACAATACGTCATGATTTGTTTTTGTATAGGTAGCTGTCATTGAAAGTTAACTACTTGCAAAACTCTCCGCTTATTATTTTTATAAAATTCTCTAATGCGCTTCAATATATGTGATAGTAGCGGACGAAGCAAATATATTAAACTCTATCGATTTTGTGTTCTAAAAGTAGATTCCTACCCAGGTAGGTATTGATTGATATGCAATCCACAGATATCCATGGATGTGGGAAGCAGGGAGTCTGAAGTAGTAATAGTATGGGAAGTTGGGGAAAGTCCGGGCCGCCTGTTGAGCACGGAAACTGACTGCCCTGGCAAGCCTGGAAAAGCTCGATTGATGGGGGAGCCGCAAAATTATCGGGCGGAGTATCTAGGGGGTCCTTACCTCGAGCTTGGCAATTGTTGAGGAGGTAAGCTTCAACACTTCCAAGGGATCTGGCAAGAACGCTGAGGCTTCCTTATTTTTCCGGTGCTGGTGCTTGGTAATACAGTGGCTTGAGCAAGGAGAAAACTCAATTCTGTTCTGTTTTTCTCTACCTCTCAAAAGTCTAAACTCCGTAAAACATCTCGATCAGGTAAAAGTCAGAATACAGAATATCTCCATTATCGGATTTCTCAAATACACTAGTACTGGTAAGTTTTAACTCCGCTACCATCCCCCCAAAAATTAATCAAAGAGGACCCTGAGATTGGCCGATGTACCTAGATCTGGACTAGACTAAAATACATTACCACATGTATCCGAGGCTGCTAAACCTGATCCTGATCCCGATCCTGATCCTGAACCTGATTTTTGCTGACCACTCTCTCGGGTGCCTAGGTACCGAAGGAAAGTAGGTATCAGCTGCAAGCTTACGGTAATCCGAACTTTCTACACCGACACCAATCACACGCCGTTTGTGGGAAAGGCCCCGACTCCGAACACACAATTGTCGCTTCGGTTTGATTACTGTCTTACAACTTTCCTCGGAAACTTTATCCTTCATCTCATTTGAACATCGCCGTTCAACTCCAAAGCTCATCGCCACCCTCTCTTTGCGAAGAAGCACCCGATTGCCTTGGTCAGGCCCCCTTCCGCCCAACGATCCTCGCTTGAGATGTCCGCCGCCGCCGCCTCCGGGGTCGCTCCCCCCTTGACGGACAAGTCGCTCGAGAAGAAACCGATCAAGTTCTCCAACTTGCTGCTCGGTGCCGGTCTCAACCTCTTTGAAGTCACCACTCTCGGCCAGCCTCTTGAGGTCTGCAAGACTCACCTCGCCGCGAACCGAGGCGACACCTTCCCATCTGCGCTGCGTTCCATCTGGAACCGTGGTGGTGTCCTTGGATGTAAGAATTTTAAACCCTCATAATAATATATCATGCCTTCTTGCATTGCATTCGTTGACATGTGGTCTTTGTGTCGCAGTTTACCAGGGCCTCATCCCCTGGGCTTGGATCGAAGCCTCGACCAAAGGTGCCGTGTTGCTCTTCGTCGCCTCCGAGGCCGAGTACTATGCCCGAGTCGCCGGTGCTTCGGACTTCGGCAGCGGAATCATCGGTGGCGTGACTGGCGGTGTCGCGCAGGCCTACGCCACCATGGGTTTCTGTACCTGCATGAAGACGGTTGAGATCACCCAGCACAAGATGGCCGCGTCGGGCGTCAAGCCCCAGAGCACCTTCACGACCTTCATGGACATCTACCGCAAGGATGGAATCCGGGGTATCAACAAGGGTGTCAACGCCGTCGCCATCCGGCAGATGACCAACTGGGGTTCGCGGTTCGGCCTTTCCCGTCTCGCCGAGCAGGGCATCCGCAAGATCACCAATAAGGAGCAGGGTGAGAAGCTCGGCGCTCTCGAGAAGATCACGGCTTCGGCCTTGGGTGGTGGGTTTTCCGCCTGGAACCAGCCCATCGAGGTCATCCGTGTCGAGATGCAGAGCAAGAAGGAGGATCCCAACCGTCCCAAGAAGATGACGGTCGGCAATACTTTCAAGTATATTTACGAGACCAACGGCCTCAAGGGTTTGTACCGCGGCGTGATGCCACGTATTGGGTTAGGCGTTTGGCAGACGGTTTGCATGGTGGCTATGGGTGATATGTAGGTTTTTTCTTCTTCAATTCTCCCCACAACCTCCCCTCCTTGATGCGAATGTGAGAACTAGATTGCTAACGAGAGTTCCGGAATAGGGCCAAGACTTACGTGGAAAAGCTGACCGGTGAGAAGGTCACTGCTAAGCATTAGGCGGCGTTATATGGATGGATATTCATGTGATGATAGAACATGGATCTGATGTGTGTGCATTTTGGTTTTCTGGTACTTGCTACCCATAGAACTTAACTTCTACTTGGAACGCGGATGGTGGTTGAGTGGCCCGTTTAAAACACGACGGCGATTTTAACTCTCGTTGTCGAATCTATACTATAGACCTGATCGCAATACCAGGCTTTTTGTGATCCTTGGATCGATCACCTTATCTCATCGTATGAAGTTAATGCGTGATTTTATGCTTCCTCGACGTTACATGTGATCAACACGTATTGCTACAGTGAATTGACCAGTAGAAACATGCCTACCTATCTTTCCGAACATTTAACATCTGTCAAATAACAATTTAGAATTCAACAACTACTACGTGAGAGATAGCCGAATATGCAGAAGCTACTGGTTGGTATATGTCTCGCGGCATTTACCGTCCAGTATCCATACTTGCTTCTAAATTTCTTCCTTCTTTCAAATTCCCACCTGCCGAATTGTGCGCTCTCGGATCCTTTGAGGCTATACCCAACCGTCCTGCCACCTGGCTTGGTTAGCCAAGCAACGCTGACGACGACTTGGCGCGCTCTCGTTTCCTCCGCTCGTGGCGAGATGAGCTTCCTCGCTCGGCTCTTGTGGCGCGGATGGCGTTCTACGCATGCTGAGATCATCGTCGCGACGTAGCTATAGGAGCGCTTGCTGAAAATAGCTTGGGTGGGGTGTAGACTAGGCGTCCGTGGATTCGGGCATGTAGGTATGTCAGCCAGCCTTGGCGGAGAGCCGGAGTATAGTATGGGATATTTGCGGGCTTCGTGGTGAAACATGATGATCAACTATGTATGTACTAGAACTTGGAGGATAGTGTGATGTGTGGTCGGTTTGGAATATGTCTTGATAGACGAGATTCGCGTCTGGGTTGTAGCTGTTCTGGGACTGGTAGAGTAGATGTAAGTCTTCTGGTGCCTGGAGTGTGAGCTGGCCTCGCCCATGGATTGCAATTAATTGGGCACAGGAGCTTTCCAGCCGGAATTGAGATATCATGCGTATCTCGAGTTCTAAGTAGCCCCGATTATGTATGGGAGGCTGGTTTACGGCTTGGGGAATAGAGCGACGCTATATCAGGATTTGATGCTCTCTGTGTCTGACAAGGGACACGTTGGAATGATGTTACCGCCCCTTGACGATACATCTCATTGAAGTACTATACTACTTGGTGACCTCTACGTATAGCTAATGAGCTCGCGTGTTGTTGGTGGATGGTAAAAATATCATGTCCCACGTTGAGCTTCATCTGTAGGCTTTAGGTACTAGATGAGCTATATGGAGTCAGAGACCAACCATATGGGACTAAAGGGCGAATTTGAAAAGGTAGTTAACTACCAGTTAAAGAGATGGATTTGAGCATGTGAGAGGTAGTTAATATTATAGCACATCACCTTGTAGGAAAGAGACTTCGATCTCGCTGCGTCAAGTCAAATATGCTAGTGACTGGTGATCAAAAACTATTATACTTAGAAGCCCGAACCTATTTCCAGCAATCGAAATTCCCACGACCACCGCAGATGAGTGAGTATGAGGCTTCAAGCTATGATTGTCACTCTGAGGCCATTCCTACCTGATTAAACAGCATGATTGGTATCTTACGTAGGCTATCGGCCAGAAAGAGTACACGAAGCTACCTACCTACCTGAAATACACACAAATATATAAATAAGTATATAAGATACAAATCGTCTTTAATTATCAAGTACAAGTTTCAGTACCTATGAACTAAACACAGCGAAGCATAGCTCAGACGAGACATTAACTGACATCCGCATCTGAAAACAATCATCTGCATAAGTGAGTATTAAGACTCGCTTCCAGGAAAATCACTCACTACGCCGTCGAGACGCCAATAATGGGATTGGATATGAAGAACGTGAAGTTGACTACTACCCACTTATGGGTGCTTACAATCGCAGACGTATAATTCGATGCTATATCGGCCAATAACCTAACCCCAGGCGCCAATACCCGACTCGGTCCCATAATTCTCATGTCGGTTGACCATTACACCGGGACTCTCGAGTCTCGACGGCATTGGGCTCCGAGCCACTGCATGAGATATGCGTGGGGGTGAACGGGCCGGCGTACTGGTCACGTCGCCTTGGGCACCTGGGCATTGACGAGCCGGTATGGTTTGTCGGTATGGACGTTACATCAGCTGGACATGCAAGGCATAAACTGACGTCGGTGACATCGCGACGACTGAAGAAATCTCTCACGCTTGCGCAGCCAGCTAAATGTTTGTTCGTCCTCTACATACATACCTAGGTCCTAGGTACGTAATGAGGAGGCTTGGGCTTTGGCGGTCAGGCGCCGCATCGACCACGGCTTGCCGCGCATCGCCATTACCGCCGTCGCTGCGCTAGCAGGTCCCACCTATGACATACCGACAGCGAAGCCGACCGCCTCTCCGCTGACGAAGGCGCCAGGTACGCGCCGTGGCTACGCGGTCGGTGGGATGGGGGATGGGGGCCTCATCAAACGTGGACAGGCCGAGCCTCACTTCTCTTCTCTTGCGTACGTTACCCCAGGGCCTGGGGCTGGCTGGGGAAAGCAATGTACCGTAGGTATCGCGGTAGGCAGTGGACACGGGGTATTCCGGGGGACAAACCGATCGTCGCCCTGCCGAGCCCGAGGCGGCCCGTACGTTACTCCTACGATATCTTCTGTCGCGAATCGGATGGGTCGCCCTTCTTTACGTAAGCCCGGCTCGAGGCAATTTTGTCAATTTTGGGTTGGACGGGAAGTCTTGGCTCTTATATTATCCTTACCCCTGACGCGGCTTTCGCTGAGTTCTACCGGCAGGCTGATGATGGGATGGGGGAATGCCAATGGGGGATGGGATGGATGGATGGATGGATCAGCTCGCCCAGCCCTTCCAGTCAGCGCGCCTCAATCGAGGCGGCCGGCATTTCTAATCTCTATTTCTATTTCCATCTCTCTCTACGCTACGTCTAGCTATGTACCTATCGCATGTGCGTTTTAGGTTCTGACCTACCGGTACTCCTTACCGTTCATCCCTCGGTGTCTTAATATCGTAAAATATATACGCGTGGATTATTGCTTATATCTTGGCTCTGCCGCTTGCGCGCGGCCTCCAATAGTTGCGCCGTCTGGGCGACTTCTTTTTCCTTCCTGACGCCAATCCAGTCCAATCCTTCTCCCTTTATTTAATTGTTATCGTCATTATATTACGATGTATCGAGCACGCCAAGGGGATTCGAAGATAAAAAAAGGGCCCGCCGCCTGCGCGAAGAGGGCAGATCGTCGTCGCTCGGCAGGGCTTGGCTGGGCAGCGCAGCGCGCAATGAAATTGGCCCTATTGATAACGGAGAGGGATGACGACCAAGGAGCCAGAGCCAAGCTCCCGATCCAAATAGTCTGTTTGTCTGAAATGCTGCAGCTCCTGCGATCCTGACCACCGAAGAAAGGGAGCCGTCAGGCTAATAAAAATAATGGTCGTTAGGGGCAGCTTGTGGCATCTTTGTGGTCGCTTGGCGTGACGCGCAAATATATGTGCCAAGGCGACATTGTCTGATGAGGTTTATTGACACCGACAAGTAATACCGTAAACCGTGAATAGAGCACTGTATGTCTTTGGAGAACACAGAATCGGATACCTACCTTCCCGCCTGGGTACGCTCACCCAGAGACGCTAGGATGAGTACACACACACCTATTTAAGTACATACATGTCAGATTCCCGCCACGATTGCCTCAACTTTGGTTCTACGTATACATAGGATGAATGTACTGTACTACGAAGTGTCTGGTACATCCCACACCCAGAGGCGCGCACGCTAGGAGGGAAACATCATCTTGGCGGCGGAGAAATCGAACAATCAAGATCTACCATAACCTTCTGGGCGAGCCAAGCAAAGGTACCTACACTTGGCTAAGTCTTTTTTAGATTTTTATAGTCGCTGCCCTGACTTTAGCTGGTTCTAGACATTCTATAGATGGTCCGTCGAGTTAAACAGCCGGTGCCGCGTAGACCTCATGTCAACGAAGGGTCGAGTTCAGTCTAGAGTTGTTACCAACGCTATGGCGCGGTAAAAAGCTTTAGCCTTAACTGTAGCAGCAGAGCTATTCGCCTTAGAAGCTCAAGTCTACCGATTTACGACTAAAGGTGCGGTAAGTCTAGTGTATGTCTAGGTCCCTTCTAAGTTCTTGTGTATACCTAGGTATAGTGTATATAATAAGTTGGAGTTGCTCTAGACAACCTTAGTTCTCGTCGAGCTTCTAGAAACAGGCGTTAAGGCGTGTCCGGTAGACCCTGAACCATTGAGACGGGAAACTTTCTATTCTCCCTCAAGGTTCAAGGATAAATGTCTCGTAGAATATCCGAGTAAGCGTGGGGGATGAAAGAGTTAGAAAAAGCCACCATTAAGAAAAATATATATGTAGTGAGATATAATATGGGTAATAGTACCTAGGTAGTTTTGAGAATGAGGCATTTCATATACCTACCGGTTAGGTAATTGGTATTAACCAAGCACATGATGAATGTTTACTGTAATACCGTCCGTCCTTGTTTGGACTGTTTCAAGTTTCATCGTCAAAGAACCAAGCTTTTTGTAACCGAGTTTCATGATCAGTTGCTTGCATTGAATCCTTGCTTAACCGTACAGGCGCCTCGGACGGTCCTGTTAGTAATTACTACTGACACAATATCCATAGTAGAATCGAAGGTATTACAAAGCTGCGGAGGTGACGTTGATAATCACAGGATCTGATTCGTGAGAAGCGGGCCCTATGAAACTATAATGTATGAAGAATGTACATATAGGTAGGTATGAGCGCGGACCGAGGAACGGATAGACTAGGGAATAGGAAATGTAGATAGCCGTGTCGCATAAAGTGACAGATAAGGCGAACTTTAGGAGGCTAGAATCGCCCTTTGAATTTTGAATGGAGTCGTAACGGTGCGATAATAAGGAGCGAGAGCGTTCGGCTGGTCGGAGACACGAGCGAGCGTATCGGAAGTAGAATACCTGTTAGGAAAGGCTCTCCCCCGTGGAGTCTCCTAGAACCCCATACACTACCTAGGCAGCTAGGTAGACCCCAAGCTATCCCGTACTTAGGTAAACAGATCATAAAATTGCACCCTTAAAGAGGAACCACATAATGTCCGAATTAGAGCCATTGACCACTGATAGCAGCTCGAACGGGGGCCGCGAAATGGGAAAATCTTTTCGCGACACGAGCGGCTCGATCCTCGGATCCTCACCGTGTAATTCCACCATCCCAGACTGTATGAGAGTCCCACGTTTTTTCCCGGCTTATCCTGACTGAATCCAGCAGCCCAGCAGCCCAGAGTCCCAGACAGCTATTAACTACCAGCCCGTAAACGGCGAGGCAATTCTGCCATTCTTTAGGATGCCTTTTCCTAGCGCAATCACGTAGGTACACCATCCGGGAGAACAGAGCACCCTTGTCGCACGAATCCCGATTCTCGAGATTACTTTTTTTGCCGCGAACATGATTGGCGAAATTCGCCAAGTAAGGGTTCTAGATCCGGATGCATAACTATGTAATGATAAGTTATATGATTGCCCACGCGACTTCTTGCCTTAAGGTGAGTGATATATGCAATGTGGTACAAATCATTCTTCTGAAGCTACGGTGGGTAAAGGCATGACGAAGATGAGAATGCCGAATTAAGGAGAGCTGAGAGAGGCAAATAAGCTGTTTTCGATATGACGAAGATCCCGATGACCGAAGAAAGGCCTTCTCTAGTGTAGTTGATCTCTGAGATCTAGCTGTTCCGCCTCACTTGTAAACTTGGAAGTGTATCTATAGTGTAGGCCTGTAGTACCTAGTGTAGGTATGAAGCCATTCCAGTCACTTACTAAGTATGTAGGTAATTAAGGTTGACCCATCCGTATCCTGACTAACGCACTCCGTACATACGTACATACCTATACATGCGAGGAGGTAATAAGCGTATAGCGCGGATATCGGATGCAGAGTTGACGGTGGCCACAAGACTACGAGACTTCAAGCGGGCAAGCTTGGTGGAGCAGCGGCTATACCGAACGAATACCCGTCCGAGAAATTGCGGTAGGCCAGAAGGTTGTTTTGCTTTCACCGAGGTTCCCCTTTGCCGGAGCGTGTCGGTGAGAGTGCCGCGAGGATAGGAGAAGGGAAGAAAAATTATTACATAGTAGAGTAAAAATCTATCCCTCGTGTGGTCTGTGACCTCCAACTGGGGGTGCCCGTGCAGGATTTGGGAAAAATGCGGGATTGGATCCCATGGGACCCCATGACGTATGAAAAGTAAGCCACACACGCCAGAGTCGCAGGATTCCATGTTGCTATCATCAATCCAGCGGTGGATTGAAGTTATTTACCTCGCTGCGTTCGATAACTTGTCTTCCCCTTCCCCTAACCGCGGGCCCTGAGCCTTGATGCCCACGCTCCGAGAGGTGGCTGTCAGAGGTACATTTAGAACTCCACGTTAGACAATAACGATTGTCGGTTAATACCTAGGAACGGACTGGGCGTTTTCTAGATCTCGAAATGGCGGTCTTCGAGCTCCTGAACTACTATGTATGTACGTGCTATCCATGGATATAATGTAGGGACCTACCTAGGTAGGTAGAAGGTAGAAAGTAGGAGATACCTAGGTAGGAGGTAGAAAGTCGAAAGTTGAACGTTGAAAGTCGCATGGCATACCTCCTAGATGCTCTATTTAGGTAGGTACCTAGGTACTTACCTACCTACCTACTATTAGGTACCTAGGTATTAGCAGGATCGGCAAGGTTTGGTGAGTTTCAACGCCTTTCCACTTTCGAAAGCAGCCTCGCCGGATAGAAAATGGCTCATACTAGTGGTAAATACCTAGGTACGTATACTTATCATGTCATATAGGTACCTAGGTACTTAGATAGTAAGTACCTGGATTACCCATTCTGTACGTACCGTTGTCTAGCATCAGTGCCCAGGTGCTTTGCAGTGTGTAGATGGTGAGGTGGATAAGGGTTGCATAGCACAGTAATAAGGCGCACTGACTCGCCATTGAATGGTAACATTGCACGGGCTGACACTGTGCAAGGCTAACAAAAGATAGCATGGGTGGCCCTAGTTCGATGGTTAGCAACCCTCACATAAGTGCATGGGCCTAAAGAGACCGTGCTTCCCGAATGCAGAGCTGGTGGAATCTTGATTTAGGATAAGCCTGGAAATCAGCAGGAAGAGAAGGAAGAAGGACGAAAAAAAACAAAAAAAATTTCCTCACCAAAGCTAGTAGGCCAGAACTATTCCCATAGCAACCATCGCATCGGCGTAGGCGAGACCGATACGAAAATAGGCCAATTGATAATAACTAATGACTCTCCAGCTTCCGCGATATTTATCTTTAAGCTTTGACTGCAAATGACGAGTGAAAAAGTCGGTGCGCGTATTCTGTCATGTCATCACCATAGGCGCAATCGAGTAATTCCCGCAAGATCAGGGAGTTCATAGGTGAAAAATGGTCTAGGTACTCTGGCTCTGAAGATGGGATGTGGAGACGCTGCTGTTCAGGTACCGAATGGTGGAGTCTGCAGGGACCGAGTCACACTGTGGCGACTTCCCATGCTGCCATGGATGTCCTGTAAATGTAAGTAGCCTTAGCCCGATTCGGTAGGTTAAGCACCTGTGGGCATCTTAGGGTAGGTACAGCTACAAAGCTTCCCACTAGATATTGTGCGGGATGCGTCGTACCTTTAATCCCTAGCTAGGTACTGATGTGCATAGAAAGCAATTTCCCGAAAGAAATACCTTAGATAAACTTGGCCCCATATAGGCACTATGTAAACAAACCTTAAGCTTAACAATTTAGAGTTTGTGACTGAAGTCCCTTGGACGATACATTGGGATGCTATGTAATTAGACATACGATGCGAGCCTTATTCGTAGGTGTAATGCTTAAACTACCTACTTAGGTACCTACCTAGGTAGATAGGCGCACTATTAACATCTCATATAGGTGTACCTTAGGCTTTACATAGTACCTAGGTACGTTGTGACGATTCTGCGAGGTACCTAGGTAGCTGCAACAACAACAAAATTCGCGCGTGAATACATGGATATGTACGTGTAGGTATACGCGAACCTAGAAGATACCTAGGTAATAGCTAAGTTAAGAAAGAGGATATAAGTACCTGGGTACCTACTAGCACTACGAAGGTCCTCCGGGGATCTATTGGAAGGTAAAAAGTGGAAATAGTGGAAACAAACAGAAGGAGCAACCCACACTGTATCGCTCTGTACCGATACTTCCATGCTTGTGAGCCACTGAAGCTTGGTGGACGAGGGCCCCACACTCGGAATTAGCTCTTGCACTTGTTTCTCTGTTTTTCCCTCGCCTTATAAAGAAAAAGCTCGCCCAGCAAGAACGCGCTTCCTCTTTTTTTCCTTCCCATCACGTTGAAGACTTGGTTCGGCTCGTCTGGCTCGTCAATCCCTCTCCCAAGGTCGTCCGTGGTGCCTTCCCGCCAAAATCTCCCCTCTTTCTCCCCTCTCTGTGATTAGTCTGAACGTCGTCCATCTTATTCCCCCCCCACGACATCATACCTCACCAAAACATCGTCAGTTTACCTATCCTACAAAACCTAATCAGCATTCCCACCGGATCCTATTCTCGCCAGTTTCTCTGTCCGCCTAACCTGGAGTAATTAATAATTTCCTGGACTCAGTCCGCAACTTCAATTTTACTATCTAGTTGGGACACTAGGTAATACATACCTCAGCTGTCTTCGTTAGAAGCTCGCCATTATGGCCGAGTCCAACGCTGGCGCGCCCGCGCTTCATACCAACATTGAGTCGGGCAAGTTCGACGAGAAAGCAGCTTACCGTGTCGAGGATCCTGCTCAGACCAAGACTGCTAAGGACGGAGAGGAAGATGAAGATGAGGACATGGATGCCTTGATTGAGGATCTCGAGTCCCAGGATGGGAATGCCCTCGACGATGAGGAAGAGGGCGAAGGACAACCAGGTGGTGTTGGTCGCGTTGTACCAGAGGAGATGCTTCAGACCGATACACGCGTTGGTCTAACAGAAGGTAAGCCATATCTCAAGCTTCACGCTGGGTAGAGACGCGACAGGATCACGGAAAACTAACTACGCTACAGCTGAGGTCACCAACCGTCGACGAAAGTACGGTCTCAACCAGATGAAGGAGGAGAAGGAGAACCTAATCCTCAAGTTCTTCGTAAGTATTTGCACCATTCTTGTCACTAACTGTCTCTCATTAACATGCTGTAGGGTTTCTTTATTGGTCCTATTCAATTCGTTATGGAGGCTGCCGCCGTCCTCGCCGCCGGTTTGGAAGACTGGGTCGACTTCGGTGTCATTTGCGCCTTGTTACTTCTCAACGCCTGTGTTGGTTTCATCCAAGAATACCAAGCTGGCTCTATCGTCGATGAACTGAAGAAGACTCTCGCCCTCAAGGCTGTTGTCCTCCGTGATGGTACTCTTAAGGAAATCGAGGCTCCTCAGGTTGTCCCTGGTGATATTCTTCAGGTTGAAGAGGTAAGTCTTTTGAATCGAATTATTTGTTTTTCAATTTTCAAGCCGCTAACTGTTTGTCCTACCAGGGTACGATCATTCCCGCTGATGGTAGAATTGTCACCGATGATGCTTTCCTCCAAGTCGATCAGTCTGCTATTACTGGTGAATCTCTTGCCGTAGACAAGCATAAGGGTGATCAGTGTTTCGCCTCGTCGGCTGTCAAGCGTGGTGAAGCCTTCATGGTTGTCTCTGCTACTGGTGACAACACCTTTGTCGGTCGCGCTGCTGCTCTCGTCAACCAAGCTTCTGCCGGCACTGGTCACTTCACTGAAGTCCTTAACGGTATTGGTACTGTACTGTTAATCCTTGTCGTCTTCACTCTCTTGATTGTCTGGGTTTCGTCATTCTACCGATCCAACCCTATCGTCGACATCCTTCGATTCACCCTCGCCATCACCATCGTCGGTGTCCCGGTCGGTCTTCCTGCCGTTGTCACCACTACCATGGCTGTCGGTGCTGCTTATCTTGCCAAGAAGAAGGCCATTGTCCAGAAGCTTTCTGCCATTGAGTCCCTGGCCGGTGTGGAAATCCTCTGCTCCGACAAGACTGGTACCCTGACCAAGAACAAGCTGTCTCTTGCCGAGCCTTTCACTGTTTCCGGTGTCGATCCCGAAGACCTCATGCTTACTGCCTGTCTTGCTGCCAGCCGCAAGAAGAAGGGTATGGACGCAATTGACAAGGCCTTCCTTAAGTCGCTCAAGTACTACCCTCGTGCCAAGGGTGTTCTATCCAAGTACATTGTCCAAGAGTTCTTCCCCTTCGACCCTGTCTCGAAGAAGGTCACCGCTATTGTTGAGTCCCCTCAAGGTGAACGCATTACCTGTGTCAAGGGTGCGCCTCTGTTCGTCCTGAAGACTGTCGAAGAAGATCACCCTATCCCTGAGGAGATCGACCAGGCCTACAAGAACAAGGTTGCTGAATTCGCTACTCGTGGTTTCCGTTCTCTCGGTGTTGCTCGCAAGCGTGGTGAGGGTGCTTGGGAGATTCTCGGAATCATGCCCTGCTCTGACCCCCCTCGTCACGACACCGCCCGCACTATCAACGAAGCCAAGCGCCTAGGTCTTTCCATCAAGATGCTTACTGGTGACGCCGTCGGTATCGCTCGTGAGACTTCTCGTCAACTCGGTCTCGGTACCAACGTCTACAATGCTGAGCGCCTTGGACTTGGTGGCGGCGGTGACATGCCCGGCTCTGAGGTCTACGATTTCGTCGAGGCTGCTGATGGTTTCGCCGAGGTTTTCCCCCAACACAAGTACAACGTCGTCGAGATTCTGCAGCAGCGTGGTTACCTCGTTGCCATGACTGGTGACGGTGTGAACGATGCTCCGTCTCTAAAGAAGGCTGACACTGGTATTGCTGTCGAGGGTGCCTCTGACGCTGCTCGATCTGCTGCCGATATTGTCTTCCTCGCCCCCGGTCTTGGTGCTATTATTGATGCCCTTAAGACTTCTCGACAAATCTTCCACCGCATGTACGCTTACGTCGTCTACCGTATCGCTCTGTCTCTCCACTTGGAGATTTACCTTGGTCTGTGGATTGCAATCCTGAACCGATCGCTCAACATCGAGTTGGTCGTTTTCATCGCCATCTTCGCCGATGTCGCTACTCTTGCCATTGCCTATGACAACGCCCCCTACTCCATGAGCCCAGTCAAGTGGAACCTGCCCAAGCTATGGGGCATGTCCGTCCTCCTCGGTTTCGTTCTTGCTATTGGTACCTGGATTACTGTTACCACTATGTACGTTCAGGGCGAGAACGGTGGTATTGTCCAGAACAACGGTAACATGGACGAGGTTCTCTTCCTCGAGATCTCACTCACTGAGAACTGGCTCATCTTCATCACCCGTGCCAACGGTCCCTTCTGGTCGTCGATCCCCTCGTGGCAGCTTACTGGCGCCATCCTGTTGGTTGATATCCTCGCAACCTGCTTCACCATCTGGGGTTTCTTCGAGAACGGCGCGCTTACTCACATCGTCGCCGTCGTCCGTATCTGGATCTTCTCCTTCGGCGTGTTCTGCATCATGGGTGGTGTCTACTACATCCTCCAGGACAGCGTCGGATTCGACAACCTTATGCACGGAAAGTCCCCTAAGGGAAGCCAAAAGCAGCGATCGCTTGAAGACTTCGGTAAGTTGCAATTAATAAGATTTCAAGTTTTTATGATGTTCTCAGCTAACATGTTTCATAGTGGTTTCTCTCCAACGTGTCTCCACCCAACACGAGAAATCCCAATAGATGGTTCCTTGATGAAACAGAATGGCCGCCCCTTCGGTGGCTATGATCAACTGGGGATGTCTTTAATTGGTGTTACATACTATTGCCCTTCGGTCTATAGATATACTCCGGACAGGCTTGGTTGTTCACTTCATTTCCTTCTTGTAAACTGAAATACCACGGCGTATAGGCCTCGGTTATGTCATACCCACGTCTCTTAGGCTAATAAGAATGAAAAAAATACACAATACTTGGCATGTCTTTGGTGAAACTTAATTTTGTAGTTGCGCTGCTTCAGTACTGTAGTCGTAGTTTTTTTAATGTATATGCATTTATCGTATATTGGCAGTAATGCATTGGCCATTGCGGTTGGCAAGATTTCCTCATGTATAACTTTTATCCTTTGTTTGTTTTTCTCTTCTCCACCCGTCGATGACTCGGTCACGTGATTGCAAGCACTTAGCAGGTACTGATGTTGTCGTGTAAGTCTGCCTAGTCATGATTCGAGGTTTGTCGCCGACCAGCTATACCTTTACAGTGTTTTAAAGTTTTCGAGCTTTGTCCTCGGTTGTATACCGCCTTAATACTGCCACGAAAAATGTAAACATCCATCTTGGGCCAAATTTCCTTCGTCCCTCTTCCACCATTTTACCCACACTCCATCCATCATCACCACCACTACCGCGTCCATCGCATCTATTACATTCATCACATCCGCCGCATCTAAACATCGCACATTTCTAGTCGTCAATATGGAGTCACCTCCGCATTTTCCTGGGTATTATTGGGGTAAGTTATATTATCATCACCAGCATTACGCAATCCCCCACCGGCGTTTTCGATTAACTAACAAGTATTTATTTCCTCGTAGATCACGAGAAAAAGCGTTACTACAAGGTTGAGAGCAGCCAGACGGCGCCAAGCACTGCGTCTTGGTCTTCAGATAACGTTAAGAAGCGCAAGATTGAAGATGAAGAGGTGGTCGTGAAGACTCGAGTCAAAGCTCTCAATGTGAATAGGATCACCCGAGCTCGCGTGTTGAACGCGCCGCTAATGGGCGGCTTCCTCGCGCGGGAGCACGGCGACCACGTTCGCGATCTCGTCGCTGCGAGTTTCGCCCAGGGTTTATGCGACATGGGCTCGGTGGTACTCACCCAGTTCATTCAGGACAGCCCGTCTGCCAACATCCCCGCCATGTGTGTGGCGGCAAGGAAGAATCAATGGGGCATGTCTGAAGTCTTCACGAGTAAGTTTTCAACGAGGATATCGCGATCATTTCGCTTCAAAGCATCAATAGGCTAACCTGAGACCACGTTTACAGCTTCCAACAGTAAAAGTCTGTGGACCACGGCTATTCCTAGGAATGACGTGGATGGCAAGTACGTATTACCCAACCGCCCGGCTACCCAGCTTCCCATCGATAGCAGTATACTAACATCAAGTTCCACAACAGAGTCAACTTCGCCGGCGTGATGCCAACGGGCAGAAACGACCCGCTGGGAGTTCGTCCTTACGTGGAGGCCATAGTCCCTCACATCTCGGACATCAAGTTCGACGAGGATCTCAACCGAATCTTTGTCACCTCCGCCTTCCAGATGTCCAACTCCATGGGGGCCCTGAACACAGTCGACTCCAGGAACCCGCGACGCAGGGTTAACGTCTACCGCGACGGGGGCAGGCTCCACTACATCGGGAACACCGTCGCCGTGGCCCCGCCGGGAAGCGCCCACATGTGCCTGGTCGGCACCAGCATGGGCATCGCGACCACGTACTACGACGTGACGCAGCTGCTCACGGTGCCGGGGGGCCGCCGGCGCCGCCCCATCGTGCCCGACTCGTTCCACGACGTGTTCACGCTGGAGTTCGGCGTGGGCAACCCGGACGTGATCTACTTCGGTGGGCGCCCCGGCGAGTTCGTGCTGGGCGACATGCGCGCGGACTGCAGCCGCTGGCTCAGCACGCGGCTGAGGAGCTCCATCGCGAGCGTCAAGCCCGTCTCCGAGAACCAGGTGCTGGTGGCCGGCCTGGGCGACTCGCTGTCCGTGTTCGACATGCGCTACTGCGCCTGCCGCCCCGTCACCAACGACTACCAGAACTTCCCGAGCCCCACCCCGGTGGTGCGCATGGAAGGGTACAAGAACGCGGCGCGCTTCGACGTGGGCGTGGATGTCGAGCGCGGCTCGGGCATTGCCGCCGCCGCGCACAACGACGGCACCGTCGCCTTGTACTCTGTGCGCAGCGGCCGCCGCGTGCATAACCGCGACATTGACAGAATTCGCTCCCCACAGGGACAGATTCGCAGCCTGCAGTTCCAGACCCTGCAGGGCGACACCAATCCCAGCCTGTTCGTCGCCGGCAACACCGGCGTTCGCGTCTACTCCTTCGGCGTGGACGAGTACGAGGATGAGGCTTGAGTTGGGCTGGTAGACAGTCACTTACTTTGTCTTTTTCTGCTTTTTTCTGCTTTTTTCAAAAAATTCTTTTCTTTTCTTGTTCTTCGAGAACACATATTTGCACACCCTCTGGTTTGAGCTACGTCGCTCGAAGGGCAGACCTACATTCATGATTCATCGCAACGGGCGTGGTGCGACTAAGCATACGCTGGAGTTCGATTTCACGAGACGGATGGACAAATACACCAATGAATGAACACACAAACGAGAACGAACGAACTAATGAACTGCATCGGAGGAACGAAGGAAAAGGAAGGATACGGCATTGGCGTTTGCATCAACCGGAGCCGGATGAGCATTTGCATTCAAGGGGAACGATCAAATAACTGATCTTGCATGGTACGGGCGTTTGCTGCTTTGGCCGAAGATACCATAGTCCCTCGCGTTAGGGACTGCTCGCGTTGGGTTTCTCCTTCTGATTCCTCGCGGAGTAATTGTAGTGAATGAACACTGCATCCACTGAGATACTGCATCTTTTGCCTCTGCGTGATAACTGAAACTGCCTTTTTCCTGTCCATGTGCCCGTCTTCGTACCTAGGCTGTGTTGATAATATGTCTTCAAGTGCGATAGATACATATCCGCGTTCCTCTTTAAATGAACTAAAGCCTGTAGTTTGTAACTGGCAAGCTTTTCTCTTAGGTTTGCCTTCTCCTCGTTACCCCCAGTAGCAAAAGAGAAGTCAAGTTTCTTTAAAAGGATATATCCACTTGCTGCATTATTGCCTTAGACATCGTTAACCTAATCCACGTATTATCCCCTTGTCTCTTAAAACTAGCTTCTTATGAGATAAGACAGACAAGGGAAAAAGAAAGTGACAAGCCCCTAGATACCTAGAACGACCTTCCTAGAACGGCCTCCATCTTCTATTCCCAAGCTACACATCGCCGCACGAAGCTACCCACGCAGGAAAGACAAAGCCTCTTCCGCCTCCATCTCGACCTCCATGACAAGCAAATATTCACTCTATCAGAGGACATGAAGCTCAAGCAAGCCTTTCTTTGCTCTATATCACTAGCAAAAGCACCCCTTTTCTTTAGAGCATGGGGTATATATCTTCAGGTCTATGGTGGCTAATAGATGTTATAAGAACACCTAATATTCCTATGCCTCCTGGTAGGTACTCGATATCACTGCCCCTACCAACTTTGCAGCTCATGCCAGCTTTAATAATATAAATTAACTGGGTACCCTCCCGCCTGGAAGCTTACACAGCAAGACGGCTCGTATCCTCTGCACACGCAACCACCTTCGACATCCACCTTCTACGTAGCCAACACAGCCGTCGTCGGGCCAGACAACCCTGCCTTCGTTAGATATGTACCAATACTCTGGCCAGCGAGTTATAGAGATATACAGTACAGGTTTGATTATGTACGTCCTTGATCCCCACACGATCTAGATACACCACACCACGCCAACTCACCCAACCGAACCCCAGAACTCCTTGGCTCAAACGCCTTCGAACACAGTCTTCCGCCGCCCAAAGCCGAAACATAACACATGAATTCCTTCCCCTCCCCTGTTACTCTCGAATAGATATAGCCTCGAATAGCTATAGCGCTGAGCCCAATCCTCCCACTGTCACCATGACGGCAAATCCATCTTCCTCATTCCCTGTAAAAGACAGCCAAACAAGCCTCCCCTCCTCTTACCCCTCGTTAAACCGCGCGTCCCTCGGCGCGCAGCACTTGAGATTATACGAGCCCCTGAGCCCGGGGAAGGCCTTGTCGAAGGGCTCGCCGAGGGTCCAGTTCTGGAGGCGGCGGAGGTGCCTCTCGAAGACGGGGTTGATGAGCAGCTCTGCGCCGTCGGGGCTCTTGAGCAGGGTGTCGGTGGGCTCGTACGGCCAGTTGAGCGAGATGGTGGTGGTGTAGGGGATGAAGAAGTTGTCGAACAGGAACTCCGCCGCGTTGTACTCGCCCGCCATCCGCTCGCGCATCCGCGGGAACGGCAGGTAGTCGATCCACGCCGGGTGCGGCGACGACAGCTGCGCCGGCGTCGGCAGCGCCCACGGCGGCAGCAGGTCGTAATTCTCCCGCGTCGGGTTGACCTGCCACCGCATCAGGAGGAACATGTAGTACAGCATGGCCACGCGCTCCGGGAGCCCGCTGATCCCCGGGAAGGCGGCGAGGATGTCGGTGAAGACCTTGGAGAGCGGGTGGGAGAAGACGCTGTTCGCCGGGTTGAGCAGCGACGAGACCGAGGGGTATCTCGGCCCGATTACCTCCCGCGTAGGGACGCCCTCTGCAGCCCGTTGGCGCCTCTCCTGCAGAAAGTCGAGGAGAAGGTTATCGAGGGGACAGGTCGGCGGGCCGTTCTTGATCGGGACTGAGTTGCCGACCCAAGACGTTTCCAAGCCGTGGACTGTACTCTGTGGAGCGTACTCGATACGATGTTGCTGTTGCTGCTGCTGCTGCTGTTGGGAGCCGCCGTTTCCAACCGGAAATCCTTGAGCGGATGGGATGGAGTAGGCATTCCAATCATGCTTCATAGGAAGATGCTGGTGCTCGGGGTTGTCCTGTGGCCCGTTGACGCCCGTCTGCATCCTATCCACGTGCTGCGAGGGGTCGAGGAGGAAGTCAAGTTTCAGCTGCTCGCCGGCGGTAAGCTCTAAGTTATGGAGGAGGTCATGCCGTTGCTGGTTTAACATCTTGAATTGGTTGAAGTTTAGACTCGGTTGTGCCTGTGCCTGTGTCTGTGTCTGTGTTTGCACCTGTGCCTGGGCCTGGGCCTGCCATAACGAGTCCGCCGCAGAAGCGGGAGAGGCAGCACTCGCAGGTGTCGATGTATTACAAGTAGGAGGGACAGAGGGCGAACGCTGGGTAGTCTGGATTGCCGTGGTATTCGCTTGCTCGTTACTAGATAACATGGGTTGTATCAAGGATACAATAAAAGCTAGGCGGCTCTTCATCTCGGCATTCTCGGCCTCGACAGCCTCCTTTGCTCGTATCACAGCCTGGAGCTCTTGATAAGGCTGCTGAGCCGTTAAGTCACGTATTCGTCTTTCCAGGGTTTCGATCTGGTTCTTGGTGCGTTCGCGGATGGCGCGCTGAGCCTCCCGGTCTACGAGGCGGCGGAAGCATGGTTAGTAAGAAATGTACTACACGGAAGCATAGCATCACGCCGGGATACGCAGTCTTATAGAAGTGATGAGTATACGGGGAGGGATACGGGGTACGGGGTACGGGGTGTAACCAATGCAATACGGCTTACGGGGCTAACTAGGTAAAATACATGAGAGGTGGTGAAGCTATACCATTGGCTCTCTTCTTAGCAAGCTGTTCGGGTGTCAGGTGTGCAACGCCTCTCAAACTAGAGCCGACGCGGCGCTTCTTGGCCCGCTGGTCCTCGAGGTGACCGGGAGAGGCGGTGTCGACGGAGTCCGGGGACTGGCCGTCATCGTGGAATGGTCCGCCGTGCTGGTGGAGACGGCCGGAGTCGTCGTTCTCGGAAGGGTCGCCGCCGTTGGTCCTAACAGCAATAAGACCCGGAGCCGTGGCCGTGGCCGTGGCCGCAGTGGAGGGAGAAGCACGACGGTCGGGGATACCGGAGGTAGGGGGAGTGGTGGAAAACGAAGAGAAACCCGAGTCGGCGGCGGGATGGTGCATGTCACGGTAGTATTATTATTATTATATAATAATTACGTACGGTATACGGTATCCGGTATCCGGTATACGGGTATTACGATATTAAGGCGACACGACGGTACAAATGTCGTGTATCATATGGATGCATATGGATGACTGATGGCATTGATGACTGGGCATTGATGACTGATGATTGATGGCAATGGGTCTAGGTAGGTAGGTTTCTAAGGTTATCGGGCACGATAAGTCCATCACTTCCGCTTCCACTTCCGAGGTTCCAAGATTGTATTTAGCCTGGTACCTAGGTACGCGTTGAATGACTGCACTAGTGTAGTGTAGGTAGTCATTTCTATTTAAAAAGCTCCGCTTAATTAACCCTTGAGATTTCTGATTGGTCAATGCTTCATTAAGTTACCTCCGCCTACCAGAGTTACTTTCAATGTTGTACTACGGTAGGTATTAATACCTACCTAGGTAGTATACGCACCTAGGTCTCTCCCCCCTATTCCCATTACAATTTGTCATATCCAACCTGACCTTTACCCCCCCTTGGCCGTTACAATAATCTCCACAGACCCCCCATAGTATCAATTGTCATGACCAAAGCATACACCAATCATCAACCAATAGTCTCGTAGGGCAACATTCCCCTCTCCGTCATGCTCTTCCATGTTCGTGATATGGCACATCTAGCGTACCTGGGCGGATAACTCCTAACATGCACATGCACACACCCTCCTTTCTATTCCGTTCATCGCACATCTCCATTAGGCCAAGTGCTTTTTCTCTCTAAAAATCCATTATTTCCCTTGATTACTAGTACACATTACGGCTTGACTAATCCGAAGATGCCCTCGCGAGAGCTTCGTGGAGATGAGGCGGGAAACGATATCTCAGCTGGCTCGTATATGTCGTGAGGTCCATGCTGATCTGCTTCAGGTTGTCACACATCATCCGCCGCGTACCCTCGTTGCCGCTGAACTGCCCGCTCATGAGCCGTTCCCTCTGCCGAATGCAACAAGTAATAGTCCACATCAGTAAGTTAGGTACATTGATGGCAACCGTGCCAGACAATCCCGAGAACGTAGCCGCGTAGTGTCGGATTCTCGCCGCATCACCGTTGGCATCCAGAGGTAGAATCTCGAGCGCACGTATTTTCTGCATGATTTATTAGTACGGTCCTTAAAAAAAATTACAGGTGCCTATGAAAAATAATAAGGAACACTCACGTCTAGAGCCTCTGGCCATTGGCTACCCTCGACCAAGCCCTTGATGTCGCTCATTTGCAGAAGGATGTGGCAGGCAATCCGGTTCTGGTCTTCGATCTTCGTATAAAACATAGCGTCCTTCTCGTACATCGACATCATCGTCATGGCGAGTTGAATGGGATCGTCGATGGATGCTAGGCTCAAGCTGCTGCCGGGTTGCGCCTCGGGGTCCTTACCGTCCGATCTAGGCTTGACTGGCATCAGGCGCATAGGATCCTCGCCAATCTCTAGCGAGATAGCTTCACTCAGCGCACGGCTCACTATAGTCACTACACTATCGTAGTCGCTCGCTAGATGGTACAATAGCACCGCATCCGTGGTTCGGCCGTTGTCGTCGGCGAACCGGGCTGCCTGTAACGTGACCGTCTTGACGAAATCGTCTTCCTCCCGGAGGCCGATGAGCGAGGCGCGCTCTTCAATGAGGCCGGTAATACGATGCCCATCTGGTCTGATATCACCAATAAGCTTACTAAACTCTCTGGTCTCTAAGACGAGTTCTCGCAAAGCCACATGACAAAGTTCTGCTTGCTGTCGTCCCGCCTCGCCGCCTAAGTCGGCATTGAGACATATCAAAGTGAGGTAATCAACAGCCGAGTCGACATCGGCAGCGCGGAAATCGCGCGTGTAGTAACCCAACATCCGACCAAAGCTTAGCTGAGGTCTCGAACGGGTGTCGTGGGATAGGAGAGAGTCGGTTGTGGTCCAGGGGTCTGCAGGACGTATGAGGCCGTAGTACTCGAGGGCGATGGAGAAGTGGATAGCGTCCACATAGGAGAAGGCGTATAGGTACGCGATAGCTTGCTCGAACATGCCAGAGAGGATCTGCAGGAAGAAGAACATGCCAAACGCGCCGTTATCGTCTTCGTTTGGAGACTTCGGGAAGTGTTTGAGACCAATTTCCCGGAGACTCGTTCGTAGATCCTGCAATCCGTACGACTCGGCGGCTACCTCGGTTGCCTTGTCGTTTTCGCGAGCGAGATTGAACTGGAGCCATATCCAATCCTCAATCTCTGTGTTGAGGCCATCGAGACTACGGTTGTTCACGTCACAGCGTCCCACGATTTTGTAGCAGGCCATGCGGAACGGGTCGATAGAGTTCTCCGGTGCATTGCGAGCTCGCTGGTTGTACTCATTATTGCAACGCTCTTGTAGCTGACGTCTCAACCGCCTATCAGGGCTGCTGACATATTCGAGGAGGTATGATGCGAAGGTGCGGTCAATGCTCCGGAAGGTAGTAGATTGCGTCTTAACGTAGTCAGCTGCCTCGGCAATCTTCCCGGACCGCAAGAGGTAAAAAACGATAGCCCAAACGAACTCTCCCTCAACTTGCTGGAGTTCGACATTGTCGGGCACGAGACTTTTCCTAGAATATCGTAATCGAACGTACGCCTTGATCTTGCTGATCACGTCTGGGCGACCGCCCAAATTCGCTTCCCGTGGGTGCTTAGCGATCGTGCTTTCAACTCCCTGGAAAAATTTAGCCTCCAAAAAGTTATTGGCCCCATTAAGAATCCTTTTCCTCGTTTCTATTGAGCCTAGGGACTTCTCATTCGGATCCAAGTATTTATCCTTAAATTGACGCTCCTTCGCTGTGGCATCGCCCGCGAAGGTCTCTGCCTCTGGGTTCTCTCCAACGATAGACATCGCGGCATGATAGGCATCAACTAGTTGCTGAGCGTGTCTATCACCAGAGTTACCAGCCACCTGCGCAAGCTCGTGCAAAATGGGATACGGTTGCTTTTCGATCCGGGCGTGATTGAGTTGTCGGATCCGCTCCGCGAGTCTACCCTGCTTCTCTCGAATGAATCGATCGTCGATCGAACCGGCACCATTCAGAGCGCCTGGGGTTCCAGCCGTGTCCTGAACATCCGTGAATTCAGATTGGTGAGTACCAATCTTGGTAGGGGTACCAATGACTGACTTTTGGAGATTTGATCGTCCAAAAGTGCTGGCCTTTATACCGGGCGTTGAAGATCGCGCGGCCTTAGCTGTTCGTCGCGATCGGCCAAAGCCCGCATGGGACTCTCTGCTAGGCGCTCCAGACTGTCCTTCCGCATGTCCCTCATCTCTAGTCTTGATACCAAAGTGCTCGTAGATTCGCTTTCTCTGCGCCTCCCATTCCATGTTAATGTTGTCTTCAAGGAAATTATCAAAGTCCCTAGTCGATCTTTCCAATCCATCAGCAATCATACTCAAGGTCGTCTTCTTCTGGATGTTCGAGAGATAGGCATCGATGTCGATGTCTGAGGCTGCGCCGCCGGCGGCAGTAGGTGCAGGGCGTTCGACACGGCCTCCAATCCGGACATCGAAGTCGTTCAGGTCTCTCACCGCCGCCGCCGGCTCGACACCAGACGCGGCGAGGATAAACCGAGCTTTGTCGTGAGCAACAGGATCGGCCCGGGGGCCAAGTTTTCGAAGACGTTGGCGAAGGTCACCCAAACCAAGCTGAAGGCTAGGAAGATCTTCGAGCGGAGACGATTCAGTACCTTGTTTCTTGCTTTTCGAGAGGAGGCTATCGAAGTAACCCGTAGTATTACCCTGTGGTAACGAGCTGGCATTAAATTGACTAGCTCCGAGGAAAGACGAGGCTCCTTGAGGTTGGTTGTTTGTAGACATTCCGAGGCCGAGGCCACCGGCAGGCTGCTGAGTTTGCATAGACGCACCAAACATGCTTCGTCCTTGGGGCTGTTGCTGCTGCTGCTGCTGCTGTTGGGTATTGGCGAGGGATGCAAAAAGGCCTCTTGATGGAGGTTGTTGGATGTTCGTAGATGCTGCACCGCCAAGGTTCGAGAATGGGCTACCACCAGCTTGAGGTTGTTGAGGCTGTTGGTTCATAGATAATCCGCCAAACGGTGATGATTGTTGTTGTGTTTGATTGGTAGAAGTATTAAACATACTGCTGGTTTGCGGCTGCTGTGCAGGAGAGCCAAACATGGAAGAGGTTGGCTGCGTAGGTTGGGTAGGTTGACCACCGGCAAGTGGATTCGTCGGTTGCAAGAGGCTTCCAAATAAACCACCGCCTCCAGTAGTCTGCCCCGCCGGTTTACCAAACATCGACATATTGAGATGAAGAGAAAGGAAATAATAGGGTCGTCACTGTCGGTGTCCGATAGTGGGGGTTGCTACAATTGGGCAGCTGAAATTAGAACCCAATGGATGGATGAGCCGATCACAAATAAATTTCGAAAAGCTGGAAATTTCTAAAGGTTCTTTCTGTAGGTAGCAAGGCTGAAAAATAAAAAAAAACAATCAACAAGGCAGAAAGGCAGAAAGGCAGAAAGGCACAAGGCAAAAAGGCACGTAGGTACTTAAGCTTATGCACGGGCCATAGCGCGTCGACTAAATCCGGTCCACAGGTATGGAGCTTCCACCCTCACACAAGTACCTGGGTACACACAGGTAGCTACCCACTAGGTACTTGGGTACAAATCATTTATATTGTCCTTATACCTATATTAACTTCCCTAAATTGTATGAACGGTTTTACAACTTTTGAAACTGTGAATTATCTGATGAAACTATCTACTGTACCTACTTAGGTACCTACATACATATGTAGCTATTAAATACTTACATATATAAGTAAGCAATTAAGTAAGTACTAATCCGTAGGTACTATTTAAGTAGCCTCAATATAAGCAAATGGATTTAAAGCATCACCAGCCGTATAAACAAGTTCAACGCCGATAGCACATAAAGCCAAAGAAATATTGTCGCAAAGATGTCTAATTTATAATCGCTACTATACTTATAGGTATACCGAACAATCGTATTTTATCTCTCTCTAGGTATTCTACCTTTAACCACGCCTGTCCATAAGTCCATCCACCCACCCCCCTATCCATCTTTCCATTAAAGTTACCGTCTAGCTACTCATAACCCCCAGTCCCATTTTATTTATTTTCCAAATTCATGGTCCCAGCTGGTAGTAGCCGCGTCGATCTTCTGACGGTATTCCCGTTGGGTTCGGCACTGCTCTAGGAAGATCTCGTACTTGGCCGCCAGGAGTTTCTTCTCGTTGGCGTCGGTCCCGGGCTTAACGAGCCGGCCAGGTTTGCTCATGCGATCCATGATAGTCCAAAGATTCTCCGTCTTGCCCGCTCCGTCTGCGCTCGCTGCTTTCGCGCCGAGCATGGCTGCCCCGTGGACCACGGCGGCGTGGACGTAGCGGGGGATCAGCACCGGCATGTCGCAGACCGTCGCGATAAGGTCCATCAGCATATCGTTCTGGCATTGACTGCCGGACATGAAGATGGTCTGGATGTTGTGGCCGGCCACGTTCATAGCTTCGATGATCTGCCGTGTTTGTAGGGCAATGAACTCCATCGTAGCGTAGTAGTATAGAGCCAGCCCATCTACGCTGGAATCTGGGCTGAGACCGATCACCGCGCCTTTCATGTTAGGATCTGCGATGGGCGAACGGTTACCCCATAAGTCGCCATAGAAGAAGAAGTGCCGGCCAAGATAGGAGACGGTAGGGGCACTGGTACTCTCAGCCAATTCCCTTAGGTGGCCATTCATATAATCGTAGATATTCATATGCATAGCTTCCGCGAGAGGTATCACTTCTTTGTGTGCCGGATGTGTCTCTAGGACGTGTCTTAGAAGCTCACCCGTGGCCGACTGACCGCCCTCCGCCAACCAGTAGTTGGGTAGAAGTACGTCACGATAGGGCCCCCATACTCCATTTACGAATACGGGCTTCTCAGACATGGCAAGATGGCAGGTAGATGTACCAGCTACGGCAGCAAGCCGGGTAGAGGCTTGAGCAAGGTCGTTCGCCGGAGCGCTCTCATCAGAGTGACCATACTCCGTGTCAACCTTTGCTCCTACAGTACCAACCCAACCGGCATAAGCATCGATGACTCCACTGCCTACGGCAATGCCAGCCTGCAGGCCTAGCTGCTTGCTAGCGTGATCGGATAGCTGTCCGACAAGCTCTCCTGCACTAAAGTATTTACCATTCTAGAAACGGATTAGCCGAACGGCTCCATATATATATCGCGAGCTGCGAGAGGAAGAACTTACCACTCCGTTTACACCGCCCATGCGCCTGAAGTTGTCCTTAGCGAGGTCTCCCAGCCCAATTTCCTCGAAGAAGTCTTCCTGCCAGCCTTTCTCGCTTCCATCTACGCCTACGGGGACGTAACCTTGTTTACAGACTGTGCTGCAGAAGCTTCGGTTGTCATTGCCCGTGGCTAAGTGCGTAAGCGCATCCGACAGATCGTAGAACTTGCAACGATCAAATAGCTCCTTGGGCATGTTGTTCTTCAGCCATAGCACCTTAGGAATCTCCATCTCAATGCTCATCTTGCCTCCGACGTAGCGCAGTAGGTTGTGGCCCGTAGCGTTGATCTTGTCGGTCTCTTGGACAGGACGGTGGTCTAGCCACAGGATAACATTGCGGTCGTGGCCGTCGTTCTCGAAGTCCGGGCCGGTAACCGTAACAGGTTGGTCGTCATCCTCGGAGAAGACTGCTAGGGAGCAAGTGGCATCGAATCCAAGACCCTTGATGTGTCCGACATCGACACCGGATTGGTGAACAACGCGCTGTACGCAATGGCAAATGCAGTGCCAGATATCCGTGGTTGATTGTTCCTATATATACTTTTGTAAGCTTGGGTATTCCATTGGCAAATACAAAGAAAGTACTTAGGTAGGGAGGTAAGGTAGGTAGGGGAGCTTATCAAAGGACGTACATAGTAACCTTGCTGGGGCTGCCATAGCTTGATAGCCTCCGAAGCTAGGGCCTTGATATCTCCGGACGAGTCTATTAGACAGGCACGAGCAGAGCCGGTGCCTACGTCGATACCAATGTAGTGATCCTGCATAGCGAATATGTGTTAATTGGGTAGATTCAAGAAGTAGCTTCATAGGTAGGAGAGATAGGTCGTAAAGGTGAACGCACGTTGTCCTCAAAGTGAATTACATTTCGAGTACTAAATAGGAAAGCCTTTGTGTCAGAAACTGGCTTTAACTCTCAGTAATACAGACGATTTGGGACATTACTAACTCCATCGTGGGGGGAATAATGCCCTCAACTTAGCCACTGTAGGCGTAAACGAGTGAATAGAGTTATTAATCCCACAGGAAACTTTGATCCGTCCAATTGTATGTGTTACTAATGTTGTACACAATACACGATGCACGATGCACGATACACGATACCTCACCTCAATGCTGTGAGGCTTTTCCTTTTCCCTGTCACTTCCAAATACCTAAGTACTGCCAATTGCGTCCGGAGGAAGGTATGTCAGCTTAGGAGTAAGTTCGGGGGACATTCAATTCATGCAGAACGGTGTGGGAAAAAGAGCAACTTGAGGGAGGACAAGAAGTAGAAATGTAGAAAAAAGATGAAAATGTTCGTAGACCCTTCGTGTGAGTGTGAGTGTGAGTGTGAGTTTCCAGGCTCCTCAGAAGCTACCCCCCCTGGCTTACCCTCTTTCCTAGGTTCTTCCCTATTAGCTACTATGTACCTAGAGGCTAAGCGGTAGCAAAGAGTATAAAGTCTAGGAGTGGCCTGGGCAAGCCTGGGCCTTAGGCAAAGCAGGTGCCAATCCTACCCAGTTGCAGGGTACAGCGCGGTACATAGTGTCGTCACAAGGTGGAGTTGGTGGGGAAAATATGCACTAAAGCCAGCAATACCCCGCCAATCTTTGCCCCAATTTCAATGAGCTGCTTCCTCCGCGCGGGTTAAGATTGACTAGCACCAGGTACCTACCCGTACCGATTTACAATCTTCCAACCACCAAAATCTCTCATCTGATAGGCATCGTGACTTTTGTTGGGTGATAATCCACTCCACAAAATCCGAGTGATCCGACAATAACGTGGAAGCTTAAAAGTTTTTACGATTTATTGGAGACTGAGCGAAGAGTCTGTCTGTCAGTTCTCCCAGTCTCAGAATCTGATCGCACTAAGCGGAATCCACATTACAGCTGTACAACAGCAGGGTTGCCTAGGATCCTTGGAAGTTGGATGTGATGTACATACGTCTACCGCCCACCGCCAACTTGGTTTCCGGGAGTTTGCAGGAAGTCCGGTCATAGGAGGACTGTCACGATGATCTTTTTGGTGTGGCAATCCGCCACTCCCTAGCTCTCTCGTTTTTGTAGCGAAGCTGTTTGTTTGGTTCGTCAAACCGTCAAACCCCCTCCGCAGGACCGCCGATCAACCAACATATCGAGTTAAAAGCCGCACGCCCAAAAAAAACCAGGCAGGCTGGGTAAATAGTGTAAACATTGTCCCGTGTCAGCTCGTGTGTAAAGGAATAGTAATTGATGAATTTGAAATCAGAAAGCAAAACGGACTGCCTGGGTATATCTACGCGAGCAACTCCCAATTCCGACGTGGAAAGCAAATTTTCTGCCAACCTAAGCCATTCGCCCGATGTCCGGAACACCTAGATAATCGTGTAACCATCGTGAAAGTCATCGACTTCGTCATTGCGATCGTAGGAATTAATGTGCATATTTAGTCCCGTACCGGCATCTCTCGTGTTAAAAGCGCAAAACAACCCCCCCGTAAAACTCCCGGTCGTCGCCTCGCTATTCTGCATCCCCCGGTTGATCTTCAACAAGTATCACAACCGTCAAGGTTGCCGCGTAAGCTTCGCGGATAGCGCACGCCATGCTGTGTTGCATTAGCCAAATATTAATCAATCAAATTCCCACCATCGTCGTGCGACGGAAACAACTCACCAAGTCCTGCTGATATCCGCCACGATAGCGCTGAATCCCCAATGGGAACACCATGCTCGCGCCAAGACCTCGTTGTCACTATTCCCGAATGCTTCGATTACTAGGACCCTCTCCGAGTCCTCCCCTTCCACGATGGCCTCCGCTGGCTTGCTGCTGCCAACAGGTATAGATTCGGCGCTCCTTTTTCTGCTGCTAGGCTTGCCCCAATCTACGATATTCACTACCTCGTCAACCCTGCGCGAAGTATAGACATAGTCGAAGAATAAAGGGTGCGGCCCATCAGAGCACGGCCAAGCACTGATAAATGAAACATCAAACGACAAATAAAGTGGCCACGATACACCGTCAATGGCAAACTGTATCGACGCATCGAACAACTTCGGGCCTGAATCTTTCTTGTCGGCGAGCGCTTTAAGATTAACTTGCTCGATCCGTATCGTATCGATGGGATCGTCTACGTCCGGCGTGAGCAAATCGTAGTCTTTGACGGGATAAACCTTCGACGGCGGTCCTAAGGGGTCCGACCTGTCACGCATTGAAGTTACGTCCTCTGGCGTTAGGATGTGCTGTCGCGGTTTTCTTGAGCGTATCCGGGCAATTTGAGAGCGGCCTAGGTCTACAGTAGGCCGAGCTGGACCAACCCATCCGGCGACCTCGAGACATGTCGGCGCAAGAACTTTGCCAACAATACAGGTTGATGCCCAGTAGGTATAGCTGTTACGATACTGGAAGCCGCAGTGAGGATGAAGATGCGTTAACAAGGCAAGATTATCTGTCGCCTTATCAGGATCGATATCGACCATGGAGTTCATAATGAGGAAAGGGAACGTAGGCTGTGCAATGGTTAGCAAATTCCCCAACATCGTGAAATTTATCGAACAACGTCGAACAACGTATACTTACCCCTGGCAGGACTAGACCGCTGAAGAAAGCCATAGCATGTGAGCTGACAGGCATTAGGGCGCCTTCGGCATCTCTCTGCTTCAGCTCGCTCAATGTATCTCCGAGGTTTGGCCACTTCATCATCTGGGCAAACCTCTTCAGCATCTTGACCTGTCTCCTTTTCAGCTTGAACCGTAGTCTAACCTGGTCCGCCGACTCTCCGTAATCTTCAACGCGGACGAAATCTCTCCATCGTCTGGCAAGGGCCAGATTCCACTGGATCTTTGGTGGTATCTGGGCCATGAGTCTTTCTTTGGCCCAATCCGTATGGAGTCTCGAATTGATCCGCAACTCCAACTCGAGGCTCAGGAGCAACTGGTAGAAAAACTTGTGATATTGCTGCTGGTTTTCCGGGCTTGTATCGTAGATGAATTTCGTGACGACTTGGTTCTTCGGATTCGAGAAGTCGATCCAGTCCGGACTCGATAAGCACATGACTAGATCCGTAATCTGTCGTTCCATCGTCTTGTGCGGACTAAAAAT